>JAJQQW010000005.1:72744166-74038750 GCA_025583905.1 Ia io | reverse complement strand
TTCAGACCACATGGTCTCTTGGAACTACTCTGCTATGTCGTAACACAAATTTGCTGTAGATAATATGCAAACAAATGGGTATGTAACAAAACTTTACCAAAACGGGTCATAGAGTCAGTCCACAGGCTATAGTTTGTCAACTTTTGTGGACTGAGGAATGTAATGACAATACTTTACACATGAAAAATAAAACTAAGGCAGGTGAAGGATTTTGCTCAAATCTTAAAATAAAAGACAGTTTCACTAAATAATTCCCAGTCAGCAGATATTCACCTTTAAATACAAGTAACTCATTATAACTAAAGATTCAGTACCATTCCATCTATATATATAAAACCCTAATATGCAAATAGACCGAACGGCGGAATAACCAAACAACTGGACAAACGGTCACTATGATGTGCGCTGACAACCAGGGGGCGTGCATGGAACATGGTGGGCTTCAGCAGCAGGCAGCAGAGGGCAGAACATGGTGGGCAACAGCAGTGATGGGATGGTGGAGCAGGTGAGTGGGGGTGCCAGACAAAGGCGGGGTGCAGGTCGCTGTCACTGGGGCAAGCCTCTGGTGGTTACTGAAAATTCTTTGCTCCCATGTGCCATGGTCCCACCCGGCACTCACACCTACTGCTGGCTCTGGCCCCACTTGCATCTGCTGCCAGCGCCAGAGCTGCTGCTCACACCCACTGCTGGCACCCAGCGCTGGTCCCCATCACTTGGAGACTTGGAGCCGTCAGCAGGTGTGAGTGGCGGCTGCTGGCCCCGGTGCTGTCAGCGTGTGGGAGTGGCAGCGGCAATAGCAGGGCTGCTGGCAGACAGGGGACGGGGGGGGGGGGGGGGGGGGGGGGGGGGGGGGGGGGGGGGGGGGGGGAGGGGAGGGCCTGTAGGGGGGGGGGGGGGGGGGGGGGGGGGGGGGGGGGGAGGGGCTGGGGGGGGCGAAGAGAATGGGCCAAGACCCACCCAGGTACACACAGCAGCCTTGAGGCCCAAAGTTTCTTTCAAGGTGCATGAATTTGTGGACCTTGAATAACTGGGCCCCTAGTTATTACATAAATATGTTTTTAT
The DNA here is from genome assembly GCA_025583905.1 of Ia io. Classification (NCBI taxonomy): domain Eukaryota; kingdom Metazoa; phylum Chordata; class Mammalia; order Chiroptera; family Vespertilionidae; genus Ia; species Ia io. Next base: position 74,037,688 of record JAJQQW010000005.1, on the reverse strand, counting down.
CCATTACAGTTTATTCAAGATTATCTTAGTTTTGTATGACTATTGCATAAGGAATACTGTTTACTTTTGCTTAGAGAATAGATTTATTTAGTTTCTTAAGATTGTGTTTTTTTTTATAAGGCTTTAATTTTTTTCTCCCTTATGAAAAGAACAGAAAAAAACCAACTACAATATAAGACTATCACTAATGTTAAAATGTCAGTGAGTGGTTAGCTCAGGTTCTTTAAGGCAGTGAACAGCCACAATCACTTCAGATCCTGGCTTCTGCCTGGCATGTGCTTGCCAAGCACTTGAAAAGCACAGTAATTTAAGCACACTGTTTTTTGGTCTGTTCCCTGAGGCCAAGCTCATAGCTCTTTGGTGACATATGTAACAGCACCTGCAAAGTTGGCCTGGGCTCCCTATTTGAAATGTGTTCTGCCCCATTCATAACGTTTGGTGTGAGTCTCTGGAGGCCAAACCTCATTGTATTGACTTCATATGACATGCAAATAATTTTGAAGCAGATTTTGGCCTGCTTTGGTCCAATTTGTTCATGAAAATTAGCTGATTCTTAAACCAATGTAATTCTCAGACTCTGCGACTGATTGTTTTATCTTGTAGACTCCTGGCATTTGAAGGAGATAAACTTTGGGGGGATAATTCATATTAGGCTACATAATTTGAAAATCAGTTCTATTTAGAGAAGAATTGTAAATTCAAGATTTTCAGAGGCTATTTCGGTATAGCCTGAATGTAATAAATGTAAATGCCAGATAGAAATTAAAAAGTATTGCAAGATTTATATTAAACTTATTTGGCCTCAGTGTGAGTGAACAACAGGAAATGGTGGAGAGTTAGGCAAACAAAAGGGGCATATCCTATCTAAAAAAGAATATCTACTTTTCACCAACTGATTAATGACCTTAGGCTACAGAAGCCCAGAATTACCCTCTTTTCCATTTTTTTTCCTTCATTAGTTTTTTAAAACAGGTAGATTTTCTACATGAAATACCAAGGTTTTAAATGCTGCCCACTAATTCCTGTTTCTTATTAAACACTGTGAAGATTAAACATATACTTCATGGGCTGCCACTTTAGAAACTCTGACTCAAAGCTTATTATGTTATTTCAAATGTTTGAGTTCACATCCCTGTTGTCCCCAAAGCTAAATAAAACAAATTTCCTCTAAGAGGTTTAATTATCATTCAATGAGATTTATTCAGATCACATCAGAATGTTTACAATGGGTTGTCTTTCCATGCTTACTTCTCTGCATGTTTGTTTTGCTGCCTTATTCATTTGCACATTTCCTATACCCTCATTGCCCAGGCCCACAGTTGACAGATGTCAATGACAGACTTGCAGGCTAACTCTTCTACGGTGTAGGAGCATAACCATGATTGATTACTATGTTCTGAATAAGACTTAGAGCCAAAACAATTGCATGTAAAGACACTCAATAACCTCTGTCTTCTTGATTTCAAATATTGTATGAATAAACGTTATCATACACTCCTCTTCAGACATCTAGGTGAGCTGGACAAACTTCAATTATTCTGTAATTGCATTTCCTTTTCCACAGTTGTGCTCTTGGAATGCATTTGCTCTTTGGACTAATCAGATGACTTGAAGATGCAGTGCCACTTCTGCAATAAAACCAATATTGATACGAGTCGTTTGGTATTTTAAAAGATCCATATTTCGGGAGAAAATCATACCATCAACTGGGAATTATGTGAAATTCTTGTTATTTGTAAAGCAAGTGGGCCTCTAAATAAATCTCTACTTATGCAAAATTTAACTAAAAATGTTATCTCCTATTACTGTGTCAATTCAAAGGTTAATAAAAAAAAGTGATTCTACAGTGAGTTGTCCATATTGCATTTTTACTTAATCCTAAAATAGAAGTCTATTGTCAAACAAAAGGAATAACAGAATAACCGAAGCTTGTCAAGACCATCTAGGAGGTTAATTAAACCTAGAAATGGTTCTGTGTGAAATTGACTGTGAACTAGAACTTAGGAAACCATTAAAATTTGCAGATGTGACATATAGATTAATCCCTCAAGAAAAATTTAAGGAAAATGGAGAAATGTCACCAAAAACTATATGTTGACATTATAGCAAAGTATAAGGTTAACTATAAAAAAAAACCTGCATCTTTTATGTTTTATCTTATCAAACTGCCAGCAAGTTTCTACAGGAGGAGTGTAAAATTGGTTATTTTAAATTATTCCAAGACAGTGCATAAAACGGCCACCGGCAAGTCATAAGTAATTGCTTGCTATGCACTTTTCCCTTAGTAAATATAGTACTGCTCTTTTCATCCTGAAATGGGCAGTACTGAAAATAAATTGTTTGACTTTAAGATGGGAAACAATTTGAAAACATAGTAATTTTATGCCTTTGCTTTAAGATTTTATTTCATTTTTAAGAACCACTGACAAAAAACTTCAGGAGAAAAAAAAAAAAGATTTCCCTAAGAAGTCAGTGGAAAAGCTAAAAGAGAATATATATTATTTATAAAAATGACTTTGTTAATTTGAGTGAAAAAGTTTTTCATCATTTATGCATTATGACAAACCTGAAAAAAATGTATTCTAAGACTACAATGTTTCACCCCCATCTCCTAAATATTGATTCAATTTCCATATTGATTCAATTTCTCATTAGGCAGCACCTTCATCAGTACAATATACACTTCATCAGAGCTATTTGATACTGATGAGAAGGTCATTGGCTTTTAAACCATTAGAGTCACATGGTGTAAGTCAAACCTTTCACTAAATGATGGCTCACCATCAAGGCTGCCTTAGAAGTAATTAACCCAGCTTCTCTGTTGAAGGTTTATGCTCTGCTACTGCCCCTGAATGCCAGATCCACCCTCCGACTATACCATGTGAGATTCCACTTTTGGAACTGCTATCCTTTCACCCTGCTTCATCTGATTTATTTTCAAACATTCATTTAGAATATTTGAAATGTCTGAATATAAATTAAAAAGTAGCATGAACCCTATGGTCTATTAATCTTATTCCATAAACACAAACATACAATTTTCCAGGAAATCTTTTCCTTTAATATTGCTTTTCCTCTGTATGTCTCTTAAACTCCTAGCATTCTGTAGTTTACACAAAGAATCCTAAATCTCGTAGCAGTACTTTAAAGTTATGCAGCTTTTTGAGATAAATAGAGTGAAATGATTGATACAGTTTCTGGCCCATAGCAAGCATACCATGGAAAGTATTTATATGCACGGGATGACAAAAAGATAAAGCAAGAGAGACAGTAGCATGCAAATAATGGGAAACATCCTACATGATATTAAGGACTTTAGATTTTACAAACAGATTTTCATTTTAGATAAATAATTCTGGCAGCTGAATGGAGGATGCATTTGTGGGAACAAGGATACAGGCAGGGACAGTCTATAATAAACATGGAGAGAAATGAAATAAATTTCCGAGTTATGAATGGATAGTTGAAGAGAGTAGATGATCATGGATATTTTTTATTATATAACTTTTTAAAATATATTTTTTATTGATTTCAGAGCAGAAGAGAGAGGGAGAGATAGAAACATCAATGATGAGACTCATTGATCGGCTGCCTCTTGCACACCCCACACTGGGGGATTGAGTCCACAACCTGGGCATGTGCCTTGACCAGGAATCGAACCATTAATTTCAGATTCATAGTTCGATACTCGACCACTGAGCAACACCAGCCTATTATATAACTTTTTTTACATTAAATTTATTAGGGTGACATTGGTTAATAGGATCATATAGGTTTCAGGTATGGATTTCTACGTTACAAGATCTGCAGATTGCATTGTGTACCCACCATCCAAAGTCAAATTTCTTCTGTCACTATATTTTAGGGTCCCTTTACCCCCACCCTATGTCATGGGCTCTTAATCCAACATCCATTAATAGGGTTCAGAGAATTCATAAGCCCTCTAAAATATAGATACCCAGTCTTGATATATCTATGCAACCAATCTATAAATTTTTATTTACTTGCTTTATCTGTGCACTTATAGTATCCCATACCTTACTTTGGCACATGCTAAAATACAGAGTAGGTGGATTTCATGTGATGTCTTTCATTTTTATAGGACTAAAATAATTGGATATTAAATTAGAAAGAAAGCTGATCTGTGGAACTCTTAGTTAAATATATTTTATTTAAAACCGATTTTCTAGTGTGATTTCCCTGGGCTAAAAATGTTGCCTTTCCTAATGCTTTATCCAAACATATTGGGAGTGTGAAATATCAGTGAGTAATTGCAAATAGTCCATACATCTTAACTCACCAAAAATGGGGGAGGGGGGGAGGGGCTACAACCATAGATCTTAGGATTCTTTGTATCTATACCACTTCCCCGGCTGTAGAACTTCCACAGTTTTCACCTGATTATACTCAATTTATGGAAATTATTTAAAGAATACTGATAAGGGCAGAAAAGTGGGGTTAATATGTCAAGATATTGTAAAATAGCAGTTGGTAAACTGTAGCCAAGTTTCCCCTTGTCACAGACCAAGGTCTAGGCAAAAGAGGAGACAAAATTGGGATGGAATTAAAAACCTCTGCTTTCTTCCAAATTGTTGTTTTAGTTTTGGTTTCTATTTGTGTTTTGATGGGTAGAAATATGTTTGCAGCCTGAAAGATGCTGATTGATATTCCCTAACTGTACAGTTTAGCAATTTGGCATCTCCTCGGTTATATTTACATGCATTTCAAAGAGAACATTTAGGAAGGTCATTTGTCTTAGGTTGGATTGCCCTAGATGCAGAGTCAAAAGTTTTAGTGTCAGTAGTTTATGTTGGAGGGGACTTTAGCAAGCACTTAGAAAAGTAAGGAAGTGAGAAAAGGAAGGTAAGAAAACAAAGAAAAGCCTACTAATCAGTTATTTCTGTATGCAACTCCAGCTCAATTCCACTGGGGACCTCTGTGAGGCAGTATATTAATTAGACCATCCCTCCCGGTTATCTATCCAAGAGGTGAAGAACCTTGTAATTACGCCTAACTGCATTCTGTCACTGTCCAAGGGCTGCTATCAAGTCGTTAATTGCTTGGCACATCTGACATGATCTGTGTGTGGACTGAGAAAAAGCTCTCAAACATCAATTTGAAGGTACCTCAAGTAGGATGCCATTTGGTCACATACTGGATGGGTTGCAATCAGTGTCCGATATGTCTACTTTTGAGAAGCTGCCATTTCACAGTAACCCCACCTTATCTGTTGGGGATATGTTCTAAGACCCAATGATTGCCAGAAACTGTGGATAGTACCAAACCTCTCTATTATCATGTTTTTTCTATACATACATACACATGATAATGTTTAATTTATAAATTACAGAATTACAGACAGTAAGAGATTAACAGCAGTAATTAATGGTAGAATAACTATAACAATATACTATAATAAAAGTTAGGTGAATGTGGTCTTCCTTTCTTTTTCTGAAAACCCATCTGATAACTAAGATGTATACTAAGTAACTAATGGGTAGGTAGTGTGTACTTTGGATGAATGGTGGGAAGGAACAGAATGGTGTGAAATTTTATCACGCTACTCTAAACAGTGCACAATTTAAAACTCATCAATTATTTATTTCTGGTATTTTCCATTTCATATTTTCGGGTCATGGTTGAATATAGGAAACCAAAACCACGGAAGAGGAAATCATGGATAATGTGGGACTACTGTATTCACATACACTTAGATGGTTATTTATATGAAACTAGAGGCCTGGTACATGAATTCGTGCATGGGTGTGGTCAGCCTCTCAGGTGATTGGGGCCCATTGGGGCCGGCCGGTTGGGAGGAAGAACCGCAGGAGGTTGGCAGGCCAGGAGGAGGGACCGAGGGAGGTTGGCTGGCCATGGAAGGTTGGCTGTGGGAGTGCACTGACTGCCAGAGGCAGCTTCTGCATTGAGTGCCTGCCTCCTGGTGGTCAGTGTGTGTCATAGTGACTGGTTGTTTAGTCATTCAGTTGACTGGTTGACCAGACATAATGGTTGCTTAGGCTTTTATATATATAGATATTTGGTGGTGTATAATGATCTGGTTCTTACATTTTGCCATTCTACATTCTATCTATGTAGTTATATAGTTTTAAGTAGTCAAAGGTTTATACTATGTTTATTTGGTATATTATGTTTATTTTCCCTGCAGATCTTCCACTCTTTTTCATAGGAGTTAATTTTGAGCAACTCTTGATCATATAATGGTAATTCTCTGAAGTCTCTGATATTATATTTTCTATTACTTTAGAATGTCAGCCTCAGAGCAGAGTGTAATACTCTCAGAGTCTAAGCAGTGCAGAATAGGTTTATGGACTCCCTTATTCTGAATAACATGCTGCTCTTAAAGCTGCCCTAAGTTATGGATTTATGTCAACAGTACTCATGACATGTGTCAGAAACAAAGCACATGTTCTTATATTTATCCCTTTAAAAATCTACCTTTTTTAAAGGTACAGTATATCTTTTAATTCAGATATTTAACACAACAGCCATCCTGTGCCCTTTGAAACCACAACAAAGTGTGATGAGCCTAGTCTCAGTGTCTCATAAAGCCAGTGGTAAAAGTAGTAAACATCTCTCTATAGCCCACCAATAAATATATTTTCTGAAGCTGACAATTAAAATCACGATCATTAGTTCAATATTCTTAATTACTTTTACCTCTGCCTCATATCTCTTTATTACAGTGATTTTCAACCAGTGTGCCACAAGAATTTTTAAAATACAATACCTCACTATTTAGTCAGGGGCACTGACCTCTTTTCCCTTAGATTATCAAACTAAAAAATGACAACAGCCAACACAACAATAACTGTCTGGTGTGAATGAATCAGAATTATGCCTATTTTTTGTCAGTTCAGCAAAAAACATATTTTTTGGTGTGTCACAGAATATCAGTGGTTTATGTGTGCCATGAGGTTGAAAATAGCTCCTTCATTATATCATGAAGGAATTAGTAAGTGCCTTAATAAAAGACAGGACTGGTAAGTCTCCCATATTTTCTTGCCTAAAAAGCTAGTTGGACATGATTTACATTTAGAGATCTATGCCAGTTTTTCTAATAGCATATTTTTCCTGTATAATATGCTAACAAAATATGTATTTTTAAAATAATGTCTTTTAAGATAGCATACAGCACTTAAAACAAGTCAACTAATCAGTGCTTTGTAGACTCTATCCTCTAATGTTTTATAAAACTTAGTAGGCATTTGTCTATATCGAGTCCCTCAGAACTTCTACTAATACTCATGTTTCTTTTCATCAACAAACATTGAAAATGGCTCAATAATCTTATCTGCAATCTCCCTTAATACCTGGATATGTAATTTCTATGTTCTAGTGGACTCAAGTTCATGTGAAATAGCTACATGCTCTTTAAAAATTTACTCAGCTATATGAATCTCAATTTCATCTTACCGATTAATATTTACTCTAATTTGTTGAATGACAGGTATTACTTAATTTAATTTGAGGATTTAAGAAAGGTTCCTTTGCAAAAAATAACATTTTATCTAATCCTTTGAGAATAAGCAGTTCTGGGGTATAAGGAGTTTATATAGAATGAAAAGAAGATCCCAATAAGAAGTTGCAGGGATATGAATACTCTGAAATGAGATTGTGCCTGACAGAATGTGCAGTGGATAAAGAATAATAATGTGTAAGGGAAACAGTACCATGTCCATAAAATCAGGAAGGGAGATCAGTTAACAGAGCTTGTCAAACATTAGAAATACAATGTATTGGGAAGCCACACATTTTTTTAAAGTAAGCTTCATGGTTGGATTTATATTTTTAAAAGATCACCTGACTGCTGTTTGAAAATTGGATGACAATGAAGGACAAAACTGAAAGCTGGGTGCCCAGCTGTTGCATTAGTAAAAATAAGATGATTGTATCTCAGAGTAGGTGAGGAGAAATGAGCAAATTCAACTGTATTGAGGGAGCAGAATCACTATGAGAGTTAAGAAAAAGGGAGTTATCAAGGATAACATCCTAATATCTGGATCAAGCAACTGGAAGGACAGAGAGGCCATCATTAGAAATAAGAAATAATATAAGCCTGGCCCACCCACACTTGGATTGAGCCCACAACCCGGGCATGTGCCCTGACCAGGAATCAAACCATGACCCTGGTTCATAGGTCAATGCTCAACCACTGAGTCATGCCGGCTGGGCAAAACCTTTGCTCTTTTAACTTTACCCACAGTTTTGCCTTCTCATATAGTTGAAGTCATCCAGCATAAAGCCTTTTCAGATTGGCTTACTTCACTTAATAGCATGCATTTACATTCTCTGCATGTTTTTTCTTGCTTTGATAACTCATTTCTTTGTAGTACTGAATAATACTCCATTGTCTATATGTACCACAGTTTATCCATTCACCTTCTGAAGAACATCATGGTTACTTCCAAGTTTGGGCAATTTATAAATAAAGCTGCTACATATATCTGTGTGCAGGTTTCTGTGTGGGCATAAGTTTTCAATTCCTTTGGGTAAATATCAAAGAGTATGATTGCTGGATTTTATGAAGAACATATTTAGTTTGTAAGAAACCTCCAAACTATCTTCCCAAGTGGCTCACCATTTTTCAATCCCTTCAGCACAGTATGAGAGTTCCTGTTGCTCCACATCCTCTCCAGCACTGGGTGTTGTCAGTGTTTCTGATTTGGCTTAAAATGGCCTATTAAAATATAGGCAAGTAGTGGTATCTGATTTTAATTTGCATTTACCTGATTGCATGTGAGGTAGAACATCTTTTCATATGTTCATTTGCCACCTGTATATTTTCTTTGTTGCCCATATTTTAATTAGGTTATGTTCTTATTGTTAAGTTTTAAATGTCATATTTTACATTTTGAATAAGAGTCCTTCATCAGGTGTCTTTTACAATAAACTCTCCAAGTCTGTGGCTTGTCTTCTACGTACCCTGAATATTGTCTTTTGCAGAGCAGAAGTTTTTAATTTTAATAAAGTTCAGTTCTTAATTATTTCTTTCATAGATCATACCTTTGTTGTCTTATTTAAAAAGTCATCACCATTCCCAAGGTCATCTAGACTTTCTCTTATGTTTTCTTCTAGGAATTTTATAGTTATGCATTTTATATTTAGGTGTATTATTTATTTTGAGTTAACTTTTGTCTAGGTTATAAAGTCCCTAAAATTAGTCTAGACCAGTGGTTGGCAAACTGCGGCTCGCGAGCCACATGTGGCTCTTTGGCCCCTTGAGTGTTCTAACGCCACTTCTTCAAAATAGACTCACCAAGGCCGAAAACCGACTTCTACGCATGGGCCACGAAGTTTCAATTGCACTGTATGTGCGCACCCGCATGTGGTATTTTGTGGAAGAGCCACACTCAAGGGGACAAAGAGCTGCATGTGGCTCGCGAGCTGCAGTTTGCCGACCACTGGTCTAGACTGATTTATTGGGATTTGGATGTCCAGTTGTACCACACCATTTGTTGAAGAGACTATATTTGCTCCATTTAAATTTAAACTTTCCTCGCTACCTTTCTATTTTCGTAATTTCTCCCCAAGTTGCATGTCATCCAAGGTTGCCTCTTGGATGACCAGTGTCCCAAATCACCTCAAAAAAGAAAATATTTTTAAAATCATTGGTTCCAGCCTCTTTGCTCAGTTTTCACTAATTTTACCAAGTCTTGCATTTAAGTAATGAGTTTATATATGGATTTTAAAGAAAATAAAGATTTAAAAATTTCTTCACATACTTCTCAACTTCGAAGTACACTTGATCCCCATTCCTATAAAATTTATTATCTACTACAATACTTTCATTTGAAAGCCAAGGTCTCTTGTCCACATAGGAATGAATTATTTATCTTTTAAAAAATTACGGGGGTGCATGCACAAAAACTCCACTTATATGCCAATATGTGTAAAGTGACTAAAAGAAAGCTGTCTCCTAAATCATAATTGTATCTTTCATTATTATACGTAAACTGATTATCATAATTAAGCAAGGGACTAAAGGCAGCACTATGCCCTAGAAGCAGAGAAATAAGATTTATTTCCTCTGAGTCAGCCCCAATTCAAGGGTTAAAAAAATGACAAGTCTACACACATCTATACCAATGCTAACTTTTTCAAATATTGACAGATACTCTCACATGCTGATACAAAGAACATTTTTTATAATGATAAGAAAAAATTCTGAGATGCTCTAAATTAAATTACAGCCAGCCAGAGAGTGAGAAAAAGAGACCAGATAGCTAGTTAATAGCTGCAGGCCAGCTAACAAAAGGCTGCTCATATTCCTGAATGTATGTTGGAGTTTCGAATCAACCTCCAGGAGTCTGATAGCCAACCACTAGATGCCACCACACCGATATGCATGGACCTTCAGGACTGTTGCCTGTCCTGAAACCCATCAAATAAGAGTAAATATTTCTTCCTTACAGACTGTGCACCTACCACAGAACTGCCCTGTTTCAGCTTTTCCCATCCTCCTTATCTGTAACCAATGTAAAGTCTTTAGAAACAACTTACATCGTTCCCAAAATATCATGTATAAAAGCCCTCATGGAGTCCAGGAAGGTTGACATGCTTGCCTTCTCCACAGAATCATACTGCCAGTGGCTTAGACTTCATGCTTCAGGACCTGGTCCTTTTCTGGCTAGCAAAATGGCCCAGTAAACCATTTCTTATAAAGAAGTTTTCAGCTGTGCAAGTTTCTTGTTAATAATGATGATGTAAGCATAGGGTCCTCTACTGGAAAAGGGGTCTCAAACTTTGACCCAGTGCATCTATGAATGAGCAGCTCCCACTGCAAGAGGCTACATTTTTATGTCCAAGTTCACAACCCCAGCAGTTATAGCTATACTCAGTTATTTAGATCCCTTCCTATAAAAATGCATACAATATATGATCTACATGACCATATAAATGCACATTAGCTCTCAGATTAGTTCCTCTTTTATATGATTAGTTTCTTATTTATATGATATTTACATGACCATATAAATGCACATTAGCTCTCAGATTAGTTCCTCTTCAGAAATTACATATTAGGTATCTTTCACTTATTCTTGCTTATGGAGTTGCCTGCTCTCATGAGTTTTATAGGTTTGCACATGTTGACAAAATTTCCCTAGGATGATCAATCTTAGGAATTCAAAGACTTTGGATATGGCCCAAACTGAGGTAAGCAAGCTTTGTTTCCTACCTCTTCCCAGAAATGCTCTACTAAGCAGAAGATCTTCCTTAAATCTGCCAAATAATGGCAATATGTTTAGTAAGCTAGTGTTCTCTTATTATATACTAGAGGCCTGGTGCACAAAATTCATGCACGGAGGTGGGGAGGGGAGGGAGGTATCCCTCAGGCCAGCCTGCACCCTCTCCAATCTGGGACCACTCGAGGGATGTCCGACTGCCCGTTTAGGCCCGATCCCACCGGGATCGGGCCTAAACGGGCAGTCGGACATCCCTCTTACTATCCAGGACTGCTGGCTCCCAACTGCTCGCCTGCCTGCCTTCCTGATCACCCCTAACCGCTTCTGCCTGCCAGCCTGATCACCCCCTAACCACTCCCCTGCCAGCATGATTGATGCCTAACTGCTCCCCTGCCAGCGTGTTTGCCCCTAACTGCCGTCCCCTTTAGGCCTAGTCAGCCCTAACTGCCCTCTCCTGCAGGCCAGGGTCCCACCCAACTGCCCTTCCCTGCAGGCCCAGTCACCCCCCAACTTCCCTCCCCTGCAGGCTTGATTGCCCCCAACTGCCCTCCCTTGCAGGCCTGGTCCCTCCCATCTTCCCTCCCCTGCTGGCCTGATCGCCCACATCTGCCCTCCCCTGCTGGCCATCTTGTGGTGGCCATCTTGTGTCCACATGGGGGCAGGATCTTTGACCACATGGGGGCAGCCACCTTGTGTGTTGGAGTGCTGGTCAATCTGCATATTACTCTTTTATTAGATAGGATAGAGGCCTGGTGCATGGGTGGGGGCCAGCTGGTTTGCCCTGAAGGGTGTCCCGGATCAGGTGGGGGTTCCCTTGGGGTGTGGGGTGGCCTGGGTGGAGGGCCTGTGGTGATTTGAAGGCCAGCCATGCCCCCTGGCAACCCAAGCTGAGACCCTGGTATCTGGAATTTATTTACCTTCTACAATTGAAACTTTGTAGCCTTGAGTGGAGGCTTAGGCCTGCAATGGCACGTGGAAAGCTTGGCTTCCTTTGTTACTGGGGAAACCCAAGCCTACCTCCTGCTCTCTGTGGCTGTAGCCATCTTGGTTGGGTTTATTTGCATATTTGCTCCTGACTGGCTTGTGGGCGTGGTTTGTGGGCGTGGCTTGTTGGTGTGGCAGAGTTAGGGTCAATTTGCATATTACTCTTTTATTAGGTAGGATAAATTACGTGATCAATGTATATTTAAAGAGAAAAGATCCCACATGCCAGAAGTCACCGGTCATTAGACACTGCTTAATTTCACTTCATTCAGTTCCATCAGCATTTCTTCTTTTTTTTAAATCAATGAAGCTGTGTCTGTGATTGATTGATGTTCTTCCAGAACATCACAAAAGACGCTGCTATTCAATGGCCCTTTACTCTGATGCTATATTAGAAGAGGGATATGTAATAACAAAGAACTCAATTCTTAAAGGGCTGGAATTGCCAACATATCTGAGAGGGTTTCCTGGATAATATGGAAAGTGTGGTGGCTGGAGGGGATGATAAATGTAATCATTAAACCACTTAAAGTGTCTTGTTATGAAGGGTGTGCATGTAAGTGATAATGCTGAAAACATTCTCTCTCTCTTTTTTTTTACAGCAAGGGTTCTTTGCTTTTCCCTATACCTGGTATCTGAGGAGGCCAAATAGCCAGTGACTACATCATTCATTTCAGCACTACAACGTCTACATATGAAAGGATAATATAAAGCTCTTACATGTGTTACCCATTTTGAAACTAGGACCAAACAGAAGTGCTCCACAGATACAGTAAAAATGTTAAATGTTCTGAAGCAAGCAAACTGGAATTGTAAGTACTATTACGTCACTATGGGTTAAGAGGCATTTTTATGTTAACCTTTATAGAACATATTGACTTCATGAACTGACTTTGAAAATTAATTTAAAAAAAAGAGTTCTTTGCAACTGGATTATCTTTAGCAATTATTTTTAATTTATTATAGCCAATATACAAATAAGGCCGGAGAACTGGTATCCACTTTTAAAACAGTTTAGTGTCTCACCATAGACTAAATCTCTAGTCCATTATTTACTAATATAAAGAACAAGGCCCATAGTTTGCACATAAAATAGATATTTTACCAAAGCATTTCTTGCCTGTTCCTTATGAGTCTGGCACTCTGAAGGACACTAAGATAAGGAGATGAAAGTCAGGCCCTGGCCTCAAGAAGACTTTACCAGAGATTTACAGGGCAATGTGATAAGCATGATGATACAATTCAGCACAAGGTTCATCATAAGAAATAAAACAAGAGGGGAAAAAAAGTAAACCTTTAGATTTCTTTCATTTGCCCTCAAAGTTGCTCATTAACATCACAGCAATAGCAGAAAGGCCTCCAGGTATTCACGTGTAACACCTAGAATTCTATCCCTTCATCTCTGCCCTTTTCCTGCCTCTTCCCCTTTGTGTGTTAATTTCAAAGTGTCTTAGACCTCCTTCAGATCCTCTGAGGAGCCCTTTATTATTCTGAAGTGTAGGACAGTAGCTATCTTACATGCTTCCAAACCACCTGGCAGTTCACCTCTCAGGGTCTGTCCATATTGCATTGTAGTGGTCCACTAACTTGTCTATTTCCCAAGCAAAAAAAAAAAAACAAAAAAAACAAACCCTTTCAAGGAAAAGTGAGCATTTAAAAAACAAGGATTACTACTGCTCTTTATAGTACCACTGCCTAGCCTAGTGCATAACACCAATAATTTGCTCAATAAATATTCACCAAATAAATTAACTTATGGAAAATATATGTGATATAATTCAAATAAAGCACTTTGTAAAAATTCACGAAACATTGGTTCTTTTAAAGTCCAGTATAATATGGTACAGCATGTAAAAACTTACTACATCAAAGGAAAAAGGAATAAATAAATAAATAACCCCAATGAAAGGTATACCAGAAACATGGTGATGTAAAGATACCGGCATTTTCATCCGTATAAGCCTGAGTGTTCCAACCTTTTCCATCTAATATGTATTAGCAGTAGACAATCTATCTAAGCCAAATGAAATAATTTTTTTCATGTGTGAAGTAACATTATAGTGTCTATGTCATAAATAGTTAAAAATATTAAATGAGATAAAAGATGTAAAGCATTTAGGTCTGTGATGGGCATGTACTACATTCTGAATTCATACTGAATGTCCTTTCTTCATTTTTTAAAATCCATGGTAAAAGCAGATCAGGAGTGTGCATGGGGGTGAGGAAATATCTTAGAAAGTTACTAGCCAAGAAGAAATACTACCTTCAATCAAGCTATGTTAGGTTAGTTCATTTACTGCTATGTTCCAGTTGCATTATCTGGGGGAGCAGTTTCTTTTCAGTAATGGCCCTGATAATATTTTTGCTGCCACCATGTGGTTGGTGGCAGTGGATGTGGGAATCATGCTGAAGAGATTTATTTTCCTTTTCATTGAATCTATTGGGGTGACACTGGTTAACAAAATTATACAGGTTTCAGGTGCACAATTACACAACACATCATCTGTACACAGTATTGTGTATTCACCACCACAAGTCAAGTCCCCTTCCATCAGTATTTATCCCCCATAAACCTTCCTCTCCTTTCCCCGCCATCTCTACCCGCCCATCCCCACCTCTGGCAATCACCATGTTGTCCATGTCCATGAGATTTTTTCTGTTTTCCTTTTTGCTCAATCCCTTCACACCCAACCCACTACTCCCTATTCCCCTGACAGCTGTCAGCCTGCTCTCTATTTATGAGTCTCTATTTTCTTGTTAGTTCATTTTGTTATTAGATTCCACATATGATGGAAATCACATGGTACTTGTCTTTCTCTGACTGGCTGATTTCACTTAGCATAAAGCTCTCCTGGTCCATTCATGCTGCCGCAAAGGGTAAGATTTCCTTTTTTTTTTTTTTTTTTTTTTTTTTACAGCGAGTAGTATCTCATTGTGTGAATGTACCACAGCATTTTTAGCCATTCATCTACTGATGGACACTTGGGCTGCTTCCAAATCTTGACTATTGTAAATAACAGTGCAATGAACATAGGGGTGATTATATTCTTTCAAATTAGTGTTTCTTCAGATATATTCCCAGAAGTGGAATCGCTGGGTCATGAGGCAGTTCCATATTTAGTTCTTTGAAGTAACTCCATACTGGTTTTTACAGTGGCTGCACCAATCTGCATTCCCACCAACAATGCACAAGAGTTCCCTTTTCTACGCATCCCTGCTAATACTTGATATTTGTTGATTTATTGATGATAATAATTCTGACAGGTGCGAGGTGATATCTCATTGTGGTTTTAATTTTCATCTCTCTGATGATTAGCAGCATTGAGCATCTTGTCATGTATGTCTTCTTTGGAGAAGTGTCTATTTCATAATTTTTAAAAATCTTTAGAAACCATAGCTTGCATTTGAAGCTCACTTACCATAGTCTAAAAGATATGTTAAGTATTTGCCCTGCATTATTTCATTTAATTTTTTTTTAAGTAACAATAATAGGAAACCCTGTGAGGCTGGTACTCCTTTTATCCCTGATTCAGAGATAGCCAGACATGGGAATGACAATATCTTGCCAGTGTCCATGCAACTAACAAGTGGGAGAGCAATTAGAATTCAGAGTATTCCTATTTTAGTGGATAAAAACACCAAACCATAATCTTGTCCTTGCTTTCTAAACTGTGTTCCACTAAAGAATGAAATCTGAATTATTTAGAAAAACACTTGATCTAAATGGACAACTTTCAAAGCCCCCAAATAAAAAAAATTCTGGTTCCTTTATCATCACTGACTTGGATATTTTGCTTGAATGTGTAAGTCGCTTTCCCACAAGGAGATTGCTAGTCCTGTAGGGTTTGTCACAGCAGTCTTTATATCCCCAGATCCCAGTGAGTGTTTATAAAGGAGACACCAAATCAATGTGTTAACGATTTTAATTTAAGTTCTGTAAGCAACTGAAAGATCACTATCTTGTTCTTACATACATTTAAAAGCCAATGATAATCCTTTATAATTCATGGTTGATCTTAATTTGATCTCAATTCTCCCAGGACACTCTTTCCTTCAGCTTCACTTTGTAACTTTTACTTCTCTCCTGCACCCCCAGGGAATTTTACCTGCATCTTTTGTAACAAGGCAGCAGGATGGAGGGAGGGAACATAGATGGCCTCTGAACTCAGGCCCTCAAATTCTGGCTTAGCCACACACCATTAATGTAATCCTGAGATATGAATTCATTTCCCTTAGCTTTGATCTCCTCATCTCTAAATTAGATATAAGAACTTACTATGGCAGAACTTGCCTTTTATTATGCAGTTACTAGGTATTAATCTCCCTTCCTTCTTCTGGCACAAAGAACAAATTGGATTCCCATACTGTCACATAAAACCCATATATTTATATACTTCACAATCATAGTCTCAGAATTAATCTTTTTTTTTTTCTCACTGGGAATATTCCTGAAATGATGCCTTTTTGAAAAATAAACACTAGGGTTGCGTCTAGATTTAAGATTTTTGTGTGTTTTTTTCTTCTTCAGTGATAATTAGTTTAAAGTTTAAGTAAGAAAAAATAATTCTAAGGTTATAGACAAGAAAAATGATATTTATTATTTTTAAATCTGTATTGTTGAGAATATTACAGATATCCTCCATTCCTCCCCTGCCCCCCACTGTCCCCCTCCACCTGGTTCCTGCCCTACCCAGGCTTTCACCACCCTATTGTCTATGTCCATAGGTAATGCATATATGCATATAAGTTATTTGGTTAATCTCTTCCTGCCCTCCTCCCCCTTCCCTCTGAAATTCTTCAGTCTGTTCCAAGAATACAGCCCACATTGGGGGCACCTAGAGTGCCCAGCTCCGGTGACTGGGGAGGCTGAACCACTGGGCCCTACAGAACATCTAATACACAAGGCCACTCTATCAAATCAAGGCGACATAGAAACTCAACTTAATACATAAAAATAAACACAGGAAAGCAGCCAAAATGCAGAGATAAAGAAATGTGTCACAAATAAAAGAACAGAAGAAATCTCCAGAAAAATAACTAAATGAAATGGAAGCAAACAAACTACTAGATACAGAGTTTGAAACAATGGTTATAAGGTTGTTCAATGATCTTTAGTGATACTTTCAAGGATCTATGTGAGAATTTCAAAGACATGAAAAAGGTCCACTCAGAAATTAAGCATACACTAACAGAAACAAAGAATTATTTACAAGGATTCAAGAGTAGAGTAGAGGATTCTGAGAATCAAATCAACTATTTGGAATATGAGGAAGCAAAAAACACCCAATCAGAAGAGCAAAATGATAAAAGAATCTAAAAATATGAAGGTAACAAAAGGAGTCCCTGGGACAACTTCAAACATACCAACATTCACATTATGGGCATGCCAGAAGGAGAAGAGAGAGAGAGACCAAGATATTGAAAACCTACTTGAAGAAACAATGACAGAAAACTTTCCCTACCTGGTGAAAGAAATAGACTTACAAGTCCAAGAAGCACAGGGAGTCCCAAATAAGAGGAACCCAAAGAAGCCCACACCAAGACACGTTATAATTAAAATGCCAAAGGTTAAAGACAAAGAGAGAATCCTAAAATCAGCAAGAGAAAAGCAGTTAGTTACCTACAAGGGAGTACCCATATGACTGTCAGCTGATTTCTCAACAGAAACTTTGCAGGCCAGAAGAGAGTGGCAAGAAATATTCAAAGTGATGCATAACAAGGACCTACAATGAAGATTACTCTACCCAGCAAAGCTATCATTTAGAATTGAAGGTCAGATAAAGAGCTTCACAGATAAGAAGAAGCTCCTTTAATCACCTCCAAACATGTATTACATGAAATGTTCTTTAAGAAGAAGAGTATCCTTTAAGAAGCAGAGGAAGAAGAGGAGAAGAAGGTGGAGAAGGAGGAGAAGGAGGAGGAAGAAGAGGAGGAGGAGGAGGAGGGAGAGGAGGAGGAGGATAGGGAGGAGGAGGAGAGATAAAAAACATGAACAATAAATACTTATCTATCAACAATTAAATCTAAAAATCAAAATAAATGAACAAGAAATCTAATGAACAAAATAAATGAATGAATAAAATAGAACCAGAGGGATAGAAACATGGAAAAATGCTATTTAATCTTCTGCAGACCTGTACCATCTAAGATGGAGAATGACACACATTTTGGAGACACAAGTTAATTAAACAAACACTGCAAGAAGTTGCAGCAGGACATTCAAGATGTTGGGTGGTGAAATGAAGTCCCTATTGGCACAATTAGAAAATGGTCCATGCATGTGTGCACAAACACACACACACACCTCAAGTATTGTAGCATCCTATCTAATAAAAGAGTAAGATGCAAATTGACCGTCACTCTAACACACAAGATGGCCACCCCCATGTGGTCAAATATGGCTGCCCCCATGTGGACACAAGATGGCCGCCACAAGATGGCTGGCAGGGGAGGACAGTTAGGGGTGACCAGGCCAGCAGGGGAGGGCAGTTAGGGGCGACCAGGCTGGCAGGGGAGGGCAGTTAGGGGGCAATTGGGCTTGTAGGGGAGCAGTTAGCCGTTGATCAGGCTGGCAGGGGAGTGGTTAGGGGGTGATCAGGCTGGCAGGCAGAAGCATTTAGGGGCAATCAGGTAAGCATGCAAGTGAGTGGTTGGGAGCCAGCAGTCCTGGATTATGAGAGGGTTGTCCGACTGCCCTAAATGGGCAGTTGGACATCCCTCGAGGGGTCCCAGATTGGAGAGGGTGCAGGCTGGGCTGAGGGACACCCCCCCCCATGCACGAATTTCATGCACCAGGCCTCTAGTAAATAAATAAAATGTAAGTAGACCATCTAAACAAAGAATCAGCATCAGCACTGGTGTATAATTTAAAAATAAGAATGGCATTAACATGCAGCAAAAAAAGGCAGTAGCTACAAAAAGATATATTTTATGCAGCCAATATTAATTATATGGAGAGACATGTAAAGAAGAGAAGCAGCTAATATAAGTATGTGATCTGGAGTCAGACTCCTGGGTTTGAGACATATACCCATATCTTGATAGCTATGTGATTAGTCAATATACTTTTCTTCTCTATGCTGTACTGTCCTCATCTGTGAAAGGAATAATAATACTCATTATATGGGGCTATGTGAGGCTTATTTGAGATAATACAATTAGATAGTACAATGCCTGGAACTCAATAAAGAATTCACTAAGTGCTAAATCTTATCCATATTAAGACAAATGAGTTAAGTATGGGTTGGTTATCTTTCTTTTAAAAAAGGCATTTCTTTATTTACTTAATAGTCCACTGACTCTCAGGAAAATATTTAATTGACATGGAAAAAAAAACTCTTCTTACTGTGATATATGGTTACTACTCACTTAATCAGTTTACCAAAAATGTTTAAGATGTAGAATTTTTGTAGGAGGCGGTCTAAAATATAATTAGAGATGAGGGATGGAAAATCCGTATTCAAATCTTGACCTGAGTAAATTCCTCTCTGCAGTTCATTTATCCTGTTGCCACCTGCTTGTTCCATGGAGACGGTGGCCATAAATTGGCACAGGCTGCTCTGTGGCTGTCACTCATATGCACACATTACTCCGTAGGAATGACTGAGAAGTAACTTATGCATGACAAGCAACCTCAGGGAACATAACTCAGATCCGAAATAAACAAATTAATATCTTCAGCCTGTTACAAGCTCTTTAAATTGCACAGTTAGCTTCCATAAACACAGTAGGGTAAAGATTCAGAGCTCTGGATCCATCTGATAGCAGCAAGGCTTTGGGTCACGTGAGGCTCACTAGTGATTATGTATGTGAATATAGGGCTTGGAAGGGCAACTCTGGATTTTGAAACATTATTTCACAGTTTATAGCTTGCTCAATGGGATAAACATTAAACTTCACATTCTCAAGGATTAGTTTCACTCTCTTCCAAGTCTTAAACTCATTACCATCAAGTATGAATGAATTGCACAAACATGAGAGAATAACCTGCTTAGTGTTTTAAATAGAACATGCTGTACAATCAAACTCCAAATCCACATTTGCTTGTGCAAATTTAATGCTGAGCAAATGATGAATGTTCTTAATGCCTGTATATTGTACAATAAAATCTGGTTATTAATAAAAATATATGTAAGTGTGGAGTCATATTTTTGAAGTCCATGCAGATGTCAAATAGTAAAAGAGCACTTTGTTCTGCATTGTGCTATGACTGACGGCAGAAAACATAATGCATGGCCCTTAAAAATATAAGAAGTTTCAGCCTTTACATTGGGGGAGGAGGGAGCACAGAATGATAACTAAGCACAATGGCTCCCCCTTTTAAAAAGAATATGTGTTTAAAGAGAGATGATATAAATATTCATTCCAATATGTTTTGTTGTTGTTGAATATTTTAAAGACTGGGAGAAAACAGTAAAAGATAATCAGTGATTTCTCCTAAGACCACGCCTATATAATGATATGTTGGGCAAAGGGACAAGGATCTGAGAGCAGCTACAGTGAGACCCACTCAACCCTACTTGATGTCACCTTTTTCTTCTCCTCAAAACCCAATGAAGAACACTATTTTGCCATTTTTTTATTACCTGGCATAATTATACTCAGTTCTCTTGAACCATGAGTGCAGGTTAAGGGAGATTATTTTGCTACCACTAGAAGTCCTCCACCCAGACTTTGACTAAAGCAGTGAGAGAAAGATTTTTACAGGCAACAATCCCACATATTGCTCACAGGCGATCTACTCTGTCCAGCCACCTTCTCTGAAGTCACAAAACAGACCTCTCTTAAGGAGCTTGGGGTACTAGAATCCTGGGGACAAGGTTTCTTGCTTTCTCTAGTGGAAGCTCTTTTATCACTGGGTTAATCAACTTCCTAGTAACTAGACCACAACACTTCCTGGATAAGACTAATGGAGAAGCAAGCAGAGGACTGGTGGCACATAATGAGGCTGCATAAGGAGTGATCAAAGAAGACTCAAGCACAAGTGAGTGCTGGGTCAGGAAAAGTAAGCATAGCAGTCACATAAATATGTTTGGGGCCCCGGGACACAGGTGTCACCCAGGTGTCACTGGGATTCTCTGTTGATCTCTCACTCTTACATTCCTATTTTCTTCTGCTTGATTTAGTTTTAAACCTAGATTTGCATAGAAGAAAAATGGAATAAAAAGCACTGAAATATTTTTCATCAAAGTTATTTTATAGGACATCTTGCCAGAATACTTTAAGAATATATTAAATTTTAATTAAAAACAGCAAATAATATAAGCCCCAATTTTTAGACTAGGTATTGAAAAAAGAAGGGTTCTGACTTAAATGCTTTCTATCCCCTGCTTCATTGCTAAGCTATTCATTTTCTTTAATACGTGAACACTATTCAGATCACCTAAAACAATTTTGCTCCTACGACTGTTTTAGAATGCACAGAATAAACTATTTCCAGATTTGTCTTCCACAGTTTACAAAAATACAAGAGCTCACATAAGTCATTTGCAAGAAGGATAAAAATGGGGGTGGGGGAGTTATAGTTTCTGCAAGATCTTTCCTTTTTTTGTGAAGACTGGAATGCTCTATCCCACAGGTGTGTGTTGGGGGGAAATCCCATAATAATTTCAGAGCACAGAATAGGCTTATTCTTTTCCTGACACGTGTAAAATATGGTTGCAGCAATTCATCTGTCTAGTTAGACAACATATTGTTTGGCAGCAGAATTTTGTATGTTAATTTAATGCATTTCCCCATACATTTCACACAATGTAGTCAAAACTCTATATATACTAAAAATAAGAAGTTCTTAGTAATGCCATCAACTCAATTATATCTGATAGCTTAGGTACAGAATCAGTGTGTAAAGAAGCTTTTAATAATTTCAAACCATCTGTGATGCAAATATAAAAATGATAACCATGTGAAAAGTGTTTCCCAAGGTCCACTAAACTATGTGTTTTTTGTGTGTGTCTTGCACCATATTTTATACTTTTATCAACCAAGAAGTAACACTTTAAATAGTCAACCTCAGAGAGAATTTTGAAAATTACATTAAATCTTAATAAAACATTTCTTTGAATAGTTCAGTAAATTGAACTAAAGCAAGTGGTAATGGATACATGATTAAGTCAGTGATAAAGTCAACTGAATGATTCATATGAAACTACAAAATCAAAAACTATTTCAAGATTTTGAAATTAGATTCTAAAAGGTAACCATAACTATCAGTATTCATAAATTTGAGGATTTTTTATTTGATAAAAATTCAAATGTGTATTGGCCATTTCAGAAATTAAATTTTCCTCATTAAAACTTTACCTTAAAAAATGAATCCTGATTTTTGACCTAACATTAAGATTCTATTTGAATTACAGTAAGGAAATACTCTTCCAAGCATTTTGTTAGATTCTACTGCTAAAGTCATACAATAAACAAATTATTAGAAAATTTATTAGAGTTTTTAGTAGAAAAATCATTAGAATTTTTTAGCGTTGAGTTACTGTTCTAAACAGGGAATTTTGTAGGTTTTTATGACACCATGGATTAATATTTTTTTCATTAGGTTAAATATAATACGATACTCTAAAAAATAAAATTAAAATGAGGTATGCTAAACCCAACATGGATTATCATTCTAATTTCATATTACACAGGCTAGCATATAAGTGAAATAAAGTTACTATCAGATGAGAGATAATAAAGAACTTTGTGAAGCTTTGATATTTGTTCAATAGTTTGGAACTATTCAATAAATACCCAACTAACTAAAACACAGAATATTTTGCTCTCAGTTAGTACATGCAATTAAAAAATAAACTAACAGCAGCATCAATTTCTATCTCTAAGAGATGTGTCTTCAGATGGGAACATAAGAAATAAGCAAAAAGTACTGTCATGGTAGGTACTCATATGGTTTAACACAAAGCAGTATATAACTATAAGTCAAAAACCTAATATGTAAAAGTATAATAACAACATGGTTTATAGAAACTCATTTCAAAATGTAATATTATATGTATAATATTTATTCTCTAATTTATGGCATTTCACAAATTTCAAATTCCAAACATTTAAACAAGGAGATGGTATACACATGGTCTCTTTAGAATTGTTTAAGTAAATAAGGATAACAAAAGTGTGGTGATTGCTGAGTGGGGGGGAGGTTGGAGGAGGGTATAAGAGGATAAATGGTGGTGGATGGAGACTTGACTTGGGGTGGCGAATACACAATACAGCGTACAGCTGATGAGTTGTATACCTGAAACCTGTATAATTTTGTTAACCAGTGTCACACCAATAAATTCAATAAAAATGAAAAATAAGTAAGGATGAAATTAGCTTATAAAAATACTATAATTATAGAAGATAGCATTCATGCCTAAGCTTTATTCTTTTCTTTAGTCTTAATTCATTATGAAATGTCCATGGGACTGAACAGTTTAATTATCTGTTTCTAAATTTCCTTCTGTATATAGTACTTAATCCACAGAAATATTAAGTGGACTAAATTAGGTAATAATATAAATCACAGAAAAATGCCCAATACATAATAGTCAACAAATAAAAGACTTTTTACCACCAATATAATCATCATCACCTTTCATTTACTTTATCCCTATTTTTATTAATGTCTTAATTGCTCTCCCTTTGAGGAACTAATTACAACTATCTGTTTTATCAGACATACAGAATCTGGCACAAAGACGTGCTTCCCAGCCAAAAAGAGTGCGACTAAGTGAAAAATAATAATATTACTTAGTGATTATTCTCATGCAAGCTACAGCATGTGCCGTTAGCTATCATGCCAAGTATGTACATATATTCTCTGCATTCCTGATGAAACCTCATGGCATGCCATTATATACAAGTTGTAGCTGAAAAAACACTGAGAATGAAGTTGTTTACAGAGCTCACCACTGTCATTGTTGAATGAAAGCAGAGCTGTGATTTAAGTCTCAAGTTCAAAATCCTATTATTTTCCCATTATATTATACTGTACTGTGCCTTCATAGCTCTTTTGCATCTCAAGAAACTCTATATCTTAGTATATTCTTACGGATTTCTTTCCAGGACATAGAAACTCTACAGGAGAAGAGGCCAGACTAAAAATTACCAAGTTCCAAAAGCATCCATATAAATTAAGGGATCTCTATTGAGAGGACTTGACAGTAGCAAACATTACCATTATCGTACTCCTCTGGTCCACTCAACCCTACATTAAAAAATAAACTAACAGCAGCATCAATTTCTATCTCTTTCTCCTTTCTGCTGTTTTTCAAATAAGGTCAATTATTCTATTTCCTTGCCTCCTTTTCAGGTCTTAGTTTCTAAACTTTAAAGATAATTGTTAAAGACAATCTGCCTTCAGGCATTTACTATATGGTGTACTGGTTAATAATGTGAATTTTTTCAATAGATGGAGTTACACATATGTTGATATATATGCAATTTGATATGTATGCTATTTTGTTGTATTGACAACAAGCTTCAAAACTTCATATGTCAAATTTTCTGTAAGTGTTAACATCATAGATATTTTTACACTTTAAAAATGTTGAATTTCGTGCCAAAAAAAAACAGCATTTGCGGGAAGTTTTAATTCATTACTTTATTTTGAAGAAAAGTGCTGCTGAATACTTTGGGAAGCTTATGGTGAACATGCTCCATCTCAAGATACTTGTGAACGCTGGTTTAAACACTTTAAAAGTAACGATTTTGATGTGAAAGACAAAGACGTCCAGGTCAACCAAAAAAGTTTGAAGACAAACAATTACAAGCATTATTGGAAGAAGATGCGTGTCAAACTCAAAAACAACTTGCAGAAAGATTAAATGTTGATCAGAAAACAATTTCCGATCATTTACAAGCAATGGGAAAGATTTTAAAGGAAGGAAAATGGGTGCCACATCAACTGAACGAAAGACAAATGAAAAACCAAAAAGTTACCAGTAAAATGTTGCTTCAAGGGCACAAAAGAAAGCCTTTTTTGCATCGAATTGTGACTGGCAATGAAAAGTGGATTTATTTTGAGAATCCCAAATGCATAAAATCATGTGTTGATCCAGGGCAACCATCAACATCAACTGCAAGGCCAAGTTGCTTCAAAAAGAAGACAATGCTCTGCGCTTGGTGGGATCAGGAAGGTGTGGTGTATTATGAGCTTCTAAAACCATGTGAAACCATTAATACTGATTGCTACTGACAAAAAATGATCAATTTGAACCATGCTTTGATCGTGAAATGACCAGAATGTTCCAGAAGACACGGCAAAGTAATTTTGCTTCATGATGACGCACCATCACACACTTCAAAACCAGGCGCATTAAAAGATCTTGCCTGGGAAGTATTAACCCACCCGCTGTATTCACCAGACCTTGCTCCTTCAGATTACCACTTGTTCTGATGGATGGCACACGCACTTTCTAAGCAGCACTTCAACACGTACGAAGAAGTGGAAAATTGGGTCTCTGAATGGTTTGCCTCAAAACAAGAAAAGTTCTACTGGGATGGTATCCACAAATTACCTGAAAAATGGGGAAATGTGTAGCTATCGATGTACATTACTTTAAATAAAGCACTTTTGATATTTCTCTTGAAATTATTGTGTTTTCTTAGATTACAAAATTTGCTATTATTAACCGGTACACCTAATAACACCATCCTGAAGCTTCTGGATCCATTCTGATTGAAGCCATATTAGGACAGTTGTTTTAGGGTACTATAGGACTTCCTGAGACACGTGAAATCATCTTTTCCATTTTCATATTTACATGTTGGAGACAAAGTGACTGCCATATAGATCCAACAAATTACCTCCTGGATGACTGAAATAATTAACTGGAATTAATATTCAGAATGAAAATAAGGAGGGCTTCATAGGCTCTTTGTAAAAGGTCAAATGATGTTCAATATACTGCACTTACTAAAAATGGATAATTATATAGTAAAAACCATAACATGATATTTAGCAATGAGTTGAAAGTAATTTCTGAGTTAACCTTTTAATATCATTTTAATTAGAAAATTTGGTTAAGCCACGTAACCGATTATGTAGTCATTAGAATTGAATGACATTTTCACTGTAATTTCTTTTTGCAGTACTTGGACTCTCTGCCAAGATTAGAATAGCATCAGGGCTTCAATGAGAACAGTCATACAGGGTCTCTTTCAGAGGACCTGTGATGTCACTGCTGCAACTGTGATAGGTCCGCTGGAAATTCTGTAAGAAGAGGCAACAGGCAAGAATCGGTAGATCCTTGTTCTGGATCCAATGTACAGCAACTGCATTTCCTCCCCCAAGAGTGTCTGGAGAAGAGGCTATATAAAATCATCTTCTATTCATTCAGCAAATATTTATTAAGCACCTACTAAGTACTGGGCATTGTTCTCGATGATTGGGATTCATAACTAATCGAGAAAGACAAAGGGACTTGGCATTTTGAAGTTTACATTCTAGTATGGAGAAACCATAAAAATAGCAAATAAGTATATTGCAAATTATGTTAAAAGATGCTACATTCTATGTGGGGGGAACAACAGCACATGTGATTGTGAGTACTTGGATAGGGATAGATGAAGGCATGTATAGACGCAGAAAGATGAGTTAAGAGGCTATCACAGTAATTCAAGTAAGAGAAGATCTTGACTTAGGCAAGGGTAATAGCAGTGGAGATTATGAGATCTATTTGATTTGAAGACAGGAATACCAGGTTTGCCTGGCAGATTGGATAGAATGTGGAGGAGAAAGAGAGGAATCAAGAAGGAGTTCACTGTTTCTGACCTGACCAAGTAAAAGGATGCTATTGCCAATAACTTAGACAGGTAGATTACAAGCGAAGGGCATTTGGAGTAAGAAAAATAAGGGTTGATTCTGAGATGTCTAGACAACCTCGAGGTGATGTTGAGTAGGCAGTTCCATATCTAAGTCTTGGAGAGAGGTATTGGCTAGAATCATGCCATGGGCAAGATGACCAAGGGGTTGTAGATAGAGAATGGGCACCGATAGATAACCCTTGGGGAACTTCAACAATAAGAAGTTGTGTGGAAGAGGAGAAACCAGGAGAGGAGGATGAGAAATTAAATAAATTTTACAACAGGAGATAAAATTATGATGTGGTGTCCAGAAGCCAAGTGAAGATGACGTATCAATGATAGTTCAAGTAAGACCATGGTTCAAGTAAGTTCTTTAGTGATGCAGAAAGCAGAACCAGGTCCACTATCAACTTACAGGGATAAAGGTCTTACTTCAATGAAAAAAAAAAAAAATGAACTGCAATAGTGCTCAATATTACATCTAGCTGTTTCATAACACAGCAAATTTTCTTTTTAATCACTAGAGGTATTCATAGACAGGCTGATGAGTATTGCAGATCTTGTAAAGATGATTCTTGAATTGGGTAGAAGATTAGACTGTACGACCTATGAGATACACTCCAACTAATGAGTCTATTATTTCTGCCTCACTTAACACCAGAGGAGAAATACATCTGCTTTTCCCATCTGTGGGCCTTAGCAGTCTGTGTTCAGAATTATCTCAATGCCTCTTCATATAAAAGAAAGTGAATTATAACAATGGTTTAATGCAAAGAGGAGAGGCTTTGGGGCAAACAGACCTGAACTGCAATGTTAACACTATCAATGATACAATGTGTGGCTTTAGAAAAGTTCCTTAAATATTTTTAAAGCTTAGTCGCTTCAGAACTCTCATCACCAGTGTTCTTGAAGGAATAGAACAGCAGCTCACTGTGCTTTCTCAGTGTTTGACATAGTGGGTACTCACAGAAACCCTAATTCTCTAAGTGTGAGGTCCCAGATTGAAAGACTACTTTATGATGTTTTAAAGTTAGTTGTTTCTCTAAACTGGAGTTTTAGACTACACTCTTCATTTAAGCATATTTACTCATAAACTAGAAATAGAAGTGTATGCTTTTTTTTATAAAGAAAAAAATTTTCACCTGGTTTTTAAGTTCGTAACAGATTTTGAGGAGTCATACTTGGAGTTAAATTTTAAACTAGATGTTTGAAGATGCTATTTCCTTACATAATAATAGCAAAATCACACAGTGTAATGAGGCAAAGACAAAAAGCTGTGAATTCAGAGTGGCTGGATATGATCCTGAATTGGTCATTTCCTAGTTACCATGATTTTGGCAAGTCAGCTCTTAGAGACTTAATTTCTTTTTCTATAAAATGGGAAGGATAGAGAGTTTGGTGGCTCAGTAGTTGAAGTCATGCTTCAATTCCTGGTTAGGGCACATGCCTGAGTTGCAGGCTCGATCTCCAATGTGGGGTGTGCAGGAGGCAGCCCATCACTAATTAGCCCAACTGATTTTTTTCTATTTTAAATGTTTTCAATAGACCAAACAATTTTTAAAATATGATTATTACTAGAAAAATAACTGTTAATAATAATTCAAATAGCACAAAAGAGCCTGTAACAGAAAAGAAACCTTTTCTTTTACTTATATCTATCTGTTTTTCTATCATTTACCTACCATTCTACTACACACACACACACATATGCATCTATATATATAAAAGCCTAAGTGACCTTACGGCCGAATGACCAGAATGACTGGTCGACCAGTTGCTATGACGCGCACTGACCACCAGAGGGCAGATGCTCAACTCAGGAGCTGCCCCCTGATGGTCAGTGTGCTCCCACAGCCAACCTCCCACAGCCAGCCAACCTCCCCCGGTCCCTCCCCCCAGCCGGCAAACCCCATGCACAAATATCATGCACCGGGCCTCTAGTATATATGTAAAATTCTAAAATAAATCAACTGCTTCCAAGTCTGTGCCTTTGTGATTTTCATTGATTTTGCAAAATTGTTTCCCAAAATGGTTGAATCTCAGTGCTCTAATGAACAGGTTATGAAGTGAAGTATATTTTTCCCCATACACTAACTATTTTATTGGTTATTATCAAACTTTTTTGTCAGTTTGATAAAGAATAGAAGCATTGCATATTCATCTTAACTTGCAGTTTTCTAAGTGAAGTGCAAGTTTTGTTTTCCTTTTCTATTTGCTTTCAACAGTATATGTGTCAAAACTATCTGGTGATATCACTGGTTTCTTGTTTAATTAAAAAAATTGGGTCCATCCTATCTAATAAAGAGGAAATATGCTAATTGACCCTCACACTGTCGCAAAGATGGCGGTGCCCACATTCAATAAGAAGGGGATATGCTAATTGACGGCCTCGCCCTCAAAGATGGTGGTGCCACAGCCACAAGATGGCGGTACCCAGTCCCCTCAGCCCTGCCGGGCTCTGTGCGCCTGCCCCCGGAGTTTCACAGTCTTCCCAGCCCCCCAGCTGCCCAGGGCCAGCCCGAGGTGCAAGCAAGCCTCAGATGGCGGCTGCCCAGCCGCCCAGGGCCATCCGAGGCTCAGGTAACCAGGGTCGGCTGAGACTTGCGCTGCCGGCAGTGGCAGCAGCAGAGGTGTGATGGGGCGTCACCTTCCCCTGATCGCCAGGTCACCTCCCACCCCTGAGGGCTCCCAGACTGTGAGAGGGGGCAGGCCGGGCTGAGGGACCCCCCTTCCAGTGCATGAATTTTCATGCACCGGGCCTCTAGTTACATATAAAGAAAATGATCATTCTGTCATGTGTTTCAAATATTACTCAAATAGTCACACCAGTTTGGCACTTTTTGTGCCTTTGAGTTTTGGTTCTCATCAGCATTTTTACTTGTACTGGATTTTCAATTTTATGTTGTGAAATATTTTAATAACTTACTTACGACTTCAGAATTTTCCATCTTTCTTAGAAATGCTCTGATGCAATTAAATATTATAACATAAATTTCTTTTAAATATGTAATTCAGTGTCATTAAGTACATTCACAATGTTGTGCAACCACTACCACATCTATTTCCAGAACCTTTTCATCATCTCAAACATAAAGTCTATACCCATTAAACATAACTCTCCATTCCTCTCTCTCCAAAATCCCTGATAACCTCTATTTCACTTTCTGTGTCTATAAAATTGCATGTTCTATGTACCTCATATAAGTGGAATAATACAATATTTGTCCTTTTGTGCCTGGCTTGTTTTGGTTAACACAATGTTTTCCATGGTAATCCATGTTGTAGTATGTATCCAAATTACATTGCTCTTTAAGGCTTAATAATATTCCATTGCACCTATATATCACATTTTATTTATCCATTCATCTACTGAGAATATTTGGGTTGTTTCTACTCTTTGGCTATTGTGAATAGTGATGCTCTGAACACTAGTGAACATTTGAAAATATTTTTAAAAATTTTGCATGGATATTAATAATAAGTGTTTGATAGTGTTTTATTTGGGTGAGACACTTGTGAAACCCACATATTTTTAAGAAAATTATTTATAAAATGATAGAAATACAAGTGCTATACAAATTTCTTTTAAACATTACTTAAAATTTTAAAAACCATAGAAGTCACATTCATTCACAACTTTTCTACATGGATTTAAATTTCTTTCAAAAAGTTAGGTTTAGTAAGGTCATAATTTGGTAATGCAAGTAGCAGTAACCCTTACCTGCAAGTTTCAAGGGGATGCATTAATTTATATTTCCTGTATCTTTTCTAGAGAGTTTGTTTTTCTGTTAATCTTAAGATGTTAAGATGTAAGTACTTGAATTTATATAGAATTCACTTGCTTCTACAGGTCAATAAGTCCTTCAAATTTAATAATAATTTAGGAATCCATTCAATTGGTAGCATTTTGCCTTTTGATTCTAAAAGTGATCTTCCTTATCTAGCCTCTTAAAGATTCATGTCGAAGCCACTTCTACTGCAACATCAAGAGGAGTGAAAGAGCCACCTGCGCTCTAATGGGTGCAGAGAAACTTACTGAAGTTTATGAAACAAACACATGATGAAACAAGCAAATGATGAATGGCAAGATTACAGACAGGGTTGTGAGGTAGAAGATCTTTAGGCACTTAAGGAACTCCTGAGTAAAGATGTAGGTATGGACATTTCAACAGGGATTTGTAATTTCATGATCCTTTTGAAGTAGTTTTTAGCTTTTCAGTTGAGAATAAAAGTGAAATGACCTCGCAGGATGGATAAAACACATTAAAACAGACATAGAAAGGACAGATTATTTCAGGAATTATGAGGACATATTTTGTGAGGAAGTGGCTGAGCCCATAAAAAAAGAGGATGTGGAGAGAAGCGTATATAAATCAGAATTAGAAACCCATGGATCAATGTGAGATAGAGACAAAAAAATTAAGTTCCCAATGGGAAAATAATATTGAAATACATGGGATGAACATTAATTACAAGAAAGTCATCAGAAAAGGCAATATCACTGGAAATTTATAAATTTTGCAAGAAAACAGGGTTATTCCAGGTATCGTTCTACTGGAGAGAATGGAGTCCACAAGCACTTTGGTTTTTGTTATTTTTCCAATAGGAAAT
This sequence comes from Ia io, assembly GCA_025583905.1. NCBI lineage: Eukaryota > Metazoa > Chordata > Mammalia > Chiroptera > Vespertilionidae > Ia > Ia io. The sequence goes on along the minus strand of JAJQQW010000005.1, from coordinate 74,006,093 downwards.
GTGAATCTGAGTGTCATTATTTTCTCATTTTTTTTTCCTTTTTTATTGAAATTATTGGGGTGACACTGGTTAACAAAATTATACAGGTTTCAGGTGCACAATTCTACATCATCTGTACACTGTACTGTATGTCCACTACCCCAAGACAAGTCTCCATCCATTTACTGTTTATTCACCCTATACCCTCCTCCATCCTACCTCCCTGCAATCACCATACGGCTGTCAGTGTCCATAAATTTAATTTAAATTCATAGGTGAGGGACTAGGAAATTGATATAAATGAAACTGAAATCATAAATTTCATCAAATTGTTTCTTCCATTTCCTTTAGACAATTAAAAGTGATGCCATGCAATGATCTCTGTCTGTAAAGATGAAATGGGTTTAAGATGTAAACTACAGAGTGGGTACAAAATAAACACATTGCTTAGAAAAATAGAGAGGTGTTTTTACCTCTGGCTATATTGGTTTTGAAATGTGGTCATAGTTTCCTCGGTTAGTATCCCTGGTCTCTATAAACTAACCTTAAGTGATCTGATAATTACTTATAAAGTCAGAAAAAATAACCCCAATCAAAGATTTGGACTTATATTTTCATTTTTCAAAGTGTAAAGAAGGAAACAGCTCTGTGGTAGGACAGGCTTGGTTGTGGAACTGCTTCCAACCAAGCAAGGAAGGCAGCCCCTCTCCCTGGGACTGCATAGAGTAAGATGAAATATAGAGCAAGTGTGATGCTTTTGAACATATTTTAGAACCTTAATTTTCTGCATTAATCTACATAAGGAATTGATTTGCAAAGCAGCACAGGGGAACATGGCTGCGTTTGATCTTAAAAAGGGCCACATTTGGGGCCGATTTATACTCCTGGCAATCTACTGCTTTAAAGTGTTGGCAGTGACTCAAGGAGAGAAATGAAAAGTGGACCTTGGGGCAAATTTAATTTAGAGAAGTTCTGATGTATTTCAGAGAATTCTGAAGGCAACATCAAAAATACATTTTTAAAAGACATTGAGAGGCTGAAAAATAGAGGTACAGTAGCAAGCGACAGGTAGATCTCCCCAGCAAGTACACCTGTCTATCTCTAATGCTCTCTTAACTTGCCCATGCTTCTGATAGGCGCTCCTGTTGCATATCTATCAGTAACAAAACATAATATAGCTCTGGCCATTTATGTCTATCTTTGTTTCTTAGGTCTTGTAAGGCACTTGGTTGTTGAGGGCCAAGAAATTATAGTATTATTCTCCTTCTTCCAAGCATTTACGTTGTCCTCTGCAATACCAAATGGTTCTATGGCTCTATTCTTTTTTTGCATATGTAATAGCTTTGCACTAAATCATAATCAACACTGAATCATAATGCAATCTTTAGAAACATCTTAAACAGTGATTAAATAAAATACGCATATTTCCAACACTACAAACAACTCAACATAAGAAGCCATGACCAAATTTACATGTGCAACTTTACAGATCAAAAGAATGAGTTTTGACCACTGCTTGCCTGATAAGACTGTAAAATTATCCTATATAATAAAGAGGTAATATGAAAAATTGACCCTCATGCCCTCACAAGATGGCTGCCTACGACCAGGTCGGCTGGGGGGTTAGTGAGGGATGACCAAAAGACTGAACAGCAGGGTGTGTGGGGCGACCAGGCCAGCAGGGGGACTGTGAGGGGTGACCAGGCTGGTGGGGGCGGGGGGCCAACAGTTGGGGGTGACAAGGCCAGCAGGGGAAGCAGTTGGGGGCACCCAGGCCAGCAGTGGGGGCAGTAAGCGGCAACCAGGCCAGCTAGGGGGTGTAGTTGGGGGTTACCAGGCTGGCAGGAGGGCAGTTGGGGGCGATTAAGCTGGCAGGGGGGACAGTGAGGGGCAACTAGGCTGGCAGGGGGAGCAGTTGGGGGCAACCAGGCCGGCATAGGGGGGCAGTTGGGGACCAGGCTGGCAGGGGGGTGGGCAGTAAGGGGTGACCAGGCAGGAAGGCAGGTGAGTGATTAGGAGCCAGCAGTCCAGGATTGTGAGAGGGATGTCCGACTGCCGGTTTAGATCTGATCCCCAGGATCGGGCCTAAACCGGCAGTCGGACATCCCCCAAGGGGTTCCAGATTGGAGAGGGTGCAGGCTGGGCTGAGGGGACCCCCTCTCCGTGCATGAATTTCACGCATCGGGTCTCTAGTTTTGATTATAACATGCATACCAGTTAGAGATGTTAAAATTAAAAAAAAATGAAAATATATTGACTATAAAATATAATACATGTGAACTTAGGGAAAAGGAGATAATGTTTAGGATGGTGAGTTTTCTGCTTGAATCTCTTAGGATTATAGAAGAACATATTGCCACATTTTACCTCCTCGGAGACTTGACTATCAGGAAATAATTGCTCTGATTCTAAAACATTTGCAAATGCAAACAATAGATGTACAAGGCCTATTTCTTTACAAACAAAAATTTTGTTACAAACAAAAATATTAAAATCAAGTAAGAAAACCTATTTGTTAAAATAATTTAATAATGTGGCATATTTTCTCCAAGTTATATGATTAAACATAAAGCATTAGAACTATACAAATCATTCTTAATATAGAATAAGACCATCCTTTTATGTTTTATAATTTTAAATCTTAAACTTCTTTTCATTCCATATATTACTTAATTAAGTCAGCAAATTAACTTGAGATTGAAGACTAACTGAAACAAAATCTATCTGGAAAGGTCATGTAGTAAAGTCAGGAGAAGGTTATTTCCTCAAGAACCCCCATAGTTATTTATTGTCCTTTATTGGAAAGGACTGTGTCAGGACCACATTAATTAAGAGTTCAAATAGACAGTAGGCATCAAGAGCAAAGATGGCTCTGAGAGAAGTTGTCAAAAACAGATCTGTTTCCAGTGAATCCCCTGAAGGATAAATTCCTTTTTATTATAAAACATTAAACTTTAAATCCATAAATACTGTTCTGCTCTTCTCAGCAGTTCATAGTATCACCCTCACCACTTAGTTTATAGCTCACAAATGTACATCAACTAAGGCTCAAGTTTAGTGTTCATATCTTAATTCAACCCCACTGATATTTTTGTGAGAAGCAGGCAAAAATCACTCAGTAGGAGAGAATCACCACTTTTGAAATAAAATATGGTTTTCAAAAGATTTATTTTAATATTCTCTATAATAATAAAAGCCTAAGCGACCATCACAACCGAACAGACAACCAAACAGGCTACGTGGGGTGACAAGGCTGGCAGGGGGGTTAGTGAAGAACAACCAAACGACTGAGCAGCAGGCTGCATGGGCGACCAGGCTGGCAGGGGGGGCAGTTGGGGGCAACCAGGCCAGTGGGGGGGTGGCAGTTGGGGGCAATCAGGCTGGCAGGCAGAGGCAGTTAGGGGTGATCAGGTCAGCAGAGGGGCAGTTAGGGGCAACCAGGTTGGCAGGGGGGTTAGTGAGGGGTGACCAAATGACTGAGCAGCAGGCTGCATGGGGCGACCAGGCCAGCAGGGGGGCAGTGAGGGGCAATCAGGCCAGCAGGCAGAGGCGGTTAGGGGTGATCGGGCAGGCAGGCAGGTGAGTGATTAGGAGCCAGTGGTCCAGGATTGTGAGAGGGATATCCGACTGCCAGTTTAGGCCCAATCCCCGGAATCGGGCCTAAACCAGCAGTCGGACATCCCCCAAGGGGTCCTGGATTGAAGAGGGTGCAGGCTGGGCTGAGGGGACCCTCCTCCCCACCCCCGTGCACGAATTTCATGCACCAGGCCTCTAGTTATTATATAGTAAAAGAGTAAATGAAAACAAATTTAGGTCAACTTAGACAATTCTGTTCTGTTTCTCAGTACTTATTTCCTGTAAAAAACTCTAATAAGAGTTCTCTATGTGTGATAACTAGATGTATGAAATGCACAGCCTTTTAAAAAATAATGCAGTGATTTGGCGTTCTATTCATCAATTAAAAATGGTAAATTTTCTAAAGCATAAACTGAGATTTGATAATATGACATAAAGCTATTAATTATTAGGACCTATAGTTTTTTCATTCTTCCATATTTTACATGAAAAAGTAACACAAATATGTGAACATTATTAGTCAAATTAAAAATGTAATGTCTCACAAAAACTGAGGAATCTATCTATATATAAAAGCTTAAGCGACCTTTATGACTGAACAACCAGAATGATGGGTTGACCAGTTGCTATCATGCGTACTGACTACTAGGGGGCAGACACTCAATGCAGGGGCTGCCCCTGGTGGTCAGTGCGCTCCCACAGCCAACCTCCCATGGACAGCCGACCTCCATGGCCCCACCCCAGGCCGGCCGGCCCCGATCATCCCAATCAGAACCTCCTGTAGCCCTCCCCTGCTGCCAGCCGGAAAATCTCCTGCGGTCCCTTCTCCCAGCCGGCCAACCTCCCCCAGCCCAATGCCTCCACGCCCCGCCAGCTACAATCAGGACTGGGAGAGACGCCGATCGCTGGCCAGGCCGAGGGACCCCACCTATGTACGAATTCATGCACTGGGCCACTAGTCTAAAACAACAGCAATCTCTCTAAGTATCTCCATGTGTATCAAAGCTATGAATTTGAGCAATTCATAACCTCCCAGGTACCTCATCCATAAAATGAGTTTTATGTATTCTGTGATTTTCAAGGTTAGTCCCAGCTTAAGGATTCTGTGATTCTAAAGGTATAATAATTTGCTCGTGAGATAAATTATAAAATTAAATCTCAAAAATTAGATGCCACAAAATACTGTTTATATTCAATAATAGTTTGATAAGCTTACATGGTGACATATGACTTCTAGAATTAGTGGGATGATCACATTGTAAGGTATAAAATGTTGAATCACTACCTAAAACTAATATAACCTATATAAGATTTCATATCAACTATTTGTAAATTTTAAAAATTGAAAAATATTGCCCCAATATTAATTATTATGACTAAAATAAACTACTTTAATATTCAGCATAAAATCACATATACTGTCACTTGAAGAGCAATCTGAACTTGACATGCCTTCTACTACTTGACAACCTAATTTGGTCAAAGATATAAAGCTGAATTTTATTCACAAGCAGACATTGAGTTTTTTACTAACTTTTTCATGTCCAGCGAATAGACAAGTGTCATTCTGAGAAACAGTATCAAGTTATATAATATTTAAGCATAGAATTTAAAGAAAAATCCTTGCACTCTAGACTATAATGGGGTAATTATGTTCTTTAATAAAAGATACAACTTTCTTAATACCCCCTATTTCTACCATATTTCATTACTCTGTAAAAATGTTCATTTATGTTTCTATGACTTCTCAATTTAATATTTATAAAAACGTGATTATAAAGTAAGTCTAATATAATTTAATGTGAAATTATATCTATTGAATGCACCTTTCTTGAAATCTAGCTTTAAAAAAAAAAGGAAGAAACAGACAAAAACTAAAAACTTTCATGCATAACAACTTCATTTGAAAGTTAAATTTCACGGTTTGGTGGACTGCAACAGTTTTATCCCTGTTTGAAATAATTATAAACATAACATTTCACTTAATTATATTTACTAAAATGTATCACATTAGAAGACAATTGATAAACTACAGCATCTATTTCTATAATCTTTATTATTAGAATAATTACATGGTCCTTGCTTCAGATTAACTCTTCAGAAAGTAAATTACCAGCTTGAATATTTGAGTTTCCATTTGTGGCTTACTTAATGCATTTAAAAGAATAAAAACCTCTCTTTACCCATTGGAATTTATGAATATAACAATGAAATCAAGCCATTGAATGATATATTTTTATAATCCTGATTCTGGTGATTTAAACCTCATATGACAAAATGTCTAATAAAATAGTACTTGGAAGAGAACAATATCATAATTATTTCTATGTAGTCTCCTGATTACAGAAGATTGATGGTTATAATCCAAGGGTCTAATAAAGACTCTATTCCATCCCTGGATATAATAATTTCCTTCTGATTGGCGAATGTTACATATTTAGTACCATTCTAAATTCCACTCATTTTTATAATAAGAATATACATTTTAACATGAACCAAAACATAATCAAGTGAGTGTACATATTTAAACACTGAACCACTAACATGTTAAATAAATTATTAAAGTATCTAATTCTGCTTCCTGCATTCATAGAACAAAAATGCTATAGGCTTCAGCTGACAATTATTCTCATCATTGTATTTTAAAAAGTTTTCCTTTCTCTATATCAGTATCATATATTTGTGTACACCAATATAATGAAACTTTAAATATTTAGTTTATAAAAGTCAGTGAATATGCCGAAACCGGTTTGGCTCAGTGGATAGAGCGTCGGCCTGCGGACTCAAGGGTCCCAGGTTCGATTCCGGTCAAGGGCATGTGCCTTGGTTGCGGGCACATCCCCAGTAGGGGGTGTGCAAGAGGCAGCTGATCGATGTTTCTCTCTCATCGATGTTTCTAACTCTCTATCCCTCTCTCTTCCTCTCTGTAAAAAATCAATAAAATATTTTAAAAAAAAAAAAGTCAGTGAATAAAATATCATCTTATTGTGTTTTATTTTTTCTGAATTTTATGAGACCAAAGCATGCAATGCAGTACCTTTGGATATTGTTTCACAGGGATCAATACCCTTTCTGAGAGCTTTATGTTTTTGTTGCTGATGACATCAAGATATTTCTTTTCTTCATCATCCTTTTTTCCATCAGAACCTTGGAATTTTTCAATTTCTGGGGGGGGGAAAAATCACAAGGAAACAACAATAAGTGAAATGGGAAGTCACTGTAAAATATGATGGTTGTTATTACTTCTCTTCTTAAGACTGTGAAGAATCTTGATAAAAGGGCTGAAACAGCACCTTGTTAACAGCTACATGAATGCTGCAACTGATGTAAGAGGACCCCTGTCAATCAAAACTAAAAAGGGGTAATTGAAGATCTGACTGTCTTCTATGAATTAATAACTTTCCTCGGAGCAATGGATAGAATGAAATATACTTTGAAGTTATATGTTTTATTTTTACTTAGAATTACTCCTAAGAAAAAAGTAACTGAAAATAGTAATTATCCATTATCTAAGATAGGGTAGTAAAGATAAGTAGCATGTTATTTTATATTCTAATCAAACTTAAAGGCAGTTACCAAGGGGGTCACAGAAAAGTCACATAAAGGATCAAATATGTAAATACTATCATTCACATTCATCAACCTGAAACTGTCAGTCTGCATGTTTAAGAGGAATTACTAACTTTGCCCTATGACAATATTCCCAAAATGAATATTTTTGAGCAAATGTACACTATTTATACATTGTTTCTTTTAAAAATTAATTTATTCCACAAAAACTTTTAAACCTCTTCTGTGGGTATCACAGATAGAACAGAAAACAAGAAAATGTGTCTGCTTTTATGGAATCTATGCTCTGATAGGGCAAATGAACAATTAGAAAATGAATATACTAGTATGTACACATGCATATTTATATATGGACATAAGGAATAAATACAATAAAGCTATTAAAATATAAAGGAAAGTTGAGTCAAGGAGTGGGGTTATTACTTTGGATTTATAGGGTGAGGTGAGCAGAACCCTGAATAAGAGAAAAAATCACGTCAGGAGAGATTGAGAAATCAAGTTTTACAGTTGGCTGGAGAAACAGCTTGACTTACTCTGAGGAAAGATTATGTAAGACCTTGTAGACAAGTGACATTTTCTGCTTTTTACTGTGTATAATGGAAAGCCATTGGGTGGTTTTGGTGCAGGAAGGAGGAAGCCATATTTGATTTTTATTTGTAAAGATAACACCAGATGTAATATGCAAAACCCATCATAGCAGAGAGCAAGCAATCAAGAAAACCAACTTTTATTTGTCTAGCTGAGAAATGATGGTGACTTGTTCTAAAATAATAGAAATAAAATGATGAGAAGAATGTATATAGCTAGAATCACTTCATAGAATTCACTATGTAAAATCAATGTTTTGAAGAATTCTTGGAAAATTCATTTCCCTTATTTATTTTAGATTATTGGACAGTTATTATTAGCATAAAGTCACCTATAAACATTTATTTTCTCCTTGCTTTTGGTCAATTGTACTTTTTCAAAGCACTCCCTAAATTAAAATATGAATGTGTCAGTTTTTTTAGTTTTCTTAGAGATGAAACAACATCCTGCTTCTGTTATTTTGGAGACAAATAAGTGATGATAGTTTTTAGATAGAGAAATTATTAATTAATATTAAGTTATGTTGTATGTTTAACAATTATTTTTAAAGGACTGACTACTTCTGCAGGTAGGAGAAATACTACATTATAAAACAGCTTTGTTCTTTGTTATTTCATTTTTAATTAACATCTTTCCCAAAGTAATTTCATATAGCATATATAAAATCCCTATAACATTCCGGTAGTAATCTTACAGCATATTATTTATTTGGTCCATGTGAAATTAAAAAAAAAAGTTTAAGTAAGATTACATTTCTTACCAGATAATGCCTGAATGAATGCCACCTGCATAGTTTGTATAAAGTAATTTTATACTTTTTCAGCTAGATGCTATAATCTTTTTAAAGACAATTATCTTACACTGACTATCTGAAAAGAAAGTTATTTGTAATATGTCTATAATTTCTCCTTGCTATGATGGCATCAGATTTTTACTTTTGTACTCCAGAGTATTAATAAGTCACTTTGACTTTTTTAAACCAAGAAGCAACTCTCTATTTAAGAATTTCAATCCATTATATAATTATTACATACAAAACCCTGACAACTGCAAAGAAAGAAAATTCATTATGTCCTCTGATACTGACAATAAACTTTTGATCACTGCCCTTTGGGTACATGCACCTACATAACATTGTACTTCCTAGATTGCTAAGGTAATTGTAACATAGTTCACACTGAAGAAGCTGGCTCAATTCTCAATCTGTTAAATGCATAGCTTCCCCCTGTCATTCTGTCATAAAAATAAATTGAATATGTCTGGTATTATTTGCTTTCTACAAAACTACAACCTTAGACATTTTGAGATTTTGAAATTTCATCAATTTCTGATTAATAACTTTTCCATCAAGAAATAGAGCTGAATGAAATAACATGTTCACTGCTTTTTCTGTTCAATTCTACACTTTCCTTTCAAAATGTTTGATATTTCTTTTGCCCTTCTTATACTTTTGGGGAGTTGTCTGTCCGTACATATATATCTACATGACTAATAGCACAGTAATCGCATTTGTCAACAACACAGTCACAGAACAGTATATGCCAAACTTGCCCAGCTTTAAAACCAGTGAAAATGATGTATACAGCACCTTTATTTTTTAAATGTTTACTGTAAAGTAATTCTTTTCTTATTTCATAATTAATGCATGCTCACTGTGGAACATTTAGACAACATAGGTATCCATAAAAATCGCAAGGCACCCATTATCATTCAGCAATAACTGAATAGTTTTGGGTAGAAGTGTTAAATCATTTTTATACTTGTTTATATAGTCTATTTAAAATTGGCTGCTATATTATTGAGAAAACATATTCAATATGTTAAGGCAGGACAATTGTTTTCTTTTAAAAATGTTAAACTGCATAGATTTTACAAGACAGGCACTTTTTAAAAATTTTATTTTATTGTTTAAAGTATTACAAATAGTAGTACATATGTCTCTTTTTTTCCCCCATTAACCTCCCCCGCCGCCTCCCCTACCACCAAGCACATGCCCTTATCGCCCCTTACCCCTCAGTGTCTTGCATCCATTGGTTATGCTTATATGCATGCATACAAGTCCTCCCTTTGACCTCTTACCCCCCCACACTTTTACCAGCTAAGTTACAGGACCCCTCAGAGATTTTAGTATTTTCTGTTCCCCTTTCACTGTTGGTCCCTTACTGTATATATTTATTCAAGAATTTATTTTAGCATTCATTGACTTATCTGTAGTGGTTATCCCCACAATACTAGGATTATGTGATTACTCAGTGTCAACCTTTGGTCATGCTGGTCATTCACCTTGCAATTCACCCACTGGGTAAGTCTGATGGAAGCGATGTAAGAAGGTATTTTTTGTTGTGGTCAAAACACATAACATTATTTCCCATCTTAATTATTTTTAAGTATACAGTTCAGTAGTGTTAAGTATATTCACATTGTTATGCAACAGATCTTCCCATACTGAAACTCTAGACCCATTAAAAACTCATTTCCCCTCTCACTCTCCCCCAAGCCTTGGCAACCACCTTTTTTACTTTCTGTTTCTACAATTTTAATCACTTTAGATACTTCATATAAGTGAAATAAAACAGTATTTGTTCTTTTGTGACTGGCTTATTTCACTTAGCATAATGTCTTTGAGGTTCATCCATGTTGTAGCATGTGGTAAAATTTCCTCCTTTGTAAAATCTGCATAATGCTGCCTTTTATATACCACATTTTCTTTATCCACTCATCTGTCAATGAACATTTGGGTTGTTTCCACCTCCTAGCTATTGTTAGTAATTATTCAGTGAACATGGGTATGCAAATATCTCTTCAAGATCCTGCTTTAATTATTTGGATATACACCCAGAATTAGATGGCTGGGTCATATGGTAATTACATTTTTTTAAAATTTTTTTAGGAATCTCCACACTGTTTTCCAAATGACTGTATATTTTTAATCAGAATTACTGAATATTATATAAAACGGCTTATATCCACTGTTGTTGGGCAAAATGTTAGATATAAATCAGTAAAATATTTTTTAGCCATACTGGATCCATCTTGAAATGAAAAAGGTGTGTGAGAATTTCTTTAGAATATGTACATAAAATGAAGAGTTTGGGTTCATAAATTATGCATAAACTTAATTTGACAAAGTTCTGCTACTTTGTTCTACAAAATATACCAGGCACATTCCACAGAGTGGAAGTGTTTCTATGACTTCCATTTTCCTCCAATGGCTTAATTTTTGAACCTCACCTAATTCTCTTATAGAAACAAGAAAGAGGACCTAGGATAATAAAAGAAAAAAAAACACCTGAATTCTGAAAACATCCCCACAACCCAGGTTTTCTAGAAGAACCCTATAATAAAAGTGAGTTTTTCAAAACACTGAAAATAGTAGGAACTCTGCTGGGTCCTATGTGGAAAAGCAATAATGGGAAGATCATGGATGAATAAAAATGAAAATTCCAGCCCTAGCTGGTTTGGCTCAGTGGATAGAGTGTCGACCTGCAGACTGAAGGGTTCCAGGTTCGATTCCGGTCAAGGGCACTGCGAGCTTGATCCCCGGTGTGGGGCATGCAGGAAGCAACCAATCAATGATTCCCTTTCATCATTGAGGTTTCTATCTCTCTCTTACTCTCCTTTCCTCTCTGAAATCAATAAAAAATATATTTAAAAAAAATTAAAATTCCAAAGAACACACAAATGGGAAATAAGTATATGGAAAGATGTTCAAGATCACTAATCATAAGAGAAATTCAAATTTCAAAGACTTATTTATTCAAAAGGAGAAATTACCTCTAACCAAGATATGTATAACTACAGTTCCTAGAAGATGAAAATGAAAACGGTAAAAATTTTAAAAAATTAAAACGTATAAAAGAAGAAATTATTTCATAAAACAACTACATAATACCATAACATGAATTTAGAAGTATGACTAGCTCAGTGTTCTGAACTGAGGGAGAGAGAGAGGCAGAAGGAGAGAAAAGTTTACTAATGAAAACTGCGTTTTGACCCTTGGATTTGGCAAGATAAGGATGCTGGTGATCTTCTTAATAAGGAGTTCCATCACTGGGTGTATATTTAGGAGAGAATATGTGGAGAAGATGTATATCAATTAAATACGATGCTTGCCCTTACTGCTACTCTGGTTCATTGCCTTCCTAAATCCTGTTCTAACCTCCTTGAGACCTACCTGTACTGCAGTTCCTTTAATTTGATAAAATTTTTCCCCTTTCTTACTAACTGAGGACCTAAATCACTGTCTTTGAGTTGACCTGAACCAAGGACACTTTCAGTTGAATTCATCTACTTTCACAATACGCATCTACCATCTTCCATCTTTTCAGACATGAAGCCCAAACAACCTTCCTGAGTTTTAAATCTCTTCAACATCTTACTCTTGCATATCCACTCGAAAATTTCCAAGACATATAAAACTCATACACCTCAAAGTGAATTCATCTTAACTCTAAAGACTATCCTTTCCCTGTATTCCTTTCTACCACATGGTTCCTAGTCACCCAAAATCAAGAACACAAATCGTGAGCTTTAGTACTCCCTGGTCCTCACCATTCTACATGCAGTAGTCTTCACGTTATACTGATTCCATCTTTTCAGCTCCTTTCAAATCCAGCTTCTCCCTGCAGGTGCTCTGTCACTGCTCCCTCCCCTTTGCCATCATTTCACCAATGGCAGGAGCCATAGTTTCCTTGAAGACCCATGCACAACTTATCTTTCACATCCAAGCTGTCTTTGTAAACATAGACTTGAGCATTACATATTTCTCTTTGCTATTGGAATGTGGTATTTGTGTTTTGTTTATTCCCTGGTCATATTGAACATTAGAATTTCCTTTGTTGAATGAATGAGTGTGGCTATTCTGACACCTATTTCTCATTATCTGAAGGTGAAATTCTTGATTTTTTTTCCTGCCACTAAAAATTGATCAACCATTCCTTTACTGTCTCTTGCCACATTCTAGTTTGTTTCTTGACATCCTGAGGGAAACAATGCATTCTATCCTCACACATACCCTAAGCAAACCATGTGCTTAGAGTATCAGGCTTTTGCTTATGATCTTTTCTTCTTCCTCTGACTAATGAAGGATTACTCTTTCTTTAATGAAGGCCCTGCTCATTTTGCATGCTTACCCCATCCCAGGTCTCCCTTACCACTTCATTGTTTTAAAATACAACACTTGCATGCTTTGTAATGTGCCATTGGCAAGTGTTCCAGTGTTTTCACATTAAACTATGACTTCCTAGAGGTCAGAGACCACATCACACTTATATAGATACTAGAGGCCCGGTGCACAAAATTCATGCATGGGGGGGGGAGGGTGTCCCTCAGCCCAGCCTGTACTCTCTCCAATCAGGGACCCCTCTCACAAGTCAGGACTGCTGGCTCCAAACTGCTCGTCTGCCTGCCTTCCTGATTGCCCCTAACCGCTTCTACCTGCCAGCCTGATTACCCCCAGACCACTCCTCTACCAGCCTGATTGATGCCTAACTGCTCCCCTGCCAGCCTGTTTGCCCCTAACTGCCCTCCCCTGCAGGCCTGGTCACCCCTAACTGTCCTCCCCTGCAGGCCTGGTCCCTCCCAACTGCCCACCCCTGCTGGCCTGATCACCCACAACTGCCCTCCCTTGCAGGTCTGGTCCCTCCCAACTACCCTCCCCTGCTGGCCATCTTGTGGTGGCCATCTTGTGTCCACATGGGTGCAGGATCTTTGACCACATGGGGGCAGCCACCTTGTGTGTTGGAGTGCTGGTCAATCTGCATATTACTCTTTTATTAGATAGGATAGAGGCCTGGTGCATGGGTGGGGGCCAGCTGGTTTGCCCTGAAGGGTGTCCCAGATCAGGGTGGGGTTCCCTTGGGGCGTTGGGCGGCCTGGGCAAGGGGCCTGTGGCGGTTTGAAGGCTGGCCACACCCCCAGGCAACCCAAGTGGAGGCCCTGGTATCTGAGATTTATTTATCTTACAATTGAAACTTTGTAGCCTGGAGTGGAGCCAAGCCTCCTTCTCGCTCCGTGGTGGCAGCAATTTCTGTTGGGATTTATTTATCTTCTATAATTGAAACTTTGTAGCCTTAAGCAGAGGCCAAGGCAGGCCAGGGCTGTGGAAACTTGGTTTCATCCATCTCTGGGGGCAACCCTAGCCTCCTGCTCTCTCCAGCTCCATGGCTGTGGTCATTTTTGTTGGGATTTATGTATCTTCTATCATTGAAACTTTGTAGCAGTGAGTGGAGGCCTGGGCCGGCAAGGGCAGGCGGAAAGTTTGGCTTCTGCCATTGCTGGGGAAACCCAAGCCTCCCTCCTGCTCTCCATGGCCCCAGCCATTTTGGTTGGGTTTATTTGCATATTCGCTCCTGATTGGCTGGTGGGCGTGGCTGGTGGGCGTGACTTGTGGGTGCAGCAGAGGTACGGTCAATTTGCATATTCCTCTTTTATTAGATAGGATTTTTTTTTTTTTTTTTTTTGCTCCAAACACTCATTACACACTTACTATCAGGCAGGCCTACTCCTCAAATTGTCTGTTCAAATAATTTTCTAAAAAACTGTCTCATATTTTAATTGAAAAAACAAACAAACATAGAATATATGTCACTTTCAATATAAAGATTTTTAGATTATTGTTTACATAGGAAAACATATATTTATTTCTATAAGACACAATGACACATTTTAAAATTCATATATATTTTCACAAAATGCAATACAACACTTTTATAATCTGGAGTAGTTTTAATCTCATTACATGTTTTAAAAACCATAAAGAAAATGAGAGTGACCTCTGAAAGAGGTGCTAAGTATTCAAAGCAAACTTTTTTTTTTTACAACCTTATTAAGTGATATTGTTTGCATTTTTACAACCAAATATCTCTTATTACCTTTATGTTGTTGTTTAACTGTAATTATGGTTATATTTTAGGAAATTGGTTAACATGTCATGCATTATAATTTTTATGTAAAATGTTAGAAAATAATATCTCAGCATTTTTATTCAACATATTCACTTTTTAAAAATGAATTACTAATGTTAAGCAGAAGCAGTCTGTAGTCATTACTAATTTATTTCTGATTTTCTCATACTCATATTTAACCATATTTATTTCTAGAGCATGAATAAAACATATATCCCATCCCATATTTATAAGAAAAAAAAAAATAACAGAGATTTTACTTTTGCAAAAGATATCTTGAGATATACTATCTTAATAAAAATAAAAAAACACACAATGGGGGAAAGAGGGAGACATATGTAATACTTTCAACAATAAAGTTTAAGAAAAAAACAACACATTCAAAATCAGTAGCAGCTCAATCTTCATTGTTTAGGTTCAAATTAAAATACCATGTTTGAGCGGACTTTTATTGTTATATTTATCTAAATCAGCATTTATTCCCCAGTTAGACTAATTTTGTAGAAATACAATACCTCATGTGCTTGAATTTGTATTCATTTATTTTCAAGCCTGTTCAAAAGCCTAATTGCATTAGGCATTCCTTTGTGTTTAAAAATCAATTTTGCAGAATTGAATAAAGGTGAGCTATTACTAACTGAAGATAAAAATTCCTAATATGTCAACAGCCGAGGTATTTAAATAGAACTGAGCGTGATCTTTTCATATAGGTGGAGCTACACAATATGTAGCCTGTTGTGCCTGGATTCTTTCACTTAGCATAATGTTTAAGGTTTATTTGTGCTGCAGCATGTACCGCTACTTTATTCCTCTTTAGGGTCAAATAATATTTCATTGTATGAATATATCTTTTTGTTTATCCATTCATTACTTGATGGGCATTTGGGTTATTTCTACTTTGTTTAAAATTAATAGTACCACCACCATTTGTTGAGAAACTTGTTGTTCCACATTGAATGTTCTTGAAACCCTTGTCAAAAATCAATTGATCATAAAATGAAGGTATATTTCTGCATTTTAAAAACTATCGATTGAAACTTTGTAGCCTTAAGCGGAGGCCAAGGCAGGACAGGGCTGTGGAAACTTGGCTTCCTCCATCTCCGGGGGCAACCCTAGCCTCCTGCTCTCTCCAGCTCCTTGATGTGTCTGTCTGACAAAATGTTAATACCACTGACATTCATGTAGCTTTATAGTAAGTCTTGAGATCATGAAGTTTAAGTTTTCTAAATTTGCTTCTTTTTTTCATGACTGATTTGGCTATAGATCCCTGACTGCCAATATAAATTTTATGTTTAGTTTGCCAGTTTATGCAAGACAACAGCTGGAATTTTGGCAGGCATTTCATTGAATTTATAGGTCAATACAGTGCCATCTTATCAGTATTTAGCCTTTCAAACCATAAAAATGTGATTCATTTCTATTTATTTAGGTCTGCTTTGATGTCTTTCAACAATGTTTTGTGATTTTCAGCATACAAGCCTTACAACTCCTTTTTAAATACTCATTCCTAAGAATTTTATTATTTTAATGCTATTGTAAATGAAATTATTCTCTTACTTCATATTTGGATCCTTCATTGCTGATATAGAAATATAATTTATATTTGTATGATCTTGTATCCTGGAACTGCTATTTTTTAATTAGTTTTAAAATTTTGTTGTGACTTCCTTAAGATTTTTTATATCGATTGTATTTTAACATGTACATTCTCTTAACAATCCATTTATCTTATTTCCTACCACATATTCTTTGGAAGAGGCAGTATAATCATGATATTCTTCCCCATCAGCAAAGTTTTTAATAAAATAAATATAAGAAGCAATGCCTGGATGAGAAATTTCTTAGTCATCAAACGAAACGTCTCCCCTAGAAAAACAAACACATTTCTTATAAAGCAGAGCTAAATTTTTTATTGTAGTCAAATTAAAATGAATACTGTGAAATAATGACAGCTCTCTGAGAATATTTCCTGAGCTAAGGAATGTAAAAAAGCCCTTGGGCATTGGACACTCAATAAATCTTCATTGAATGAATATAAAAATGAATGGGGTGTATAAAAATACATAAGGTATGCACAGTCCAACTAAGAAAAACCAGTGAATTCTCAATCCCAAGAGAAAAGTCTCAGTGTAGACACAATGGGCCCAGCGCTGATTCTTGGTGTAGGCTGGAGAGTAGGGACACTGAGCCCTATCTCTATTTCATATGAACAAATGGAGAAGAAATAAAAGAACTATTAGAATTTTTTTTTTAATTTAAATTAATGATATAAGTAGAAGCACTGCCTTGTAATTTGTTGTCTGTGTCTAAAAAAGATTAAAACAGAGGCAGAATAAGAATTGGTCATGGACTCTACAAAGTGATTTTCCATTCATTTTGGAGTGGACAAAATGACCTCAAATTTTTCTGTAGGATCTAAAATTCTATAAATAAACAGAACTCAAGTCCCTAATAAAAAGTGAATATTGCTTTTAGAAAACAGAATTTGGAACCTCTAGCTAAACCAATTCTTATCATTTGCAGTGCCTGAGATAATAGTGCAAATAGGAACCCCTATACCATAAGTCTAAATATTTAGAAGTTATAAACCAAGTTAACAAACTGTTAAATGTATCCTGTTCTTCTTACTTTACAAATAGACCTTACTTAATATTGGCATTGCTATTCATTACTTCTTAATCAGTATACTTCAATTAGGTAAATGGTCTGGTAGAATGTAGATGTCTAGTACTCCTCCAAGTTCTATGCAAGAACATGGTATAGGAAGAGCCAGACACCTTCTCCGCTCTATCTAGTACTGCTAAAGGCCATGCCTCCATTTGTGCGATGTCCATTCCATACCACCAAATCCACCCCTGAGGAGAGCCATGTCTTGGAATTTTTTAGCTCTGGGACCTACACATCTATAGTGTGGTGTGTCCATGGGAAGATGAACATCCAGACCATACAGCCAAGTTTCACTCATACATCCCTGGCACAAAGCATGCCTTGGAATCCTACAAGCCAAATAGTCACACTAGCAGTGAAGTCTGCTCTCAGAAAGATGGACCCAAGAAACATATTTAAACAGGCCCTCAAAGCGGGCTTTGGGCCAAATAGGCAGGGATTTTGAGTTTTCAGAGAATGTTCTAGAGACTGAGGGTAGACATTTCTGACTATATGGGCAAAACAATTTGACCCTACAAGAATCCTTGACCCACAAGAAAGACACACCCTGATAAAAGCCGTAAGGGGCTTCTGTAAAGCATAAAGCTCAGAGGAGGGACCCCTGGCCCAGGTCTAATAGGGATGGTAGCAGGTTGATGATAACCTGCTTTGACCTTGTGCATTCCATCATGCAAGATAAAAATCACAATGACCCAAGAACTTGTACAATAATTAAAGCAACTATTTAAGCTTTTAATCTTATGGGAAAGAATCAGAACAGGGATTCAGAACAGGAAAATTTCCCTCAAAAAGGGGGTATTAGATTATAATAAGTGAATTTGTCATATAAAGTTAATTTCAAGGTCCCCCTTGGATATGTAAGCAAATTTAACAGTCTTATGTTTTTCCCTAAAATTTAATCACAACCTGAGGCAAATGTGATAAAGATATGTATCATAATACCAAGTTAAAACTTGCAAACTCAATTGTGAACATAGATCAAACTGTATTTCTGAAAACCTGTATTTTACTGAGGAAACACTGTGGTACAATCAAATCAACATGAATTCTAACTGGTACATATACAATATATCATCAATCATTTACAGGAAGTGTTCTTTAAGATTACTCTAAGAGCACTGCTTCTGAAAATAACGGGTCCTGAAGGAGTTTACTCTTCTAATAAGACACACATTTGCCAATTCAAGTATTTATCACACTAAGCATTAAAAATGAGTTTTCCTGAGCTTGGTCTTTCAGACTAATAAACATGAAAGCCCTCTAGTGTGCTTAGTAGAGACAAAGTTCATGAATTTATAAATATAGATTTTAGTGTGGGGATAAAAATTATAATCTTATGTAAACACATGAAAGAAGCTTATATTCAAAATAGAACAGAAAAAGGTATAATTAAAATGTGGCAGACATTTGAAAGACATTTTGAAAGTTGTAAGAAAGGGTTGTGAATTTTTAAATATGTTTCAAACAACTGTGTGCAGTTCATATTAAAATATCCAGGATACTTTAAGACATCACATAAATGACATCTAGCTAGTTCAAATAATAGAAGACAATGAGCTACACAGGGGAAAATACATGCTTCTAACAAAAATATATTAATTTGAGAATTAAACTTTCACTTTTGCTTTGGCCAAATAGATTAGAAGAATAAAATAGTCTACCTTCCAACCTTAAACCATGAATCACTATTATAAAGGCATCTGTGCATAATGCCTAGAGCTATTAGGAGAGCAAACTATTTTTATAAAAGATAGCTAATGTTCAGTCATGCTGATGTTTACACATTTCAAAGTTATACACTTTCATAAAATTAATGGCACAAGGATATTTCAGGGGGGTGTAATTTGTCTCCTTGATTCCAGACATGTTTTTCTTATGGATATTCAACATGTCATCTTTAAATAATCTTTTGGGTCAAAAATTCTATATAGTTGCTTAAAATGCACACGCAATAAGTATTTGTGTTTTAAGACGTACTTTCCAAGCTATATGTGAAAATAACTTTCTTTAAAAATAACTGGCACTAAATGTAGGGTTTGCACTTATTTTAATTATACATTTTCAATCAGTACACCCATTCATTACAGTTGAAATAGTATTTTATAATAGTTATACCATTTCCAAAATTTTATAATCAGTGAATGGGAATTTGGCTGTTACTTTTTCAGTAACTGTGTTCTGTTTCCCACACCAAAGTAGTTATTGACTTCCCAATTCAATTTCATTATCTGTTGGTATGTCAAAATTAGAAACTCAGCAACTCCCCTGATCTCATTTATCTCTTTACCCTTGTATATCTAAGACATTATTCAATCTTCCCAGCTTCATTTTAAAATATTTTCAGGATATAAATAATTGTGTACATGCATATTCACATGTATATCCATATTCAAGTATAATAGGTATGCTATGTAATAGATATAATACACATGTAAATAGATAGATGATTGATAGATACATAGACAGACATATAGATACACAGACAGGGATGGATGGATGGATGGATGTGATTTTTCCCCCTACTGGCTTGCTGAGTGTAGCTGTCTCACTTCAAATGTACACACACTGCTATTAGTGTATCTTCTTTATGTCCAGACACCCAAGGCAGGGCAGAGGCAGTATGCACCATTTAAAAAATATATATATATATCTTATTTCAGAGAGGAAGGAAGATGAGAGAGAGGGAAAGAGAGAGAGAGAGAGAGAGAGAAACATCAATGATGAAAGAGAATCATTGTTTGATTGCCTCCTGCATACCCCCTATTGGGAATCAAGCCTGCAACCTTGGTGTGTACCCTGACCTCCTGGTTCATAGTTTTCACTCAACCACTTAGCCACACTGGCCAGGCAGTATGCACCATTTAACAAAACCTTCTACCTAACCATTTTTATCTATCTAGTTTTTACCCACACATACAGAAATATCTTATATTATAAAGTAATAAACATGCTATTGGCAGAAAAAAAATAACATACAAATAAGCAATGAACAGAAACAGATTAAATATTACCAAAGTTCCTTCTCTCTATGCATCCATATTTAAGACATTATTTTGTATATTAAACAAACATTTTTTGAGTGTCTATTATGTAATAGGCATTGTTCAAAATAACTGAGACACATCAGTGAATAAAACAATACATAAAGGACTCTGTATGTCATATATAAAAATTAGATTATCACATTCACATATATATAAACACACATCAATAACATCAAAATTAATTATTTTAAATGGTATAATTTGCTATCCAGAGATGTACTCGAATATGTGTCAACAATATCTATTTTATCCACAAACTCAAAGGCCACTTTGGTTTCTATGACAAGCAAGACTGCTGGCTCTTCTAGAATTAGCTCAGAAACTATGAAAGAAATGGGAGCAGTACCCTTAAATTTCAAAACCCGATACTATAAAAGCCCTAGAGGTGAGTGGATAAAAACTCCACCAATTCATCTCAAAAACTGCCTGAAGCCAAAGTGAAAATCCATGTGAAAGTGGATTTTAAATCCAAACAAAACTTTTCAACAAACAAAAGGTATCCTATATAATAAAAGCCTAATATGCTGTGTCCCATCGTCTGGTCAGCCATTCAACCAATCAAAGCATAATATGTTAATAATATGCTAAGGCCACTCAACTGCTAATTATGACGTTCACTCACCAGCAGGGGGCAGACAGTTGACCAGTTGACCAGTCGCAATGACGTGCACTGACCAGAAGGGGGCAGACTGTCGACTGGTCAACCAGTTACTATGACATGCACTGACCACCAGGGGGCAAATGCTCTGAGCAGTAGGTGAGCTTGCTGCTGGGGTTCAGCCGATCGGAACTGAGCAAGACAGGCCAGACATGCCCTGGAGCCCTCCTGTGGTCCCTCCCTGGATGGCCAACCTCCCACATCCCTCCCCGGCCCTGATCAGGCACCGGTGGGGTCCGTCGGCCTGGCCTGCGCTCTCTCACAATCCAGGACCATCAGGGGATGTCAGAGAGCTGGTTTTGGCCCGATCCGCAGGCCAGGCTGAGGGACCCCACTGATGCATGAATTCGTGCACCGGGCTTCCAGTACATAATAAAAACCCAAGGACTTTGTTTTGTATCCACAGAACTCTTATTGCTATCTAACCCTTATATGAAGGTAAGCTATCTTTGACATTTGTAACCTACAATGATTTTCATATTATTAAACATAATGCCATCTCTATATTTTGAGAATTCCATGCAACAATTATTTTAAAAGATAATTGAAAACAATACAAAATCATACAGAAAGTAAATTGTGATTGAAAAATAAAAATTTTAAAAATAAATAACAAGAAAAAGTAGTAAATGAGTCCTTGGAAAAGAGATGGATGGTAGGAAGAGCAAAGCATGCTTTTAAGTATCTCTCACCCCACCACTCTCCTTTCTGGTATGTGGGAAACATCAGGCAAAGGGAAAGAGCTTTGAAGAGAAGAATCAAAGAGAGAGTATAATGGAGGCAGATCACATTATTTTGTGGAAGCAGATTAGCTTCATTTTTGGTGATTTACAGGCCATTCCTCAAAGTGTTGTATAAGGTCATACATACCTCATCCTATATAATAAAAGGCTAATATGCAAATTGACCAAACGGTGGAATGACTGGTTGCTATGTCTCTTCTTTATGTCCAGACACCCAAGGCAGGGCAGAGGCAGTATGCACCATGTGGCCTGACCACCAGGGGGCAGATGCTCAATGCAGGAGCTGCCTCCTGATGGTCAGTGCACTCCCACAGGGGGAGTGCTGCTCAACCATAAGCCGGGCTCACGGCCGGCGAGCACAGTGGCAGTGGCGGGAGCCTCTCCTAACTCTGTAGCAGCACTACAGATTTGTGACTGACAGCTTAGGCCTGTGGGGAGAGGGCCTAAGCCGTCAGTTGTACATCCCTGGAGAGCTCCCAGGCTGTGAGAGGGCACAGGCCAGGATGAGGAACCCCCCTCCAAGTGTACGAATTTCATGCACCAGGCCTCTAGTCTGTATATAAAAGTGTTTGCTCATATGTGCCCACACACATTCACCACCACATCACCATTAGGTATTGTTAATGCAAAAACAAAGTACCACTTAGAACTAATATGTAAATATTGAAAAACAGTCTGGCTTTTAATTATCTGGTGAGAAAAATTATTCTCAAAAGAATCTCAGACCACCTATTTCTATTGGATTGAACAGTAGGAAATAAAGATGAGATTCCTAAGAATTCTTTGGGTTGAATAATAAATTCCTGATAAACACTTATAGGTGCTAGTTACCATAGAAAAATAAATAGCATATTATTTTAATATTCTTAAGATCCTCAACAAATAATCTTTCTAGAAATGTAATATTTCTTCAGGTGTTCCCAGTTAAGAGTAAATCACAGGGCAAATTACTTTATCAGAGAAACCTGAACATGAATAAATTAACATACTGATTCAATAAACAATCATAACACAATCACTGACTTTATTTCAATAATTTTAAACATGAGGTTAAAAACCTCTCCCAGAGTTATTCTCTATTGATGGAGTAGAAAGTCAGGCCCCAGGTATAGATGACTAAGCTAATGAATTTTTCTTACAGTACTACCAAATTCAATCTATAATTGATACACAGAATTTTTTTTAAAAAAAGCAAAGCTATGCAAATTTCAAACCCAACCTAAATTCTTTCTCTAAATACACGTATGTGCAGCTTGGCCAGGTGAGGCTCAGTGGTTGAGAATCACCTATGAGCCAGGTAGTCTTGGTTTGATTCCTGGTCAGGGCACAGGCCTGGGTTGAGAGCTCTATCCCCTGGGCCTCGGGCCTCTAGTCAAACTATAAGATTTTGTCCACGGCAAATTGGACAGCCTTGTCTTCTATCCTTTACAGATATTTCTCTTTGTATAGTCAAATCCTGTTCTATGCCTTTTGATGCTTCACTTGTTTACTTTTGAGTTTTGATTTATATTGCAGAAAATGCCTCCATGATAAAATTTCCTTGAGTAAAGTATATATATATATATATGCAGGAGGCAGATGATTGATGATTCTCTCTCATCATTGATGCTTCTATCTCTCTCTCCCTCTCCCTTCCTCTCTGAAATCAATAAAAGTATATTTTTAAAAAATAAAATAAATAAATACAAATATGTGCAAAAAAACACAGAGTTCTAAAAATCCCCTTCAGTTTATCTATTATATTGGGATATCTCCCCAAAACAAACTTATGTCATAAATTAATCATCTGAATTCTTATAAACATCAATCTTTACCAAAACAGATGATGTGTAGTCTTTATCAAATAGCATCATCTTGGAACATTCAATTCTTTTGAAAGTAAAATACAATGTAAATAAAATTATAAAGGGAAGAACTGGCCCTTGATAGAATAGATTTAGTGGGATCATAGAGAGGGGGAAGCCAGTAGTCATAAGATTTCAGAGATAAAGTAAGTCTGGGACATATATCCTCATTGTAATAGAAAATGAATAACTTAAGTGTCTTATGTGTGTTTGTTTTCTCAACTAGGTTTTACTAGTATGCCAAGAGACACACATGATGATAAAACACTTTGGCATTTAATTTAAGTATGAGATGTATTTCAAAAATAGCTATCCTATATAATAAAAAGCTAATATACTAATTAGACCAAACAGCAGAACGACCATCCGGATAACCATCCAGATGACCTTCTGGATGAAGCTGGGGCTGTGAGGGCTGAGCCCCTTGCACAAATTTCGTGCATCAGGCCTCTAGTCAAACTATAAGTTTTTGTCCACAGCAAATTGGACAGCCTTGTCTTCTATCCTTTGCAGATATTTCTCTTTGTATAGTCAAATCCTGTTCTATACCTTTTGATGCTTCACTTGTTTACTTTTGAGTTTTGATTTATATTGCAGAAAATGCCTCCATGGTAAAATTTCCTTGAGTAAAGTATATCATTGCTGTGACTGCTGATATGTTTTATTGTTTGAACTCCACTACATACATTTTATGCCACCTCACCAATGCAGAAAGGGATTATATATCATACTGGAACCACTGTTTATGATTATACAAATGTAGGTATGAAATATTGATATATTATGGAATTCTTTTAATACAAAATAATATTGTAACCCTAGGAAGCTATAATAATATAAAATTTCAGAGAATAAAACTGCCTAGAAATAGTAACGTACCTGAACTATAAACCTACTTAAAAGTTAGCTGGTGGGAATGGCTGAGTATGATCTTATGAGGCCAATCCTGCCTCAGATAACAAAAATATATAACCTGGGCATCATAAAGAGAAGCAGCTGATTGAAGGCACGAGAAGAGGAACAGAAGCATGCCTGGAAATGGCTCACAGCATTTTCACTCACATCCGTTAGACCAGAACTCATTCACACAGCTGCGGCTGATATGAAAGAGAGACTTAGGTAGTTGCTTTCCTTTTTCCTTATTGTCCAGAAAGAGGAAATTGGCTAAGCAGCATCTAGCAAGTTTCTATCACATACACATTTGGCCCACAGGAGCAAAATTTCACTGGACAATAGGTACTTTCACCTATACTCTCCTCCCCACCCAAACAGATTACAATAATCTATTTCCTCTCAGTTCCACTTCTTTCAAACTTGAATGCATAAAAGTTTTCATCTTTCATCAACAACACCCATAATAATATTTTCTTCATTTGTCACTGACAATGTTTATTCACTCATTTAATTTAGGGATAGAGTTATACATACAAATCAAGACATAAGTGAAAGAAAATTTTTTTTAAAATATAAAAATCACAATTTCTTTGAATTTGATGTTGTTGTATTAGAAAGCTAAGAAGGTTCCAATAGAAAGCATTATTTTTCCCTATAGATATTCAAGTTGATAAGTAAAAGTGATGCAGTAGACAGGCTTAAATATCATGTTATTACTGATAAACTAGAAATTCAAAATGATAACATTAACACAAGTGAGTTTTCCAATCCTGAACCCTAGAATTCAACATACCTTATCTCCTCACCAATTCACATGTTGTGCTTCATCACCTCTTCATTTGGGTGGGAAGTGTTGCCCATTAAGTACAAGGGAATGATAGAGAGAGAAAAATACACATTTCCTATGGGAGAGTGTCTGTAGAACAAGCATGTCAAACTCAAAGGCTAACACGGGCCAAATAAACAAGGTTTAAGTTTAGGTGGGCCACAAAAAAACAAAATCTTCAATTTTCATAGAAATGTGGTTTTATTTCGATAGACACATACTGAATACAAAATGCTGAAATAAATGAGTAATTGTAAACATAAAAAATAGAACATTTTAATAAAACTTAATTTTTCTTGAACATTAACTTACCAGTCACTGAATAACTGCACAAATTAATAAGCATAATGCAAATAAACCTATTTTTCTTGTTCTCCAAAAGTGAAATATTTCCTGTTGCGCACACCAAACAAGTCAGGCCAAGACTAATGATGTGGCAATCAATTGCTAGAATATTTGCTGCTGGTATTAGTGGAGAGAAATGGTGTGCCTGCGCGTAAGACGAGTAAGGGAAATGAATGCAACACGATTATAGTAATCATTCATTAGTGAATGTTGTGGTTTGTTATTAATAATTATGTATAAAAGGATATTATAAAAATTAAGTTACGAAATTTTTATTGAAATGTTTCTTACATACCGTTATGTTGGCTGGGCCCTAAAAATATTTGTTGTGGGCTGCATGTGGCCCGCGGGCAGTGAGTTTGACATGCTTGCTGTAGAAGGAAGAGACAGGGGCTGCATTTGATTGCTCAGATCCTTCCTGAACTAGTAGGTTTTCCTCCCAGAGAAAAGTGACAGGAATGTGAGAGCAATCTCCTGTGTAAAGTCATTGAAGATTTTTCCATATGAAAAGACACAGCAGGTACTGGGGAGAAGTCTTCCCAATCAGAGTAAATAGGAAATGTCCATTGAAAAAATAATACATATAATATTGAAATTAGAAAATAATTTATGGATTTCTGCATAATCTTCCTAACCCACTAAAATCTTCCTAGTCCACTAAATGATTTTATGGTGTTGGTTTATTTACTAAATTGGGATTTTCTTTAAAACACAAATAAAATTTCAATGATGCAAATCACGCAGGAATTTCACCTTGTTGATTAATACAAGACATCTGAAGATAAATTTAAGGTTCTATTATCATATATATGCCACAAGCTATTTCTCAATGAAATGTGTATTTTATTTATAAATAACACTACAAAAAGAAAAAAAAATGACATTGCCTAATTCTTTTAGGTTTTTAAACATTTTAGACATAGTATTTTCATACATGTTAAGTTGATCATATGCTGGCTGGACTCAACATTTTAATTTTGGTTTCTCCATAAGCCATATGAGCTGTACATGAGCTATAAAAAATTTGATTAGAAAATCCTTTTGGGTTTTACAGTTAAATCCCAAAATAACTCAATAAAGCTGACTTTCAAGTAGGAGAATCACTGTACAAAAAAAATTTACACAGCTATATGTAGCATTCAGTAACAAATTAAAATCATTCAACAAAAGGCTGAATAACATGATCAAGAATAAGGTTGAGTGCTACTTCTAAATAAAACTAGTGACACAATGATTTATTCAGTGGACCTTTAAAATCTCTCAGCAAAGCACATCTAATCTGTTTGTTTTAATATGAAATCTAAAAATTCTTATGAAATACAAAGAAATGTTAATATACAATAGACCATTTAAAGGTTAGGGATCTAAAATAGCTAACTAAACAAGATGCCCTCAGCATTTAAAATATATTTTTTCTAAAGGTCTCTGGGGACTGAAGTTCCATAGGATTCATTATAATGATTCATAGTGACACTGGTGGTCTTAGGAAGCAAAGCAAAAAAAATCACATGACTACGATTGGATCCACTGTCTTTAAAATATTTGAATATATTTATTTTCCTTCCTTCTTTCCCTTTTCCAATTATTCAGAGCTTATATAGTATTCTCCCAATGGAAGAAGAGCAAGTTTCAAACAAAACGGGGTAGACTTGATTAGACTTAGAATCTGCATCCCTCAACCTTGGCTGGATATAAGGAGCCTGAAATATGTACCTAGGCACATTTTCCCAGACACCCTTAATTTTCAATCTCTGAAGAGCCAAGTACTATTATTAAAATCAAGGACCCCAAATAAGTCGCAGTAGTTACAGGAGCTGATATCAAGAGCTGGTGGACTATAAAAATTATATGGCCTGAAATCTTCATATCTTTTCAAAAAGAAATGATCTGATTCAAAAATAAGGTGTCAAAGAACAAAATCCGGGGCTATGTTCTTGCTGTCTTCAACATCTTTACCACATTATCATTTACTGTGAACACTGAATAAATTCAAAGAGAATAATACATGCCCTTAAATAATGCAGAGGAAATGTCTCTATGCTCTTTTCAAAAGGAAACTAAGTCTCTCCACAAACCTAAAATCACACGCTAAAGTCACAAGTTTCTTTTTGATCAAACGGCCCTATATTTAAAGGAGCAGAAAAAAATAAAGCTTAAAAAAACAGGATCCTTTAACGACAGGTTTGTGGTTTTTGTATTCGGCAGGTCTATATCCAATGTCAGTTCATTGCTTATTCTTGATGAACATTTCTGACATAAAAGTAAAAGTTATGTTTTTAATTTATTTAAACATTTATTGTGGACTTACTAAATTCCAGATGCTGTGGTAGGCTCTGTGGATATACATATTAATGATATTCAATCTTTATTACTGAAGAGCTGTTTCCAAACATGTAATTGGCAATACAATGTGGTATATGTGATAAGAAGAATTAACAAAATACAAAGGGTTCGGAGAATTAAACACTAGCTAGAGTATTTGGAAATAGGCTCATAAATAAAATGACATTTTCTGGAAGAATGGTCAGCGGATGTCTTGATTAGAACAGTTTGATTCTAAAAGAACGTGTCATATTGTCTTAAATAAATAACATGAACCCAGAGTTTGCTTTTCATAACCATGAGAACTTATTTTTTAAGCCCTAAAGGAAAAAGTATAATACACAGAACCATAAGCATCAAAATGTGGAGTCCTGAATGATTAAGTAAATGAAGTTTTGAAATTAATTACTGATTGGCATAGGAGAGGGCTTCGGCTTTCACAACTGGCAGACTGGATAATTTGAACCAACTCTCCTACTAGACCTAATACCTATAAAATATTAAAAGCAATAAAGGACTAACAAAAAAGAAAGTAATTACTGGGCCAAGACACAGGAGAAGAGTGAAATTTGGAGAGAAAAGGCTAGCATTTGGGTTTTCTCTTGCTCTTGGGACATCTGCCAACACAGAAGAGACAGAAAAGGGACCATTAGCATGTTGATTGTCTCTCCAGCTACAGAGACAAAAAATGTGGAATCAAGGGTGGGTACGGTGCAAAAGGAGTAAGGGTATCCCAAAAGGAACCAGCCCTCAGTGGACGGCTGCCAGGCTGCTAGTTGTTTGAACAATCCAGAAATATCTCGGGCCCTGAAACATGATTAATATGATTTTTGAATATCTGGGAACCTAACAGAGCAGAAGAATATTCTCATTGGAATAAGATATCATCATCCTAGAAAAATAATTATGTCTTCAGGTAATTTTTAATAACAATATCCAGCAACAAAGAAAATCATGTAGACAGATAAGACAACACAATATGAATAGAACACAAACAACAGAAAACAGGCACAGACTAGCAAGCAGCACAGAAGTGAAAATTAGCAGCAGCAGATTGGCAAGCAATATGTATGGAGAAAAAATTTGAAACTAAAAAGTTCACATAGGAATTGGTAATATTCAAAGATTTATAAAAGAATATTCAGAATATAAATATCAAATAATGAAATTAGAAAATAAACAGAAAAATTTACTACTGATAAAACATACATAAATTAAAAACTAATGAACTTGGGAGATTTTAAAGAAAGAAGCATAAAGAAAATATGAGAGTATAAGAGATATAGAAAGAAGAGGGAAGAGTATAATGTAAATTTATAACTGCAGTCCAGAGAACAGAGAAAACAGAGTAAAAGCAAAATAATAAAAAAGAAAGGAAGAAATATATCTAAGAGGTTCCCCAAAAATGATGAGACATCAATCTACACATTCAATATTCCAATCAATCCTAAGAAAGATAAATAAAAATAAATTCATATGTCTGGTAACATCAACATGAAATAAAAAAATTAAAGAGAAATTTAATATAAGTAGTTAGAGGAAAGAGGAAATTTACTGATAGGGAACTGACAGCTAAATTCTCAAAAACAGCCACGCAAGCCAAAAGACAGCTGAATAATGTCTTCAAATGTGTGAATGAAAACAGTGAGCAACCTGGATGATAAAATGACTCATCATCCAAATACCAATAGAAAGAAAAGTTGCAAAGGAATCCATATCTGACCTATCAGTATTTTTTTTTAAACACACATTTCCTCCTGGCTTCCTCATCACCCCTAATTGGACTATTCTTCTCTTTGATATTCCTTCTAATATTGGCTAATCCAGTAATTCTCAATTGAGGGTGATTTCATTCCCAGAGGACATGTCCAGAAATATTTTTTTCTTTATAACTGAGGGAGATGCTACCAGAATCTAGAAGGTAGCAGCCAGGAAAGCTGTTAAGCATCCTACAATACAGTCAGTCCCCCACAAGAATGCATTATACCCAAAAAGCCAATAGTGCCTCATCGAGAAGCCCTGATCTAATCGGATCAATCCAGGTGGGTTTTCTTACCCCTCCAATCTTGTGGCAGTTACCTTGTGTTGTTTTCTTTCATGTTTTCTAGACTGGACAGAGTCCATCCTTAGAATAAGGGATTAAAATTTGAAATTAGTCAAAATTCTAAGATATAAAAATTAGGATATACTTATTCTCATCATATGTCCCTCAGTATAATTTTGGTGACTTGTTCACAACGTTCATTAAAGAATCTCTTAATCATATATCTGACTAATTGAGAAATATGATTATTATATCAATTTGAGATGTGCTTATTTAAATAGAAATGTAAATATTTGTTTCATATTTTTCACATTGGCATTAGAAACATAATGATCTTCATGAAACCTGGAGATTCCCTTTATGTATGTCTAGAGACAATTAAAATGCAAATCAATGGTTAAAAAATTAAAACTCCAAGAATCAGCTGGGATTTTTCATTTGTAGCAGAGTAATTACTTTTCTTCTTATGAAAGACTAGAGGCCAGGTGCATGAAATTCTTGTTGCACTTGGTGGGGGAGGGTCCCTCAGCCCAGCCTGCACCCTCTCACAGTCGGGGAACGCTGGGGGATGTCAAACCGACAGCTTAGCGCTGGCAGCCGGATATCCTTAGTGCTGTCACGAAGGCGGGAGAGGCTCCTGCCACCACTGCTGCGCTCACCAGCCATAAGCCCAGCTCAGGGCTTCTGGCTAAGCTGCGCTCCCCCTGTGGAGCACCCTGACCACCAGGGGGCAGTTCCTGCATTGAGCGTCTGCTCCCTAGTGGTCAGTGTGCATCATAGTGACTGGTCATTCTGCTGTTAGGTCGATTTGCATATTAGCCTTTTTATTATATAGGATTGTTTTGAGCAAACTATAGGAATATAACATAGTGGTGGCTATCCCTGCATTTCAGACTGCTAGTGATCAAATCCTAGCTCTGCCACTTTAGAGAAAGTCACAAGGATTTGATAGGAGGAAAGTGAGGAGAACAGTCCCTAGCAATTAGCAGAAATTCCTAATAATTTTAATATATTTTATTTAATGCTTAAATATTATTATATATTTATCCAATTCATTAGCCTCCAAAACCTTCTAAAAGTAAAGGAAAAGAAAAATCAATTCATAATTCATAGGTCAATTAAAAAACAAAATATGGCCCTAGCTGGTTTGGCTCAGTGGATAGAGAGATGGCCTGAGGACCGAAGGGTTCCAGGTTCGATTCCTGTCAAGAGTATGTACCTCAGTTTCAGGCTCCTCCCCGGATCCTTGTCAGGGCTCATGAAGAAGGCAACCAATCCATATGTTTCTCTCACATCGATATTTCTGTCTTTCCCTCTCTTTTCAACTCTCTCTAAAAATCAATGGAAAAATATCCTTGGGTGAGGATTAAAAAAAAAAGCAACACAAAAAAACTGATGTTTCAGCTTAACCAAATCAAGTGATACTGCCATTTGCAGGAATTTAACAGCTACATATGTTAACGGCCTGACTGGTTTAATTATTTTGCTTTTCCTGAATAGCCTAGGACCCTAATCACCATATGATCATATATATATATATATATATATCTGTAATGATTATAATTGACTGGGAGTTGTGTTAAAGGACATGCAAAATGCCATTCTAGGTCACAGAATAGTCCATGCCTCATATGCTCATGCCTCATAGTTCAATCACTGTTTGAGAGGTCCAAATATAAGCACAAATATAAAATTTCCCCAGCAGTATCAAACATGTGAAGAATATTCAACAGTAAGGAAAATAAAATCATCAACAGTATTTTGCATCAAGCCTAATAAATTATGCATATATAATTGTAGCTGAAAACTAATTGGCAAAAATTATAAAACATTGTTTGTTGCACCTTTTAATATCCAAAGCACATCTTTAATCACTTTCCTTTTCCTTTTATTTTTGCTTTCCGAAGAATTTGCTTTCTCTGGAAGCATTAACTTGCAGTACTTATTTAAGATAAAGTGGCATAAATGGTTTACCTAGTGATGATGGACTGCTAAAGACATCAATCTGTCTTCATTGCTCCTGATGAATTCTTATGGAGCATGTTAAAATATTTCTCATAAACATTAATTTATCATACTTCATAGTAATGAATTTATACAGGGTTTCCCAAATTAATATGTTTCTAACAATTTGCCTTTCTAATGTGTTCATATGCTGTATTCTATGAGGGTGATTACACTGTTGAAACTGGGTTACACTCTTATTTTTAGTCATAAAATCAGAAGTTATTGGGACAAATGATTATTCTTAGAAGAGAGAGAACATTTTAACTTTTACTTAAACTTCAAACTGTCATGAACAGTACGAATACTATAACATTTTAATATCTGTGAATTTTTGTCTATCTAGACTATAATCTCCGTGAAAAAAGGAAGTATTATTAAGACCTCTCTTTTCAGTGCTCAAAATAGTATGTGGTAAATACTGTCCCTTAATAAATAGCTACTGAGTAAATAAATAAATTTAATTGTCCTCTCTATGTGTAGTTGAGAATGATTTTCATCTACCCAATCCCAATATGTATAGAATGAAATTATTATAATCATTTGACCAAGCCATTGCCCAATTATGGAATTACTCTAAGAAAAGTTAAGTCCAAACATAAAAAAATGCCAGTCACTTTCTCACTGAAACAAAACACATACCTGAATCTCACACACACACACACACACACACACACACACATACACAAACATCTAAAATTTACATTTACTTGAAACACACACATGTACCTAAAACACACACATCTGAAACCCAATGACTGTACTGTCCTTAATACTGTAGTTCTCCATTTATACACACCTCTGTAGATGGAACCAAGTAGATTCCTATCCTCTTTTGCTTATTATTTTCTATTTTGAAACTTTTTTTCTCTCAAACTATCTTACAAGAATCTATAGTTTGATTTTATCTGCTAGTAACAGAAAATAAATAAGTTTCAATAAGGAAACTGATTATTTGACACATTAAGACACCCAGAATTATAGCAAACCACAAGAGAACTACAGTCCACCCACAAAGTACTAGTAGAACTAGGTTACAGAGCATTTGACTCTCCTTATCTGCCACCCAACCAAAGAGAAGCTCATAACAGTCGTGGCTCCTCGTCACATCTTACATGAAGAGACACCCCTCTTGGATCCAGGACCATAGTCCTGCCTTTCAGTTTTACCGAACTATATTAGGTTGCCCACAGGTGCTAGGAAAATATCACGATGACCGATTTAAATTGGAATCCACCCATGAAGCTAGTGAGAGAGGTAGCTTTCTCAGAAGTACAGAGCTGTGTGAAGGAGGCTCAGGTACTAGAGCAAAATCCGGCTTCTATTAGGAAAAAAGAAGGCATAATGGACAAGTAGGCAATGTAAACATCCAACAGTCTCCTCAGACCCTCCACCCATTATTCTCTCAGTGTTTCTGGACTCTTGAAAGGATAAAATGGAAATTTAATAGTTTTCTCTAAAAATTATGAATATCACAGTTTTCAAAAATCTAATCAATACTAGGTTCCAGGTTGGTAATTGCTTACAATAATCACGAATTCAAGTCCTGTTGGGATCCCTATGGAATCCTCAAAAAATAGCACCTTTTCATTTTTAATTTTTTGAGGAAACCCCACACCTTTCCATAGTAGCTGCACCAGTCTGTATTCTCACCAACAATGTGCTAGGGTTCATTTTTCTCCACAACCTTGCCAGCACTTGTCATTTGTTGATTTATTCATGGTAGCCATTCTAATAGGTTTGAGGTGATACCTCATTATTGATTTAATTTGCATCTCTCTGTGACTTTGAGCATTTTTTGTATGTCTCTTGGCCATATGTATATCTTCATTGGAGAAGTGTCTATTCAGGTCCTCTAACCATTTTTTAATTGGATTCTTGTCTTTCCTTTTTGAGTCATATGAGTACTTTATATATTTTAGAAATTAACCTCTTATCAGATGTATCACTGGCAAATATGTTCTCTTCCATTTGACCTCATGATCCCACTTCTAGGAATATATGGAATATATCCTAAGAATCCCAAAACACCAACCAGACAAAATATATGCACCCCTGTGTTCATAGTAGTGTTATTTACAATAGCTAAGATCTGGAAAGTGCCCATCAGTAGATTCCTGGATAAAAAAAACTAGTACAGCCCAGCCAGTGTGGCTCTGTGGTTGAGTGTCGATCTATGAAATAGGAGGTCACGGTTCAATTCCCAGTCAGGGCACATGCCTGGGTTACAGGCTCGATCCCCAGTGTGGGGCATGCAGAAGGTAGCCAATCAATGACTCTCTCTCACTGATGTTTCTCTCTCTCTCTCCCTCTCCCTTCCTCTCTGAAATCAATAAAAATATATTTTTTAAAAAGCTAGTATATTTATACAATGGAATAAATGAAAAAGGATACCCTTTGAGACAGCATAGAGGTACCTGGAAAGTATTATGCTACCAGTTCTCAACCTTTCTAATGCCGCGACCCATTAATACAGTTCCTCATGTTGAGGTGACCCCCAACCATAAAATTATTTTCGTTGCTACTTCATAACTGTAATTTTGCTACTGTTAATGAATCGTAATGTAAATATCTGTGTTTTCCGATGGTCTTAGGCTCTACAGCAGCGGTTCTTAACTTGTGGGTCGCGACCTACAGGTTGAGAAATGCTAGCAGGGTAGCCTAAGACCATCAGAAAACACAGATATTTACATTGCGATTCATAACAGTAGCAAAATTACAGTTATGAAGTAGCAACAAAAATAATTTTATGGTTGGGGGTCACCTCAACATGAGGAACTGTATTAAAGGGTCGTGGCATTAGAAAGCTTGAGAACCACTGTATAAGCAAAATAAGCCAGTCAGAGACAAATACCACATGATCCCACTTATATGTGGAATCTAATGAACAAAATAAACTGATGAATAAACTAGAACCAGAGGCATGGAAACATGGAACAGACTAAAGAATCTCAGAGGGAAGGGCGGAGTGGAAGAGATGAATCATATAACTTTTACACATATATTTATTGCCCATGGATATAAACAATAGGGTTGTGAAGGCCTGGGGTGGAACAGGAACTGGAAGGGGACAATGGGGGAGGAAAAAAAGAGACATCTGTAATACTTTCAATAATAAAGATTTTTAAAAATAGCACCTTTCTTCCATGCTCAGTTACAGTCAAGATGAGAACTAAAATAAAGACAATAATTAAGGTCAATAACATATCACCTTTTTGCTGTTAAGGGCCAGGTTGGAGAATGTGGTTAGCTAGATATGCTCATTAACCGGCATGGAGACTCACAAAAAGATCTGCCCCTGGAGAAGCAGATCTGGATACCTAGCCTCTGCTGATGCTGCTTCTAACAGGACAAAGCAGGTGGGGTTTAACTCTCATTCACAGATTTATGAACCAGATATGTCTGTCAGCTTCTAGGTGCGGAGTCCACAAGAAGTCCAGGGTTATACCAACAGACTAACTACGATGACAGGAAGCAAACCACAGGAGTGAGGAAAAGTTGTTCTCTAATGTAAAATTGTCAAGATTAAAAGGAAGTTAAAGATAAATGTCTTGTATATGAATTCAGAGTATGTATTAATGAACAAAACAGAGAATTTTATCATACCATGCCATATACATATAAGCATTGTAGAATAATTAAAGATGGGTTGAATATAATCATATATTTTTGGAGGCAGATAAAGTTCTGTTTAGAAATTATGTATGTAATCCATATTTCCAATTCTATGAATCCTATATAATAAAAGGCTAATATGCAAATTGACTGAACAGCAGAACAACTGGACACTATAATGTGCACTGACCACCAGGGGGCAGACGCTCAATGCAGGGGCTGCCCCCTCGTGGTCAGTGCACTCCCACAGGTGGAGTGTCGCTCAGCCAGAAGCCGGGCTCACAGCTGGCGAGCGCAGCAGCGGTGGCAGGAGCGGCAGTTGGACATCCCCCTAGGGCTCCCAGACTGTGAGAGGGTGCAGGCCGGGATGAACGACCCCCCGCCCCGAGGGCACAAATGTCATGCACCAGGCCTCTAGTATGAAATAAAGTACAAAATGCAGTTAAAAGCCTGACTGAAAAAAGTCTGGCTGATTAAAAGCAACATTGAGGCTAGAGCACCAGACCTCCTAAACTAGCATTATGCTTTGGAGAACAAGAGCTCCCGACATTCACTGGATTTGAATCCTGGTTAGTTATATATCACTTGGGTGATCTTGGGTAAGTCATTTAATCTCCCACAGGCCCTCTCTCTCTCTGTGTGAAATATAAGTTTATTACTAACTAAAACACACTTTGCTGTGAAGATTAACTTGCATGTGTGAAAGTCAATGCAAATCAATCAAATAGTTGATTAATTCAGTCAACCAACATTTACTGAGCACTTTTTATATGTCATGTACTGTGGACACAATGAAAAAAGACAAGTATTATTACATTAGAGGCCAGGTGCATGAAATCGTGCACAGGTGGGGTCCCTCAGCCTGGCTGGCAATTGGGGCAAATCGGGGCCACAGGAGGTTGGCTGGGGGGAGGGGCCACAGGAGTTTGGCAGGCCAGAGGGAGGGGTGTGGGAGTTTGGCCCACCAGGGGTAGAGGTCTGAGTTTGGAAGGCCAGAGGGAGAGGCCATAGGAAGTTGGCTGTGGGAGCGCACTGACCACCAGGGGGAAGCTCCTGCATTGAGCGTCTGCCCACTGGTGGTCGGTGCATATCATAGCAACCGGTCGTTCGGTCACTTACGCTTTTATATATATATATATATATATATATATATATATATATATATATATATATATATATATACTAGAAGCCCGAGGCACAAAATTCGTGCACGGAGGGGGGTTGTCCCTCAGCCCAGCCTGTACCCTCTCCAATCTGGGACTGCTGGAGGGATGTCCGACTGCCCGTTTAGGCCCGATCCTGGGATCGGGCCTAAACGGGCAGTCGGACATCCCTCTCACAATCCAGGACTGCTGGCTCCCAACTGCTCACCTGCCTGCCTTCCTAATTGCCCCTAACCGCTTCTGCCTGCCAGCCTGATCACCCCCTAACCACTCCGCTGCCAGCCTGTTTGCCCCCAACTTCCCTCCTCTGCCGGCCTGGTCACCCCTAACTGCCCTCTCCTGCAGGGTTGATCACCTCCAACTGCCCTCCCTTGTAGGCCTGGTCCCTCTCAACTGCCCTCCCTTGCAGGCTGGGTGCCTCCCAACTGCCCTCTCCTGCTGGCCATCTTGTAGTGGCCATCCTATGTCCACATGGGGCAGGATCTTTGACCACATGAGGGCAGACATATTGTGTGTTGGAGTGATGGTCAATCTGCATATTACTCTTTTATTAGGTAGGATAGAAGCCTGGTGCACGGGTGGGGGCCAGCTGGTTTTCCCTGAAGGGTGTCCCGGATCAGGGTGGGGTTCCCTTGGGGCATGGGGCAGCCTGAGCGAGGGGCCTGTGGTGGTTTGCAGGCCGGCCACGCCCCCTGGCAACCCAAGCAGAGGCCCTGGTACCTGGAATTTATTTTCCTTCTACAATTGAAACTTTGTAGCTTGGAGCGGAGCCAAGCCTGCTGCTCCCTCCGGGGCGGCAGCCATTTCTGTGGCAGTTAATTCACCTTCTACAATTGAAACTTTGTAGCCTTAAGCGGGTGAGCCCTGCCAGGGTGTGCGGAAAGCTTTGCTTCCCCTGTTGCCGCCGGCAACCCTGGCCTGCTCTCTCAAGCTCCAATCTGCCGCCATTTGTTTGAATTTGTTTACCTTCTATAATTGAAACTTTGTAGCTTGAGTGGAGGCTTACGCCTGCAACGGCTCGTAGAAAGCTTGGCTTCCTCTGTTACCTGGGAAACCTTGCTCTCTGTGGCTGTAGCCATCTTGGCTGGGGTTAATTTGCATACTCTCCCTGATTGGCTGGTGGGCGTGGCTTTGGCTGGTGGGCGTGGCTTATGTAGGAGAGTGATGGTTAATTTGCATATTACCATTTTATTAGAGAGGATATAGACTAGAGGCCTGGCACACAAAATTTGTGCCCAGGTAAGGTCCCTAGAACTGGCCTGCAATCAGGGCCAACCTTCCCTGGCTGCCAGCAGCCGGCCCCAACCCCCGCTGCCCTTGTATGCCACCACCCACCCCCGGTTTCCTGTTCCCCGTTCCCCATTCCCCATTGGGCAATCAGAGCCAGCTGGCCAGGGGGAGGCCCTGAGAGGTTTTCCGTTTCCACCTGTTCACCAGCCATGCCCCCTGCCGCCGGTCGCCCTCGGTGTGTTGGGTGACCAGTCAGGCGATTGGGGCCCTGCTCGCTCGCACCTGCCTTGGCCTGGCACCGCCAGCATCTGCCCCACTCACCCCTGGTTCCCTGTTTGGGCGATCGGGGCCTGCGGACTGGGGGCAGCTTATGCATTGAGCATCTGCCCCCTGGTGGTCAATGTGCATCATAGCGACTGGTTGTTCTGCTGTCAGTCAATTTGCATATTACACTTTTATATATGTAGATTATATCTCATATTCCTCAGACATCAATCTGAAACTTAAAAAAATGAAATATTGTTTTTAAAATATAGTGGTAAACTAAAAAGTGCTAGTTTGGAAAGTCTAACTCAATAGTCATAGAGTACAGAGGACAAGTTCAATAGAAAGAATAAGCATTACCATCATCAAAATCCTTAATGCTCCTCTGGAGCTGATTGGGGCAGTGAAAAGTGACCAGTTCATGGGAGTGATTGAACCCATAATACGGTATATGGATGATGTATATAGAATTGTACATCTGAAAACTAAATAATTTTATTAACCAATGTCACTCCAATAAATTCAATAAAAAAGAAAAATACTTGAAAATAAGTCACACAGCAGAGCTTCCAACATCATTACAAAATCATTATCTATAGCAATCTCTAATGGCTAAAATAGATTTAACAAAGATTAAATCTGAGCTTTGGGGTCAGGTGAAAGTCCCATGAGATTCTTCTCCTGGATCAAAACCCAACTAAAATAAAAATTTCAAATATAAAATCATTAATTTTTTTATGTTAGAATTCATCATTTTAAGTGGTTTGGTTGATAAGTATGAATACCTATTAAAATATTTAACACAAATTGTACTATATAATCATAGGATTCTTAGTATGTTGCAAACTAAGTATGTTGCAATTTCTTTTAGATTTTCTGGAGCTAGCTCAAAATAACAAAACAGTAGACTAATGCTCACATGATCTGTTTCTATTTTAACTTCTAAATCTAAAGATGACCACATACTTGATAGATTGGGTAATAAATTGTTAAAGAAATGCTGCTCTTTTTCTACCTTCCAATTCACACCCCTCTCTTATGCCTGTATCATATTTATCTCTCCATTGCTTCCTGATATTCTTATACTATTTGGATCTTAATGTTCAGTCAGCTGGTACCACAACATGCCACTTGTCCTAACCTACCCACTTACCAACCAACATTCTGCCTCTATGTTAGCAGTCTTGAAACTGGAAGTCACATTATCTTCTCAAATCTTTCTGAGGATAATTATTACAGAGAATGTTGTGTTTGTTAATTCTATCTTCTGGCTCCAGAATTGTGTTTATTTCCTCTGTGATAAGATAGTATATGCACTTATCTTGTGTTCTCTCACTGAATATTCCCAATAATTTTCCCAGGAAAGCAGTGGAAATGCAAAAATATCCCCCCAAGAACTTGATGGAATAATACAATATTTTCAGTGACATTAATTTAAAAGCTTATAATAGAAAAAAACATTCTGAACCCATTTAAAAGTTAACAAAATGAATGGCAATATCAGCAGTATTTCCCTACCTCACAAGGTGTCTAATACAATAATTTCATATAAAAAAACCTTAGAATTTTCTATTGTCAGAATGGCATCTCTTTCTATCTCTCTCATTTTATCTTCTTTTTGTCATTTCTCACTTTTAAAAAAGTCATAGATATGCCTTTAGGAAAAAGAGAGAGAACAAAGCTTTTTTTGTTTTAAGTCCCAACTGAATATGTCAGTAGCGTTATTTTCAACCTATTCCAAAAAACTAAGTCATTATTTTTAGTTCCTGTATGTTTTCACAGAAAATATAGTTTGCCTTAATTTTATTTTTATATGTTATATACATATTTATGTGTATATATGTATATAAAATCTTAATTGTATGCCTAACTTTAGTTCTTTTACATTTTCTCAGAAAACATAGTTTTGTTTTATTAAAAGAAAAGCATTTTTTTAAACATAGCACTTTCAGGTCATCACATTAGAAAGAAACAAAATAAGCAAAGTGATTAAATTAAAAAGTACTTGTCTAAACAGAGTTTGGTAGTGTCTTACACAGTTGAAAATACACAAGGGGACATATGTAATACTTTCTGTAATAAAGACTTTAAAAATAAATAAATAAATAAATAAAATTTAAGTAAAAACTTCTTTAAAAATCCCCTTTGCCTGAGATATTAAGGTGGTTGTTAAGGCATAATCCTACTATCTTCTCAAGTTGTCGGCATCTGATTAAATCACTTTCCTTCCATCAAAAAAGGAAAATACATTTGCCATACAACATAGCCATCATACTTCATTGTACTCACCATATTAAAATAAAACTTATGTTCATACAGATACCCTTAAGAAAATATCTAGAGTGATTATTCATAAAGGACAAAACCTGGAAACAACCTAAGTGAATGAATAAACAAGCTGTAGTACATCCTTATCATAGAATACAATTCAGAATAAAAAGAAACAAACTCCCAATTCATGCAAAACATGTATGGAACTTAAATGCATTTTTATAGCTGAAAAACAATAGGACTCAAAAGTTATATGTTGTATGATTTAATTTATATATTTGGAAAATAGAACAATAGGAATCAGTGTTTTACACAGTTCAAAATTAATTAGAAATGGAAATTCTAAAATCACATGCAAAGAGAACCAAATATACATCATTATATATCAAATTAAAAATAACACAAACACACACAAAAAATTAAACCTATTTTAGATGCAGTACTGTGATCATAAACCTTTTTACATATGCCATAGAAATAAAAAGAACTGCCAAGCATTTTTAACTTTAATTAGTAGGACTCTTTAAACTAGTAGAAAGTGACATCAGTGTAGAAATTCTGTAACTAGTTTATATATACTTAAGTGAAAAACAAATGAATAAATATACCAATGTTTGAAGAATCAAAATTTTCACTATGGAAGACAGCAGATATAGATATGAAATGGGGTAAAGTGGGTAAGAACTCTGAATTGTTGGATTTGAATTATAAGGATAAAAATTATCCCTTAATTATTAAAACACAAACACAAATACACCTATTTTTGCATGCATGCACATATGTATGTATTCATGTGATGTATGCACACATGTGTGTATTTCATAGGTAGGTACCCTAAAAGCCCAGAAGAAACAGCACCCCAGTAACAATAACCACACCAATCCCCTTGAATTTTATTCCTAAAATAAACTAGAGAAAATTCTATAATTTTTAGAGAAAT
Organism: Ia io; assembly: GCA_025583905.1. NCBI lineage: Eukaryota > Metazoa > Chordata > Mammalia > Chiroptera > Vespertilionidae > Ia > Ia io. The sequence goes on along the minus strand of JAJQQW010000005.1, from coordinate 73,964,601 downwards.
GCTTAATTCAAGGATTCTAGTGAAAAAATAAAAAGTGAGCCTCAAATGTCTTCTTTTACATGTGCCCCTACTGACCAAACTTGGGACAACTTAAATAAAAAGAGAACAATGTAACTAATAAAGTGTAAAATATTTAATTAAAATGTTTTCATGAAATCATAAAAATATTCAAAATGAAAAGTTTAACAATGAAGGAAAAATGTATTTACTAAGTATCCAAATAATTAAATGTAGAAAAAATAATCTTATTCAATAAAAGGCTAATATGCAAATAGACCAAACAGCAGAACAACTGAACAACCAGGTGCTATGATGTGTGCTGACCACCGGGGGCGCGTGTGGGACATGGAGGGTGTCGGCAACAGGCAGCAAAGTGCGGAACATGGCGGGCATCAGTCGCAGTGGGATGGTAGAGCAGGTGAGCGGTGGACACCAGACCAAGGCGGGAGCTGGTCGCTGTCACTAGGGCAAGCCTCTGGTGGTTACTGAAAATTCCTTGCTCCCACATGCCATGGTCCCACCCAGTGCTCACACCCACTGCCAGCACCTGGCGTTGGTCCTGATCACTCGGCACTGTCAGCGGGTACGAGCAGCAGTTGCAAGCCCCAATAACCCCTGAGGGCTTCTCCACCTCCCTCTGCTCCTGAGGGGCGATTGGGGCAACAGCTCCCACTCACACCTGCTGCTGGCATGAGCCCCGATCACATCAGCGGGTGTGAACAGGGCTGGCGCCATCAGTGAATGGGAGCAGCAGCGGCATGAGCAGGGCTGCCGGCAGACAGGGGACCAGGGGCCGTGGCAGGAGGGGCCAGGTGGGGGCATGGAGGATGGGCCGAGACCTGCCCCTATGCCCACCACAGCCTCGCGGCCCGCAGTTCTTTCAAGGTGCACGAATTTGTGTACTGAGCCCCTAGTAGAATTATAAAAACACTAGAGGCCCGATATATGAAAATTCATGCACTGGAGGGGGGGTCCCTCAGCCAGGCCTGCCTCCTCTCACAGTCAGGGAGCCCTCGGGGGTGAGAGGCAATCCAGCAATCAGGAGAAGGTGACGCCCCCATCACACCTCTGCTGCTGCCACTGCCGACAGTGCAAGCCTCTCCTGGCCCTGGTTACCTGAACCACAGGCGGCCCTGGGCAGCTGGGCAGCCACCATCCAAGGCTTGCCTGTGCCTAAGTAGTGGGCTGGGCAGCCAACATCCAAGGCTTGCCTGTGCCTCAGGCGTCGGCTGGGCAGCCACCATCCAAGGCTTGCCTGTGCCTCGGGCGTCAGCTGGGCAGCCGCCATCAAAGGCTTGCCTGCGCCTCAGGCATCGGCTGGGCAGTTGCCATCCAAGGCTAGCCTGTGCCTCGGACTGGCCCTGGGTGGGCTGGGGGGCTGAGGGCGGGTTCATCCATACCACGCGCCTGCCACCACATACCCCCAGTGGGGCTGAAAGGACTAGGGACTCCAGTGAGGCTGAGGGGACTGGGCACCGCCATCTTGTCACTATGAGCTCCGCCATCTTTGTGATGGCATGATGGTCAATTTGCATATTCCCTCATTATTAGATAGGATCATAAACAACACTCAAGTTATCAATGATTAAGGCAATCACCATCAATGGATGCTAAGACCTCTGGGAGAAAGATATTTTTGAACAGTATATATACATAGTCTCAAACTATAGCCCTATAATTTACTTATTAAAGTGTTAAAATTATTATTTTTAATTGACATATCTGCAACACTTTAATCAAGTGAATAAACTTAGCAAAAGCCATAATGGTACAAATTGAATTCATGTGCCTTCTACTGTTATGTCACAGGAAATTCACATTTCCTATGTAGTATTAGGCCAAAAAAGCTTAACCTGAATCTAATCTTAAGTAGACACTCCAAACAATGTAAGAGGACAATAACTTGACTGAATTGCTAAACAAATTCAATATTACTGTGAAAGACAAAGGTGAGGAAAGTCATTGAGTAAGGTGACTAAAGAGACATTTCAACCAAATGTAATACATAAACCTTGATTTGATCCTTATTCTTATAAAATAAACTACATAAATTAAATATTAGTGAATAATGTTGAATTTCTCAGGTATGACAGTGGCATTGTTATATGCTGAAATGTTTAAGTGTCTTGAGGTCAATAAATTATTTTCAAGTAGTTCACAAAAACATTTATACCCTCACATACCTTCTAACACACATTTAAAGCACAAATGTAGAAAACTTAATCCAGTGCATTTTTTAATATTTTAATATTTTATTACAGAACAAAATTAGCACAGAAAGATATTACAAACAGTTCCCACATATCAACCACCCAGTTCCTCTTACTACTAATAGCTTATATTGGTATGGTACATTTGTTATAATTTTAGTGAACCAAAATTAATATATTATTATTAACTAAAGTCCATGCTTTATTCTGGTTTCCTTAGGTTTGCCTCACGTCCTTTTACTTCTTTGGAATCCCATCCAGGACAGTCCATTGCTCTTGGTTTTCAAGCTCCTTAGGCTTCTACTGGTTTTGATATTTTTGAGGTTTTCTTAGGTTTTTATGATCTTGCCAGTTTTGAGGAGTACTCATCAGGTATTTTGCAGACTATCCCTCAAATAGAATTTGCCTCATTTTTTTTTTTTTTCACAATTCGACTGGGGTAATGTGTTTTAGGGAGAAAGACCACAGAATTAAAATGACATTCTCATCACCTTATAACAAGGATACATACTACCATCGTGACAGCACAGTTGATGCTGACCTTGATTACCCAGCTGAGGCAGCCTCTGCCAAGTTTCTTTGCTGTAAAGTTACTCTTTTCCTCCCTTCCCACACAGGGTTCCTAGTTAGGAAGTTACTATGCACCACCCACACTTAATGGAAAGAGGAGTTACTCTTCACTTGCTTCCTCCTTCAGGCAAAATGTCTACATAAATTATTTAGTATTCTCTTGCATAGGATATTGGTGTATTTTCCCCATTTATTTATTTATTTGTATATTAATTATTTATATCAGTGTGAACTCATGGGTATTTATTTTATATTTTGGGTTACAGTCAAGTAGTGCTTTATTTACTTTTTACCTAAATTGCTCTAGATTTGCCAATGGGGATTCTCAGTAGGCTCTTGTATCCTTTTGACATATTCTTATCGTTTTCCTTTATTTTTTTTTAAAGAACTTCCTTACTTTCTAGTTTTACAAGATGCTTAGATTCATCTTGTCTATATCCTGTTCCAGTCCCACATAAGCAGTTTCTCCAAGGACCCTGGCTTTTTTTCTTTTTTTTTATATCTATTCTTATAAGAGGGTAATATGCTAATTAGACCGACGTCTTCCGGATGACCATCCAGACGTCCTTCCTGACAAAACCAGGCCAGGCGAAGCTGCCCACCCGTGATCCCAGGTGCCAGTGGCTACAGCCCAGGAGAGGGCGAAGCCGCCCACCCATGGTCCCCTGAGGCTGTGGCTGGCCCGGGCAAAGCCGGCCCGGGTCTTGGGTGCCTGCAGCCAGCCAGAGGGATGGAAGCCCAGGTCCCGGGTACCTGCTGCCAGCTGGAGGAGGAAATCCAGGGTCCCAGGTGCGGGGCCGTGGCAGAGGTGGTTAGGGGCAATCAGGTTAGCAGGGGAGAAGTTAGAGGCAATCAGGCAGGCAGGCAGAGGTGGTTAGGGGCAATCAGGCAGGCAGAAGGGTTAGGGGTGATCAGGCAGGCAGGCAGGCAAGCAGTTAGGAGCCAGCAGTCCCAGATTGCGAGAGGCACAACCGACTGCCGGTTTAGGACAGATCCCACTGGGATCTGTCCTAAACCAGCAGTCGGACATCCCCCGTGGGGTACCGGATTGGAGAGGGTGCAGGACGGGCTGAGGGGTCCCCTCTCCCCCGTGCATGAATTTCGTGCACCAGGCCTCTAGTATATAAATAAGAGACATATATAAAAAATGAGGTCTAAGAGCTGGGTGTGCTTTCTTGCTCCTGCGGTATCACTGTTTCTAGGCTCTCTCAGCAGACAGAGCAAGGAAATATATGTTTATATTGATCATCTATATCATAAAAGGCCTGTGGTCATGACAGCATCACAACCAAACAACCAGTCACCAGGAGGTTAATGGAGCACCTCTCATGGGCCAGGACTTGCCGCTCATGTGGTGAGGCAGGGCTCGCGCAGGGCTGGCAGGGGGGAGGGGGGTTGCGGGGGATGAGTACCGGACGGGTGGGAGCAGGGAGTGTGGCACAGGTCCCAGGTGGCGAGCAGAGGTGCTCCTGCTGCAGGGGGGAGGGGCAGGGGTGCACACGGCCAGCGGTGAGTGGAGGCGGCATGTGGAGGAAGGGCGCGAGCTGGGAGTGTCGCGGGGTGCTGACAGCGTCCACAGAGCATGCGAAGCATCACGGGGCAGCGGACATGGCCCTGATGGCAGGCTAGGCCTAGGGAAGCCTACACATGCACGATTTAATTGTGCGCTGGGCCTCTAGTGTATACATAATATACAGTATCTATAAATCTAAATCTAATATGATTAATATAATATATACGTATATAATTAATATAAATTATGCTAAACATTTGAGTTCATACTTAAGTCCTCAACCTGAATCCATTACCTTAGAAATCCTTCTAGCCTTCTCCCCTTGCCTATCATCTCTCATTCCAACAATGAGAAACGTGGCTCCTATCATCCATCATACATGTACCCCTTGTTCAATTCCACTGTACATATATAGTGAGAGGTTTCAGAACTATTAACCTTATCTCCACAGGACACAATTTCCTCAATAGAATACAGTGCTTATGTACAGTCCCTAGTGCCTTTGATCTTACAGACTGCACTCAATTCCAAAATTAGTTGGACCAGCACTCTTTTCCCCTATTTTGTTTGTGTGTGGGGGGGTTTTTTTGTTTGTTTGTTTGTTTTTACCTTTCTTCAGGTTTGAAGTATTTCAAAATAAAAAAAAATTAAAAACTGTTGAAAATAAAGAAAAATCATCTTATTTTGGCAACCTATAAAATTATAAAACCATGGGAACCCATTACTGGAAGCCCTCTCAGTTCCTTTGTAAAGAACATATACAAAAGAGACCCTGAGGTTTAAGTTTTATTAATTTCTTAGTATCTTCATGTTAACTTTATGAGAACAAACTAAAGAAAATGATGAGACTACACATCATACAAGGATGCAGAAGAAGGTGCTCATCAAGAATTAATAGAAAACTCCAATAACTACCTTTTTTTTTTCCTTCTTTGATGAAAGATATAAGGTCATATATTTAAAGTATAAGCTCTAGATAAACTTTAGGAAAAGTGCTGAAGGTGCTAAATAGTTCATCTGAAAATAGAAGGAAAGATAAAATAAACTGACTATTAAGTAAACCATCTAAGATTGGAATATATTTATACCTGTACTAGCCCACAGAGCTCTGAGTGCTCAGGTACCCTGAATGAGAATGCTGAAGGCAGTGGCTCAGTTGATAGGGCATCATCCCATGCACCAGAGGTTGCCAATCAGGGAACATGGCTAGGCTGCTGGCTTGATCCTAATTAGGTAGGCGTGCAGGAGGCAGCCAATCCTTGCTTCACTCTCCCTCTCTCCCTAAAGATTAATAAAACATCTTTTTTTTTAAAAGAGTGTTGAAGGCAGGTATTTGCAATGAACTAAAGAAGCAGCATGCTGAAGCTTAAGCCTTAATAATGTCTTTAGTATCTTCATGGTAATTTTACAAGGAAAAACTACAGGTAATAACAAGACCAGACACCATATAAGGATGCAGAAGAAGGTCCTCATCAAAAATGGATAGAAAACCACTGGTTGAGAACCAAACCTTAAGAGGAATGGTATTTACTGAATTTAAATAGGAGGACCTTTGATAATACAGCAAAGAAGAAAACTCTTATTTAGTTAACAAAGAAAACACACACACACCTCAGGAGTTAACTGGCTAAATTTTATTCCTAAACAGGGTCAAACTCAGCAGCATTGAAGAAAAATAAAATACACCTCTTTTATAAATTATACCCTCACAAGTAGAGAAATAAACAATGTACTCTAAAAACCAATGCTTTGCTTGTTTCTTTAAAGACATCTGCCCTTACAGCATCGACACAATTTAAACTTCAACGCAAAGCTGGCCTACATGTTACCCCTGCAGGACATGCCTCGGCTTTTAGATACTTCGTTAGGTGCCACAACCATAACCCTCACAGAATGGCAAAAGGTATGGAGTAAACAGTGTATATTTTTTTAGAAATGCCTTCCCATCCTGTGAAATTTGTGTCAGTTTAGCGTCTGAGTCTGACATTAAAGAGAAGTGACACAGTGGCCTAAATAGAAGATGCAGTGCTACCTGTTTGGGTACAAGTGGCTCTAGCTCAAGCAACACACAATAGCTACACCTTCATGGGATATTTGCTGTAAGAACTTGTAGTGTTTTATAAGGCAGAAAACATTCTGTTGCTCTATGCTTCTACAGTGGTCACAGAACCTCTAAATCTGACACAATACAGTTATACGTGCTTGTGGGTCAATTTTAAATTCATAATGCAAACATGGATCCAAATAGAGTAGATACACTGAGATTCAGAGGCCTCAACATAGAAACCTAAACTGAAGACAAGCACACTGCTCGTCAGGCTGGAAACCAACTGCAGATGGGAAGGGACTGTACTGAGAAATCCACTCTCCAGGGCGGCTTCCTGTCATTTCAGCTTTACTTTGAAGTGTGAAAAATAAAAGCACAATGTTCAGAAGACTTGAAAACAAGACTTAATAACTACCCCCACTCCACACACAAAAACAAAAAAACAAAAACAACTCATTCTAATAAGATACAAAGAAAACTATAAGGAAAACGAAGGGCTGTAATAAGGAATTAATGGAAATTATGAATTTTGAAGTCAGACTCTATGGGTTAAAACCTCCACCTCTTAGCTCATAATCCTTTGGGTCTTCATATATAAAGTAAAGATGTCATTGCTGACCCCACCAAATGCTATGAGGATGGGTTAGGAATTATGTAAAATGCCAAGCCAAGGGCTTGACACAATGTATGTTCACTAAATGGTGAATATGAAGGAAATATCCTATGCACAGGGCAATAAGAATCTATTGGTGTTTTTTAAATGCCTTTTTTTTTTAGATTTCAAGAGTATCTCATGTCTTCTTTTCCCCTTTAATCATTTAGTGTGATAGAGTATATGAATCATATTTCCAATTATTGAATCATGCTGTCACTCCCGGAACAAAAAAACAAAACAATACTTGTTCCTATCATCCGCTACTTTTAAAAAGACCGCTGAGTTTGCTAATAATTTATTTAGAGTGTTTCCATCTAAATGTATACATGAAGTTGTTATCTTTCTCATTTGCTTTATCAGTTTTGGGAGGTTGGGTTTTGCTAGCTATCACAAATATAAGTTGAAATATTTTGTATTTTTCTATCTTAGGAATGTCTTTATACATCATAAAGAGCCAAAGTTTAAGGAAAGTTAAAAGGCACTTGCATATTTTAAATGGCTCCTTCCATTGTTAGGCAACTATAGATTGTTTTTAAAAATTAAGGAAAGTTCAAATCCATCTGCCTATAATGTCCCACATGGTCTCAGTCTGCCTTAAAAAACAAAGAAGGTGGAGAAAGAAGTGAGAGTTTAACAAGTATTACCATATTATGAGGTAATAAGAAAATCACACAGGCACTGTCAAGTGGCAATTTCATTTATTTAGAGAATAAATTAAAGACAATGAGCTAGAGCTCAAGGAAAGCATAGCTCAGGTATAAAAAAAGAAATGTGTTTTTTTTTTTTCCTAACACCTAACATCCTTCTCTATAGAGGTAGATGAATTGAATCTCTATGGTATCAATTCAGTGTCCTACTGAAGACTGATAAGTAGAAATAGATTAAGCAATAGATTAAATCTGTTTCTTACGATCACCATGACAGATCTCTGACCTAAGCCTTTTTGCATCCAAATCTCATGTTTGGGGAATGTAATCTCTATGGAACACAGCAGTTTGCATTTGCCTTGCCATGTTTCAGCAACTGCATCTGAAGCAGCTGTGACTATTAAGTGGGATAAGGGGCAGAGTCGGCCAGATAAATAGTTTCACATCAGGAACTCAGGGCTGTGGTCACTGGGGCCAGATTGCACATTCCACCCTTTTTTACAATAAGGAGGTAAAGGTAACTTTCTGTGCAGGAGGAGATGTGAATTACGGTATTTTATGAGTTCTATGGCTTATTCCCAAAATGTTCATATACTAGAAAACTGAAAATACAGCGAACATTTCCATGAAGCTGAAAGGGCTTTGAAGACTGATTAATAAATATCTGAACACAGGTGGAAAGTGCAATTCAAAAATGTTCTTCATCATGATCATGCATACAAGAAGGAGTGCTGCATTCTCTTTGTTTTTGCTATTCTCTCTGACTTTTATACTCAGATTTTCTGGTGCTTTTTTAGCATTTTGATCTCATAAATTTCATCTCTGTTGCCCAGATATCATAAAAAGAAAATGCTAATTAAATGTGTAAACTCTCTGCAAACAACACAAAGAAAATCTTAGCTTTACTACTCCAAAAGAGACTTTGTTGAATATTGTTCTAAATGTAGTTCCTCTATTGAAAACTGTGGCTAAAGCCTTTTGAAAACATAGCATGAAATAATTACATTTGGTCTTAATTCTGTCTCCACTTCAATCATTTTCAACTGAAAGCAAAGCTGGGCCTAAATATATGTGAATATTGAAATAAGTATTGGCAAGGGTCAGTTCAAACAATGTCTATTTACGTATTTTTTAAAAAATATATTTTTATTGATTTCAGAGAGGAAGGGAGAGGGAAATAGAGGTAGAAATATCAATAATGAGAGAGAATCTTTGACCAGCTGCCTCCTGAATGCCCCCAACTTGGGATCAAGCCTGAAAATTGGGTGTATGCTCTGACCAGGAATCGAACCATGACTTCCTGGTTCATAGGTCTACACTCAACCATTGAGCCATGCTGGCCCAGCTATTTACATCTTTAAAACAGTCCATCTATATGCACTCATGCCTAATAATATGTTCTAACTGGAAAATTTATAAACATTAATGTAATTAATTTTATTTATAAAAAAAATCAGTGTTAAAACTATACCCAGAAGACATTATTAACCTAGTTTGATCTGTAAAAGAATTTCATCAAAGTGGAAGAATATGTATTAAAATAAGGGGCTCCTATTATAGTAAACTGCTTCTAAAAGAAGAAAAGAGAGGTTGTAAGAGCCAGAGAACTGGGACAGATAATCATAGCCAAGCTGAGAATTTCCATGATGTGGACAAGATCTCTTTTGATTATTCAACCAGTTATATAAGCTACATGGAGTTACATGATTTTGCACCTCAGAAAACATATTTTCTGCCCATCTCGCATGGGTCAGTGGTTGAGCCTCTACCTAGGATGTCATGGTTCGATTCCTGGTCAGGGTGGTTGCAGGCTCCAGTAGGGAGTGTGCAGGAAGTAGCTGATCAATGATTCTCTCTCATCATTCATCTCTCTCTCTCTCTCTCTCTCTCTCTCTCGTCTCCCTTCCTCTCTGAAATCAACAAAAAATACATTTTTTTAAAAGAAAACTTATTCTCTTAGCTAAAATAAACCCGAGATATCAATATAAGGCAATCCTCCACACCCCTCTCTTTTCTACTAACAGTTCATTTTTTCAACTGTGGTTTCCCAGATTTTCTTATCAAATGGACTGAAAGAATATATAACAGGAATTCTTTTCTTTTTCTGTGCAGTCTACAGCATATAACTTTAAATATCCTGCTTTGCAAAATAAAAGGAATAAGAAACTTTTCAGTACATAGGGCATTTAATCAAAGTCAGCTCTCAGAAGAAACATATAAAGCCATTTTCAAATGCTGACAAAGTAGGAAAAGAAAAATGAACCCTCATGTATCTTTAATGACATTTCAGGAGGAAATATATATATATCTTAGTGCTTTCTGATTTTTCAAATACTTGCCCTAATTTGGTAAAGCAAAATATTAGTGTCATGCCCTCCCTCAATTGATTTCTATTTTAATCAAATATACTAATCAAACATAAAGCATTTTTTAAATAAAAGAAAATGAATTTATCAGGCAAGCCATGAAAAATGGCAACAGCCAATAATTTACCCTACAGTGAATTTTTTAAAGTTTTTCTGAGGAAATGTGTAGACCACTGAGTGCTAGGCCAAAATATTTTTTGAAATAATTTTATCACACTCCTTATAAAGAGGAGGGCTAATTGATCAATACCCAAACTCATTCATACATACAGACTGTCTCTAGGGAGAGATATTTCCTTTGAAAGCTTAGGGCAATAGTAAGTCTGTCTGCTCTGACTCCTCTGGTAAATATATTGTGGTTAATATTTCAGGTACATTTTTAAATCTTCCCACCAGAGCCACACCTCTACTATGAAGCTTAGACTCTACTCTACTTCCATAGATATTATACTAAAGATTACGCCAAAAAGTGCATGTCCTTCAATTGGAAGTAATTTAACACAAACAATAAATTTCTAGCTTTATAAGAAAAGGAAATTTTGCAGATTTATACAAAACTGGTGACCCAGTGCATGGATTCATGCACATTAAAAGGAAATTAATTAGAAGATAGCCAGAGGCGGGACTGGGCCAGACGGTCCCTCCCCGGCATCTGCCGTCTGTGTAGTGAGCAGGGTCCCTCCAGCAGGTGGGGTCTCTAGGCCTGGCCTGCAGGGATCAGGCCAAAACTGGCTCTCCAACATCCCCCGAGGGGTCCCGGAGTGCGAGAGGGCACTCTGCAAAGTTACTATCATACAGGGTGTGAAACGCAAATGCAAGTGTGCAGTAAACCAGATTTAGGGCCGACAGTGTAGCAGCAACAACATAATCCACGGCTGAAGGTGAAATCGCATGGCCCCGCGAGAAATAGGGCTACCTCCTCTCTGGTTCCAGGGTGCGTCACCCAAGAACTGCCTCTGCCAAGTCACTTTAGCTCAGCAGCTCCTGTGTTGAGCGTCTGCCACCTGGTGGTCAGTGCGTGTCATAGCGACTGGTCAGATGGTAGGAGGGACATTTAGCATATTAGCCTTTTATATATATAGACTAGCATCCTGGTACATGGATTTGTGTATATTGAAAGGAAATTAATTAGAAGAAATATTTTAATATCGCTATTCACATCTTGCTAATGAAAAGAAAATAGGATTCTACCAAGTCTCCTATCTACCTACTCCAGGACTTCTGTGAGGATCAAATGAGATGAGGTACAGGAAAATGCTTCACAAACATTTGGCTAAACTGTAAAATGTTTGCATCTGACTATAAAGCAAGTCGGGGAAAAAAAAAAAAAAAAGAAAGCAAGTTGGGTTCCTGGGCTGAAGAAACTCCAAGGATGCTAGTCACTAGGGAGAGGAAGCCCAATGTTGCTATGTGACGTTATTATCCAGTGCCCACAGCCACCATTTCTGGGCTGGGCTGGGCTGTGGGCTGCATTTTGAGCCATGGGGTCTTGGCAGTATTGGCTGCGATTTGGTGGGGTGTCTCTCCAGGGTGGTAGCAGGGCCTGTGTTCCACTTGGGGGAAGCCAAGTGTTGGTTTATCGGCGCCAGGTCCGTGGTGTCATTTATTTTTAAATGGCCAGTGCACATAATGGCAGCTCCTGCATTGAGTGTCTGCCCCCTGGTGGTCAGTGCGTGTCATAGCTACCAGTCAGACGGACGGACACTTAGCCTTTTATATATAGAGATAATATGGAATATCTTAAAGAAATCAACTGCACTAAGTATTTTACAAGGATATCTGTACTAATAAAAGGGTAATATGCAAACTGGTCATGATGCCCTCACAGTAACAACTGAACAGCAGGCTGCGTGGGGTGACAAGGCCAGCAGGGGGGTTAGCGAGGGACAAAAAATGACTTACCAGCAGGCAGTGTGGGGCGACCAGGCCGGCAGGGGTAGCAGTGAGGGGTGAACAGGCTGGAAGAGGGGGGAAGTGAGGGGCAACCAGGCCAGCGGGGGGGGGCAGTTGGGGGTGACATGGCTGGAGGGGGGGGGCAGTTATGGGCTACTGGGCTGGGAGGGGGGACACAGTGAGGGGCGACCAGGCCAGCAGGGGGGGCAGTGAGGGGCGACCAGGCCAGCAGGGGGGACAGTGAGGGGCGACCAGGCCAGCAGGGGTGGCAGTGAGGGGCAACCAGGCCAGCAGAGGGGGGCTGTGAGGGGAGACCAGGCTGGTGGGAGGGCAGTTGGGGTGATCAGGCCAACTGGGGGGCCAGTTGGGGGCGACCAAGACAACAGGGGAGGCAGTTGGGGGCAACCAGGCTAGCAGAGGGGTGCAATTGGAGGTGACCAGGCCAGCAGGGGGGGACTTAGGGGCGATCAGGCTGGCAGGCAGAGGCAGTGAGGGGTGATCAGGCTGGCGGGGGGGGGCAGTTAGTGGCAATCAGGCAGACAGGCAGGTGAGCAGTTAGGAGCCAGTGGTCCCAGATTGTGAGAGGGATGTCTGACAGCCGGTTTTGGACTAACCCACGCCAAAACCGGCTGTTGGAAATCCCCTGCGGGGTCTCGGATTAGAGGGGGTCCAGGCTGGGCTGAGGGGACATACCCCCCCGGTGCACAAATTTTGTGCACCAGGCCTCTAATATTATGCATAACAAAGTTATTTAGAATGTAGGCTTTTGGGATCTGGCACACGTGGATCGTAAACATTGCTGTTACCTCTTTACCTTAGGTTCTCTAAGTCTCAGATCCCTCCTTAGTAAAAGAAAGAATATTATAATTTCTACTGCACAGAGTAATCACCACTATGGAAAGAGACAAATGATATAAGCACTCTATACCGGTACAAAATCAGAGCTTAAATGTTTTAACCAACACTACTGCATAATTGCATTCAATTAGAATACCACTATTCCTGGTGTCAATAAATAGGCTGTAGGTAAGCATTAATTTCCTATTTGAAGGACTCTATAGAGAATACCTCAATTTTTCAAATCCAAAAGTTTCAGTGGAAATGAAAAAGAGTTTTCCTACAGTGCTATTCATTTAGTTAAAAATGAGTTTTCCTTTATATTTTCTCTTTTTTAAAATTAAATTTGTTGGGAGGACATTGGTCAACATGAACATATAGGTTTCAGGTGTGGGGTTCTACATTACAAGATCTGTATATTGCACCATGTGCTTACTACCCAAAGTCAAATCTTCTCTTGTCAATGTATTAGGACCCTTTTATATATTCTTTAATGAAATACTATCCTGAAACAAATACACCATTTCAAATTTCAGTCTCTACATTATTTTCAGGCAGAACTGCTAACTGGCAAATAAATTACACATAAGTTAACACTTCTCAGTTATTTTTCTACATTTGCGTAAAGCTGCTTTATAGTCAAGACAAATTTAATCAAAGCACTATAAATAAAAGTTGTATCTATGCCTAGTTTTCATGATCTCTGTGACAAAAAAAAAAAAAGGTAGTTAATAACACAACAGCTTGAGAAATTAATAGAATTAGGTAAAATTACTAATACAAAGAAGGGATTTTTTTTTTATTAAACTTGGACCCAGCAAGATGTTTGTTCTAATGTCACTTTTATTGATGGAATTATTTCTTCAACTTCAAAAGACTAGTACAGAACTCAATTGAATTGCCTGATTTTACTTGGAGGAAAACCCCAAAGGGAAAAGACATATTACAAAATAATTACAAAGGAAGCATGCTGTCCCACTGCAACTGCAATCCGGGGAAAACAAGCAGGGGAGAACTGACGTCTACTAAGTAGATGCTGAAAGACTGTGTTCAAAAAGGGAATGGGGGCATTTAAGGACTTGGGGTAGTGAAAGAAGATAGAACAAATTAACTCACATGCTATCATTCTTTATGTAATACTTTTGGATGAATAATCCTTTACAGTTTGGCCATGTACATTTAAAAGTTTCTAGAAAAATAATCAGTTTCATCAATCTTTTACAACTCAGTGCTGAAAAATCCTGTGTAAAAGATACTTTAAACATGTCTATTCACCCATTTCTATATAAATTTTCTAAAGTAATTGATAGGTTAAATGTGTAATATTTCTCAGTGAAAGTATTCCACTATTGCTTCAGTGTCGTGATTATTTATAAGTGTATATGTCATTATACATTTATTTTAATGTATAAAATTTATAGGTAAAATGATAAAAAAAATACAGAAAATCCATATATCCTTAAGGAAAGTCTCAACTTGTATGCCCCGCTCAGTAGATTTTGGAAGAAATACCGTAAAATACATTTTAAAAAGTTCTTTGATCATACCTTAACCTGAAAGTGATCTTTAAATGTCATTTTTTTTTTTTTTTTTTTTTTTTTTTTTTTTTTCCAATTTTTTTTATTAAGGTATTATATGTGTACATATCTTACCATGCCCCCCCCCACCCCACTCCCATATATGCCCTCACCCCCCAGAGTTTTGCGTCCATTGGTTATGCTTATATGCATGCATACAAGTCCTTTGATTGATCTCTTATCTTCCCCACTTCTCCCTAACCTTCCTGCTGTAATTTGACAGACTGTTTGATGCTTTACTGCCTCTGTATCTATCTTTTTGTTCAAGTTTTTAATGTTCTTTATTATCCATAAATGAGTGAGATCATGTGGTATTTTTCTTTCATTGACTTGCTTATTTCACTTAACATAATGTTCTCCAATTCCATCCAGGTTGCTGCAAATGGTAAGAATTCCTTCTTTTTTATGGCAGCATAATATTCCATTGTGTAGATGTACCATAGTTTTCTGATCCAGTCATCTGCTGATGGGCACCTAGGCTGTTTCCAGATCTTAGCTATTGTAAATTGTGCTGCTATGAACATAGGGGTGCATATTTCCTTTCTTATTGGTGTTCCCAGTTTCTTAGGATATATTCCTAGGAGTGGGATTACTGGGTCAAATGGGAGTTCCATTTTCAGTTTTTTGAGGAAACTCCATACTGTTCTCCACAGTGGCTGCACCAGTCTGCATTCCCACCAGCAGTGCACGAGGGTTCCTTTTTCTCCGCATCCTCGCCAACACTTGTCGTTTGTTGATTTGTTGATGATAGCCATTCTGACAGGAGTGAGATGATAGCGCATTGTCGTTTTGATTTGCATCTCTCGGATAATTAGTGACCTTGAGCATGTTTTCATGTGTCTCTTGGCCTTCCTTCTGTCTTCTTTGGAAAAGATTCTATTTAGGTCCGTTGCCCATTTTTTTATTGGATCATTTATCTTCCTTTTATTAAGTTGTATAAGCTGCCTGTAGATGTTGGAGATTAAACCTTTATCAGTGATGCCATTTGCAAATATGTTCTCCCATGCAGTGGGCTTTCTTGTTGTTTTGTTGATAGTTTCTTTTGCTGTAAAAAAGCTTTTTATTTTGATGTAGTCCCATTTGTTTATTTTCTCTTTAGCTTCCATTGCCCTAGGGGCAGTATCGGTGAAGAAGTCCTTTTGACATATGTCTGAGATTTTGCTGCCTGTGGATTCCTCTAGTATTTTTATGGTTTCCCGTCTTATGTTTAAGTCCTGTATCCATTTTGAGTTTATTTTTGTGTATGGTGTAAGTTGGTGATCTAGCTTCATTTTTTTTGCATGTGTCTGTCCAATTTTCCCAACACCATTTATTGAAGAGACTGTCTTTATTCCATTGTATGTTCATGCCTCCTTTGTCAAATATTAATTGAGCATAGTGGTTTGGATCAATATCTGGATTCTCTATTCTGTTCCATTGATCTATATGTCTGTTCTTGTGCCAGTACCAGGCTGTTTTGAGAATAGTGGCTTTGTAATACAGCTTGAAATCTGGTATTGAGATCCCTCCTACTTTATTCTTCTTTCTCAGGATTGCTGTGGCTATTCGGGGTCTTTTTTTATTCCAGATGAATTTTTGGAGAGTTCTTTCAAGGTCTGTGAAATATGCCGTTGGTATTTTAATGGGGAGTGCATTGAATCTATAGATTGCTTTGGGTAGTATGGACATTTTAATGATGTTGATTCTACCAATCCATGAACATGGTATGTTCTTCCATTTGTTTACGTCTTCCTCTATCTCTTTTTTCAGTGTCCTGTAGTTTTCCGTGTATAGGTCTTTTACCTCCTTAGTTAAGTTTATTCCTAGGTATCTTATTTTTTTTTGGTGCGATGGTAAATGGGATTGCCTTTTTAGTCTCTCTGTCTGTAAGTTCACTATTGGTGTATAGAAAGGCCATAGATTTCTTGGCGTTAATTTTGTATCCTGCTACATTGCCGAATTCATTTATTAATTCTATTAGTTTTTTGACGGAGTCTTTCGGATTTTTTATGTACAATATCATGTCATCTGCAAATAAAGACAGCTTTACTTGTTCTTTTCCAATTTGGATGCCTTTTATTTCTTCTTCTTGTCTAATTGCATTAGCTAACACTTCCAGTACTATGTCAAACAGGAGTGGTGAGAGTGGGCATCCCTGTCTTGTTCCTGTTCTTAGGGGAAATGATTTTAGCTTTTGTCCATTGAGTATGATGTTTGCTGTGGGTTTATCATATATAGCTTTTATTATGTTGAGGTATGAGCCTTCTATTCCCACCTTGTTGAGAGTTTTTATCAAGAAAGGGTGTTGGATTTTGTCAAATGCTTTTTCTGCATCAATTGATATGACTATGTGATTTTTATCTCTCAATTTGTTTATGTGATGTATCACGTTTATTGATTTGCGGATATTGTACCATCCTTGCATTCCTGGGATAAATCCTACTTGGTCATGGTGTATGATCTTTCTGATGTACTGCTGGAGCCGATTTGCTAGAATTTTGTTGAGGATTTTGGCATCTATGTTCATGAGGGATATTGGTCTGTAATTCTCTTTCATTGTGTTGTCTTTATCTGGTTTTGGTATTAGGGTGATGCTGGCTTCATAGAAGGAGCTTGGAAGTGTTCCTTCCTCTTGAATTTTTTGGAATAGTCTGAGGAGGATAGGTTTTAGTTCTTCTTTGAATGTTTGGTAGAACTCTCCTGTGAAGCCGTCAGGCCCCGGGCTTTTGTTTGCCGGAAGCTTTTTGATGACTTCTTCAATTTCGTCCATAGTTATTGGCCTATTGAGCTGTTGAGATTCTTCTTGATTGATTTTTGGAAGGTTGTATTTTTCTAGGAATATGTCCATTTCCTCCAGGTTGTCCAGTTTGTTGGAATAGAGCTGTTCGTAGTATTTTGTAACAATCCTTTGTATCTCAGCGGGGTCTGTTGTTATTTCACCTCTTTCATTTCTGATTTTGTTTATTTGGGTCCTCTCTCTTTGCTTCTTGGTGAGCCTGGCTAGAGGTCCATCAATCTTGTTTATCTTTTCAAAGAACCAGCTCTTGGTTTTTTGTTGATCTTTTGTATTGTTTCTTTGGTCTCTATGTCATTTATCTCCGCTCTGATCTTTGTTATTTCCTTCCTTCTGGTTACACTGGGCTTTTCTTGCTGCTCTTTTTCTAGCTCTTTGAGTTGTAGGGTTAGGTAATTTATTACCATTGTTTCTTGTTTTTTGCAATAGGCTTGTAGAGCTATGAACTTCCCTCTCAAGACTGCTTTCGCTGTGTCCCATAGATTTTGGATTGTTGTGTTTTCATTGTCATTTGTTGCCATGATGTTTTTTATTTCTTCCTTGATCTCTCTGGTGACCCAGTCCTTGTTTAATAGCATGCTGTTTAGTCTCCATGTGTTTGATTTCTTTGGATTGCATTTATTGTAGTTGATTTCCAGTTTTATGCCACTGTGATCTGAGAAGATGCTTGATATAATTTCTATCTTCTTGAATTTGAAGAGACTTTGCCTGTGACCCAGCATATGGTCTATCTTTGAAAATGACCCATGTGCACTTGAGAAGAATGTATATTCTGTGGCTTTGGGGTGAAATGTTCTGAAGATGTCAATTAATTCCATCTGGTCTAGTGAGTCATTTAGGATTGCTGTTTCTTTGCTAATTTTTTGTTTAGAGGATTTGTCCAATGGTGATAGTGGGGTATTAAAGTCTCCTACTATGATTGTATTACTATTAATCTCTCCCTTGATATCTTCCAGGAGTTTTTTTTTATGTATTTGGGTGCTCCTATATTGGGAGCGTATATGTTTACCAGAATTATTTCTTCTTGTTGGATTTCTCCCTTTAGTATTATGAAGTGGCCTTCCTTATCTCTTGTTATGGCATTTACTTTGAGGTCTAATTTGTCAGATATAAGTATTGCTACCCCAGCTTTTTTTTCATTTCCATTTGCCTGGAAGATATTTTTCCATCCCTTCACTTTCAATCTGTGTGAGTCTCTTGTTCTGAGGTGGGTCTCTTGTAGACAGCATATATATGGGTCATGCTTTTTTATCCATTCAGCCACTCGATGTCTTTTGATTGGAGCATTTAGTCCGTTTACATTTAAAGTTATTACTGAAAGGTATTTGTTTGTAGTCATATCTATTTTTGTGTCTGTATTCCTTCTTACCTGTTTATTTCTTCTTTTTACAGTATTCCCTTTAGCAATTCTTGCATTGCTGGTTTGGTGGTGATAAACTCCCTGAGTCTTTTTTTGTCTGCGAAGCTCCTGATTTCCCCTTCAATTTTGATTGATAGTCTTGCTGGATATAGTATTCTTGGATTCAGTCCTTTGCTTTGCAACACTTTGTATACCTCCTTCCATTCACTTCTAGCTTGTTTGTGTTTCCGTTGAGTAATCATTTGACAATCTGATGGGTGTTCCTTTGTAGGTAACTCTCTGTCTCTCTCTTGCTGCCTTTAAGATTCTCTCTTTATCATTTATATTTGCCATTGAGATTATGACATGTCTTGGTGTGGGTCTTTTGGGGTTGATCCTGCTTGGGACTCTCTGTACTTGCGTGACTTTTATCTTTCCCATATCCGGGAAGTTTTCTGTCATTATTTCTTCAAATAGGTTTTCTAATCCCTGCTGCTCTTCTTGTCCTTCTGGCAGCCCTATTATACGCATGTTACTTCGCTTCATGTTGTCCCGAAGCTCCCTTAGGCTTTCCTCCTGCTTTTTAATTTTTTTCTCCAATTGCTGTTCAGATTGAGCTTGTTTCTGTACCTGATCTTCTAACTCACTAATTCGGTCCTCTGCTTCTTGTAGTCTACTGTTGAAACTTTCCATGGTGTTTTTGATTGTAGCTATATCACTTTTCATTTCTTCCTGATTCTTGCATAAGTTGTTGATTTTCTCATCCATCCGATGTATAAATTCCACGACCATTGCTCTGAACTCCTTTTCGGTCATGTTGCAAGCTTCAGTTTCACTAATTTCCTTTCTTGGCGACTCCACATTTTCTTTCCTCTGTGAGTTATTTCGTTTCCCCATTCTGGCTATCACCAGAAAGCTCAAGCTTCCGTTTGTGTGAACCTCGGCCGTGTGCTGTGGGGACTTCGCTCCACCCGAGTTTCACTGAAGTGCTCTGACACTAGGACGTATGGCTGTTTGGTTGGTGGGAACCAGACTTGCCCAGGGTCAGTGTCCCCAGTGTTCCGTGTGGTCTCGTGTGCACACTTAGAATCAGGGGCCCTGTCAGCACCACACTGTTGGTATGTGCCGAAAATGAGATCCTTAGCATGTGCCAGGAGTCAGAGTTTCCCTGTATCTGCACCAAGAATCGAGTGTCAGAGTCTCTGTTGCCTTGTGCAGTTTCTCGTTGAGAATCAGGGTCCCTGTGTGTGCATGCACCAACAATTGGGGTCGTTGGCTCTTAGTGTGAATGCGCTGTGAGTCAGGGATCCCAGGCAGCTGTGTCCGGCGTGCCAAATTCCCTGAAGTGGAGCTGCGTCCTGTGTGTGCTCTCACTACTGAGCCAAACCGGCTAGGGCGCACACTCTCAAATCCCTGAAGGTGAGCTGCCTTTGTGCGCTCTCCCAGAATCCCCGAAGAGGGGCGGAGTCCGTCCTGCGCGCCAAATTCCCCAAAGGGAAGCCCCTTTGTGCACGCTCTAAGATTCCCCGAAGGGGAGCTGTGACCCGCAAGCCAAATTCCCCCCAATTCCCCAAAGGGGAGCCCTCTGTGCGCACTGACAGATTTCCCCGAAGGTGAGCTGCTTCTGTCCTGTGCGCCAAATTCCCTAAGGCGGAGCGCGCGTCCCTGCGCAAAGCTCTGCAGCTTGAGTGAGGGGCGTGTCTATTAGTTACTATGGCGCTATCCGCGTGCGCCTGCGGGGAGGGGGATAGGCTCTTTGACTCACGAGAATCTGCCGGGAAGTCTGGATTCTTGTTGTTTCTTCCACTGCAGCTGTGATAGCAGTTCTCTGTCCCCAGTGGCTGCAGGGTCCTGGTTTGTGTCAGAAGCCAGGATCCGAGTCTCAGGCAGCTCTGTTTCTCAAGATGGTGTGGTCTCCGCGTCCGCACCAGCCGCCGAGATGTGTCCGCTTTGTGCGCGGGGCTCCGCCGTCTAGGACTGCCCAGTTAGGCAGCCCCTTGGAAGCCCTGCAGAATCTATCTGACCCTAGCTCATACCCACACACACACCACACACGTCTACACGTCTACACTCTCCTCTATGGGTTCCTCACTCACACTCTCTCTCTCCCTACCTTCTTGCCGGTCGCCATCTTTCTCTCTAAATGTCATTTTCTAAGGTAGTATATTAAACACTACAAGCTATTTGTCATAAATCACAAATATTAATGTAGCAAAATCTAATTTGATAATTGTATACTTAATGTCTACCCTAATTTTTCAAAAGGAACTATGCAATATTGAGAAAATATTAATTTGTCTATTTTTCTCTTCCCTCAATTTATAAATAAGTATAGTTTAGAACAGAATATATGACAATTACTAATGTAGGAATCTAATGTAGATGCTCTAATAAAATAAAATAAAACTAAAAAAAGTTTAATTTTAACTATGCTCCCCTGTAAGTTTGTGGGACTCAGGCTGCCATTTAACCCAAATTGAAAACTGCCATCTTGCTGTCCATGTGAAAACCAGTACATTACATATCTTCTATTTTTCAATAAAGGCCTATTTTCCATGTGGAATAATTCAGAAAAGTGGCTTTTATATTTATGAAAAGAGCATGCTCTTATACTCTCTACTAATGATTAAGTCCATGCTGCACATTTTCATAAAAACGCCTTGCCTCAAATAACTAATATGATAAATTTATTTCATTAAAGTTCACATTTAAAGAGGCAGCTTTCTCAGATGTTCAGAAGTTCCACTGAGGCACTGACTTTACCCACATGTTGTCTCTTAATTATCTTT
Organism: Ia io; assembly: GCA_025583905.1. Taxonomy (NCBI): domain Eukaryota; kingdom Metazoa; phylum Chordata; class Mammalia; order Chiroptera; family Vespertilionidae; genus Ia; species Ia io. Next base: position 73,943,385 of record JAJQQW010000005.1, on the reverse strand, counting down.
TTATTAACTGTAGTGCTCTGTTCTTGCACCAAGGACTAGAATTAAATTAGAAGAAAATACTTTTATTATCGCTTAAAATGATAAATGGAAGTGGTTCCAAGGGCAATGGTCTGCCATTCAGAAAATCTTCCAAAGTCAACCCCCGGGAATGGAAGATGCATGTTGATTCTCCTGGCAAATGAATAGAGGTTTAGTTATAAAAGAGGACAAAGTGCTTCCTCTAGATCAGCCATTGTTGATGAAACACTGTAATTACAAAGCATGTTTAGACTTGTTTGTACATGTGCATAACGTCCTCTCTTGATGATACTCCCTGTAAATAATATCATAAAATGCACACCTCAGAATACAACTAGCTTGATTTATCTGAGTCTAATTAGACAAGTGTCTTATAATTCTATTTAAATAGATAACTTCTAATTAGTAATTCTATAACCTAATTTAGGAAATAAATATAGATATTGATATAAATATAGAACTCAAATAGAAGGAAAAGGAAGGAAGGAAGGAAGGAAGGAAGGAAGGAAGGAAGGAAGGAAGGAAGGAAGGAAGAAGGAAGGAGGGAGGGAAGGAGGGAGGGAGAGAGGGAGAACGGAAGGGAGGGAGGGAGGGAGGGAGAGAGGGAGAGAGGGAGGGAGGAAGGGAGGGAGGGAGGGAGGGAGGGAGGGGGCTCTGACTTTCAGTGGAATGCTAAAGGCTGTCAGGTATATGCAGAGGGAGGGCTAGAGTTGCAAAATGACCATTTTTTCTGTCATCATATTAAAGATTTTATCAAGCATGAATTATCAATGGATGCTAAATCTAGAGGGATCTTTTGTATTAAATATATATTATTGATTTTAGAGAGGAAGGGAGAGGGAAAGAGAGATAGAAACATCAATGAAGAGAGAGAATCATTGATTGGCTGCCTCCTGCACCCCCCCTCCTGGGGGTCAAGCCCGCAACCCAGGCATGTGTCCTTGGCCGGATTTGAACCTGGGACCCTTCAGTCCACGGGCTAACGCTCTATCCATTGAGCCAAACCAGCTAGGGCTAGAGGGATCTTGAAGTGCCTCACAGACTTCTTATTGGTTGCAAGGAAAAAAAACTATTAATTATACATAAACTAGAGGCCCAGTGCACGAATTTGTGCATGGGTGTGGTCTGGCTGGCCTGGCCCAATCAGCAGATTGGAGCTGGGCCAGCTTGGGGGGAGGGGCCATGGGCGATTGGCTGGCAGGCCCCACCCCCGATTGGGGTAGGGGGGCAATCAGGTGGGGCCAGTCAGGGGGAGGGGCTGTGGGTTGATCAGGGTGGTGGGGGCCCATTGGGGGTGGAGCTGGATGAGGGGAGGGGCTGCAGAAGGTTTACCATCCAGCCCCGCCCCCTATTGGGGTGGGGGGGGTGATCAGGGGTGGGGCCGGCCAGGGGTGGTGAGTGCCACAGGAGGATTGGCCAGTTGCCCCACCATTGATTGGGGTGGGAGAGGCCGATCAGGGGCGTGGTGGCTGGGAGGAGGGGCTGTGGGAGGTTGGCTGCCGACCCACCCCTGGATCTGGCCAGTTTGCTGGCAGCAGTGGGCATCATAGTGACTGGTCGTTCCGGTCATTACAGCATTCCGGTTGCTGGCTTTTTATATATATAGATAGGGACATTTCCATTTTTATAAAGGGGGATAGTGGCACAGTATTCTTAAAAAATGTCAGTCATCAAAGACAACGTGAGGCTGTGGAAAGGTTCTAGATAAAGGAGGGTAAGGAGACACACATAACTCACTCTTCAGTGGAATATCTGATTCTAACCTGTCTCCTGTACCAGAGAAGAAAACGCTATAAAGGACATTATTGTGTCAACTGATACAGGTGGATTAAGAATGAAAGATTACATTGCATCAAAATTAAATTACTGAGGTTGACAATGGAATAGAATACCCCTAACCTTAGAAAATATCCTATATGCTACCTAGAGGTGAATTTGGATAAAGGATATACTAATATTCTCTGTAACATTTTCATTTTTGTAACTTTCATTTAAGTATGAAATTATTTTTTAAAAAATGTTAAAATAATATCATGGCAGATGGATTGGCACTTTTAGTATGTTTTTACATTTTTAAATTTAACAAACATACAAAGTACTTACCATGTGCTCTATGAGTAGCTTTATCTATTTGCTCATTTAATCCTTAAGATTCCCCTTTGAGATACATGCCCTGTTTTTACAAATAAGAAAACTAAGACACAGTGTGGTCTAATACTGGCCCCAAAGTATATAGCTTATAATTGACAGAGCCAAGATTCAAACCTAGAGAGTCTGAATCCAAAGTTCCAGCTTCATGACAACTCCATGTTTCATTAAATATATTGGATATCAGGTTGGTAGAAATTGCCAAGGAATCTCAGGGATTTTAATAAATGAATATGAGAATGAAGTAACACAACTTTCCCACAAATGGGTAGGAGGATAACCACTTAATCATAAATCCAGGTACTAAAGCTTTCACCTACAAATTTACCTAACGTTGTACACTTGATATAATCACACATTATGAAAATCATTTTCAAAACCAACAAAACTGCTTTTTCCTTCACCCATGCATGGCATCACCTTTTTACTTAAAATGCATAATTATTTAAAAAGAAAACAGTTTATACAGTTTTAAAGATAAGAGGACAAATAATATTTAAACTTGTGAAAATAATATGAATCCCACAGAAGACTAAATATTCAAAGTAATTTAAAACCCAATTCCATTACCATTTATAATAACTTAAAGTAGGACATTTTGTGAACATGAATGAACAGCTTACCTATTAAACAGGAGGAGATTATTCTTGTCATAGTAGTTCACATAATGATGTGTATTGAATGCATTAATAAGAGAAGTGTAATAAATTTCTTAGAAATGTGTTCTTTCCCTTAGGCTTTGATATTTTTAATAGGCCTTGACAAACAATAAAGATAATATTCATTGCTTGATGATACCACTCAACATTATGGATGCCAGATTTACACTTGGAGAACATTTCACGGTCGATGGGTCTGCAGCAATGCTTTGTACTTTGAGGGTCTCTATGCTTTCATTCCACCATCATGCAGCCAGAATAACATCTCTGCTCTTCCCTATTCATCCATTCAAAATAATCTGGTCTCTCCTCTTTGAAAAAAATGTTATATATTTCAGATTCAAATATTTTCATTCATTTAGCAATAAATAATGCCTTCTCATAAGTTTGAACAGCTTATTTAAATCTTATTGTAGAAAATGATTTTTTTACCAGTTCTATAATTTCCAACCAAACTGCTTATAATCTCCTTGAGACCAAGGACTATATAAAATATCTTTGCATCAGTAATAATGCCTAATAGCTCTGAATGAATCAATTCAATATTTATTTACTGATTTTACTTTTAATTTGTCCCAAAGTTTCATAAAGAACATTAAAATGACTTTAAATCTTGTTTGAAGGTACTTTTGATTACTTAAAAGAAAACAAATAGCATAAATGCTTCTACTCTTGAATCCAGAACCCAGCCCGAATTGGAGAAGGACAAGCAGCTGGTGAGACAGTTTGCAGCTGGGAAGGGCAGAGATCTCCTGGAAAAAGGTAAAACAAGGATCTGGGCAATAGAATCTGCTGGATCTCTAAACCCAGAAGGTCAGGGGAAAACTACACAGCGCCAAGCCGTGTCCCTGAGGACAGGCAAAGTGTCTGACTGTGAGAAAAAGGGTCCACGGAACTGCGGGAGGTAGTAGATTTTAGACCTTGGAGTCTGATTTGGGATCTGAGCTCAAAGGCAGCCCTGAAGAGCTAACTGCCCGACGGCACAGTGCCGGCAAGAGAGGAGATTGCAAAGACGCGGTCCCTCTTCGCGCCGGGGCCTGCGTCTTTCTCCACTGAACCTAGTTCGTAGGACCTTTCGGATACAGACACTTACCCGTGGCTGAGGTGCAGGAGAAGGGGAGGAGTGGTGGAACCTGGGGAGAGTGGGCAGAGGTGGAAGCGTGTCTGGGGCTGAGTCACATCAGATCCCCAGTCACCATTTTCTCCTAAGAGATAACCCCTCCCTCCAGTCTCCAGGCAACCAATATAGCCACACCCGGATACCACTCTGATTAACACTATAGGATTTGAATACTCCCTGAGGCCATAGGTACCGCCCAAAAGAAAAACCTTTAGCATCTATTACTCAATTACACTACCAGAGCTCTTCAGAGTGCTTCAGTGTGCCTCACTGGCAAACTTACCGCGGGTGCTCCTGTGAGCCGCCACTGGGAGTAAGAGCCTATCCACCACAGGTACAGCATTAAAAGCTGAGTCTGCCCACCCCACAACTACCGAACTCTGGGCAACACAGTCACACCTTTCCAGAATGCAGGCCCCCCGAGCCACATCACCCTGACAGACGGTTCCTTAGAGCCACTGTGAGTCCCCACTGGGCAAGCGTAATTTCAATTTAGGGTGCAAGACAGAAAAATTGGGATACTACCCTCCACGACTGCTGACCTCTAGACACTGCAGTTGTGCCTGTCAAACTCGCAGGCCTACATCAAGAGAACCCAAATAGTTCAAGTAGGGAACTACACTAGATTACCAAGCCCAGGAAAACTGTGAGATTATACCAGTAGCACCATCACCAAAAGATCCTGGGTAGCAAAGCAATTGGAACTACAATTAAAACATTACAGGAAAACATGGGGAGACAGAAAGGAAATTCTCAAAGGAAGGAACAAGAAGAATCACCAGAAAGGGAGTTAAATGAACTTGAGGCTAGCAGTTTAACAGAGAAAGAATTCAGAGTATTCGTTATAAGGATGTTTAAACGGATGGATGACAAATACACACAACTCAATGAGAACTATAAGGAGCTGAACGAAAACGTCACCAACATGAAAAGAAACCAAGAGGAGATGAAGAACAACATAGCTGCAATAAAGAACACAATGGAAGGCTTAAAGAGTAGAGTAGAAGAGGCTGAGGACCGCATCAGCGAATTAGAAGACAAGGTAGGAAAAAACACACAAACACAGCAGCAACTGGAAAGAAGACTTAAAAAGCAAGAGGAGAGCCTAAGGGAGCTTTGGGACGACAAAAAACGAAACAATATTTGAATAATAGGGATAAAAGAAGGAGAGGAAGAGAAGCAAGGACTAGAAAACCTGTTGGAAGAAATAATGACAGAAAATTTTCCTGATATTGGCAAGAAAAAAACTATCCAAGTCCAAGAAACATACAGAGTACCAAACAAGTTGAACCCCAAAAGACCGACATCAAGACACATCATAATTAAATTGACGAACACCAACGACAAAGCAAGAATCTTAAAGGCTGCCAGAGAGAGACTGAAAGTTACCTATAAGGGATCTCCTATCAGAATATCAACTGATTTCTCAACAGAAACACACCAGGCCAGAAAGGAATGGAATGAAATATTCAAAGTGATGCAAAACAAGGGACTGAATCCAAGAATACTATACCCAGCAAGGCTATCATTCAAAATTGAAGGTGGAATCAGAAGCTTCACAGACAAAAAAGGGCTAAGAGAGTTCATCACTACCAAGCCAGCAATGAAAGAAATGCTAAAGGGGCTGCTGTAAAAAGAAGATAGAGAAAGGCAAGAAGAAACATAAACACTAAGGAAAAATATGTCAACAAACAGGTACTTATCAATAATAACATTAAATGTAAATGGATTAAATGCACCAATCAAAAGACATAGGGTAGCTGAATGGATAAGAAAACATGACCCATATATTTGCTGTCTACAAGAGACCCACCTTAGAGCAAAAGATTCACACAGACTGAGAGTGAAGGGATGGAAAGACATTTTTCAGGCAAATGGAAATGAGAAAAAAGCTGGGGTTGCGATACTTATATCAGATAAAATAGACCTCAAAGTAAAGGCCATAATAAGAGATAAGGAAGGCCACTACATAATACTAAAGGGAGCAATCCAGCAAGAAGATATAACTCTGGTAAACGTATATGCACCCAATGCAGGAGCGCCCAAATACATAAAAAATCTGCTGGAAGATATCAAGGGAGAGATCGACACCAATACAATCATAGTAGGGGACTTTAATACACTACTGACATCAATGGATAAAACCTTTGGACAAAAAATCAGCAAAGAAACAGCAATTCTAAATGACACACGAGATCAGATGGACCTAATTGACATCTTCAGAGTATTTCACCCCAAAGCCATGGAATATACGTTCTTCTCAAGTGCACATGGGACATTCTCAAAAATAGACCACATTTTGGGTAACAAGCAAAGTCTCCCCAAATTCAAAAAGACTGAAATCATATCAAGCATTTTCTCAGACCACAATGGCATAATATTAGAAATAAACTACAATAAAAACATTCCAAAAAATTCAAAAACATGGAAACTGAATAGCATGCTATTAAACAATGATTGGGTTATCAATGAGATCAAAGAAGAAATTAAAAACATCCTGGAAATGAATGACAATGAAAACACAACATTGCAAATCCTATGGGACACAATGAAAAGCAGTCCTGAGAGGGAAATGTATAGCTCTACAGGCCTATCTCAAAAAACAAGAAAAAATGGTAATAGATCATCTAAGCCAACAACTCAAAGAATTAGAAAGGGAGCAACAAGAAAAGCCCACAGTGAACAGAAGAAAGGAAATAATAAAGATCAGAGCAAAAATGAATGACATAGAGACCAAAAAAACAATACACAAGATCAACAAAACCAAGAGCTGGTTCTTTGAAAGGATAAACAAGATTGATGAACCTCTAGCCAGGCTCACCAAGAAGCAAAGAGAGAGGACCCAAATAAACAAAATCAGAAATGAAAGAGGTGAAATAACAACAGACCCCACAGAAATACAAAGGATTGTTACAAAATACTATGAACAACTCTATTCCAACAAACTAGACAACCTGGAGGAAATGGACACATTCCTAGAAAAACACAACCTTCCAAAACTTACTCAGGAAGAGACTAAAAATCTCAATAGGTTGATAACTATGGAAGAAATTGAAGCAGTCATCAAAAAACTTCCAGCAAACTAAAGTCCAGGGCCAGACGGGTTCACAGGGGAGTTTTACAAAACATTCAGGGAAGAGCTAAAACCTATCCTCCTCAGATTATTCCAGAAAATTCACGAAGAAGGAACACTCCCAAGCTCCTTCTATGAAGCCAGCATCACCTAATACCAAAACCAGATAAAGACAACACAATGAAAGAGAATTACAGGCCAATATCCCTCATGAACATAGATGCCAAAATCCTCAAAAAAATTCTAGCAAATTGGCTCCAGCAGTACATCAGAAAGCTCATACACCATGACCAAGTAGGATTTATCCCTGGGATGCAAGGATGGTACAATATTCGCAAATCAATAAACGTCATACATCACATAAACAAATTGAGAGATAAAAACCATATAGTCATATCAATTGATGCAGAAAAAGCATTTGACAAAATCCAACACCTTTTCTTGATAAAAACTCTCAGCAAGATGGGAATAGAAGGATCATACCTCAACATCATAAAAGCCATATATGACAAACCCACAGCCAACATCATACTCAATGGGCAAAAACTAAAACCATTTCCCCTAAGAACAGGAACAAGACAGGGATGCCCACTCTCACCACTCCTGTTCAACATAGTGTTGGAAATACTAACCATTGCAATCAGACAAGAAGAAGAAATAAAAGGCATCCAAATTGGAAAAGAAGAAGTAAAACTGTCCTTATTTGCAGAAGACATGATACTGTACATAGTAAACCCTAAAGACTCCATCAAAAAATTATTAGACTTAATAAATGAATTCGGCAGAGTAGCAGGATACAAAATAAATGCTAAGAAATCTATGGCATTTCTATACACCAATAATGATCTTACAGAAAGAGAGACTAAAAAGGCAATCCCATTTACCATCACACCAAAAAAATTAAGATACCTAGGAATAAACTTAACTAAGGAGGTAAAAGACCTATACGCGGAAAACTATACAACACTGAAAAAAGAGATAGAGGAAGACATAAACAGATGGAAGAACATACCATGTTCATGGATTGGTAGAATCAACATCATCAAAATGTCCATACTACCCAAAGCAATCTATAATTTCAATGCACTTCCCATTAAAATACCAACGGCATACTTCACAGACCTAGAAAGAACTTTCCAAAAATTCATCTGGAATAAAAAAAGACCCCAAATAGCTACAGCAATCCTGAGAAAGAAGAATAAAGTAGGAGGGATCTCCATACCAGATTTCAAGCTGTATTACAAAGCCACTGTTCTCAAAACTACCTGGTAATGGCACAAGAACAGACATATAGATCAATGGAATAGAATAGAGGACCCAGAAATCGATCCAAATCGCTATGCTCAATTAATATTTGACAAAGGAGGCATAAACATACAATGGAGTTAAAACAATCTCTTCAATAAATGGTGTTGGGAAAATTGGACAGATACATGCAAAAAAATGAAACTAGACCACCAACTTACACCATACACAAAAATAAACTCAAAATGGATCAAGGACTTAAACATAAGACAGGAAACCATAAAAATACTAGAGGAATCTACAGGCAGAAAAATCTGACATATGCCAAAAGAACTTCTTCACTGATACTGCTCCTAGGGCAATGGAAGCTAAAGAGAAAATAAACAAATGGGATTACATCAAAATAAAAAGCTTTTGCACAGCAACGGAAACCATCAATAAAACAACAAGAAAGCCCACTGCATGGGCGAACACATTTGCCAATGATGTCAACGATAAGGGTTTAATCTCCAACATTTACAGGGAACTCATGCAGCTTAACAAAAAGAAGATAAACAACCCAATCAAAAAATGGGCAACTGATCTAAATAGACACTTTTCGAAAGAAGACAGAAGGAAGGCCAAGAGACATATGAAAACCTGCTCTAAATCACTAATCATCAGAGAGATGCAAATCAAAACAACAATGCGGTACCATCTCACACCTGTCAGAATGGCCATTATCAACAAGTCAACAAATGACAAGTGCTGGCGAGGATGTGGAGAAAAAGAAACCCTCGTGCACTGCTGGTGGGAATGCAGACAGGTGCAGCCACTGTGGAGAACAGTATGGAGTTTCCTTAAAAAACTACAAATAGAACTCCCATTTGACCCAGTGATCCCACTTCTAGGAATATATCCTAAGAAACTGGAAACATCAATCAGAAAGGATATATGCACCCCTATGTTCATAGCAGCACAATTCACCATAGCTAAGATTTGGAAACAGCCTAAGTGTCCATCAGCAGATGAGTGGATTAAAAAACTGTGATACATCTACACAATGGAATACTACGCTGCAGTAAAAAAGGAGCTCTTACCATTTGCAACAATATGGATGGAACTGGAGAACATTATGCTTAGTGAAATAAGCCAGTCAGAGAAAGATAAATATCACATGATCTCACTCATTTGTGGAATATAATGAACAACATAAACTGATGGGGGGAAAAATAGATCCAGAAACAGAGAAACATCAATCAGAGTGTCAAACCTCAGGGAAGAAATTGTGAGGTAACCAGAAACCCAAGAATGCACGAGAACGCCTTTCTAGCCATGCTAGCAATCATCAGATGTACGGTAATTTTACCTGGGACAAGAGGGTAAGTATTTTGGACTCATGCTCCTGACCCTTCATGGGTAAGACCACTCATGTGGGCTGATTCCCTGACTAATGTAGTTACCAATAATACCAAACACCTTGGTCATCCAAGAGGTCCATGGGTGGGGCAAATAAGTATAAATACACAGGGGTCTCCACCCAGCTTCCCTTTTGTATGACACAAAATCAAAACAATGTCACTTTATGTGTAAAATTAAAGAGAGGTTTCTGGCTTGTGTGGATACCAAAGAAAGGGTGTCACTACTATCACTACTTGCCCGCGGTAGAAGTGCAGAAAATGTAACTAAGACCTTGTCTATACAAAAAGAAATAGCCAGTTTGAAAGGGTATTGCCATGGACTAGAACAAAGAATATCCTTACATGATATTATTCTACACTGTCATTAAAATTTTTCCCAGATTTGGATCACCCCCAGTACTTATAATAGTTCCTCACGCCCGTGGGGGGAGAGGGGGATATCATCTGTTTGGTGCTTGGAGACAAACGTAACACATCTCCAGATATTTTAGAATTACAACAGCATATTACACAATTACCCCAAACAAACTTACAAACTAATTCTTTGAATGCCTGGCAGCAATTTAAAAAGGACATGAAAGGGTTTAATCCCTTCCACTGTGTAGAGGGCCCCCTGGGAAGGCACCTGAGCATTCTAAATTGGCCCCTCTTCCCCTTTTGGCCAAGAGGGACCCGCTTCTCACAATTCAATTGTCCACAGCTGTTGCCTGAGCTTCTGTTCATGCCAAGGTTGAAACCTCGTGATGGCTGGTACCATGGATCTGTCTCTCGCCCAGTGGGGTGAGCTGGGTCTCCTTGGAGAAGAAACCTGGGTTCCACAAGATATGTGATCCGTGCTGGGACCCTGCCAGCAGGCGAGGGGATCCCAAGGCAGGTGCTGGGCGTGGAGGCCATGGGGGCATAGGTGACCAAGGAGACAGAACTAAACCTCACATCACCCTGCTTGGCCCCGGAGGATGGCTGGTTAGCCAGAGACGGGTAAGATTCCTCAGGGAAGGAACAACCTAAGACAGGCACAGTCACATAGGGGCCATCAGGAGAGAACCTGGGGGTCAACAGAGGTGGGGCACAGACCTTCACCCCCCCCCCAAATTTGCAGGGGCCTGAACCCTCACCCCTGCTGAAGGAGATCTCCTGCCCCCATGGCTGCTCAGCTTCACATGCCCAGCTCACATCGGGACCCAGGTAACAGAGACTTGGCCGACAGCAGATGTCCTCTCACTGCAACAAGACTTGATGGAGATGTCTTGCACCCATGATCCGGGGAACTGGGGTCTATGATATCTAAATCCAGCCTAGCACCAAGAATGCTCAGGGCCTACTCAAGAAGGCAAACAATCCTCTCCACTAATAATTACAGGGTAAAACAAGATGGTTGTTAGAGTATTAAATTTGACAGTAAAATAGTAGTCAAGTTTTCAGAATAATTTAAATTGGCCAATCAAAATAAGCAAATACTCTAGAAAAATCAATTGTACTGGACAAAAAAGCTGTTCCTAAAGTGTTAACTAAAATTTTTATTGGTAGTTCATCTCATGGTAAATTTGCGTAACATATAATGAACCTAAAGCAGTCACATTTTAGTGCAAAAAAGTAAAATTTAAAAGCTATCAAGATTACAGCATAAAATTTCCAAAAGCCTCCCAATATTTAAACCAAAAAAGGGGGGATAGTAGAAGAATATCATGTAAGGAAAAATATCCTGTAAATAAATTACATCTAGAAAATTTTTACTTTAGAAAATTAATTTTCATTTGTAATGCTAACACCAAGACACCCAGGTAAAACATACATGGTGTCAAAACAAGCCAAAGGAAAATCGTTTGGGCAAAAAAATGAAAAAGGATCGCAAGTCAAATTTATAGAAAATATTCCTTTATTAACTTTTGGTCAAGAATATGTTTGTATATTTTCAGAAAACAACTCCAAGACATGTGGATTCCTGCCACAGAGAGGAATTGACAGGAGTGCTCCAGCCATGAAGTCAGAAGAGAAACAGTCCAGAGATGGAAGACGCTGACGATGCCTTGCCATACTAGCAGTCAGCAGATATGCATCACTGCAGATTGCCCAGGACCAAACCAAAGAGGGTCGGACCTGCATTACCACCATTTGTCCACCATCCAGAACTGAAATGTCATTGCTGTTATGAACACATAAACAACTTTTGGACATAGAAACCAGGACTCAAAAGAACTGTTGGCCCAGAAAGAAACTCAATATAGACTGATTCATTTGCCTCTCAGCATAACTATTATTGCTTGTCTCATTTTCGGTTCCTAGAAGTGTATTCCTAGTATCACATGAGCTCACTCATCTAGGGGAAAAGATGAACATCATAGACTGAAGAACAAGAACAGCATTGATCAGACTGTCAGACCTCAGAGGGAAGGTAGGGGAGGGTGGGGACAAGGGAGATAGATCAACCAAAGGACTTGTGTGCTTGCATATGAGCCTAACCAGTGATCACGGACAACAGGGGGAGGGGGGCATGCATGTGGGGGGATTTGGGAAGGGAACGGGGGGGGCGTTGATGACAAATATGTGATACCTTAATCAATAAAGTAATTTAAATAAATAAATAAATAAATGCTTCTCCTCTTCTCTCTAATTAAAAGTCAATTTCTAAAAAAATCAATTCAAAGGCTTCATCAAATTTTCAACTTACTCCTTATCTTTTCCTGGTTGGTCAGTTGATAGCTTGAAGCAAAAAAAACAAAAGTGTGTATAAAATATGATCATGACTAAAAATATCTACACTAATAAAAGAGAAACATTCAAATTAACCATCACTCTGCTAAATCACCAGCCAATCAGGAGCGAGTATACAAATTAACCCAAAAAATATGGCGGCAGTCATGGAACCGGAACAAGCAGGAGGCTTGGGTTGCCCCGGCAATGGAGGAAGCCAAGCTTCCTGCCTGCCCTGGCCTACTCCTTGGCCTCCGCTCAAGGCTACAAAGTTTCAATTATAGAAGATAAATAAATCCCAGATACCTGCTTCCAGCTGGCCCTGGCCTCCGCTCAAGGAGGCGCTGGAAAAAAAAAAAAGAAAGAAAAAAAGGAGGGGCTGGGAGCCATCAGCCCCTCACCCAAGCTGGCCAGCCACCTGAAGAGGGTGTGGCCAGCCTGAAAACAGCCCTCAGCCCCTCACCCAGGCTGGCCAGGCACCCCAGTGGGACACCCCAACCCTGAAGGGGTTGTGGCCAGCCTGCAAACAGCCATCAGCCCTCACCCAGGCTGGCCACACTCCCCCAGTGGGGACCCTCATGCCATGGGGGCGTGGTTGGCCTGAAAACCACCACAGGCCCCTCTCATCCCAAGGGAACCCCCACCCTGATTCGGGACACCCTTCAGGGCAAACCAGCTGGCCCCCACACATGCACCAGGCCTCTATCTATACTAATAAAAGGGTAATATGCTAATTGGACTGGGAGACCTTCCAGGAGACCTTCTGGATGTTCTTCTGGATAAAGCCATGGTGGCGGGGCTGAGGTAGAGGCAGTTAGAGGCCAAGATGGGAGGGCAGTTGTGGGTGATCAGGCCAGGATGAGACAGCAGTTGTGGGTGATCAGGCTGGAGGGGGGCGGGGCCATTGGGGGTAAGCAGACCATCAGTGGGGGTCAGTTGGAGGTGATCAGGACAGCGGGGTGGGGGCAGTTTGGAGTGAGCAGGCCAGCAGGGGGGCAGTTGGGGGCAAGCAGGCCAGTGGGAAGGGAATGTAGGGGTGAGCAGGCCAGCAGGGGGGCAGTTGGGGGTGAGCAGGCCAACAGGGGAGGCAGTTGGGGCAAGAACACTGGCATGGGGGGAAGTTGGGGGTGATCAGGCTGGCAGGGGGGGGCATTTGGGGCCAAGCAGGCTGGCAGTGGGGGGCAGTTGGGGCGAGCAGGCTGGCAGGCAGAGTGGTTAGGGGCAATCAGGCAGGCAGGCAGGCAGGCAGGTGAGCGGTTGGGAGCCAGCAGTCCCGGATTGCGAGAGGTATGTCCGACTGCCGGTTTAGGCCCGATCCCTGTAAACCGGCAGTAGGACATCCTTCAAGGGGTCCCAGATTGGAGAGGCTGAAGGCCGGGCTGAAGGACACCCCCCACCGTGATTGAATTTCATGCACCGGCCCTCTAGTTATACTATAAAGCAACTAGAATGGCATATATAAACATATTATCATTAATAACCTCAGACTGGAACATTGGGTGGTTTTTCTTTTGTTTAATTTTGTCCATGGCTTCCTCTTCTCCCTCCAAGTAAATAAAAATTATCTACACACATACACAGCATAAAAAGCATATATAACATTATGCTCTTTGTAAAAAGAACATTTTGGCTTTATAATTTTTGTTTGTTTTACTTGTCCCAAATTTCCCTAGAAATTATTGAGGCCAGTGAATATCTTCTACATTTATTTCCCTTACACCGTTTCTAGGATTGTGTTTGGCACAGAGTTCTGCTTTCAAGTATCAAGACTGTCTTTACATCTTAATCATGGGAGGATTTTTGCTGTATGTATGTTAAAATATGAATTATACATAATCTATTCCCATTCACATAAAATTAGGGACACCTGTGGTTCATTTACCTTGTTCTCTTCTTGTCCCTCCCCTGGAAAGAGCTGGTTGAGACAAAGCATGGTCACTGAGACTCTTCACTGGGATTCTTTTGTTTTGGGGATCAGAAAAATTCTCTCTCTCTCTTCCTCTTTCTCTCTCTCTCTCTCTCTCTCTCTCTCTCTCTCTCTCTCTCTCTCTCTCTCTCCCCTCTCCTCTCCTCTCCTCTCCTTCTCTTTCTATCTCTCTCTATTTCCACTCTCTCTGTCCCTCTCCCCTTTCCTTCTCTGTCTTCATTTCTCTCTTTCTCTCTCAAATAAAACTTGAAAAAATTTTGAGATTCAGGTCCTATTTCATCCAAAAAAGCATCTATAATATGAAAAAAAATAAAAAGACACACAGGAGAAGGAGAGGAGGAGAAAGCGAAAATAATCCTATCATCACTGTAATTTGTAGTATTTACAAGTAAAAATATTTTGTGATCGTTGTAATGATTGCAATAACAGTTTGTGCCCCCAGAGTCCATACTTGCACCTGATCCTGACAAGCAAATGCCTTCCCACCTGTTCTTAAAGTACTTGAATGTTGGACTTACAAACGACTGCAATTAGCATTGTTGTTCTGGGGGAGAAAATAAAACTTTGCTATTTCTGACATAACTGTGGGGATTTTTTTTTCCCTCTACACACATAGCCATGGAGATCAGATGCCAGAGTTCTTCTTTTATTTGGGGAATTCTCCCATTAGTCAACAGCCATGCAGAATAGACAGACAAGTATTCTAACTTTTAACAGAGACAGAAATGAGTGACCCAGAACATCACTGTTGACAGAAACTCATACACATGGGAGGTAACAGTGTAATAAGTAGTAAAACAGGACATTTCTTCCTTGCAAAAAGGGTGACAAAATAAATAAAACAAATGTCAAAAAGCTATTACATCAATACCTTTATGCTTTTGTTTCAGTTGCTGCTCATGCATTTCATATGTCCTACTACCTTAGAGAGCAATAGGCTTAGATTCAATATACTGAGTTCTGCCACTTTCTTACCTCCAAGATGATGGACACATTTTGTAATCTTTCTAAACTGCACCCAATTGTCCACTCAACAAATATTTGAATGCCTAATATATGCCAAGTACGTTTCTAGATACAGTGAAAGGAGAGGGATTCTGTAGTCATGGAATTTGCAATGTGTAAAAAGAGGCAGGCAATAATAATATATATAAGTTAATGAATTGCAGTTAGTGACAGATGTTTTCAGTATAGAAAAAAATATAATAATGGAACAGAGAAGGGTGAGGAAGGAGACAACTTAAATTAAACTAGCCACGGAAGGCTATTCTGGGCTGAGGAAAGAATGATGAAATGGAATCAGCCACGCAAAGTTCTGGAGTGATGTTGTCCCAGAAAAGTAAACAGTTAGTACAAAGTCCCTAACCCAGAAAAGAGCCAATAGCTGGTCAAGGAAGAGAAAGGAAACCAGTACTGCTGGGATGAAATGAGCAGTGGAATGAAAGTGGTGTGAAGTTAGATCAGAAACATGGACGAGGCCAGGGAAGGGAAACAGAGTAGGCCATGATTTAGACATTGCGTTTCATCCTAATTGCAATGGGCAGTTTATAAAAGGTTGACAATATGCTCTGAAATGCCTAAAAGCAGTTGAAATAATGGATTATGGATGGATTTTATAAGAACAATAGTATGTATTATCATAAAGTTATTCTGCAATTGACATATGTACTACTATTTGTAATACCTTAAACAATAAAATAAAAAAAATAAAATAAAAAAGATAATGCATGTAAAATGTTGATAGAGTGCATGACATATTGCAAGTCCTAAATAAATGTTAGTGATAAAAATTTATTGTTATTGTCCCCCTGAATTCTGAAGTTTGGGATGTGAGTCACGACCTAATCCTGACACTCAAATGTGATCACTGATTACACTGGAACTTTGTAAAATGAGAAAATAAAATAGGCAGTTTCCAAGTGACAAATGAATCATTTTCTAAAAGTCCTTCCATTCATTCATAATTGTAAATCTAGAGCACACATTCTCATAGAAATAATGAATGTCGGTTACTTCCCCAAGATGGTCCATAGTGTTCTATTTAATCTATAATGTATACTGTTTGGTTTGGGAGTCAGAGGTCTGTATGAAAAATAAGAAGAAAACAACTACCACCATTGACTGGATGCTAAATGAGTGCCAACACTATTCTAAGTGCTGATTAATAGAAGCCTCTTACAACATCATGAAGTAAATAAAGAAAACTATTGGTATCTCCATTCTATAGATGAGACACTAAGAAATGCAGGTTAACGACATGCCAGTGTGGTCAGTAGCTGCACAGCAGGGAGTCAAACCCGGGCAGTTCAAACCAAGCTTGTTTTCTTTTAAACCCTCCTAACAACCATGCAGTAGTATATTTAATCTTATTCCTTGTGCTTTAAAAAAAATCTGTAGAAATATTCATTGTTTGCCTATTTTGAGGAATTTATTCCTAGATCCTGGTGCTCCATCTCAGAATACATGGTAGGTGTCTTACCGTACTCCAGGTAAAGCATCCAACATACTCTTATATGACATGGTAAGTTGGCCAACTGAATGAAGTTTCTCAATGACACAAACTAAACAAAAAACAAACAAACAAACAAACAAACCCTTCATCTCAGGGCTAAGGAAGAGTTTTAGACATTAAGCAGAATCTATAGGGAGCATTCGGCCCAGATATCTGACTCCAGGTGGGTAATCCAGGGACCCTTATCAGCAGTAACTTTTGCCAAGTTTTTTACCTGCATCTAATTTTGAATAATTTTTTTTATCTCAACAACTGCCAGAGTGGCAGCAATGATAAGCCAGTAGTCAGAGGAAGGGGACCAAAGTAATAATTTCTGTGCATTCAGGTTGCACAAGAAGAGAAATAATATGGGATATGGAGACAGAAAATATTGAATTCATATAAGCTGTGGGACTTTGGGCTAGTTTTCTGTATTCTTAATCCTCAGTCTCCCCAAATGAGGCTAAAATAGTATTTACCTCTGGAGGTTATTGTGCAAATGAATGATTTTAAGCCGGGGGGTGGGGAGGGGAGGAGAAATAGCAGCTATTTAACTATGTGCTTCCTGTATGGCATGCACTTTATCAGGGATTCATATGGATCTATCTTCAAAAATTACCTTGATGTTACGTCAAATATAATTTCCACATCACAGAAGAAGAAAATGAGATATGCAGAATGATAAGAACTTTTTCCAAGGTGGCACAGAGAGCACATACTGTCACTGGAATATGAACAGTGGCATCCTCAGTCCCAAGTTTAAACACCAACTTTAGCATTCTCCTGGACGTGTAGTGAGCAATAAAATGCCATTGTTATTGTTGTTGTCCTTATTATCAACCCTGTTACTGGGTTGTTGGATTTAAGGAAAGGTAAAGCACTGGAACATTGACTGACCTGTGACCAATGCTCAATATACTAATTGCTTTCTTTGTTCTATGCCCCACACAGGGGATCGAGCCCACAACCTGGGCATGTGCCCTGATCAGAAATCGAACTGTGACCTCCTGGTTCATATGTAGATGCTCAACCATTGAGCAACACTGGCCATGCCAATATGTTTTATATAATCACCTAAAAGCAGTGAGTATAAGAAGTGATTGAATCATATTATTTTTTTAAAAAAATACTAGCTGGAAACTTTATTATGTTTACTTGATATCGCAAATTTTAATGCTAGGTTTAAAAATCACAATTATCCATGTTTCAGGAGCCTCTCAAAGGACTCTCTCTTTGTAGGAACATGTCACACCAAAATCAATTATTACTTACTCCCTTCATTAAAAACTCTAAGACACAAAGAAAAATTATCCACTATTTTGTATTCTATTCACTCTAATATAGCTGTTATAATCATTTCAGTAAAAGCTTGTTCGCACAGTGATTTTCAAATTCAACTTGGTGGCTTTTTGAAGCTATGCCTATGGAACTGATAATACTAAGGAGCATATGTTGGCTGTTCTCTTTTCCTTCACTGTGGCCTTTATCCTCTCAGAATCTACAGATCTCTATTTTTTGCAAGTACTAATGCAAAACTATTGATAGTTTCAAGTTATTCTTATTGTGAAATGTGATAGTAGAGTGGCTTTGTAATTACTGAGGCATTTATAGTAGAGATTTATAATCACATAATTCTGACTAGACTGATTGGTCATCTTGACTTATTTTTTTTTCAAATCTACCTTTTTAAATTGATTAGGTCCTTTATCATGAAATTTACTGGTCTTATCTTATCCCAATTCTTACTAGGATCATTGAATCTAAAATTAGAAAAGGAGTTCACAGATTAAGACATTCAAGGTGGCAGTGTTCCCAGAAATCCCATAAATATAATTTCTTATGACTAACAATTGAATAGCAAATGTTTCATGTCCCTACTTCTACCCACTAAGGCTCATCAAATCAACCATTCCAATTACCTAATATGATGATAAATTCTCAAACACAATAGATCTAGAGAAATAATAGTCAGAAATGTGTACTTTGGCTAATATAAGTTAAGAAAGAAACTGATTTTTTAAAATGAGGTGGGGTTCACAAATTACCAGAGAACTAGTACTAGTAAGCTGAATGTTTTACATAAAACATTGTTAAGTAAACTAAGAGAGACAATAGGAATCCCTGAAGGTATTTGTGGTATAATATATCCTAAAACATTATTTAGGCAGAAAATGAACTTATTTGATCTTGCCCATATGGTAAGTCATTAAATAATAAGAGGTAAGGATACAACAGACCACTGAAAAATTATCTCCTGCATGCCACTATTGCTGAACAAGTGGCTATCTTCTCTCAACTACAAACCAATGTTGCTAATGATTAACTTCCACCTTGATAGGAAGAAATGACAGGATTACTGTAACCTGGTGTGTGTGTGTGTACACCTCCCCTAAATGCCATGTATGCACATATGTACATGTGTTTGTGTGGGTATATTTTTTGAGACATACCACTGGCAGTTAAATTATATAGACTCTTCCAGATTTAAAACATAAAAATATTAAAAAGTATGCAATACTTTTTACATAAGAAAGTTAATTGAAGAAGGATTAAGAAAATAAACTAACTAAATGTTATGTTTGAAATTACATTTAGTTTAACCAACCTCAAAGTCCATAAATATTACAATAGGAAAATGAGTAACCTTGTGACTGTTTCACCAAAATTCTTTTTTAATTTCCTTTCTCAATTAGAAATACCTTCTATTTACCTGTTCACTGCAGGCTTTCAGCTCCCTGCAGCACTCAAAAAAGCAGAGCATGGCAATGGGCCTTTTGAAACCCAAAGAAAAGACTTGTCACTCTCAAACTAACAGCTATTTCCCTTTTGAATACAAACACACTATTTGAAGTAATTCATTTAGCTTTTTCTAAAGGCACCTTGTGTAACCTTGCAAGTGGTGATTTGTAATGTGGCAGGCTGTTATCAAGTAGCTACAATATTTTGCCTCAGTTCAATAAAAAAGTGTTATTCTAAAATTCATTCATACAGAAACATTTCAGGGGAGGTACTCTCCAAACCCAGTTCATATTGATGGATTTGTTGTTTGAGAGGACAGGAGAGGCTGGGTAGACAAACCATCATTCTCCCTATTTAGTTGACTCTTTTCTAACTCACAAGGGATTCTCACATGTTTTGTCTGTCTTATACAGCCACAAAAAGGAATCAAAGCAATCTTATATTATACCATCCTATTCAATACAGTGTCTATACTTGCCTATCCTCATCCTTTTAACTACAGGGCACATCTGCCCATCTTCTAATATCCAGAGCCTATACATTTCTTGCCTAAGAGCTATTGCTGGCCATCAGTCTGCTTTTTTGCCCCAAAATGAGAAGCATGAAATGGGATAACATTAATGAGCTACTCTCATCCAATAGGTAATAGGATACGATGTAAATAATCTTCCTCATATCTCAGATTGTATATGTTTTACACTGACTCCCAAATTTTCCCAATGTGATTAAGCACCAGTTGCCTATATCAGTAACTTGCTTGAGGAAAAACACACACACACACACACACACACACACACACACACAAAAAAAAAAAAAAAAAAAAAAAAACACAAAAAATACCCCTTTGTTGGATGCCTTTCCTTCATATTTAACTTCACCCTTTCTTGAGATCACCTTCAAAATAAATTACTTGCATTCCAGTATTTGTTTCAAGGCCTACTTCTGGAGAAAATTATAAGATACTATGTATCTATTGCTAAATAAGTTTGGACTTAACTTCATCCAAAATGAATAGAGAGCCAATGTGAAATACATTTTTTTATCCTAAATATCATCAGCAATAAAGATGTCACCAGAGAATAAGACAACCCAATAGCTGTATTCTTTTCCTTCTTATTTCCATTCCCTTGGATTAAAACAGGCAGTTTTAACTTATATATAACTATAACTAGACTCACAAGCATTCAAACAAACAAACAAAAATTTCCAGCTCTTTACAGATTAATGAAGTTGCTTTGGCATTTTAGTTCATTTTAGTGCTTTCTATCAGTACTAGTTTCTACATTCAAATCCTCATCTCAGGGTCTGCTTTTAGGTAAACTCAAACTAAAACATTATAAGAAATTGCTATTTTCCTAGAACCAGTCCTGCTTTTTCTTAGTCAAAGTTATTTTGGTCACAAATAACATAAACCAATCAGAGCCATCTTAAATATTGATCAAAAAGTGCAAATCTTGGGAAAATCATGGGGTTTCTCAGAAACCAAGGTCAGCTCGGTCCCTTAAAAGACTTATTGGATGGTCTCAGGAAATTCTCTCCCATACTGGCTTCATACAGTGCATCTGTTTTGTTCTGTCTGGAGATCAGACCTACAACTCCAGAGTTTAGAATTCCTCTGTATTAGGAACTTGCCCTAACAGGGGGCTTCCTGGTTTTAACGCCAATTTCTCCTCAGAAAGTGTCAGATGGACACTCATTCATTTGGTTCCAGGCAGGTGGACAATGGTATGTGCTATAATGCTCTAAGAAGGGGCTTTGGTTCTAAGAGAATACAAGTCAAAACAAACAGAATCCTCTAAAACACCACTTATATAATACCAGAGGCCCAGTGCATGAAAATTCATGCATTCGGTGGGGTCCCTCAGCCCGGCCTGTGCCCTCTCGCAGTCCGGGAGCCCTCAGGGGATGTCCAACTGATGGCTAGGGAGCAGGCCTAAGCTGCAGCCTGGACTCCCTCTGCGGGAGATGACCTTTGGGCCCGAACAGGGGACAGCGCTGGCGGTGAGCAGCCAGCCCCACCCCCCATTGCACCACGGCCTCCAGTGGCCTCCCTCTGTGGGAGGCGACCCTGACGGGCTTATCTGGGGACAGGGAGTGGCCAGCCCCGCCCCAAATAGCCCCACCACAGTCACTGGTGGCTTCCCTTTGCGGAAGACGACCCCGGCAGGCCTATCTGGGGATGGTGAGTGGTCAGCCATACTCCAAATCGCCCGGCTGCTGCTGCTGCCTGTGGCCTCCCTCTGTAGGAGGCGACCGGATGGGCGATCAGGGGATGGCACTGGCCCCCACTGCCGCCGCGGCCCCTACCCCATCGCCGTTCCCCCCCGCTCTGCCCGATGGCACACGCCTTGCTTGCCTGGCGCCACCTGCTCGCCAGCCCCGCCCCTCGCCGACTGGTCCTTCTGTCGTTCGGTTGATTTGCATATTACCCTTTTATTATATAGTATCAGTTATTAGGGACTAAAGGTGAATTGCATCTAAGAAAGCTCTACTTATTTTTTCATTTCTAATTAGGAGTAGTCAAAACTAACAGTAAACATTAGATGCATCAAGAACCCTTTGCTCTCCTATTCACCCTATATGGATCTTAAACTCTCTAATATTATTAAATTTTGATATATATATTTTTTCCTTCACAGATTTAAATATCTCTGTGGACTACTGTTTAATATAATGAGACATTTTAACATTTTGTGTTGAGCTACAGTTCAAAAGCAGTTCTCTGTTATGGTAACATGAGGAATTATTGTCAATGCTATGAACATTTTAAAATGTACATAAAATTGGTATTCATAGGACATCTAATCAAAACTTCCATTGACAAGGAAGTATCACTATATATCTTTTGAGAAAAACAAAATAGCTATTTTTCCTTTTCTTACATCTATAGGAGGTTCTAAATACCTCCAGGGTAACACATTTCGGTACTCTCTAATGTTACATCCACTTGATGGCATCTAAGTCCAGTGTTTTCCCTTTCCAAATGCAAACAAAATTGTCCACTGCATCCTTACTTCTAAACCCCATTATCAGATCATTTTCCTTCAGGGAGCAGTCTTCCTACCTGTATAAACACACTCCCCAAGAATTAGCTTGTCAGGTACCAGCACTGATGTATTCTGTCAGTTTGGATAGCTGTTAAATCTTCTTTGGGGTTATTACTGTTGACATGATGACTACCTATGTGTTTACTAAATGACAGTGGTTTGGTACCTGTGCTCTAAGGATTAATGTAAAGTCAACAGTCACTTATGCCCTTGGGCAATTTCAAAATCTTTATGTCACATTTCAGGGTGATAGCCATGCTGACAGTTAATATGCCACTGAAGATCAAGAGATATAAATGGGCTATCACTGTGGATGCAGATGTAGGTCTCAGTTATTCATCTTTGGGTATATCTATTTTATACAGGCTAAGATTGTCAATTCTGTACAATACAGGGTGAGAGAAGACTAGGTTTACAGTTGTTCGTATGTAAAATCCTATATAATAAAAGCATAATATGCTAAGTGTCCAGTTATCCAGTCGGCCATTCAACCAATCAAACCGTAATATGCTAATGATATGCTAAGGCTGCTCAACTGCTCACTATAACGTGCCCTGACCACCAGGGGGCAAACAGTCGACTGGTCAACCAGTCACTATGATGTGAACTGACCACCAGGGGGCAGACGCTCTGACCAGTAAGTTAGCTTGCTGCTGGGGTCCAGGCAATCAGGACTGAACAAGATGGGCCAGACACACCCTGAAGCCTGCATCCTTCCCAGCCCTGATCGTGCACCAGTGGGGTCCCTTGGCATGGCCTGTGCCCTCTCGCAATCTGGGACCTTTGGGGGATGTCAGAGAGCCAGTTTCCGCCCGACGGCAGAATGACCAGTTGCTATGATGTGCACTGACCACCAGGGGGCAGATGCTCAATGCAGGAGCTGCCCCCTGGTGGTCAGTGCACTCCCACAGGGGGAGCCCGCTCAGCCAGAAGTCAAGCTCATGGCTGGTGAGCACAGCAGTGGTGGTGGGAGCCTCTCCTGCCTCTGCAACAGTGCTAAGGATGTCCGACTGCCGGCTTAGGCCCACTCCTAAGTTGGCAGTCGGACATCCCCCAAGGGCTCCCAGACTGCAAAAGGGCACAGGCCAGGCTAACGGACCCCCCACCACCACCGAGTGCATTAATTTCATGCACAGGGCCTTTAGTAATACAATAATCCTAATATGTAAAAAGCCAGGGGCTGTCACAACCAAAACAACCAGATGGAAGACCAAACAGCAGGCTGCGTGGGGAAACCAGGCCAGCAGGGGGGTAGTTGGGGGAGACCAGGCAGATGGGGGGGTAGGACAGTTGGGGGTGACCAGGCCGGCAGGGGGGCAGTTGGGGGTGACCAGGCCAGCGGGGGGTGGGGGCAGTTAGCAGCAATCAGGCCAGCAGGCAGCAGCAGTTAGGGTGATCAGGCTTGCAGGGAGGGCAGTTAGGGGTGATCAGGTAGGAAGGCAGTGAGCAGTTAGAAGCCAGTGGTCCAGGATTGTGAGAGGGATGTATGACTTCCAGTTTAGGCCCGATACCTGGGATCGGGCCTAAATTGGAAGTCAGACATCCCCTGAAGGGTCTCAGATTGAAGAGGGTACAGGATGGGCTGAGGGGACCCCCCTCCTGTGCTCAAATTTTGTGCACTAGGTCTCATATATATATGGGACCTAGTGCACAATATATATATATGGCTAATATGCAAAGTGTCCCCTCGGGAGTTCAGCTGGGAGACCGGGAATTCATTCCTCGCTATGATGTGTGCTGACCACCAGGGGGCAGCACGGAACATGGCAGGTGACCAGCGGTGGCGGCAGGGCACTGAGGGAACGAGGGAAGGAGGAGGAGGGAAGGCGGGGTGGTGGAGACCCTGATTGTCCCTGATCGCCGGCCAGGCCTAGGGACCCTACCTGTGCATGAATTTTGTGCATTGGGCCTCTAGTTAAGAAATAATAATACAAGAATGAGCACTGTGTTTCACATACTTACAACTGTAAGCCAACTTTTGCCCCAACCTGTATGTTGTTTCCATATAACATTTTTTTCCTCGCAAAAATAGAAAAAGCATATAACCTATTACCTAAAATTTTATGGTCTTTTTAAATTAAAATGTTTAATGTGTATACCATTCCCTACTATTTTGTGATACAACAACCTATTCTGCCACTCGGGACAGTGCACTTGCTCAGGTTTTTCTAGATACCACTACTGTTCATGAGAAGCAAATACCTGACTTCGTTATTGGCAGAATGCTAAACTTGTCACAACCAGTAACCACCAAGGATGACTAGTCTTCTCCTCAGTTACAATAAGAAAAGTGTGTGCATATTTTCCTCAAGG
The DNA here is from genome assembly GCA_025583905.1 of Ia io. Classification (NCBI taxonomy): domain Eukaryota; kingdom Metazoa; phylum Chordata; class Mammalia; order Chiroptera; family Vespertilionidae; genus Ia; species Ia io. Next base: position 73,918,514 of record JAJQQW010000005.1, on the reverse strand, counting down.
ATTGTATTCTAAATTGTGAGAAAAAGACAATATCATAGAGCTATATCATAATAATAAAGAGCTAATATGCTAATGGCCGTGATGCCATAACGCATAACGTCCTGTGTGCACGGTGGGGTGCAGCTCCGGTGATGGGGCGGAAGCAGGAAGTCACCCGGAGAAGGCGGGACCAGTCCGAGGCGACTTGAGGGACTGAGGGCGGGGCTTGAAGCGGCCAGAGAAGGCCAGAGGGGTGGGGGGGGCGGTGAGCCAGGCGCACTGGAGCTCTGCATGGAGAGGTTCGGGTGTCAAGGCAGGGTGGTGGGTGGGTGGGCAGGGCAATGGGGGGATAAGAACACATATGTAATACCTTAATCTATAAAAAAAAAGGAAAGGCTACTGTGGTGCCTGAACTTCCAAAGAAAGAAACAAGAGGCAGTCTTCCTTTCTCCAGAGAGAGCTGTATCTTCCCCCTAAAACAACACAGTAAGCTACCACCTAACATCACTAAAACAGCTGTTGTTAAAAAGACTGAGAATTTCAAATGTTGCCAAGGAAGGGGACCTACCAGAGTTTTCATATCATTGGTGAGAGAGTAAAATAGTACACCTACTTTAGAAAACTATTTGACAATCCCATGTAATAAAAGGTTAACCATTTATACACACTCGAAAATCCACCATTTTCACTCCAAGTAAGGAGTATACATGTGCAAAAAAAAATTGTACATGAAAGTTCATAGCAGCTTATTTGTAACTAGAGTCCTGGCCTGCGGGGATTAGCCGAAACCAGCAGTCCTACATCCCCAGAGGGATGTAATAGTGCACAAAGCAGCAGGCAGCCAGGGAAGGACCCCAAGCCTGGGCCTGGCACCATGCCAATCCTTGCTCATCCCAGCCCCACTGTGCCTGCCACTGCCACTGCTCAGTAGGTTCGCTGCTGCTCTGCTGCAGTCTCCGTGTGCCATCCTAGGATAATACCGGCACGCCCATGACCAAGAGGCAGCTGTGCGCTCGTGCCCAGTTAGTCCCAATGCTGGTCCTGGTCCCAGTCCAGGTGGGGGAAGGGCGCACCGGGGGAGTGTCCATGGGATGCTTACCAGCCATGAGCCCAGCATCTAGCGCCATTGGTCAGCTCCTGCATTGAGCATCTGCCCATGGTGGTTAGTGCGCATCATAGCTACCAGTTTTGCAGTCAAGCGGTCACTTGGGCTTTTGTATATACTACAGGCCCAGTGCACAACATTTGTGCACTCAGGTGGAGGGGGGTTCCTCAGCCCAGCCTGCACCCTTTAGCAGTCCTGGAGCCCTTGGGGGATGTCAGGCTGATAGCTTAGGCCCACTCTCTGTAGGGAGCGGGCCTAAGCCGCAGTCGGACATCCTTAGCGCTCCCTTGGAGGTGGGAGAGGCTCCCACCACTGCCACTGCACTAACCAGCCATGAGCCAAGCTCAGGGATTCTGGCTGAGCGGCACTCCCTGTGTGGGAGCACACTGATCACCAGGGGGCAGCTCCTGCGTTGAGCATCTGCCCCCTGGTGGTCAGTGCATATCATAGCGACCAGTCGTTCTGCTGTTCAGTCAATTTGCATATTACCCTTTTATTATATAGGCTAGATAAGCTAACACTGAAAACAGCTGAGATGTCCATACACAAGAAGTTAGATAAACAAATTGTGACATATTTATATAATGGAACAATACTCAGCATGAAACACAATAATGAACTCTTGATAAATGCAACATGAGTGACTTTCAAAAGTATATTGAACTTAAAAATAAGGAAGAGTATATAGTGAATTATTTCATTTATATAATGTTAAAGAATAGTAAAGTGATCTATGGTAGAAATCAGAACAGCAGTTGCCAAAGGAAATACAGATTAATGGGAAGTAGGTATAAGGAAAGTCTGAGCTTGATGGAAATGTTCTCTATCTTACCAAGATCACTGCATATGCAAGAATATTCAACTATCAAAACTCATCAAATTGTATACCTAAAAGCTGCACTTCATTCTTCACAAAATTTGCCTCTATTTTTTATTTAATTTTTATTAATTTATTTTAGAGAGAGAGGAAGGGAGAGAGAAGCATCAATTTGTTATTCTACTTATTTATGCATTAATTGATTGATACTTGCATGTGCCCTGACCTGGGATTGAACCCACAACCTTGACATATCGGAACAATGTGCTAACCAATGTAAGCTACCCAAACAGGGATACTTTTCTATTAAAGTAAGAAAACCAGACAAAGTGAAGTAAAGGAAAGACTCTTCATTGATTTCTGCCATAAATATTGCACATACATTAGCAGTGAGGTTCATGAGATGCTTGATTGATCTATGAAACACTTGACAAGATCATATCCTATATAATAAAGAGGTAATATGCAAATTGACTGTCACGTCCTCACAAGATGGCTGCCTATGACCAGGCTGGCAGGGGGGTTAGTGAGGGACCACCAAACAACTGAACAAGCAGACTGTGTGGGGTGACCCAGGCCAGCAGGGGGATTAGTGAGGGACGACCAAACAACTGAACAAGCAGGCTGAGTGGGGCAACCAGGCTGGCAGGGGGGTTAGTGAGGGACAACCAAACAACTGAACAAGCAGGCTGAGTGGGGCGACCAGGCTGGCAGGGGGGTTAGTGAGGGACAACCAAACAACTGAACAGCAGGCTGCATGGGGTGACCAGGCCGGTGGGGGAGGGCAGTAAGGGGTGACCAGGCTGGTGGGGGGGCAGTTAGAGGTGACCAGGCCAGCAGGGGTGTCAGTAAGAGGTGACCAGGCTGGCAGGGGGGCAGTCAGGGGCAACCAGGCCAGTAGGGGGATGCAGTTGGGGACGACCAGGTCAGTAGGGGGGCAGTTGGGGGTGATTAGGCTGGCTGGGGAGGGTAGTTAGGGGCAACCAGGACAGCAGAGGGGGGCAGTTGGGGGCAATTAGGCTGGCAGGGAGAACAGTGAGGGGCGACCTGGCTGGCAGGGGGAGGCAGGGGTAACCAGGCTGGCAGGGGGGGGGGCAGTTAGGGGCAATCAGGCTGGCACACAGAGGCAGTGAGAGGCGATCAGGCTGGCGGGGCGGGGGAGGGGGCAGTTAGGGGCGACCAGGCAGGCAGGTAGGCAGGTGAGCAATTAGGAGCCAGTGGTTCAGGATTGTGAGAGGGATGTCCGACTGCTGGTTTAGGCCCAATACCAAGGGGTCCTGGATTGGAGAGGGTGCAGGCTGGGCTGAGAGGACCTCCCCCCCCCATGCACAAATTTTGTGCACCGGGCCTCTAGTTTCATAGATAAGAACAAAAGACTCAAAGAGATTTAGAAATTTGCCCACATCACAAAGCAGCCAAGTAGCAGATCTGGGTTTCAAACACTGGTATTTTCACTACATCTACCATATTGTTTCTACTATAACAGTAACTCTGAAACTTTTCTTTACTACAATACAGAATAAGAAATACCACAGAACACACACACACACACACACACACACACACACACACACACACACACGTTTCATAAAATAATGATTAACCTTAAAATATATATAATTAAAATTTTGCAGAAGCACATGTCTTCTTTCAGGTCCAATAAAGTCAATATTTTCTCCAGCCTTGAAACAAACCTATGAAAGATAATGCATATATCTTTTCACATAATATGTTATTCAGTATGGATAAGTGGTTATACTATAAGCTTTAAGGATCTAAGCATACAACAGATTTAGGCGCTGGTCTCATGCTCACTATTGATGATAGTTTCACAGACCAGAATAAAGAAAGTAAATTTCTATATTGATTGTAGCATCACAAATTTCAGGAGGAAATCTATCAAGAAGGTGGCAGTCACTATCTTGTTAGTTTAGAACTAATAGTGTCCTAATTTAAAGTGGGCAGTGGTCAACAAAGTCACATGTGCCAACAAATCAATAAGAACTGTCAAAGAAAAGAGTAGGTACATGCAATGGACTTGGAATTTTATTTAACTCCGCTCTGAATTTGTTCTTTGTTGCCAAATCCATTAGACATTTTAAATCTGTGTCTCACTTGCCCTATCTACAGTACCTGAAAATATTAGCCAAATCCTTCATTTTTAAAATATTCTATTTACTTGACACTGGACACATTTCATCTTTCCTACCTACATTCTAAGAAACTGTTTGGCTTTGTAGACCACTTTTCTCCTGTCTTCCCCTTAAATGCTGATGTTCCTCAGGATTTTATCCTAAATCTCCTTCCTATTGCTCTCTACATGCTCTCCCTGAGTGAACTCTTCCTCTCCTAAGGTCAAATGTCACCTACATGCTAATGAAACCTAAACCACTGCCTGCAGCCAGATCTTTTTCCAGACCCAGCTCTCCTCCTGCCTTTTTACCTCAACAACCCACAAGCCTTTCAATGCACATGCATCTGAACTCAGTATTAACCTCCTGTTAATTCTTGTCTCAATAACTGATACCACCATTAAACCAATTACTAAGATCATCCTAGACAATAGCCTTCACTACCCTTTTATTTTTCATCCTCTCTATTCAGTATGATTCCTTATATTTCACTTGCTAAATTTCTATTAGCTCTGACTTCTTCGCCCCATCTGCATTCACATTATTTGAATTCATGTCACCATAAATTCTCTCCTGGATCGCAAGCTATCTGATGCTCTGCCCATGTCTTAGTATCTGTCAAATCCTTCCCCAACAGTGCAGCCACATTATGCTTTAAATGAAATGCTGATGTCACAATTGGCCCCCTTTAAAACCTTTAAATGATTTACCATTGCTTTTGGCATAAAGTGCAAACTTTCTCGCACAGTTGACAAGATTAAGTGTGATAAGCATCTACCATTCTCTGTAGACCCACTCATTCTTGATGCTTGCTATTTTGCTGCATCTTTCAAACACACTTAATCTTTTGGCTTCCTAGACCAAATTCCAACATGGGGTGTGTGTGTGTGTGTGTGTGTGTGTGTGTGTGTGTGTGTGTGTGTGTGGTAGGAGGGGGGTTGGGGAGAGTCACAAACAATACCAATCAATTCTCAGACACCAGCAGGATGTCCAAGAAATCAACTGAATGTTGGTGCTATCTACCCAGAGATAGCGTAAGCCTCCTCAGGTTAAAGATTCAGTCCTACAAGCCTGCCCCATGCCCCACTTTATAAGCCTGTTGCAAGCAAAGTGGTCATCTGTGCTTCTGACTGACCAGCTATAAATTGGGGACTCCAACAATGCTTTCTTTGCACTTGAGAGGACAGCTGCAATTCCAGGTTGTTACCAGTACTCCTAACCAACTGACTATAAACCAGAGGTTCCATGACCTCCTCTTAGGGTTTCATTAATTTGCTAGAGCAGCTCACATAACTCATAGAAACATCTTACTTATTAGATTACAAGTTTATTACAAAGGATGTATGTCAGGAGCACATAGATGGAAGAGATGCATTGAGGGGCTGCTGTAGGAAGGGCAGAGAGTTTCCATGATCGAGCTTTTAAATCTTCATGTGTTCCACCAATGGGTAGATTTCTGAGCCCAGTTCTTTTGGGTTTTTATAAAGTTCTTCACTAATAGGCATGAATAATTAAATCATTTGGCCATTTGGCAGTTGATTCAACCTCCAGCCCCTCTCACCTTCCTGGAGGTTAGGGAAGTAGGACTGAAAGTTACAGGCTCCATCCTTAGGTGGGGTACAAAAGCTACCTCATTAACATAAAAAGGACACCTTACAGCTCTCAGCACTTAGGAAATTACAAGGGTTTTAGGTGCTCAGTACAGGGACCAGGGAAGAAGAAAAATATATTTTTTTTTTTTTTTAATATATTTTATTGATTTTTTACAGAGAGGAAGAGAGAGGGATAGAGAGTTAGAAACATCGATGATAGAGAAACATCGATCAGCTGCCTCCTGCACAGCCCCCACTGGGGATGTGCCTGCAACCAAGGTACATGCCCTTGACCAGAATCGAACCCGGGATCCTTCAGTCCGCAGGCCAACACTCTATCCACTGAGCCAATCTGGTTTTGGCAAAATATATATTTCTTATTATAAATCACAATATAACACTGAACTCCAATCTATTTAAATAAATATTCTTTTTCTTTTCAGAGTCTAGAGATGTTGTTTGCTGTAGCCATGTATAATTCTCCTTAATTATAGCCCCTTCTTCACTGAATCTTGGCCATATCCCACTTATTTGTTAGATCTCAACCAACATGTCCCTTCCAATTGAAGCTTTCCATGATCTCTGTAGATGTTTTTAGGGGCCCTTCCTGGGACTCCTAAAAATCATCAATTTTTCTTATTCATTGAATTTTGCAGATCCTATGAAAATTATTTACTTAATTTTAACTCCTTTCTCCTCCTCAACCAAAACAGAACTCAGTCACAGATATTAAGAACCAACTAGACCAACTCTGTAATATTTCTCATTGACTACCTGTCTAGCTAATGCTTTATAAATAAACACATGTGCATGCATACACACACACTCTAGGCATTTTACTCAAATAGAAAACATTTGGCTCATTCCAAATAGTTACCATTTCATATAATTTCATTAAATGGCTTTTCTTTATCATACTGCTTTATTCTACCAGATTTTCCTTATATGGGTATGATATAATTTCCAATCTTCTCTAATTTCAGAATACTAGCTTAATGCATAGCCATCTTTCATTCTGAAGTCCATTCCAAAACACTATCCTATCTAATAAAGAGGGAATATGCAAATTGACCATCACGCCATCACAAAGATGGCAGTACCCATAGCCACAAGATGGTGGTGCCCAGTCCCCTCATCCCTGCCAGAGTCCCACAGTCCTTTCAGCCCAGCAGGGGGGTTGCAGGCGCAGGGTGAGGCTGGACCTGCCCTCAGCCCTGCAGCCACCCAGGGCCGCCCCGAGACTCAGGCAAGCCTTGGATGGCGGCTGCCCAGCTGATGCCCGAGGCACAGGCAAGCCTTGGATGGCAGCTGCCCAGCCACCTAGGGCCTGCCCAAGGCACAGGCAACCCTTGGATGGTGGCTGCCCAGCCGCACAGGGCCGACTGAGGGTCAGGTAACCAGGGCCGGCCGAAGCTTGCACTGACGGCAGTGGCAGCAGCAGAGGTGTGATGGGGCGTCGCCTTCCCCTGATCGCTGGGTCACCTGCAGTACCTGAGGGCTCCCGGACTGTGAGAGGGGGCAGGCCAGTCTTAGGGATCCCCTCTCCAGTGCATGAATTTTCATGCACCGGGCCTCTAGTCATTTAATAAAATGCCATTTGCCCTCAGCACACCAAATGCTCTTTCATCTTCACACAATTCCTTAAAGGTCCCCTCTTCCATCAGAACTTGGATGGGTAAAAAGGTAGCTCTAGTTTTTGCCTTCCAAAAAGAAAAACCTAAGTCCTTCTTAAGACATGAATGCTCTGTAATTCAAAATAACAATCATTGAAATTTCTCCGTTTATAATATGTACATGCCTAAACATATAATAAGAAATGTATTATATTATGTAACCAGCCATCTCCTGTCTTCTATTATACAATGAGTATATTGCTGCATATAAATCAATTTTCTAAACAAACAAATTTCTTAAATTCCCTGGATAAAATTATTTTAAAGGAAACAATAGACTCTGTGGTAACAGATATTTAACTCATCTAAAAGTTTTTTTCAAAGCAAGATCTTGGTATTTCCTTAAACAAGTAATATTCTTCAATATCTTCAAATGTTTCTATGTTTAGTGGTTGCTTTTTGACACTCTTTCACATTATAATTGGACATTTACCTAACATTTAACTTGAGGGGTAAATGGAGGTGAAAGAAGGCATAGAGGGAATTAATAAATGGTGATGGAAAATAAATAAATAAATACAAATAATGGGGGGATATTTTAAAAAAATAAGAAATCTGAATTGATTGTGCTACCCTGTAGTCTGCTTCTTTACTTTTCCCCGTAAAATAGATACATTAGCTGCCTTTTTATATATAAGGACCTCAGTCAGAATGCATGTTCAATTAAAGTAGCTATTACTTTAGTCATCCCTTTCTTCTCAAAATTAACAAATTTTCCCCCCTTCATCCTCTTTACTGAATTTCTGTCCTAGAAGCTCCCTCTCCTGAGCTGTAGTCAGGACACATCATTTTCTATCATACAATTCTATGAACTTGCAAAATATATCTACACTCCAGAGAAAACACACTCATTCAGCTTTTCTATTAGAAAAGTAAAATTTTAATTATTTAGAGGAAATGGGCATCATCTGTGCCATTTATGATAACAGTATACTAATACCAACCAATCTGTTTGGAAGTTATTGAATCTTAAAACCTCAAAAACCTGTAGATGACATCTAAACTAAGCCATGTTTCTGAGTTCTTGATTTCTGACAATAAGTTAATCTGCTCACTTCCAAATTTTAAACAAAACCAACTTTGCCTCAAGGCAGAAGAAAGAGACTCATAGTTGTTCTTCCTTCCTAAAAGCATCAGGCAAATGAAAGCAGTTCTCTAAAACACATGAGAAGAAAAATACCTTAGTAAATCACAGGAAGTTCTCCAATCCCTTTTTGGATAAACAAAACAAAACAAAACAAAAAAAAACACAAAACAACATGCCTGGAATCACCAAACTTCCTTAGAAACAACAGTCAATATAAGACATACAGAAAAGTTAAGCCGCCTCGATAATCCTTAACACAATTCTGCACTTGGATCAATTTTCCTATCTATAAATGCACTTGCCTTTTACATACGTACTATAATTATTTAACAGTACTGTGTAATAATGTATCCAATACTTGCATTAGGAACATATTTCAGAAGGTAAGGACAACAACCATGTTGACCTCCTAGACATACTTCACACATTAATATCTAGGCTTCCTTCCAAGCCTGATTCAAATTGTGTCTCCCCCGCAGGAGCAGTATGGTGTAATGGTTACCTATGGCCTCTGGGTAAGAAAGCCAGATTTCAGCTTTATAATTCATTTGCTTTGTGACTTGTAATAAATTAACGTCTGCAATTCTTAATTTTCTCATTTGTCAATAAAAGGTAATGCTAATAACTATCTCATTGGTGGGTGGGTTAAGTGTGGTAATGCATGCAAAGCATGTTAGTACAGTATCTGATAAAGAGTAATCTCCCCCTTAATGTGAATAGCAATCCTATCTAATAAAGAGGGAATATGCTAACTGACCCTTACACCATTGCAAAGATGGCAGCGCCCACAGCCAATAAGGAGGGAATATGTAATTGACTGCCCCACCCTCAAAGATGGTGGCGCCCACAGCCAATAAGGAAGGAATATGCTAATTGCTGCCCCGCACTCAAAGATGGCAGCACCCACAGCCAATAAGGAGGGCATATGCTAACTGACTGCCGTGCCCTCAAATATGGCAGCACCCAGTCCCCTCAGCCCTGACAGGGCGGCAGGCACGCGGCAAGGCTGGACCCCCCCAGGCAGGCCTGCCTCTAGAGTCCGTGCGCCTGCCTCTAGAGTCCCCCAGTCCCCTCAGCCCCCCAGCCACTCAGGGCCAGCCCGAGGCACAGGCAAGCCTTGGATGGCGGCTGCCCAGCTGCCCCAGGCCACCAGAGGCTCAGGTAACCAGGGCTGGCCAAGGCTTGCACTACCGGCAGTGGCAGCAGCAGAGGTGTGATGGTGTCGCCTTCCCCTGTTCACCAGGTCACCCCCCCAGCCCCTGAGGGCCCCTGGACTGTGAGAGGAGGAAGGCCGGGCTGAGGGACCCCCCTTCAGTGCATGAATTTTCATGCACCAGGCCTCTAGTGAAGATGATAATGATGATGATGATGATGATGATAATGATGATGATGAATCTATAATTATCATGACCAACAAGAGTCATGACCTCGTCTAAATTCCCAGGAAATCATCAGTATATAAAATCCAGCAGATCTTCCCAACCCCTGTTATTTATACCTTAGGCATACTGTTGAATTCCCCAGACAATTTAAAAACTAATAAATTAAACATATGATACTTCTTCATATACCAAAAGCACATATTTCAGACAGGTGTTACCAACACACATTCAAGGGCATGTATGTTATAGTCAAATATAGCAGAGTCCAAGTCCATCGATATTTCTCCCCCAAACTATAGCTAAACTGTAAGGGTATCTATAGTAAATGGCCTAAAAAATGTCATTCAGGGGTTCTTAATTGTTTATTATCTCTCTCTACAACAAAATCTTTTTGAAAGTCATGTTCATGAGGCAAAGGTAAGCAATGGTGAATATGCTACAAATGACTTCTTTCCCATGATAGTTAATAATGATTGAGCAAAGGATGCTTGGCGGTGAGTTCTCAAGTTTTTGACAAATAAAATATTGATCATTTCAGGAATCTCCATTTGAGAAAAAGAAGTGATACAATAAGGATATTTGCTAAGATTAATTTGGGAAATCAACTATTACCTAGTAGTCATTTTTTAAATCTATTTCCACATCATTCTTATTTTATTAAAATTCACCATGTGAGCAAAAGGAACACATTTCAATCTATGAATATATTAAATCTTACATTGCTATAGCTTTAAAAAACAAACTGGTAGCAGAATATGCCAATTAAAACACATTTCTCATAATATATATTCAGGCCAAAAAAGATAAAATCAGATGTTCAAACAAATAAGGGCATAAGAAAGCTGGTGACACTGTAGACTTATTTCCAAGCGTGTCTTAAAACTTTCTTCCCTTTTACAGCTCCTGTGGGAACAAAGAGCTTCAATCTAGACTGTATATTTCAACAGAAACCAGAAATAATGATCAGACCTCACTTTGTTCCCACTCTCAGGTACCATGTCACAAAGTCTCTTTGAAATTGGATAAATAAAGCGAATAATAGGTGCCCATTATTCACATGGATTTATCCTAGTTATGTTCATTCTTATATAAATTGCTAATGAAATATTAATGTACTAGGCCTAGCATACATTCACAAGAAAAATGTCATAAAGAAATAAATCAAGGCCCATAAATAAAGACACACAAATAAATGGAGATGGGGTATTACATATCAATAAACCATAGACTGGAAAGACAAAAGGCAAACTAACTGGGTTCCACAAGACCCGGGAACAGCAAGGCAATGGTTACCCGAGTTTTTCTTGTATCTCATATATGCCAAAGTAGGTATGGGAAAGCTGGCAATCCATAAACATCAATAGAAACAGACAAAAGAGATAAACAAAAGAGATAAACAAAATGCTCTCTCTGGCCAAAGGACTAGAAAAAGGGCAACCTAGAAAAACAGAAAACATTTAGCAACAAGCGTCCTGCTCCAGCTAGACAACAATGGGAAAAATAAAAAGAAACGAGGTGTCTCATGCTCACCCCTGTCAAGAAAGGGTAAGCAGGGAGCCTAGACTTCCAATCTGACCCCGCTGTTAAGAGGCACCCTTTTGCCCTTTGGGTGGAATTGATACCAAAAAGTATGGGTGTTGAGTCCCAGTTCTTGTCTTGAGAAAATCGAAGAATGAAGTCACAGACAAAAACAATGAACAGGAGCAAAGTTTATTGGGAGCAGCCAGCCCTGGAAAAGGTGTAGCTGGGGTTTCAAGAACAGCCCAGTGTCCAAAGCTTCCTTTCCATGTTACAGTCAGGAGTAGTTTAGTGTCCAAGCTAATTAAAATCTAATAGTCCAAGGGTGGAGGCCCGTAAGGCCATAAGCCATGTAGAAGCAGGAATGTGCTCCCCCATCACAGGAAGGAATGTCAGGAACCCTTGAGTGCCAGGGAGGGAGAGAGAGAGAGAGAGAGAGAGAGAGAGAGAGAGAGAGAGGAAGTGTTTTTAATTTAGGGGGTGGGTAGTCTTGCTAACTCCTAATAGGCCTTTTCAAAGAATTCTGCCTTAGCAATATCCTTTGGATTGGTTTATACGCCTTACTGTCTTGTGACTGGTTATCTGCACACTGCCTGTGTTAGCGATATCCATACGTTTTAAAGTCCATGCCTCTCTTGTGAATGCCCTTCCTTCCCCGCCCAGTTGGAATGCCCTAGTTACTCCAATTAGTTGGGTTCCCAGTTCTACTTCCTTTCCTGTGGTCTCACCCCTATTACCTAGCTTCCTTCTGTCTCCTCCGAATTAAAGAAGATTGAATGGGGAATAGGGATTTTAATTCCACCCACAATAAGGAGGCCTCCTAGAGTGTCAATGGGGCCACATGGAGATCCTGGATTTCCACCCTTCTCCCTCCGAAGTAGGGGGTTAATCAGAAGTCTCATTCCCGCTGGAACTTTCAACATGTTCCAGCAGGAATGAGGTCTCCCACTCCTCCAGAGGACACTAGGGAAGGGGAACAATGTGTCCCTCCCCTTCCTTGCCAGAGTGGTGTCACTGGATACCTGGTGGAGAGACTGAGCTTTCACCTCCACCTGGAAGTATCAGGGTTGTGCCCCCTCTCCCTCTGCTGGCATTGTGTCAGAGGTGACCTGCTAAAAGAGAATCGTATTAAAAAGTGTGGTATGGTCACACTTTGATTTTGAATGAATCACTCTGATAGCATAGTGTGTGTTCAGGCGGGGAGGAGGGGAATGGAGGATGGTGAGGGTAAGAAATAGAGAAGAGTAAAACCAATAGTGCTGCAATGCTTGGAAGCCAAAGGAAAAGCCACCAAAAAAAAAAAAAAAAAAAGGAAAAAGGTCAATAGTGGAAAATGCAGCCAAGAGACCCGATGAGAGGTCAGGAACATTTTATTGGATTTGGCAATTAAGAGATGATTCTGTCACTAGGAACACTGGTTTTATGATGAGTTTTGAAGAGGTAAACTGAAAAGTGAGGCAGCTTAGTATAGACTTATTGAAAAGTTCAAGAAAATGAAGGAAGATAAATGTCAAGCAAGATTACTTTTATTACTTTTGGCAAGTGAAAAAAGAATTCTACTTTTTAAAAGTGATTCAGATTGGATCATGTTTACAGTCTGCTACAAGGAAAGAGTAGAGGGAGGAAGAAGTTAGAGATACTGGAGAAAGGATATAACTATAGAACAAGTCTGGCGGAGATGATGAGCATCGGGGTTAAGGATCCGGGTGAACAAATCCGCCTTGAACAAAAAAGAAACAGTTCATCGTCTGAGAATGAAAGACAATAGGAAGAAGTATGGATGTTTTTTAGATAGTAGGAGGTTGAAGTGCATCAGAAAATGTACATCCACTTCCCCCAAGAAAAGAGAGGATGAAATCAGCTTCCCAGAAAGAAGGATATATGGGTTTAGGAAGAGGCCCCAGGAGATTTGGAATTAACCTTTAAGACACAGGACCAGAGTTAATCAAGCCCAAATAAAATACTGACAAGTAACCATTGACTAAGGGAACATGATATTTTAAAACCTTCATTGGAGTCATTTTTCATAAGGTTATTTATTTCATAGTTTGATTTATGAGTTCAAATTTCACTCAGAAGTAAGTAAAAAATAAGGCAGTGTTTACTTTCTTACAAAATCAAACTTCAAGCTGAGATCCAGTCCATGATGTCATTAACATGTGAAGAAAAATCTTTAAAGCATCATGTTACATCTGTATAATTTCTGCTTATGCTTTTGTTATATTTGAACAAAATATCCTATTTATACTTGTAGAAAATACCACCTACATTGTCAGAAACAGCATTTTTGACCTGTAAAGAACTAGACCTGATAGCTGTTACTTTTCCTGTTTTACAGATGGAGAAATTGAGAGTCAGGGAGGAGATTTTACAGTTGGCAGAAGTGTCACCCACCACCCTATCCCGAGTGTATTGTTTGTTTAACCAGAATCTTTTACAATATTGTAAATGTTTTTTAATTGCAGGTCAAAGTTAAACCTTGAATTTAGCTTTTCTGCCAATTTGTTTTCTTTAAGAAACATAAGTAAGATGATTCCAAATATATGGAGAGAAAGAAAATAGACATTACATTAATCAAAGGAAACGACACATGAATACCAATTCTTATCAGAAGCTGATTTTAGACATGATACCAATACCTTCACCTAAGAACTCACCATGCTTTATGAAAAATATTTCAATAAACACAATCTAAATTGAAAATGATCTTTGTTGAGAACCTAAATGTAAATAAATCACTACAAATAAGTATTTGAAATAAATGTTAATCCCCATTTCTTGTGTGGTTTTAAAAGCTATATCGGCAGCTTGGAGTCCAATCCTAGATGGACAGCCAAGCTTTTCATCAAAATTTGAAAATAGCACCTAGAGTTTAAAAAAACAAAAACAAAAAAGCAATAAAAAAACCACACACATTTGAACTGTTGGGATATTTGGCAATATTTGAGTCAAAAACAATGATGAAGAATTCAGGTTAAGAAGTCATGCCAATCAGAGGACCCAAAACAATCTCAATTTGATAAGAATTTATTAATCCTCCTGAAGGTATGGAATCACTATAATGGGATCTATGAATCTGAACAGATCTATGTCTGCCAGCAGATAGTCATGCTTGACTGCAAACAAGAATATTTCCATGTATATACATTTTTAGCCCCAACTCTTCATAACAGGTCAATAGAATTAAAAACACAAATCTGTCCCCAGTGCCAAAATAATGTATATGCCTCAAATTACATTATAGTGCAATAAATGTATTATTAATCATTAAACTAGGAAGGAATAAAAAATGTTTCAAAAATGTTCAACCATTGATTTTGGTGTTCTGAATACACAAACACCATTCCTCTGTATCAGCAGTAGTCCCAGACTTAACTAGAATTACAAAGATACATATAGATCATCTAGTCCAACTCCTTAATTTGAGAGACAAGGAAACTGGGCCCAGGGAAGGGAAACTTACTTATCAAGAATCAGTTTAGGCAAAAGTGGAATTAAAATCCAGGTATCTGAATTCACAGTTTAGTGCACTTCCCAGAAGTAGTAGATATAAATAACCTCATCTAATTTCATCTGGCAAGCAAATTCAGAGGCTGAGTGCAACTTTAAGGATCATGCTGAGTTTGCTGTTTTATCTTATTCAAAAGCGCCTTCCATAACAAATGGATAATTAAACAATATTATAATCACAGGAAAATAATTATTTTAATTAATCAAACATATTATAAATACTCTTTGAACCATATTATTCCAGATATTTTCTAAGTAACAGTTAAATACATAAAATGTTTAGGCTCTTCCATTAGCTTTCTCTGGATCATTCCTACTGAAAGCAGACAGCAGAAACAAGTGAAATAAAAAAAACACACACAACAAAAATGACAAAAGAACTAAAAAACTATTACTATTACTTTAAACCCCATGGCCTTCAATTCTAAACAAAGCAGTCAATATTGAGCACTAATTTGCATCCATCACCAATCAAAACAGCAAAGTAAACCATTATGAAAGCTCATTGGTTCATATCACTACCCTTATAGATATGAGTTTCCGGAAAAAATCATTCCGAAGTGAATCATCTGGATCATTTTTATTACTCACTCAGTCTTGAGACTGTCTGCACAGTACTGACTGAAATGTACTTCAGTGTGCACCTTCCTTCCAAATGAATATCTATGTCAGGTTTATTTATAGCCACTGCTTTCAATCAGTGCATTTCCAGGTATGAGAAATAAAATCATCTCAACAATACTCTCCTCTAGAGATCTGAACAGAAACCTGGAAATCTTGGCAAACGGCCTTTGAAATGATAATGAAAGATCTATAATGTAAAATGTACATTAAGATTTATTAAAGATTCCAAAGCACACTCACCTTATGCTTTTTAATAAGCCCAGAAAAAAAAAAAACACAATTAGAAAATTAATTTATACCTTGTGCATCTTTTTGCACATCTCTTTATAAACTCCAATATTATTATCCTAATCTATTTCATTCTCTTTTCCTCATTATGATTCTGTGAAATTTGGACAGCTCTCTTTGTTTCTTAGATGCTTTCCTCTCTATTTAGGAGCTTAAGGCTTTACAAAAGCAGCGCATACTTCCCCCTACTGGGAAAAAATTAAATTACAAGGAACATCTGAACAGGTTCCTAAGTATCAAGAAATCAAGTTCCTGGGTAAGATAAAATGTTAAGGAACCAGATGCATAGATTTCTGTGACTGTTTCACCAACCACAGAAGACTTTGTACTCTTTTAAGGGTTTCTCCCATGCATTCCTTTAGCTTGGCAGTTTTCAAAAGTACACTAACTCTCATTAGTGAAAGATGAATTAATCATTGATCCTGCTGTCCCAAAGAGCAGTTCAGAGAAAATGATCACTTTTTATTTGTTGTTGTGTTTTTTTTTTTTATTTTCACTGTAAAGACATTATCAGCTAAAGACACTTCTGGAAAACATATTAAAGTAAACAATTTTGAAAGCTTAGCTTCATTTTTAATTGTTTTGAACAATCCTAAGCATTTAATAACTCATTAATTTTCAATACTCTTTATTTTATGTATTACTTTGTTTTTCAATAGAGAGGTTTTTTTAATTGACTTTACTTTTCAACTTTAATTTCTATTTTTTTAAATTTGGTAACCAAGAGAGTAGTAAGCATAATTGTATTTTACCTTCCCAAATCCTCTACAAAACCAACTTGTTTCTTGAAAAACAGTTTAGTTGTTTCACAAGTTCAATATTTTGATTATAAACCTTTTTTTAATTGTTTGGTATGCAAACAAGGAGTAAAACACCTTATACTTTATTATTATAAAAATAATCTATTATTAAAATGTTTAAATAAACCTAATGTCTATTTAAATCACACATGGAGGATCAGAATATTTGCTGCCATGTACAACTAAGTCTCAAAAAAGAAAGCAGTTCTTTTAATACTGAAGGGCTGAGGAAGAGGAAGTTGTCACTTTTAGTTTGGCTATAGGTAAGTCCATAAAAACCTCAGCTACAGAACTGCACTGTAGTCAGTTTAATAATGAAGCAATTCATTATTAATGAAGCACTCATCAAAAAAAAAAAATCTAAAGTTGTTTTTAAAAAGGCTTGTGTAGATTACTACAGATACTGTATCTTTACCAGTTAGATGGCATTATATCAAGATAAATGGAGTAATTTGATTAATAGTCCTCTCATGAAGTTTGTGTGTGGAGCGTGTGTGTGTGTGTGTGTGTGTATGTGTGTGTGTGTGTTTAAACAACCTTTCAAAGCCACGCAAAAGACAAGACATACATGTTCCTCTGGGAATGAAATCTCCTTTAGCATTACAGGTACACAAAAGAAAATGCACACTTGGTGAAACAGTTGATCAATTGTGAAGTGTTCCCAGAGACCGGTAACTTGCAGAGTAAACCAATTATCACACTTCAAATAAATTGATAACCACTTTAGCCTCTGCCACATTCACAAACATAGAAGAACATGCATCGTACGTGCATAGTTTAATCTGGGTTAATTCCAGGACTTTCCATGGGAAAGACTGTAATTAGACTAAAGGGTATCACACATCACTTCCCAAATGCAGGAAAGAAAAAAAAAAAAAAAATGCTGATATGCAGCAAGAAGCTCTTAGAACACTACATTGATCACTATTTACTTCCAAACTGATTCACCTTCCCCCTGCGAAGTGGAAATACCCCTGTGAACCGCGATACACTTTATGGTTTCTCTATCAGTGATCCTAACAGGTCACATCACCACTGCCATTAGATCTGGTAGCTTCGGTCTCCCCCAAATTAAGACAGAAAGGAGTAGGAGCACTGCCGCCCGCCCAGAGAACAGGCTCTGAAGCTAGCATCTTCAGGGGAACAGTTTCTGCGAAGGAGACAGGCGTCCCTCCCCAACTTCACTCTCCTAGCCCAGCCTTGGGTGAGATGGGCGGCCGATGGTTTGTGCCCATCGGCGGGGACAA
Source organism: Ia io (assembly GCA_025583905.1). Lineage (NCBI taxonomy): Eukaryota > Metazoa > Chordata > Mammalia > Chiroptera > Vespertilionidae > Ia > Ia io. The sequence continues at coordinate 73,900,760 of JAJQQW010000005.1, read as the reverse complement.
GTCCTACCTTCCGCCAAAAGGCGCGATGCATGCACAAAAGATGGATCCAGGCTATCTTTCTCTGCCATCAGCTCAGGCAAATATTTCTCCTCTTCCATAGCGCGGACTTCGGACAGTCCACGGGCGAAGCGCTAGGTTCCGCTCTCTCGGACGCAGGGTCGCGGGGCAGCGCCTGGCTCCCGCGCGGCTCCGCCTCCCGTGGCGAGGGGATCTCCGCGCGTCCTCACCGGCCCGTGCACCGAGCACCTGCGACTCCAGCCGTCGGGCTGCGCGGCCCAGCGCCCACACCTGCCCGTCCCTTCCGTCGTCCCTCGCTCGCGCCGAGCCCCCCCACTCACACGAGCCGCCTTAACTGGAGAGGCGGGAACAGGACGCGTCCCACCTCCGCCAACCATTCATTGGTGCTGGTGCCAGGAGAGGCGGGGCCCTCGCGAAGGGCGCGGGCCCTCATTGGGTCGTGCCGCACGTCGGATCGCCTGACTGGCAGGAGACAGCTGCAGAGGGGAGGGGAGCGCAGAAGGTGCAAGCGCTTTCTTCTTGCAGCTCTAGCCTTCCCTGGTTATTAGACAGGCCCAGCTGTGTGGAGCTCTGGGTCTTCAGCTGAGATTCGAGAGGGCAGAGAGCGGGAAAAGCACCCGTTAAACAGGGGAGCTCGGGGCCAAGACGGCAGGCAGGGAAGATGGGAATGAGGAGTGAGCAGCTGAGGGGATGGAAAAGCACCAGGGAAAGTCTCTCCCGAAGGTAGATGGGACTTTGCCTGCGTCCCTAAGGCACAGGTGTCTCCGCTCTTGTGGCTCAGATGCGCTCCAATGCGCAGGAATCAGCGGCGCACCCAGTCTGGAAACGTAACGAAGACTGCGTGTGATGGGTGACTCCTGTCTTCAATGAGCCTGACCTACATCTCCGGGAAGCAGTAGGATGTTCATTGATAAACAAATAAAGAGGCTCCGGGCGATGTTGTTGTACAGCAACATGCTTCTAGCATACAATCATTGGGGGATTGACTTAGTTCTGATTTCTCTCCCATCTAGCCTTCCTTCCCCATTCCCTATCTCTGGAGGGGGTTCAGGGAGCTGGCTGGATTTTAAAACTAAAAAGCAACACAAAAAGCCACAGTTTGTGAAGGAATTGGAAAGGCATGTGGAAGAAGGAAGAGACTAGAAAATAGGTAACCACGATTGCTCTAATTTGCCCCTTTCTCCTTATGTTAGATGTGACAGCCTCTTTCACCAGATGCTGTTGCTGAGGTACTTTGTATCTATCCCAGCTCTGTTTAAGGACAGTGAAGCTCTCCAGGTAACACCATCGGGGCCTGAAAATACATGCTTCAAATGTCACTAAAATTTTTCCTCAGTCTCTTCATAAACAGTCATTTTCCATTTTTGCCTCTACCCCTCCTAAGAATGGAGACTAACTTTTCTACAAATAAAATATACTGAAACTTTTCCAAGTTCTCTTACTGATTCCAAATATCTTTTTTCTGTATTTATTTTTCAAGGTAAGGATGGGAGACTATCTTTTACATACGTCTTAAAATTTTAACGTGTCTTCACATCCATTACCTCAGTTTGCACTCTGAAAAACATGGTGCGAGTATTGGTTTATCTGTTTTATAGGCATGGAAATGAAAGAGACAGGGAAGTTCAGTGACCCAGAAATATAAACATGACCTCTTTTGGCACCAGCCATTGTTCATCCCATTTAGAAGTTGAGTGTATGCTATCATGGGGCCAATGATAGGGGGATATATAGCTAACAAGTGTGATAAGACTATTAAAAGTTTATGAAATAAGCTGTAGAACCGTGACTCATAGATATTTTTGTTTTTTTCACAGTAGGAATACTACCAATCTTTCTTTAGACAGGTAGCTATAGTAGTGGAGGGTGCATAAGATGCCAACCACAGCTAATACATTGTAAACATCTGGAATTAATATAAATTAGAAAAATTATTGCACAGTAATTGTAATCACATTTTGCTTTACAGTATACCAAAAGATTAAAAGTATACGGTGCTGATGAAGACATATACAAACCCAGTTTTATGAATTTTTAAAAAAATGCAGTAATTCTTATGATATCCAGCAACAGCAATTACATTATCCATTCATAGTCCTCTTTTTCATTGTTAAAGCTGCATTTAAGAAGATACCATTGAGAACAGTCCCCAGGGTTGACTTTATTATACAATGTTTCTGGATATCCAGATCATTATAAGTATGGTAAGCTAGCTGATTTTTATTTTCCTAGTTATTATCAAGAAAGTTAGGATTTTATTTTCTCAGGTAAACTCTCATCAAAATGTCTAAAATATATTTTAACGGGGAAAATGTATTTCCAAACAGGATATGGCTGAAAAAGGAAAACTCTCCAAGTGCCCTACACATCCACTTATCCAACATCAGATCCATGTGTTTTCAATAGATGACTCTATTTTACCATGTTCTCCACTTATTTCATATATAACTATTTTACAGGTACCACAATTACATTGTAAATATTCTCAGAGCAAACTTATTCATGCAAACATTGTATAAACATATATGTAAATAAATTGAGAGTTGTCTATAGATCATTATTGAATAGAAAGTATCACATTTATACATGAATAAATTATAACTACTGGTAAACCCACCTCTTCTTCTAATGATGTAAATAACTTAACCATAATCACCACTTAATTGATTTGTATATCTTGGATAAAGATTTATCTCACATTAAACAAGTTCTGGTCCTGAAAGGTTTTTTTTAATGGTATTCCATTTACTGCAGTATTATTTCAACAATGGGATATTAAGGAAAATTTTGCACTAAACAAATTTTGTTTTGAAGGATAAATAAGGCATACATTATAGAATATGTTCTGTAGGTAATGCACAAACTATGTATCCAATACTTTCACAGACCCTCATTAGAAAAGCCAGGTGAAAGGGCATTGAATCAGGCTTATCTTTGCACACTAATAAAAATATCTAACCTGTATTATTAAATAAAACAGTTTCTACTTCAGAGTTCTTATCAACTTTAGGTATACCTCATTAAGCTGACTCCAAGGATTCAGTAGACTCCAATTACAACAAGAACAATGGGTTAATAAAATTATAGCAGCCCAATAATTTATAAACACCAAGAATTCCATAGAACTTACAATAAGAACCATGGGTTAATAAAATCATAGCAGCCCAATCATTTATATTAAGCTTTCTAATGACTTGGTGCCTGAGATAGGATATACTAAAGGACCAAAATATTGAATGACTGATTTTCATCTATTGAAGAATCTGGCAGAGCCCATTACATAGAAAGTGCTGTTTTAATATTTCCATTTATTTTAGTTTCACTAACTAAACTAGTGAAATCAGTTTCAGTTTCTTTTATAACGTTCATAATATATTTTAGGGTCACAAGTAGGAAAGAAGGGAATGGGGACTTGGCTGTGCTGCCAACCAATAGCAACAATAGCAAGTACAGTGAAAAATCTCTCATAGGTAATATGTTCAGAGTCAAAATGTATGCTATATGTTAATATGCCACAGAATAAAATGAATATTCATCACTCAAAGCTGGCCTATATATACACAGGGAAAAAATGTGTTTACTGATTGGAAAACTTTAAAATTATCATATTGAATTTTAACAGATACAAATGTAAGAACAGCAGATGAGAGAAAGGACTGTTTGGAATATTGCCATTCTAAATCTTCATAAATGGAAGGAAGGAAGGCCAAGAAAGAAGCTGACATTAATTCTAAAGTGGCATAACACCCAAATACAACATTTCTGATGTTGAAATTATCTCTGTTTGGGAAACTGACCAAGTTCATCTAGTTATAATCACTGCACTGACACATTTTTGTTGACATGGATAGCAGCAGAGGAGCAGTTACTGCATTATGAGAAAGAGGAATGAAACTATTGTTTCAAGGTGAAAGTTATTGACTGTCTTTTTCAAATTAAATCCTTGAATTGTTAAATTGTAGCTCATATATTGATTATTTCTAGAGATCAATATATTAAGGTGAAATCACATCCATAAAACATAATATATTTATGCACAGCAAATGAAGATCTGAATTCTCTTGTGTTCAATATAAATAAATAGATTAAGACTAAAATATTATTTAATATAATATTCAAGTACACTAAAACTTTTGCTACAGAGGCAGATGGATAATCAATTGTTTTATAGCATTAAACAAGTTAATAAACTAATCCTGGGAAGGATTAGTTAATATTGAAATAGTATTTTAAGAGAAAACCATCACATTTAAGGTTTTAAATTACTACAAATACTTTTTGATATAATTTTTTTTATTATTTGGTCTCTTACATTAACTGATATTGCCATTTAGGAAGACATCACTATGAAAACCAACTGTATACAATAATTATTACAAAGTGAGTACAGCCATTTGAAGAGAATGATAAAGTGATAGAGCAAATATAGTAAAATAGTAACATTTGGATAAATTGGATAAAGAGTATATTGGAATAGTCTCTATTATTTTTGCAACTTTTACATAAATCTGAAATTACTTTAAAATAAAAAAAAATTAAATCTAGATATTACTAAAAATAATCTCAAAGTATCTTATCCAAACCTCAGTTTAGTAGCTAGCAACAGAGAGCACAAGCCCATATTTCCATCATGTAGCCTTTGTCATACCATGCACTGAATTAATGAATTTGGCCACAAATTAGCAAATATTTTTAATGACTTTACAAATCTCACTAGAAAAACAAACATATATTTGTGAATTACCTACTTATAATTTTTTCCAAATAAAATAGAATACAATTAATTATGTTGGTTCAATTATTTCCTTTAAAATAACATTTGCAGCTATTCATTATAAAATTAGCCATTTAAAAATAATTTCTTTAAATGAACTACAGGCATAAAAACATTTATTTTGAATAGATGTTAGAAATAACTACATTTCTATTTTAATAATATAGAAAGAAAATGAGAAGAAACTAGAGTTCATGCTTCTTGTGTATGGTCTTGGGTTTTGAGTATGTTACAATATCCCCGCATTCATGGTTTTACTCTCTGTCTTCTACATACTTTTTTTTACTTTATTGGACACTGTAGGCAAAGTGTATTTTTTTTATATCATAATGTGCTCTGCATGCTCCTGAACATACTTAATTGGGTGGTTCAAAAATTAGGGGCAGGAATGGAAGTAATGGGATATAAGGACAAAAGTCATTGTATATGACAAAAGTTTACCATTGTGGCAAAAGTTTAGGAGCAATAAATGTTGTCATCTGACTGGCATTTGGGGAGCAGTCACTTCTTCATTAGCAAAACACTCGGCAAACTAAGAAAAGGAGAGAACTTTCTCACCATGATAAAAGACATTTGTAAAATTCCAGCAGCTAACATCATAATCAAGGGTCAAAGACTGAGAACTTTCCCACTAAGATCAGGAACAAGACAAGGCTTCCCACTTTCACCACTTCTAGTCAACTTAGTATTAGAAGTTCTAGCCAGAACAACTGGGCAATAAAGAGAAATAAAATGCACCCAAGCTTGAAACAAAGAAGTAAATCTATATTTATTCATGGATAACATGATCCTAGAGGTAGAAAATCCCAATGAATACATAACTACTGGAACTAACAAAAAATCAGCAAATTTGCAATTTTAAGATCCGCACACAAAATTCAGTTGTGTTTGTATACAAAAGAAATAAGCAATCTTAAAACTAAATTTAAAAACAAATACCATATACATTAGCATCCAAAATACTAAAATACTTATAAATAAATTTTGCCAAGAAAATGAGAGACATGTACACTGAAAATGACAAAATATTACTGAAAGAAATTAAAGATGACCTAAATACATGGGAAGACATCCTCTGTTGATGGATTGGAAGACTTAATGTTATCAAGATAGCAATACTATTTACAGCAAACTACATAGTCAATGTAATTTCTGTCAATTTTTCAATAGTGTTTTTTCAGAAATGTAAAAGTCAATTCTCAAATTCATATAGAAATGCAAAGGATCTCAAATTTACAAAACAATATTTTAAAAAGAAGCACACACTTGAAAGATTCACGCTTCTTGATTTCAACTTACTACAAAACTACAGTAATCAAAAAAATGTGGTACTGAGATAAGCATAGACTCATAGATAGTGAAATAGAATTGAAAGTCCAGAAGGAAACCTATACATCTATGACCAACTGATTTTTCGAAAAGGGTACAAAGACCATTCAAAGGGGAAACGTACTCTCTTCAACAAATGATGTTGGGACTACTGGATATATAAATGCACAAGAATGAAGTTGGACCCCTGTCTCATGCTATTTACAAAAATGACCTCAAAATGGTTCAACAATCTAAGTATAAAATATAAAACTAGGAGACTTTTAGAAGAAAACCACACATGCAACAAAAGAAAAAATGGGTAATTTGGATTTCATCCAAATTTAAAATTTTATGCAACAAAGGATATTATCAAGAAAATGAAAAGACAACTAATAGAATGAGAGAAAATATTTGCAAATCAAATGTCTGATAAAGGCCTTGTATTTGGAATATTAAAAAATAACTCTTATAATTCAACAACAAAAGACAACCCAATTTTAAAAATTGGCCTTGAATAGACATTTTTCCAGAGAAAATATATAAATGGCCAACAGGCATATGAAGAGATGCTCAACTTCATTAATCATTAGGAAAATGAAACTCAAACTCACAATGGGATACAACTTTACACTCACTGTAATGGCTATTATTTTTTTAAGAAAGGAAAATAAACTTTGTCCATATTGTAGAGAAATTGGAATCCTTATACATTTCTGATAAGAGTGTGAAATAGGGTAGCAGCTGTGGAAAACAGTTTTACAGTTTCACAACATGTAAGCATAAAATAACCATATAGCCCAGCAATTCTACTCCTAAATATACAGAGGTGAGCAAAAATAAGTTTAAGTATCCACTTTGGTTGGTTGTCGGTTAAATTACCAGCCATCATTACCTAAAAGATAAGTCATAAGTAAGGATATGAAATAATAATAAGAAGAAGATAAATAACACAATAGACAAAGAATAATATAAGAGTAAATTCTGTGTTTCACGTACTCACAACTGCAAACCTACTTTTGCCTACCCTGTATATGCAAAGGAATAGAAAACAAGTACCCAGGCAAATATGTGTACTCATGTGTTCATTACAGCACTATTTACAATACCCAAAGGTGGAAACAGCCCAAATATCCACCATCCATTGGATGGATAAGCAAAATGTGGTATATTCACACATGGAAAATTATTCAGCCATAAAAAGGAATAAGGTTTTGATACATGCTACAATGTAGATGTACTGTAAAAACATTTATGCTAAGTTAACAAAAACCCCCATGGGTGCGAAAAATTTACATAACCTATAAATCCATTTACATGAAATAGCCAGAACAGTTGTAGTCATTTGAAGGCTTGATGAAGATAATAGGACTCCAACATGGCAGCTGTTTGCTAGAGACCCCGGGTTGTCCTGATATGACACTCTCCACAGACAGGTTCAGTACAGGGCAGCTGATTAGGACTACACACGGTAAAGACCAGGAGGCAGGGATCAATCATAGACGGCCATCTGTGAGGCTGGCAACCACAACACATTTAATTCACTTTGAAGTGGGTATGATTACCATCCTCCCACTTTTACAAGGAGAAAAAGTGAGGAATGAGAAGTTTAAATTGCCCAAAGTCTCAAAGCTGACATGTAGCTCAATTAATATACAAACACTGGTAATTGGACCCAAGAATGAGCACCTGAGAACCATATGATGTTAAAAAATTACATAACATAGATAGTAATGGTATCACACACAGAATTCCGAGTACTTGTGGAAAATGAAAACATTTCTTATATTAACTACTAGAGGCCCAGTGCATGATTGAATCATGCACATGTAGGGTCCCCTACACGCTTTCGCTTTCGATCATGGGGGAGCTGGGTGCCTGTCCGCTGGTGCACCAGGCCTTTCAGAAGCCTCCGGCGCAGCGGAGGCTTCTGAAAGGCCTGGTGCCTGAGTGGACAGGCACCCAGCTCCCCCGCTTTTGATGGTCCACAGTGGGACGTGAGCTTGCTGCCCCAGGGGGCCCTTCTGTGCCGCAGCACAACCATGGCGCAGACACTGAGCTCAAGCTGCCGCTGGCAACACAAGCTCAGCATCCCGCTGGCCCAATCGGCCACCCCGGCCACCCCGAGTCCCGCCCCCCCACGCCTCCTGGCCAATCGCGGGCATAGCGAAGGTATGGTCAATTTGCATATTTGTCTATTATTAGGTAGGATAGCCAATGCCATTTTAAAGGCCATTTCTTAGTGGATAACCTATCTTCAAAATAAAATGTCACCCATCTTTTTAGGATTTCTTGTTAGGTGTGGCTATTAGTCAAATACCACATAACCTATACAATATCCTATATAATAAAAGGGTAATATGCAAGTTGACCCTAATGGTGGAATGACCAGAACACTTGCTCAACCAGTCACTACGAGGCACACTGACCACCTCTTGGTCCCTTTCCTTAGCCAGCAGGCTCCTATTGCCCGATGGTGAATGGGGAACTGGGGAGGGTGGGGGGGTGTGGCGGGGGCTGGGGCAGACTGCGGGAAGCAGGGAAGATGGCTCTGATTGCAGGCCAAGCTTAGGGACTGTATCCACCCACAAATTTTGTGCGCCGGGCCTCTAATAAGAGAATAATCAAAAAGTAGCATATAAAATTAAGATATGTACCTTTGTGGATTACAAACTATTATTTTAACTAAATTAAACTATTTCAGAATATCATTGAATTACAGAAACTGATATTTTCTCTGATTGCTTGGGATTGTTGATACCAATTTAAAGATTATGAGCTTATGCTTAACTATGTCTAAAAGATATCAAATGCACTGAATCTCACAGTAGGTACTCTATTCTCCCAGTCTGATATTTAAAGCAGGACAATGACTATGGACCCAAACTCATCAACTCAAGAAGTCTTTTTCCCAATGCCTGAGCTACTCAAGTGGTCTAAAGAATAAGTGAAGCAGCAATGCACTCATGGAAGTACACACCTCTCATAATCTGATTTATTATTTAAAATGTATTATGAATTGCATGACAAATGTTACGAGACTATGCAAAAGTTTTCTATTTTTCAAAAATGGGTCCTTGTTTTTGTTTCCTGTTGCTGCTGTTAACAAATTACTATACATTAGTGGTTTCATGCAACAGAAAGTTATTTTACAGTTCTATAAGTCAGAAGTTTCTCATGGGTCTCCTGAGTTAAAAACCTAAGTGTCCTCTGGGCTGTTTGGTATTGCTTTATTGGAGGTCTGGCTCTTCCTGCTTCTAGAGGCTCCTTGCATTGGCCCATGGACTCCTTTCTTCATTTTCAAAGTCAGCAGCAGCAGATTGGGTCCTTCTCACATTGCATCACTCTGATCCACTCTTCTGCCTCCCTGTCTCCTTTCAGGGACCCTTGTAATTTCACTAGGCCTAATGGAATGATCCAGAATAATCTCCTTAGTTTAAAATGGCTTATTAGCAACCATGATTTTATCTGCAACTATGGTAGGCTGAACAACACACCCTCAAAATGTTCACATCCTCATCCCCAGAACATGTGAATATGTTACTTTACATGGCACAGGAGATTTTGCAGATGCAATTAAGTGAAAGACCATGAAAAGGGAATATTATCCTGGATTATTTATGTGGGGCCCAATGTCATCAGAAAGGTGCTTATAAAATGGAGGCAGGTGAGTCAGAGACAGATAAACAGACAGAGACACACAGAGAAAGATAAAATGACAGAGATAGACAGAGAGAGAAAGAGGGAGAAAAAGGGAGGAGAGGAAAGCAAATGAAGGGAGAGGGAGGGAGAGGAAGGGAAGAAAATAAAGAGAGAGCTGTAAAGCTGCTATAAAGCTGTTATAATGTTGCCTTTGAAGATAGAAAGAGCCACTAGCCAAGGAATGAGTGTGGCCTCTAGAAGCTAAAAAAGATAAGTAACAGATATTACCCTAGAACCTTCAGAAAGAATGCAGCCCTGAAGAAGACCTATTTTAAAACTCTGAATTTCAGAACTATCCTATCTAATAAAAGAGTAATATGCAAATTGACCATCACTCCAAGACACAAGATGGCCGCCCCCATGTGGTCAAAGATGGCTGCCCCCATGTGGACACAAGATGGCTGCCACAAGATGGCCTGCATGGGAGGGCAGTTGTGGGAAGTTAGGGGTGACCAGGCCAGCAGAGAAGGGCAGTTGGGGGAGACCAGGACAAAAGAGAGGGCAGTTGGGGGTACCCAGGCCTGCAGGGGAGGGCAGTTGGGGGGGACCAGGCCTGCAAGGGAGGGCAGTTGGGGGCAATCAGGCAAGCAGGGAGGGCAGTTAGGGGTGACTGGGCTGGCAGAGGAGGGCAATTGGGGGAGACCAGGTCAGCAGGGGAGGGCAGTTGGGGGTGGGGCAGGCCTGCAGTGGAGGACAGTTGGGGGGACCCAGGCCTGCAGGCGAAGGCAGTTGGGGGGGACCAGGACTGCAGGGGAGAGCAGTTGCAGGGACCCAGGCCTGCAGGGGAGGGCAGTTGGGAGTGACCAGGACTGCAGGGGAGGGCAGTTGGGGGTGACCAGGCCAGCAGGGGAGGGCAGTTAGGGGCAATCAGGCCAGCTGGGGAGAAGTTAGGCATCAATCAGGCTGGCAGGGGATTGGTTAGGGGGTGATCAGGCTGGCAGGCAGAAGCGGTTAGGGGCAATCAGGCAGGCATGCAGGTGAGCGCTTGGGAGCCAGCAGTCTTGGATTGTGAGAGGGATGTCCGACTGCCCTTTTAGGCCCTATCCTACCAGGATCGAGCCTAAATGGGCGGTCGGACATATCTCAAGGGGTCCCAGATTGGAGAGGGTGCAGGCTGGGCTGAGGAACACCATCCCGTGCACGAATTTCGTGCACCGGGCCTCTAGTCTATAATAATAAAAGCATAATATGCTAATTAGACCGAATGTCCCTCCAGACATACTTCCGGACGACCTTCTGGATAGAGCTGGGGCTGAGAGGGCCGAGGCGGCTGTGGCGTCAGCGGGCGGGGGCTAAGGCAGAGGCGGCTGCTGTGGCAGCGGGGGCTGAGCCCCTTGCGTGAATTTTGTGTATCAGGCCTCTAGTCTATATATATAAATCCTAAGTGACCGTTACGACTGGTTGACGAAACAACTGGTTGACCGGTAACTATGACGATCCACTGACGATCAGGGGGCAGACCCTCAATGCAGGAGCTGCCCCCTGGTGGTCAGTGCGCTCCCACAGCCAACCTCCCTCGGCCAGCCAACCTCCCGCAGTCCCTCCCCTCAGCCGGCCAGCCCCAATCGGCCTCAATTGGCCCAGATTGCCAGCCAGGCCGAGGAACCCCACCCGTGCATGAATTCGTGCACCAGGCTTATAGTAACATAATAAAATTATATTGTTTTGAGCTACTAAGTTTGTGGTAATTTATTTCAAGAACCATAGGAAATGAATACAATGCAATCTTAACATATTCACAGAATCCTGGGTTTAGGATGTGGATATCCATGGGGGGAAGGGTATCATTGTGCCTACTACAGCATCCATATTTTGAGGCAAATGAGTTACTAAATATTCATTTTTAATATATTAGACATGAAGAATTGTGTTCTATTTAGGTGAAGATAATTTTCATACATGATGATGACCACTACATCAAAAATGTACTCACTCTCTGGTAGCAGGGTAATGGCTTTCAAAAGCCTTTTCCTTCCTTATAAGTCTCTGATAAATCCTTCTTAAGAAAAAAAAAAACATGTCTACAAAGCAGCCAAATGGAAATGTGACTGAGCTGAAAACATATTCTCCAATGAATAGTAATACTGCCTTTCATTAAAAATAAAATATAGCTCAGCTAAAAGTATTGGCAGTGCACTGTTTCACCAATGTTATAAAGTGTTCCTTGGCATAAGTTAAAAAAAAACACGTATGAACATCTGAAAGATGGCTTGTGGAAAGTAAAATGAGAGGAAATTTAAATTTCCTATAAGGCTAAACAAAATAACAAGATAAATAACAGATAAATGATGAGAAAAAAAGAGAAAACTCCAAATGGAGCACCAACATAATATGACAGAAATGTCTTTAAATTAAACTAATCATACTACAAACTAGAATAGTTATGAGCACTGAGAATGTTATTCAAGACGAATATTGGTTTCAATTAGTTTTTTTTTTTAAATTCATTACTGCAGTGTCATTCAGGGAAAGGCAAAAACAAAATATTGCTATTGACAATTGAACACAAAGCAAGTTCAAGAGAGATGTTTAGGATTGGCAAACTTTCATAAGATATTCAGGGACACTTAACCTAACTGGATTGATTTCTAGAGAAAATAAGTGATTTTATATTCACTAGAATACCTTCATATTCCTTACCATATAGGCAAAAGACTTTTTAATGTACTTTTACTTCCTTACAAACAAATACAGCAGCAGACAGGGCACTTTTTAAACATTCGTGAAATTAATCCCTATATTTTTGTGCCTGGACTTGCTAAGAGGTCTGTTAGGTTTTATCCATAAACATGATTCAGAAAGCTATTCAGAGTAGTTTCTTGGGAGATTGTGTTAAACATGATTTAAAATGTTTGGATTCACTCTGTTTCATTTTCACCTGGAGAGTTGAATCCAGTGGATATGACTTTCAAAACATTATTTCAAAAAAGCAAGCATTTTAAGATCAATTCTGATGGTTTTCACATTATGATCAAAAGATTCAGTCAATGAATATTTGTTGAATTGAATGTATTTTTTTTCTGAATTATAACTGTTAGACAAGAAAAATGGAAAATTGACTAATAGGAAGATGAAAGCTAAACTATCAATCATCCCATAAAATTTTATATTTTCAACCTTCTTTCCTTAATCCCTTTTTTCCTTACTTTTTTCAATTTCTAATACTTATTGAGCATATACTATGTTCTAGGCACTATACACTGATAAAAAGGAAACATATTCCACATCCTCATAGACCTTTTAGGCTGAAATCCAACAACAAAAAGAACAGATAAATAAATGTCATTGATAATTCATGTTATGAGGGAAAAAAGTTGGTCCTCCGAGATAGAGTTGATATAAAGAGGCAATTTTCATTGGATTATCAGGGAAGATCCACTCAATTAAGTGATATTATAGTAAAACCTAAAATATAACAAGTTATTTAGGGAGGAATGGTGTTAGAAACCTCTAAGCAGAGAACATCGAGTGTACTAAGACCATGAAATGGGATAGTTTAGTATATAATTAGGTAGCTGGAGACATAATGGGAACATACTACAACAGTGTGCAGAGTGGTAGACAAGAACCAGGTAAAAACAGAACCCAAACTGTTAGCTGGTCACATTGACTTAAAGATATTTTCCAGGCCCCCTGTAACTTGTAGGCCATGGAATTCATTTCTGGCCAGTGCTATGAAAAATTGTGTCATGTGCATTTTTAGGTAGTCCCTTTAAAGAGAAAGAAACACACCCTTCTGCCCTCTTTTTTTCCATATTGTTGCTGGAGTTCTTGAAGTCATCATGGACCATGAGCTTAAAGTCACACCTACATGGTGAAAAGGAAGGAATTTGCTTCCCTAACAACTTTGTAGAACCATTATGCCAGCTCTGGATTATTTTAACTTTACATTTATTTTATCTTAGGGAAGAAACAACTTTTTAAATTGAGTTTATTGAGGTGACATTGCTAAATAAAATATATATGTTTCAGGGGTACAATTTTGCAATACATAACCTGTATAGTGTATTTTGTGTTTACCAAAATACATTATACAAATTCAAGTCTTCTTCCATCACCATTTACCACCCCCCTTACACTCTCCTACCTCCCCCCACCAGCTTTCCCTCTGGTAATCACCACACTGTTGTCTGTGTCCACGAGTTTTTATCTTTTTCTTTGCTTAACCCCTTTACCCTTCCCACCCAGCCCCAACTCCCTCCCCTCGAACAGCGGTTAAGTCCGTTCTCTGTATCCCTGAGTCTGTCCCCACTTTGTCAATTTTGTTCATTAAATCCCACACGTCAGGGAAAGCATAAGGTGCTTGTCTTTCTCTGACTGTTTTACGTTGCCTACCATAATATTTTCCTGGTCCATTCACGATGTTGCAAGAGGTAAGATTTCCTTCTTTTTACAGCCAAGTAGTATTCCATTGTGTAAGTGTGCCACAGCATTTTTAGCCATTCATCTACTGATGGGCACTTGGGCTGCTTCCAAATCGTGGCTATTGTAAATAACCCTGCAATGAATTATTCTTTCTAGTTAGTGTTTCTGATATCTTTGGATATATTCCCAGAAGTGGAATTGCTGGGTCATAAGGAAGTTCCATTTTTAATTTTTGAGTTAACTTCATACTGCTTTCCACAGTAGCTGCACCAGTCTGTATTCCCACCAACAGTGCACGAGTGTTCCCTTTTCTCCACATCCTTGCCAACACTTGCTGTTCGTTGGTTTATTGATGATACCCATGCTGACAGATGTGAAGCGATATGTCATTGCGGTTTTAATTTGCATCTCTCTGATGATTAGTGATGCTGAGCATCCTTTCATGTGTCTATTGGCCATCTGTATGTCCTCTTTGCAGAAGTGTCTATTCAGGTCCTTTGCCCATTTCTTAATTGAATTGTTTCTTTTTTCGGTGTTGAATTTTATAAGTTCCCTGTAAATTTTGGATATTAAGCCTATATCAGATATATCAGCAAATATGTTCTCTCATTTAGTGGGTTGTCTTTTTATTTTGTTGGTTTCCTTTGCTGTGCAAAGCCTTTTTAGTTTGATGTAGTCCCATCTGTTTATTTTTTCTTTTGTTTTCCTTGCCCAAGGCGACATATAAGAAAAAATGTTGCTAAGAGAAGTGTTTGAGATTTTTTTTTTTTTTTACTGTCTATGTTTTCTTCTAGAACTTTTATGGTTTCAATTCTAACACTGAATTCTTAAATGCATTTTGAATTTGTTCTTGTGCATTATATACCCATTTACAATGGTTTAAAAAAATAAGATATCTAGGAATAAATTTAACCAAGGATGTAAAAGACCTATACTCAGAAAATTATCAGACACAGACGAAAGAAATTAAAGAAGATGCAAATAAGTGGAAGCATATACTGTGTTCATGGATAGTAAGAATTAACATCATTAAAATGTCCATACTTTTCAAAGCAATCTATAGATTCAATGCAATTTCTATCAAGACACAGAAGAACAAATATTGCAAAAATGTATATGAAACCACAAAAGACCTCAAATAGCCAACTGCATTCTTGAGAAAGAAGAACAAAGTTTGAGGAATCAAGCTACCTGATATCAAACTATACTACAAGGCCATAGTAATCAAAATAGCATGATACTGGCATAAAAACAGATGTATAGATCAATGGAACAGAATAGGGAGCTCAGAAATAAACCCATGCCTTTATAGTCAATTAATATTTTATAAAGGAGACAAAAACATAGTATGTGGTAAAGATAGTTTACTCAATAAATGGTGGTGGGGAAATTGGACATATATGTACAAAAAACAGCTAACTTTTGAAAGCAATGGTTACTTAAGGTGTTTCTTTTATTGCAGCCACTATGCAATACAGTTCAATTGAGAGATAACAGTGGTTTGTACTATTATAGTAGTGGATATGGAGAGTAAATGACATATTTGAGATATATCTTGGAGGTAGAGGACAATGGACTTAACAACATACTGAATATGGCATAGTGAAGGAAATAGAAATGTGAAAAATTAATCCAAGATAAGTGGCTTGAATAATCATTTGGTAGAGGGTATCATCATTACTGAAGGGTCATAAAAACTTCACCATGGATGTATTTCAAAAATACTAAATTTTCCTACTTTTGTTTTAAATCTGTGCTAAGTCCACCAAGCAATGTATATATACTTTCAGAAATAAACATACATTCTAAATTCATCATAAAATGATTAGCTAATTAAAATTTTACCAGAAGATCTATAGCCAGTTTAGGAATTCTCACTGAATCTGGTTTTTAGTATTTTGTTTTGTATTTTTGTCTTTATGTTAGTCATAAGTAGATTAAGTTGCTGGGCAAATATATCATTTTCTTTTGGTTGTCATGTATTCTAGAGAGAAAAACAAAATAACCAAATAGGATCTATATTTAGACTAGTAGCTTTTCTCACTTTTCTCTAGGGGGAATGCTAATGTTTTTGAAGGCTAGTGGTTTACAATGTTACCTAATTCAGACCTTTGTTATAGGGCTTGTCATCATAATTTTCCAGATGGGTAACTCAGAGAAGTTAAGTAATGTCACCAAGGTTACATAGCTAGAAAAACTCTGAATAAGAATTCAAAGCTGTATCTGCCAAATCCTAAGGCCTGTGTTCTTACTATTAAAAATTGCTTCTTTCTTATATGTTCATTCTATAAATAAAGTTAAACAAATCCAAAGACACTATATTAATGATAATTAGCAATAATGATGAAAATTACTTTTGCAAATATATTTACATGTTTATCAACACATGTTGTATGGGGTGTGGCAAAAGTAGGCTTACAGTTGGGAGTATGTGAAATAGAGCTTATTCTTATATTATTACTTATTAATTATTGTATTATTTTCCAGATGAACAACTATAAACCTACTTTTCCACATCCTACATATACACTCTGAAAACTTTCCAATAAGATGCAATATACATAGAGTTTAACTAGAGTAGAACTTTTCATGAGAAGCCCTATATCCCTGGGTAGCCTCTGGCATTGATTAAATTGAAGTTTTTAAAAAATTATAATTTAGTTCCATCTTCAGACAGTCCATTATCAAAGCATAATGTCTTTTAAATGAGTTGAGAGAAGCCCATAGGCAGTAAAAAGTAGTAAAATCAGGAATGATAGTCTAGTGCATGATATTTAAATGAGAGGTAAGAGGAGTAAATAAAAGGGCACTGCCAATTCTAGCCAACAGAATTATAATGTCTCTGCCTGGGAGATGGATGGAATACATTTTTACAGAAAAAACAATAACTTAGTGATATAGCGAGTACTTTCTACTAGATTCCTTCTTTGTAAAAATGCCCAGCTAGCCTGGCCGGTGTGGCTCAGTGGTTGAGTGTCCACCTCTGAACAGGAGGTCATGGTTCAATTCTTGATCAGGGCACATTCCCAGGTTGCGGGCTCAATCCCAGGTGTGGGGGGCATGCAGCATGTTTCTATCTCTCGCTCTCTTTCCTTTCCTCTCTGAAATAAATAAAAAATTTAAAATAATAAGAAATAAAAATGCCCTGCTTGCCCTGGCTGGGTTGCTCAGGTGGTTGGAGCATCGCCCCAATACACCAAGGTTGTGGGTTCGATTCCTGGTCACGGCACATAAAAGAATCAACCAGTGAATGCATAAATAAGTGGAGCAACAAATCAATCTCTCTCTCTCTCTCTCTCTCTCTCTCTCTCTCTCTCTCTCCGTCTCATATCAATCAATAATTTTTTAAATGCCCACTTTTCTTTAGTATATCAATTGCTCAATGTCCTGGAATTCAGTTATTTCACTATGGATATAGTGTAATCCATCATGGAAATTGTTTTTCCTAAGTACTAGATTCAAATGTGAAGAGGTTATAAAAAAACACCAACTACATTGTGTTTCATTGAGAGCTCGTATATGAAAAGATTTACATTAAATGATGAGTGGATACAAAAGATAAATTAATAGTTTCTTACCTCAGGAAGTTCATATCCTAGTGGAAAGTTTTATATATGTGTGTGCATGTTTTGTTAAAAACAAATATAGCCCTGGCCAGCATGGCTCAGTTTGTTGAATGTCCTCCGGTGCAGTGATGAGAGTTGGATTCCCAGTCAGGGCACAAGCCCAGGTGCAGGAGGCGTGCAGGAGGCATGCAGGAGGCAGCCAATTGATGTTTTGCTTTCACATAGATCTTTCTCTCTTTCTCTCTCCTTCTTCTCTCTCTAAAATCAATAAAAACATATTAAAAATATAGCTCAGATATATATATATAGGGCTTTATATAAATTGTATAAATACAAATAACTGTATTCAAATGAAGGCTCTCATTATGTGTATGCTATAGTTTTAAGTGAACAGATAAGCTGAACTTACTTGGTATGTGGCTCACTACTAAAGGTAGTGTGAGAGGAATAAACAATAATTTAACATACAAATACATTCTGTATCTTTATAAAGGACCTTCAGTTTGTACTCAGTTGCCATATTTGAACATTGCATATTGACAACCCAGTCATTTTTTACTCTAAATGAGGACTTTCCAGCTGACTACTGAACAATTAGAGCAACACTTTCTCCCCTCTACCCATTACGTAACTACTCTTTCTCAGTGATGTTTCCTAATTTATTTTGGGCTTCCATCAGGCCACCACCCTCCTTCTTTAACCTTTCTTTTAAATTAGGAAACTATGCACTTTTAGTGACAGAGACACAGTTTTCATCTGCAGCCTTCCTTGCTATGGCCATATCCCTCGCAAGGTAGCTTCCTGGCTTGGCTCCCTTTGGTGTTGAAGGAACACGGGAGGCAGGCCAAGGTCATGACACCTGGAAACCACTGCATTTCCTATTTGAACTAAGTTTAGCATCCCTTGCCCTCTCACAAACTTAACCCCTGCTTTGTTCAATCTTAACCCAAAACTTCCAGATAGACTCTTTTCTGTATATTTGAAGTTATACTACTATTTGAGGTCATTTAACATTTAAAAAGTACAATCTTCATAATATCTTTTTTAAAATATAGGCTTTTCTCCATGTTTCTGGTTGTTCTATGAATTTATTGTATCAATGATATTTTTTTAAGATGCAGACATTTATTTCTCACTGCTCTGAGAGCATAGACATCTAAGATCAAGGTGCCAGTAGATCTGGTGTCTGGTGAAAAAAGTTTTTTCTTAAAATAGGACTATGTCACAAGAACCTATTATTTTGACCAAAACAGAAATTACAATATTTTGTATGTAAACAATTAGAATTCACTGCTATCTTTTAGTATATTTTTATGCATTGGGAAAAGAAACAAACTTTGAGAGACATCTGTAAAAGTGAAATTAATGTTCATACATAAGCAATCCTTTTAAGTACGATGACTAAGTTCAACAGATTTTTATTTTATTCTATTGGGTGACATTAGTCTAAATGAACATACAGGTTACATATATGGATTACTAATTTATAAAATCTGTATATAGGACCATGTGCCCACCACCCAAAGTCAAATCTCCTGTCACCATATATTAGGGCCCCTTTCTTCCTCTACCTCCCTCCCACTGGCAACCATCACACTGCTGTTTGTATACGTAAGTTTCATTTTTATATTCCACATATGAGTTAAATCATATAGTTTTTAGCTTTCTCTGTTTGACTTATTTCACTTTGCCTAATGTTCTCAAGGTCCATCCATGTTGTTGTAAATGATGCTATTTCATCCTTTCTTATGGCCGTGTAGTACTCCACTGTGTATATATACCACATCTTCGTTATCCAGTCCTCTATCCTGGATTGGAAGAACCAATATAGTTAAAATGGCCATTTTACCCAAAGCAATATACAAATTTAATGCAATCCCCATCAAAATCCCAATGTCATTTTTTTAAAGAAATAGAATGAGAAATCATCAGATTTGTATGGAACCACAAAAGACCTTGAATAGCCAAAGCAATCCTGAAAAAAGAAGAACACGGCTGGAGGTATCACACTACCTGACTTCAAAATATACTACAGAGCTGTGATAATCAGAACAGCATGGTGTTGGCAGAGAAACAGATACACAGGTCAATGGAACAGAATAGAAAACCCTGCTATAAAACCACACATATATGGACAGATAATTTTTGACAAAGGAGCTGGAAATGCACACTGGAGTAAAGATAGTCTCTTCTATAAATGGTGCTAAAAAAAACTGGAAAGCCACATGCAAATGAATGAAAATAGATTGCAGTTTGTCCCCATGTACAAAAATTAATTCAAAATGGATCAAAGACTTAGACATAAGACCCAAAACTATAAGTCACATAGAAAAAAATATTGGTACCAAACTTATGGACCTGGGTGGTAGAGAATATTTTAATGGACTTGACCCCAAAGGCAAGGGAGGTAAAGGCAAAAATAAATGAATGGGACTATATCAAACTGAAGAGCTTCTGCACAGCAAAAGAAATGGACAACAGTAGATGTTTTAAAATGAAAATTTTCTAATTGTCTGACATTTGGGTATATTTTTCTGCTAGTCCTAAAGAAAATATGCCTAATTGGAAATATATAATACACTTTAAAACTCAATAAAAAGTCATGTTAAAGTTAAATCATGTTTTGCATATTATTTTAAAACTAGAGGCCCGGTGCACGAAATTCATTCACGGAGGGGGGTTGTCCCTCAGCCCATCCTGTACCCTCTCTAATCTGGGACCCCTCAAGGGCAGTCGGACATCCCTCTCACAATCCAGGACTGCTGGCTCCCAACTGCTTGCCTGCCTGCCTTCCTGATTGCCACTAACCGCTTCTGCCTGCCAGCCTGATCACCCCCTAACCACTCTCCTGCCAGCCTGTTTGCCCCCAACTTCCCTCCTCTGCTGGCCTGGTCACCCCTAACTGCCCTCTCCTGCAGGGTTGATCACCTCCAACTGCCCTCCCTTGCAGGCCAGGTGCCACCCAACTGCCCTCTCCTGCTGGCCATCTTGTGGTGGCCATCTTGTGTCCACATGGGGGCAGGATCTTTGACCACATTAGGGGCAGCTATATTGTGTGTTGCAGTGATGATCAATATGCATATTACTCTTTCATTAGATAGGATAGAGGCCTGGTACATGGATGGGGGCCAGCTGGTTTGCCCTGAAGGGCGTCCCGGATCAGGTGGGGGTTCCCTTGTGGTGTGGGGTGGCCTGAGCGAGGGGCCTGTGGTGGTTTGCAGGCAGGCCACGCCCCCTGGCAACCCAAGCAGAGGCCCTGGTATCTGGAATTTATTTTCCTTCTACAATTGAAACTTTGTAGCCTGGAGCGGAGCCAACCCTGGGGCTCCCTCCGAGGCCGGCAGCCATTTGTGTTGGGGTTATAATTGAAACTTTGTTGCCTTAAGTGGGTGGGCCCAGCCAGGGTGTGTGGAAAGCTTTGCTTCCCCTTTGGCCGGCAGCAACCCTGGCCTGCTCTCTCAAGCTCCATTCTGCCGCCATTTGTTTGAATTTGTTTACCTTCTATAACTGAAACTTTGTAGCTTGAGTGGAGGCATAGGCCTGGCCAGGGCAGGCGGAAAGCTTGGCTTCCTCTGTTGCCTAGGAAACCTTACTCTCTGTGGCTGTAGCCATCCTGGTTTGGGTTAATTTGCATAGTCGCTCTGATTGGATGGTGGGCGTGGCTTGTGGGCATGACTTGTGGGTGTGTTGGAGGTATGGTCAATTTGAATATTTGTCTATTATTAGATAAGATTAAAATTTTAATAGAATAGACCAATAGCAATATCTTCTTTTCTATTTTAAATCTTTATTGTTGGTAGTATTCCATATATCCTCCTTTCCCCGCCATTAACCTCTTCCAGCCTGAACCAGTCCTCCAGTCCAGGCCCTCACCATCCATTGTCTGTGTCCATTTGCTATGCATATATGCATACAAGTTCATTGCTTGATCTCTTCCAACCTACCCTTCCCTGCCTTCCCTCTGAGTTTTAACTGTTTGTTCATGCTTCTATGTCTTTGGGTCCAATTTTGATCTTCAGTTTATTTGGTTCAATGGATTCCACATCTGAGTGAGATCATGTGGTATGTTAATACAGAACACAAAAAACAACTATTCTGCAAGGCTTAAGTATATAAACTAATTATTTTTATTCTATGAAGGAAAAAGAAAGCTTTCTTAAAGCAGAATATTTGAATCCTACACCAGATACCCATTCAAATAGGTAAAGGTCAAATTATGGGTCAAAATAAAAATTATCATTTCACAGAGAAGCTTTGGGCAAAAATTTTAGCAGTTTTTGGTTTGTTTTTTAGTTTTAAGAATATATGTTCAGAATAATTCTATGGGAGAATATATTTTACCAAACGTGGGACAGGATACTTTTACAATCTGAATAGGCACTAATCAATTAAGAGAATGAAAATGATTGAAAGAATGACATCCTGAAATCCCCACTCTGAGAGTGTTGTATAGTTGAGCTCAGTCTCACTTTCTTAAGACAGCATTATTCATATTCTATAATAATATATATTTCAGAGGAAAAAATGGCATTGTCATCATTTTAAGAAGCTGGTACAAGTGAAGTAAAACTTTATTTTTAACATCTCAATTTTAATTATAGACAAAAATATAAATCAGAAATTTAATATAAGCAAATATACTCATTAGTATATTAAAATACTTTCTAGCAATCAAATGAGATTCTCCAGAATGCAAAAGTGGTTTAATAAGAGAGAATACAAATCTGTGTTTAGGAAAAGGTTTGAAGCCTAGCTCAATCTACTGGCTAGATATTTAACTCTGTCAATTTAATGAAAGTTGTCATGCCTCACTTTCCTTATCTATAATATCGGGCTATTATTATGTATCTCAGGCAAGTTTTGCAAAGATTTAGTTTGATTAATACTGTTAAACACTTAAGACAGTGTCAGGAAAATTAGGAGACTTCAATATTGGAATAGTGATTATTCAAGTTATCTGTGTTAGGGAAAGGATGAATAATGCAACACAATACGTCATTGAAAAAAAGAAACATAAATATAAGCTGGAAAGCATTATACAAAATGCAATACATATTACTGAAAATTTTAAAAAACAGGAAGATATATTAATCTACTTAAATTGGGAGAGAATATGAAGCTTAAACTAATAATTTGTATAATATTATTGCTATATTAGAGTCATTGTTATTTATTCCAATCCTTTCATTCACCCAATTCCCCCACCCATAGAGGTCTATGTTTTATTTTTTAAATATACTTTATTGATTTTTTTACAGAGAGGAAGGGAGGAGGATAGGGAATTAGAAACATTGATGAGAGAGAAACATCAATCAACTGCCTCCTGCACTCTCCCTACTGAGTATGTGCCCGCAACCAAGGTACATGCCCTTGACCAGAATAGAAAATGGGAACCTTGAGTCCGCAGGCCAACACTCTATCCACTGAGCCAAACTGGTTGGGGAAAGAACTCTATGTTTTAAATACCTGTGTATAGATAGAGTACTGGAGACTTTTGAGAGTGGGTTTAGAAATCAGGCACCTCATTTCTGCCCACATTCCTTTGGCCCACAGAACTCAGCCCAATGGTCCCATCCAATAATAGGGAGAATAATAAATGCAGTATGACCAAGAGAAAAATAAAATAATATTGATGAGTACATAGGAGTTATCTCTGCCACCTACCTACTGTTGCGCATTTAGGAAGTTTTCAATATTTTATTAATATAGACAGGGCAGCCCGGCTGGTGTAGCTCAGTGGTTGGGCATTGACCTATGAACCAGAAGGTCATGATTTGATTCTCGGTCAGGGCACATGCCCAGGTTTTGGGTTAGATCCTCAGAAGGGGACATGCAGGAGGCAGCCAATCAATGATTCTCTCTCATCATTGTGTTTCTATGTCTCCCTCTCCCTTCTTCTCTGAAATCAATTAAAAATATATTAAAATATATAGAGAGAGAGATACTGGGTAAGTGATGCTATTTTTCATGTATATGAACACATCTCTAAGACAATTTCCTATAAGCAGAACGTAGATATTTAAAATATGGAGAAATGTTTTCAAATAAGCCTCAATTCCTTTTAAAAAAAATAAAGGTCTTACCTTTTTAGAGACATTTTAGGTTCACAGCAAAATTGGGAGAGGGTACAGAGATTTGCCATATATCCTCTGCCCACACACATGCTTAGCCTCTTCCATTATCTCCATTCCCCACCAGAGTGGTACATCTATTACATGGATAAACCTACATTGACACATCATAATCACCCAAAGTTCATAGTTTACAATACTGTTCACTTGGTGTTCTACATTCCATAGTTTTGGACAAATGTATAATGATATGTGTACATCATGATGGTATTACACAGGATGTTCTCACTGCCCTAAAAATTCTCTGTACTCTACCTATATATCCCTCCTTCCCAACTCCATGCAACTAGTGATCTTTTTACTGTTTCCACAGTTTTGCTTTGTCCATAATGTCATATAGTTAGAATAATACAGTATGCAGCCTTCCTGATTGGCTTCTATCACTTAGTAATATGCATTTTAAGTTTTCTCCATGTCTTTTTATAATTTGATCATTCATTTCTTTGTATGCTGAATAAGATTTCATTGTCTGGATGTACCATAGTTTATTTAACCTTTCACCTACTGAAGGACATCTTGGTTACTTCCAAGTTTGGGTATCCTACCTAATAAAAGAGTAATGTGCAAATTAACCATCACTCCACGAAAAAATGGTGGTGCCCATAGACACAAGATGGCGGCGCCCAGTCCTCTCAGGCCTGCAGGGGTCCCCCAGTCCCAGGAAAGGCTGCCACTGAGAGCAGGCAGCAAGCAGCCCAGCCTGTTGGCCTAGGAGGCGGCTTTGCCTGCCAGCCCGATCCTCTCCTAGCCCTGAACCTGCCAATGGGTCTGGGAGGTGCCCTTGCACAGCTGCCATGATCAGCTGCCCGCCCTGACCTGGGCCGTGGATCTGGAAAGCGCCAGTACTGGGCCGGCGCAATCCGCTGCCTGCAGAGGCCCGGGCTGTGGGTCTGGGAGGCTCTGGGAGGCGCCCACACTGGGCCGGAGCAATCTGCTGCCTGCGGAGGCCTGGGCTGTGGTCTGGGAGGTGCCTGCACACGGCCAGGGAGATCAGCTGCCCGCCCCGACCCGGGCCATGGGTCTGGGAAGCGCCAGTACTGGGCCAGCACAATCCGCTGCCTGCGGAGGCCCGGGCTGTGGGTCTGGGAGGCGACTGCGCAAGGCCGACGCAATCAGCTGCCCACAGCGGCCCGGGCATTGGGCCTTCGAGGTGCCCGTACAGGGCCGATGCCATCTGCTGCCTGTCCCAGCCTGGGCTGTGGGCCTGAGAGACCCAGGAGCTGCCTATACACCTCCTCCCCCATCCCCCCACCCCACCCCCTCTGAGATCAGCTCCCATCTGCAGCTGGGGGGTGTAGGCTTGGGAGGCAGCCATGCCCCCTAGAACTATTCCCTCCAAGAGGCAGCCTGGGGTGTCAGGCTGCACCCTCATGGAGTGATCCCCCCCACACACTATAGCCTTGGAACTTCCCTTGCCGCCAGCCGAGTGATTGGAGATGGGTGGTGATATCTGGGCGATGCTGTCCAGCAAACCTCTCTCATTGGGTAGAAACTTCTGATCAGGTTAGGGAGGTAAATGGGTTTTGTTTAAAATCTTTAGAAACCACAATGGAAACGTCTGAGGTAGGGTTTCACATCAGAAGTAACTTACAACTAATTTCTGAAGGCAAATCTGGACATTGCAGTTACATTACTGGAGAGTACCTCGAGGTCTGGAGGTTGGCTCTTGCAGTGGCGGTGCAGAGTGCTCCCCACCCTGGTTCCTCAGCACCTTGGGCAGGGCTTGAGCCCACCCATGAAGGCCTTTCCCCCTACAGTTTTCACCAAGGCAGGGAGGTTTTGTAGACATGAATAAGAAGTGCCCATGCACAAGTCCTGAAGATGCTGGGGCCGGAAGAAATGAAAATCAAACCGGGAAAAGAGCAAAACCAGAAACACCACTGATCCCAACATAGATCATCTTTTTCTTCAGATGACTGTGTGTTTCCCTCTTCTTTGTCTTCTGGAAGCAAGACAGATTCAAGTACTGACAATTCTACCAACGGAAAAGTTAAGAGAAAGAGAGGACAGAAAAGGAATAAAAGGAAAAAAGAAAGAAAGGACAAAAGGTGAAACATCAAGAAAAAGAAAGAAAGAAAAAAGAAACAACCATATCATATCACCTTTCTAAGGTCTCATGAAATTCCTGTTTAAGTTTATTTTACGACACTTTTAGTTTGGGTTTACATTTTTACTGGTTTGTGAAGACCACAGCAGGTACACTGTCCAATATATTAAAGAAAAAAACCCTATCTACTAAAGAGGTAATATGGAGGGGAGAGCATTTGGGGGTGACCGGGCTGTCAGGGGAAGGCAGTTGGGGATGACTGGGCCAGCAGGGGAACAGTTAGGCATTGATCAGGCTGGCAGGAGAGTGGTTAGGGGGTGATCAGGCTGGCAGGCAGAAGTGGTTAGGGGCAATCAGGAAGGCAGGCAGGCGAGCAGTTCGGAGCCAGCAATCCTGGATTGTGAGAGGGATGTCCGTCTGCCCGTTTAGGCCTGATCCTAGGATCGGGCCTAAACGGGCAGACGGACATCCCTTGAGGGGTCCCAGATTGGAGAGGGTGCAGGCTGGGCTGAGGGACACCCCACCCCCGTGCACGAATTTCGTGCACCGGGCCTCTAGTTAATGAACAAAGCTGCTGTAAACATCTGTCCAAGTTTTTGTGTGAACATAAATTTTTAACTCTTGTGGGAAAATACCAAGGATCATGATTGCTGGATCATATGGTGAAAGATGTTTAGTTTGGTGAGAAACCATCAAATTGTCTTCCAAAGTGGTTGCACCAGTTTGCATTCCCACCAGCAATGATAGTTCCACCTCATTCTTGCCTGCATTTGGTGTTTTCAGCATTCCGGATTTGGGTGATTCTTTAATAACTGTCTTCTATTCCTTTATTTTTTAAATTTAAATTCTTTACTGTTGAAAGTATTACATATGTCTTCTTTCCCCCACAATTGACCTCTCCCTGGCTGCTCCCCCCGCCCTCTATTCCTTTTTTAAGGACTAATGCTCCCACCAATAATATACCAAATTTCTGTTTCTTCATTCTTTTGTAAAGATGGTGTATGGTGAAACTCTTGGATATTTGCTAATTTAATCATAGAAATTGAGCACCTAAGTATTTGAGACATTTTCATTTCCTACTCTGTAAACTCTGTTATTGTCAACTGGTGATGCTAAAAGAAGTTGATGGTGTTTTTTTATGTATTCATAGGCACACTTTATATATAAGAAAAATGCCCATAATGTTAGGGAATGCAAAGACTTTTCCAGTTGTTAACGGTTATTTTTCATTTTAACTTTTATTAAAGTGTAATGTATAAATACCATATGATTTCACTTATACATGGCAGGGTTTATTTCCCCTTAGTACTTCAAGTATGCAATTTCAATGCTTTGTTGTGGTTTTAAATGAATTCTATTGAAATAAAATTTACATATAAGAACATTCACTCATTTTAAATATACTGTTTGTTGCCTTTTCATTTATAAACTCAAATGAAAAATTTATATTTATTTAATTATATATTATGTAATTCACTGGATTTCCCCCTAATACCATAGAGTTTTTGAGGTTAATTCATATGGTTGGTAGATCAGTAGTTTATTCATTTTATGCTCTTAATGCATTATACCACAAATTGGTTACCCATTCACCTGTTGTTGAACACCTTAGGCTATTTCCAATATTTTATTATTATGAATAAAGCTAGTATGAGATCCATGTATCACTGAGTCTTTGCATGGACATATATTTTTCACTTTTATAGGGTATATTCTTATTAATTAAATTTTTCAATGAAATGGTAAGTAAATATTTAATTTTGCAAATAAATGATAACACATTTTATAAAGTAGTTTGTACGATTTTACATTCCTGCCACCTTACCTCCAAATCCTGGGCGATGCAATCTTTTTTAACTTAGCCACTTTAGTAAAAGAGTAGAGTATCTAATGTATTTAAATTTACATTTCCTGATGACAAATAATGTTGAGCATTTTTATATGTTACTCACTATTTGTGCACCTTAATTTTGAAGAATATGTTCAAAGTTTTTATACATTTTATTGAATTTAATATACACATTAAAATTATAAAAACCTATTGAGCAGCTGTAATGAATCTTACTGAATATTATAACTACAATTTTGTATACTGTTGTCATTTCCATTTAATTCCAATTATTTGTAAATTACTTCAAAATTCTTCTATTCATGAATTATATAAGAGTATGCTATTTACAATCCAAAATCTTGAAGAATTTTAGGATTTTAAATATTAATTAGTATTTTAATTTTGTTGTGGTAGAGAATATACTGTAATGTAAATCATATTAAGTGTATTGAGACATTTTATTTCTCTATATAAGGTCTATTTATCTGTTAATGTTCCCTGGGTGGTTGTTGGGTAGAACGTGATGTGCTTTTGAAGATATATTCATATATACAGTATATACTAGAGGTTGGGTGCATGAAATTCATGCACAGGGAGAGGATGTGCCTCAGCCCAGCCTACACCCTCTCCAATCTGGAACCCCTCAGGGGATGTCCAACTGCCGGTTTAGGCCCTGCCTGAATGCCCCTAACCACTCCCCTGCAAGCCTGATCAATGCCTAACTGCTCCCCTGCCAGCCCGATTGCCCCCAACTGCCCTCCCCTGCTGGCCTGGTCACCCCCAACTGCCCTCCCCTGCTGGCCTGGTCACCCCCAACTGCCCTCTCCTGCAGGCCCGGTTGCCCCCATCTGCCCTCCTCTGCTGGCCCAGTCACCCTAACTGCCTTCTCCTGCTGGCCTGGTCCCCCCCAAATGTCCTCCCTTTCCAGCCTGTCCTCCCCAACTGCCCTCCCCTGAAGGCCTGGTCACCCCTAACTGCCCTCCCCTACAGGCCTGGTCCCACCCAACTGCCCTCCTTCCCCTGTAGGCCCAGTTGCCCCCAACTGCCCTCCCCTGCTGGCCTGGTCACCCCCAACTGCCCTCCCCTGCTGGCCTGGTCGCCCCCAACTGCCCTCTCCTGCAGGCCCGGTCACCCCCATCTGCCCTCCTCTGCTGGCCCAGTCACCCTAACTGCCTTCTCCTGCTGGCCTGGTCCCCCCTAAATGTCCTCCCTTTCCAGCCTGTCCTCCCCAAAAGCCCTCCCCTGAAGGCCTGGTCACCCCTAACTGCCCTCCCCTACAGGCCTGGTCCCACCCAACTGCCCTCCTTCCCCTGTAGGCCCAGTTGCCCCCAACTGCCCTCCCCTGCTGGCCTGATCACCCACAACTACCCTCCCCTGCTAGCCATCTTGTGATGGCCATCTTTGACCACATGGGGGAGGCCATTTTGTGCGAGAGCGTGAAGGTCAATTTGTACATTACCTCTTTATTATATAGGATGTCATCTGCATCTATAGATATATTGAAAAAATATATACATATATGCCATATAGATGTATATTAGATGTGATAGATACACATATGAGTAGACAGAAAAATGTGATATCTATATATTTCTAAGATATCTGATTTTCTTTCCATTTATTTTATCAATACTAGATAGAAGAGAGAAATTGTGTACTTTTCTATTTATCTTTTAAGTTCTATAAATTTTTCCTCAGGTATTTAAATGTCCAGTTGTTAAGTACATATACATTTAGGACCTCTATAACCTGATGTTACCAGTTGGGGTTACAGCTGGTACCTCAGTGCTTTTCGTCAACACAAAAAAGATTTTTAAGGTTAATGAAAAAGGAAAGTAAAACAAAGTGGGGTTTACTGAAGACACACTCCAAATTAGTAGCAGGCCAGTCAAGAGAGAGAGAGAGAGAGAGAGAGAGAGAGAGAGAGAGAGAGAGAGAAAATATGCCCTCAAATTCCTGGGTTTAAAAGAGGGATTTTCTGGGTGGAGATTTTCATATGCATTCAGGGATGATTGACAGAAAATATCTTTCTTCTGGGCATGCCCTTACCTATAATGCATACAGAAAAGCCCATGGGGTGTGGGGTCAAAACCAGAATGCAAATATTATTATAATTAGTCCAAGGCCCTAGTAATGTCGCATTGAGGTCATGTTGCTTTCCTCTGAGCTTGCATCAGGAACTAACTGGCTCTAAACCTGCCTCCCTGGCTGCCCATAGAGAGGCGGTCTGAAGGCAATGTTGGTCTGACCCCTTTCAGGACCCTAGAGCAGGCCCCACCCCAGTTGCTCATGTCTAAGTTCCTACTTAACATTGATAAGTTGACTCCTTTATCATAATGGAATTATTCTTTTTATCCCTATAATGTATTTCCGTCTTTTATAATAATGCCACTACATATTTTTGATGAACAAGATTTTCATAGTTTATCTTTTTCCAAGTTTTTACTTTCAGCATTTTTTTTCAATTTTTATTTAAGTTACTTGTAAACAGCATAAAGTGGGATCTTATGATTTTATTCTCTCTGACAAACTCTTTCAATTGGAATAATTACAGCATTTATATTTCATATAAATATAACATATTTATATTATATTTAATATATAGATAATATATTATATTTACTATACATACACACATTTATATTAAATATACTAGAGGCCTGATGCACAAAATTTGTGCAAGAGTAGGCATTCCTTCCCCCGGCTGCCAGCACCAACTTCCCTCTGGCACCCGGGACCCAGACTTCCCTTGCAGCCTCGGCTTCGTCGGGAAGGATGTCTGGAAGGATGTCCAGTCTAATTAGCATATTGCGCTTTTATTATTATATATAATTCTCATTAGTTATTTCTACTTTTTCGTATTATCTTTCTTTCATCCCCTTTTCCTGCTTATTTATTTACTGGTTCTGAAGCATTGTGAAATCTAGGACTATGTATTGTCCCTTATTAGGGCAAGTCTACCTGAATACTCTCCCCAATATCCTGTAAATCATAGGGTTTGTTTGTTTGTTTTCAGTGTGATTGGTTGGAGCAACTATTTCTGTCCCTCCTGGATGCTGGGCACTGTTACCATTAATACTTCCAGATGGTTCTTGCCCCAGGGCCTGGGTAGTTTCCTCACATCCATAGGCTAGTCAGTTCTTTGTCTGATGCTTGAGGGGTATTCTCTACAGATCTCTGGAGTTCTCTCTGTACAGCTCTCTCCTTTTTGTACTCTGCCTTGTGAACTCTAGTTTCCTTGATCTCTCTGCACTGTCAACTACATCTCCAGCTGGGTGCTGTCCTTGAATTTTCATTTAGAACTTCCTCACAGCAGTCCAAGTGAGGAGTAACGTTGGACGCCCCCTTTTTTGTTTCCTATCTCTCAGGAATCACTGTGCATTTTTATCTGTTGGCCACTATTTTTTTATTGACTCAGCAGAAGGATAAATCTAGTTCCTGTTTCTCCATCTTGGTAGAAAGCAGAATTCTACATTTCAGTCAGGGTCCCAAAAGAAGTGGGTGTCAAACAAATCAGAAAAATGTAAAGAATATTTATATTCAAGTGGGCTATTTACAGAGGTTTGGTGGCATATGAAGAGGCCACAATAAACAGCATACTAACCCTAATCTCCTTTGGGCTGGCACAAAGGCACTTACTAGAACTCAGAAGGAGAGGGTCAAAGTTGAAAAGGCTTTCTAGAGAAGACACAAGACCTGAGGTGACTCTGAAGGGAGGGACCCAGGAAATACAGTGGACTCACTCTCTTTCATTCTTCCTTTCTTCTGCCCATGGGCTAAATCTAAACCAGAAGCCAAAAGGCAAAGGAGAGTATAAAACAATTTTACGTAATTCAGCTTTTTACAGCACAAAGCAGGAAGGACTGGCAAAGGGAATGGCAGGTATCCAGCTCAAGGTACTTGTTGGCATTTCTCCATGCACACAGCTGTATAAAACTTAGTAAGCATGTTTGATTCTCTCATGTCTCTTACTATCCCATCCCTATTGGCCATGGATTCTGCTTTTTAATATATTACATATGTATTGCTTCCTCTACAACTTCCTAGTGCCACTGCTTTAATTAGTATTGTCACCATGTTTCTTTGCAGTTTGCCATAACCTTTTTTTTTTTTTTGGCCATAACCTCTTTAATACTTTACTGGATTCCCAACTTTAGTTCCTTCTCTTCAATTCATTAATTTTTTTAGAGAAAATTGGATTGTTTTTTTCTTTTTTAATTCAAGTCTCATCACATCATTTCCCACCTTTATATTTTCCAGTTGTTCAGGTTTTTCAATGTAGATTTCAAGACAATCACTTTCTGGCTTCTGCCATTTTCACCATCGTAGGCAAGAGGAAGTCATAGCAAAATACAAAATAATGTAAAGATGGTTATTTTTCATAAATCTCTTTTGACCACTCCTGATCTCCTCACCCTGAAAAATGTCATCAATCTTTTCTTAGAGTTTTTATGAGCTTCCTATCTGAACCAATTGAGCCCTCTTTAGCACTCATTAAACTAAGAATTAGTTTTATTAATCTTTATATTCTATCTCTTAATAAATGACTGATTTTTAATGTGAGGCATACCTTTCATCAAATTCAGATGTGAATTAGTTTCTCATTCTTAAAGTATTCAGGATCAATACTTAATTCACTTTATTGCTTAATGAACCATCAATTAATTCAGTTTCTAATCCAATTTTTATTTTATGTGCATAATGAAGCACTTTATATAGAATCTTAACATTTTAAAGTCTTGGTTGCAGAGACTATATTTAAGTCTTTTCTTGTATCTCAAATAAATACACAGAAATGTTGTTCAAATGACACTTAATTAATCTAAATCAGTCTACAGCTATAGAAGGCATTTGCTCTGTTTAGAAAGGAACAGATAAGACTATACTTTCAGGGATCATTTCTATAGTTTGTTACTAGAAGGGAACAGATAACTTGGTGAACAATAATGGTAACATTTGATGTGCACTTACAAGGCCCATGTTCTCTTCCTCTCTTCCCATTGTAGTTTCTTCTTCACTAAAATTTTATGCCTCACAACATTACGCTCACCTTTATATTGTATTCACTCAAAAGTTTAATCATTTCTGTAATGTGCAGGTCTTCATCTGTGTAAAATGTAAATAAGAACTTCGACCTTAGGGAAATTTTGTGAGCAATAACTGAGTCAATACATTAGAGTAGTGTTTGGAATATAGGAAATAATCTACAAGTGTTATTATTATATGAAATCAAATATACATGCTTAGTGAGTTCCTTCTCCTCTGTAAGGCCAATCAATTACTCAGATTTGTGTGTTGCTCCCCATCAATTTACATCTCAAAAGTTCTAAACTATCAAAAAGTTTTCATTGTAAAGCAGATATCAACTTAATGTATTTTAAAATTCGGAGCAAGTAGAATCAGATGCTTAGAAAGATACCCTGGGTTAGATAGGGAATGATAATGTCCAATAAAGAGAACTATGGAAAAAGTAGAGATCAAGATAATACTTGTGCACTTACCAGAAAAATAATTGTAGATAATGTACAGCATCAGTGGGTTTGGCAACAACAGATAGTGATTCGGACCATTGGTATTTGGTACAGGCTTCCTTAATAGCTGGCATGGGGTATAAGGGCAAAATCCTTGGGAGGGATGGAATAAATGAATAAATGAGTAAGATACAACCCCAGAAAACATGGGGTTCTATTTATAGCCATGATATCTTAGATGGTACTGAAACCTTCCCATGCTAAATAACTATTCAAGCTACAAATTTACAACTGTTTAAAAGAGTATTCAGCCCTGGCCAGTTTTTCTCAGTGGTTAGAGTGTCAGCCCCATAGACCAAAGGGTCACAGGTTCAATTCCTAGTCATGGTCATGTACCTCAGTTGTGGGTTCAATCCCCAGCCCCAAGAGGAAGTGTGTCACACAGGTCTCTCTCTCTCTCTCTCTCTCTCTCTCTCTCTCTCTCTCTCTCTCTCTCTCTCTCCCCCCCCCCCCTCTCTCTCTCCCTCTCTCCTTACCTATTTCCCACTCTGTCTGAAAAAATCAGTGAAAAAAATATCCTTGGGTGAGGATTAAAAAAAAGAGTATTCAGTAACCAATGAAATTTTCTGTCCCTAAAACAAAGAAGAGCACATGTTTACTATTAACAATGCATATCTCCCAGATTTCTTTGGGTGATTTTTTTACAAACTGCAGCTAAAGAAAATAGCACCCTGCAAAAAAAGAAAAAAGTGATATTCTCTGAATAAATACATAAATTGTGGTTCAGGAATGCCAAGTAAGTTGAAGGCAGATATCAGAGAGCTCAGAGAGTTACCCCTAAAAATTTCTGTAAAATTAGCTCAGAGCTTTTGCTTAGCAACTAAACTGTGAATACACAGGTAGTTCTCTGGAAAAACTAATTGAGAACATCTATTAAGGACTAGAAAAGAGACCTGGCTGGTGTGTCTTGGTGATTAAAGCATTGGCCCATGCAAGAAAGGGTCATGGGTTTGATTCTCAGTCAAGGGCATGTACCTGGGTTGCAGGTTGGATTCCTGGCCGCAGTAGGGATGAAGTAACCAATTGATGTGTTTCTTTCACATTGATGTTTCTCGGCCTCTCTTCTCTGTCTCTCTCCCCTCATCCTTCCTCCTTTCCACTCTCTCTGAAAAACCATGTGAAAAATATCCTCGGGTGAGGATTAACAAAAGAGAGAGAAAAAAAAGAAAAAGACTAGAAAAGAAAGAAGATTTTTGTGAAGCTGTGCAATGGTGAAGCCATTAAATACAGATTGGAGTTTAGGCCCTTTTGGAATGGACAGACCCCTGGATAAACACACCAGGCTTTCATTTGAAACTGAAATAAGGCCACACTGTACCAACAAAAATTATGCTGTAAGAGTAGTTATCATGCTCTAGGAGTATATGCAAACCAAAAACTGTCCCCATGTAATAAAATTTGAAAGAACCCTTGACTGAGTTAGTGTGATCTGATGTCAATATAACTACATCCCAGAACAAAACTTAATACTATCTAAAATATATTAATATAACCCACAGTTCTTCAAGGTATTTTCCAAAATATACAGCATATAATAAATCATTAGGTATTTGAAGAAGCAGAGGAAAAGTTCAATTATGAATAAATTAAAAAAATACCTAAAGATGTTCCAGATGTTGGATTTAGCAAACGACATTTTCAAAGTAACTATGTATATTATAAGTAGAGGAAATGAAAGAACACTTGAGTAAAATATGGCCAGAATATGTGAGATGGGAAAGTTCAACAAAGTTGAGTAATAGGAATAAAATAGAAATCCTAGAACTAAAAATATGTCAAAAATAAAGAAATCATAGGGGGGAATAAATTGCAGACTTGACACAACCGGAGACAGGGTTAATGAACATGATGTCAGAACATAGAATAACTGAGTCAATGCATTGGGAAGGGAAATGATTAAAGGAAAAAAATTAAGCATTCTGATCAAAAGGCAGAGAATGGGAGATTACCGTATTTTCCGGCGTATAAGACGACTGGGCGTATAAGATTTTCCTGGGTTAAAAAGTCGTTTTATACGCTGGAAAATACAGTAGTCCAATATATCTAATCCATTACATCTAATCCCATCAATATAGTTCAATTTACCATATTTTCCGGCATATAAAATGACTTTTTAATCCAGGAAAATCTTATGCGCCCAGTCGTCTTATACACCGGAAAGTACGGTAGATGAAAAGAAAAAAATATATCCAAATGTATGCTCTCTAAAAGTAACACACTTTATATCCAAGGAAATAAATATGTTGAAAGTAAAATGATGAAAATGTATTCCAGAAAATAAAACCTGGAGAGATGGGTCTAAAACAACTGCTAGTACCATTGGATATTTTTTGGAGGATTTTTGGAAAGTGCTAGGGCTCTGACCCTTTGTGAGTAGAAAGGGAAAGAAAATGACATCAATTGGTGGTCAAAGATGAACATCTAAGATGAAGATTCCAATGAGTCCTATCAATATCTATATAATAAAAGCCTAAGCAACCGTTATGGTGGAACGACCAGAACAACCGGTCACTATGATGCACACTAACCACCAGGGGGCAGACGCTTAATGCAGGAGCTGCCCCCTGGAGGTCAGTGCACTCTCACAGGGGGAGCACTACTCAGCCAGAAGCTGGGTTCATAGCTGGCAAGTGCCGCAGTGGTGGCGGGAGCCTCTCCTGCCTCCGTGGCAGCGCTAAGGAGCAGCAAGCTGAGTGTTAAGGAGCAGCGAGCAGCCAGGCAGTAAGGAGCAAGGGGTCCCAGACAGCGAGAGGGATGTCTGACTGCCAGCTTAGGCCCACTCCCTGTGAGGATAGGCCTAAGTCAGCAGGCAGACATCTCCCAAGGGGTCCTGGACTACAAGAGGGCACAGGCTGGGCTGAGGGATCAGGCCCCTCCCCCAGTGCATAAATTTTGTGCATCAGGCCTCTAGTATACTATGTAAGTACAGCAATGCAGACCAGTGGAGGAGTTGTGTGATGGGTGAATTATGGAACCTCAACTGTGAAGTTAAGAACTGTGAAAATCTGGTCCTGGGGTTGAGGATGAAATGGGATAAACAAGTTTATAACCTGATGGCAAGATGGGGGCCCTGAAAACCTGGGAGATAGATTCTTATATTTGTTCCTCAAGATAGAGGATCCCATAAGTCTTTGTTTCATGAGAGCTTAGTTCAGTGGTTGCCATAGGGTATGTACCAATAAATATGAATGAAGGATTGAGCAAATGAATAGAAGGCAAGGAATTAGTCATAAGGAATAGGACAGAAATTTAATAGAATTTGGGTCCAGAGTCAAAATAGAATTAAGATACGGTTGATTTTAGGCTGATTTACTGTGCAAAAAAACTAGAATATTTATTTTTTTTAAAAAATATTTTTTATTTATTTCAAAGAGGAAGGGAAAGGGAGAAAGAGACAGAAACATCAATGATGAAGGAGAATCATTGATCAGCTGCCTCCTGCATGCCCCACAGAAGGGACTGAGTCTCTAACCCAGGTATATGCCCTGACCAGAAATCGAACTGTGACCTTCTGGTTCATAGGTAGATTCTGCTCAACCACTGAGCCATGCCAGCTGTGCTAGAATATTTCTTAATTTCCATATATAAAGTAGAATGAAACAAGGCAGTGTTGCAGCCAATTAGTGCCATGATAAAGAGGAGGGCAAAGGTTGAGAGCCTGAAGTTAATTTCAAATATAAATGACCTTTTACAAATGCTATAGTATCTAGATTTTGTTTATTTGATGGTGATAAGATGCGCTCAATGGCATCTTCTGGCCAATGTTTGTTATATGCATGGGTGTGTATTACTTAGAAAAAAGATGTAGCTGTATAATATACTAGTAGAATGCTAGTTTTATAAAAAAGTAAAGTATATATAACTTTTTAGACTAAGAAAAATTATAACATTTGAGCTATTTTCATCATTATCATCCTAGTCAAATATACATATTGTTATAAGCAGATGCGTTTGAGTATTAACATAATACTGTCTTTAAAAAAGTATTATTTTATTAGTTATGTTCTCCTCTCATCTGTAATCTGACATTTGATTAATATGTGCATATGTTATGTTTAATTAAAATATATAATTTAATTATATAACAAAGTTAATTAATATATCTATACATATACCTTACCTCTATAAAATACACTATTTCATAGAATTAAGAGCTACATAGTGTCAAAATTGACTCTGTGTGGACATACACACACCCCAAAAGCACATTATTTATTTTAATAGTAACATCAACATTAACTGTTTCTATGCAATTTTTATAGTGTTATATGATAACTTAATGTTTCTTAATTGTTCTGAGTTTTATGTTATAAGAGAATCACGCTCACTGGGTTCACTAGAATTCATTGTACCTTCAGCTGAGTCTCCTTGCTGCACATCAATATTTTCCTCCACTTTTGTTGGGTTCTAATATCCTTTCCCACAGGAGATAGTGTAAATGTGTTCCCTTCTCCATAAGTCATAATCTTGCTGTTTCCTCTTTAACCCCAGAAGATGGCTCTGTCAACAACTTATTTATAAAATTGAGCCATCCAGTGTGAGTCTCACATATTTCTGTTTTTCCTTCAAAACATCTCTATCCTAACTTTCTTTGTACTGCCACAAAATATACTGGTAGCTTCACCCACTGATTCCCTTTCCTCCAGCTTATAGCTGACATTGCCCACAACTCTATGGCTAGGGCTGTAAGCCTGACCTAGTCCTTCCTGCTTTGGAGCCCATATGCCACTTATGACAACATCCTCTTAAACATTACCATTCCCCTGCTGCATCTTTGCCTCTGTTCTGTTATTTCCCACATCAACACCTTTCCTTTACCTTCTTTCAGCTCAGGGTAATTCAGTATGCGATTAATTAGCTAATTAATTAATCAATATGTAAAATAAAAGTGGAAATGACTGGTAGGCCAAGTTCTAATATTAGGGGGATTTGCTCTCCCATAAATGGAATAGTACCTATACACAAGTGATTGCCAATGAAAGTAAAGTTAAGAGTTTTAAGTGCTGTACAGACCAAGTACTATGTGGGCCTAAGAGACATAATGCTCCCCCTACAAGATTTTCTCAGGAAAAATCTGCATCTTTGGTCATTAAGATTTTATTTCAAAATATCTTTAAAGACTGAGTAGGAACTCAAAAGGATAGCAATCATGGTAGAAGAAACTCTAGGCACTGAGCTATGATATCAGAAAAATTAGAGATTGCTTAGGAATTGTTATGCAGAAAAAAAATAATAAGGTGAAAACTATAGTCCATGGCTGAAACATAGAAATTCTAGAATTGCAAAGAGAAGAGTTTTACCTAATTGTGTGGGCATTGGATAGCCATGGAAGTTTTATGTGAGGTGGACACAATTGGTGCTTTATATCATCACAAAATTTTCTGACAACAAGCTTTAGGATAAATTAATTTTGAGCATGACTGTGTTGAAAGACAGGATTCAGGCAAGAGACTTTATATTGTTCTTTTAGAAAGTAACACATCTCTGTGGAAGGCAGATGAGCACATATGTAAGATTTGAAGCTTTGGAGCTGGGCTGTTGTGGCTCAAATCCTGACTCCATTTTTTGCTAGTTTGGTAACTGTAAGCAAATAATTAAATCTCTTCGAGGATCATTTTCCTCACCTGGGAAACACAAACAATAGTACCTTCATTTTAGATTTGTTGAGCATTGCACAAGGTAAGTCACGAAAGGACCATTGGCCCCTAGTGAGTAAACACTCACCAAATAATCAGAGCTATTGTCATCTATCAAGCGTATTATCTTAAAGATAACAATCAAAGTGAAAATAGCAGAATGTGCAAGTAAAAAGCATTCTGGAGGTAACTGAAGGTTTTTCCACTTATCATGTGGCTATAGGGAAGAGTCCAAGATGTCTCAAGGGTTTTATTCTGGGTAAATCAAGTGCATGTGCCATTAATCAAAACCTGCAGGTCACCGGAAGTTGTTGCATTTGGAGCCGAAGTAATAAATTAGGGTTTGCTCATGCTGATCTCAAGGTACAAGTAGGTCATACAGGTAGAGCAGTTATTATGCATTTGAAATTCATTTTACAAATCAGGGATAGAAACACAAATGCTAGGATTTGCACAGACAGGCTGAAATCTTGAGAGGGAAGAAAATCCCTAACAGAATGAATGACTGTTCCAAGGAATGCAGGAATCACCACACTTCAACCACCCCGAAGGCTTTCTTCTCAACTGTGCTTTTCATATAGGTGTCATAGGTTAATCTGCTTGGTTTCCCTGCAGTGGTACCACTGTTGTCTGCCACATCTGCTTTCCTTTGTTCACTCATAACTCATTTTTCTCTTTCTGTCAAATACCCCCAGCCACCTGCATCTGGGAGACTGTGTTTGCACAAATCATTTGAAGTAGCCGAGGACACATTTCCTCTTTGTACCTGATGATGCTATGCCAATGAAATGACTCTCAGGGTTTGCTTCCCCTTAACCCTGACCCTCAGACAAAATCCTACATAATTAGAATGAAAAATAATTCCCACAGAAGTCACTATCTTATAATCAGATCTCTGTTCTTATGATGAATATTTTCCTAGGGGGGTTGTGTAGACCACATGATCATTTTTAAAAATATATTTTTATTTATTTCAGAGAGGAAGGGAGTGGGAGAGAGAGACAGAAACATCAATGATGAGAGAGAATCATTGATAGGGTGCCTCCTGCACGTCCTCCCATTAGGGATAGAGCCCACAACTTGGACATGTGCCCTGACAGGGAATCGAATCGTGACCTCCTGGTTCATAGGTCAATGCTCAACCACTGAGGCATGCCAGCTGGGCTTTATGATCATTTTTAATATATCAATTCCAATAGACCCCCTGCAACTAGTGGAATTTCCCATTTCTTTTCTGTTTCTTATTTCTTATTCTTCCTTCCAGGAATGAATTCCCAGATCATGTCTACATTATCTCTGAAAAAAAAAAAGATGTATTTCTACATTTTTGCTGCCAGGTCTAAGGATTATTCTTGTTGTTTTTCCAACGTAGTTTCCTCAGGAGTTCAGGCTGCCCAGCAGTGCATCTCATCCCCTCTATCTAGTCTAGTGGCTTGGAAGTAGCCTCTGGAATTAATGTAGTTCTTAAACTGAATGTGAAGGAAAATTACTCTATAAGCTACGTTTGGGACACTTTGTAATTGAGACATGGCAAGATGGAGACCATCTGTGAACTACTTTAGTATCTTGGGTGAGAAGCAAAAGTACTATGAGGCTGAAAACATGAAAATTTAAAAAGACAAGAAAATTTTGCGACCTTGTATTTCTAAGAGATTTGCTTATTTTTAATTCAAAATTTACCAAGAACAGAGATTTTGGAAGTCTTGTTGGTATCTGCTTGAGATATTAAAAAGTTGTGGATATGAATTTTCCTCACATTTAATCAGTGTGTTACTTTTGTTCTGTATAATTCCAGAGAGCATTTGTGTGATACAGAGATGATGTATTGCCAATCACAACTTTCTTTTTCTATTTCTAAATATCAATTTGATTTCTTTTCTTCCTAGCCCTAAAGTGAGGTTTTAATGAAAGGATAGCACGGGGTCAACTATTGCATTGGCTGTTGTTGATCTGCCTGAGGTAGGGGTCATAATGACTCATAGGTTTACAAAGAGCCTGAAGTGCCAGTTAAACTTCAACCACAGAATGGAAGCAAAAGTGGCGACATGACTAACCCTTGCCAGCATTCACCTTAGTTCACTTTTACAAAGTGACATTCTGTGCCTGAATATCAGTTTTCCTTGTTCATCCTGTTTTCTTGTCTTGGGATTAGACAAAAAAGTCAATATAAAGAATAAAGGAGAAATGTTTCCAGATTCTGACAAAAGAATGCCCCAGGAATAACTGAATGAATCACAGCATGTGACTGGGTACAAAAACAGATACAGCCCTGGAACCCAAAAATAATTGATTTGGGTCTTCTTTTATTTTTTCCCAAGCCAGTTCTGTTGCAAGTGGGTGAAGGAAAAGTAATCTATTAACACTCACATGCAAAAATGCTCAACACCATTAATCTTCAAGAGAATACAAATCAAAGCCACAATGAGATATTGCCTCACACCTGTCAGAATGGCCATTATCAATAAGACAAGAAATAAAAAGTGTTGGTGAGGATGTAGGGAAAAGGGAACCCTCATGCACCGTTTGTGGGAATATAAATTGGTGCAGCTGCTATGAAAAACCATATGGAGGATCCTCAAAAATTAAAAATAAAACTACTGTATGATATATCAATTCCACTTTTGGGTATTTGCCCTAAGAAAACAAAAACATTATTTTAAAGAGGCATATGCATCCCTATGCTCACTGCAGCATTATTTACAATAGCTAAGATATGGAAGCAGCCTAACTGTCTATTGATAGATGAGTGGATAATGAAGATGTGGAATACAATGCAATATTACTCAGTAATAAAAGATAATTACATTTTGCCATTTGAGACAACATGGATGGACCCAGAGGGTATTATGCCAAGTGGAATAGGTCAGAAAGAGAAAGACAAGTGGCATATGATTTCACTTACATGGAATTTAAAAAACAAGGCAAATAAACAAAACTAAACAGAAACAACTCATAGATACAAAAAACAACCTGGTGGTTACCAGAGGGGTTAGGAGTTGAGCTGAAATAGGTGAAAAGTACAAACTTTCAGTTACAAAGTAAATAAATCATGAGGATGTACTGTACAGCATAGGGAATATAGTCAACAATATCATAGTAATTTTGTATGGTGACAGATGGTAACTAGACTTATTGTGTTGATCATTTTTTAATGTATATAAATATTGAATCACTATTAGTGCACCTGAAACTAATAGGATATTGTATACCAATTATACTTCAATTAAAGAAAAGAAATAATCTATTTACATTATGTTTAGCAAATGCCAAAACATCTGTTCAGAGTCTTTTAAAGCAATTCCATATGCTTTATTTTAATGTCATTGTAAAATATTTCTTTTGTCTCCATGTGTATGATTCAATTTTCTACACAGAATGATGGCTCAATAAATGTTATCAAATGTAATTTACCTTTGATACATCCTATTAAAGAAGATGATATGAACTGCAAAATTATGTTAACACTTATAATTTTTATTTTTTATAAATATTTATTGAGTGCATTTTATATGCCAAATATGTTCAAGGTCTTGTGTATACAATGGTGCCAAAAGAAATATCAATGCCCGACTTCTCAGAATTGTATTTTATGTGCACTTAATATGCACATTTATTCTCTAGGGTGATCTGTGGAGGAAAATAACATGTTGCTAAAGGCTCTCAGCCCAGAGAAACCTAATCTGCACCCACAGATTAGTCACAGTTCTCACTGTTAAGAAACACACTGTCCATTGGGGAAAACCATTCATAATAAAAGTTGAGTACTAGCCAGTTTGGCTCAGTAGATAGAGCTTCGACCTACAGCCAGGTTCGATTCCAGTCAAGGGCACATACTCAGGGTGTG
This sequence comes from Ia io, assembly GCA_025583905.1. Taxonomy (NCBI): domain Eukaryota; kingdom Metazoa; phylum Chordata; class Mammalia; order Chiroptera; family Vespertilionidae; genus Ia; species Ia io. The sequence goes on along the minus strand of JAJQQW010000005.1, from coordinate 73,858,007 downwards.
AGCTCAATACCCAGTAGGGGGCGTGCAAGAGGCAGCTGATCAATAATTCTCTCTCATCATTGATGTTTCTCTCTCTCCCTCTCCCTCTCTGAAACCAATAAAAATATATATATATATTTTTTTAAAAGTTGAATGAAACCTAACTTTTCAATAGGATTTTACCATTTTCAAGGTGGTTTTCAAAGTATGTCTTTAAAGGAAAAGATTTGTACAGATATATAGTTATATATTGCTAACCATTAATAATTACTTATTTTCTGATTTTGTTTCCAGACTTACTGAAATGTATTTAGTTGGAATACTGCAATGTTTATAATCTAAAATCATGCCTCAAATCTCTTGAATGTGGTAATGCATTGCCTTCAACTCAATTGATTAAACGTTTATTCAAGGCTCCTATGTGCCAGGCATGTGTTCAGTGCCCAGACAACAAATCAGGCATCCCCCGCTTTTCGAAAGTTCATTTCATGCCAGTTCCGTTTTAAGAAAGCTCTAATTAGCATTTGTGTCCATACACCGAAAAAAAAAAAATCCAAAGAGCATTTTCACTTTACAAAAAAGGTGAAAAGCTAAAATTGCGTTCAGGGTTTGTTTTGCAAAAACCATCATGGAGGCAGCATTCTCCGCAGCAGGAGAGAGGCATTGCCAAGCTCCTCTCCTGGAACTACACTCAGTATCTCGGCATCGAGCCACCAGAGCTGTGGGCTATATCCGTGAGCATCAGCGCTTTATCTCACTTCATTTTGTGCATGCATTAGCACGATGTTTCCTGTAGTATATCAAAGACAAACATTCCAGTTTTAAGGAATTAACAATCTAATATGCCCATGTCTCTAAAAATTTTTGGTTTCAGTAATAAAATATAATGCTAAATCCTAAAATATAATGCTAAAATAAAATTTTAATTTATAATATCAAATGATCCAGTGAAAGTAGTCAATTCATATTGTTTCCTATAGTTAGTTTTGTAGGCAAAGAGAAAAGACTGATAGTGGTAAATTATAAAGATATAATTAATTTAGTTTACTTATTTCAATAACAGATTTAGAAATTATTTTAGTGCCTATAAATTGTCATTTTACTTATTGTTATAATCTACTTATTAACCTTACAGTTGAGTGCTTATATTTTCTCTTATATTCAACTGAGCAACAAAGGTTACACACACACACACGTACACCCTAATAAACTAATTACCTGAAGACTACTTTATGAAGCTTTCACGAAACTTCAATATATCATTGACAGTTTCATAATCTCCATAAATCCCTTTAAATCACAGAAAGCCTAATATCAATGCTGAATTTGGGTATCAGAACTCTGTTCCAGTGGTTTAAAGATGACTGTATTTGTGGACTTCAAAAAATTACACAAAGCATTAGGAATTGCATTGCCTCAATAAGATTTTGGTTATTTATTTGGCACCTCTGAGAGTTGCCCAAAGGCATTCTTCTTTAGGTTATTGCCTTAACAAAACCTAAGACATGAAAACAGAAACTGCCCGTTGTAATGAAGGCATGGGGCTCTTGCTAGCCCCGTAATGGATATAGGCCACATCTCGCTCCATTCCTGGTCTCCCTGCTATGGGGAGCAGCTGTGGAATGATAGAGCACTAGATGTGTACTCAATAAGTTCTTGCTTATTTACTTTGTAAACTTTGACACATGAATTATCCTGACTTGTAAAAATGTTAAAGTAGTGTAAAAGCTATTTTGCCTAGATTACAGGGCTGTTGTGAAAATGAAATGAGCTCAGCTATGTGATTGCATGTGGTAATCATTCAAGTATAATACAAATGCAAGGCATTATTATGATTTATTTTCTCATGGAAACCTCATCATTGCTTTGTAGCTAATGTTGATTTAATATTACATCATCCATAGTCTTATACATGCCCCACAAAAATTAATGCAGATCTTCTCCTAACAAAAGTTTATATTATATTTATTTCCACTCCTGATACTATGCATCATACATATTGATAACAGGAGCCTGACAATGCAGTAAAATCTGTTAATCTAAATGCTCAGCCATCCTTTACATCTAAGACATATGCCAAACTCTCCATGGCTGAGGTACGGAGTTAAGAAATGTACATTTATAAGTCCCACCCTCATTTCAGCACCACATTCCCTCCCCAGCGCCAACCACATTCCCTCCCCAGCGCCAACCACTGTGAAAATGACTGCCATTTTTTGCCTTTGGATTCCTTCTATTCTCTTATAACCAATGCCTTTGTATCATCTCTCCTTTGGAATTAGGACCAGAGGAGTTAAAATTGCTAGATAATTTTGTCTGGGTCTAGTTCATGATATAATGTTACTTAAATTAACCAAATTTCAGTTTTCTAAACGCTTCAGATTACCTTTCTCTCTCTGAACTTGGGAAAGGGAAGGGTTATCTTATATTCTTTTTCCTTTAATCCACCAGAGTTATTCCTCAACAACTAATTCTCTCCCTTCCACCCCAAGTGATTCGGGGAGTCAGTGCTCATCTCTCTTTCTCTTTCTCTCTCTCTGTCTCCGTCCCCTCTCGTGTGTGTGTGTGTGTGTGTGTGTGTGTGTGTGTGTGTGTGTGTCCCTCTCTCTCATTCCCACTGTTTCTAACATGCACATGTGCTTTTTTCTACCTTTTGGCTATTATGAATAATGCTGAGTTATGGAATTGCTGGATCCTATGGTAAGTATATATTTAATTGAATTACTACTATCCATCTGTTTTCCTAAGTGGCTGCACCATATTGCATTCTCAAAGCAGTGCATGGGGGGTTTCAATCTCTTCACAGCCTTGCCAAGATATTATCTGACTCTTTTTTTTTCATTATAACCATCCTACAGGATGTGAAGTTGCATCGTATTGTGTGTTTTTTATTTACATTTCCTCGACTAATAATGTCAGGAATCTTTGCATATGCTTATTAATTATTTGTATATTGTCTTTGTAGAGTTGCCTACTTAGATCTTTTATCAATTTTTATTTTGTTTGTGTTTGCATTATTGGGTTGTTAAAGTACTTTATGTGTTCTATATACAAGTTCCTTGTAAGGATATATGATCTGCAAATATTTTCCCCAATCTGTATGCCAAATCCAAGGTCATACAGATTTATTTGTATGATTTTTTTCTAAGAATTTTATAGTTTTAGCTTTTAATTCTTATTTTCTCTGCCTGAGATACTCTTCACTTGGTTTTTAGAGTGGTTATCTCTTTTATTCTTCAGGTCTTGTCTCAAAATGTCAGGTCTTCAGAAGGGTCTTCACTGATCACTCAATGTTGACTTTTCTTTCTACAAGATTTCTCTCTCACAATACCATAATTATTTCCTTCAGAGCAGTTTCCATGATCAGAAATTACACCATTTTATACTTCCTTCCTTCCTTCCTTCCTTCCTTCCTTCCTTCCTTCCTTCCTTCCTTCCTTCCTTCCTTCCTTTTCTTTCTTTCTTCTTTCTTTCTCACTATCAGTCTTTTCTCTTTGCCTACAAAACTAACTCTGTGGTCATAGACAAGTTAGTTCATTATACAAAACTGTGTCCTCATATGTTGATTTGCTTCATCTGGACTGAGTGATGCTTAGCACAATGTTTGGGACACGTGGGTACACAATGGATTTTGCTGTCTTTATTAATCAGAAATTGTCTAAAATTCTGGCACTTCTCTGAAACATTTGCAGTTATTTTGGTGAGATCATAAATAATTCAGGAAACATAATTAAAAATATATCAAGGATAAAATTTTCTACTTAACAAGAGATGGACAAATAAGAAAGGTACATGCTACAGTTTATATTTTTGCAGTAATGTTTAAAAATGACTCAAGGCTCTTCATTCTAATTATCACTACCTGGTAATTATATGATAGGATCTTTTCTCTTCTAGTATTATTTGTCAGAAGAAAATGTTTGTTGGAAATCAGGGAAAATATTTGTTGAAATGTTTATTGATATTCTAAATTTTTTGAATTATAAAGAAAAACACAGGTTATATACCAAATCTATGGCTTGTGCACAAAAATATCAAGCCAAGAAAGGGAAGTTAAATTTTAAAGCAAATGGTTTTGAAATTTTGTCATATTGAGATTCAACAGACTATGGGCATTACCAACAGGAATGTCAGGAAAATAAAACAGTTTATGTGCTGAGAGAAGAGCACTACAAGCGGATGAATAAGTTCTGGAAATATTCCAAATGACGAAAGCAGTGTGCTAAGGTTAAAAATTTGTTCTCATGTTACCAGAAACTGCAGTATGATGCATCAATTTGTTCAAATGGAATGAAATAAGCAGATGTTTCTGAAAGAAGGATGCAATAGGTGTTGGATGAAAGAGACCCTGCAGTCGGGAGGCTCAATCAGAAAGCCGTACTCTAGGCTGAAATAGTAGATCCTCAAATGTCTAAGAGAAAATCATTTTTTTTTAGCATTTAAAAAATATATCGCTTGTCCTGGATGGTGTGGTTTAGTTGGTTGAGTGTAGTCCCATGCACCAAAGGTTTTGGGTTTGGTTCCTGGTCAGGGCACATACCTGGTTTGCAGGTTCCATCCCAAAGGGCATGTACCCAGTTTGCTTATTCCATCCCAATCAGGGCATGTTTGCAGTCAACAGATCAGTATTTCTCTCTCACATCAATGTTTCTCTCTCTACCTTTCTCTCTCACTCAGCTGGAAATTAGATGCTTTGTGTGTGAAAATTTCCTGAGCTCTGTCTTATGTGCCTCTTCTCTTGGATGATTTTAGTCTGTATTTAACTGTAATCTTATATAATAAAAGGCTAATATGCAAATTGTCCTCTGGACCGGGAGTTCAACCGGGAGTTCAACCAGGAGTTCGACTAGGGGGTGGGGCCGGCTGGCCAACCACCTGCAGCCCCTCCCCACAGCAGACCCCACCTGTGCTTGAATTTGTACACCAGGCCTCTAGTATATCATAACCATGAGCTTTCAGTGAGGTCTGTGAGTACTACCAAATTATCAAGAGTGGTCTTTGTGACTCCTGAATTTGCAATTGGTTTCAGAAATGAGGGTGTTCTTATGGACTGTTCCCTCTGCCTTGGAAGGGACCAAACTTCTATTTTTTTCTTCTGCCCAAGCCTATGGCTTCTATTTTCTAGGTTAGTCTAGCCCAAGATGGCTGCTGGAATCCCAGATATTATACCATCACTGAAGACTGAAAGAAGTATAAAAGGTATAATTGCAAGTAGCTGTCCCTCCAAGTTTAAGTAAACTTTCTCTAAGAAGCCTTTCCAGAAATTACAAACAGCATCTAATTACAACTCTTTGACAGACTTAATCACATAGCCACATTTTGCTGCAGTTGAATTTGGGAAATATTTTGATTCAATAACAATGAATCCAGTAAAATATTATGTTACTGAAGAAGGAAGGATGCATGAAGTTTAGATTAGACAAATACTGATTTCTGGCACATGATTCATAAACTGTATATTTAATGTAACATAAGCAATGTATATAAATAAGCCTTTTAAGGAATAAAAATTATTGTAATATTTTGATTATGAAAATAAAATGTAGTCTTTAAAATCAATTATTTGAGCCCAACTGGTTTGGCTCAGTGGTTGAGTGTCGACCTCTGAACCAGGAGGTCATGGTTCAACTCCCAGTCAGGGCACATGCCCAGGTTGTGGGCATGCAGGAGGCAACCAATCAAAGATTCTCTCTCATCATTGATGTTTTCATCTATCTCTCCCTCTCCCTTCCTCTCTGAAATCAATTTTAAAAATCTATTATTTGAAAATAGCCCTCCCAAAGAAAAACAATAATGTACTTGTAGACCTATACATAAATCTTCACAACATTATTCATAATGGCCTAAAACTTAAAACAATTCAAATTGCCTGCCTCTTGGTGAATAGATATTTTTAAAACATAAATTACACAATGAAATACTATCCATCATTGAAAAGCAACAAACCATAGATACATACTATAGCACAAATAGATCTTAAATTATTATGCTAAGTGAAAGAAGCCAGATTAAAAAGACCACATAGTGATTCCACTTATATTAAATGTCTAGAAAAGGTAAATAAATATAGGGTGTTCCAAAAAATGTATACACACACTTTGAATAATTATAAAGGCAGTGTTTATTAAAATACATTTCATTTTAAAAATTGAGCTCTCAGCTGTTAAAATGTGCATACATTTTTTTGGGACACCTGTATATACAAACAGAAAAAAACAACACCAGAAAACTGTTAAAGGACACAAGGAAATTTTTAGAGCTAATAGACATATCCTAAAGTTGGATTATGATAATAATTAAACAATTTAATATATTTACTAAAAGTCATTGAATTGTATTCTTATAATGAATACATTTCACTGTACATAAACGTTTACCCCAATAAAACTATTTAAAACTAAACAACTTAGCCCTGCCCGGTTTGGCTCAGTGGATAGAGCATCGGCTTGCGGACTGAAAGTCCCAGGTGGATTCCTGGCAAGGGCACATGCCTGGGTTGTGGGCTCAATCCTCAGTAGCGGGCATGCAAGAGGCAGCCGATCAATGATTCTCTCTCATCATTGATGTTTCTATCTCTCTCTCTCCCTCTCCCTTCCTCTCTGAAATCAATAAAAATATTTTAAAAATAAATAAAAATAAACAACATATGTGAGCTTCCAGGGAAGATATGTCAAGGAGCTGCCACAACAAAGGTAGAGCCCTGGGAATGTGTTTTGTATCAGTCTTATGCAGTGATTCTTAAATATGGCTGAGGACTCCTCTTTGTTAGTGTTATATAATGAAGTTTGTTATAGATGTTCTTACACATCTAAGGTTGCAGTCAGATAATTTTCATTTTAATGGTCTTCAAGTGATTATTTTCATATTAACTTTTGAGAGCCCCTAGTCAAAAGAGATAGGTAATTCAAGTTAATGATATGGTACATTAAGGATTTGGGTTACAGATAAATGAAAAGTTGGATATTTTTAAGTTCAACTAGGATTTCATTACAACATGATGCCATGATTTGTGTCAAACATAAAAAGAAAATTATAAATTAGTTCATAATAATAAAAATACATTTCTTTCAAGTATCAAAACCATAATATCATATGAAATAATACAAACCTGAAGCAAAAGGTAAAGGCCACATGCATAATAAATATTTTTTATTTAATAAAGAAAGATTGAGAAATGAAAGGAAGGAATCTTGGGTGGGACTATGTGGAAATTATTTATAACATGTAGAATGAAAGGTGCTAAAGTTGATAGTTCTCTAAATGTCAGAAATTTTGACGTTTCTAAAGGTGGAAAACAAGTTAAGGACAATACAAATTAATGCTAATTTTGTCTGAACTCAAGGGAAAAATATGATATGGGGTAGTTTCAGAATAGAAAGTTAATTTAATCAAGGTTAGCAAGTCACAGTATTGATGTCATCTTAGTACTAACTACAGTATCTTTAAAAATGAGAAACAATGCATTCATTTTTGGAGAGAAATATGGCAGTTCAGAGAAGGAAAATAATACAGACTTTAAAATATAATAATCATGATCTAACCCTGAATGGCTGATTGGATAATGGTAACCTACAAAGTGATAAAAATGGGATAGTTTTCAAGAGCTTTGGAGAGAAAAACAATTATTTCTCTAAGAAAGTCAGTGACAATTGTGATTGCTATTCTTTTCCATAGAAAAATCCACATCATTGTGGAGAACACAGCAAATGACAAGCCATTCCTTAGAACTGAAAACTCATCACTTCAAAATTTATCTGCTTGAAAATGCAATTTGTGAAAGGTTATCACCTCAAGGTGATTCAGAGAAATTTTAAGTGTTCAGCAAAGTCATCTAAAATGATCTGGATTCCAATACTTGGTAATAATTAGAATTTGACAAGTAAATTCATTTCTTTATTTCTTATTTCTTCATTCTGTAAAATGGAGTTGGTAACACTATTTCAAATGATTTTTGTGAGGATAAAATTGGATGACAGATCGTCATTCAGTCTGCTGGCACAATGTCTGGCACATAAGCCTTCAACAAATGTTATTATGCATTATATTTTATACACAATTGCAAGTTTGATGTAATCTATATATTTTAATGATATGTTATTATCATTATACTTATTATACTGTTATTCTGGAAGGTCTAACTCAAAAGAAAAAGCAACCATAGTTTAGTCACCAAATTCTAAGACATTAGAAACACTGGCCAATACTTGACACCAGTGTGAGAATGGCTTATCTTTCTGCAGCCCTGGAACTATCAATAGTTTCTAGCTGGCTGATTTCATGCTTAGCTCTGCTTTTAATCTCACTTTTTCCTCTGCTTGGAATTTCCATTCCCTCCATCTTTCCTCTTTTCCAACTGCCTAATGTTACTTCACATTTCCTAACAGTTTTTAGTTTGACCTAAAAGCCATCTCTAGCCACACCAACACAGATTAAGAGCTTCTTTTGAGGGCTCCTATGATATTTTTTAAAATATATTTTATTGATTTTTTTACAGGGAGGAAGGGAGAGGGATAGAGAGTTAGAAACATCGATGAGAGAGAAACATCGATCAGCTGCCTCCTGCACACTCCCTACCAGGTATGTGTTCGCAACCAAGGTACATGCCCTTGACCGGAATGGAACCTGGGACCCTTGAGTCCGCAGGCCAACGCTCTATCCACTGAACCAACCGGTTAGGGCTGATATATTTTGTGTGTGTGTAAAATCACCACTGTTTCATTCCCTATTTTATAACAGTGTTTGTTAGTCAACTTTCTTAAAACAGAGGTTTTTATTATGTCTTTGTATAACATTGCTCAGTATATAGAGACTGGTTTATCATAGGCACTTGGTAAATGTTATTGGATTTGATTGGCTTGAACCAGTATCAGGAATCTGTTAAAGCTATAATACAGTTGAAAAAATTACTAGGTTCAAGGGGTAGTTAAAGATATAGATATATATTAATGACTTATAATTAATTGTAGAATCAAATAAATTAATATAGATATATTTAAATATTATTTTCATGGAGAAATCGGCCTACAGGAAAATGTCCTTGCCATCAAGTGTGATTAGAACATTTAATTAAACCATGGGTCAACCTCATTCTGATATTTCTTATCTGATGTACACTTGTGCTCCTTTATTTTCTCTCTAATAATTTCTCATTCATTAGCCAGACCCAGGAGTATTCAAACAAAAATATCTAGGATTAAATAACCCATGATTATTTATAAAATAAAGACTTGCTTTGATAATGTTTTATTGTACCAGAAATTATTCTTGACCATAACTTTCAGTCCCTTCATAATTTGAAATACAAATGAAATCCAACAAAATATGAATTAAAGTGACTCATTACTCAAAGTATTCTTACTTTCAGTAAGAATATACTAGTTTGTATAGCTAACCTCTGGTTTACTCTTTTATAAAAATCATTTTTCAAGTATTTTCTATTTAATTGTTGTTGAAATCAATTCAAGTTCTTTACCAGCAATCCAATTATTATATATTTATTGATTATGACAAAGGTAACTATGATGTAATCCTATGATATAATGTCCAACCTAGAGGAAAGGTATTAGAATATTCCTATCCCTGAAAAAGGGATTTCAAGTGGTCCTCAAAGAAAAACATTTGCACCAGGGAAAGAAATAATAACAATTGAAATAGTTTCAAGGCAAGGAGGACACAAAAAAAATCACTTAAATATGTTGCAAGAAGAGAATGAAAAATACCTTAATATACTATATGGTATTGAAACAGAGAATAAAAAATATTTCCTTCAAGGTATGAAGAGATGAAGGAAGCCTTTCTAGGTGGAGGTTGGATTTGAATTCACATTTGATGGTAAGAAGATGTTTATGAATGGAAAAAGGCATATCAGGTCAAAGTAATAGCTACAAAATCACAAAATTCTTATAGAATGATTATTTTTGGTGATGTAGGTATGTAGTATACATGGGAGGGATGTTAGTAAAGATAAAGCTAGAAAGGCAATAGGAATTACATATTAGAAAATCTCAGTTTAGGGCAAGGGAAAACAAAAGTTTTTAGCAGTGTGTGACATGAGAACTCAGGTAGGCATAAAAGAGAAAGAACTGGATCAAGAAAAAACATACAATTATTGCAACAGTCAAGGTAAGAAAAAATGGGAATCAGAACTAGGTCATTGGCAATATTCTTTAAGGGTAGGAACTACAATTGTTTATCTTTCATAAAATCTAAGAAACTGCTAGGCATAAAATTAGTGCTTAAAGAGTATTTGTTTATAGAAGAATATGATTTTAAGATATTTCATCTCGTCCCAGTTCTTTATTCTCTTTTCAGTGTATGACAGAAATTACTTCATGATGTTATAAATTAACTTTTAATATTTTCATATTTTCAAGAATAAGGATTGATTTCTGGGGAATACGATTAACTTGTATACATTATTGAAAGAATGTGGGTTGCCAGTATAAATTTGAATGCAAAATTTAGATCGTTAACTCAAACAGCTGAAAGTATCATAGAGAAGTAATTACTCTAGTTGAGCATTTTTTAAAGACAAACTATCTAAGAGGATAATGTCAATAATATAAAATATTTTTTAAAATGACAGTTATTAGCTTCAATGGTTGATAAATGTAAAAAAATATAGTCATCACATTACTGAATAACTGCAAATACATTATACTACATAATTCTACTTCCTTTTCATGTTCCATTTTTATCTATTTTCTCATTTTTATCCATTATTAAGCAAACAAACTTTGTAGTCCAGATAATCCAAGTATTTATTTTGTGCTCTGTTCTCAAGGATTAGTTATTCTTGCTGTTAGATGTTTGAGTTGAAAGATTATTCTATGGAATTTCAAACTCTACCTTGGAGCAGCCATCCTGTCCTCACATCATGGTTTGGATGATTCCCTTTTTGTTCTTCCTGCCAATATCTCCCACTTGTCCATTGTAGATAAAAGCAACTGTGATTTCAGTTTGGATATCGGTGAATAGGAGCTGTCAGAAAGAATTTGAACAGTTCAGCACTCCTGGAATGTAGTATCTACCCCTCTTCCTAGTCCTTATTATCTATACTTCCCACATCCACTCATTGGCACCTGTGGCCTGGTTCTGAAGTAGGCTGCCTCTGTTCCCTGTGAACTGCAGGAGTATCATCTACAATTCTCCTAATATTCCCAGCATAATCTCTTCAACCAAGAACTCCTGAGAGCTTATTTAAAAAAGTATATGATTCTACATTTATTTATGTTCACCCTTTTATCTTCTCTTCTAATTTTATTTTTCTTCCTGATTTTTGTCAAGGTTATGCCTCTAAATTATTAAGCTTCTGCTACAAGGAGCTCTTTAAAGATAAAGATCAAAGGCAAATGTGAAAGAGCCCAACACTCAACTATCTCTCTTAGTAGGGAACACAAGGTGTTGTTATATTAACATCACATACATAAAAATAATGAACACAACATGAAAAGTGGAAAGATCCCTTGTCGATGAAAAATTGAATTTGCATATTAATTCCTAGAAAGCCCAAGGATATTATCAATCAGAGCAATGTGTTTTCAACATTTCTTACAAAATAAACAAAACTCTCTTCAAGCTGAACTATTCCTCTAAAAATAAAGCCCAACTGCTTTGTCATCATTTTCTGAAAGCCACCATTAATATCTAAGTTTGCTTTGGATAAAAGATGAATGCTGCAAATAGTTTCTCAATTGAAAAGTTCTTAGGAACTCCAAACGTGAAGGCTGACTCTAGTACATCTGCACATACCTGTCTGTCCTCATGAAAGCTGCAGTCTCAAGAGAGAGGGATAGACATCCTATTTTAAAACTCCAACATTATGAGTATTATGAAGACCAAAGGTAGAGTTATTTTACATTCAAGAACTTGATATAAAGACACACTCAAGAATAAATGTAGTATATTTTGTTTTCAATTATAAAATTATAAGAGGATGAGTTACTCTAACAAGATCAAGTGTTCTCCCCAAATGAAAAAATTTATGTTGATCTGTGGCAAATTTAATTCAGGAAAAAGCTTAAACTTATGGCAAGTACTGTCAAATGGAAGGGATAATGCTACCAAGTTCTTCATTGTCTGGTTTTCTTCTTTATCTAATTAAATGTCAGTGAGATTTGGGGGGGAATAATTCTTAAAACACAGTGGCCCTTTCTGTTACATTGAATTCCTTTGTATTTAAGTATAAATATAATTTTTTAAATGATTCTAGCTCAGGGAAAGATTAATGAGATGTTTGTTCAGCTATTTTGAAATGTTCAGGACTAGAGAAAAAAACAACACATTTTTAATTCAATCAAAGTAAAATAAATACGGTGTTTTGCCTAATGTAAAATACAGGAAAATTTAAGCTTATTTATTCAAAAATTACCAAAAAGAGAAAAAAATATTTAAATTTGTTTTGCAACATTACTTGCAAGTCACCATTAATCTTTAACCTTTTGCACTCGGATGTCGAGTGTGACTCGACACGGTTAGCATTAGAATAAAGGAATTGAGAAAAAAGCAAGCAAGTGCAAAGGGTTAAGTTTACTCTAGAAAAAAGATAAATGCTGTCTTATTTTGGAAAATAAATTTTCAATATTCCTTTTGGGACATACTCATATTGAATTTTTATTTGCTGGTACATACACACACATATTAGGAAGAAATAAAACCCATTAGTACCCACAAAAAAATACAAAAATGTCCCAACAGGTGTAGGTACCTAAATGTATATACCGATAAAAGGAATTTTATCAAAATCAATTATTTATTAGCATATAAATATATGACAGATACTTAATAAATAATAAACTTAATGTCCTTAGTCTTTATAATTTAATGTGTTAAAAGTTGTACTCCTGAGGAAGACTTTATGTACATAGGTTCAGGTTAATGGCATTCTCCTCTCTGTTACTAAAGCCTCTATATGTTTAAATTTGCCCTTAATTTTGCCTGAATCCCCATTTGCAATACTTCAAATGTTTTCTCTTAACTTTGTGTTATTTTTTTCCATGAAAGTTATGGATAATAACTAAGTAATATTGATATTTTTGAACTTTGTTAGAATATTTACTTACATTCATACCTGCATCAGTTTAGATGTCATTCAGCTAATTTTCACATTAGTTGTTTCAGAGGATACCAAATACGTAGCCGAACACTGTGGAACAGGAGAGCATATTTTAGTTTGGCGTTCTGTCCTTAGCTTGCCCCTGCTTTCCTCAAAATCCTACAGATACCACGGCTTTTAATCCTTCTTGAATTTGAAGGACTGTTTTGTCATTCTTTCCTTGTTCTCAACTCATCTCATTTACCAACTGCCTTTCCTCTGGTTTCTCTTTTCCCTCTAAAATTGCCCAAGTTTTGATCCAGGTTAAAAACATCTTTGTTTGAGTCAAAGACAGTTTACACTGTGTTGTTGTTGTTTTAATATGAAACTTCTAGATAGAATAATCTATAAACTAAGACATCCTTTACTCATAATAGTCTCTTATTAATCTTTTCTAATGTTAATTTTGTGTATGTAACTAAACCCAAATTGCTTTTCTTTTCAGTTTTAGTGTTTTTGTCTCGGTTTTTCAATGACTTAGGCAACAATATACACTGATGGTTCTTTTCTTAAGCCTATGGAAAAAAAATTCTACTTTGTTTTCTTTTTCAATATTAAATGTAAACCGTATTTGGCATTTTTCAAATGATCTATACCTTTTATAAATTATCCTCCTGGAGAATTCAATCATTAGCATTGTTTAATATAATTTTTAAGACTTATTTTTTCTATACTGCCAGTGTTTCATCTGCCAAAATTATCATTATTTGAGATGTACTTGTTTATTTGAGTAACATAAAATTGATGGTCAACAATTAGCAATTTTGTTCAATTCAAATTGATATACTCCTATGTGTAACAAAATGTAAGATAACACACAAATATTTAAAGTGGCTATGGCTGGAAGAGAAAATGGGTGCAGGTTTTAGATTGGGAGGATTTTAATTACTATTTGTTAAATATTCTAATTATATGGACTTTTCACTTTCATTTTAACAAATCAGTATGGATTGCCTGGATGATGTATTCATGGATAATTTTGCTCTTTTCCTTTATGACTTTGTGTGTATGTTATAATATTTAATATTATTTTTTAAATAATTTTTGTTATTAGAAAACTTCCCTAGCCACTGGAATTACCAGATACTCTGTAGAATATTCACTCTGAATACTGACTTTTCTACAAAAACTATTTGTTAACAACCTTTATTAGTGCATTTAAATATAATTTTATTGGAGAAATCAAGATGGCAGCATCGGTAAACATCTAAACTGCTGCCTCGCACAACAATTTCAAAACTACAACTAAAAGACAAAACGGACATCATCCAGAACCACAGGAAGGCTGGCTGAGTGGAAATTCTACAACTAGAAGGAAAGAGAAAAGCACACTGAGACTTAGAGGACCTGCAGGAGGCAGAGGTACAGAGGCATGTGTGCGGAGAGGGCTAGCAACTGAGTATGTGGCTGGCTTTCTCAATTGGGAGGGAGACAAAAGCTCCCAACTGCTCTGAACTCCAGTTCCAGGTGAGACTCTGTGGACCCAGACTCATTCGGGGAGAAACTGGACTGTCTGGCAGCGGGCGGAACTCGAGGGCAGCTTTCTCTCAGAGGTGCTTGCAGCGATTACCGCGGGACACTGAGACCCAGGGGCCTCTTAGGACAGGGCTGATGGGAAGCCATTGCTGTCTGCTCCGCCCTGAGACTCTGCCCCATCCAAGCTGACCACAGAGGCTTTTGCAAGTCTTGTCTCATAAGGGTGTCTCCAGCACAGAAGTTCTCCCAGTGTAGACACAGTTGATCCTCACAGCCAATTGGCCTGGAGGTCAATTCCTCCCAGTGATACCAACAACAATCAAGGCTTAACTACAACAAGACTGTGCACACAGCCCACAAAGGGGTGTACCAAGAGTGTCTACCTCCGGTAACTGGGGAGGCTGAGCCACTGGGCCCTATAGGACACCTAGTACACAAAGCCACTCTATCAACTCAGGGAAGCAGCCAAAATGCGAAGACAAAGAAACAGATCACAAATGAAAGAAATGGAGGAAAGCAAACGAATGGATATAGAGTTCAAAACCACGGTTATAAGGTTTTTCAATAATTTTCTAGAAAAGGCCAATAAATTTAACGAGACCCTCTAGGATATGAAAAAGGACCAACTAGAAATTAAGCATACACTGACTGAAATAAAAAAGAATATACAGAGATCCAACAGCAGACTAGAGGATCACAAGAATCAAGTCAAAGATTTGAAATATGAAGAAGCAAAAAACACCCAACCAGAAAAGCAAAAAGCAAAAAGAATCCAAAAATATGAAGATAGTGTAAGGAGCCTCTGGAACAACTTCAAGTGTACCAACATCTGAATTATGGGAGTGCCAGAAGAAGAGAGAAAGCAAGATACTGAAAACCTATTTGAAGAAATAATGACAGAAAACTTCCCCCACCTGGTGAAAGAAATAGACTTACAAGTCCAGGAAGCACACAGATCGCCAAACAAAAAGAATCCAAAGAGGACCACACCAAGACACATCATAATTAAAATGCCAAGAGCAAAAGACAAAGAGAGAATATTAAAAGCAGCAAGAGAAAAACAGTTAGTTACCTACAAGGGAGCACCCATACAATTGTCAGCTGATTTCTCAACAGAAATGATGCAGGCCAGACGGGAGTGGCAAGAAATATTCAAAGTGATGAATAGCAAGAACCTACAACCAAGATTACTCTACCCAGCAAAGCTATCATTCAGAATTGAAGGGCAGCAAAACAGCTTCACAGATAAGAAAAAGCTAAAGGAGTTCATCACCGCCAAACCAGTATTATATGAAATGCTGAAGGGTATTCTTTAAGAAGAGGAAGAAGAAGAAAAAGGTAAAGATAAAAATTATGAACAACAAATACATATCTATCAACAAGTGAATCTAAAAGTCAAGTGAATTAAAAATCTGATGAACAGAATAAACTGGTGAATATAATAGAATCAGGGCCATAGAACGGGAGTGGACTGACAATTCTCAGGGGGAAAGGGGTGTGGGGAGTGCAGGAAGAGACTAGACAAAAAGTGTACACCTATGGATGAGGACAGTGGGGGGGGGTAAGGGCAGAGGGTGGGGTGGGAACTGGGTTGAAGGAAGCTATGAGGGGAAAAAGAGAAACAATTGTAATAATCTGAACAATAAAGATTTATTAAAAAATAAATAAATATAATTTTATTGTTGTTAAATATATTTAAGAAGTACGCATGCAAATGGATTTTGCTTTAACATAAATATTGTCTAGGTTGTTTTTAAGCTCTTTACTTATCTGATTCTCTGATTTATTGGGAAAATAACTTTATTAAAAAGTAAATGTTGAGATATCCATTAAAATTATAGCTTAATTTGAATTGACATACTCAAATAGAGCAATTTTCCTATGCATGATATATATACATAGTATTGATTTCAGAGAAAAATGGAGAGGGAGGAGAGATAGAAACATCAGTGATGACAGAGAATCATTGATCGGCCTCCACAGGGGATTTAGCCCACAACCCGGGGATATGCCCTGACAGGGAATTGAATTCTGACCTCCTGGTTCACAGGTGGATGCTCAACCACTGAGCAACACTCGCTGGGCTGCATGATGCTTTTATAGGGGGTAACCATTATTCCCTAACATGAAGAGAATGAATTATTCATAATAATGAAGTATGACTTAGCATCATGAACTTTAGTTATCTGACTGCTTGGTTAGCCAGAGACTCAATTATAAATACCTGAAAGTTACACCACTATCTCTACCTAACACATAATTTCTATATAAATGTATAAATCTACCATTGCTGTTATCTATTTCTATTTGTATCAGAATCAATACAAATCAATAAATTTGTGTGCTGTGACTAAAGATGAATTGGGGCAGAATTAAAAGTCGGCCTCGGGCAACATAATATTTTTATTAATATATTTTGGTTGGTAGTTATCCTTTTTAAAATTAGAGTTTTACTTACCAAGGCATATAGAAGAGAGTTTACTAATCTTTGAAATTTCCCATTTTTGTCAGAGAGAAGTTCTGTATCAGATGGATCCCATCTGTTATAGACTGAATCGTGTCCTCCAAAATTCATATATAGAAACCTTAATCCCCAATGTGACAATATTTGAAGATAGGGTCTTTGTGAAAGTAATTAAGGGTAAATGAGGTTAAAAGGTTAGAGCCCTAATATAATAGGACTTGTGTAATGATAGGAGGAAGAGACTCCGGAGATCTCTATTCCTGAGCGCATGAAGGAAAGGCCATGTGAGGACACAGTGAGGAGGCAGCTGTCTGCAAACTAGAAAGAGATCTCACCAGAAACCAACCCAGCTGGCATCTTAATCTTGAACTTTGGGATATTCAGAATTGTGAGAGAATAAGTGTCTGTTAAGCCAATCTGTATCTGGTATTCTTTTGTGGCAGCCTGAGCAGACTTAGACAACTGTACAGTATTTTGCTTTAATTGGTTATGGGTATTGTTACTTAAAACTGAAGGTCAATTTTTACGGCATTGTCTTTGACTTTAGGACTTCTATGAAAGGTTTTAAGTAAATAAATTGGGCCTTCACATTATTTCCCAAGAAAGAGTAAATTTTCATCTTTGGACCAGAGTACCTAATTGTTTCTTAACACACAAAGTAGAGTGCAGGTCAGGCCTAAAATATAGTCTGCAGTGTCCCATTCCAAGTCCTCATTGTCCCAGATAATGTGTCAAGGACTAAAGATGGGCTGAGAGCTCCAGTCTGCTCTGAGCTGACAGCTGACAATTGTTTCCTAAAACTCCAAAGGTTGCATTGAATCTGCATGTAGGATCCCAGGGTAATCTTGCTTGCCATGTGTTCCTAGAAGTCCAGTACTTTGTCAGCTGTTCATCCTGAAAGCACCTGCCCATCACTCTTCTTTATACCCAAATCACTACCATCTCCTCTTTATGCCCAATAGTACTCACTATTTTGTCAAGCTACCGTCTGTACCTTTAGTAAATTGGTTATTTTAGATAAAGAAGAGCCCAATATACAAAAGTACTACAGCAATTGTGCTTGTGTGTGTATATTGCATATATTATTAAATATATGTTTCTAATAATGAGAAAAATGTTCAGTAAAGTTATTTACACCATAATAATTTGGGTGTCATTTTTGCTTAAAATAGTTAAGTGATTAACTCAAATTTTTTTCTACTCATGGCAAATAGATCATACATGAGTAGAATATTCATTGGGTCATAGTATTCTCAAACAAAACATTACCAATCCAAAGGATTACTTCCATTTCTTGAAGAAATGTAATTTTGAAATGTGTCTAAAGTTACCTAGGGAATAGATTATTCAGAGTATCTCAAAAGCAATAATAAAGGTTGATACAAGTGGGAAATATAAAAGTTGAGATACTGTTAGATCCCATGTACTTTGCTTCTGTCTCTACTGAACTTCTTTGCAGTTTTGATTACTGATTCCAAAGATCTCTTAAAAAAGCCTTCATTTTAAGGCTTTTGGTGTTTTGCATCATTGCACTTTTCCCCACTTATTCTACTCTTCTTACTTGTCATGCAGGACAGTGCTTCCTCCTCATGCCTCTTGGACCCCTCCATCAACTGTTTTTCTTGTTTTCAGCTTCTATTCTTTATCATCTAAATTAGTCATAAAAAAAAATCTCTACTTGGATTATCTTTTGTTCCTCTTGTATTTATTTATTTTTCATGCACATTGATGGCAACTCTCATCGCTGTCAAATCTATTATCTGGCCCCTATAACGTTCCCAAATTCTAGGCCTTGTGTCTCTCTTCCCAGAAACTCTTTCAGCATATCAAACTCAGTGAGGAAAACAAGTGTGTTTCCATTTCTTCCAATCTGTCAATGCTCCTTCTTCTCTCTTTAAGAGCATCACCAAGTGAGAGGCACACTTAGACACCATACCAAATACTTCTAGTGAATTATCCTTTTCCTTGTTTCCCAAGTAAAAGTCACCTACACCTGCTGTTGAATTTATTCCTAATTTTCAGATATGCCCTTACTTCTCCATCTCGTGTCTCTTTTGTTAACGCTTTATTTATTCTCACTTGAAATATTGTTAGACCTTTTCTTTTCTTTTGTTAATCCTCACTCAAGGATATTTTCCATTGATTTTTTTTAGAGAGAATGAAAGGGATGGGGAGAGACAGAGAGAGAGAAACATCAATGTAAGAGAGACACATAGATTGGTTGCCTCCCGCATGCCCCGACCGAGGTGGGGATCCAGCCTGCAACTGAGGTACATCTCTTGACCAGAATCAAACCCGTGACCCTTCAGTCCATGTGCCAAAGCTCTATCCACTGAGCCAAACTTGCTAGGGCATTGTTACAGCTTTTTAACTAATACTTACACTTACATTAGCTTTTCCTTAATAGTCTCTCATATATAACGCTATCTTGATTAAAAATGTTATGTTTTCCAATACAATCTTGGAATGCATAAACTGATAAATTATTTTTGTTCTTCCTCAACACTTGAAATTCTCTCTTGA
This sequence comes from Ia io, assembly GCA_025583905.1. Taxonomy (NCBI): domain Eukaryota; kingdom Metazoa; phylum Chordata; class Mammalia; order Chiroptera; family Vespertilionidae; genus Ia; species Ia io. Next base: position 73,838,472 of record JAJQQW010000005.1, on the reverse strand, counting down.
GGATGAAGTACACATTATGAAATGTTTGAAAATTTGAAATATATTAAGTTTTATACAGACAGCAATGAAATATCTGATATGAGAACGGTCTTTAAAAATATTTTTTGTATGTCTAACTTTTAGTCAGTTTCTACTCTTTACCACTCACCTAGAGGAAAAGCTAGATGGGCCCCTAATTACACCTGGGTAAACTTAAGCTTGAAAAAGTTAGTGATTTTTCCACAGCCCTAGTTTTATTAAGCTCTGAAAGAAGGATATAAACAAATCACTCTAATTTCAAAGCCCTGACCTGTGTCTGATACTCTTTAATAGTGTGATTAAGTTGATCTCCATCAGAGGAACTGAGTTGCTACATTGAGGAAGATTTCAGGGTTATTAGTAAAGATCAGAAGTTCAGATTTAGATTCAATAAGTTTATGGATAAATGTGTTTACAGTCATTAGGAAAAAACACTATGAATAAAAATGATACCATGATATTATTTCACCTACACTACTACCATTTAATTTATCACAGAATAAATTGAGAAAAGCTGAAACAAATATGGGCTACAGCAAATTCAGAAATGATAGAGTGCTCAACGTAAATGATGACTATGTAAGAAGCAGGGATGATACCTATGACTGAGCTGAGAAACGGAACACAGAGCTATGCCAGGTAGGGCTCCTTTAAAGTATAAAAATTGTTGGAAAAATAAAGGAACTTAACAATCTAGTGGGTCCTCATAAAAAAATATATTCAATATGCCTAATTTTTAGGGAAATACAAATCAAAACCATAATGAGATCTGCCTTATAGCCATTAAAATGGCTACTATCATGATAACAGAAAATAATAAATATTGGAAAAATGTTGAGAAATTAAAACTATTGTGCAGTGTTAGTGGGAATACAAAAAAACAAAAGGATTTTTCCTATAAAACAAAAACTGGATGCACTAAAGTATGACTTTTGTCTTGGTAGATATTTTCAATTTTAAGTTAATCAAGCAAAATGGTCATTTTAAAGTGAAATATTATGTACTTAAGAGTATAAACATCTTTTTTTTAATTTATTTAAATATATATTTTATTGATTTTTTACAGAGAGGAAGGGAGAGGGATAGAGAGCTAGAAACATCGATGAGAGAGAAACATCGACCAGCCGCCTCCTGCACACCCCCCACCGGGGATGTGCCCGCAACCAATGCACATGCCCTTGACCGGAATCGAACCCGGGACCCCTCAGTCCGCAGACCGACTCTCCATCCACTGAGCCAAACCGGTTTCGGCTAGAGTATAAGCATCTTTATAACCAACTGTAATTATACTTATAGAAAGTTATAAGATTCTCATTAGTAATAACCATCGACCCCCTCATGTGATTCAGTATATTTTTACGTGAGCACCTCTGAAGTATAGTTGTGTGAGAGTATTAAGATAAGTAAGCATGTACTTCCGAGGGGGAAAAATGACTGTTATATGCAAGGACAGAAAATTGGAGATACTTTACTTATCATCCTATTCCATTCCAGGAACATTATTTGCTGGCTCATCACTTTTGAAAGACCCAGGGGTAAAAGCACCAAACAGTTTAAAAGAGCTGTGGTATATTCTCCAGGCACCAAAAGGATTTAATACATGCAAATTTCCATTAGTGCTAATGGGAGTTATTATAGGTGATTTATACTTTAAAGGTAATGAACTAAAAGTCAGTTTCTATTTTATCCACTTTGAATTACTCCCTTTTTTATTTTGCAGAATTCATAGGACAAGATGAAGAATAAATATAAACAATTCAAATATTTAAAAAAAAATAACTGCATGTGAAATTATGCACTTTATTGTTGATCATAATGTTAATTTTTAAATTAACATTGGCACTCATTTCTCACTTCTCTCTGTGTGTAGTTAGCCAGTGAAGACTATTTTGAATATTAGATTGACAAGCTGCTATTGTTAGTAATACTAGAGGCTTGGTGCATGAAATTTGTTCACAGTGGGGGTGTGTCCCTCAGCCCAGCCTGCACCCTCTCCAATATGGGACCTCTTAAGGGATGTCTGACTGCCCGTTTAGGCCCGATCCTAGCGAGATTGGGCCTAAACGGGCAGTCAGACATCCCTCTCACAATCCAGGACTGCTGGCTCCCAACTGCTCCCCTGCCTGCCTTCCTGATTGCCCGTAACTGCTTCTGCCTGCCAGCCTGATCACCCCCTAACCACTCCCTGCCATCCTGATAGATGCCTAATTGTCCCTAACTGTCCTCCCCTGCCAGCCTGGTCACCCCTAACTGCCCTCCCCTGCCAGCCTGGTCCCCCCAAACTGCCCTCCCCTGCCAGCCTGGTCACCTCTAACTGCCCTCCCCTGCAGGCTTGATTGCCCCCCCAACTGCCCTTCTTTGCAGGCCTGGTCCCTCCCAACTGACTTCCCCTGCTGGCCATCTTGTGGCAGACATCTTGTGTCCACATGGGGGCAACCATCTTTGACCACATGGGGGCAGCCATCTTGTGTGTTGGAGTGATGGTCAATTTGCATATTACTCTTTTACTAGATAGGATGATACATAAAAATGTTTTCCATTGTTGCTGTACCTGAATTTCAAGTATAAATAAATGTAGATAATTATCTGGCAATCATTATTGTTTATTGGGAACCTTTAAGATACTGAACAAGATTGGTATAAAAAAGCTCTCATCTCCACTTTGACAAGCATGTGGTTTGTTAGGAAAGCTATCTAAGTTGATATATGAATGCAGCTTTCCCTGCTCCCCATAATATTGCCTCACATCCTAATGCCTTCCTCCATTGAGTCCTAGGATTTCTAAGATTCATCTTAATGCTGATATGTGGTTTTATGATTCTATAACCCCGAAAGGTGAAGTTGAAATACTAGAAAATCTATTACATATATTTACCTTCAGACCAACTTAAACACATATCCTTTGGAGTATGCTTACTGATTTTGAAGACTTTTTCCCATTCCATTTTGATTTAACATTGTTTTCTCACATGCACTAGGCTACATGATTCTATTATTTTATTGTGTTATTCACAGAATGGAACTCATTCTCATTTCATTGAGTTGAAAACAAAATTCAGCCAAGTAAATTTGAAGATCTTATTGGTTTTATTAAGCAATTCATGAATCAGACAGCATCCCATCTAGCAACTAGAAGGATACTCAGAATGGGTTGTACAAAATGGAAGGTTTACATAAGAAGAAGGGTGGTGCAAGGGAGCTATTAACTAAAGAAAATAAAGGATTATTTTTAGACCAGAACCTCTTCGTGGTGGTGAGGGGGGTAGCAGTGAGAACTGTAAAGGTTTTTGTCATGCAAATTGCCTCTCTTTATACTGTATATGGGATGGAGAAAGTGCAGGTGACAGATTGCCATATTGCTGTAGACAAGAAAAATTTACCCTGTTTGATTAAGATTATATTTCTCGGAGAGGTTGCAACAGCAATTAGATCAGATATTAAATCTAGGTTTGGTATCATGGGCTTTAGCACAAGTGATGCCATTTTTGGGCCTGTGGTTTTCTCTTTAACAATAGTTTCAGTGAGTATTTCAATAGCAGGAATAAACAAATCTCTAGGATAGAATTTTTGCTCATAAAATGGCATAATGCAAAGATTATAGCTTTGTTGAGGAGCTTACACATGGCCTTTGTCTATGTGCAAATGAGCAGAGAAGCATTTCAGAAAACCAATCATTCTCACATGCTGCAACTTTCAACATTTTATAACAAAATCTTAAGTAATGGTTCAAACTCATGCTGACCTTGATGACATATGCAAGGATGAGTAAAAACAATGTTAGCACTCCAGGTGCAGGTCGTAGTTTCGGATCAGTAGCCGGTGTAGCAAGTGGGCATGCTTTTTGCAAATTTTCTGCTCTGAGATCAGCATTTGTGATTTAAATATGTACCCTCAAAAGATGTTCATAAAAAGCCAAAGAAATAACTTTAGAGGTAAACAAACATAAACAATATGTGTTCAACCAAAAAAGGTAGTCTTGGTTTTCAGGTGCGAAGATAAAATGTCCACTAAGGATTGAAATATACTTTTGATTTCAGCTTGAATATTCAAGATGCTCTTACAAGTTTCTTCTTATGAGAAATAGTATGATGCAATTCAACATATATTTCTGAGCACTTTGTCTTTTCCAGATACTGTGCTGGACATATAGAGACAGATGACAGAGTGCCTGTCCTTAAATAATTCATAGTTAAGAATGAAATAGAATATAGACATAATCACATACATACACACTGCATTCGTGTATATATGCATGCGTGTGTGTGTCTATGTATAAAATAAAGCACAGAAATTATAAGTAATAGTGAAGTGGAAGGCTTAAGAGAAAAAGGGAATTGGGAAGTCAAATAGGATGGCGTACATAAAACTTTGCTGTTTTATAGGATACTAGAGGCCCTGTGCATGAAATTTTTGCATGGAGGGGGGTGGTTCCTCAGCCTAGTCTGCACCCTATCACAATCTGGGACCCCTTAGGGGATGTCCGACTGCCAGTTTAGGCCTGATCCTAAACCAGCAGTTGGACATCCCTCTCACAATTCGGGAACACTGGTTCCTAACTGCTTGCCTGCCTGATCGCCTGTAACCACTCTGCCTGCCTGCCTGCCTGATTGCCCCTAACTGCTCACCTGCCTGCCTGTCTCATCACCCCTACTCTCCTGCCTGCCTGATCACCTCTAACCACTCTCCTACCTGCCTGATTGCCCCCAACCACTTGCCTGCCTGCCTCATCGCCCCTAACCACTCTCCTGCCTCCCTGATCACCCCTAACCACTCTGCCTGCCTGTCTGATTGACCCTAACTGCTTGCCTGCCTGCCTGATCTCCCCTAACCACCTCTGCCTCAGCCCCCACCACCACGGCTTCATCCAGAAGGACGTCTGGAATTATATCTGGAAGGTCACTCGGTTGTCTGGTCTAATTAGCATATTACATTTTTATTATTATAGATACTTAAAAACTTTACCCTACCTGAGAACTTCCTTATTTTTAATAGCAGCACATCTCACTGGCTATTCCTTTTAGACTTCTTTCCCAGTTGGATTACTTCTAGACACAGTCTATATGTTGAGAACCTCAGGTATGAATCCTACTGCCTCTTTCTTCATCTCCCACTCTTGGTCTTAATTTCCATCCATATTTTGATGATTCCTAAATTTTTACCTTCATATTGGTCCTCTATTGTTAGATCCAGATGGGTATATCCTACTGTCTACTTGACATCTCTACATGGTTATTATATTAGCATTTTAAGTATATAAAAATATCAATTTGGAAATATTCCTTTCTCTTGCTAGAAAACACAACTGCCCCCTCAATTTCTCCAGGTTAGTAAATAGTACTAGCACTTACCATGTCTTCAAACTCAAAACTGTAGGAGTAATCACTAGCCTCTCCTTTCTTCCTGCCCTTCAAAATGATCCCTGGGTTAAATCTTATTGTCTCTCCAGCCAGAGTATTATATTCACTACCCTCTATTGACCTTGCCAATATCAGAGTTCAAGCCAAATGATCAATTTCCCAAAACCTTGTTTATTTTTTAATTAAAAATTAGCATAAAATCAATTGTCTAAAAGCCAATTCATAAAGGTCCAATGGCCAAAAATGCAAATTCATTCTAACACATTTATACTAAATATTTATATAGTTTCAAGGATATTGTGGTTTCAAAAGATTTTGAGGACTTTTTCATTATCTGTTAAGATAAGTTGATTAACAGTAGTTTTAATATGGTTAAATCTTCAGTTGTTTTGCAGTGAATTTGTTGATAAAGTTAATTTAAATGTCTGTTTTTGGAGTGATTCCCACTTCAGTCCTTAAGAAATTCTCAAATATTAATTTGGTTGAGCTTATTAATGACTTTCTGTCTATAAATTTATTAGAAGGTAAAAACTCATTAATCTTAAAGTTCCAATATTGAATATGTATCCCCAGGTATTGTCATGGAAAATGCAGAAGAGATTCATATTCCCAATCCAGGGAATAGTAAAACATTCAGGAATATACGAGATTTTGGCTTGCCACAGTGAAATGGCTCATAATAAATAAAAAAAAATAAATTCAAAATAAATTAAAACTTAAATTGCTTGACTAAAATATCTCAGAAATTTTCAGTTTATTAAAGCTATTCATTTCAATCAAAATATTGCTAAATTTTATGAATAAATAATGGTTTTAGTAAATTGTTAAATTTGCAATTTGGCCATTCAAAATATTTATGACTTATTTTAAAAGATTCAGTCATTCTAAAATTAATGCATGTTTTCTTTTGGGCAAATTGAGCTAAAATCATTCATTCATTATATCTTTATTGGAATATTACAAATCTTCCTAACTAGTCTTTCTTCTTTTGTTCTTGTGCAATTCTACCAACCCTCTGTCTTCACAGCAGCCAGAATAATCACTTTGAGAGGGTATGATGATCATATCACAGTCCATTTATAGTCTATTAATGGAGGCCAAATTTACACAGTAAAATTGAATCTCCCTGTCAGGAGCCTTCAGTTCACTTAGTGATCTGACTCCTTACTACATCTCTAACTTCATCTCAAACCACTCTTTCCCTGTTCACATCAGTCGGTCACCTGGATCTCTGTCCCACTACAGAAAAGATAAAATATTTTCTGTATAGAGCTTTTGCATTGTTCTCTCTGCCTAAAATTTTTTTTTTCCTGGTTCTTTACTCAGCTGACCTTTTTAATCTAATATATTGCTCCCTTAAATAATCATTGTCTACCTATTTTTTTCTATGAAAAACTGCCTCTATTATTCTTTATCATAGTAATCTATTCTTTTTCATTCAAATTATACTTCCTTATAGATTTCCTTTATTTACATATTAGGTGATATATTTATTGTCTAACTCCCTGTAATATAAATTTCATAATATAAATGTCTTGTTCAACGTTGTCTCATCAACGGGCTTGGCACATGTGTGCTGCTCCCTATATATTTGTTATTCTATAAAATAACATAAAATAATATGATAGTTTGGACAATAAAAAAACATGGAAATGGACTCTTTAATAGAAAAATAATTGAATCTATCATATCAAATCAATATGTTTGATATCCAGGTAAAAATTCCACAATGAATTATTAAATAAGTGATTTGTTAAGGAATATAAAAGTAATATTGATAACTACCCTCCTTGCTAAAAAACATCATGTAAAAATTAACTTACTATATCCCAATTGGACCATAAGACCAATGGATTAAGTGACTGCTCTATAAATAGCATATTTTTATTTCATTTTATATTCAGCAAAATATTTTCATAGCAATATGGATAAGATGGAAAAATAGACACAGGATTATATTATAAGCATGTGATCTAATGAGCAACTCTTACTTAAAATTGAATATTCATTAATGAAACTAGAGGCCCGGTGCACAAAATTCATGCACTGGACGGGTGGCGGGGAGGTGTCCCCTCAGCCTGGCCTGTGCCCTCTCGCAGTCCAGGACACCTTGCTCCTTACTGCCAGCCTGCTGTGGAGGCAGGAGAGGCTCATGCCACCTCCACTGCCCTATCCAGCCATGAGCCCGGCTTCTGGCTGAGCTGGGGGGAGAGGGGGTGCCACTCAACCAGAAGCCGGGCTGGCTGCTCCTTAGTGCTGGACCTGCCCCCCACCCACTGGTGGGGGGAGGCAATCTGGGACTGGGCTGGCCAGGGGAGGAACTGTGAGAAGTTGAGGCACCAGAGTTGCACCCTGTCCTACCTCTGCAGAAGCTCTGGGACTGTGCTGCCCCCTGTTCCCCAGCCTCTATGGAAGGGGCGGTGCTGGGCTCAGGACCAGGCCTGCACTGCGGCCTCTCCAGCCACCTCTGCAGAAGGGGCAATGCAGGGACTGGGCCCGCCCCGTGGCCTCTCCCACTACCTCTGTGGAAGGGGTAGTGCTGGGACCACCATGGCTGACCTGGCAGCGCAGCCTCACTGGCCCCGCCCCTCACAGTCCCAGCTTTGTCTGGAAGGTAGTCCAGAAGGATGTCTGGAAGGTTGTTCGGCTGTGCGGTCTAATTAGCATATTATGCTTTTATTATTATAGATGTTGTCAACTTTGAGAAATTGCTCTGGAGGTATGTCATAAGATTATCTTTGGGCTTTATTTTATTTAACTTTTTTGAAAGTAAAGGTATTTCTAAAGATATATAAAACATTCAGTCAATATTACAAAGCAGGGAGAATTGTTAAAATATTTGGTTGACAGGATCAGAATAAAAGTATATAAAATTAGGCTAGACTAATGTACTAAATCAAGTCAACTAAGGTTTATTAACAATAAATATAAAAACTTTCATTTATATTTGCATTTAAAAACATAGATATTAGATGAAAGAACACTGACAACTCTTTAAGGGGAAGCAGGTAGGACAGTTTAGTGGAATTCAAGCTTAACCAGTAGTCACGCCCTTGAGGTTTTAAGGATAAAAGTAGAAATTGGCAAAGAAGTACTATTAATAGAAACATATTATCCAGACAAAGAGATTAGGTCCATTCCAATATCTATGAATCCAAACACTTAAGGCTTGTATTTTCAATATGACATTAAAAGATAAAGCTTATTGCCTGGCCATTGTGGCTCAACCAGTGGTTGAGCATCAACCTATGAACCAGGAGGTCACAGTCTGATTCCTGGTTTGATTCCTGGTTGGGGCACATGCCTGGGCTGCAGGCTTGATCCCCAGTAGCGGAGCATGAAGGAGGCAACTGATCAATGATTCTCTCTCATCATTGATGTTTCTCTCTCTCCCTCTTCCTTCCTCTCTGAAATCAATAAAAATATATTTTTAAAAATAAAAATAAATAAAGCTTACCTAGAGGGTAAAAATGCCTGGGAACTGTTACTTAAGTAAAAGGTATTTTAAACTGTAAACTAGAAGGCTAAGCAGGCAAGTAATATGAAAAGAAAGTTTGGGGAAGTCATAACCTTAAGTTGCTTTTCAAAAGTAAAAATTACAGAATTTAGTATAACTGAAAACTGCTTTTAAAATGTTAAGCAAAAAAATAAAAATATCAACAACAGTCACATGAGAAATGGGAGTTTTATAATGATAAAAGCTGTCATTTATTAAGGATTTATGTGCTATACACTATGGAAGATAGTTTGCATGTTTTATCTCATATCACTCTCATAAGAATATCTTGGAAAAATGAATATTATTGTTCTTATCATATAAACAGCAAATCTAGGTATAAATTATTTAATAATTATTCATAAACATCAGAGTAAAAAAATAAAAAGATTGACATTTGAGCCCAAATTGGTTGTACTCTCTAGTCCATATTGTTTTCAATATACTAGGCTGGGCTTTTTTTTTTTTTTTACCTTATTTACATTTTTTTAACATTTTATGTCATTGTAATGACTATGAATTACTCCAAGGAAGAGAAATGTGTTTAAGTTAAAATAATAAAAATTCTGAAAGTATTGAGTTATGTTGAGAGAGTGGAAGTGAAAGTAGAAAGTGGATTGCAAATGGACAAATAAACATTTTGGAGAAAAAAATGTATTTCTTTCTTAAAATAGTTATATTCATTCATCTCAATTTTATGCATTTTCTGTAGTGACTAAGAATATTTTCCATCTAGAGTAAAATAAACATGGTCTTGTGTTCTTGCAGAACACAGTTTAGACTTTAAAATACATGCCATCCTCAGAAACCCAGGAGATAAGCCTCCACAACTGTTAAATTAACAATTAATTAACACTTGTGCTATTATCTTACAGTTTAACATTTTGGTCAAGATTTCCCTCCATTTGATTCTCACAAAACATTTCTTCATTTTACAGATAAGAGAAAGAATCAGAAAATTAAAGTGACATATTTAAAGTAATAGAGGAAGCAATTGGTAGAAGGAGGATAGTCCAGTACTTCTGACTCCGAATTTTGTTATACACCACATCTACACTAATAAAAGAGAAATATGAAAATTGATTGTCACTTTGTGATGCCCACCAGCCAATCAGGAGTGAGTATCCAAGTTAACCCGACAAATATGGCGATGGTCCTGCCTCCCAGCCACTCCAGGCCTCTGGGCAGCATGCATGCAGGCGCGGAGTGGCCGGGCGGGGCAGGACACCTGCTATGAGGGAAAGGGGAGGGGGGGGGCAGGAGGGAGCTATGAGGGAAAGGAACAGCGCTCCAGCTGGAGTGAAGACTGAAGGCTCCAGCCGCAGCAAAGACTCCAGCCACCGTGAAGATTCCTGCTGGAGTGAAGACGGAAGGCAGCGGCCAGAGCGAAGGCCTGGGTCCTGGGTGCTGGAGGAAAACCGGTGCCGGCAGCCAGGGGAAGGAAGGCCTATTGCACAAATCTTAATGCAATGGGCCTCTAGTAGACTCATAATAGCAAAGGCAGGGAGTACATATAAAATACAAAATTCCCTATATCATAAAGCAGCATTATGAACAGGAATTCATCAACAGTTTCAGTTTAATGCAGAGATTTTGCATCTAGAAGGTAGTTCTCTGTTGGTGCCCTTGTCCAGTTGAATATTCTCAAAATCCTTTGTGATCACCAATTGAAAATCTGTATCACTTTCAAGGCCATCTTTATTTTGCTTATCCTTTTATTTTACTAGTAAGTATACTCTAGTAAGAGAAATGGATCCTTAGCCATGTTCCTAACTGAAAGAAATTTTGTACTGTCTTTTTATACAGATTGGTTTTGTTACAGGTAAATTGGGCTAATTTATCACCAAGTTTGCAGTGAAAATGAACCCTTTATAGAAACATGGTTTGAAACTTGAACTGAATAATTATGGTTCGACATAACAAAATCATAATAAATGTAATAACTAACATTCTCTAGAGGTTAAAATCTGGAGTTTACAAATCAATAATCCTTGACAATATTAAAGTAACTTTTTAAAATAATTCAAAAAATATCTTTGGCCCAATTAACAAATGGGCTTAGATGAATTTCAAATATATGATGCCAAGATGTAGGATACATTTAAATTTAACTTAACTTTTAAGGGAATATGTACATATTTGCTGCTTTCCTGTTTTTTAACAGAATACACTGTCTAGCTTATGGGCTAACCTCTCAAATTATCTATGTCAAAAATTCACCATTCTTTCGAGGTTTTTCATAAACTAATAATGAATTTATGCTTCCTAGTCATAGCCAAATTAAAGAACATAGGGATTGCAATTTTGTTTCTCTCCATCTAAAACAAGTCTTATAAGTTTAAGTGTGAGATACTTCTGTGGAGTGGCTGAGCACAAATTAGAGACAGATATATCTGAGAGTAAGATAAATGTCATAAATCATTTTAAAGGCTTTAATATAAATGTATATGTGCAAAGTATGTGACATATAACTTCATATAATATTTAATTATCCTAACCAGACTAAGTCTTACTATTGTTTTGCCTGAATTTATTTCCCCTGCGTTCTCACTGTTGTTTTTCTCTTTATTCTCTACGATTGCCAACAGTATCATGTAAAAATTAACTTTAAGTAAAAAAAATAATAATAAAAAAATTAAACAATCTGATTCAAAAATAAAAATTAAGATTCTCCTCTTTCCTTTTTATTTTGTACTGGTCTTTAAAATTATCTTACTTTAATAAATGTTCAACAATTGTTATCCAATAATGTTAATAGGGTAATGAGTCTGAAGTTCATTTAAGTGGGATATTGCATCATAGCATAAGACCATAAGAATTTTACTGGAAATGGAAAAATAAAAATTGATTATTAAATTTTACTCTTTTGATAAAATATCCTTAAATAGCATGCCAATTGGAAAATAGAGAACAGCCCTAGCCGGTTTTGCTCAGTGGATAGAGCATCAGCCTGCGGACTGAAGGGTCCCACGTTCGATTCCGACCAAGAGCACATGCCTGGGTTGCTGGCTCAATTCCCAGTGGGGGGTGTGCAGGAGGCAACTGATCAATGATTCTCTTCCATCATTGATGTTTCTATCTGTCTATCCTTCTCCTTTCCTCTCTGAAATCAATAAAATATTTTTTTAAAAAAGAAAGAAAATAGAGAACAAAATAAAGAAAGCTAGCATGTTCCCAGAAAGAGTAGCTGATAAAATATGACACCAACAGAGCAAAATGCTCCCAGCCAAGCTAACAGCCCATAGAATGATGGTAGTATGCACTTTGTAATTGGACTGTGAGGCCTAGATTTTCACAGATGCTGCTAAATGTCGTATTTCCACCATGTCACAATGAACAAAAGGTAAGCCCTTAGATGAAACCAACAGCTGTGTCACCATTGAAACTCATCTTATGTAAATAATGTGTTGCAGGTTCAAGAGGCCATTAAAACAAATTCAGGGATCATGCCATTTGTTCAACTTCATGAGCAATAGGAATATTACAAGTCTAGGGTCTGCCATTAACAAGACAAACCCCCGTAAATCCTGAGCCAGATAAACCTTGGAGATATTCAATTCTAGCTGTAGTCAAATCAACTCAGTGGAAAATGGGTACCAAAAAATGGATTACTGCTCTATGCAAAATTGGGAACAACCAAAATTACAGTAAAACAATGAAATTATATGAGGACATGCCTAAGCATAATTTCAAGCAACAGGGCATAGCCAATGACTGCTGGGAAACCATAGCAACAGGCAGGCCAAGCTGGCATATTAGCAATCCGAGATGGGATGGCTCTTATAAAGGGAGGAAGCTGAACTGTAAGCAGGATCCAGGCTGTAAACATAAAACAAGCATGTTTCCTCTCTCACAGAAGGGAATGCAACTGTATTAGTTACAATATTCTAATAGATGCTGTCATTGAACATGAATCACACTGGAGCCTCCTATACCTTTAGAATCCATGTATGAGGCCTACTAAAATAATTTTGGTAGTTCAGTAATTTATCGCTATTGGATGCTATTTGAGAAAAATATATTTCTACCCAAAACAATAAAGCATGTTAGAACAAAGCTTTAATTTTTCCATCTAAGTTAAGTGGCAATGAATTTTATTTGGTAATCTACATTTAGAAATTGAGGATGCAAAGAAAATGCCATAAGTGATAGCTTTCTCAGATGGAACATGGAGATTCACAATCCTATATAATAAAGAGGTAATATGCAAATGTTCATTACGCCATGACACATAACAACCGATCACCAGGAGGGCTGGGCAGTGTGCTACAAGCAGGGAAGAGCTACAGGAGGTAGGGGCAGCAAGCTCCGAGCAGTGGAGAGCTACAGGAGGGTTGGGCAGTGAGCTACATACAGCGGAGAGCTACAGCAGCGGTGGACACAGCGGCCAGCTGAAGCAAGCGACAGTGAGCTACTCACGCAGAGATTCGTGTGCAGGGCCACTAGTATTTAAATAAGTTCTGCATGTCAAAAATAGAACATATCATTTTCTCAGTATAAATCCAAAGAACACAAGGAACATATAAATTCATAGAAATGGAAACTGTAAGATTCATTTTCTATTTCTGCAAAGGAAAATGTTTTCTTCTTTTCCATGTCTATTCTAAGGTATTTAATCAATAGTATAATGTAAAAAGAACCACTGACCTCTAATGATAAAATATGTTCTCTATATTTCTTTCTATTATTACTGTCTTGAATATTTATAAGCTAGACTATACATTACATTTGCCTGCATGAATTAGATGTAAATTTCAAGTCATATTTTAGCCAAGTAAATACATCTTCAAGAAAATACCTTTAATGAAGGAAAAAATGGGATTTTGAAGCCAGATTTGAAGTACAACTCTCTAGATAGTATTTTATTTGAGACACTTTACTGTGCTCTTGTAAGACAGAAAATTGCATTGAAGATGAGTATTTTCACTAATTGAGATTGAAAGCAGTTGGATCCATTATTATTTCCAATAGGATAAAAGAAATTTTGCTAAAGCCTACGTATTGTACGTGGTTATAATTTTATTATCTTATGAAAATTAGTACTATAAAAGTGATTCTTAATAACTGGTATAATGAGTAATTATACATACAGATCTAAACTTGACAACATGAGGCTGTTTTAATTTTCTTTACTTTCACTGACTTCTATCAAATAAATAAAATGAATAAAATATATACAAAGAAAGCTTTCTTTAATGAAGCAGAAAAGAGGTCATGACTTCAATGCATAAATTACATAAAAAAACTGTCATATGCTCTGAAATTATAAAGATAGAGAGACACAAGGTTTTGCATGTAACTCATTACATACAAGGAGTAAGGGAGGGTTAACATGTCCCTAAAAGTATGAATCAGGTTCCTAAAATATATTTCCTGTGGTTCTTTAAAATATAGAGATGGGAGGTCATAGAAGAAACATGGGCATTGCTTCAGCTCAGCACATAAATGTGGGAAATTAAAACTGAAGGAGAAACAATAATATGCACCGATTTTTTCGATTTGGTACAGGCTTTTACCAAAGTGAATTGACACAAAGAAGGGAAGAAAAACAATTATTATAACATAATGACCCCATGAATTAAGGGGCTTTAATACATGTCATATCAATCGACTGAATGTAAGCAACCCAGGGAGACCATGTTTTAAAGGATAATGGACATAAGAGGCTTAGTGCTCTCACAACAGTGCTGAACAAAGCTGTGACTGTTCCTAAATGTCCTTCCTCCACACCACCCTCACACTATTACTCAGGAGGTGGCTAGCCTGAGTCACAGATAGGTAATAATAAAGAAGGAGTCCTGGCCGCGGTGGCTCAGTGGTTGAATGTCAAACTATGAACCAGGAGGTCACGGTTTGATTCTGTGGTCAGGGCATATACCCAGGTTGCAGGCTTGATCCCTGATCATGCAGGAGGCAGCCAATCAATGATTCTCTCTCATCATTGATGTCTATCTCTCTTCTTCTCCCTTCCTCTCTGAAATCAATAAAAATATATTTAACAAAAGGATTGGTCATGGTATCTGTATATAGATATCACTGAAATTTAAGAGATGGAGACTGGGATAGCTGCTGTAAATAATAGGGCTCAGTTGCTCCAGGACTTAATAAAGAATAAAAATTTATTCTAGATTTGTGCACCTAAAAGCTAGAGGCTAGAGCATTTAGCTACCAGTTCCCATTGGTAGAGGATTGGCCTAGAGGTTAATTCTTGCTGAATCTTTTGACTGCTCCCTGGGTGAACTAACCAGTTCAGAAAATGATCTGAAGGGGAATGCTGAAAGACATTATGCACTTGAGGTGGGATACTGACAACCAAGATGAATCTAAGGTTGCTCTGAATTGTCTACCAGAATTCACGCTTGAGTCAGAGGCTGAGAGCATGGGAAGCATTCATGAGAGGCATCTGCTTCAGCCCATGGGTCAAAGCATAAACTTTAGGATACAAGAGAAGGAAAATAAGAAAATTAAAAGAGTTTATATAGTATGAAGAGAATAAAAAACTAAATCAAAGCAATATTAGATAAGCAAAGAAAGGAAAGAATGTTGGAAGTATGATCAAGTATTACATTTTACAAGGTATTCAGGAATATGTTCTACAATTTCTGTTGAATTGGGTAAATGAGAAAAAATAATTGATTTATATAAGTTGTTTGAAAAAGTGGGTCACAAAGTCACATTACACATAATAAATACTTACTTTTCCTGCATTTGTATGCTAATTTTTCTCCTAAAAATGCTCCCACCTGAACACCTTTATGTGTCTATGGGAGTTAAGTAAGTTAATATATGTAAAGTCCTTAAAACTATCTCTTGCATGATGTGGGCAGTATAGAACTGTTTACTACTACTATTAAAAAGATTGTAAAGACATTGTGAACCATGTAATAAGAATTTGTGTAGAGATCAGTTTGAAAATTGTGAAGAGAATAGCAGGATCTTCTCAAGTCAGAGAAGATAATTTCTTGGTGATCTCAAGTGCTTGGGAGCCCAATATCAAAGGGAGAAAAAGATGGTGGTGAGGGAAATCCAGGTTCTAGGGACAGAGAAGTCAGGAAGATCTAGAAGTGGCTCAGGGACTAGAACAAAAGGGATGGGTAAAGACTGCTCATAGCCAGTGGAGGGGGTGGGGAACAGCTAACCAATAAGTTAAAACATGGAGCTGTGGCCCAGGTTGAGCATCAACCTATGAACCAGGAGGTCACGGTTTGATTCCCGGTGAGGGCACATGCTGGAGTTGCTGGCTTGATCCCCAGTAGGGGGCATGTAGGAGGTAGCTGATCAATGATTCTCTCTCATCATTGATGTTTCTGTCTCTCCCTCTCCCTTCCTCTCTGAAATCAATAAAAATATATAAAACAAAACAAAACATGGATCTATGGAGATTGTTTTTGGAGAATTTTAGAATTGGAGACATTAGAAATTGAGCAATTCTAACACCCATAAGTATACTTGTAGCTAGACTTCATAACCATGTGTAGTGAACATTTAAGAATTAGTATATTAATAACATGAAATTATACTTTATAGTTTACATTTCTTGAAGTAATGCATACATACACACATACATACATACACACACATGCATATATATATATATATATATATATATATATATATATATATATAGTCTTTTCCTCTCTCTATAGATGCATATATGCATATCTCTCTATATGTATATATGCAAAAAGCACTATACACATAAGGATATTTATTGTCTTAAATTAGCAGGAAGCTAAAAGTTTGGAAAAATAATATGATAGATCTTTAGCTTATTATTCTAACAACTTCACTGATTACTCCTTCAACTTATTCTAATGAATAAAACATTGTAAAGATGACAGTGATATACAGATATCATTACCCTATTAAGAGCATTTTGCTAAAATATTTTTATAACCTCTTATAAAATAAAAGAGCATCTCAATGTCCATGACAAATAGGCTTTAACTAACATTTATTTTTAAAATTAGCTTGTTAATTTTCTGCTCATTTTGTTTATATGTGTTGATGACTTATTTTTATAGCTTTAAGTTTTTCAGAGACCTCGTTCAAGCATCTCTTTTATACACACATACTTGCTTTGTACTTTAAAATAATAAATTCACATCTGTCACAATCTACCCCTTTTTATCTTTACAGCAGTAATTTCCTTACACTCTCAGTGTCTGCAGAAGAAATATATGATACCTTTTTTCCCCATCAGTAGGCAAATACCAGAATATTGGAGATGTCTCTAATTTTACTACACAGAATATTTTTGAGACTATAAGCTTCGGTCACTTACTTTTTTCATTAGCACAGAACATTACACTCAAAGATACATTCACCTCAATGTCTTCCAGTTTTCTCAAAAGATTATTTCAAAGTGTAATTGTTTTATACGAAAGAGTGAACACTCATATGTTACATGGTATTGACTGTTGCAAATCAATATGAATATACTCTTACTATCCAAGCCAGAATATAGAGAAAAGGCACATTTTGATCCCATGTGGGTAACAATTCCAGGATGAATCTTCACTGTGGAAGATTCATTTCATATGATGAGTAGTTTTCTATGAGTTAATATATGAATCAACTCATTACTATCTTCTACTAATGTAAAATATTTTATGAAAATATATCTTCCATGAACTTTGAGCATAAATTACCAAAATAAAAAATGGAAAGGCACTTATTTTATTTCACTAGAAAAAGAAGAAAATGAATATTTCTTATCATTTAGGGAAAGTTTTAACAAAATGTTTTAAAGCCCTTTTTGGAAATTTATTCAATTTATTCTATTTGCCTTATCAAACTAGTAGCAGAACAAGAAACTGCTGATAAAGAAAAAAACAATAACAATTTCAACTTAGAGATGCAATGACATGATCATTGTTTAATGGCTTTGTAGGAAGGGAATTCAGTAGTCACTTCCTAAATAGGGTCATAATTTAAATTCAGTGAAATTACTATTGGTAAGGTCCTCATCTAATTATACACAAACAAATGCACCTTAATTGATGTCTGCAACATCTTAAGTAATCCTTTTATATCACAGCCAAGTGCAATGCTTCCAAAGGATTTAAATAACTAAGAAAGGTGCTTAATCAAAAACAGCTAGTTATTCCAATTAACTTTCTGTTAAACATGAATGATGCTTCATTCCCCGTGTTCGGTGCTATAAATGGTGACAATTACTTTACTCATTCATTTTTTGGTCAGCCAATAAATATTGAATAACCACTACATAAATAGAACTGCTCAAAAGTTTGAGTTAAATAGCTTTCCAGGAGTCAAAGAATATAAAATCTAATAGGAAATAAAAGGTATATACAAAAGTAACTGAACTACAGCACAGTAAATTAAAAGCAACAATTATATTCCAAAAGTAAAAATATTTTATTTTGTGCCTTCCTTCTCATCTTCATCATCACTACTTCCTAAACAATCACCACTCGCATCCTATCACCAGGCAACTATTGATATGCTGTCTTTCATTATAGATTATTCTTTCCTGCAGTTTCATATACATATATATATATATATATATATATATATATATATATATATATATATATATATACTAGTATGTATGAACAGTATAAAATCTTATGTGTTTTGCTTCTCACATTCTGCATTTTGAATTTCATTAAGGTTATTGTATATATCAATATTCTGTTTTGCTTTTTTTAGTAAATTTCCATTTTACAAATATATCAGAACTTTTTCAGCTGTTTATTTGCTCATGATATTTGCACTGTTTCCAATTTTGGACTTTTATGAATAAAAATGTAATAAGTATTCATATGCAAAACTTTATGTAAGCTTGTGTTTTCATTTTTCTAAAGTAAAATTTGGAATCACATGCAATGTGTGATCTTAACTTTGTAAGAGATGTCCATATGTTTTTGAAGTTTTTATAGCTTTCCCATCAGCTATATTTGAGAATGCCAATTGCTCTGCCTCCTCTCCAACACTTGATATTTTTAATCATTTTCATTTTAATGATTTTAATTAGTATGTAATGATATAGCACTGTGGCTTTAAATAATTTCCATTACCTCAATGGATAATGAATCTTGAACAATTATTCACGTACTTATTTTTCATCCATATATCTGAATGTCTATTCAAACTTTATGTTTATATTTTAAATTAGGGTTTTAAATAATATTGACTTGTAAGGGGTCTTTATATATTCTGGGTCATCTCCATGAACATTGATTTGTATTAAGCAAATTTCTGTCTCATAACATTACTTCTGTCTTCAGAACTTCCTTTAACGTTTCTTATAAGGCTGGTCTACTGGTAATGAATTATTTCAGTTGTTGATTTTGGGGGAAAGTCTTTTTCCTATTTTATTTTTGAAGGATATTGTCCCTGAAATACAATTCTGTATTGATGATTGTTTTCCTGTATTGAAAATTATGTTTTACTTTCTCTACTTTAAAAGGTGCAACTCTATTGTCTTTTTGCTAGAAAAAATTTTCTCACCCAAGATTTGCTACATTTTTTTATCTGTTTATATATAATGTGTTTTTTCTCTAGGTGCCTTCAAATTGTTTTCTTTACTTTTGATTTTATGTTGTTTAAATATAGTGTGTGTGTGTGTGTGTGTGTGTGTGTGTGTGTGTGTGTGTGTGGGCATGAGCTAATCCTGTTTGGAGTTCTCTGAGGTTAGATATGTAGTCTGATGTCTTACATTGTTTTAGTATAATTCTTGACCATTATTACTTCAACTATTGACCATTATTGCTTGAAATATTTCTTCTCTATTCTTTCTCTCTTTTCCTTCTGTGATTCTAATTATACATATTTTAGACTACTTGATATTGTATCATACTGCTCTCTCTTTCTTATTCTTTTTCTTCTTCTTTATCTCTCTCTTTTTCTCTCTCTTCCCTTTGTATTTCAGTTTAGATCATTTCTATTGACCTTCCTGAAAGTTCACTGTTTCTATCCAAGTCTGTATCCTATATACCAGTGGTCGGCAAACTCATTAGTCAACAGAGCCAAATATCAACGGTACAACGATTGAAATTTCTTTTGAGAGCCAAATTTTAAACTTAAACTTCTTCTAATGCCACTTCTTCAAAATAGACTTGCCCAGGCCGTGGTATTTTGTGGAAGAGCCACACTCAAGGGGCCAAAGAGCAGCATGTGGCTCATGAGCTGCAGTTTGCTGACCACGGGTATATATAATGAGCCTATTAAGGGCATTCTTCATCTCTCATACCACATTTTTTTTCTAGTCTTACAAATTGACACTTTTTTTGTAGCTTCCCTCTCCTGACTTTTTATCCATCCTCTTTTGCATGTTCTATGCCTTCTGGTACTGGAGCCATTAATTCATTAATCATAGTTTCTTTAAATTTTTTGTCAATGGTTCTAATATCTAGATGATTTCTCAATCTGATTTTGTTTATTACTTTGTATTTTTAACCTGGGTTGTTAATTTTTCCATTTGTGTCTCTTGTTTTAGAATTCTAGACATTGTGTGTATTAATGACAGAGGTAAATTGTTTTCTGACCTTGGGACTGACATACTTCTTTTTTCTGCTTGACACTAAGTGTGACATATACAGTCAATCTACTCATATGTTGAAATGTTTGGGGATTTTGTTTTGCTGTAGTTACTCTTGGTGCACTTCCAGTTTCAAGTTTCTTTACCTTTAACTTGAGTAAGGCTTGGTTGCCAGAGAATTTTGCTTAAATTCTTCCTATCCAATCTTCACTACCTCATGGCCTTTTTCCAGGCTCTTGCTCCTTTAAGGGACCAGACAGCTGATGCTGTTTTCTTAGTGCTTGTCAGCCCAGGGAAGTGCTCTGTTGTCCTGATCCAGTCTCAGACTTAAGCAGATGTTGTACCCATGTGTCTTCATGTTCAACATTTAGACATACTATTGTCCATCCTCCAGTTGTATAAAATTTCTAATTCTGGGCTCAGGACTATTTCCTGTCCCTTTCTCAAAGACAGAGGAACTTTTTCTATTTCTCTTCCCCAGCCACCATCCATCTCCAATGTGTCTTGAGGTCAGTAGTGTTTGCTGCCCTTCCCTAAAAAGATTAAAGCTTTTGTTCTGTAGGAAAAAAAAAAAGACCCAAGCAAGGCTTTTTGACTTTCCAAAGGTGACAAGTACTCTCCCCAAGAAACCTGCGAATTTGAGGTGGTTTCTTGGGTCAACCACCTTACTCTTAACTATTTTCATGAGCATTCAGTGAAGATCTGTACAGAAGAGCCACTGAATGAGTGTAAAGTTCCCTGGGTCTGCTTCCCTGGCTTCTGAACTCTCACATTAGGCCACACAGAGCCTTTAGCATTCATTAAAACTTTTAGCTGAATTATTTTTCACACCTGTAGTGGAAGCTTCATTTTTCTCCTGTGGTCTGCCCTACATACATCAGCACTCACACTCCCCTTTTCCTTCAAAGTGCCTGCCTTTCTTTGGCTTATGACCTGACCTCTCTGCAGTTTGAAGAAAAGCTATGATTTTTGTAGATTATCTATTTTGTATATGCTAAGTAAAAATTAGAAGTCTCTCATTTTGAGATCCATTGTTATTTAATCTTTACTAAAGTACTCAATCTTGTGTGTTACTATCATCTTCATTATATACATAAGGAAATTGAGTGGTAGAGAATGTAAATCATTGCCCAATATCATTTAGCCATTAAACTGCAAAAACCAGTTCTCTTAACTTCAACATCACTGTGTAGAGTTGGCCAAGCCATAGGTCAGAGATGTTGCAAAATGAAAAGTCAATGCAATAATATTCTACCATAATCCAGGACATCTCCTGAGTGGTTTGTATCTCTGGAATTTCAAAAGTAAATATGTCAGCTTTCCTCCCACATCATGCTGGTGATAATGAGAAATTATGCAAAGTAAAAAAGCCAGGCATAAACAAATATATACTGTATAATTGCATTTATATAAATTTACTAGAGGCCCGGTGCACAAAATCCGTGCGCTCGGGTGGGGGGACCCTCAGCCTGGCCTGTGCCCTCTCACAGTCCAGGAGCCCTTGGGGGATGTTCGCTAGGAGCAGGCCTAAGCCAGCAGTGGGACATCCTTAGCGCTGCCTGGTGGTGCCACTGCCACTGCACTTGCCAGCCGTGAGCCCGGCTTCTGGCACACTGATCACCAGGGGGCAGCTCCTGCATGGAGCATCTGCCCCCTGGTGGTCAGTGTGCGTCATAGA
Source organism: Ia io (assembly GCA_025583905.1). Lineage (NCBI taxonomy): Eukaryota > Metazoa > Chordata > Mammalia > Chiroptera > Vespertilionidae > Ia > Ia io. The sequence continues at coordinate 73,816,417 of JAJQQW010000005.1, read as the reverse complement.
AACCAGGTTGTTCCGCTGTTCGATCAATTTGCATATTAGCCTTTTATTATATAGGATAGGATAGGAATACTAAGTTCTGGTAATATAAATAATAAGAGCATTAGTAGATTCTGAACGGGGAAAGTGGGTGGAGGCTGTCTTAAAATAAGCATAAGAAACTTTATTATATGCTGATAATTTCTTTCATATTAATTTTTATGATTGTTAAATTATATACCTTTTTAAAACACATAGCACTGTACACATAAAATAGAGACCCTTTGTGAATTAATGTGGCTATCACACAGGTCAGGCAATGCTTGACACAAAAAAATGGGTATGTTCAGTCTATGCCCGTGGTCAGCAAACTGTGGCTCACGAGCCACATGAGTGCGGTTCATGAGCCACACTCTTTGGCCCCTTGAGTGTGGCTCTTCCACAAAATACCACAGCCTGGGCAAGTCTATTTTGAAGAAGTGGTGTTAGAAGAAGTTTAAGTTTAAAAAATTTGGCTCTCAAATGAAATTTCAATCATTGTACTGTTGATACTTGGCTCTGTTGACTAATGAGTTTGCCGACCACTGGTCTATGCTATAACCACTGTTTATAATCTGTGTTTTAGTCCTGACTTTCCATTAAGACAGAATGTTATTGCCTGGCTGGTGTGGCTCAGTTGGTTGAGCTCATCCCATGCACCAACAGGTCACTGGTTTGATTCCTTTTCAGGGCACATGCCTGGGTTGTGGCTGCTTCCCCAGCAGTGGTCTCAATCCCTAGTAGGGGGCATGCAGGAGGCAGCCTCTCATGGCTGTTTCTTTCTCTCCCTCTTCCTTTATCTCTCTCCAAAAATTTAAAAAATATATATATATTTTTAAAAAGACACAGAGTGTTATTGCTTATTTATATGTTTTTTATATTATTTTTTATTTTTAAATATATTTTTATTAATATTTGAGAGGAAGGAAGGGGGGGGGGGAGAGAGAGAGAGAGAGAGAGAGAGAGAGAGAGAGAAACATCAGTGATGAGAGAGAGAATCATTGATTGGCTCTCTCCCGCATGCCCCATACTGGGGATCGAGCCCGCAACCCCGGCATGTGCCCTGACCGGGAATCAAACCTTGACACCCTGGTTCATAGGTCCACATTCAACCATTGAGCCACGCCGGCTGGGCTATGTGTTTTTTTTTGTTTTAAGTATTATTCAATGTTCACACAAAACTTTGGCCCTAAAAAAATGGCCTTAATTTCAAATATAGTAATGGTAGCCCACTTGTGAATACAAAGGTACAGGACCACATCCAAATAGCTGCTTTCTTACTGGAGCATACATTTAATATCCAACAACCATCACTATCACTAAGTATTTTATAAGCCTTACATTTTCCATATCTACTCAAATGTGGACTTGTGCAGAGAGATGCTGCCTAATGATGGAAATGACTAATATAGTTTGAACTTCAATGGTTCATTCATTATATGACTCATGGATGGCCCAACAATTTAGCTCAAATTGAGTTTTCTCATTTCCATTTGCTACACACACTAGTGCTGGCTCCCTCCTGTTGTTATTTCCTAGTCAGCATTTGCTCAAAATGCACTTACTTTTGCCACTTTGCTCCAGTTTCTGCCTGCCAGGCTTGTGAGTACAGGAAAGCCAAGTGGATGTGAGCATTTGTTTTGTGTCAGAATATTGACTACCTCCCAAGACTTCATGATTTCAGGATTTCCCCAGCATTTGGTGTTCATTATAGCATCCAGAGCCAGTGGCAAATTATTTTCAAAAAGACCTAGAGCTTTATTGTTAAAGTAAGGTTTTATATCATAATTGGAAGGTACCCTTAAAAATAAATTCCTGGGCTGGAAGAAAACAGCCAAGTGGTTGCCAATTTCCTCTCTGACACTACTGCTTGTATTGACTTTTTAAAAATCTGTCTTCTATTCTGATCATGTAGTATAATAAGAGACAAAGGAAATTAAGGGGTTGTTGTGATTTTTTAAGATCACAAAGTTGGAATTCACCTTCTTTGGTCAGACAGCAGATAGCCAATGCCCATTGGAACTCCAAAGCCATCTTCTCTTGGTTTGATATTTGGTAACAGCACTCTAATTCAGAATCATCTTTCTCTGTCTTGAGTTTCTTGGTTCCTATTTTTACTTCCTCATTAATCAGTGCAGTGTCGCAAATTTTAATGAGATGGTAAATCAAATGAAAATGTCCCTTTCTGATTTGCCAACTTAGACTGTTTGCTATTTCTAAAAGCCTGATTTTTGGAGATTTATAAAGAACTTGAATTACTTATTAAATTAAAAGGGGGAAAAAACATCTAAGTTGCTGCAAGCAGAATATATTTTCTCTTGATTTTTTTGAGACATTACAATCAGACACTAGAGGCCATAAATAGCAATGACAAAACAAAAATAAAGAAGTGCCCTAAAAGAGACCTCCCCACATCTGAAAGCTGACTTTCAATTGTATTTCAGTCTCAGTTCCTACTCTCTGCACTGAATTATAAAAGTGTATCCAGCACCCACCTGCCTGCCTTTGTTTTTGATGGTACATAGTTCATATAGATGCTTTTATAATGCAATCAACACGTAAGTTTTCAAAACAATTGTTCAAAAGCCAATATATTATATGTTTTCCAAAATCCAAGTTTCCTATCTGTGTTTGGTCGAAACCTTGAAAGGTATGTCCTCTTACCACTCTTGCTGTACCCTTTAATGTAAAGACAACAGTGGCATATAAAAAAGGTATTAACCTTGAAGTGGACTGAATCTCAATTTCCATGTCAAATAGCTACTAGCTATGTGATCTGAAATAAGGTGACTAACATTTGTGTGTCTCAATTCCTTCTTTGTGAAATGGGAGAACCATTTGCCTCATCAGATTATTTGAAGGATAAAATGGTAGGAGAGCTGTTTTGTAATTAGTTATTATTAGACAAAGATAAGGCTTGCCATAATAGAATGCAACTTATAAATAAATTTATCTCACTGCAATGGAGTTTTAGCTACCTGTTCCTTATAACCTTATGAATGTGATTGATAATACTATACAATATATTATGATTATATATTTTTCTTTTTAAGAAAAGAAACAAAAACCTTCATTAATATTCAAATATCTAGATTTTGCTTACTTGTTAGTATCTGAGGTTCTTAAAATGTAATCAGGGTGTTGAAAAATTCTTAGCATTCCTACTGTTGACCAAGATCCTGTGCAGTCGTCATGAGAGAATCTCATCTCCAGCTCTGCCTCTCTCAGCTGTAAGCCATCAATTCAGGGAATAGAGCTGACAGTAATTTAAGATGGTGTCACATCTCTGGTGCCAGCTTTTTGGAAAATTATAGGATTTTGTGTTCCATTTGTGTCAAATTTGGTGTTAAGAAATGGCAGAAATGCTAGTGTTGCTACCATGAAAACCACTTTTCTGTTCTGTGGCAGTGAGAAAACCAGACATGTCCCTTAAAGGCATAGGTGTGGTAATGACAATCTGTGTATCTGAAAAGTTCAGAAAATACAACAAAATGGAAAATGATATGTTTTCTTTTACTTTGATTTAAACTTCTGAATACTTTTCCTTTGCTTAATTGCTGGTGTGATTTATTCAAGAGCTACAGTAGATGGAATAAACTTTTTAATTTACTATACCTAAGTATTTCTAATTAGACAGTTACAACTACTAAAGTATTCACATGGAGAGCAATCATTTTAAGAGCCATCACAGGGAGCAATTGTAAGATGCCTATATTTTGTGTAATTATATAGCTCATTCTTTGTCTTTCTCATGAGAATTTTGTATGAGATAATAACTTCAGAAAATGATATTAATATGGCTGATGCCAGAGCTATTACCAATCCTAATTTGCACCTTTCATGCTACTTTGAATATTTTATTTATGCTGAAATGTCAACTACGCAACTAAAAATGGCCCAAAAGAAACATTCGCCATCCATCTCTTTGGGTAGAATGTCTCCATTTTATTCCTGACAATATGAAATGGTTTCAGATACAGGCTTGTGTACATTTTGCATTTATAGAGGATTGTAGAGGATCAAAAATGCCATAGTTAACTTTTCCTCATTTTCATAAATCTCCAACACAGAGGTATACTTATAAATGTGCTTGAGAGGTACTAATTGAGATCTATATTTTCAGTGGGAGCAGGAGGGTGGCTAACTCAGAAAGGAGGGTGGGCATACAGAAAAGCTGCTAAATGCTCCAGAACCAGAAGAATACCTTGTTCTTTATATAGAATTCATGTTTCATGGTATAAGAAGGAAGGTTAAAGTCTTTTTGGCAAACTATCAGAGATATATTAAGTAGACTAGGAGTTATGTGGTCTTCATAAGAATATAGTTCTGCAGCAACAACCATGTAGTCTCTTTTTCTTCCAACCTCTTCACTAGAAAGTGCCTGAAATATGTCTTTTTTTTTTAAGTTCCAATAAACGATGCTTTTTTTAATCAGAAAATTGCTGAGTCTCTGAGATAGATCACTTTCTTCTGCTACTTTAAACAGAAGAGGCCTAAGAGAGGAGGAAGAGCTGAAATTAGAGCCTAGATCACTTCCACTTAATTTGGCAAAGGTAAGTGCCCTCCCATAGATCTGATGGACATTTGGATGGTTACATCATCTTAGCAATTCTTGCCAAACTTCTAAGAGAGCCACTTCCTGGGAGAGGACCCCAATTGCATAAGACGGGAGGTAGGTGGCCTGCAGCAAGGCTTGGAGTGGGAGAGAAGGTTGCACTTTAAATGACCCTCCATGCCAGGAGGACATGTGGAGGCAGAATCCAGTCCTTTGATGAACCAGCAAAGGTATCACCAGGAGATGGCATTAGGTCACACAAAATACAAAAAGAACAAAGAGCCAGTTGGTATTAGGTAGAGAAACAATGACCCATCTCAGCACTGTCACCATCCTTGATATGTGAGGTATCGGGATGCTCATATTGTCCTGACCAACAAGGATAGCACTTAAAGAAATGCCTTTGCATCCTCTCCTACCTATCCCAAGATAAGGGGAAGAGTACTGTGAAGACAATGGTGATTTAAAAGGGCAGATCACTGTGCTCTCCAAACCCATGGCTGGAGCTCTCAGCCTAACATTGCCGGGAATGAGGACAAAGTGTCTTCACTCCCTTTTTCCCATGCAATTCAATTTACCATATTTTCTGGCGTATAAGATGACTTTTTAACCCAGGAAAATCTTCTCAAAAGTCGGGGGTCGTCTTATACACCTGGTGTCATCTTATAGGGTGGGTATATCCCAAACTCTATATTTTAACTGGAAAAGTTGGGGGTTGTCTTATACGCCCAGTCGTCTTATACACCGGAAAATACGGGTATTTATTGTTTTTACAACTTACATTTCCAAGGCTTTATAATGTAAAATTTCCTAATTTGTTTGTTGGTATAATAGTTTTATAAGTTCAAATTAAGAGAGAGAGATCAGATGTTCCAAACCAACATGACAATGCAATATTTAGCTCTTCTTTGTAGGTGGAACTCAGCAATTTGTTTCTTCTATGTCTGCTGGGTATTTTCTAAACTTTACAGCATCTGCCTCAAATCTCTGTGTTTATTTGTTAATTTGTAAGTTACCTTAGTTTTCAATCTTTCACAGTTACTTTTTTTTTTTGGAGTGAAAGCAAAGTTTTATTACAGAAAAGTTTCCTGCTGCAGGGAGGGGACCCAAGTGAGTCATCTCAGAGTTACATTTTTAAAAAATATATTTTTATTGATTTCAGCGAGGAAGGGAGAGGAAGAGAGAGACAGAAACATCAATGATGAGAGAGAATCATTGACTGGCTGCTTCCTACACACCCCACATTGGAGATCAAGCCCCCAAGCCAGGCATGTGCCCTGACTTGAAATTGAACCCTGACCTCCTGGTTCATAGGTAAACACTCAACCACTCAAACACTCAACACTGGCTGGGCACCTCACAGTTACATGTCATTGACTTGTGAGAGGCTCCCTGGACTCCAATCCCTCCTGCTTGGTCATAGTATGCTCCTTTAGGAGCCTGAAGTGATTTCACAGCCAGCCTATCCCTTCACCTTGTGAAGCACAGAAATGCTCTCATACTCAGCATGCTTTAACTTGTACTTACTTCTAGTGCATTTTGAATCAAATTTGAAATTGAAGTATTTAAATGAGCAAGACAAAGTTTTAATCACTGAAATTAGGCTCTTTTAATAACTAAAGTAACTAAAATTTTATGAGCTCGGGCTAAGATATCATTAAGAGACATGCCAAACACAGAAAAGGGCAGTTATAGAGAGCTCAACAGCAGCAGTTTGCAGAAAATAAAATGTAATTTTTTCATCGAGTTAAGATTCCTAATTTAAACTGGTAGTAAATTTTTAATATTCTAGTTAGAAATTTTGAAAGATTTTACAAAGGCAGAATTATCCTTGTGTTTCTGTGCATAAACCTAAATTTTTTTTGCACATTTAAAAAATATCTATTCACAAGACATTTCTGGAGAGTGCCACTTTATGTAAAACTTTATATTAATATACAGTGAAATATTATAAAATTGTTAAGTGTTTTAAGTCATGAAGTTTAGGGGTAGTTTACAATGCAGCGATATTTTGGAATAGTATTTTTATTTGTTTTATTTTCCAAATGACACAAGCCCTTCCCTCTGTCAGTTAGTTAAGGTGACAGCTGATCATTCTGATCTTTTCATTCAAATTGACCTGAAGTTGGAATGAGATCACCTGTATTCAAGCCAAAACTTTCACCATCTTGAAAGTATTTGGTATTGCTCTTGGTAGTAGTTAAGTTGGATGGTGGGGCTACTGTTTGAGATATGTTTTGTTCACTTTACATTTCAATTCTGTCAGGGCTTTGGAATCTGGCCCTGTGAGCACGTGTGGGACTATGCAGTTACTCTCTGCTGTCTAGCCCCTGCATGGCACTTTCTTGGTAAAATCAGTGTTTATGTAAGGAAAGTATTGTTTGGCCATTTGACTTGGTACTATTGCATTTGAGCTTTTCTGATTTTATTCCATTCTCTCTACCCATGGCCCATCTAAGTCTCAGCTGACTTCTGTTTTTTCCTGCAAAAATTCTCTCAGGCAGGATCACTCCTCAATTTACTTATCCCAGCCCAATGTTCACCCCACATATGGAAGTTTTAGTTCTTGTTCCTCATGTAAGAAAGGCTTGTTTTTCTCTGAAATTATGTCTTCAGGGTTTTCTGTTGTCTACTGCTCTGTGCTAGCCACATAAAATTGTATAGTTATTATTTGTTCATGTTTTTCTTATTATCATGAGACATGCCTTTCACATCTTTCTATATCCTCATTGGAAGAAGTCTAAGCATTTACAGTTAGGGCTATTTTTAGTTATTTCATGTTTTAATTCCTCTTGCAAAAATATCACTTTGCATTATAACTTTGAATTGAATGATAATTTTGTACCTTAATTTCAAAAGTTAAACCAATTAATTATTTTTTCATGTCTATTGCATTGGATAGAATTTCTAAAATGGAACAAAACAAAGCAAAAACACCTACAAAAAATACTATGCTGATGACAGAAGAGTTTCACCATAAAATATGATGTTGGCTATTAGTTTATGACAGAAAATTTTCAACATATTAAGAAAAGATCCTGCTACTGCTAATTTTAAAGTACTTTACAAGGAACAGTTGTTAAATTTATACCATCATGCCTGGATGGTGTGGCTCATTGATTGAACGTCTACCTATGAACCAGGAGGTGACAGTTCAATTCCCATATAGCAAGAATGTCAAACTCACAGCACATGCGGCCTACAACAAATATTTTTGCAGCCCAGCAAAACATTTTAATAAATATTTCATAACTTAATTTTTACAATATCCTGTTATACATGATTATTAATAACGAACTACAATGTTTCGCTGATGATTGACTACTGTAATCATTTGCATTCATTTCCCTTATGTGCCTTATGCTCAGGTGAGTCATTTCTCTCCACTAATACCAGCAGCGAATATTCTAGCAGCCGATTGCCACGTCATTAATCTTGGACTGACTTGTTTGGTGTGCACAACAGGAAATATTTCGCTTTCGGAGAACAAGAAAAATAGGTTTATTTGCCTTACGCTTATTAATTTGTGCAGTTATGCAGTGACTGGTTAGTTAATATTCAAGAAAAAATATTAATTTTCATTAAATTGTTCTATTATTTTATGTTAATGATTACTCATTTATTTCAGCCCTTTGTAGTCAGCATGTCTCTATTGAAATAAACCTACGTTTCTATGAAAATTGAAACTTTTGTTTATTTGCGGCCCACATAAACTTAAACGTTGTTTATTTGGCCTGTGTTAGCCTTTGAGTTTGACATGTTTGTCCTACAGGGCACATGCCTGGGATTCGGACTCAATCCCCAGTAGGGGGAGGGCAGGAAGCATCCAAACAATGATTCTCTCTCATCATTGATGTTTCTTTTCTCTTTCCCTCTCCTGTCCTCTCTGAAATCAATAAAAATAGATACTTTCAAAAAAATATATGCCATCACTTGAGAGACTTATATGTTTTCATTTTTGTAACTATTGATGTAATATATGAATAGATTTCCCAAGATAATACCATTCATTGATTCCTGGGGTGAACATATCTTAATCACAGTAGCTGATCATTTTCTACTGTGGTCTTGAAATTGATTCTGATGATGTTATATAGGAATTTATGTCTACATTATTTCAAAATATTTTTTTATAGTAAGAATGGGATGCTGTCATCTGTAGAGCCACGTGTATTCATGGCAGATATTATAATTGGTGAGAGCAAATGAGGCTAATGATTTCTTATTTACATAATACTTGTCAGCAGCTACTACTAATGAATCAGAGTTGGAATGAGACTGAAAACTTGCTGTCACTATCTGTGCTTTTTGTTTTTTTTATGTTCTCAGTGTCTGTTTTAGCACCAAGTTGCATAACATGCCCTATTTTTTTATGTTTTATCACAGTATCAAAACATGTAAGTTTTCTATTTCTAGAAAGTTTAAGATAATTTTACCTTTAAAATGTCTGTCCCAGAGCAATTTTAGGAGGTGAATCCTTAAGAACTTTTTAAATGTAATTTTAGGGCTGTTGACTTATTCAGAATTTTAAACATTTCTAGTGGGTTTATTCTTAGTAAGTTTATATCTTCAGAACACAGTGTAAGTCATACTCTTCTACTTGATATAGAGACAATCAATGAGAGGTACTAACTTTTTAAGGTCAGAAAAACTGTGTTATAGTACTATACATTCTTAGTTATAGGCTTATGCATTTCAATTCTGGCAAAGCACTATCTTTTAACACTTATTACAAATAATTATGTCTATATTTTTAAAATTACTTTTATTAATATTTTTTATTACTGAAAATGCTTTGTATTATCAACTTCTTAAGTGGAATTTGACATCTGTCAGTAAACCAAGTTTGTACTGTGTTATATAGTTTTCTAAATTATTACTAATTTTTGTCCATTTAATTTGCCTCTTACTAAGAACATATGTTAAAGCCTCACAACTTATTGGTGATTAGTTATCTCTCTCGATAATTCTATGATGTTTCTATTTGTGTGTTTACAATATACTGCTATGTTAATGAGTCATACATATTTCAATTTGTTATAACTTTCTGCTAAATTGAAACTTTTGAAAAAAAATGGTGATTACTTTATCTCTATAATGAATGGCTTGTTTAAAATCTATTATGTTTCAAATTATTATAGTAATACACATTTTTATTGTTTAATTTGCCTGAATTTTGAATGTTTTTAAAGATTAATATTTTAGCATATTTATACTTAACTGTATCCTTTTTAAACATTATGTAGCTGGTCTGAAAATCTTTGATTTTAGTTGGAACACTCAGTCTTTTAAAGATAGTCTGTCTTATTGCCTTGCTTCTTATTTGGATTTTTCTTCCTTTTCTTGACATATTTGGGATCAAGTGAGTAGATATTCACATTCTATTTCTCCTCCACTTATTTGGAAATTATACTTGCCCTATCCTAATGATTACACACTAGCATACCTATAAATATCCAAAATTATTATCTTTCTTATCTCTGAAAAATATAATCATTTTAAAATATTTTAAATACTAAGTCCCCTGACCCAAATTATATATCTATCTTGTTTTTTGTTGTTTGAATCTCACCTTTTAAGACATTGTTATCATTGAATTTTTCAGTCAATGCTTACTTGATTTGGCAATAAACTTATCAATCTTTTCGCTCACTGCTCTTAGTATATCATAGCACTTCCATCTGGGATTATTTTCTTTCTGACCAATGTACTCATTAGGTAAACCTTAAACTAGTCTCGTGGAGAGAGACAAATTCCTGAGTTCAATCAGTCCTCAAAACTGCGAGACCTAGTAAAATGTTCTAACCTATCTAAGCTGCTCTGTGGAAGAAGTGTTTTCTATTTTATCCAACTCAACTAATGCCTGTTCATAAGCAGGTTAAAAATGTCATCTTGGACCCCACATTTACACAATACATTAATCTAACTTATACAGACAGCATATCTTTATTTTAAAAAACCTTAAAATGTTTCTTCAAATTTTAAAAAACTTGCCTAAGTTGCTTTCTAGGTTTAGAGGCACAGAGGGCTGACAATCAAAGAAACAATAAATAAAATTATCTGCGAGACTGTCCATTAGTGCTTTTTTGATGGCAGGTGCCTCACACTAGTGATACAATGTGGTAAAATGTTCCTTTAAGCCACAAAAATTTGATCTGGTTTATTATGCAACAATAGATAACAAATATAAAGTTAAATTATTCCTTTTTGGAGTATATTTTGTTTTTGAAGGGCTTTTTTTAAAAATAATGTAATTAATATTACTTTAAAGGTAAAACAAGATTAAGGGTATTAAGAATTATCCTCAATAATTCAGGTTTGGGAGGGTTCACCCTCAGTTTTGATTATTTGTAAGAAGGACTCCCAGAACGGTTACAGTGTATTACAGGAAAAGAGTATAGATTAAAATCGCCCAAGGGAAAAAAGGCATAGAGCAGAGTCCAGGAAGATTCCTAATACGGAATCTTGCCTCATTAAATCTTAGACAGTGGGAAAGCCTCTTGAAAACCATGTATGACATGGAGTACTTCCAGCCAGGGACGCTTACCTGAGTATGAATGTCTGGGGTCTTTACAGGATTTCATCACATAAGTCAAGTTGATTGTCCAAGTGCCTTTCCTCTCCAGCCCCTTGGGACCGTGGTGGGCAAACTGTGGCTCGCGAGCCACATGTGGCTCTTTGGCCCCTTGAGTGTGGCTCTTCCACAAAATACCACGGCTTGGGCGAGTCTATTTTGAAGAAGTGGCATTAGACGTTTAAGTTTAAAAAATTTGGCTCTCAAAAGAAATTTCAATCGTTGTACTGTTGATATTTGGCTCTGTTGACTAATGAGTTTGCCAACCACTGCCTTAGGAGTTTGAGCTGATTCCCCTTGACCTCAAACCTCCACCCTATATTACATTATTGATCTGGGTCAAAGTTTCCACCCTATATCACATTGTTACTATCTGGCTGTTCCAAGGCTCCAGGCAAACAGACTCTTCAATGGGGCACAACATTCCAAGGGTTTAGAGATTATCTCCTAGAAGCCAAGGACAAAAGTAAGACCTCTGTTGGGGGAAGGTTAAAATCTTTTCTATACAAAGGATGTTCTACCTTTAGCATTTTAGCAGAATATTCCAACATATTCCACTAAACTTCTGCCTTAAAGAAAAACAGTGTATCTGCATAACACTCTAACCATGAATTTAATTCTTTCACTTCTATTCTTGCCTAATAGTAAAACTGAATAATTTCCAAATATTCTGAAGTTCATAGATTTGCTTCTAATATATTGAATGTTAGGTGTCATCAGGACTATTGTGGTGAAGGCCTGGGCGGGGCAGGTGCGGGGTGGAGGGAGTCAATGGGGGGAAAAATGAACATTTGTTATACTTTCAACAATAAAATTTTTTAAAAAAGAGTATTGTGATGCTTCATGCTCATAGTTTTAAGAGAGTAGAACACTAAAGGGAGTAAAATTTCTAATAAATAGCTATTCATTAGAACCCTCTCTAAGAGAAGAACCCTTAAGCTAGCATTGCCAGATTAAAAATATAAGATTCCCATTTAAATTTGAATTTCAGATAAATGATCAATCATTTTTATAAGTATGTTTCAAATATTACATATTTATCCTAAAAGCTATGCATCATTTACCTGAAAATAAAATTTAAATACATCCTATATTTTATCCGGAAACCCTTCTTTCAGCAATCCTTTCAATCCAGTGATCATAAACTAAGAAAACATATGATTATTAACGTTAACTTATTTAAAAGTTCTTGAAGATATATAAAAATGCTAAATTAAATACATGCTTTTATAAAGTGTTATTGTTAGAGGCTGCTAGATAGACATGAGCAGAGCAAAGACTGGCCAGGTACAGAAAGTCACAAAACCCCAGGTGCCTAGCAAAGGACAATTGTAGGGTGGGACATAGCCCCCACGGTGACTTTTTCTCCCCTAGCATATTGCTGGTCATGGGTTTGGACCAGAACCCCCTGACCTTTCCTCTCTAGAGATAACAGCTAGGCCTCAAGTTGTATTTCAGCTCCAGACCCAGATAAGCAACAAAACCAGCCTCAGGACCAGCTGCATTGAATGATGACCCACTGTCCTAGTGCCGGCCAATCAATGAGTGGAGACCACAACCCTGAAAGGACACACCTGGAAAACTACTGAATATTCTATTGAGGTCTTCTCTTGGGACCTCCCCTAACGTCTCCACCCTTAAAACCCTTCAGATTGAGGACCCAGCGTGCTCTCTCTCCCCGGAGTATACCTGTGCCTTTCCCATACCCCGCCCTGCCCCAGGCACTTTACCATTAGCTTCCTCACTCCCAAACTCCAAGGGCCCTTCCTTTACCACCCTTCCTTTCCTAAACCCATTTCATCTAGGAATTACTTATTTTACCTCTGTGATTTACCAAATAAATGTTCTCTTACAGTTTGGGTCTTGTCTCTGAATTCTCTCCTAGCCAGAATCCAAGGTTGGAGGTTGCTGAACCCAGGTTTGGTCTAACCTCATTGGTCAGACACCTGGTGCTGGTCCTGCCACCCACAATATTATCATTATTGCAAATGTGAAAAGAGTAAACTAGTTACAGAACTAGTTATTCCCTCAAAGATTTAGATCAACTGTTTAGTCAGGCTAATTTCAACACTGGTTTATGGTTTTCTACTGACTTCTTAATGGGTAAATAAATTAAAAAATTATATCACTTGATGAGTTCAAAAGTTACTTTATTTTTGAACATCTTGAAACCAGAACATGGTGTTTGAGTCTGAGTTCATTGTTTCACAAAACTGAAGAATGGATTCATGGACAAAACGGTTAGGTTAGCAGGAGCAAAGTTAATTAAGAGAAGCCAGTCCTGGAAAAGGTGCAGCTGGAGTTCCAGGATCAGGCCAGAGTCCAGAGCTTCCTTTCCATGTTACAGCCGGGTGTTAAAGTCTCTTAGTCCATGTGTGGAGCCCCACGTGGCCCTAAACCATATGAGAGTCAGGAACCCAGTGCCAGGAACAGAGAGAGAGAGAGAGAGAGAGAGAGAGAGAGAGAGAGAGAGAGAGAGAGAGAGAAAAGAATTTTACCTTAGTAACATACCTGGGATTGGTTACACCTCACTGCCTTGTGAGTGATTATCTGTAAGCTGCCTGTCTTAGTAACATCCACACATTTTAAAGCTTATGCCTCCCACAAGTGCCCTTTCCCCACCCAGTTGGGCTCTCTTAGTAACTTCACCTAGTTAGGTTCCCAGGTTCTATTTCCTCTTCCCATGGTCAAACCCCTGTTCTACCTAGCTTCCTTCTGTCTCCTCAGTCTCACAACTGTTCTTATATTCCTGTGCTCCCCTAAAAGTACCCAAGAAAGCAAAGCTTTGGAAATGTTAAAGAATAAAATTCTATGGAATAAATGTGAAGATCTAATTATCTTTATTAAGTGATTCATGATTATGTTGAGTTGTATAAAATGGAAAATTTTTATAGGCAGAAAGGGGGTCTAACTAAGAAGTCAAGAGTGGATTATTTCAAGCTAGACCACCCACTCTTAGGGGAAGACAGGAGGGCTTACCAGGCAAATTATTTCACTAGTATGGATCTGGAACAATCCCAGACTGATTGGTATAAAACTCTACTCCTGGGAGGGGCTGAAACTGCAATTAGGTTAGTTATTAACTTTTGGGTTGGTGACATGGCTTACAAAAGTGATTCCATTGTGTCCTGTTTCTTTTATGAACAGAAATTTACCTGATAATTTAGTGCTTTAATACCAAACGATATTAATGGTTATGTCTATGAGCTAAAAGCTAGCCACTCTGTTTGGTTTAAAATAATGCATAATTAACTGTAGCTTATGTAATAACATTATGCTATGTTTGACAACCAAATAGTAAAACTTCATTTTGCTCAAGTCTATTTTATTGGAATCAACAGAAACCAAAAATAATTGTTACATGCCCACTGATAGTACCAACTAGTTAACATCATAAAGAAATAGCTGTAAATAAGAAGAGTGTTCAAGCCTGAATCTTGAATTACAAATTTACAAAATGATTTCCTTATGCTTCTTTATTGACTTGAAACTTAAAAACATGTCATTGATTAAGCAGTTCCTATATTGTGTATGATGTTGAGAAAGAAACCTGAAAAGACTGAAACAACAAAAAATACGATTCATTTATCTTAACAAGAACTATTGCTACAGGAACCTATTTATTCACCAGTTTCTAACTGATTAAATTATTGGAACCCTTCTATTATACTAAGCCATAATATATAGCATGCTCCTAGAGATTTTGTGAAGATAGGAAAAATCTTAAGAAGTAAGAGTGAACCATAAATTAGTCTATTTTTGTCTCTGCAAAAATTATAGACACAGAAGTGCTTAAAAATTAGTTTCCTAAATACTTCTTGTGAGAAATTTGGCTTTCTATTATTTTCTCCCTTTATACTCATGTCATTTATTCACTCATTCATTCATTCATTCATTCTTTCAAATATGGTTTGAATTCTTAGTACAATATCACACAAAATGCTATGTGCTGACTCTTCTGAAATGGGTAAGTAACAATAGTTTCTTTCAATGGACTTATAAATGGGTGGAGAAAAATGGATGAGAAAATCAATTATTGTAGCAAAATGTAAAAAGTGCTAAAAGCTTAGAAATGCTGAGTGGAATAGAGGAGGATAAGTTTTCTCACACTGTGTGTTGGTGAAAGAAAAATATGTTAGAAAACATTTTCATAAGGACTTCTATAAACTAAGCAATTATCATACATTCTTATTGAAAACTATTTTCCTAAATATCTATATGGAAGAGAATATAGGTCTGTAAACCCCAAGTATGAGATGGGATAAAGAAGAGAGAAGTGAGCCCTGGCTGGTGTAGCTCAGTGGTTAGAGTGTTGGCCTGAACACAGAAGGATCTTAGGTTCGATTCCGATCAAGAGCACATACCTGGGTTGCAGGTCCCATCTCTGATCCTAGCTGGGTTGTTTGCAGGAGGCTATCAATTGATGTATTTCTCTCACATGGATGTTTCTCTCCTTCTCTTCCCCTCCTTTCCTTTCTTTCACTCTCTCTAAAAATCACTGGGAAAAATATCCTTGGGTAAGGATCAACAACAACAAAAAAGAAACGAAAAAAAAGAAAAAATGAGGGAAAGGAGAAAAAAATATATATAGGTGTTAAAAATTCTAATCTATGTTTCAAAACATATTGGCGGGGGTGGGAGGGGGCACTTTAAGAGTAGGCTAAAATATAGGGTCATGAGTGAAACAAGCCCAGAAATATTTTGTATGTGAGTTCTCAACTACTCAGTCTGGAGATAAAAATATTTAAAATCCATGCTTCTTAAACTCTCTCAGTGGTTTATACACAGTAATATTTTCTTATTTATTCAGTTAAAATTTAAAATCAAAGCCAAAGATAAAATTTCTGTCCTAAAATCATCCAAATCTCTCCTAAGTATTAATTCTGATTCTTGAAAAATCCTCCTCAAATTAAATACAAAATATCATCTCAACTGAAAAATTCAAAATATATAGGCAAATCTATTTTAAAGATCCATTCAGTGTTTTAATTATGTTATTATGGAGTAGAACTTAGTTAATCTCATTTATTTTATGCTGTTAATAAATTACAAAGTTCAGGCTCCAATCCAAAATTATGCAAGGGGAACAGGTGAACATTAAACATGTTTATCTCTTTTTAAATCTCTGCCTTGGTCTTTATTATTTTTTAAAGAGTAACAAAGATGGTGGGCAGATGATTGGCCTCTTTTCAAGCTTTGGATATGGACAAGTGTGGCTTTGGATCGAGATGCAGATATTAATTTAGACTTCAGTCTGGATAGTCTATGCAAACTGCACTTAAACAGCAATGTACTAGTAAAGTCTGTGTTTCTTGCTGTTTCTGTTTTTTGTTTCTCTATTTCATGTGTCTATATATTTTTGTTTCTGCATCTTTTCCCTTCCTTCCTCCCTTTCTTCCTTCCTTGCTTTTTCCTTCTCTTCCTTCTTTCCTTCCTTCCTTCCTTCCTTCCTTCCTTCCTTCCTTCCTTCCTCCCTCCCTCCCTCCCTCCCTCCCTTCCTCCCTCCCTCCCTCCCTTCTTTCCTTCCTTCCTCCCTCCCTCCCTCCCTCCCTCCCTTCCTTCCTTCCTTCCTCCCTCCCTCCCTCCCTCCTTCCTTCCTTCCTTCCTTCCTTCCTTCCTTCCTTCCTTCCTTCCTTCTTCCTTCCTTCCTTCCTTCCTTCCTTCCTTCCTTCCTTCTCTTCCTTCCCCTTCTAACTTCCTCTTCCTTCACTTCTTCCTTCACACACACACACACACACACACACACACACACACACACACACACACTTTATGATGTTCAGATCATGCAGCTGAATATATAACAAGATCATAAAGAAAACTAAATGAAGAAAATAAAAGTGCCATTCAATCCTCTAGTTCTTCAGATTAAACAAGTCCTGGAAATGGATGATGGAAAATAATCTTTGTTTAATCATATACCTTTCTCTCTTTGCCAAATGTAATTTTAAGTTGTATCACCATTAGTCAACGTCTACTTAAAATACAAAAGAATGGTATAATTTTAAGATCAGATTAATTAATTTTCAATGAGAGTTCAAAATAAATATAATTTCTATTTTAGTAAATTTATCTTTTATTTGGAACTTACAAGTCTGTGATAACTACTCATTGAATTAAAACAAGATATTAAGTAATCTAGACTTGAAAAGGTTTTGCAACCTCATAGTCTTTAGAAGAAAATAAATCTCAAACACTTACTAGGGTTTATTTCAAAGTTTAAATATATCAAGAAACAATTCATTTTGAGAATGAGTATATATATTTACATGTGTGAATTAGTATTCATACTTACACATGTAAATATGTATATATCTTATTCATGAAAAGTAAAAGATGAATGATTGTTTCATGTGAATGAAAGGATCTCCAATACTTTTTACAAGGAAACTTAAAAGAAAGAATGGTTAGACCATTGTGAAAGTACACAATAGAAGTTCTGAGTCAGAAATAAGACTGCTTTAAGTGACTGCCAGTAAGAAGAGCTTTCCCGGCAGGAGCACATGCTTATTTTCTTCTCTTTGTTCACATGGACAATTGCATAGTTTAGAGAAGGTCAAGAAGTTACTTTGGGCAGAACCGTAAGGTAATTGTTTCAATAAGGATTTTTAGTAAACCCAAGTTCTGCTTAGTTCTTTCTCATAAAATATTCAGATCCCACTTTCAATCAGACTGATACCATTGTAAGTAACTTCGTTATAACTAACAGAAAGGAGCAAAGGGGAGACCAAATATTATTGTTACATGTGCAGCTTTGCATTTATTATTCCCCAGGGAACCTCCGACCCATCCCCTGTAGATTGATGAGGGAAGGGACCAGACAGGAGGAGAATAGATGCATGCCCAGTAAAGTCTGGATGAAATCGGGAAGGTACTTGTCTGTCAGTCACACCTGGGAACAGGTCATTGGCCACAGTAGTCATGGCAGGAAATTTGAGATAGTTTATCCCCTAAATAAAGGAGTTCACTCTCCTGCTTTCTCGGGATTCTTGTTGCAGAGGGTGCACTCTCATGCTATTGCATTCACCAACGTGGCCCAGTCATGTAGACCCCACACAATGGATTGATGGACTGCAACTAGCCTGATATTGCACTGGACCCAGCTGCAATATGAAATGGAAACTCTGTACTCTGACTCTGCTTCTGGCTTTACTGAAGGGATGTAATAAAGCTTTCTACCATATTTCATCCTTCCATGGGGTCCTCCAAAAATGCTCATTCCAGTGGTGCTCCAAAAACCGCCCTCCCACTAGCACTAGAGAAAGACCAAACACACTTTTCTCCAATAACAAGACCATGTCAGAATGTGTAATTTTGATTTACTGTTATATATAATTGTATCTTTTATAAACACATAAAAAAGCATTTGGGAATAAGTCACTAATATAACAAAATTTAGACTTCCCCATCAAGGAAAAAAAATACAGATAGTTTAAATAAATCAGTGGTTTAGATGCTCATTCACTTCTTGTAGTTTATAAAAATATTTTCAAAATAAAAAGTTTAACCTCAAAATTTTATTTTATTTTTTTATATATTTGCTTATTGATTTCAGAGAGAAAGGGAGAGGGAGAGAGAGATAGAAACATCAATGATGAGAGAGAATCATCGATTGGTTCCTTCCTGCACACCCCCAACTGAGGATAGAGCCCGCAATCCAGGCATGTGCCCTTAGCCAGAATCAAACCTGGGATTCTTCAGTCCACAGGCTGACACTCTATCCACTGAGCCAAACCGGCTAGGGCTAACCTCAAAATTTTAAATTAAGCAAAACACAAGCTAATTATGAATAATGTACAATTTAGGAGAGTTGAAACTTATCTTCTATAAACAGAATTAGGACAATTATGTGTATTTTCCCCAAGACTATTCTATTATACTAAATATTCATTCTTTTTGGTAGTGAAAATATGACCCTGGAAGGAGAAATAAAATTGCAGTAACTTATGCACAGTGCTTTTATTTTCTCATTTAACAAGCAGTTGTGGATATATTGATATGGTGAGATTTGAGCTTATTTTCTCTGTCTTAACATAAAATTTATAATTATCCACATTTTTTATAACTGGCAAAAAGGTTGTAACTAAACAAGTTTTAAATTAAATTAATAAATGAAATTAATATAAAGGGACTCTAAATACTTAACTGTCATGATTAACGACAAAATTTGTGTCATAAATGTATGTAAGGAAGGGAAAATAATGTTTCCTCTACCCTTCCAGGTTCTTGTCTGAGTCTTTCCCCTGTATTAAATACAGATTAACAGAAAAAACAAACACAATGTTAATAGCATGGGTACCTCCTGTATACACGGCAAAAACACAGGAAATCTGAGTAACTCTCAGAGGTGACCCAAGTCATCTTAAATATCACCTCTAGCTAAAAACAAAGAATAATGTTGGGAAAAGGGTGGGAGAAAGACCAGATATGGAGGTTTACTAGGAAAAGCACAATAACAAGTAATAAAAGTAATGGTTGTTATACAAATTTAAGTTATTGCCTTTATATTAATAAAAGTTCCTAGAGATTTTTAAATCTGCCCCTTCCTGATACATTTAGGGACACACCCTTACAAAATGGAAATTTTTGTTATAAATGTAAATATCTCCTACAAAAGGGGAACTTCAATTCAGTTTTCAGAGTTTCTCATGTTTCTGCAATTTCTTAAAAATAATCAGCTTGAGATATTCCTTATACAAAGATATAATTCTGCTCCCCTTCATCTTCAAAATTTCTTTTTATAAAAATGTATTGTCAGATGATTATTAATTCATTTTAATGATCTATTATTAGTAAAAACAAAAAAGAAGAAATGATAGAGAATCACTTGATGTTTGGGATATTGACTCATTTTTTTAAAATTTCATGTGTGCATAATTAAACTGAAACAATTCTGGAAAGATTGGTAACCTAATGCATTTGTCACAAATGTTTTTCATTTGTAAATTCCGTAATATAAATGCAAGAGAAAAGAGGCCATAAATTTGAAGGCCACAGACGTAGTATTTCCACTAGTAGGTCCGCTGCATCTGTCTCATCTGATTAGTGACTTAGGTCACACTCTGGGAGTCTCCCTTTCAGCCTTTTCCTAGTTATGATCAAAGCTTGGTTTTCGAGCAATTTCCCTTCTTTTTTTTTTTTTTTCCTAAATATACTTTATTGATTTTTTACAGAGAGGAAAGGAGAGGGATAGAGAGTTAGAAACATCAATGAGAGAGAATCATTGATGGGATGCCTCCCACACACCCCCTACTGGGGATGTGCCCACAACCAAGGTACATGCCCTTGACTAGAATCAAACCTGCGACCCTTCAGTCCGCAGGCCAACGCTCTATCCACTGAACCAAACCAGTTAGGGTGAAATTTCCCTTCTTGAACAATTCTGTTCTTGACCAAGTTGCTCATGGAAAAATGTCTTGGTTGTGCTGTATCAGCAGGATAGAAAGCATCTCTCAGGCCACAAACAAAGAAGAGAATGTAAGTTAGTTTACCACTAAACCTCCTGTTTTTAACATCTCAGGAAATTGTGCTGTGAATATTTTCGTGGGTTTTTAATTTAATTTAATTTTTTTATTTTTTGCTTTTGTTGCTGGTGAAATGGATTATTGGCACAATTTTAAAACAAAAAGAGGCCATCAAGAGTGCTAATGTTGCTAAAGGCGTGAAAGAAACAATGGTCACAGGCAATTGAAGAGGTAGAAAAACTGTTGCTGATTTGGATAAACAAAAAGCTGTTAACCAGTGACAGCATTTTATAGGCAGTGGTATGTGAAAAAGCGAAGATGCTGCATACTGACTTCCTGAAAGACACTCCTGAAATGAGTGCTGAAAGTGATTCATTTAAGGTTAGTAGGGAGTGGTTTGATAAATTTAAGAAAGTGTTTGTTTATAGATTAAACAGTACATTGGACATGTACTGTATATAAAAAAGGTTAAAACAGGGAATCATTTGAGGATCTGGAATGAATTAATTCAATTTACAATTATTTCAAATGGGGTAAAATAATTTGGTTTTCAAATAAATCACTTCTCAAACAGCCTTCTGGAACGAATTAAGTTCGAAAAGCAAGGTTCTACTGTCTATCTGTATATGCCAGTATGGGGAAAGAAGAAACTTTTCTTTATCCTTTAATGTTGCTTCAACTGGCCCAATAATTAATTAAATTTATAAGAGATAGATTAATGAAAGAAAATAACCAACTTTATATATATATATATATATATATATATATATGGAACCCTATATACATGAGAGTGTCAGAGACTCTCATATCTGTGAACCTATGAATTTGTCCAAAGTCTTTTTCACCATACATAGGGTGTATATTTTTTAACTACCTGATTCCCTATCTCAATGGTTCAACTTTCTGGCACTGGGCAATCAATTTATCTATGCACAATGACCTCTCCCCTTTCACTGTACTTGATTGTATATGGCTATTTTCTTTTTTTTTTCTTTTTTATATTTTATTGACTTTTTACAGAGAGGAAGGGAGAGGGATAGAAAGTCAGAAACATCAGTGAGAGAGAAACATCGATCAGCTGCCTCCTGCACACCCCCCACTGGGGATGTGCCCGCAACCAAGGTACATGCCCTTGACCGGAATCGAACCTGGGACCTTTAAGTCCACAGGCTGACGCTCTATCCACTGAGCCAAACCAGTTTCGGCTAAACACCGTATGACACCTTTCTGGCGGAGTCTTTCCAATAGTCTTGTCATGCACTATTTCCTGATAGACATCACCTTACTACTAGAAAGTGAATTGTACCTATTTCATTAGTATGATAAAGAGAGACTGAATGGTCTAGATTCTGCTTCTAATTGCTTGTGTGAGTTTACAAATTGGTTTTGGTTTTGGTCCTCAAGGAAGAGTAATAATGTTGAAGAAATTTTGTTCTGAAATTTTATCAAATGTGTATCTTAAGTCACGTTCTTTGTACAGCTTTATCTTTATCATACACTGACAGGCGTCCCTTAGAAAGCAACTAAACTAAAATAACTGATTCCTTAGCTTTATTAGAAAAAGAAAAGTCAGCAACTCCAGAGGGAAGATGCACAGTTACTCTGAGAGAGTTGAAGGAATCAAGAGGCACATAATCGTAGTTTATATTTCCATTTGGCTTCATTAAACTTAAACCAGATTCTAAATTCCACTTCTATCAAGCAATTGTTTGATGAGTCTAGTATTTGTGGATGAGAGTTCTCTGACTTGCATCAATGAGGCTCTCAAAGCTACTTTCCAAGCCTTCAGACTTATAGTATTTACCACATTCTTACTGTATGTAACCTTGAAATGAACTTCCTATAAATTCATTTTTCAAGCATTAAATATGTCATAAAAAATAGTGCCTTTTGTCTTTGTACTTCTTTCCTGTTACATATAGGCTTAGCTATTGTGGTATCTGTGAGTACTTCCTTCCTCCTCTTCAAAATGAGAAAATACATATTTTTCCCCTGAAAGACCCTCTCTTCCTTCCTTCCTGTCTTTTTCCCTTTTCTTTCTTGATCCTTTTTTTTAACTCATTAAACACTGAATGGCCCAAATTTTCAGACATTTTAATTAGGTATATAATACTCTAACCCACTAAAAAATTCATTATTTGATAAACGCATCAAAATAGGGTTGTTTTTGTTTTAACCCAAACTGTTCCTGTTGCTTTTAATAATCTTCCTTTTTCTACACTGAAAATGCCTGCTATTTTTCAAAGCTAAATCTATTAGCTCCTGCTCCTTGAAAATAGTTATGACTCTTCTCTGAAAAGTTAGGCACTTTTGTCTTAGTAGACACCTGTTTATACCTTGTTCAAAAGAGCAATTATATAATAATTTTTATAAGAATTTTAATTGTTTAGACTAGTTCACTATTGATTGAGACTGTTTTGAAAGTGGCAGTTGTAGCTATCAGCCTAAAATTTAAAATAGTGTTCTTTGAGTTACTCTCTTTAAAACTGGTAAATATTCACATCTTTTTTAATTAAAAAGAAAAGATTCCCAAATAATCAATATTTCAATGGAAGTGCATGAAACATCAAAGACTGTCACAATAAAATATTTGTGAAATTAAGAGCATGTGTAATAAGACTTTAGAGCTGAGAATACTGGTATTCTTATAGAGCTAAAACTAACAAAATCCCCCAGGTTAGGTGATATATGTGAATTTTTATCACCTTAAGCAGTAATGGCAGAGGAATAAGAGAAATGGAAAGTAAAGTTATATTATTCATTCATATCCATATGCATCCAAGACAATCTGCTATTAGTGACATGTTCTGAAAGCTACCTTAGTGGAACTATATCTGGTGGTCTAGAACAGATCTATATTTGCTAATCTGAAACTGATGAAGATGGGGATATTCTGATAGTTTAAGCCTTGAGATTAATGATGACATTAGAAAACAATAGCTAAGAATAAAATGAGCCACTTGGAACATAAATTGTTCAAATTTAGTGCAAAGAGACAAAGAAAGCATATTAGAAACAGGGTATTTTTTTTAAAGATGGATATAAGTCTTGTGAATAAAAAAATGTATATTTTGATTTAATACTTAAGAGAAGTTTCCTGAAAATGAACAAATGATTTTCATAAGAAGCATATCATAATAATGGTAGCTGTACTATTATATATATACTACAAGCCCGGTGAACAAAAATTTGTGCACTCAGTGGGATCCCTCAGCCAGGCCTGCACCCTCTCACAGTCCAGGACCCCTCAAAGGATGTCCACCTGCCAGCTTAGGCTGGGTCCCTGGGGGATGGGCCTAAGCTAGCAGTCAGACATCCCTCTGGCAGCCCAGAGCCGTTGGGGGATGTCCAACTCCAAGTGGATATCGGGCCTAAGCTAGTAGTCAGACATCCCTCTGGCAGCCTGGGTGCTCTCGGGAGATGTCCTGCAGGGAGTGTGACTAAGCCGCAGTAGGACATCCTTACTCTGCCTAGGAAGTGGGAGAGGCTCCTGCCACTGCCGCTCACAGCCATCAGCCCAGCTTATGGCTGAGTGGAGCTCCCCCTGTGGAAGCACATTGACTACCAGGTGGCAGCTCCTGCATTGAGCGTCTGCCCTCTGGTGGTCAGTGTGCATCATAGCGACCGGTTGTTCCAGGTCATTTGCTGTTAGGGTCAATTTGCACATTACCCTTTTATTATATAATACTAGAGGCCTGGTGCACGAATTCGTGCATGGGTGGGGTCCCTCGGGGTGGCCTGCAGGGATCGGGTCGAAATCCACAGTCCAATGCCACCTGCAGCTCCTACCTGCCGCTCCCACTCATTCTGGCCCCACTGCGCCCGCTGATGCTCGTGCCCAATTAGTCCCCATCGGGAGAAGTTAGTGCCACTACAGCAGTGCTCGTCAGTCAATAGCCCTGCATCTGGCATCCTCCTGAGGGGAGTGGCCTGCAGGATCAGCCAAAACCAGCTCTTCAACATCCTCCAAGGGGTCCTGGATTGCAAGAGGGCACAGGCCAGGCTGAGGAACCTCACTGGTGCAGGATCAGGGCCAAGGAGGGACCACGGGAGGGCTCCAGGCTGTGTCTGGCATATCTTGCTCAGTCTTGATCAGCCAGACCCCAGTAGCAAGCTAAACTACCCATCAGAGCATCTTCCCCCTGGTGGTCAGTACATGTCATGGCGAGTGGTTGAGTGGCCTTAGCATATCATTAGCATATTACGCTTTGATTGGTTGAATGGACAACCGGTCATCAGACAACCAGACACTTAACGTATTAGGCTTTTATTATATAGAATATACATACACATCATACATAGTAGCAGTACACTTTTGGTGTTTTATATATATTTTTCTAACATTCATAGTAACACTATAAAATACATGTATTTTTATTTCATAAAAATCATCTTCTTAAAATTAAATACGTATCTCATGATCATAAAACTAATTATCAGCTAAAAATAAATTCAAATTACAAGTCTAAATTTCATTATTTTCAATGTACCTGTAAATTGTAATAACCCTCCTCAATCCCTCCCCGCAAAAAAACTCAGCTACAATATATTGAGCAGCTTCTGTGTGTCAGATTCTATTATCCCCATGACTTAAAAAACAACTCTAAATCCACTTTGCCCCCTTTTTTTATAAATGAGAAAACTATATATCAGAGAGCTTAAATAACTTTAGCATATTTTGAAAGTTAACAAGAAACACAGCTAGCTTTCTAACCCAGTTTTGTTTGAAAAGCATTTACTCTTGTTTCAAAAGCATGTACTTCCCTCAATACCATATTTTGCATATCACAGAAAAATTATTTAGGTTTTGAAAGGGTAAAAAATTCGTATCCATAAAGAAAAATGATCTGAGATAACACACACACACACACACACACACACACACACACACACACACACACACACACACACTCATTTTCATGTGTATTTCTGGGAATTTATACCAGGTTAGCTAATTTCAATATCTTTTTTTTGTGCTGGATTTTGATACTTTATATAATTTTGGCATTACTATCATTGAAAAATCAAAACGCTTTTACTGACTTTTCACCTGTCTTTTCTCAGAATACTGTTAATATAGTGTTGATTCATTCATTTAGTAATCATTTAAATGTTTAGTGATATAGTTACAGTTTCCATATTTTTTAAAATATTCTTTCATAAGTCTTAGTATATGTTAAAAGATTAATGGAAAGGTGGACAACATAAATTAATATATAAAAATCATAAATGGTTAAATGAAAGCACTAGGTAATTCTTTATATCTGGTATGCTCACTTAAAGTTGCTCTTTTTCTGACAATCTAAAAGGGAATTCAGAAAAAGAACACAATCCTCTTTCTTTTCAAGATTTTGACTTAGAAGTTTACATGTCAAATTCTGCTCACATCTCATTGGTCTTAATTTAGCCACATGGTTTATTAAGCTTCCAGGGAAGCTAGGGTATCTAATCTCTAGTTGAGCCATATTCCTTGCTAGAAATGGGAGGCTGGATGTCAGCACGTTTTAATTACCCAAAGGGAGAAAGTCAGATTAGATTTTGGGGGAAATTAGCAGACTGCTAAAAATTGTACTTTTTTTAGATGTATCACTGTTACCGTAGACCATTAGAGAGCCAGAGAGGGGTCTCTCCCCATTGGCTTAGATGGCACAAGGGGAGGACCTTACACTGAGCAGCAAAAAGGTAGCAAGGAAATTGACTAGTAAAAAGCACCACCTCTCTGTATCCCCATAAGAACCCCTGGCTTGAGCGAGAAGGGAGATGATCTTTGAGGCAGGAGTCCACCACTCTCCTAGGTTATGGTACCTTAATAAACATCTTTCCTTTTGCACCGGAACCTGTCTCATGAGTCTGGTTTTCACTGCAGCAGGCAGCCAAACCTGTGTTTTGGTTACATTACCTTCCACATATTGTTCTATGTAAGATTTCTTTCCTTCTACGTCATCAATCAACACTCTTTCATCAGCTTTTCTTTTTGTAGAAGTTTAATAGAAATCTGAACCAATAATATATCTCCTTTAGTTTATTAATTTATAATTTTTAAAATTATACTTCTCTGTCATTATATTGAATTCTTGTTATAGAGGAGAAAGAAACACATACTCCCAGTGTTTAAACTTAAATTGGTAATTCTACCCTTTTAAGAGCAACTGTAAAAGCCATTTTATGAAAAGAAATATTTACTATGTACTAGTCAACTAAAGTGGTTCTACTATAAGAAATAATAAATGAAAAAAGCATTGTATTAATGGTGATACCTTCATTAGTTCATTATAATAAAATGAAATATGTACTTGTTGGTTATGTGCCTTGTATATTCATGAAAAGAGTTGGGGAGGGTTGGGGCAGTCAGAAAATTCAAGGTGATTTTGACCAAATGATGTAGGATTGTTGAAATTATCCCATGTCTAAAAATGATCCCTCCTACACTTGAATTTGGAACCCTGAAATTAAAAAAAAAGGAAAAAATTGAATATTTTAGCACTTGAAATTTTGTTCACTAAAGGTACTGTTAGATACTGGTTATAAATGGCAATCTTTTTTTCCCTCTGCTAAAATGAGCCATGAGTGAGTTTTGTCTGTAGGATTTTTCTAGAGAGCTGTATTTCTACTTTCTCACCACCATCAGAAGTATTAATTACAGTACTTAACATTAATGTAGTTCATTGTACTAACAAAGTGTTTTGTGTAGATCAATTAATTATTTTATTTATTTATTGAATTTATTGGGGTGACATTGGTTAATAAATGTATGTAGGCTTCAGATGTACAGTTCTATAACACATCATCTGTATATCATATTGTGTGTACTCCACCCCAGGTCAAGTCTCCTTTCTTCACCATTTATCCCCACTTTGCCCTCTTCTACCTCCCTCCATCCTCCTTACCCTCTAGTAATCACCATGCTGTTGTCCGTGTCTATGAGTTAAAAACAAAGACTCAATGCGTTATCTTTACCAAATAAATTACAAGATAGTTTAGAGCTAGTATTGCTTTATTTTTTTCACGAGAAAAAGAAACTGGCACAGAGATGATAAATATTATAAAGGTCAGCATAAGGAATTATAGCAAGGTTTTCCCACAGGGAATGTTGCCTCAAGGAAAGACATTGTAAATTCTTGGAAGGAAAAGAACCTTACAGCTCATCCATCCACCCACCCATTCAAGTCTCACTCACTTTGGCACCACATGTGCAACTGCTTGTTTTATATAGGCCCCAGCTATTAAAATTTTCATTTAAATTATTGTACTTTTCAGCTCTATAATAGCCAGTTTCTTCTTATAGTTTTTATTTCTTTTCCTCTTTCTTGCTTCAAAAAGCTTTATTGTTTCATTTGGTCCAATGCATGGGAGAAGGCTTCGGGATGGTTAAAAGAATGGCTGTAATTTTGGGAAGAGGCTCAGGTAAAAGCCAGACACCAGGGGAATGCAGAGGGATCCCCCAAAGGCTTGTGGGCTCCAAAGGCTCCTAGTGGAGCTTGAGGGTGAGCCTTTAGAAGAGATACTCGCCCAGCCCAGCCTGGGGGCCAGCCAGCCTGCAGGGTGAGTCAGGTGTCACCCATCTTCTTGATGAGTTTCACCTCCTCACCCAGGAAGTGGTTCTCCCGGAAGTCAGAGCTGAGGGTCTGAGCGGGTGGAACCCAGGGCCTGCAGCCCCAAAAGGGCCTGGCTCAGATTCCTCTCCAGGGCCAGGGCAGCTGCCATGGCATCCTGAGTTTTGCCCACTCATCTCGGGAAGCTTCAGCATGTCCTAGAGGAGAATGCGGCCACCGCGCTGGTTTTGCAACTTTAAGAGACGCCCAGCGCCCATGGCTTCTTCTCTGCCAACTCCCAGAGGAGGCCCACGCCCCCGGAAGCAACATCTTCATGGTCGAAACAGAAGCCCAGAGAGAGGTAGGTGTGGGGCCCGCAGAGGTAGGTTGGCCAGGCGGTTGCCTGCAGCCTCCACCTCAATGGGGTAATTCTGACGAACTTGGGAGCTCATGGTTGTTCGGCAATAAGGAGTTAAGATAGAAAAAAACAGTAATGGTGTGTTGGCTGGTCTTGGAGGTGGTTCTGAAGGTGGTGACTGGATAAGGTGCAGGAGAGTGGTCAGAGGGTGAAAGAAGGGGCATCCCTGGGTCTGTTCCATCCAAACACTGTTGAAGCAAGAGACAGATCTGGGACCTGTCCGGGACCACCGAGGGCACTGCCTATAGTTTATATTTCTTGGTGGCTATTTTTTATTTTGTCTTATTATTAACATATTGCTAAATTCTTTGAACATTTTTATAATAGTTGCTTTGATACTTTTGTGAGCTAAAATCAACGTGAGAGCCCATTCAGAGTCAGTTCCTATTGAAAGCTTTTTATTTTCCTGAATTGTAGTCACACTTCCCTATTTCTTTGTATGTTTAATAATTTTTGCTTTAAAATTACACTGTAAATGAGATACAGCAGTGTCTCTGAATTTTGTGCTATTCTTTCAAGTTATTTTTATTGACTTGCCAGGACTTAACTGTATAACTACCTCCTTTATAGTATACAATCATTCATATTCATATATAGGCATATATGTGTGTGTATATGTACATATATATATTTATATATTTGTATGTATATATTTGTATGTATCCACTGAGGAGTCTCCTCTGTGTAGTTTAGTTTACTGGTCAGCCAATAATTTGGATTAGGGTAAGAGGCTGGGATCAGACATATAAAGCCTGTAAGACTTCCACCTTCTGCCACCTGAGCTGTGTGTGCGTTGCTTAATGCATTGTGTAATTCAGCATCAAAGATGCTGCAAGTTCCAAGTTCTCAGTCGGCTTTCCCTTTTTCCTGGCACTTTCAGATTTCCTCTGCATATGTGTTTAGCAGTCAGCCAGAATTTGGGGAAAGTTTATGTCAGCCCTTCTATGTCTTTCTCAATTCCAGGACCTCTCTGTTAAATTTCTCCCTCGTCTTCCATTTGCCTAAACTGAAATTAAAACCTGGTGCCTGCCTATCATTCTGGTTTTCCTATTTTTTGTGTGTGTGTGTGCTTTTTTTCCTCCTTGCTTGTTTTGACCTTACCATTTTTAGCCAGGGGAGCTGTAAATTTTACCCCTCACCCAGAACCAAATCAACCACCTAATGTAAAGCTGCTGATTTCCTCAGACAGCCTCTAACCCACTCCGATTACTGCCTGAGTGATAAAACTGGGACTTCGAATTGAGTCAGAGCATAATGGGAGGCAAGAAGCCAGAAGTAAAGCATTCTTATGTAATATTGGATCAGTTTTACATAAATACAGTCCTGTCAGTTTTTTGTTTGTTTGTTTTTACTGCCATTGTGTGCTGCTTCATGCTCTGAAATGGTTGTTTTTGACAATGTTGCCCAGTTTTATGCTTTTGTAATAAATAAATTCTGTTTAAAAATTTTTGGAATGATCAGATTAACCTGAATGAACTCAAAGTAGGAACTAGATTATTTAAAATGCAGAATATGAAGATAAGAAAAAAATTATTCAACAGAAAAATTCTCTAGCTTTGTGAATAAACATGTGCCCTGTATCACCACCTGGAGAGGTGGCTATCTAGGCACCACCAGTCATCAAATGACAGGCAGTGAGTTAATGTTGCCTGAAATCTCTCCTCTATTCAGCAGAGCAACAGCGTTTATCAGGAACATTACATTTAAGGGGCCCCATCCTAACAAGAGTTGTGCATCAGGTACCTGAGGAACATTCTTTTTAAAAATGACTTAAAATTAAGGGAGAGAGAGAGAGAGAGAGAGAGAGAGAGAGAGAGAGAGAGAGAGAGAGAAATTTTTATTCCACTTAGTTTTATGAGTTCATTAGTTGCTTCTTATATGTACCCTGATTGGGGATCAAACCTGCAATCTTCGTGTATTGGAATGACGCTCTAACCAACCGAGCAACCGGCCAGAGTGAATATTTTTAAATAGACTTTCTTGGATTTCACACAGATACTTTGAGGAAGTAGGTCTAGAGTAGGAATCAGGCATATGTGCTTTAAAGCTTTTGCTTTTGTTGTTGTTGTTAATCCTTACCCAAGGATATTTTCCACTGATTTTTAGAGAGAATGGAAGGTAGGAGAGAGACAGAAACATGGATGTGAGAGAAACACATTGATTGGTTGCCTCCTGCACATACCCCAACCAAGGCTGGGGATTGAACTTGCACCAAGGTACATGCCCTTGACCAGAATCGAACCCATAACCCTTCAGTCCATGGTCTGACACTTTATTCACTGAGCCACACTGGTTAGGGCTTTGTTTTTCATATATATAGTAGAGGCCCAGTGCATGGATTCGTGCACCAGTGGGGTCCCTTGGCCTGGCCTGTGGGGATTGGGCTGAAACTGACAGTCCAACATCCCCCGAGAGGTCCTGGAGTACAAGAGGGCACTCTGCAAAGTTGCTTTCGCTGAGCAGCTCCTGTGTTGAGTGTCTGCCCGCTGGTGGTCAGTGTATGTCATAGCTACCATCCAGTTGGCCAGTTGGCCGGTCAGCTGGTCAGTTAGCCTTTTATATATGTACTAGAGGCCCGGTGCACGAAATTCGTGCACGGAGGGGGGTTGTCCCTCAGCCCAGCCTGTACCCTCTCCAATCTGGGATCCCTCTCACAATCCAGGACTGCTGGCTCCCAACTGCTTGCCTGCCTGCCTTCCTGATTGCCACTAACCGCTTCTGCCTGCCAGCCTGATCACCCCTTAACCACTCTGCTGCCAGCCTGTTTGCCCCCAACTTCCCTCCTCTGCCGGCCTGGTCACCCCTAACTGCCCTCTCCTGCAGGGTTGATCACCTCCAGCTGCCCTCCCTTGCAGGCTTGGTCCCTCTCAACTGCCCTCCCTTGTAGGCTGGGTGCCTCCCAACTGCCCTCTCCTGCTGGCCATCTTGTGGTGGCCATCTTGTGTCCACATGGGGGCAGGATCTTTGACCACATGGGGGCAGCTATAATGTGTGTTGCAGTAATGATCAATCTGCATATTACTCTTTTATTAGATAGGATAGAGGCCTGGTACAGGGGTAGGGGCCAGCTGGTTTGCCCTGAAGGGCGTCCCTGATCAGGGTGGGGTTCCCTTGGGGCGTGGGGCGGCCTGAGCGAGGGGCCTGTGGTGATTTGCAGGCCGGCCACGCCCCCTGGCAACCCAAGCAGAGGCCCTGGTATCTGGAATTTATTTTCCTTCTACAATTGAAACTTTGTAGCCTGGAGCGGAGCCAAGCCTGGGGCTCCCTCCGAGGCTGGTAGCCATTTGTGTTGGGGTTATAATTGAAACTTTGTTGCCTTAAGCGGGTGGGCCCGGCCAGGGTGTGCGGAAAACTTTGCTTCCCCTGTTGCTGGCAGCAACCCTGGCCTGTTCTCTCAAGCTCCATTCTGCCGACATTTATTTGAATTTGTTTACCTTCTATAATTGAAACTTTGTAGCTTGAGTGGAGGCTTAGGCCTGGCCAGGGCAGGCGGAAAGCTTGGCTTCCTCTGTTACCTAGGAAACCTTACTCTCTGTGGCTGTAGCCATCTTGGTTTGGGTTAATTTACATACTCGCTCTGATTGGATAGTGGGCATGGCTTGTGGGTGTGGCTTGTGCGTGTGTCAGAGGTATGGTCAATTTGCATATTTGTCTATTATTAGATAGGATAGATATGAGAGATAGAAACATCAATGATGAGAGAGATTCATTGATCAGTTGCTTCCTGCATGCCCTCTTCTGGGGATCAAGCAGGCGACCTGCTCATGTGCCCTAATGGGGAATGGAACCCTGATCTCCTTGTTCATAGGTCGAAGCTCAGATACTGAGCCACACCAGCCAGGCTGGGCATATATGCTTTAAAAACCTTCCCAGGTGCTTTTGATGTGTATCACAATTTAAGAACAACTGACTTAAGGATATTAACACATTTGCTGACTGAAAACTACTTATGTTTCCCTTTTAAAAAATATAATAATATGTTGGTTTTTTCATTACAATTGTTGCATCTGCTTTCAAATAACATTACCTTTCAAATTACTTATCCTACCTAATAATAGAGTAATATGCAAATTGACCGTACCTTCACTACACCCACAAGCCACGCCCACCAGGAAACCATGGATCGCAGGCAACTGGGGGTCGGCTCCTGCGATCTATCACAGGGACACTGGGATGCAGCTGAGCCCAAGGCCAGGAAAGCCTCCGTCAGAGGCTTTTCCAGCCTTGGGCACCAGCGGGGAGCCTGCGACGGATCGCAGGCAACTGGGGGTCAGCTCCTGCGATCTGTGGCAGGGAAGCTGGGGTGCGGCCGTGCCCAAGGCCGGGAAAGCCTCCGCCGGAGGATTTTCCGGACTTGTGCACCAGCGGGGAGCCTGTGATGGATCGCAGGCAACTGGGGGTCCGCTCCTGTGAGGGGTTCTGCTCCTGTGGTAGATTTCAGGGAGCTGGGGTCCCCTGCCCAATGGGTGGTGTCTGCAATCACAGGGAGCTGGAGGTCCCCTTCCCAGGCCTAAAGCTTTGGCCAGAGGCTTTAGGCCTGGGCAGGGCACAGCCGATGATTGGTGTGAACTACAGAGGAAACACCTTTTCTGACTGCCCATTGGCTAAGCTTCCTGTATGCCACTGGTAATATTCTCAGTAACTTGGGTAATAAGAATCCAAAAAGGTGATCTAGGGTTTTTCCACCACACTTCTGGAGAAAAAAACGAAGGTCCGCTGCTGGAGGGCTAAGAAATGTCATATCCTGCCCTAGCCAGTTTGACTCAGTGGATAGAGCCTCGGCCTGCCAACAGCAGGGTCTGGGTTGATTCTGATCAAGGGCATGTACCTAGGTTGCAGGCTCCTCCCTGGCCGGGGCCCAGATCAGGGCTCATGCAGGAGGCAACCAATCAAAGTGTTCCTCTCACTTTGATGTTTCTCTCTGTCTTTCCTTTCTCTTCCACGTTCTCTAAAAGTCAATGGAAACATATCCTTAGGTGAGGACAAAAAAAAAAAAAAAAGAAAGAAAGAAAGAAATGCATATCCTATGAAAGACACATCTTGAAAATGCCTAAAAAAAGTTGTCATTTTTTCTTGGTGAAGGGACTGGAGTTGTGTTGATGAAAACACCTTGGTGGCTGTGGTGACTGACAGTGGCTGCAGCAGCAGGGTGATAGGGCTGGTGCCTTCCCCTGACCAGCCTGGTTGCCTCCCACAAAGGGAGGCCAGACTGCGGCTTAGGCCTGCTTCCCGTGGGGATCGGGCCTAAGCCATCAGGAGGACATCCCCTGAGGGCTCCTAGTATGTGAGAGGGGGCAGGTTGGGCTGAGGGACCCCCCCCACCCCCAGTGCACGAATTTCATGCACCAGGCCCCTAGTTATACATATTTATGTATAGTAATTGACAGTACATTTAAAATGCCTATCACTCTTATAAATTTCCTTTCATTTCTTATCTTAGTAAATCCTCACACATAGATAATTACCTTGAAATAAGAAATCATTCTGCTCTGTCACAAACACATCATTGCACTTCATCTCAAAAAAAAACAACCTATAGTTTCAATTACATCTCTTAAATCTTTCCTTCTGCCATCTGTCAAATTTCACTATCCATGGGCTTTACCAATCCAATTATCTATCTAGTCTGAAAAGAATAAAAGCTGTAATCTGAGATCAAACCTGGACTTTGCCATGTTTCTCAAAAGCTATTCAATTCGTACTTCAAGGCAAGTTTGTTTCTTTGTATTGAGTGGAAAGATATTCTCCTTTTTTATTTTCTTTAAACTCTGGCATTTTCACAAGGAGATAAAAATATATTTTGGTATTAGAAGCAACACAATAGAACACATTTTGGACCATGAATTGAAAGATCTGCATTCTAGTTCTGGCTTTGTCACTAACTCTGCAGCCGTAGACAATACTGTTTTTTTTTATAGGCCTTGTTTTCATATGAATGATGAGGAAGTAACTAACTGCTCTCTCCAAACCTATTAGTTCTAAGAACTTACACATTTCATTATGCCAGGGCCAGTCTGTTTCTCCATTTCTACTTTTCATCAGCAGAATTTGTCTTCATTTATTCTGCTATAACACTGGGTCAAACTGATCAAGAATTATTCTTCTGCATATAATAGGGTACAATAATTGGGTTAAGTAATTATTTGCAAGACCTCTTTGATAGAATATAAGCTTCCATGGCCTGAATGTGAGGAAAAATTACTTTTCTAATAGGATAAAAATTCCAGTTCCTAAAGGGAGGAAAAAGGTATAAGGGTGGGATGAAATGGAATGTAAAGTCAGTAATATTGCAGAAGATAATTTTGCTCAGTAATTTGATTTTCACAATTTCAAAACCTTCAGAAAATTTACCGAGAGTCAATGTACTGAAAGCATATATTTTTTGAAGTTTACTTTTTACTTTATTATTTTTTAAGTATGTTTTTATTGATTTTTAGAGATAGAGGGAGGGAGAGAAATAGAATGATAGAAATATTGATAAAAGAGAAACATTGATCAGCTGCCTCCTGTGCAACCCTACCCTGACCCAGAATTTAACCAGTGATTCATGGGTCGATTCTCAACCACTGAACCACACCGGCCACCTGAAAGCATATTTTAATGGATGTTAACAAAGAGGCAAACTTTTCAAACAGAATAATATTAGTAAAATCAAGAAAGTCTCATTTACATGCAGAAACAAAGAGAAATTGAGGGAATAAAATTAAGAAAATTATATGAATCTATAAAACATGTGAACAGAACTTTATACTTTCTTGAACCAGGAAATTGGGGTTTGGGCCCAGTTTAACCAGATCTAAAAGAATTACTGATATATGGGTTACACAAAGTAACAATTTTAAGACTCTTTTCTTTGAAATTTGATACCATGATGCCCTCAGAAAACAACTTAGGAGAGAGACCAACCGTGAAAAAGGTAGAAAAATCCATCAGTTTTAAAATCTTGAGTCCTGAGATTGCAACCAGAAATTTGTGCAGATGCTTATTTATTGCACCTTCCAACCCCTCTGATATGTGAACTTGTCAGAACTTGTTAGTATATACCCCTCTAACCTTCCTCCTTTCCTGTCATCTTTATATAACCAATCAATGCAGAAACTTCAGGAAAACTCCAAGAAAAGCACTGAGGGTATATAAGAAGGTGATAGAGTGGTGACTGCAAATTGTTTTCTGGGGGAGATTAATATCTTTATAAGCAAAGAAAGACTGAGTAAAAGATAAATAACTAAACATGCTTATGTTTTTATGATGGACTTTAAACATATGGAAAATTAAAATAGTATCATTACCCAACTCATGGCCAATCTTATTTTATCTATGCCCCATTTCTCTTCCCCCACCCAAGAATATTTTGCAGGAAATTTGAGCTATCACATCATTTTATCTGAAAATATTTCAGAATATTATCTAAACAGATTTGCAATACTATTATCACACTAGAATTTTTAAATACTTTTTCAATATCACTTGTGTACATATTTCCTCTATTGTCTCAATTTTTTTAAATTTGTCAAGCAAGTATCTACAAAGACCTACAAAGTATGATGGTTGAATAAGTTAATATGCCTCAACTTGTTTAAATTATAATTTTATCTATAAATTATAAAATCTACAGTATATAATTGCTTTCTCCTTTTTAATTCCATTGGCTAAGATCTTCAACTAAATGCCAAAAAATAGGACTGAGAATTGCTAATGGAGTCTCCACTTTTTCTAAACTTTAGCAGGAAAGTCCCTGTTGCTTCTCTACTAAGTAACCTGCTAGCAACTCACTGAATTATACATGTTTTACTTTATTAAGGGAGTATTCATAAATTCCTATTTTGTGCATGATTTGACATAAATGGGTATTGAATTTTGTCAAATATCTTTTCTCGTATCTATGAAGATTATCATATGATTTGGTCCCCCTAAGTTCTATAAAATTCAAAGCACCAAGAAGATTATCATGGAACATGAAAATACAAATTTATCTGCCAAAATTAACTTACTTTCCTAAGGCTCACTGAGATGATAGAAAAGAAGAATAGTCAAGTGGGACAATTAAGATCTAGAAATTAAAATAGATTTGAAAATATAATTTGAAAGAGATTTCCTACTAATAGGACTAGATAGATCAGTGGAACTGAATGGGAAAGTACAAAAACTGAGTCAATTTTGGAATTTACCCTATAATAAGGTTAGCATTTTATCAGTTGACAAGAAATGAATTTTAAAAAATTGGTGTTGGAGCAACTGGTTAGATGTTTTTAAATAGTATGATTATTGGGTTGCTTATGTTTAATAATCTTTTTAATGATTTATTAATGATACTTTGCACATGTTAATATTTTGTAAACTAGTTAGTTGAAAATAATGTGACCTTTTTTAAAATAATTCAGGGAATAATTGGGGGAAAACTCTAACAACATAAAGAACTGGGAACAGCTCTAGCTGGTTTGGCTCGGTGGATGGAGCATTGGTCTGCAGACTGAAGGATCCCAGGTCAATTCCAGTCAAGGGCACATGCCTGGGTTGCAGGCTCAATCCCCAGTGTGGGGCGTGCAGGAGGCAGCCAATCAATGATTCTCTTTCATTATTGTTGTTTCTATCTCTCTCTCCCTCTCCCTCTCTGAAATCAATAAAAATATATATTTTTAAAAAAGAAAGAAGTTGCTTAAAAAAAAAGAACTGGGAGCAAGGAATCCTTTCATATTTTTATTCTTTTGTTCATATTTTAAAAGCATAATAATGTGAAGTGACAAGTTAAAATAAAAAGTTTGGCATAATATTCAGGTTAACCTGAAACTATATTTGTATAGTATTTGCACTCCATAAGAATGGCAAAGTGAATAGACTCAGGTCCTCAGGAGATTAATAATATAGTGAGAAAAGTAATTGGTTGAGAATCACTTAGAGGAAGAAATGAGATGGAGGAAGAATTGAGGTGAAGTTTAGAAAAAATGGTACAGTAACCATAAATTAGAAATGCAGTTGGGATCTAAGTGAACCAAACAACTCTGAAATGAGCATAACAACTTTAAGACTCATTGTATCATTGACAACTTTGCCTGCATTATAATTATGCTCTGGGTCTGAATGTTAGCATGTATTTGGTATTGTTGATAATTATGTGTGCTAACTTTGGAATAATCACTGTTAATTAAAGCCTATTTTATGCAACAGAAATTTTCAATTAAAGTGAATATATAAGTAAACCTCTTCATTCAATACACAAACACAAAATAGAATAGTAGTATATCCTCACTAAGATATCATTGTGCAAAGCAGGATATATGCAATCTTCGACTTGGCAAAAGTTATACAGTTCATCACGGGAAGTGGAGACTCCATTAGCAATGCAATTGCTAAGAGAGGAAGATTACCCACTCAACCCTGTGGCTTAAGTGTTTTCTTTCATTTCATAAATTTTGCTGCTTAAAGTCTGCTAGACTGCTGAGCAAAGAAATTATCAAGAGATGCCCCTGTGGTGGAAAAGAAAAGACGTAGCAAAAATGAGTGCATTTATTTAACTTCATTTTGTTTTAAAAGGATAAATTCAGTCTATTTTATTGCAAGACTTCTACTACATACCAATAGAAGTTTCTTTATCTGACTCTGTCCTCAAAGAAATAAACAAAATCAAAATTAAGTATTTTAGACAAATGGGGTATTTTGGATTTTAAGAAGCACAGTAAAGTCTGTAAATTCTTTAATTAAAATGATGAGATGTAACTTAAGTGAGACATGTTCTCGTTTAAAATTCATCACATGCTTATGTAATATTCAGTAGAATCATGAATATATTAGTACATTCATTCTTTTAATTAAAATCAACAGGACTCAATGTTAACTCTTACCTGCATCAGATAATCAAAATTCTTAAATCTGTGCTAGGTTTATACTATACCACTCCAGCTCACTAGTTCTCAGTATAAAAATTACTCCATGATTCTTCAATTCCTACACTGCATTGATTTTGTATATGTGTGTTTGAATGTACTTTAATATACATGCACATTTTAATCTCTTGCAAGTAACAAGATTATACTTCACTGCCATACATGGAATTCAATAACTACAATCTTATAAATATGGGATTGCATTATTGAAAGGTTCAAAAATAACTAGAAAAGTCTGTTGTGAATGAAAATTGCAAATTGAATTTTGTTTTATCAGTGTTTGTATTGCTGTTGTTCATTTATAAAGAGAGTGACCAAACGCTTTCTAATAAAGGGCCAGATAGTAAATATTTTTGGCTTTATGGGCCATACATGTTGCTACTACTCAACTTTGTTGTTATAGCACGAGAGCAGCCACAGAGAATATCTACACAAATAGGTACAGCTATTATCCAATGAAACTTTATTGATGGATACTGAAATTTTAATTTCATGTGGCAGAAAATGTTCTTCTTTTGATTGCTTTTTAATCTTTAAAAATGTAAAAACCATTCTTGGCTTGTGGGCAATGCAAAAATAGGCAATTTATGGATTTGGCCTCCAGTTAATACTAATTTTCCTATGTCTCAAATGGGGAGAAGTCGCTGCAAATGGGTAGCTAATTTATTAGATGCGTATAAATAAGTAGTAGTAAATATTTAACTGTAATATATATCCTTACCAACATATATTCATTCACTCATTCAAGATATATTTATTATTTTCCATATGCAAAGCAGGTACTGGATATAACAAATGATACTAAGAGTATGCCACAGTTACTAAGAAGCTTAAAATCTATTAGACTCTTTGAATGATTTATTCCACACAAATAGATGCAGTGCAAGGTCACTTAGGATGACTACAGAAATTGACAGATACATATACTATAGGTGTTCCCAACAGGAGATGATTGCCGACATCATAATATTTTCATGATGTGTTAAGACTCAATGGATGGCAGTATATTTACAAGCAGATGGTAAAGCGGTAAAAAGAAGAAATAAACCCTAGATGAAAAAAGGCAAATTTATCAGCCAAAATCTTATAGTAGAATTAAGGCAAAGGTGATGTTAGTCCCCTTGAATGTGGTTGCTCCTGTCCACCAGAAGTGGGCACAGGTTCCCAAGAACCAAGAGTCCACACAATGGAGAAATAAGAGAATATTGCAGAGAGCACTGGGGCTTTTGATTCTATTGCTAATGTGTATAAATTCATACCCCAGATAGGTAACATTTTATTTTTAAGAATAGATATAGTTGATCTGGGCAATTTACAGAGGGGAAATTCTCTTGTTCCAAGAGAAATACTATTCTCTTTAAGGTAAAATTAATCCAATAATAATTTGTTATCTACTATGTGTCTGTCACTGGGTTAACTTCTAGGATTATGAAAATTAATGATACACAGTTTCTTTTTTTGAATGTTGTGCAATCTAATGAAGGGTTGTGAACTGCATACCAATAATTATACCACAGCATAAAGAGTAGTAGAATATCCTAATATATAAAAACCCGGGTCATAATGACCAGAGGGTGACCAACGGGAAGTCAGTGCTGGCCCTGCCCCCAAGCAAGTGGTAAGGGGCAATCAGGCAGGCAGTCAGAGTGATTAGGGGTGATCAGGTAGGCAGACCAGCGGTTAGGGGTTATCAGGTAGGCAGGCCAGCGGTTAGGGGTGATCAGGTAGGCAGGCCAGCGGTTAGAGGAGATCAGGTAGGCAGACGGCCCCTTGTAGGGCTGGCCCCACCCCCCAGCAAAGAAAGAGGGAGGCCCAGGCCAGCCAAGCCATTGCACCCCAGCCTGTCGCCTGCAGATGAAAGCCACTGGTGGCAGGGGAGGGGGGGCAGCGCTGCACAGATGGCAAGCAGTAGCAGCGGCAGGGGTGGGCCAGCTGCCTGCAGCCAGGGAAAGGAAAGCCCCGATAGGCCCTGATCTCAGTCCAGGCCTAGGGACCCTACCTGAGGGGTTCCGAATTATGAGAGGGTGCAGGCCGGGCTGAGGGATCCCCCGCAAGTGCACAAATTTTCGTGCACCGGGCCTCTAGTAATGTCTATAAAAGGATAAAAGAACATTGCAGATATTGATTAATTCTAATGGTGTGGAAAGGTGAGGAAAGGCTTCACAGAGGCTGTACTATTTTTCTGAAATTAATGACACTACGAATTTTCAAAGGTAGGAGGCAGAATAGGTTGCCAAAGGACAATATGTAAACTCACAGTGATCTAATGAAACAAATTATGTTTTCCCAGGTATAGAGGCAGAAAGAAAAAGAATCACAGAGGTTGCTGATAGGAGATGAAATTAGAACATCCCCAACCTAATAATTAGGCAATATTAATTTTTCAGGTCTTATATTGAAAGTAAAGGTTTTAAAAGGCAAAATTTGTCATTCATTTTACTTTCTGATAAAGCTATCCCAGACAAATCAAGCAATTAATTGTGCCACTTGATCTGAAGGTGGCATTAGAGAAGTAAAGAAAGACATTGCTCTAGGTCACATTTAAGATGATCAATATTTTCTATTTACTTATGTAAGAAGAGAGGTGGGAGATTGTGTAAGTTCAAGACAAAAGATATTATCACAAGAATTGTCACCTCAAACAGAATAATAGACCAATTCTGGCTTAATTGATAGCAACTGTGTTGCTTGCGGATTTGGGGAAAACCATTCTTCCTAATGATCCTGATGTTTGCCACCCATTAAAAACAGAAGAGTATGTCCTGGACGGTGTGGCTTAATTGGTTGAACCGTTGTCCCTGAACCATGTCCAACACAGCCAGTGGTGAACCTTAGGGGGGGCGGAGAAGGATTAAAGAAAACAGACAAGAGAATATAGTTGGGGCCAGGTGGAACCTTAGGGGGGGGCGGAGAAGGATTAAAGAAAACAGACAAGAGAATATAGTTGGGGCCAGGTGGAACCTTAGGGGGGGCGGTGAAGGATTAAAGAAAACAGACAAGAGAATATAACTGGGGCCAGGAAACAGTGACATAAGAGTCTTTATTTTATAGTCAGAGCAAAACAAGGGAGTGGTCAAGATGTTTACAATGTTCTTGCGAGTTTCAAATCTACTTAATTGCATGCACCTGAGAACTCTATCAAACTTTTTTTTGGCAGCAAAACACCTCCCGCAGCCCACATCCCTCAGCCACCTGAGATCACAGGTTAGGACCATAAGGTCAAGCTTACCACCATAGCCTTTGGCTATAATTGTGCTGGGAGGGCTTTGCCCTCCAAGCTGGGACTTGTATGTGGCTTTGCCACAAGAGGACCGTGCCTTCTCATCAGTCTGAGGCTTGAACCTGTCCCAACGCTGTAGCCATCTCCACATGTCCCGCCTGTGGAGAGGCAATGGATTGATGTTTTTCTCTCACATTGTTTCTCTCTATCCCTCTCCCTTTCTCTCTCTCTAAAATCAATAAAAATAATAGAAGAGTATGATTATTTTTAACTCAAAATATGTTTAATCATAGACAAACTACAGAAAACTATGATGTTTGTCAACTGATATTTTATATCATTTTAATTAATATTTTTATTGTCTTAAAAATAAAAACTGGAAAGAATGAAGCTCAGAATTTAACATAGATAAGATGAAAGTGGGGG
Source organism: Ia io (assembly GCA_025583905.1). Classification (NCBI taxonomy): domain Eukaryota; kingdom Metazoa; phylum Chordata; class Mammalia; order Chiroptera; family Vespertilionidae; genus Ia; species Ia io. The sequence continues at coordinate 73,774,335 of JAJQQW010000005.1, read as the reverse complement.
GGAGGGGAAATGGAGTCCTCATGAATAAGCCCAGCATTTTCTTTTCTTTAAATTTATTGAGGTGATAATGGTTAATAAAATTATATAGGTTTCAGGTGTACAATTCCATAATACCTCATCCATATATTGTATTTGGTGTTCACCACCCTAAATCAAGTCTCTGTCCATAATCATTTATCCTCCCTTTTCCAACTCTTTTACCTCCCTCACCCTCCTTTCACTCTGGTGATCACCATACTGTTGTCTGTGTCATTCAGTTTTTCTTCTTAATCTCTTCACATTTTCAACCCAGCCCCCCAACCCTGATTCCCTGTGACAGTTGTCTGTTCTCTGTATCTATGAATCTGTTTCTATTTTGTTTATTTGTTTACTAGAGGCCTGGCGCACAAAATTCATGCACAGGTAGGGTCCCTAGGCCTGGCCGGCAATCAGGGCTGATTGAGGCCTTCTGGCTGCTGGCTGGGGCCTTCCTTCTGGCTTCTGGCCAGTGTCTCCCTTCGTTTTGCACCACCCCCTGGTGGTCAGCTCATGTCATAGCGAGCAATAGAACTCCCGGTCTCCTGGTCGAACTCCTGCAGGGACACTTTGCATATTAGCCTTTTATATATATAGATAGATTTTGTGCATTAGATTTTACATGTAAGTGAAATCATACAGTACTTGTTTTTCTCTGCCTGGCTTATTTCACTTGGAAGTAGCCCAAGTGCCCATCAGTAGATGAGTGGGTAAAAAAGCTATGGTACATTTACACAATGGGATATTAACTGGCCATAATAAAAGAAGGATATCTTACGTTTTGTGACAGCATAGATGGACCTAGAGAATATTATGCTAAGTGAAATAAACCCAGTTTTTTTTCCTAGTGGAGGGCAAGAGCTTTGTTTTTCAGAGCAAAGACAGCCTCTGTTGGAAGTGATTTTCAATAAAGAAAGATGTTAGATTTTGAAGGTGTTCAGAATAGGTCCAGCAATATGTACCAGTTTGGCATGTGAATTATTTTGAGTTGAAGGCAATCAAAACTCTGCAGGCTCAAGAGAAACGTTTACCTTTCCCTTAAAAAATTTTAGAATTTAAATTGGGTCCTTGCCTATAAAAATAATTGTTACCAGAAATAACGTTTTATGATCTATCCATAGCAGTGATTCTCAACCTTTCTAATGCCACAACCCTTTAATACAGTTCCTCATGTTGTGGTGACCCCCAAACATAAAATTATTTTCGTTGCTACTTCATAACTGTAATTTTGCTACTGTTAATGAATCGTAATGTAAATATCTGTGTTTTCCGATGGTCTTAGGCTCTACAGCGGCAGTTCTCAACCTGTGGGTCACGACCCACAGGTTGAGAACTGCTAGCAGGGTCATCTAAGAGTATTGGAAAACACAAGGTATTTACATTACGATTCATAACAGTAGCAAAATTACAGTTATGAAGTAGCAATGAAAATAATTTTATGATTAGGGGTCACCACAACATGAGGAGCTGTATTAAAGGGTCGCGGCATTAGAAAGGTTGAGAACCACTGATCCACAGGGTAAGGCACACTTGTAATTATGGAACATCCACTCTTCTTATCATCCTATGAATCTCCCGCCACTTCTCTGAAGCCCTGGGTGCATTATCTCACTCTTTGACTCAATGTCATATATACCTCATTTTACCTGTGTGCTAGGTCTGTCTCTGAACCTCTCATGTATGCTGGGTCTCTGATTCTCTTATGTATATGGGGTTGCCATATGTGCATATGTAATTAAATTGGTTATTTAATTAATCTGTCTCATATAGACTTAATAAATATACCAGCCAAAAGAACCTGGAGGGGTAAAGAATAATTTGTTCCTCCCCCACAGTTCTCCAAGGAGTTTTATCATTTAAAATAAGGCAATAATTTTGTCTGATTTTTGAGGATTTATGTACTTCAGAGTATTTATTTTAGGAGAAAAGTTCTGTTCAACTAATTATATTAAATATACATTTTTCTATGAGAATTTACCTTGTTTAACTAATCTTATTTTCTAATAGATAATTTTAGTATAAGGTTTTCAACTTGAAAGTGAAAACATTGATAAACACCAAGCCGCAAACTATGCAATCTGCTCAATGTCATTAACCAAATAAGAAAATGAAATTCAACTCTAACCCAAATTCTGCTAACCCAAAATCAGTGTATTACATTATCATTGAGTATCACTCTGTGTGAAATCTATATATTAAATGCAATATGATATATAAGAAACAAAGGGATTGCTATGTGGAGGAAAAGGTAGCCTTGTACACTGCTAGTGGGAATGCAGACTGGTACAACCAGTATGGAAAACAGTGTGGAGTTTTCTCAAAAAATTAAAAATGGACCCAGTGATCCCACCTTTAGAAATATATGCTAAGAAGCCTGAAACACCAAAAAGAAAAACATATGCACTCCTATGTTCAAAACAGCATTATTTATAATAACTAATTATAAACAGCCCAAGTGCCCATCAGTGGATGAGTGGATTAAAAAAGCTGTGGTACATTTACACAATGGAATACTTTGCAGCAGTAAAAAAGAAGGATCCCTTATCCTTTGAGGCAGTATGAAGGGACCTAGAGAGTATTATGCTAAGTGAAATAGCCAGTCAGAGAAAGATAAATATCACATGATCTCACTTATATGTGGAATATAATGAACAAAATAAACTGGTAAGCAAAATAGATCCAGAGACATGGAAGCATGCAACAGACTGATGATTCTCAGAGGGAAGGGAGGGGTCAGGAAGGGAATAACCAAATAACATGCATGTATGCAAAACCCATGGACACAGACAATAGTGTGGTAGAGCCTGGGGAGGGGGAGGGAGTGAGGAGAAGTGGGTAAATGGGGGATAAAAGGGGGGATACCTGTAATACTTTCAACAATAAAGATACATTTTTTAAATAAAAAGAAACAAATGGAAGATAGGCATGGTGATAAGACATCATTTCCCCTCTCTGAACTTGCCTCATTGAAAGCCCCTTTGCTACCCAGCAAGAGCTGTTCTTCACCTTGTCAAGTTCATGTTTGCCCAAGGCTTTGTAGTTGCTATTTTCTCTGTTTGGATAACTCCTTCCTCAGATAGTGGCATGGGTTGGCCCTCTCCTCTGGACACTCAGATCTCTGTTTGCCTCTGTTTCCTTGACAGAGACTTTTTATATAGCTTATCACCACTCTTAATTCTTTTATCCTGCTTTATATTTTCCACATCATGTATCACTTTAATTGTATTACATACTATATATTCTGTTCATTATCTGCCCAAATTACATTTGAGTAAACTCTATAAAGGCAGAGTTTTTTGTCTGTTCACTATTTTATACTCAGGGTCCAGAGCCATGATGGGCAAACTGCGGCTTGCGAGCCACATGCGGCTCTTTGGCCCCTTGAGTGTGGCTCTTCCACAACATACCACGGCCTGGGCGAGTCTATTTTGAAGAAGTGGCGTTAGAAGAAGTTTAAGTTTAAAAAATTTGGCTCTCAAAAGAAATTTCAATCGTTGTACTCTTGATATTTGGCTCTGTTGACTAATGAGTTTGCCGACCACTGGTCTAGAGCAATTCTGAGCTCATAGTAGGACTCATCAAATACTTGTGGAATAAATGAATAAATAATTCAATTAATCAATTGTATGAGTGAGAAATACATTTGAAAAAAAATACCTAATTGTAAAACAGAGAGAAATACCATGATATCATAATTGGACCTGTAAACAAAACCCTGTGGGTTCCTAGTAAGGAAGCAATTCTTTCCAATTTGGGAATTATGAAGGCTTCTCTAATGAGCTGAAATTTGAGCTGTCTTGGAAAGGTGGTATTTAAGAATAAGAGAGCATAATGAAACAGAGGCAGACAGACATGAATTCCCGGGGTAGAGTTTATGAAATATTCTTATGAAAAATGAGACTAGAAGTATAGGTTTGCCTTGAGTTTCATGGAAAACTGGACAGCAGAAAGCAGCAGAGAGCCAGATAGTTTTATTGAGGAGATGAATGCCTCTCTCACTACTGGTTCTAACAGGCAACAATGGGCAATCTGTTAATCTCAGAGACAAATGAACAGATATAGGATCTTAATGACTCTATTTCATTTACTCATTTGATGGGTGAAAATAGTAGTTTCTGGTCTTATATAAAATATGTTTATTTTTTAAATTATTTATTTGAGAGACGGGGGGAGGGAGGGAGGGAGGGAGAGAGAGAGAGATTTGTTGTTATACCTATCCATACACTCATTGGTTGACTCCTATATGTGCCCTGACTAGAGACCGAATGCACAACCTTGGCCTATGGGGACGAGACTCTAACCAACTGAGCTATGAAATATGTTTAATTAATTTGAAGCTAACTGATTCTATTTAGTTGGTGTGTAGTGGTATACTTTCAATTGAACTATATCACATATTGGTGAGATATGAACTGATTGAACATAGACTTTGGCAAGTTCAAGACTATTCTACAATGAAGACCATAAAAATAGTTCTCCTCTCAGCCAGGAAATATGAATTCCAGTATGATACCTATCAATAATGTAACATGTGATATAAACTCTGTGACTTGATTTCCTTTATATTTAAAATTAATTTATCACTACCCAATATTTCTAATCCTAACATAGGTAATGAGGTATCTTTTTTTTGGGGAGGTATTTTTGGATCAATTCCAAAGTGTGAGGGTTCCCCCCATATAACACCAAGCAATTCTCAGATGCTAGCAGGGTGCCCTAGAAGTCTGATCAGTTCAGATGCTATTTACCTGGAAATATTGACAGATTCCACAGGTTGAAGGTTTAGTCCTACAAACCTTCCCTCCTCCACTTCAGATGCCAGTCACAGTCCCTGTTGTTACCTGTACTTCTGACTGACTGGTTATAAACTAGAGGTTCTCATAAGAACCACTAGAGCAGCTCATAGAACTCAGGAACCTGTTTACTCCCTAGGCTACCAGTTTATTATAAAAAGTTATAACTCCAGGAACATCCAGATGAAAGAGATACATAGAGCAAGGTGAGAGGAAAGAGCCAGGAGCTTTCATGCCCTCTCCAGGTGTAACATTCTTTCCAATCACCACAGGTTCACCAACCCAGAAGTTTTTTAAACACATTCCTTTTTTTTTGTCTGTTTTCTTTTGTTTTGTTTTTAAATATATTTTTATTGCATTTTTACAGAAAGGAAGGGAGAGGATAGAGTGTTAGTAACATCAATGAGAGAGAAACATCGATCAGCTGCCTCCTACACACCCCTACTGGGGATGTGCCAGCAACCAAGGTACATGCCCTTGACCAGAATCGAACCCAGGACCCTTCAGTCCACAGGCCGACGCTCTATCCACTGAGCCAAACCAGTTAGGGCTCCTTTTGGGTTTTTTATGGAGGATTCATTAGATAGTCAGATTGATTAAGTCATTGGCCATTGGCCATTGGCCATTGATTTAACTTCCTCTCTCAACTCTGCAGATGGGACTGAAATTTCTAACACTCTAGTTCCATGGTTGGTACCTCTGGTGACCGCCCCCATTGTTAGCTGATATCCAAAAGATATCTCATTAACATAACAAAAGTCACCTTGATTACTTTGATCATTTAAGAGATTCCAAGGGTTTCAGGAGCTCTGTTTCAGAAACTGGGATAAAGATCAAATATATTTCTCATTATAAATAATAATATCACAAAGTATCTTATATAAAGTATTATTTAACTACTAGTAGCCCTGCGCACCAAGCCCTGTGTGAGTAGCTCGCTGCCGCTTGCCTCAGCTGGCTGCTTGACCCAAGCTGCTTCTAGCTCTCCACAGCCCATAGCTCGCTGCCCTGCCCTCCTGCTGTTAGTCTTTAAGAGTCACAGTGTAACGACCAGTTGCATATTACCTTTTTTATTATATAGGATAAATATCAGTAAATAATACAGACAATAAAGCACATAGATGCTAGGGAAAGTGCTTTTTTAATGTTTTTTACAAAATACATTTTATTATTCTGTTTTTAAATAATCAACATTCACATATTTTTTAAATATGCTATAGACATTATAGCTATAAGGATGAATAAAATCCTTATCCTCAAAGAACTCACCACTAAGTACAAAAAATTCATTAAAGTAGTATTTTTAAAAGTACAACTAAATTTTTTTCAAAAATGTATTCATTGATATATTAAATGAATATATAAACAAAACAACCTATCTTAAAGAAGAAAATTAATCAAAGTTCATCTCTAGCATGGCCTATATTCTTAATAAATAGAAATTAAGAATTGCTATGTAAAGGACATATATAAATACTCAAGCGTATATATTTTTTAAAAAGCAAGTTAAAAGACTGATGACAAGATGGTAAAATTGAAACTAATTTTCATTAACTGAGACATTTACTTTATTTAAATTATTTCTGTAACTTCTGACTCTAATGCAAAAATGTGTAATAGTTACATATACAAGCACATAAAACTATGAATGGTTTATAATATTCTTAGTATTTCTTTACTGATTGTGGCCCTTAAGTTCCAAAGATAGATCAGTCTTATTGTTTTTATCACTAAGAATATCTGCACAGAACAGGGGCTCAAACTTGAATGGATACTTGCAGCACTCTAGTGGCCATTCTTCATAAGTGCACAGACACTTTGTAGTAGAATAAACCACAGGGAATGACACAGATGTTCGTGAAAAGACAGTCTATACTCATAAACCAGCACTAAAATTAACGCTGCTATTCTTACTGTGTACATAATCCAATTTACACTACTGTATTTATCCTCTTAATATTTTTTTCTTTTCTCAATGTTGCACATTTTTGGAGGGGGGTGGATATGGAGATGCAAAGTAATTAATGAGGTGAGGAAATACAGGGTGGGGCAAAAGCAGGTTTATAGTTGTGATACTAGAAACAGAGTTTATTTTCACATTATTATTCATTAATTATTGTGTTATTTCTCATACAAACAACTGTAAACCTACATTTGCCCCACCCTGTATAAAGACTGATGAGTTCATTTAAGGCAAAGACCACAGAGGAGCTAGTTTAGAAAGATCTTTTTTGAGGTCATTATTAATTAGAGTTATAAATGAAGGTAAAATAATAACTTCATATCTCTAGACTGTAATTGATTTTGTGCCTAAAACAAATAATTTTGTTTGGCTGAGGTAGAGTCCTCAGACTTATAAGAAAAAAGTAAATTGATGGGAACATAATATATGGAACATCTTGAATTGTTTACCAAAGTTTTTAGATGGTTTTGTTTGTTTTTTGTTGTTGTTGTTTTTGCAGTTTTATAACTTCATTCAACAATCAGCAGTTAGTTCTCATCCATATTAACTGTAGATTTTTGAAAATGTCGACAAGTACATAAGTAACCTCCACATAGAGCTTGTTTGGTGAATCTTCATCCTCATTACGTTTTCTGGACAACAGCACCCGAATACAATATGGGACATTCCTTATTCCTTTGGCCCTGACAGCTTTGTTGAGGTTGGTGTCAATGGGTACATCTGGAGTTTCCATGTCATGATCATGGCAAATTTCCAGATCTCTTTGAGTGCCCAAGGGGCACGTTTTTGAAACCCACTTCAAAGTTGATTGTGTATTCTCTAGTCACTAACTCACTGATGGCAGAATGGCCTTTGTTCTTACCACCTTTCTGTACTGGGAGCCGTTATGCTAGGCCCAAATTCGAAAGAGAACAAGCTATGGTGGGAGAGGGAAAGCCATCACAGTTTTTATTTGACACAATATGTGATCAATACAAGAAAGAAGAGGGATGGGGGGGAGGGTGTTGGCGAAGTAGTATAAATTGTATAAGAAATCAATTAGATAGAAGTAACATTAAACATTAAAATAAACAAAGTATTCAGGCTTAAGAGACATATGAATGAGGCACTGGCTGGGTAGCTCTGTTGGTTAGAGCATTCTCCCTATATGTCAAGGTTGTGGGTTCTATCTCCGTCAGGACACATATAAGAAGCAACTAATGAATGCATAAACAAGTGAAACAACAAATCAATGTTTCTCTCTCTCTCTCCCTTTCTCTAAAATCAATAAATACATTTTTAAAAAGAGACATGTGAATGAGAGTCCAGCTACAAAATAAACTGCTAATTAAAATTGACATATATTTATCAAATCATATATTTATCTATTAGAAAGATCATTTTGGTAAACTTGTATTTTTTTTCATTTTATCTGACTTTAAAATTCCTGAAATATACTAATTCTATAAAAACATGTTTCAAATAATTCATTAATTGAGAGTTAAAATATCACCCTTGCTTTTTGATAAAAATTTAGTAGTAAAATGTATGCTGACAATTGAGTAAAGGAAATAATGTTTAGATAAGCTTATCTGTTCTTCAGCAGAAATACATGCATAAAATTGCCTATTTCTCCTAAGTGATATACACATCTTTTAAACCTTCACTTGGCTGAAAAAGAGCTTTATATATGTAAGGAAAAATAAAAGTAGCATTTTATTTTAAATAGCTTTGTTTTTAATTAATTGAGTCAAGTTCTTTTTTAAGTTTAAAGAGAATATTTTTAAATTTAAGAATTTCCTTCATATTAGTGTGTACATGTAGGCACATGCACAAGTCAGATATTTAAAATACAATTCTAATGCCAAAGCATTTAAACAATTGAATCAAAGGGTCTTTGTCTGACATATGCAAACACAGTTCAGACGTGCAAGAGTATACCTGCAAAAATATCTATTGCAAATTTATCATAACAATAAAGAAAAATATCCCATTAAATAATAAGGTTAAATAAATTGTGATATATTCTTAACAATGGAAGTCTTTTTATCCAGTAAAAATTGTTTTATCAACAGACTTAATAAAATGTGGTAAATCTACACTAATAAAAGAGAAAGATGCAAATTGACCATACCTCCGTGACACCCACCAGCCAATCAGGAGTGTGTATGCAAATTAATCCAACAAAGCTGGTGGGTTAATTTGCATATGTAGGTGCGGAACAAAGACTGAAGGCTCTGACCCAAGTGAAGACTGAAGACTGAAGACGACTGAAGACTGAAGAGGCTTGGCTTCTCCGCTCTAGCTCGAGGCTTGGCTTCTCCTCTGCAGCTGGAGTGGAGAAGCCAATCCTCACTGCGGCCAGAGCGAAGGCTTGTGTCATTTCAATTAATCATATAATGTGCCACACCTTAATAGGAAAAGTTAATAATGTTCTTCAGATATAAATTTTTTTTACCTATTTTAATATGCTGGAAGTATGTTTGGGATTTGAAATGGATTAGGTCAAATTTGAATATATTGGAATATTTGGGTGGTTAAAACGCCATATTTTAATTTATTTAGAAAGGAAACTATATCTATAATTAAGACAAGATGATTGGGAACTTGAAGCCATAAAAGATCCATATTTACATGTACTTAAAGATAGTATCAGATAGAAATCTATGCTACCTTATGTTTCAATAACTGACAAACTTATAGTCTACAACTGTATTTTCATGGATAAAACAGGTACAATTGGTATCTTTTTTTGAAGACATTAAACATATTGTTTTCACCAGAGGGTTTAAAAAGGTAATGATGAAAAGTATAGATGTAAATATATATAGCTGAAGTCAGACAGCTAACATATAACCTAACTCTTGTATATATATATAGCAAATCATTGTTTGAATATTTCCCTTAGATCTCAGTTAACTGCTATTGATGAGTAACTAATATTATTGTTAATATTTAGAATTTTATACCAGAATTCCATTTTAATTTTTTTTAATTACTTTATTGATTAAGGTATCACATATTTGTCATCAACCCCCACCCCCCATTCCCATCCCAAACCCCCCCACACGCATCCCCCCCTCCCCCTATTGTCCGTGATCACTGGTTAGGCTCATATGCAAGCACACAAGTCCTTTGGTTGATCTATCTCCCTTGTCCCCACCCTCCCCTACCTTCCCTCTGAGGTCTGACAGTCTGATCAATGCTGTTCTTGTTCTTCAGTCTATGTTGTTCATCATTTCCCCTAGATGAGTGAGCTCATGTGATACTAGGAATACACTTATAGGAACCGAAAATGAGACAAGCAATAATGGTTATGCTGAGAGGCAAATGAATCAGTCTATAGTGAGTTTCTTTCTGGGCCAACAGTTCTTTTGAGTCCCGGTTTCTATGTCCAACAGTTGTTTATGTGTTCATAACAGCAATGATATTTCAGTTCTGGATGGTGGACAAATGGTGGTAATGCAGGTCCGACCCTCTCTGGTTTGGTCCTGGGCAATCTGCAGTGATGCACATCTGCTGACTGCTAGTATGGCAAGGCATCGTCAGCGTCTTCCATCTCTGGGCTGTTTCTCTTCTGACTTCATGGATGGAGCACTCTTGTCAATTCCTCTCTGTTGCAGGAATCCACATGGTCTCGGAGTTGTTTTCTGAAAATATACAAACATATTCTCGACCAAAAGTTAATAAAGGAATATTTTCTTTTTTTTTTTTTTTTTTTTATTATTATTTTTTATGTTTTTATTATTTTTTTTTCTTTTCTTTTCTTTTCTTTTCTTTTTTTATTTTTTAGATTTTTGTTAAAACACTTATATTTTATTTTATTTTATTTTATTTTTCCAATTTTTTTATTAAGGTATTATATGTGTACATATCTTACCATTGCCCCCCCACCCCACTCCCATATATGCCCTCACCCCCCCAGAGTTTTGCGTCCATTGGTTATGCTTATATGCATGCATACAAGTCCTTTGATTGATCTCTTATCTTCCCCACCTCTCCCTAACCTTCCTGCTGTAATTTGACAGACTGTTTGATGCTTTACTGCCTCTGTATCTATCTTTTTGTTCAAGTTTTTAATGTTCTTTATTATCCATAAATGAGTGAGATCATGTGGTATTTTTCTTTCATTGACTGGCTTATTTCACTTAACATAATGTTCTCCAATTCCATCCAGGTTGCTGCAAATGGTAAGAATTCCTTCTTTTTTATGGCAGCATAATATTCCATTGTGTAGATGTACCATAGTTTTCTGATCCAGTCATCTGCTGATGGGCACCTAGGCTGTTTCCAAATCTTAGCTATTGTAAATTGTGCTGCTATGAACATAGGGGTGCATATTTCCTTTCTTATTGGTGTTCCCAGTTTCTTAGGATATATTCCTAGGAGTGGGATTACTGGGTCAAATGGGAGTTCCATTTTCAGTTTTTTGAGGAAACTCCATACTGTTCTCCACAGTGGCTGCACCAGTCTGCATTCCCACCAGCAGTGCACGAGGGTTCCTTTTTCTCCGCATCCTCGCCAACACTTGTCGTTTGTTGATTTGTTGATGATAGCCATTCTGATAGGTGTGAGATGATAGCGCATTGTTGTTTTGATTTGCATCTCTCGGATAATTAGTGACCTTGAGCATGTTTTCATGTGTCTCTTGGCCTTCCTTCTGTCTTCTTTAAGGAATATTTTCTATAAATTTGACTTGCGATCCTTTTTCATTTTTTTGCCCAAACGATTTTCCTTTGGCTTGTTTTGACACCATGTATGTTTTACCTGGGTGTCTTGGTGTTAGCATTACAAATGAAAATTAATTTTCTAAAGTAAAAATTTTCTAGATGTAATTTATTTACAGGATATTTTTCCTTACATGATATTCTTCTAACTATCCCCCCTTTTTTGGTTTAAATATTGGGAGGCTTTTGGAAATTTTATGCTGTAATCTTGATAGCTTTTAAATTTTACTTTTTTGCACTAAAATGTGACTGCTTTAGGTTCATTATATGTTACGCAAATTTACCATGAGATGAACTACCAATAAAAATTTTAGTTAACACTTTAGGAACAGCTTTTTTGTCCAGTACAATTGATTTTTCTAGAGTATTTGCTTATTTTGATTGGCCAATTTAAATTAGTCTGAAAACTTGACTACTATTTTACTGTCAAATTTAATACTCTAACAACCATCTTGTTTTACCCTGTAAATATTAGTGGAGAAGATTATTTGCCTTCTTGAGTAGGCCCTGAGCATTCCTGGTGCTAGGCTGGATTTAGATATCATAGACCCCAGTTCCCCGGATCATGGGTGCAAGACATCTCCATCAAGTCTTGTTGCAGTGAGAGGGCATCTGCTGTCGGCCAAGTCTCTTGTTATCTGGGTCCCCATGTGAGCTGGGCATGTGAAGCTGAGCAGCCATGGGGGCAGGAGATCTCCCTCAGCAGGGGTGAGGGATCAGGCCCCTGCAAACATGGGGGGGTGAAGGTCTGTGCCCCACTTCTGTTGACCCCCAAGTTCTCTCCTGATGGCCTCTATGCTACTGTGCCTGTCTTAGGTTGTTCCTTCCCTGAGGAATCTTACCCGTCTCTGGCTAACCAGCCATCCTCCGGGGCCAAGCAGGGTGATGTGATGTTTAGTTCTGTCTCCTTGGTTGCCTATGCCCCCATGGCCTCCACAACCAGCCCCTGCCTTGGGATCCCCTTGCCTGCTGGCAGGGTCCTAGCACTGATCACATATCTTGTGGAACCCAGGTTTCTTCTTCAAGGAGGCCTTATGAATCCATAGTTAGGTAATTAGCCTGCCTATAAATATTTTAACTAAATAAGGAACTTGATAACTTACAGGATTATGCATTAGCTCTAATAATTGCTGTTTGCTGTTATATACATACTAGAGGCCCGGTGCACGAAATTCGTGCATGGAGTGGGGTTGTCCCTCAGCCCAGCCTTTACCCTCTCCAATCTGGGATCCCTCTCACAATCCAGGACTGCTGGCTCCCAACTGCTTGCCTGCCTGCCTTCCTGATTGCCACTAACTGCTTCTGCCTGCCAGCCTGATCACCCCTTAACCACTCTGCTGCCAGCCTGTTTGCCCCCAACTTCCCTCCTCTGCCGGCCTGGTCACCCCTAACTGCCCTCTCCTGCAGGGTTGATCACCTCCAGCTGCCCTCCCTTGCAGGCCTGGTCCCTCTCAACTGCCCTCCCTTGCAGGCTGGGTGCCTCCCAACTGCCCTCTCCTGCTGGCCATCTTGTGGTGGCCATCCTGTGTCCACATGGGGGCAGGATCTTTGACCACATGGGGGCAGCTATATTGTGTGTTGCAGTGATGATCAATCTGCACATTACTCTTTTATTAGATATGACAGAGGCCTGGTACAGGGGTGGGGGCCAGCTGGTTTGCCCTGAAGGGAGTCCCGGATCAGGTGGGGGTTCCCTTGGGGTGTGGGGCGGCCTGAGCGAGGGGCCTGTGGTGGTTTGCAGGCCAGCCACGCCCCCTGGCAATCCAAGCAGAGGCCCTGGTATCTGGAATTTATTTTCCTTCTACAATTGAAACTTTGTAGCCTGGAACGGAGCTAAGCCTGGGGCTCCCTCCGAGGCCAGCAGCCATTTGTGTTGGGGTTATAATTGAAACTTTGTTGCCTTAAGCGGGTGGGCCCGGCCAGGGTGTGCAGAATAGCTTTGCTTCCCCTGTTGCCGGCGGCAACCCTGGCCTGTTCTCTCAAGCTCTGTTCTGTCGCCATTTGTTTGAATTTGTTTACCTTCTATAATTGAAACTTTGTAGCTTAAATGGAGGCTTAGGCCTGGCCAGGGCAGGCGGAAAGCTTGGTTTCCTCTGTTACCTAGGAAACCTTACTCTCTGTGGCTGTAGCCATCTTGGTTTGGGTTAATTTGCATACTCGCTCTGATTGGATGGTGGGCGTGGCTTGTGGGTGTGGCTTGTGGGTGTGTTGGAGGTATGGTCAATTTGCATATTTGTCTATTATTAGATAGGATTATACTAGTGGCCCAGTACATGAATTCGTGCACATTGAAAGGAAATTAATTAGAAGAAATATTTTAATATCACCATTTGCCCTTTCTCTATAATAGAAGTGTCAACCAAATTCACAATCGACAATGACAAATTGAAACACATGGGTGCAATTGCCGCCAGCAAGAGCTTTATATATATAGATAAGCTTGCTTAATTAGACCTGCTTTCTGATTTAGCTAAACGTTTTCCAGCCCAGTGAAGCACCCCTAACTTCTCTTTCAGGTAATTGTCAGCAACATAGCAGTAAATATCAACACAAAGCAGATTAATATTGTAGATCATGCAAGGGAGAACAAAGGGTAAAATATTTACCTGCAGCATTGTTTGACTATATTCAGTGCAGTGAGAAAACCTGAAGTCATTTTCAAAGTCCACTATTTCTTCTTTTCAGTTGAGTCAAGTTTCTAAACTTTCTAAATCTCCGTTTTCTGGCTAATGAAAAGAAAATAGGATTCCACAGAGTCTCCTATCTATCTACTCCAGGACTTCTGTGAGGGTCAAATGAGATGAGGCATGGGAAAACGCTTCACAGACATTTGGTTACCGTGTGAAATTTTTGCACCTGGCTATAAAGCAAGCCGTGTTCCTGGGCTGAAGAAACTGCAAGGAGGCTAGTTGTTGCTCCTGAGAGGAAGCCGGGAATTGTAATGTGACGTCATGACCCAGCGCCCACAGTGACTGTTTCTGGGCTGGGCTGGGCTGTGGGCCACATTTTGCGCCATGGGGTCTCTGCATCGTTGGCTGCGATTTGGTGGGCTGTTGCTCCAGGGTGGTGGTGGTGCCAGTGTCCCACTTGGGGAAAGCTGAGTGTTGCTTTGTGGGTGCCAGATCGATTGTATCTTTTCTCTGTGCGCGTCAAGGCAGCGTTGAGCGTCTGCCCCCTGGTGGTCAGTGTGTGTCATAGCGACCAGTTGGATGGTCAGACATTTAGCACATTAGCCTTTTATAGATATACTAGAGGACCAGTGCACAAAATTCGTGCATGGGGGGGGTGTCTCCCTCAGCCCAGCCTGCACCCTCTGCAATCTAGGACCCTTCGAGGGATGTCCGACTGCCCGTTTAGGCCCGATCCCAGTAGTAGGATCGGGCCTAAACGGGCAGTAGGACATCCCTCTCACAATCCAGGACTGCTGGCTCACAACTGCTCGCCTGCCTGCCTTCTTAATTGCTGCTAACCGCTTCTGCCTGCCAGCCTGATCACCCCCTAACCACTCCCCTGCCAGCCTGATTGATGCCTAACTGCTCCCCTGCCAGCCTGATTGCCCCTAACTGCCCTCGCCTGCAAGCCTGGTCACCCCTAACTGCCCTCCCCTGCAGGCCTGGTCCCCCAAACTGCTCTCCTCTGCCGGCCTGGTCACCCCTAACTGCCCCCCCCTGCAGGCTTGATCACCCCCAACTGCCCTCCCTTGTAGGCCTGGTCCCTCCCAACTGTCCTCCCTTGCTGGCCTGATCGCCCACAACTGCCCTCCCTTGCAGACCTGGTCCCTCCCAACTGCCCTCCACTGCTGGCCATCTTGTGGTGGCCATCTTGTGTCCACATGGGGGCAGTCGTCTTTGACCACATAGGGGCAACCATCTTGTGTATTGGAGTGACGGTCAATTTGCATATTATTCTTTTATTAGATAGGATTAGATAGCATAGAGGCCAGGTGCATGGGTGGGGGCCAGCTGGTTTGCCCTGAAGGGTGTCCCGGATCAGGGTGGGGGTTCCCTTGGGGTGTGGGGCATCCTGGGCGAGGGGCCTGTAGTGGTTTCAGGCTGGCCACGCCCCCTGGTGACCCCTAGTGGAGGCCCTGGTATCTGGGATTTATTTATCTTCAAAAATTGAAACTTTGTAGCCTTGAGCAGAGCCAAGCCTCTTGCTTGCTCCGTGGCCACAGCCATTTTTGTTGGGATTTATTTATTTCTATAATTGAAACTTTGTACCCTTAAGCAGAGGCCAAGGCAGGCCAGGGCTGCGGAAACTTGGCTTCCCCCATTGCTGGGGGCAACTCAAGCCTCCTTCTCTCTCCAGCTCCGTGGCCACTGCCATCTTTGTTGGGATTCATTTATCTTCTGTAATTGAAACTTTGTAGCCTTGAGTAGAGGCCAGGGCTGGCCAGGGCAGGTGGGAAACTTGGATTTCTCCATCACCAGGGGCAACCTGAGCCTCCTGCTCTCTCCAGCTCTGTGGCTGCCGCCATCTTATTTGGGTTAATTTGCATACTCGCTCTGATTGGCTGGTGGGCATAGCGGAGGTACGGTCAATTTACATATTTCTCTTTTATTAGATAGGACTAGAGGCCTGGTACACAAAATTCATGCATGGATGTGGGTGTCCCTCAGCCCAGCCTGCACCCTCTCCAATCTGGGACCCCTTGGGCGATGTCCGACTGCCGGTTTAGGCCCGATCCCTGTGGGGATCGGCAGTCAGACATCCTTCTCGCAATCCAGTACCACTGGCTCCTAACCACTCACTTGCCTGCCTGCCTAATGCCCTCAACAGCCCTCCCCTGCTGACCTGGTCGCCCCCAACTACCCTCCCCTGCTGGCCTGATCTTGCCCCCAACTGCCTTCCCCTGAAGGCCTGATCTCACCCCCAACTGCCCTCCCCTGTGGGCCTGATCTCGCCCCCAACTGCCCTCCCCTGAGGGCCTGATCTTGCCCCCAACTGCCCTCTCCTGCCAGCCTGATCTCCCCCAACTGCCCTCCCCTGCCAACCTGATTGCCCCTAACCCCCTGCCAGCCTGATCTTGCCCCTAACTGCTCTCCCCTGCCAGACTGATCTCATCCCTAACTGCCTCTGCCTCGGCCCCCACCACCATGACTTTGTCCAGAAGGATGTCGGACATCCGAAGATGGCCGGTTGACCCTGTCTAATTAGCATATTACCCTTTTATTATTATAGATAAAGGAGAAAGATTAATTGTCTAAATGAGTAAATATTTAACCTAGAATTTCACCTTTCTCCACTTAAATTTATATTTTCAGACTTCTAGTAATTTTTTAATAATGACATTATTACTTCTAGTAATTTTTTAATAAATTCCAGTGTATTTGTTTTATTTTTGTTTCTTAAGACATGAAAATGATTTCTATAGAGAAATACTAACATGCCTAACTTTCTTCCAATGGAAACATCATACTTAAATTAAATAGAAAGACTACAAATGTACAGCAATATCTATTACAATCATAAAGGCAGATGTTTTATCATCATATAATCTTCAATTATCTCTTAGCTATACTTATGTTCTAAATAGGTAATGTTGAGTGTTGAGTGCCTTTTAGTCATTTTATGTAAGTTTAATAGTGTTATAATGGTGTCACCTTATTTTGATTCTTAGCATTTTAGATGAGATGATGTTAGTGTTCTGCCAAATAAAAATTTATTTTGTTTATACAACAGGTTCTTCAGGAAAAATGAAAACTGCTGATGCAGCCTGTTAGCTCTCTTTTCTTTCTCAGTGCTTTCATTGTGAGTCCACATGTATCTACCTATCTGAACCAGATTAAACTATAATTCTCAACAAATCTCAAAAATCTCACCTAGCAAGAAAGATGGAAAGGACCTTAGAGCTTCCCACAATATTAACTAAAATGAGCACCTAGCTGTTCTGATCAATTCCAATCTTTTCTTAGTCCTATTCATCCAAATGTGCAATTAATTCATTTTTGTGATTATCCGAAAAAATATCTGCCTTCGCCTCTCTACTTAAACATGATGAGAGCAAAAACCACATCTGGTTTTTGGACCATTTTACCCTCAGCACCCGAGGTAGGGCTTAACTAAAGAAAATACAGAGACCAGAGTTGTAAAAGAAAAATGAAAGCTGCAGGATTAAAGGGATGGTTCTTTAGGGTGCTGTTTCAGTGGACAAATCAACTCTAACTAATCTGTGTTTTTATGTCCTTTGATTCAAGATTAAAATGCTCAGAAAAGAAATGCAAATTGTTCCTTTCTGGTCTCTTGTTCACTTCTTGGCAAAAAAGAATACAGGGCATCTTGACTCATAGCTACTGAGTCTATGTGGACTGGAAGAGTAGAAATTCCCCATCGAAAATCCAGGTGCCATGATAGCAATGGATACAATGAAAGAAAAATTGAGAGATTTTCAGTATAGGGAATAAACAGTTCTATACTTCTGACAAGTTCTTGAAAATAGCAACATGAGAATATTTGCAAAGAGGTTACTAAATTCCCTTTAATGTCAGCCTTTCCTTAGAATAACCGACAGCAAATTAATTACTCTTCTATTAAAATTTGTGCTAGGACATATCAAGATGGCACATATCTGTAAAGTATTTTTTAAACATTAAATGTGAAAGGTTTTTCCCTTAGATTGCTACTCCATGCAGGCAGGGACAATGTCTGCTTGTACATTTTTGTATTTCTAGTACGTGCCAGAGCCTGATACAAAATAGGCGCTAAAAAATTACTCAACAATAAGCCAAGGAAGGACTAGAAGGGGCTTCTAACTATGTATAGACTTTTCTAATCTCTTTCTCTTATGAAAACTAAAATCAAGTTGTTTAAGACTAAAATTATTTAAAGAAGTATTTATACACAAATATGGACTCGAAGAAAGCCAATCCTTGTGCTTCAAATGAAAATATCTCTATCATTTTTGAAATCGTTCAATTTAGGACTCTTACAAAACATTTTAGAAACATTGAAAATGACATAAGTTGATCTTGTGCTAGTTTATCCATGTTCTAAAGCATAAAAAGGAAACTTCATGGACAGGTTCGAGGGCTTGAATTCCTAAAAAATAAATTCTAAAAGTGTGAGGATTAGATCTTGACACTAATTCATTCAGTACAGTATTATTTTTCTGAAATAACCCTCCCAGGAAACTTGTCATAAGAATCTAGCAGGTGGACATATAGCTTCATCTATTAAATCGTTCTCGTTGACATCTCCATTAGGTGGTATTTTTTCATTCTATTCAAAAGTGTAATTCCTTCTCAGTTGTCCTATTGACAGCTGAGATATTCATACTGACTCTTGCTCACATTTTATTTCTTGCTAACTGTAGAATACAGTCTTCTTGAAAGCAAATAAGCTTTCTTCCCTAATTCCTTGATGCACTGGTTAGGACTCTACAGACCCTTCCTCAGCAAGAAATTGTCTGATGGTATTGCATCCTTCATCAGATAGAAACCTGTTCAAACTTAGTGTTGCTAATCATATAGCAGCTGGGTCCTAAAAAGAGTACTGTTCTGAATTACAGTTTGGCTTGATATTTATTGGATGTGCGCTCTTCAGGAAAAAAAGAAATGTCTTTTTTTTTTCCCTAAATTTTGGAATTTTTGTCTGTGAAATGAATATAAATAAAAAATCTGCTATATGAAATGAAATGGCATATAAGAATGGCTAGCACACTGACTCATGACAGTATTTGAAAATAATTATTTTCTTCCTTTATTTCTAAATAGAAGATGGTGACACTTTTGTTGACCTGGTAGATGTACTAATAACTGAAAAGTTTCCTTCTACTATAAGGTGAATATATATCCTATATAATAAAGATGTAATATGCAAATGGTTGTTACACTGTGAAGTGTAACAACTAACCGTGTAGCGACCGGATCATGGATCAGCAGGAGGGTGGGTCAGTGAGCTACAAGCAGGTGGTGGAGAGCTACAAAAGGGGGCAGGGCAGCAAGCTATGAGGGGGGAGCGGCGGAGGGGCAGAGGGAGCTATAGGAGGGTGAGACAGCGGGCGGAGAGCTATTAGAGGGTCGCAGCGAGCTATTGGCGAGCTACTGGCGCACGGATTCGTGCACAGGGCTACTAGTTTTCTAACAAAAACCCTGATCAGTTAACCATTCTTCAACAGAAGCTTAGTGATAAATCTAATGGAAATTTTACTACTAGCTCCAATCAAATGTTGGGTTGAGTTAATATGTCTTTTTTAAAAACATACACCTGTAAATGGTTATATTTGATCAAAAGTGTTTACTTGCTGCTTATATGCTTGTCATTATATTTGTAGCTGGAATAGCAAGATTAACCCTTTGCACTCGCTTGCTTTTTTCTCAATTCCTTTATTCTACTCGGGATTTAATTTTTTAAATACCCCAGATTTTACAAAGCGCGGCAGTAGAATAAAAAACTGGAGTTTCTTTTCATACAAACTTATTTATTTGGATTTTTTTATATTCCAAATTATTGATACATTCAAAGAGTAATTTTAATCTCAACATCTGAGTGCAAAAGGTTAAGGGCTGTAAGTGTCATGAAGCCAGAACCATAACTATTTTATGTAACCAACATATAATCATCAGTTAACA
This sequence comes from Ia io, assembly GCA_025583905.1. Lineage (NCBI taxonomy): Eukaryota > Metazoa > Chordata > Mammalia > Chiroptera > Vespertilionidae > Ia > Ia io. The sequence goes on along the minus strand of JAJQQW010000005.1, from coordinate 73,754,288 downwards.
CATGACCTAACACCTACTGGATGTTCAATAAACATATATTGAAGGAATGAATAAATAAATAAACAAATGAATAAAAACAGGAATGAGACAAATGATGAAGATTTTTCTGTGTCTATAATGAAACATATAAACATACTTTTCAAATCATCCTGTAGACAGGCTCTGACTGCCAAACGCACACCAACTAGACCAGAGATCAGCAAACTCATTAGTCAACAGAGCCAAATATCAACAGTACAACGACTGAAATTTCTTTTGAGAGCCAAATTTTTTAAACTTAAACTTCTTCTAATGCCAATTCTTCAAAATAGACTCGCCCAGGCTGTGGTATTTTGTGGAAGAGCCACACTCAAGGGGCCAAAGAGCCGCATGTGACTCGCGAGCCACAGTTTGCCGACCACGGAACTAGACACTTCAATCTAGTCCTTTATGCCAAGACTGGATTGCTAGTAATAGTATTTTATTTAATTATACCTACTTCTTAATAAAACATACAGTCATGCAAAGTAAATGTGCTTTATAAATGCTATTGTTCATTTTGCTACATGTATTTTGGACAATGTTAGTATTATTTTACATGACATGTGTAACAAAAAATAAAATAAAAGGAAAAGAGGTTCTTTTCATGGTTATCAATAAACTAATTTTGGTGGGGGGGGAACTTCGAATTTAATGTTAGTGTGATCTTGAGTAAATGAGGGTATCTGTACCCTCACTACACAGATAAAATGCAAAGGACAGCATGCAAGCACAATGCTACAGAGCCCATAGAAGGATGTGAGAACCAACACAGTGAGTAAGAGGGTCAGAAGAGGGGTTGTCCAGGCAAAGGTTATAGATCAGGAAAACTCTGAATTACATAGAGGAATTTTCCAGGGAGAAAGCACTACAGTCAGAGGAAGCAGCATGCACAAAGGCAAAAATGAAACAAAATACAAACAAGGGAATATAAGATGTAAAAATGCAAGGAGCTCAGTGTAGTTGGAGGTTAGTTGAGTGATGAGCCAGACTTGTGATAGGTCTGATTAGTGAAGCTGAGACATTTGCATTGTGAACAAGTTAAAGAAAAGACATTGAGAATTTTGAGCAAAGAATGACATATCAGATCTATATCTTAGAAATACTAGTATCACTCTGGCAGTGATGTAGAGAATGAATTGGTTTGTGATCAGGGTGACACCTTAGGTACATGCAAAGCACTCAGAAGTTTAGAAATGATGAACTAAAGTAGTAGAAGAGAAGGTGGGGCAGATGACAAGGATTACAGTGATATTAGGAAGCTATTGTGTAGAAATGAATTGGTTGAGTTAAAGAGGAGAAGGAGTGTCTTTTTCTTAGAGACTAAATGAAACAGAGTATCATAGCATATTTGATAACTTTGTTATTATAATTTTGAGCTTGAGAGGGTTCATGCCTAGTAAATTCAATTTAACCCATTCATTTGGAGCCAGAAAAAAAGACAGAAAGTCTTCTAAATATGAGTGTGGTGGGTGTTGTGAAAGAGGCATAAAAAAAAGGCAAAAGATTGAGGAGAAAGAATAATATAGTGAACTATCTAAGACACAAAGGATTTTCAAAGAACACTGAGGGTTTGCCTGAGATTGAAGCCTAGACTTGCAATGACACTTATCTACATGATTATGTGTCTTTTCTCCCCAAAAGTTACTCAGTCTTCTAGGTACTGTATATATTAAAGGTAAATTATAGTGTTAATCCTGGCAGATTTTCAGGTGAATGTAGCAAAGTAAATGTGTAAGGTAGGCAGGTTTTAAGGAATGAAAGAGTTGTGAAAGTGGTCCTGGCAATGAGTGTAGGAAGTGAGGAAGGCAAAGTGGATAAACCAAGGGGAATAAATAGGTTCTGGAAGACTAATGATGTCAAAGTTCAGAGACAAAGCTAACGATGGTGTAGGATAGGTAAAATACAGAAAATGGTGATAAGAGTGCAAACTATTCTAGTGTACTCTTTCAGACATGGAGACATGTGAAGCCATAAAGAATATTAAAGAAGCAGTACATTATTAATTTGTAAATAAGTTGTTAAAGTGGGTAAATAAGTGTTCAGAAGAAGAAGAGAGGATTGTGTAGCCTAAATTGATCTGAGAAGTCTTAGTGAAGAAAGAGAAACCTGATCTAGAAGCAAAGACTTAAAATTAACTTGGGCAAAAAAACACAAATTGAGAGAATATCTCCATCCTCCTCTTTCCCCGCAGAATTGTAAGAAAGAGTGGCAACATAGCACATTTGCAGGAGTAGGAGAAATTTTCCTTAAAAAATTTCTTGAAAGACAAATATAAGAAAATGAAGTGAAGCATCGTTAAAAAGAGAATTCAAGAATGTAAATTACAGGACAAGGACTTTGGTCTGTTGCTGAGGTAGTGCTAGGTTAAAAACATTTCGATTGATTAATAACATATATAACAGAGGCTGCTCAAAGATTTTTTGTCTGCCCTTTACTCAAACCCAATTAATTTCTAAAAATATACAGCAGAATCATCCATTCAAATCATTAGATTTTCCTGAGTTTCCCTGTCAGTTGGATTACTTTGTGTTATTAATAAAAAGCTCAGCATCAATGTGGCTCAAGGGCCAATTGCTTGTCTGTTTAGTAAATAGAGTACAAATTTGTGTTCACTCTGGTGTTTCAATTGGGAAATTTTTCTAAGAACCCATTATCAATTTCATCTAATTAATTATCTGGTAAAATGTGCAACTAAAGTGGTAATATACTATAGCAATATGACATTTTCTGATAGTTGTATCTGATATAACCTTGTTAGTTGTTTTACAGTTAAATATTTCCTATTTTCTTATTATATAGGTTATACTGATATTTTGAAATATGTTAAGACTACATCTAACTAAAAGTTGTTTATAAAATAATATTTTAATGTATTTTATAAATGATGTTTTATGAAGTTTTACTGGGCTTCAGTTTGCTGATAAGTAATTTGCTAACATGCTATAAAGTTCAACTAAGCTAACATAAAGCTTATTTTAAGAATTATAATAGCTATATGAGTAGTCAGTATGTTATAGTTGTCACTATAAATTTATTTTGCAAATAGATTATTTTATTTGATGACATTAAGCAATACCCTAACCATGATATCCAACTTTTAAAAGACATGTTATGCTTATTTCTAATGGGGGTAGAACATATCCCAAAACCCTCTTAAGTTCTTCTGGCTGGTCTTGATCAAATTTACATGAGACAGATTAGCCAAAGAAAACAAAATTAAAATTTAATAACATGTATACCACCTAGGAAAGACTCAGGAAAACTGAGTAACTTTCCAAAGTGGCATGAGTGATATTTAAGGTTAAATACCCCACCTTCAGCTAAAATCACAAAAAGATGTTGGAGTTGGGAAGTCAGTTATTGGAGGTTATCAGGAAAAGCAGAGTAAACAAAAGTAAGGTTGTTACGCAGATTTAAGTCATTATTTTCTGCATTCAGGTGGAAGGTGTCTATAAGAATTAATTATGCTACCAGTTTAAAGTCCCTGTGCCCCATGCTTCAAAAGGCCCAAACTCAAAATGTCAGAGAATGAGCCAATCATGAAGAGGTCAGCCTTAGTGGTACCTCAAGTCCATTTTAAACAAGTACAGAGTTCAGGCTTCTATTATGTCAAGGGAAGGAGCCATGGGAGGGGCAATAGGTGATAGACAACCTCAGACATCTGGGTGCCAGCAGGGGTTCAGGAAGAACTTAGTGCTAGTTGATGTGAGTTTTGTCTGAAGGTTTCTGCAAATCTTTGATAAATAATGCATACTTCCCTTATGTCCCCAAGCTTCAAACAGAATTCCTCTAATGATTAGCATGTCTATATGCAAGACTATGGTAGGAGTTATTAGCCTAAAGGCCATGAGAACAAAACAGGTTTTAACAAAATGGAGTCAGAGAGACCTAGCATTTCACTCTGTTACAATTATATTTTGGAGATTGAGGTGTATTAGATAATGTATTTCAAAACCAAAGCTTGTAACTATATTTAAAGCCTCCTGATGAAGGCCCAGTTGTCTCCCTTTTCTCCCTTTTCTATTAGCTATAGAATCTAAGGTGTATTAACTGGTTTGGGTACTAAAACCATGGAAATCTAAAATGAGGTTTGACATATTACCTGTGTCAAAGTAAATGTATCTACATATCTCTAATGTAGCCATTTATAGATCATGTATGACTATAAGGTTTCATGAATATTATATTCTTTCTTACAAAAGAGTTACCAGGTACGACCATGCACTTATTTCAGTAATGACATTGTCCTCAAATTTCCCTCATATACTTTGGGGTGTTATTAGGACTAGTGTAATGTCCTGTGGTGAATGTTAATGTTAACTTTGTTAAATAACAAATTCTGAGGTATTTTTTAAGTTTTCAAAAGAAACAATAAGAACCTTAATATTGATGAATTTTGTGGAAAAAAAAACTAAATATTACAGAACATTAAATTTGGGTTACAAGATTGTGCATTTGATAATATTCACCCTTATGTTTTCCTCTTTCTCTGTCTGTATAGATGGCATATATACCTACATATGCCTTAAATTTTGTGAGTAATATATAATTGTATATCCAGCTAGTATCATTTTATAATTTGGAACAAACTAGTCATTCTTTCAGTATTAACTATTTGTAATTCTCATTTATTTGAAAAAGCAAGTAACCTCAAAATCAAAGATGTTAAAGTTTAGAAAAATATCAAATACATAACTCACATTTTACTCCCACTATATAACTATTTATTTCTGCTATGTTATGAAGCCATTGCAGTAGATATTTTCCTCTGACCTATTTGCAAATATATTACTAGGTTTGCCATTTACTGTATTTAAATGCATGGTAAAATTATTTTATAAGTATACAATCAGTTCCAAAACTTGTGATTATGCTAATTCGAGACATTAATTTCTACTTAAATTGTGTAATTTGATACCAAATAGTCCTTGTCTTCTGTTTATTAGGGAGGGAAACTAGTAAGGGATAATAGGCAGTTCAAACTGGGATATGGTGCTAAAAAAAAAAAAATTGAAACATTTTTAAATGAAGGCACACATTTCAATCCGGTTCACTATTTAAATGGCCTCATGAGCTTTGAAAGAGTCATCTCATATTAGTTAAGAGAGAGAAGGAGTACTATGGGAAGACTCTTGAATATGCAAATTAACCAGTATTAATTAGCTCCAGCAGCCATATATTTTAAGTTTAAGTGTTAGAACTTAGCTAAGGCAATAAGACCAAATCAGGTCTCAGTAATTTGCATTTTTATAGTTCTTCCTAAAGCAATCTAGGATTGACTGTTATAGCCAAGAGAGGGCATCAACTAGAATGTAAAATGTGCTGCACTTTAGGCTATGCTTTTAAGTATGATCTCATGTCGATTCTCAAGATTTCTGCTTAAATGGGTAATAGTTTAATAAGGAATACTCTTTTCTATGTTGCTCAATGATGGTAAATAAAATCTCCGTAATCAAGTGACATCTAAGAGTGACAGGAGTATTTTATTTTCTTGGGAATCTGTTCATTTTCTCTAGCTATTTCCATTTTTATCCTTGCTGTCCCCTTAAGGCACACACCAAAGTCTCCTTTAAAAGCATTTTAAACTCAGCCCCAACATCAAAGCGAACAAAAGGCCAGAACTGAAACTGGCTTTAAATTGCCCTGATATTTGTTTTTTAGCCATGTTGCTCAGAAGTTCTTAGTAAGCCCCACTCGATCATCTCTGATGTAATGTTATCCTACACTGATGGAGTGTGAAGCCATTGAAAATAGTATCTCACGTTCCACTGTGGCTAGTTCTGGGATTTAGAGAAAACTTACTTAAAGAGATTCACTTCACGAAGGTAAAAAACAATCCTGCCTCATTCAGTCCTGCTGCACCATTGTAGAATGGCTCATTTTCTTCTCAACAATCCTGGTGGTTGTCCCAGGGCAATAATGAGTAATTACGGATCTCAAAAGGACAGTGTTTAGAGGCTGCATTGCCCTGTTCCAGACAATTTTCAGGAGTGTAAGTCCCTTGTGGAGATTTCAAAGGATGGAGTTTCTTAAACTGTATCTTGAAAGGCTTATTTCATCTCACATTATTTTCACCGTACTTTAAAGCAGACTCCTTATCTCCGAGGCCCTTATAAGTGTGGCCTCATTTCCCACACATTCAGTCCAATTTACTGTTGATGGGATAAGGTTAAGCCAACCAGATTTCATAGCAGTGGACTGCCCTGGATAAATATCATTTGCTGAAAAGGTAATAGGGTCAGCAGAATCACAATTCTAAAAGTGGTATGGACGAGGAATTAGCAATGAGCCATAACTTCAATGCATTGCATTATGCACATTGTGGACTATGCTATTCCAGGTAATTTCCTTTCAACAAGCACTTATGAAGCCTTAAGACAAAGACCTTTGCTACTCTTCAAGACACACCGGAGTTTCCAACATTACAGAACTCTTGTTTTTCAAGAAGGCTTTTTTTTTAATGGCTCAAATTATCTTTTATATGGTTCTTTTCTAATGAATACTGCTGTCCTTCATCTTTCAGAGAGGTAGGACAGATTTTGGAAACTTCCTAAGGTGCATCACAAAACTGGCAAAGCATAGAACCAGGAGGTCCATTCAGATGAACTGCATGGAGTGCTTTGCTTCTGCTTTGGTAATGGGGAACTGAAGGCATCGTTATCTAAATCTCATCCCAGTAAAAATGATCATTTATTGGCAACTGTAAAGCCAGCTGCTATGTTCCATTCCCAATTATTAACTTTACATTCAAATAAGCTAAGATTTTTGGCTTAATCATAAAGAAAATATGTCTAATTCTTCACCATTAATAATGACAGTTAAATTAATCCAACAATGACTTTAAAGAATTTAGTGCAAATATTATATCTCAATATCAGCCTGTTATTGAATTAAGAAAAAGCACTGACCACTATTTAGTAAATGTGACTCTGATCACTAGTCTCAAAATTCAGTAATAGCATTAAGTCCTAAATACACATTCTTTTTTAGAGCAAACATCTACATTTTATGCCCCAATACCAAAGGTTTGTGTATAGGACCAATTATTTTCTCCAAAGCTAAAAAAGCCTAAGAATTTTAATTTATTAAACTACTTTAAATGAAATGTCCTGTAAATAGGACAATATTGTTTATAAAGCAGATGGGAATTTTAGAAAATAAGTATAATAAAGGGAAAGAAAAATGATTTGTCAGAATCCAGTTTCTTCATTCATTTAAGAATACAGTGAGCCAATTCCTATATAGTTTCCTCTAAGAGTTGAAAACATAGGTTGTTTTGCGTGGGGTTTTTTTAAACTATTTTCATTTTGAGGAGCAAACCTTCTCTGCCATAGAACCACCAGTGTACTACAGGCTTATGTCAGAAAGATGAGCTACTTTTCTTCAAATTTCCTATAGCTACTATTATAACCAGATTGGAGGGCAATTTATCTGCATTATCTCTGCCTTAATTTTTGTCACAAAAGTTTCTGTTAACATAAAACTTCATTAACCCACATACTAATACCGATACTCTAATTTGAAGCTTTGAGGATGATTCCATTTTTTTTTTTTTTAGCACTTTCCATCCACACTCTCTGTCCCATTCACCTCGTTTCACTGGCTTGTATTAGGATCTGAATACAAGTCCACCAGTCACCAACTATAAGATCAGTTGGAAGCTGGGTATATGTTATTTACATACAGTACAAAGGACAGACATGTGGTCTGATCTATGGAGGTCAGCAAGCTCTGTGACTTTTAATACAGTTGAATAGCAAGTATTTTTCTAAAATTTTCCCAATATTTTTTTCTCTTTCATGTAGTCTCTTCGAAAACAAACAAACAAACAAACAAAAAATCCTATTGTTTTCCTACCACTTCTTTCAAAGTTATTCATTTGACTACTTTACAGTTCAACACTATATTTAAAATTTGACATCTGAAAAATCTCTCAACCTGAAAATTGTCAACTTTTGCATTTCCTTACGTAAGGCCTTACTGTTTAGTTGGAAACATTCTGCCATTTTGGTTTGGGTTCCCCCAGAAGTAGACAAAGATTCACATCACAAAGATTCAAGTGCAAGTATGTATATGAGAAGCAAAGGAAAAACTGGTAAAGAATGGGAAACTGGGGTAGGGAAAGGCAGACAGACAATAAAGTGTACATTTTTAAGCCAGCTAAATCTATAGTAATGAGAACTCAAAAACGTGGGGAGAAATGTAGAACACATGTCTTAGAATTATTCATCCAAGAGGTAGGAGAACTCAGGTATTGATATAACCATTATTGATTGATTGGCTAATGAAGGAACCAGGACACACACACACACACACACACACACACACACACCAGTTTAAATGGCACATCTTTCTGAGTGTTCCTCTGATGTTCTCTCTCCCCTCATCACTGAACTTATGTTTCTCAGCTTATGAAAGACTTTGCTATATTCCATGTATATATATATATATATAATTCTATACTGTGATTTTGGAAACAGATAAACTTTAAAGTAAAATAACTTTCATTAGTTCATTTTTTAGGAATAAATTTATTTTCAGGATGACATAAAATAGGCTCTAGAGCTTGTTATAAACAACGATTTAACCACATTGTTTTAGTTTAAAACAGATATTATACGTTTAAGGCATTCTTACCACTTGCAACAGCATGGATGAACAGGAGAGCATTATGCTAAGTGAAATAAGCCAGTCAGAGAAAGATAAATATCACATGAGCTCACTCATTTGTGGAATATAATGAACAACATAAACTGATGAACAAAAACAGATCCAGAGACAGAGAAGCATTGATCAGACCATAAACCTCTGAGGGAAGGTAGGGGAGTTGGGAGAAGGGGAAGAGATCAACCAAAGGACTTGTATGCATGCATATAAGCCTAACCAATGGACAGACAACAGTGGGTGGGGGCATGAGTGTGTGGGGGGCGCAATGGGGGGATAAGGACATATGTAATACCTTAATAAAGAAAAAAATAAAAATAAATAAAATAGCCATTATACAATAATGATAAATACACTTTCATAGTACCATGCAAGTTTTTGAGTTTTACTTTTTAATAGTGATTTACTTATTTTCTATTTTTTTCTTTCTTTTTTTATTTTCTAGTTTTTAATTATATAAATAGTAAAAGTAAATTTATGTGAAAATCAAATACATATTAATATAAGAAAGTAAAAAATAACCCAAATCATCTGAAATCTTAGTAACCAGTAATAACTGTCATACAATTGTTCAATCACCATGATCTTATGTAGATATTTATACATATAATCATATGCATTTAAATCATTTAATTAACATCAATGATATATCACATACACTTTCTTTGATGATATCTTTTAAATAGTTTTTTTTCACACATTTAAAATATTAAAGAAAGGAATTGTGCTTATACAGAATCTAGACTTATTCTCAGATACTACATTGTAAATGACATCCTATTACAATTATGTTTTCTGCCTTATTCTGGTTCACAAAAACAACTAGTTATTCAACACTTTTTTTCTTCAATAAACTTACTCAACTATTAATTGCTCAGTTATTAATTTTCATAATTTATTTATAGGTTGATTTGTATTTTATATGCAAATAACCAAAACCTCGTCAAATAATGATAGCTTTGGGTTTCAGTGCTTCCCTCCTCCCCTTGTTTTTCTATACCATCTAAGACTTCCCAAGCTAAATAAAAGTGGAGATAGTAGACTTTCACATTTTATTGATAATATCTCCAAAAGTTTAAAGTATATTCAACTTATCATATTTGTCTATTAGTGTGAAAATGACATAATTAGTATGGGAATGACATTTCCTAATATTTCTACTATTAAACTAGTGAATTCCTGAGCTAATTGAATTTTATTCTGCTAGAGGCTTGGTGCATGAAATTCATGCACTGGGGCGGGCGGGGTCCGTCAGCCTGGCCTGTGCCCTCTCGCAGTCCAGGACCCCTTGGGGGATGTCCACCTGTGGGCTTAGGCCTGATCCCCCCAGAGATCAGGTGTAAGCTGGTACTCAGACATCCCTCTCACAGTATGGGGCTCTCGCAGTCCAGGACCCCTCGCTCCTTACTGCCCGCTTGCCGCAGAAGCGGGAGAGGCTCCCACCACTGCAGCTACGCTTGCCAGCCATGACCCCAGCTTCTGGCTGAGCAGGGGGGAGTACTGCTCAACCAGAAGCTGGGCTCGCTGATCCTTAGAGCTGGCCCTGTCCCCCACCCACTAGTCGGGGTGGGGCTATCAGGGGCCGGGCCGGCTGGGGAAGGAGCTGGGGGAGGTTGAGACAACATGGTCGTGCCCATCACACCTCTGCGGAGGCTCTAGGACCACGCTGCCCCCTCTCCCGCTGCCTCTGTGGAAGCAGGGTGTCGGGACCAGGCCCGTGCCGCCTCTCCCACCGCCTCTGTGGAAGGGGGTGCACTGGGACTGCCATGGCTGGCCTGGCAGTGCAGGCTCGCTGCCCCCACCCCCTGCCCACTGGTTGTTCCAAAAGGTCGTTCTGCTGTCTGGTCTAATTAGCATATTATCTCTTTATTATATAGGATACTATCTCTCTAAGACCTAGGTGGTTTCTATATATGAATATTAAAAGTTTTTCATTTATGTACATGATTCATTTTTTTTTCTTTTAAAAAATATTTTTATCATTTTCAGAGAGGAAGAGAGAAGGAGAGAGAGAGAGAAACATCGGTGATGAGAGAGAATCATTGATCAGCTGCCTCCTGCACATCCCACCTCACCATGAGTCATATTTTTCTGCAATTTTGGGCAGTATCATTTTGTCTGCATTAGAATCAAGGTCAAATGTGTTGCATACAATAAATTGTGAAAATACTTGCATATTTGGTCCTAAACAGTGAAAAGTCCCTATAGTCTAAAACCCTTTGAGAATCTGATGCGACCTATTTAGAGGTTTTTAGTAGTTTTTATTAAGCAAAAATAAAAACTTCCATGTTGGTGAATCTGTGGAGGTACTGGGAGAGTGGCATACCCACACAGAGCGTGGAAACTCTGTGGCCCTCCCCACATACATCGCCTTCTTTCTTTCTTCCATCTGGCTGGTCCTGAGTTCTATCCTTTTATAATAAACTGGTAATCTAGTTTTTTTAAAAAGGGAAAGAAATCTATCTATGCCCTCTCCAGTAAAAAACAAGCACATGAACAAACACAAATATTTTAATACGTATTAAGAAAGTTTATTGCTGTGCTGGAGATCATCCATTGGCCCATAAAGGTATCATGTTCCTAGAAAAGTATCTAGGCTCAGGAATATAAAAGTAAACTCATGCCTGGCCAGTGTGGCTCAATGGTTGAGCATCAACCCATGAACCAAGAGGTCACAGGTTCGATTCCCAGTCAGGGCACATGCTCAGGTTTTGGACTCGATCCCCAGTAAAGGGTGCATAGGAGATAGCTGATCAATGTTTAGCTCTCATCAATGTTTCTATCTATCCCTCTCCCTTTCTCTCTCTCTAAAATCAATTAAATAAATCCTATATAATAAGAGGCTAATATGCAAATTGTCCCCTCGATCAGGAGTTGGACCAGGATTTGGACCAGGGGACGGGGCCAGCCAGCCAACTGCCCATGGTTCCTCCCTGTGGCCAGCCCACCCTGATTTTTCCCCCCACCCTGATTGGGACGGGGCCATCCGGCCAACCTTTTGCTTTTCCATCTCCCCTGGCTGGCCCAGCATGATTGGCCCCAATCGGGTAAGCTGGCCAGAACCCACCTGTGCATGAATTGGTGCACCAGGCCTCTAGTAATTAAATAAAAGTAAACTCATGGTATAATTTTCCAGATTTATTAATTTCTAACAATAAGTAAATATTAAGCTTTTATTTTTCATCCATCAGTGAATGTCATGAGCTCTACCATTAGTTTAGCAAAATAAATTCTAACTAAAGAGTAAACTAAAGCCCTAGCTGGTTTGGCTCAGTGGATAGAACATCGGCCTGCAGACTGAAAGGTCCCAGGTTTGATTCCGGTCAAGGTCACATGCCCAGGTTGAGGGCTTGATCCCCAGTAGGAGGCATGCAGGAGGCAGACAATCAATGATTCTGATCCTTGATGTTTCTATCTCTCTCTCTTCCTTCCTCTCTGAAATCAATAACAATATATTTAAAAAATAAAAGAGTAAACTAAAACTAAAAACAATTCTTAAAAAACAGTAAGAACAAAGTTAATAACATTGTAGAAAAATGTTTTTAAAATAAAAAAAAATATTTAGGAAAAAATGGCTAATAAATATATTGAGTCACAGGAAAATGCAAATTAATAAAAATATATTGTTTGGCCTTTTAGGATACCTAACATTTCTATAATATTCAGTGTTGTTAAGGGAATGGCAAATGATACTTTTAATGTAAATGATGGATTGATAAATCAGTAATTTTTTTAATTTTTCAGTTTTTCAGTATCCATCAAACTTTTGACCCACAATTCATCTGTACTGAAAGATATATGAACAAGCAGATACATTGCATCCAAGTCTGTAATAGTAAAAATTGTGTATAACTTAAATTTCCTTTTCATATATGCTATATCTATACACTGAAATATTGAGCAGAACTTTTAAAGGGAGGCATATAAACATAGTCTTATTCCATGGATATTAAGATATTTAAGGGTCAGACTAGGCTTCCCCAAGATATGACACTTCGGCACGTAGATTATTTTTAACTGAAGGCCATGGAGACTCTGTAGGCTTACGATAAATTTACCTTTTACTTAAAGAACTTAAAGTTGGGGCTTTTCCCATAATAAAAGCCATCACCAGAATTAACTTTTTATGACCTACCTCTAGGGCAGAACAAACTTTTAATTAATAATCATCTGCTCTTCTTATTGTCCTGAGATTTACCCTCCTCCACCTCTCATGTATGTGGGTCTCTGATTCATGTATGTGAGGTTCCCATATGCATGTATATAATTAAATTTGGTTATTTTGTTCATCTGTTTCATGTAGATTTAATTATTAAATCAGAGGAAAAAAAACTCAAAAAGGCAGAGGAAAATCTCTTCCTCCCCCACAGTTGGCATAGCCAGCAAGATATCTTATTGGCTGCTGGGCACTTTTCACCCCAGGGCTGCTGCAGTGGGAAGATCCTGGGACCTCTGACACAAGCCAGCAAAAGATAAGAATTCTTGCCAAATCAGAGTGGTGCAAGTCCTCGTGTGTGTGTGTGTGTTTTCTTGACAAATAAAAAGAACCTAGAAGAGTAAAAGAAAATTTCTTTCTCCTCTACAATATGTATGATATGAGTATATTATTATGAAGTAAAAAAGGCAAGCCTCACAATGATATTTAGTAGTTTTTATTAAGCATTTGTAAATATATATAATAAGTTAGAAGGTATGAAAAAACAAAAAAACATATTAACAATATTTATATTTGGAGAAGAAAATAAAGTAGATGCAGGGCTACCATGAAGGCAGACTATATGTCCTATATTTTCTATACAATTTGGCATTTTAAACAAATGTATAGTTAGCTGCAATTTGTATAATCAGAACACATTAAAAAGTAGAAAAATAATATAAACCTCACTTTTTAAAGTTATGTTATTTTCTGCATTGTTCACATTTACTCTTATTTTGACTATTACTTTGGCTTATATCAAATCATATGTACAAATAAATTTAAGCAAATAAACCTATTAATATAATGCTGTACAATATTATTATTAGTTTTAATATACTATTTTAAATATACAAATTACTTATAGATTTAAACATACTTTATATATTGAGAATTTTTATATATTGTTAAAAATTTGCTTGCTAAATTAGACAAAATCATAATTTTTAACACTTTAAAGTTCTTCATTTTTTTATATGCTCTCAGAGAAAATAAATCTGATAATTTCAAGAAAATCATTTATCTGTATCAAAACAATGTAATGTCTTTGTTTAATTGCTCAGCATTTGTGTGTGTGGGTGAGGGTATGATTCTGTTTATAAAATACAAAATCAAAGAAAAGCCAAAGACCCCACTTTGCAACAGCTGTGAGCAATCTGACCTAAATTCAGACTCTCAATTCCCTTTAAAATTACCCAAACTTTAAGGAGCAGATTGGTATAAATCTGGAAAAATAAAGGCTTTAGGCCATTGACACACTGAAAGTGTATTTATTTAATAGCACTCAATAGAACAGCTTTCTGCATTACAAATTAATTAGCAAATGCAGTTAATTTTTCAATCTATTTTTAAGACTTAATTAAGTCTTTGTCTTTGTTTTTAATATTACTCTGTCTTTGGAAATAAAATTATGTAAAGATTAGCCTCTCTCTAAGATTATTATGAATGTGAATAATTAGCTCTGGCATCATGCATTATATACATGTTAGACTTTTCCTTAATTGAATTTTTAACCATTACTGTAAATACTCTAATTTAATTTGTTCTAAAATGTCTTATTAAATAGTCCAAAGATGTTGACTTATTATAGAAGTGAATCAAATATTTAAAACACCCTTTAAGTTTAAAAGAAGGAAATAAAAACAGAATGACTTTTTTTGCTTTTAATTGTTTTTGCTCTTTATGTAATTTCAAACTTATAAAAATATTGTAAGAATAGAATAAGAAAATCTTAAATAACCTATACTTAAACTGACCTATTGTTTACATTTTGTCTTTATATACTCTCTTCCCTTCCTCCTGCCTCCCTCTCCTTCCCACCCCATCCCCCTTCCCTGCTTTCCTCATCTCTCCCCTCTTCTCCCTTTCTCTTTTGTGTTCTCTTCTTTTCTTCTTCTCCATCTACTATTTAAAATATTTTTTCTTTCTATTTTTTAGGTAGGATAATTTATACTGCTCTATCTCTAAACTCACATTTCATTTTTTGTTGCCCTCTCCAAAGCCATTGAGCAAAGCCTCATTTTATTTCACATACTTTACTTTTTAGTTTTAGAATTTTTATTAGATTTCTTAATGGTTTAAATTTCTCTGCTGAGATTCTCCATATTTCTATTTAAGTCCAAACATTGTTATACTACCTGCTTTGAAGGTCTTGTTTTCTACTTTTAATTTCAACCTTTGAGTGATTTCAGGTTTGGTTACTATTGATCACTTTTTTTCGTATCCAATGGTAATATGTTCCCTTTAACTCACATATTTAATGTTTTTGTTTTGTATTGGTATACTGGACATTGTCGATAATACATTGCAGACACTGAGTTCAGGCAGCTTTCTTTGAAGAATGGTGTGTATTTTCCTACCAGGTAGTTAATTTAGTTGAACTTAAACTCTACACTGTCTCTTTTGCAGTGGGGGAAAAGTTAAAATCTCTGCTCCGTCTTTGTAACCTTCCATCCATTGTTATCTTCACAGCACCTTGGATACTCCTCTATGCATGTATAGTTTATAACAGAAGCAAGGATGTGGGCAATGTTTATACGCAGATTTTGGGGGCTGTCCTCTCTAGATACACCTTCCACTATCTCCCTGAATGTTTAATTTCTCTAGTAGCCCTGAACTCTAGTTCTTACTTTTTTAAACTAGTTGTATTGACTTTTCTGCTTATGTTCAGGCTACCCCACACTAGATAAAGAAGCCACATAAACACAAATATCTCCCAGTGAAAATTCCTCTTTCAAGGATTATCTACCCCCCAGTTCTGCCCGATTTAGGTTGTATTCCAGAATTGTCAGTAGTTATTTTTTTCAGAATTTTATCCTAGAGTTTTTATTTGCTATCTATAAGAAAATGTTTCTCATACAAGCCACTACACTATTTATCAAAGGTAGAACTGCTTTGTCATTAATTTATCAAATTTGTTTTCAATTGTGTATGCATTGTAGTTTGAGACTCTGAATACTAATTCTGTAAATATTTTACGCAAGACTTCATTTCAGCATTCGAATTGAAAATAATTAGGCTTTAAATATTTGTATATATTAAAAAGGTAGTAAAACAAAATAGAAGCTCGACATAGAAATAATTATTGCACTTATTTTCATGTCTTGGTTATCGTGTATGATGATGCAAAAAACATGGAGAGGGAGACTAGATATGTCTTTAGAATAGTGATTTTATTTCCTCAGTTATATACCCAGAAGTGGACTTGCTGGATTTATAGTTCCAATTTTAATTTTTTGAGGATTCTCCATGCTGTTTTTCATAGTGGTGGTACTATTTTATATTCCCACCAACAGTGTATTTCTTCCTTTTTTCCCATATTCTTGTCTTTTTAATGACAGCGTTCTGACAGGTGTAAGATGTAATCTCGTGTGGTCTTGATTTGCATTTCCCTGATGAATAGTGATGTTCAGTACTTTTTCATGTACCTGTTGGCCATTTCAGTATCTTTTTTTAGAAAATTTCTATTAAGATCCTTTGCTCATTTTTAGTAATATTTATTATTATTTTTGCTAGTGAGTTTTATAAGATTCTTATATATTTTAGATATTAATTAAATCAGATATGTGGTTTGCAAATATTTTCTGCTATTCTGTAGGCAGACTTTCATTTTGTTGATTGTTTCTTTTGCTGTACATAGACTTTTAAGTTAAATTAGTCCCACTTATTGATTTTTGCTTTTATTGTTTGTGCTTTTAGTACCACACCCATAAAATTATTGCTGAGGTCAATGCCAAAGAACTTTTTCCCTATGTTTGCTTCTAGGAATTTTGGGGTCTTGCATTTAAATTTTTAATCCATTTTGAGTTAGTTTTTGAATTCAGTGTAAAATAGGGGTCTAGTTTCATCCTTTTGCATGTGAATATACATTTCCCATCACCATTTATTGTATAGATTATCTTTTCTTTATTAAGTATTTTTGGCTCATTTGTCAAATATTAGCAGACAATTTATGCGTAAGTTTACTTCTGGCCTCTTGATTCTCTTCCTTTGGCTATGTGTCTGTTTTTATGCCTGTATTATACTTTTTTGATTACTATAGCTTTGTAATATAGTTTGAAATCAGGAAGTGTAATGACTCCAGCTTTGTTCTTTTTTCTCAGAATTACTTTGGTTATTCGGGATTTTTGTGGTTTCATATGAATTTTAGAATTTTTTTTCAAGATTTGTAAAAAACATGCCATTGGAAATTTTAAAAATATGGTTTTATTGATTTTTTAGGGAGAGAGGAAGGGAAAGAGAGAGAGAGATAGAAACATTGACGAGAGAAACATAGATAGGCTGTCTCCTGCATGCCCCCTAATGGGGATGGAGCCCTCAACCCAGGCCTGTGCCCTGACCAGGAATTGAACTGGACCCCCTCTTGGTGCTTGGGACAATTTTCAACCAACTGAGCCACCATTAGAATTCTTATAGGAATTGTGTTGAATCTATAGATGGCTTTGGGTAGTGTGGACATTTTAACAATACTAATTCTATCAGTCCATGAACATGAGATATATTGTCACTTATTTGGTTTTACTTTAGTTTCTTTTGTCAATGTTTCATAGTTTTCAATATACAGATCTTTCACCTCTTTGTTAAATTTATTCCTAAACTTATTGGTTTTGATGCTATCATAAATGAAATTGATTTGTTTCTTTTTCAGATATTTAATTGTTAGTGCAGAGAAATGTTACTGATTTTTGTATGTTGATTTTGTATTTGGCAATGTTACTGAATTCATTGATTACTTCTAACAGTTTTTTGGTGCAGTTTTTTAGGATTTTCTATATATAAGATCATGTCATGTGCAATCAGAGATAATTTTACTTCTTCCTTTCAAATTTGGATGCATTTTATACATTTCTATTGGCTGATTGCTCTGGCCAGAGTCCGGTATCATGTGAGTAGGAGTGTTGAAAGTGGACATATTTGTCTTGTTCCTGATCTTAGAAAATAAGCTTTCAATCTTTTATCACTGAGTTTTATATTAGCCGTGGGCTTGTCATATGTGCCCTTATGCTGAGTTATATTACTTTTATGCCCAATTTGTTGAGAATATTTTTATCATAATGGATGCTAAATTTTGTCAAATGACTTTTCTATATCTTTTGTGATGATTATATGATTTTTATTTTTCATTATATTAATGTGATGTGTCACACTTGTTGATTTGTGTATGTTTAACCATCTTTGTATCCTAGGAATGAATCCCACATAATCATGATGTATGATCCTTTTAATGTGCTGTTGAATTTTGTTTGCTAGTATTTTTGCATTTATATTATCAGGGATATTGCCTCGTCATTTTTTTTTTCTTGTCATTTCCTTATCTTGTTTTGGTATCAGAGTAATGATGACCTCATAAAATTAGTTTGGAAGTGTTCTCACCTCTTTTTTTCTTTTTTGCAAGAATTTTAGAAGGATTGGCATTATTTCTTTTTTTAAATGTTTGGTGAAATTTATGCTTGAAGCCATCTGGTCCTGTGATTTTCTTAGTTGTGAGATTTCAGATTACTGATTCAATCTTCTTGCATTTGGTCTGTTCAGATATTCTATTTCTTCATGATCCAGTGTTCATGTTTCCAATAATTCATCCATTTCTTTTAGGTTGTCCAATTTGTTGGCATATAGTTTTCATAATAATATCTTATGATAGTTTGAATTTATGTTGTCTAGTCTAGCCAAAGGTATATACGCTTTGCTTTCTCTTTTAGTCATATAGTTGCTTCTCACCATGAGCCCTGCTTCATGGAGAAACTAAAAGTAGAAAATAGAATAAAAATACAGAAAATTAGCAGAGAGAAGAGATGGAGAGAATCCTAATTACATCTGAGTCCTTGATCTAAATTGCCTTTCTTTGAATGTCTTAGGCTTGATTTTCAGAATTATGATGAGCCATATCCAGATGTAGTCTAGAGGAATAAACATAAAACAGAAGGAAACAGAATTCAGATCAGAATCTGTAGATGGATCCAATTTGTCATTATATCCATTTAGAAAAGGGTATGTTTTGCTATAAATAGATGAAAAACTAGCCAGAGAATGGTTTATAATCTATGATGAAAAAAAGATACATGTATCTCTCTGTGTGTGTGTGTGTGTGTGTGTGTGTGTGTGTGTGTGTGTGTGTGTATGTTGATTTACAACACGGAGAGAGAATATACTATGAATCAATTGTTTTTTATCTCCTTCCTTTAGTAACTGACTTTTACATTCTAACCTCAGGGGAAGTTACAGAACCAAGGACAACATTCCTGCCTAAACAGGGTTCTTCCTGTTGACTCTGAGGCAGATTAACTCTCGGCCTTCCTGTGCTTTGGATCCAAGAGATGATTCATTTTACTTTAAGACTAACCTCATTTAAATTGAATTTCTGTCATTGGCATCCAAAGTGTCTAACAGACAAAACCCACCTACAAGTGTCTTGCTATCCACCCATATCTACATTATTTGAAGCCTACTTGGATTGATCACTTCATATTTTCTATATTTTTGAGCCTTAAAGCATCTCATTTGCTCAGCCTGAAATTGGGTTAGTTCAAATGTCTCATTTGACTATAACATGTAAAACTCTTAAGATACAATTTTAATATCAAAACATAATATTTTTGATAAAGTTTTTCCTGATTCTTATAGTTACAAACTAACTTCTGCAGTATTTCATAGCTGCTAATTTCCTTCAAACTTGGACTTGCAGAATGTATATTTTATTCTGCATCTTAATATCTTAATACCTATTTCCTGGAATCCATATCCTTCTTACTTTTCCTAAATTCCCTCTCAAAAACATTTATAAAAAATGTTTTTCTCAACATGTTTATTAGTATTAAGGTCTGAATAAATGATTGTCAGTTATAGTGCTATTAGTAACAATACTGTTTTGAAATTAAAAGTGATCCAAATAATAAGCATTGGTTAAGTTCTAAATGTAGAAGTTCAGGTATTAACTAACAATGAAGGTGATTTAATTTAGGGCTTTTAGGCTATCATGCCATACTTGGACTTCTTAAGTCACTTCTTGTATGAAATTCACAAATTGTATATCTTGAGGCGTCTTTAGATAAACTCAAAGATACCTAAAATATTTGTAGATTACAACTGAATCACGGTGTATGGCAATGTTTTTACATTCTTGTAGTTATCTTTCTAAAATGCAATTTCAGCCTGGCCAATGTGGCTCAGTGGTTGAGCATGGACTTAGGAACCAGGAGGATCCCAGTCAGGGCCCATGCCTGGATTTGATTCCCAGTGTGGGACGTGCAGGCAGCTGATCAATGATTCTCTCTCATCATTGATATTTTTATCTCTTTCTCCCTCTCCCTTCCTCTCTGAAATCAATACGAGTATTTAAAAAAATAAAAAGCAATTGCATGCGTGGCAAACATTAACTTTCAGTTTTTAAATGGACTTGTAGCTTTATGATGGGATAAAGAACCTCCTCTCTTACCGTCTTACTAATAGATAACAAGAGCAATGAGAAAAAATAATGGAAATCTATCTTGATGACAAGAAATAAATAACTATACAGAATATATATATGTATATATGTATGTATGTATATGTGTATATATATGTATGTATGTATATGTATGTATATGTATCCCTATTAGAGCAAAGATGAGGATGAATGCCTAAAAAAGCAAGCCTGCTAAGTGTAGATATTAGGCAAAGGTGTTTGAACACAGGATCCTCAAAAGTAGAGAGCTATCCTGAGTGACATTTCAATGGACCCATACTTGGAAAAGCAGATTTGCTTCAATGATGAGAAATGCTGCAGAAACTTCCCTCACATTTATTTCATGCAAGGATATAAAACAGGAAGTAGAAGTGACTAAAGAAAGCTACCATCTGTGTAACTGCATTGCATAGTAAAAGAAAACCTGTGGGTGGAGAGCAGTTTTCAGCTAAAGAAAAATGTCTGTTTAGGGAGAAAAGATGTATTATGTACATTTTGTAAATTAGTAAGAGGTATATTTGTGTTTAAATGTATGAAAATAGCCTCTAGAAAAGCAAAGGGTTATATAATTAACAGCATACTGTGGAGCAAAGGCGATTGCAAAGATGGAAGAAAGTAGATGTATTAAAATTTCAACATCACTTGCAGGGAAATCAGTAGGCACTAAGAAAGAAATAGATTAATTCCACTAAATAAATTACAATGATAAAGGGCCACATGGCTTTAAAAGAGTATAAACTTTTAAAATGATCAGAAGTAAGTAAACATCCATACTAATGGAAATGTAGACCTTTATAAAGAACAAAAATAAATAAAATGTCAGTGTTCAAAAAATAATATAAATTAAGCTGACAAAACTAGATTAAACATTAATTTTATGTATATATATATATATATATATATATATATATATATATATATATATGAGATCTTTTTACCTATTAAAAGAAAAAATATGCTTATGTTAAATAATCAAGCTAAACCTAATGGCATGTTATGTACAGGAGAGATAAAATGAAGTAACTCAGAAAGTAAAAGAGTAGACAAAGACATAGCAGGAAACTGAAGACTAAAAACTTTACAGCATATTAATAACAGACAATACATGATTCTAGTAAAAAAACTGAATAAAATAAAAAGACTTAAAAATAAAGACTTAATCCACACTGAACAATTTATAATCATGATCTATATACGAAATAATTGCAGTAAAAACCATAAAACAAAAAATCTGTAATATGGGCCTCTGTCAACCTATAATAGATTAAATTATAAAAAAATACATAAGACCTAAATAACCTTATGGCTTATATTGATCTAAATGATATAGCTCAGCAGAGCATAAAATTTACAGTTTCCAAGTACCCATAAAACAGTCATATTATTGACAAAAGATGCTCAATAAATTCAGAACAGTAAAATTACTAGAAACATTATGCTTTGTTTATAATGTAAGAGAACAACAAATTAGAAAATTACTAAGACAAGCAAAATGAATAATTCATATGCTTGCATTAGTTCTCACCTTCTCTCTACCTCTACTTCAAACATTTTTATTTAATGTTCAATACTTTCATGATAAAGTGTTATGTGAAAAAGCAAAGCATGGTTTAGTATAGTGTTTCATTTCACATGTTTATAATATACTACAATGTGTTTTAAAAGAAAAAATATATATACTAGTTTCCCAGTGCATGAAATTCATGCACAGGGGAGGGGGTGTCCCTCAGCCCGGTCTGCACCCTCTCCAATCTGGGATCCCTCTCGCAATCTGGTATGGCTGGCTCCTAACCGCTCACCTGCCTGCCTGCCTGATTGCCCCTAACCACTCTGCCTGCCGGCCTTCTTGACCCCAACTGCCCCCCTGCCGGCCTACTCACCCCCAACTGCCCCCCCCGCCAGACTGCTTGCCCCCAACTGCCCCCCCCTTGCTGTCCTGATCGTCCCCAACTGCTCCCCCTGCTGGCCTGCTCACCCCCAACTGCCCCCTCTGCCGGCCTGACCGCCCCCAATTGCCTCCCACTACCAGCCTGCTCGCCCCCAACTGTCCTCCCCTCCTGGCCTGATTGCCCCTAACAGCCTCTGCCTCAGCCCCGCCACCATGGCTTTGTCCAGAAAGACATCTGGAAGGTCTCCCGGAAGGTCTGGTCTAATTAGCATATTACCCTTTTATTAATATTGGTCCTTATGTATGTATAGCCATTTCTGAAATTATGTATCAGATTTTATATTTCTGGACAATGAACTTGGGGGAACAGAGAAATAGTAGGATGATATTTACCTTTCTCTTGAAAAATTTTAAACATTTACCTATAAAGCCTATTGCATATTTAACAAGTTCTAAAAGTGTTTTCAAAGCTCTTTTATGGTATATGGATAGTCTCAATAAGTGTAAACATGCATAGAGGACATAAAGCAAAGTGTCGGCTGCTATCTGTCTCATGGGATTATAGACATTTATTTCTCATTTATATTTTATGGTATTTTATTTTTAATCAAAAATATATACCACACTTACAGTTAAAAAGACCAACTATATGCCTTTTTCCATTTTGGAAAATAAATAACAAGACTATACTCAGATGATATCCCATAGCCCCTGAGAAAAAATGTAAACACCTTAATGTAGCATTCAAGCCCTTCACTATGCCATCCCATTTTGTATTTCCATTATTAGCTCCTGCCTTATCTGCCTCATGCAACCTGTATTTAGGCAAAGATGTGTGGCTCCAAATTCTCAAAGTTCATTGATTACTTCACACCATATTTCATGCTATTCCTCTACGTAGAGTGTCCTTTTCTTTGCCTTATCAACCCCATCCCATTTCCAAATCTTCATTGAAATGTTGCCTTAGTGATATTTACAGGTAAAATTATTCAATATCTCCTCTGATTTCTTTTATGATACTAGAATTAAGTCCATATATCTTATATGATACTATGTTGTGTGTGTGTGTGTGTGTGTGTGTGTGTGTGTGTGTGTAGAGGTGAGAGAGATAACATAAACTTGATAATCATCTCTATGAGCCCTTGTCTCTAAAAAAAAGGGAGATTAAGTTGAGGCTAGACATACTCAATTTTTAACTTTGTCAACTTATGAACGATTTTGTTTGCTCAAATAATTAGATGATAGATGATTAGATGATAGATAGGTGATAACCAGACCTTCTGACAGTCTAGCACTGAGTTTGTGACTGTGATGATGAGTAGATTGGAAGGTTTCCTGTGATAAGCAGGTATGTAAATACAGATTGTTTTTAACCAGATCCTTTATTTGCTGATATAGAGAAATTCAGTCCAAAAGTCCAACAAAACTATTTTTTAAAATTAGTCACAATTAATTATGAAAACTCCAATAAGAATTAGCCTAAAAACTGGATGATAATGAGTGACCTCATTCATTTCTTCAATTTAACACCAATATTATAAGCATTAAAAAATGACTTAAAGTAAGGGCTTTTTCCAAATAAATTTACAAGAATAAAAACTTTATCCTGAATTTAGAATAATTTACTTTTAATTATTTATTTTAAGAAAAATCATATTTCATTGGGTTTTCAAGTATTCTAATAAACAGACAAAAAACTATATTGCTTCTTTTTGTCAATAATACCTTTTGTGTTTGGAATTTCTAAGGTGTTTCAGTTTTGAGATATAATTACATTAAAATGAATGGAGGCTCATTTCTAAAAGAAATATATATTTTGTTTTTTAATAGAAGCTTTAGCATATTTATGTTATTCTACAGTTATTAATTAGTCCTTTTGGGGTAGAGTCTAGCAATCTTGTGACCTTGAGCAAGATACCCAACTCCTGAGCCTCAAAGAATAGTACTTACTTCACATGGTTTTCATTAATGACTTTAATGAAATGGGTAAAAAAAAAAAAGTGTTATATATGCATATAGAATGGATTATTCAACCATTAAAGAAAATGAAAGGAAATCCTACCATCAGTAGTAACATAGTTGGGCCTTGAAGGCATTATGCTAAATAAAATAAATCAGAGAAAGAAAAATACTGTACAATATTGTATATATGTAAAATCTAAAATAAAACCAAAAAACAACCAAACTCATAGAAACAGAGTAGATAGGTGGTTTCAAGGTGTTGGGGTAGGGGCAAAGTGATGGGGAAATGGGTGAGGATAGTTAAAGGGTATGACTTCATTTATAAAATAAATCTGTGGATGCAATGTATAGCATCGTAAATAGAGTTAACAATATCAAATTGTATATTTGAAAGTAGCTGAGAGAGGAGATCCTAAGTTTTCATTACAAAAAAAAAATGTAGCTATGTGAGATGATGGATGTGTTAAATAACTATTGTGGTACTCATTTTGAAGTATATACATACTAGTGGCCTGGTGCACGAATTTGTGCACATTGGAAGGAAATTAATTAGAGAAATATTTTAATATTGCTATTCGCCCTTTCTCTATAATAGAAGTGTCAACCAAATTCACGATCGACAATGACAGACAAAACACACGCGTGCGATTGGCACCAGTGAGAGCTTTATACGTATCACGCATGTACAAGTCAACTTAGCCTTTTATAGATATAGAATAAACTGGATTAATTAGACCTGCTTTCTGATTTAGCTAAACTTTTTCCAGCTCAGTGAAGCACCCCAACTTCTCTTTGTCAGCAACACAGCAGTAAATATCAACATGAAGCAGATTATTATTGTAGATCACTATATTCTGCGCAGTGAGAAAACCTGAAGTCATTTTCAAGGTCCACCATTTCTTACTTTTTTTCAGTCGGGTCAAGTTTCTAGGCTTTCTAATCTCTGTTTTCCAGCTACTGAAAAGAAAATAGGATTCCACTAGTCTCCTATCTACCTACTCCAGGACTTCTGTGAGGATCAAATGAAATGAGGCATGGGGAAAACACTTCACAGACATTTGGTTAAAGTGTAAAATGTTTTCACCTGGCTATAAAGCAAGTCGTGTTCCTGAGCTGAAGAAACTCCAAGGAGGCTAGTCTTTAGGGAGAAGAAGCCGGGTGTTGCTATGTGACATCATTACCCAGTGCCCACCATTTCCAGGCTGGGCTGGGCTGTGGGCCGCATTTTGCGCCATGGGGTCTCGGCAGTGATTTGGTGGGCTGTTGCTCCAGGGTGGTGGCGGGGCCTCTGTCCCACTTGGGAGAAGCTTAGTGTGACATTGTCAGCACCAGGTTCGTGGTGCCGTTTCTCTGTAAATGGCCAGTGCGCATCATGGCAGCTCCTGCGTTGAGCGTCTGCCCCCTGGTGGTCAGTGTGCATCATAGTGACCGGTCGGACAGTTGGACACTTAGCATACTAGCCTTTTATATATATAGATATCAAATTATTACACTGTATACCTTAAACTTACACAATGCAGTATGTCAATTAATTATATTTCAATAAAGCTTGGATAAAAACAACAGGCAACTACAGTTTTGCAACAACAACAAACAAGGTAGAAACCTGTCCCACCAGATCTAATGTGTAAATCCCTGGGATAGACTAACATATTCCTAATCCTCAATGTCATATAAGCACCATGTCTGGAGGAAGGTCACAGACTAAAATTAGTAGTGGTGGTCTGATTCTATGTCCAACTTGTGAGGGGTCAGTACTAGTCTGTGAGCAAAGAGGAGTCTTGAACAGAAATTGTAACTGATGTGAATTATGTTTGAGAACTGGAATATTGAGGACATACATGTCTGTTGATATGAGTTCTTTTTTCTCTAAATTAGACAAAAAAAAATTTTGTTTATTTTTATAGAATGGTTCTTGCTTACTAAAACTGGCAGAATTGAGAATGTTTACAAAATAGAATAAGGGATACTATTCATTGATAAGAGTTTCTTTTCTCTAAGTGCAAGTTGCTAGAAATGATTGCTTGTTATTTTTGTCTTATACATTGTGTTTTGCAACACCTTGATCCTTTCAAAGCCAAAAATGTACCTAAAATCAAGTATACAAGTGAAATACAATTAAGAGAAAGCACCAAGAATTAAAAATAGTTTATTTTCTTTATTGGTTTACATCCTAATTGTATGGGTTTAATGGCCCATCTTATTTCATCAACATATTCTTTGCCATAAATATTCCTAAAAATCCAAAACCTCTCATCCAAGTACATTTTTAATATCACTTTGTTTTCACAATCTGTCATTTAAATTAGCTTTATGAGACTATCATAACAAAAAAGAATGTTGCTTTCTTCAGAAATATGAGTTATAGTAAAGAACTGGAAAGCATTTAATGTTCCAATTTTTTAAAATGAAATAAGGAATTTTAAATCTTATTTATGGCCTAAAATAAACTCAAATTTTGGAGATTTAACAGAAGCAAAGTAGCATGACAATAATAATATAAAGAATGTCATTTTTCATATGTTCATAAAATGTAGGGTAAGTCTATCAATAAAGACATAACTAAAATATCCTTTAGAAAAATACTTTAAAAATTTGAAATCTTTTAAATATTCTAAAACTTTATTATGAAATATTGTATCCAATGAACTACAGAAAGATTACAAGATGGTCAGTGATAAATGTGCTTGTATTTAAGGCCCTTCTGTTTCACTGATGTTGACATAGCGTACTTTTGACAACACTTATTTCAGTTGCAATAGTTCTCTTTAAAATAACTTCTATGCAAAATAATGTGTGCATATATATATGTATATATGTATAAACATATACATATATATGTGTATATATATATATATCCTACATAATAATAGACAAATATGCAAATTGACCATACCTCCGACACACCCACAAGCCATGCCCACCATCCAATCAGAGCGAGCATGCAAATCAACCCAAACCAAGATGGCTACAGCCACAGAGAGCAAGGTTTCCTAGGTAACAGAGGAAGCCAAGCTTTCTGCCTGCCCTTGCCAGGCCTAAGCCTCCACTCAAGCTACACAGTTTCAATTATAGAAGGTAAACAAATTCAAACAAATGGTGGCAGAATGGAGCTTGAGAGAGCAGGCCAGGGTTGTCCCCGGCAACAGGGGAAGCAAAGTTTTCCACATACCCTGGCCGGGCCCACCCGCTTAAGGCAACAAAGTTTCAATTATAACCCCAACACAAATGGCTGCTGGCCTTGGAGGGAGCCCCAGGCTTGGCTACGCTCCAGGCTACAAAGTTTCAATTGTAGAAGGAAAATAAATTCCAGATACCAGGGCCTCCTCTTGGGTTGCCAGGGGGCGTGGCCGGCCTGCAAACCACCACAGGCCCCTCACTCAGGTTGCCCCACGCCCCAAGGGAACCCCCACCTGATCCGGGACTCCCTTCAGGGCAAACCAGCTGGCCCCCACCCCTGTACCAGGCCTCTATCCTATCTAATAAAAGAGTAATATGCAGATTGATCATCACTGCAACACACAATATAGCTGCCCCCATGTGGTCAAAGATCCTGCCCCCATGTGGACACAGGATGGCCACCACAAGATGGCCAGCAGGAGAGGGCAGTTGGGAGGCACCCAGCCTGCAAGGGAGGGCAGTTGAGAGGGACCAGGCCTACAAGGGAGGGCAGTTGGAGGTGATCAACCCTGCAGGAGAGGGTAGTTAGGGGTGACCAGGCCGGCAGAGGAGGGAAGTTGGGGGCAAACAAGCTGGCAGCGGAGTGGTTAGGGGGTGATCAGGCTGGCAGGCAGAAGCGGTTAGTGGCAATCAGGAAGGCAGGCAGGCAAGCAGTTGGGAGCCAGCAGTCCTGGCTTGTGAGAGGGATGTCCGATTGCCCACTGCCCACCGGATCGGGCCTAAACGGGCAGTCGGACATCCCTTGAGGGGCCCCAGATTGGAGAGGGTACAGGCTGGGCTGAGGGACAACCCCCCTCCATGCACGAATTTCGTGCACCGGGCCTCTAGTGTGTATGTGTGTATGTGTGTGTGTGTGTATATATATATATTCAAGATGTCAACTGAGTTGTGTTCAACATAGCCAATATGTATGTTTTAAATAGATTTACTAGTATTTTAAGATGAAGAATATGTTACTTGAAATAGGAAGATGGCAGCATTTGTAAACACTGGTACTCACCACCTCCCACAACCACATCAAAATTACAACTAAAATACAGAAAACCATCATTCAGAACCACTTGAAATCTGGCTGAATGGAAGTCCTACAACTAGAGAAGTAAAGAAGAAATTACATAAAGACTAGTAAGAGGGGTGGAGGCACTAAAAGGGCTGGGTTTTTTGTTTGTTTGTTTGTTTGTTTTTTAATCAGGAGGGATATTTCCACTGCAGAGGCCTCCCATGAGAACAAGGGGTCCCAGCCCCATACCAGACTCCTAGCCCAGGGTTCCAGAGCTGGGAAGAGAAGTCCCCATAACTTCAGGGTGGAAAAACCAGTGGGGATTGTGGCTGAGTGACAGGAAGGCTGTTGGAGACCCAGGCAGTTCCTGTTAAAGGACCAGCACACAAACTTACATGATCCCACTTCCTCTGAGCTCCAGGGCTGGGGCAATGGCTTGGGGGAGCCAGGGACACATGGGGAGGAACTGGACCTTGGGGGTGGACTTCTCCCAGACAAGGGGTGCTTGCAGGAGTCATTGTTCCTGTGCTGGGACCTACTCTCTGGCAGAGCTGATTGGCAGCCATATCTGAGTTTTCATCAAGGAGCCCACACTGTTGACTCAGCATTGGTGATTCCCTGAGACCCCACCCATTCCAATTTGCAGCCCCACCCAAGCTGTTTGCAGGAGCTTTCCATATGAATAGCTGTCAGGTAATGTTTTTGGAAGAACTTAATGTTAGTAATTCTATCAACTTTCTTTGCAACCTCCTGGAAAATAATTGACAGATAGGTAGGAGAGGGGTATAGGAAAACAGTGCCAAGCATAAAGTCAGAGCTCAAAATATAATTGCTGAAGGAGTAGATAACTGTATTACTATCACTGTAAGCAAAGCACTCTTGGTATAGAGGGCAGAGTAGTCCTCAAGCAGTATGTAGCCATTATGACTTCATTCATATTAAATGACTTCAGATTAAAATATACAAAAATCAAATTTGCAGTGTTCTCACTAAATGGAAGTTATTTTTTCCTATAAAGAAAAAATTCAGGAGTTAGCCTCCAGTGTTTCTGATGCCAGAGACCAGCTTCAAGTAGCTTTCCAATCTTTCCTCTCAGTTTGTGGCTTTCATCCCTAATGCTTGTGGTGATAGCACTTATACAAGATGCGATTAATCTCCATACACTACATCTACATTCAAGAATAGGCAGAGGGCAGAACTAGTCCTATGAGACCATTTTATTAAAGAGAGCAAAAGCACCTGGCCACAGTGGCTCAGTGGGTGAGCATCGACCTATGAACCAGGAAGTCATGGTTCAACTCCCAGTCATGGCACATGCCCCGATTCCAGGCTTGATCCCCAGTAGGGCGGAGCAGAAGGCAGCCAGTAAATGATTCTCTCTCATCGTTGATGTTTCTCTCTCTCCCTCTTCCTCTCTTAAATCAATAAAAATATATTTTGAAAATAAAGAAGGCAAAAACTTTCCAAGAAATCCTTGCAAGTCTTTCCATTAGGTTCCATTTGCCAGAACTGGGAGTGAAGTTGCATCAATTTTTGCAAATAAAAATACAAGATAACCAGTTAAATATGAATTTTAGATAAACTATGACAAATTTTACTGTAAGTAGGTACAATGCAATATTTGGGACCTAAAAATTAGTCATTGTTTATCTGAGATTCAAAGTTAACTGGCACCCTGTGCTTTACCTGGCAATCCTAATTGGGTCATGTAGCTACATACAATGGAAATTGGGAAATCATTTAAGAGTCAGGACTGTCTTAAGCCAATCATGATTTATCATTTAGCTCTGAGCACATTGTCTGGGGAAAAAAAACACCAAATTTTTTTGTAAGAAAAAGAGGGGTGAGAAAGGGCAGAAGCTATACATATTTTAAAACTCAGAACAATATAGCAAAGGGAAAAAAATAAGAGGAGGAGAGAGAAAAGGAATGGGAAGAGAAGAGGGAGAAGAATGATTTTACTGTATGTAAATGTTAAATGTTGTCACTACATGCATAATATATCCATGTTTAAAAAAAATTAGAAAAGAAATTTTAAAATCACTCCTCTGTTAGTACTTTCTTCCAAAGATAGCACAATTAATAGCTCATAATAATTAGATAAATTTATTTATGGCCTTTACATTTGTATAACATATCTATAGATGAAATATATATATGGAGCATTTTGCATGTACTATCTTGCTTTATCACTTATAAGATAAGCATTTTTCTATAATTACATATTTTGTAGATACATAATATGACTAAACATCTATTGTTTAATTTAGTGAACTATTTTTGTATATTTAATTATATAACTATTATCTGTCTATATATTTATATATATAGTAAGTAAAATATACATATGTAATTATTTTAATGAGAAAGATACATTTTTTAACAAAATTCATGGCAATATTCTTGTAGAATAGTTGCTATGGTAATGTTGTGTTGGTTATAAACAGTCTTAGTCTCCTGTTATATTCCCTTTTCACACTTGTCAAGGTGCTGGCAGTACAGACTGTCTGGCATGATATGCTGCCCTTTCTCTTCTTTTGCTATGAACTACAAATGTAGAGATTGCAGCAAAAAATAGTCTTCTTTAATACTTTTTTTAGACTCAGTCAAATTAGAAAGAACAAGGAAATATCCATTAAGGAAGATTTGTTAGTCTTTGAACCTTATCAAACTATTGGATCTGAAAGCTCTAATTTTTGCATATATGATATACTTTTAGATCATTTAAACTGTAAAATTTCCTGCAGCACCAATTGTAAAGACATATATAAGAATCACTGTGCTTTAGAAGAGGCAGATCTTTGAAAGGTCTAGTGCCTTCATTATGATGCCAAAGTAAGAGACTAGATAACCAATAGATTCTATGGAGACAAAACTCAATAGCAAAGTTTGTTTAATTCACAATAGAGCTCAGATTAGAAAATCATAGATAATCCATCTCCATGTATATATGCATGAGCATCTCAGGCAGAACCTCAGATGTCAGAAAAATAATTTGTACTTTTTAATCCCTTCACCTTTTTCACCCATCACTCCAAACCCCCCTCCCTTCTGGCAACCATCAACATGTTCTCTGAATCTATGGATCTGTTTCTGTTCTGCTTGTTTATTTTGTGCTTTAGATTCCACATAAAAGTAAAATCATATGGCTTGTCTTTCTCTGTCTGACTTATTTAACTCAGAGCAATACCCTCTAGGTAGGTCCATCCATGTTGTCACAAATGGAAAAATGTCATTCTTTATGGCTGAGTCATATTCCATTGCATATATGCATTATTTTTTCTTTATCTATTCATCTATTGATAGACATTTAGGAAGCTTCCAAGTTTTGGCTATCTATCTATATCTATATCTATCTATCTATCTATCTATCTATCTATCTATCTATCTATATATATATATATATAAAGGTAATATGCAAATTAGGCTGGGACACCATAACCGTCACAACCAGCTCAGGAGGAGGGGCCTGGTTCGGGCCCAGAGCCTGAGAGAACAACAGACAGGGCGGCCCGCGCCCTGGCCCCGGAGCCAGAGAGAACAACACGCAGGGGGGCTGGCCCCCAGCTCCAACCCTGCGGCCACAGTGCTGGGCTGCTGGGGCCTGAGCAGAAACACAAACCCGCAGCGGAGCCGGCCCCAGCAGCCCCAGCCCCGTGGCTGCAGCGCTGGGTTGCTGGGGCCGGAGCAGAGACACAAACCCACAGGGGGGCCGGGTTCGATTCTGATCAAGGGCATGTACCTAGGTTTCAGGCTCCTCCCTGACTGGGGCCAGGTCAGGGCTCATGCAGGAGGCAACCAATCAAAGTGTGCCTCTCACATTGATGTTTCTCTCTGTCTTTCCCTCTCTCTTTCACGCTCTCTAAAAATCAATGGAAAATATCCTCAGGTGAGGATAAAAAGAAAAGAGAAGAAGAAATGTCATATCCTATGAAAGAGACATCTTGAAAATGCCTAAAGAAAGTTGTCATTTTTTGTGTTGAAGGGACTGGAGTCCGTGTTGATGAAAACACCTTGGCGGCTGTGGTGACCAGCAGTGGCAGCAGCAGCGGGGTGATGGGGGTGGCACCTTCCCCTAATCAGCCTGGTTGCCTCCTGCAGAGGGAGGCCAGACTGCAGCTTAGGCCCACTCCTTGTGGAAAGCGAGCCTAAACCGTCAGTAGGACATCCCCTGAGGGCTCCCGGACTGTGAGAGGGGGCAGGCTTGGCTGAGGGACCTCCTCCCCATGCATGAATTTTGTGCACCGGGCCTCTAGTTGTAAATAATACTTCAATGAATGTACAGATGCATATGTCTTTTTGTATCAGTGTTTTGTTTTTCTTCAGATAAATAACATTCTGGGTCCTTCTTTCTCTCTTATTATAACCTTTGTTTTAAAGTCTATTTTGTCTGGTATAAGTATTGCTACCGCAGTTTTTTGTGTTTTTTTTTCATGAAATGTCTTTTCCATTCCTTTCACTGTGTATGTCTGTGTATGTCTTTTGATCTTAAATGAGTCTTTGTAGAGTGCATATGTAAGGATCTTGTCTTCCTACCCATTTAGCCACCATATGTCTTTTGACTGGAGCATTTAATCCATTTGCATTTGTTGATAGATATATATTTATTGCCATTTTATTATTTATATTTTATTCCCTCCTTGTTATTCTTAAAGAAGACCCTTTAACATTTCTTGTAATACTGGTTTGGTGGTGATAAACTCTTTAGCTTTTACTTGTCTGGGAAGCTCTTTATCTGTCCTTTGATTCTAAATGATAGCTTTGCTGAGTAGAGTAATCTTGGTTGTAGGCTTAAATCAATCTTTTCATGTTAGAATTTTGGGTTGTTTGCAAAATTTTTTTAAGAAAATGGTTATGCTAGATAAAATTAGATAAATAAATGTTGAGAATAAAGTAAAAACTTTTGTGTGGCAATAGCCAAGAGGGGTCTTTCCTCCACTCAATATCTTGCATCTTCTATACTCTATCACTACCCCTACCTACCTCACCCAAACCACCCACCCCCTAGTTCTTTCAGCTCTGGGGTCTCTTCAGATGTGCAAAAGCTGAGCTCTACTCCACTTCTATTCCTCCATGCAGCATCATAAGACCTCAGGTCTCTCTTTTCCAGGACACTATCAGGGTAGGACTTATCAAAATTATAGTTATTTAAGTCATATACAACACAGTATTTGATGCCATTGGTTTTTTAATATATATATTATTGATTTCAGAGAGGATGGGAGAGGGAGAGAGAGATAGAAACATCAATGATGAGAGAGAATCATTGATCGGCTGCTTCCTACATACCCTCTACTGGGGACCTATCCTGAAACACAGTCATGTGCCCTGACTGGGAATGGAAACGTGACCTCCTGGTTCAGAGGTCAACACTCAACCCCTAAGCCACACCAACCAGGCTGATGTCATTGTTTTTCAGCTTGAAAAAAATCCTGGGGAAAATCTCTCTTTTGTCTTTTGCTGGGCTTGAAGTATCAGGCAATGTTGCTCCTTTTACATGATCACCAGACTCTGATCTAATCAGTTAACTCCATGGCAAAAGTCAATTTGTTTCAATGATAATAGTTGAATTACATTAGAAAGATTTAAGGAAATTGGGTGTTGAGGTTTCATTCTCATGTGCCTGGGCTCTAAGAAAAAGAGCCTCGTTCATTTGCCCAAGTGAGAAAGCTCTTTAGCTCTCTCCTCGGAGAGCTGATGTAGCATGAGCAGGTGCTTTGACTTGGCTGATACCAAACACCCATTGGGATCTGATAATTTAAGAGACCATGAGGAACATCTCATACCTGGTGACACACTGACTGTCTAGGTTGATGTCATATGTCTCCGCAGTTAGCTGAACCATCATAATGTGCAATAAAGTAGGAGCAATAAAGTAACCTTGAATATGTGTTTGCTCCTTGTCATTAGATAAAATTGAAAAGCAAAGAAACCACACCTGTAAATGGTTCCTACTTACAAATCCAATTTATGCAAGAGGCAACCTCTGATTTAGAATAGTGGTTTGAGTGTCTCTTCATGCAGAAATTTGCAATCGGAGGATACATGCACAGCATCAAATAATGGAACAATGTATTTTTATTGCACCATCATCAGAGGTGATGAATATATTTGAAAACTGGTAAGAGAGGAGAGCAATATTCTGTGCCACCTGGAATGTCCAGGAAGGGAGAAAAGAGAGCAGGTATTGTGGCCCTAGCTGATTGGTTCAGTGGGTAGAGCATCTGCCTGTGGACTGAAGGGTACATGCCTGGTTTCGGGCTA
The DNA here is from genome assembly GCA_025583905.1 of Ia io. Taxonomy (NCBI): domain Eukaryota; kingdom Metazoa; phylum Chordata; class Mammalia; order Chiroptera; family Vespertilionidae; genus Ia; species Ia io. Next base: position 73,719,673 of record JAJQQW010000005.1, on the reverse strand, counting down.
AATCCCCAGTAGGGGGCATGCAGGAGGCAGCTAATCAATGATTCTCTCTTATCATTGATGTTTCTCTCTCTCTCACCCTCTCCTTTCCTCTGTGAAATCAATAAAAATTTATTTTTTTAAAAAAGAGAGCAGGTATTCTGGATAGGTCAGGATGAGTTAAATCAGGGTCCTGATATAAGTATAAAGTATCCTCATGTCTTTGACATCCAGACACATACTATATTATGTTTATGCTCAGAACAAAGGAAACTGATTGCTGGGAGACAGAAGGCTTTTATAATCAGTAAGATTGAAAGATCAAAGGATGGTATGTGACCAGAATGTCAGAGTGAGAGGTCACAAAGAAGTGCTAAGTCATTTTGAGTGTTGATGGCCATGGTCAAAGCACACATTTTCTCAAATGAGAGGGACCACTTTACATTGTATAGCTAAATAATGACACTTTTTTTTTCAATTAGGCCATATTATCTCTGAAACATGAACTTTTGTTGAAATAACCACTGTTTCTCTTGCTTTGAACCTACCAATCTTCATTAAAAAATAAACATTCAAATCAGTTATGTTGTCATGACCCTCATTGGTTGTCAAGATTAATAATGAAAGATTTTCCAGATCAAGTTTACTCTTATAAATTGCTAAAAAGTGCATACATATAATTAGTATTTGCCACTTCCCGTGTGCTAGTCCCCAAATGATGTCATTCATGTTAATTACTGTGTAGACCTCACAGTGACAATATAGAGCAGTTATTCCAACCTAAACTTATTGATTTATAAGGTAGTCTTTTTGGAATAATGAATAATTTAAAGTGCTTCTCAAAATGTTAGAAGTGTTACATTCTACATCTCTACCCCTAAATCTTTTGTTGGTGTTGGTGAGATTTTTATCTTACCAACTTGACTCTCATAAGTTCTAGCTCTTTTTAGAGATTACTCCCTTACTTTTGTATGCTACTATATAACTTTTACAGTTTGAAAAGGCACAAGGACAAGTTCATTTAAAATAAGGAGATGTTTGTCAGTAAGCCTCTCAGTGTTACAGTAAAGAAGAAAATGACCTTTATTTCTTTAAAATCCTGTTCTGATAAGGCCTATTTTGTCATAAATACTGTAATAACCAAAGATTTTTAAATAGTAAAGAAAATGCTTCAAGTATAGGCATTTTTTCCTCTTTCTAGTTTTATTGGTTTTTCACCTATCCACATATATTTATACTAGAGGCCTGGTGCACGGGATTCGTGTACTGGTGGGGGGGCGTGTCCTGCAGGGATCAACCTGCTGTGGGAGCACCACTCATCCTGGTCAGCGCAGTGGCTGTGAACCTGCCCTCTGAGTGGCTGCTCCCTGGTCCAGCATCTTCTGTGGAGCCAGAGCACTCACCTTTCCAGGAGAACCGGTCAAGGCCAGGCCCAGGGATAATAGCACTGAGAGGCAGCGGAGTAGGCCTCAGTCCCACGGTGTCCATGAACCTGCCTCCCAGCCTCCGGGGTCAGCTCTGAGAGCCTGGCGGTGGTGCTGCATGGCCTGCGGGCATCCGGAGGAAGTGGCAGGGAGTGAGGAGGAGGAGCCTGGGGCGAGGAGGTGATGATTGCAGCCCAGGTTCCTGCCCATAGGCTCGGGGTTTGCACAGGAGCAGCTGCTCATCCTGGTCAGCCGAGCAGTACTCCCACTGTGGTAGTGCACTGACCACCAGTGGGCAGCTCCTGCATTGAGTATTTGCCCTCTGGTGGTCAGTGTGCCTCATAGTGACAGGTTGCCTGGTTGTTCTGGTCATTCTACCATTCAGTCACTGGGCTTTTATTATATAGGATGATTTATTTGCTTCTTAACATATGTATTTCCTTTAAATATATGGAACAGACTGACAGAGGTCATCTAGGGGGTACTAGATGAAAGAAGGTGAAAGAATATACATGCATAATCCATGGACACAGATAACTGTGTGGTGATGGCCAGAAATAAGGGGGGGTGCTGGGTGGAGGTGGGTAAAGGTGGGTAAAATGAGGAACATCTGTAATAGTGTCAACAATGAAAGAAAAAAATGTTGCTTTAATTTTTAAAATTAATATATGTGAATATCACATATTCAAATAATATGTTTAGAATGTAACCTAGCTTATTCTAGATTCTAGAACAACCCAAAAACTAAATCAGTGAAGAAAACTTTTTCTACTTCAAGTAAAATTGCCCTGATGAATACTAGGTGTACCAGTTAATAATGTGGATTTTTTTCAATAGATGGAGTTACACATATGTTGCTATATATGCAATTTCATATGTATGCTATTTTGTTGTATTGACAACAAACTTCAAAACTTCATATGTCAAATTTTCTGAAGGTGTTAACATCATAGACATTTTTACACTTAAAAATGTTGAATTTCGTGCCAATGAAATAGCATTTGCGTGAAGTTTTAATTCATTATTTTGAAGAAATGTGCTGCTGAATACTTTGGGAAGCTTATGGTGGACATGCTCCATCTCAAGATACTTGTGAATGCTTGTTTGAATGCTTTAAAAGTAATGATTTCGATGTGAAAGACAAAGAACGTCCAGGTCAACCAAAAAAGTTTGAAAACCAACAATTACTAGCATTATTGGATGAAGATGCATGTCAAATTCAAAAACAACTTGCAGAAAGATTAAACGTTGCTCAGAAAACAATTTCTGATCATTTAAAAGCAATGGAAAAGATTTTAAAGGAAGGAAAATGGGTGCCACATCAACTGAACAAAAGTCAAATGGAAAACCGAAAAGTCATCAGTAAAATGTTGCTTCCATGGCATGAAAGAGTCTTTTTTGCATCGAATTGTGACTGGCGATGGAAAGTGGATTTATTTTGAGAATCCCAAATGCACAAAATCATGGGTTGATCCCGGTCAACAATCAACATGACTGCAAGGCCAAATCGCTTTGGAAAGAAGACAATGCTCTGCGTTTGTGGGATCAGGAAGGTGTGGTGTATTATGAGCTTCTAAAACCAGGTGAAACCATTAATACTGATCGCTACCGACAAAAAATAATCAATTTGAACCATGCTTTGATCGTGAAATGACCAGAATGTTCCAGAAGACACGGCAAAGTAATTTTGCTTCATGATGACGCACCATCACACATTTCAAAACCAGTTAAAAACACGTTAAAAGATCTTGCGTGGGAAGTATTAACCCACCCGCTGTATTCACCAGACCTTGCTCCTTCAGATTACCACTTGTTCCGGTCGATGGCACACGCACTTTCTGAGCAGCACTTCAAAACATAGGAAGAAGTGGAAAATTGGGTCTCTGAATGGTTTGCCTCAAAACAAGAAAAGTTCTAATGGGACGGTGTCCACAAATTACCTGAAAGATGGTGGAAATGTGTAGCTAGCTATGGACATTACTTTGAATAAAGCGCTTTTGATGTTTCTCTTGAAATTATCGTGTTTTCTTTGATCGCAAAATCCACGTTGTTTACCGATGCACCTAGTAAGGCTGTCCTGGAAAATTTGTGATAGTCTTAGATATTCTCCATCTTCTTTTTAACATATTGTTCTTTTTTTAGATATTCTTTCCTTCTTTAGAGTCCTGGTATTCTAATTTGGTCCTCTTCAAGGAAATTTTCTACCCAGGAATCACTATCAGCCTTCTTTGTGGAAGAATGTATCCATTAAGTTTTTTATTTATACAAAAACCTTTCTTCCAAGAAGGGCCGCCAAGCATAAGGCGAGATTTAAACCCAAAGGGGAAAACATGTCATTCTGAACCAGCGGACACCAGGATAACTTGATATATTAATATTTGGTGACAAAATGTCCTTCTACTTAACTTGAAAATCCATATCACAATAGGCTAACTTATTTTGAAGGCTGCATCTCTGTTAAAGCATAGATATCCAAAATGTTAAGAGTTGCATAAAATTGCAGAGGTAGCTAGTGAGAAAGCAGATTATTTCCCTTTGATTAGATCAGACGACTTTCAAAACCTAAAATTTTATTGAAACCATTAGTTTAGATCTAATTTTAACAAATTTGTTCTTTTTACCTATTTATCTACAGATTTTCATTAAAAAGAAATATTCAAGGCAGTTGCTTTGACATCATATATACTTTTGTTATTATTGTTTCTAATCCTTTGTGTATTTTCCCCCCTGCCAATTCCAATGCTGGGATGATAGGCCTAAATCTAGGTTTAAAATATCTAGAGAAAAATAAAGATTTTCATTTCAGTGTTAATACTTTTACCAGAAAATTACCGTTAACAGTATTAAACCAGAATTCTAAGCTTGCCCAGAAAGTATACTTATTTACAGAATAGTTATTTACAACTATAATGACAATTTTAATGTGATTATCTTAAAGAAGATAAATATTCATGAATGCCTTATGCATTGATTGTTTTATGTCAAGTTTATTGTTTGTCAATATTAATCTATGACTAATTTGAACTAGGTGATATGATTTTGTATGGTAGTAAGTTATGCAATAATGGAATAATTTTTTCAGCAATAGCTTGTAACAAATCAATTCATTATGTTATAGTATTTAGTGCAATAGTTTTTGGTTTTCCATAAAAAACAGATTTCTAATTTGAATACTAGTAATATAAAAAGTTAAGTTGTACCACCCCATTAAGTCTCTCAGTTTGTGTTTATTCTTGTTTTACATTTTGTTTCATTTTCAGATCTATCCCATCTCTAGTCTTTGTTGAATTCATCTAGCAGATTATTAGCTAAGTATCATTTTTCAAAATAAATTATTTAGTAGTGTGAGACTCAATGTACTCTGGAAATGAGGACAGTGTCTCAATAAACTCAGAAGTTCAGAGTAATTTGTCAAAGTTCAGAAGAAAAAATCTCAATGAGACATCAGAAATTAGCAAGGAGAGGTAGGGTAAAACCCTTGCTGTTCTCATTAGCAGTGCATGTCAGTAAGTATTTGGTGGGAAGAAAATAAAACCTGCTGACTAGAGCATTTTTACTTATGATCTTCCTGCTAAATTAGCTATTTTTTCTGAGGATGGTATCTATAATAATAAAAGTATAATATGCTAATTAGACTGGACAGCCGAACGACCTTCCGGACGTTCTTCTGGATGACCTTCTGGACAAAGCTGGGGCTGTGGGGACTGAGGCAAGCTGCCATGGTTGCGAGGGCCGAACCCCTGGCACGAATTTTGTGCATCGGGCCTCTAATCAGATTATAATGAAAGTGGCCTATGTTTTTGTTTTTTACCATTTGGAAGTAAACAATAAAGGCTAATCTTACCTAATAATAGACAAACATGTAAATTGACCGTACCTCCGCTACGCCACCAGCTAATCGGGAGTGGTATGCAAATTAACCCAACAAATATGGCGGTTAATTTGCATACAAAGGCACCAAGTGACAGGGGCGGGATGCTTGCGAAGGCGTTCTGCCCCACCCCCAGTCTCTCAGGGCCTCTGGGCAGCACGGGAAGGCGGGGCCGGAGCAGAAAGAGGTGACACCCGGAGCGGAAAGAGGTGGCTCCGGGGCCTGAGTGGAAAGGGGCTGGGTCGGAATGGAAAGTCAGTGCCGGCAGCCAGGAAAGGAAAGCCCATTCTAGCACTAATCTTCGTGCATCGGGCTTCTAGTGTTTTAAGAAACATTGAACCCAGGAAACCCCATCCTGGGAGTTAGGAAAGGGGACTGCATTTTCAAATCACCTGTGCCACTACCAAGTATGTTACCTTTTACAAATCACCGATTGCTCTGATTTTCAATATGTTTTTCTGTAAAATAAAGGAAACAGAATAGGTGGTATCTCTACCTTAACTATTTTTTTTTTTTAACAAAGAGTTGGGTTTGAATGTATATAAACAAGAAACGATTAATATAAAAAATAACTCTAGAGAGAGTGTGTGCATAGGTCAGGCCTAAGGAGGTTTTCTTTCAGTTCCCCACCACCATGAAGGCTCAGATAATGGCTTTTTCATGTCAGCCCAGGCAGTATCCTGGTTGCTGACTGGAACCTTGTCGTGTGGGAGGAGCACACCCTTTGCATTACAAGAGCAGCTACAGTGGAAAATTATATCATTCCCAAAATGAAGGTCATCACAGACTGAACGTCAGTCTGTGCTTACTGCAGAAGTCTATCTCAGGCTTTTCCAGGCTGTGTATTAAAATCACCCAGGAGTTCTAAATACAGTGATGCCCAGGCCAGAACGAAGAAAGCAGAATCTCTCTGTGTGGGGTGCAGGCAGGAATGGTTTTCAGGTCTCTGTCAGGTGCTTCCAGCGTACAGACAAGGTTGAGAACCACTGATGTCAATCACTACTGGCAGATCCACTTTCATTTTAATGACTTACTCAATCCAGTTGCTAGTGGGAGAGGGTAATAGAGGTAGTTTTGTCAAGAACAATTCTGAGATGACAAGTCTATTGAGCACGAAGAGGAGCTGTGGTGTGTCGGTGATGGGTGTCACTGGTGGAGGAGAGCTGAGGGCATGCTGTCACATATTTGCCATCCCTGTATGAAGGTTCCTTGTTTTTTGTTGTTTGGCTCATGTTTTTGTCCTACATAAAATTCAAGGCAACAAGTAGCATCTGCTCACAGAGAGTTTCTTGAACAATCCATGAGTTCTTCAGAACCTGCTTTCTTTAACCTGTTCTGAATAATTAGGCTTCACTTTTACCCCTTTGCATTCCCTTGCTTTTTTCTCGATTCCTTTATTCTAATGCTAACCGTGTCGAGTCACACTCGACATCCGAGTGCAAAAGGTTACACAAGTAAGCCAAGATTACACAGGTTTTATCCCTGGAAACTTCCCAGGACTGGCCAAGCAGTTGAGAATACATGGAAAGAACACAAACACACAGTAAATAATCCTATATAATAAAAGGGTAATATGCCAATTGACCGAATGGCAGAACGACTGGTTGCTATGATGTGCACTAACCACCTGGGGGCAGATGCTCAATGCAGGAGCTACTCCCTGGTGGTCAGTGCCACTCAGCCACAAGCCGGGCTGACAGCTGGCGAGCACAGTGGCAGTGGTGGGAGCCTCTCCCGCCTCTGTGGCAGCGGTAAGGATGTCCGACTGCGGCTTAGGCCTGCTCCAAGGACATCCCCCGAGTGCTCCCAGACTGCTAAAGGGCGCAGGCCGGACCGAGGGGACCCCTCCCCTGCACAGTGCACGAATGTTGTGCACTGGGCCTCTGGTAATAAATAAAAACTTGTTGGTCTTATATTGGCTTTGTAGACATTGGTGCATTGATTCTAATGAAACACTATAAAATTAAGAGGTATACTCATTGTAAAAGATTAAAAATCAATGCCCACAATATAAGTGACTTTTACAGTTTTTTAAAAAATTATCTTCTCTTTTATGTTCAAACCTGCAGCATGCAGGTATCTTTCCAGTGGTAAAACAAAGTGCTTGAAGTTGCTACTTTTTGTTGTTGTTGTTCAAGGCCAGAATCTTACAGAATGAGAAAGCACTAAGTGCATTTTACTAAGATGAGGAACAAGGCAAAAATGCCCACTATCTCCGTTACTATTTAACATTCTTATATATATATATATTTGCCAAAATTAGATAAGATCAATCAATTATAGGCAACATATTTGGTAAACAATAAGAATGCTCTATTTCCAGATACTATGATAGTGAACTTTTGCAACTTGAGATAATTTTTTATAAAACTAATGAACACTAATAATAAAAGAAAAAAGAAAACAATAAAATAATTTGGTAAGGTAGCAAGCTATGAAATTAACACATATAAATCAATAGCCATCATTTATATAGAAAGTAACCAGTTAGAGAACATGATATTAAAGAAAATCCATTTGTAATAACAACAAAGATTAAATATATTTTTAAAAGAATTAGAATTATGCAAGACCTACATAAAGAAAACTTTAAAACACTCCTGAAAGGTACTAAAGTAGACTTTGAACAAATGGGATGCAATTTGTTCTTTTATAAAATGACTCAACATCACAATTATGTCAATTCTCCCTAAGGTAATTTAAAAAGTCAATATAATCCCAATAAAAATACTAGCAAGCTTTAAAATAAAGTTAGAAGAGTTTATGCTAATGTTCATATGATAAAACTAACCATTCAAGAATAGCTAGGCAAACACTAAAAAAGAAAAACTACATGGTTACTAGACCTACTAAATTTTAAGACATATTTTAAAGCTCTTAATTATAATGATGTTGTGCTGACACATAACAGAGAATGGTGAAATAAAATGAACAGCCCAAATGTAGACCCAAATGCAAATGAAAATTTAGTGTATGCTAAAGGTGGCATCTCAAATAACTGGAGCAGGATGGAGAGGAATTAAGGGAACTATGACAACTTGATAGCCATTTGGAAAAAGATTTAATTAGATTCATACTTCACACAGTACACAGAATAAACTCCAAATGCAAAGGACATAAATATTATTAAAAAGGAAGTAATACAAATATTAGAAGAAAACACTTTGACCTCTGTGTAGGAAAATTATGTATAAACTGATATGGATATAAGTGATTTAAATGGATTGCAAAAGATACTATGGTATCTAACATGCGAGAAAATTATGAGAAAAAATATGTATGTATTTATTATATATTGGTAGCTAGGAATAAGGTGAAAAGAATGGGGAAAGGAGAATAGGATAGAAGAAATAAGGAGGAAATAGGACTTCTGTGAATATGATAAACACACATTTATATACATGTCTGTGTGTATATATATATGTATATATAAATAGATACAGATATGTGTATATATGTATTTATATATACAAGTATTTTTTAGCTTCATATGCTTCTAGGGAAATGTCACTCCAGTAGCAAAACCAGTTTTGGGTTTCTAAATAAGATTTTTCACTAAAAGTAATTTAAGATTTTTTGGAGAAAAGGCTAATTCCAGAGTTGAGGTGGGGGAAATACAAGATAACTCCAGAACATTCTGTGGTGCTAGAGAGTAAGGAAAGATAATGAAAGCATGTTGGAAAGAATCAGAAGGTTCTCTGAAACAGCTCCCAGTGGCTAAATCTAAGGAAATTTGAGCAGCAAAATAAATAATAGTAATATATTAAAACCCATGTAATTAAATAATTATATTCAGATAAATAAATGTAGAAAAGATTATGGAAATAGTAAATCAACCTTTGGAAAATAACACAGTAATAAATTATTCAGGCAAGAATTACTAATAAATGCTAAAATTTGTGGGTGCATATTTGTATAATCTCATCATACTTCTTCATATTTATTAATGACAAAGAGAAAAATGGTTAAACTGTCAGACAAAGCCTCTTCAGTTACCTATGTATTACATCTGAGCTCTAAACTACTCTTCAACAACTGGTCTGAGACCCTAAGTTGGATGCTATATATATTTCCTTTTGGCCAGCTGGCATGATGTTAAGCTTGTTCCTCCTTCTGGGACTTGTGTGCTCTTTCTTTGGCAGGTCCCTGCATTGTGCATAGCTCCAGCAGCAGCAGAGGCCAGCATCAGAGCTCCTCCTACAGGTGGTTTCTCTCTTACCTCCGACCTCATCTCATATCACTTCTCCTTCCTTCAGTGTGTTCCAGCTCCCTGGCTTTCTATCCTTTTATAACTCTGTCTATTCCATCACCCTCTGTACCCATATTCTGCTGAGCTTAATTCTTTTGTACTCAGTAATTCCACAATAAGAGTTAACTGCTTCAAATAAGCTGTCATTGAAAGCCACTCCTCTAAAATGGCAACTCTGTGAAGGTCGGCTCTTGTGTCCCTTGGTTCTTTTGTCATCTCTGGCTAGTACACTCCAGCTCCTTTCTCTTCTCATGGCTTTGATGTTCCCTGCTCTTAAATGTTTTCAGCAGAATTCTGTTGGCATATTATAAAGGCAAATGTCTAAATCTGGAAATATAATAAATGACTAAAACCCCAAATTCTTACAATATGACATGTTCAACCTTACTTAGAAAGCCCATTTGCTTTCATGTTGGTTCTGTAGGAATTTTCACCATCTTTCTGTGCATTAATTATGATAACGCAAGTTGTAACAACTTCCAACATTTCATTAACTTCATGAGCGTGAATTTTCCCTTTATGTTTAAGTATACAGTAAGTCCTCACTTAATGTCATCAATAGGTTCTTGGAAACTGCAATTTTAATTGAAAAGATGTGTAGCAAAATAAATTTTACCACAGGCTAATTGATATAAACAAGAGTTAAATTCCTACAGCATACTTCTGGTTAGTAAAACATGATCAAACTTCTAAATAAAGACTCAAAACACTTCTAACATTGAAATAAATATGAGCTCTATATACATTTAAGAAAAATTAATGACAAGTAAGATTATGATTTTTCAATAAACTATTCTAGTGTACAGTCAAGGAACCTGTTCCACTAGCTCAGGGCACCAGGTATGAGCCAACCCTGTGCAGGACACCCTCCCGTAGCATGGCCACTCACACACTCACTCAGTCTGGGACAATTTAGACACACCAATTCACCTCATGTGTACATCTTATGGCTGTGGAGAGAAACTGGAGTCCTAGAGGAAACCTACACAGACATGGGGAGACCATACAAGTTCCACATAGACAGTCACCCCAGCTGGGAATCAATACTTTTTTTACTTGTCAATGTTATAAAAAACATTGAACAAAATTAGATTATTCAAGGGATTACTTTACCTCTTTAAATAATTCTTGTTATGCTGGAGCTCTGACATCCTCTAGGATCTTTGAATCATTTGTGTATAGTGAATGGATGGACGAAGAGCATGAATAGAGATAAAGATCACATACAAGGGGAGGATTTATGGGCCAAGCCTGTGAGCCTCTTGCATCATGCCTGTTCATATGGCATTGTCCAATAACACTCAGTCACATGACCAAACTCAACTGCAGGAAGTCTGAGAAATTCAGCCTAATTGTGAGCTCAGGAAGGAGAGGCCATGGGCTTTGCGAACAGACAGCAGTCTCTGTCATACCCTTTGTGGAAAGATGGTGGAAGCCTACAAGGCAAACATGATACCATTTGGTAGTTAAGCTGATATAAGGGGAAGCAGTGTTTCAGTGCTCAGGGAAAACTCTTTGCTAGGACGTAAATGACCTTGACAGAAAGAGTTGGGTGTATTTTTCTTTTTAGTATTGCCCAGTTGGTCATTGATGTACACTATGATTTGGGGATTTGAGAGCTAAATTTGTGAAAACTGTTAGCCTCCCACCACACATGACCCCCTTGGTTTAGAAATCACAGTATTGAATTTTCCAGATTTAGAGTGCTCCTGTGACTCATTTCTCAGCTTTCAAAGACAAAGGGTTCTTATATGTCTTGTCCGCCTCTTCTTTAGCCCTGCCACAGTGGAGCTGTGGTCTAGGGTCCAGGACCAAGAAACTCATCTTAGCAGATTTTCTGTGTTTCTCTTATTTATATATACACCCTCCCTTGGCAAGCTGAGAAATGGGGCCAGTTTCAAATATTCTCTGTGCTCTCATGACATGCAAATTTATATCTAGAGTTTCACGAACTTTGTAAGACTATTTCCAGTTGTTTTCTGAATATTCTAACTTAGAAGTTGTGTAAGTAGTTAAAGATGTGATTATGAAATGAAAAATGTCTTAGATTCTTGATCTGTCATTTAATAATTATATGATCTCAGGAAATTTACTCAACCCCCTCAAAGTTTGAGGTTTCTTTCTTATCTAATAAAAATTGAGATGTAATGGCTTGTTGTTGTTGTTAATATCATCCAATCATAATAAAACCAGTAGCTGGTATTTTCTTTCTGTATTCCTTATTCTAACTAAAAGACATGAGTATACACTGAACTGCTCAAGTGAGAAATCAGATTGTCATCCTGAACAGCTTCTCAGTTAAACTTCTCCAAATTGAGTTAGTTGTCAAGATCTATTAATTTCACCTTTGTGACAGAGACTGCTGGCTGTTAAACAAACAAACAAAAAACACCTGATTTCTCTTTCTGAGCATCTGATAGACTACATTTTCCAGACCTCTTATGGTGAGGGCTTATCCTATGATTGATCTTTCACCCAGGAAATGTGGGTGGAAGTGATATGAACCACTTTCCAGGCATGGCTCATAAAGAATTGCATAATTGCATAAAGAATTGAAGATTTGATACCCCATACTCTTTCCCTTCTGCCTCTGGGTTTAGATCTCAAAAGTGACCTTGTAGATCATGTGTTGAAGACCTCAAGCTTTCATCACTCTGGGTCTGTGAATGACTGTGTGGAGCAGAGCACTGTTCCATTGCCATCTTTCCAACGCCAGTTAATTTAAACCCATCTTGGAGGTTTTGGACTTTTCGGTTGAGCAAGAAATATTCTTATGTTTGAACAGTCAAATATTTGAGGATTTTTTATAATGATTTAACTACTTTTAAAATCCTTTAGAAACTTGTTACCTGTGGTATACTATATATAATCCACAAGGCCCTTAAGAATTATCAAAATGGTTTGAAAATCTTCTCTTTAACCATTCCCCTTGTGTACATCTTGCTGTACATCTATATGAAACCATCTCACTGATACAATAATGAACACATCTCATTTTCCCTTCATAAGTTGTTCCCTGTCCCTAAAATGTCTCTGACTCCTTTGCCTACATAAAGGATTCCCATTAACTACATGGGCTCAACTCGGATATCTCTTTGTCTATTCCTTACCTCATCTTCACCTCCCATTTACAATGAAATGCATTTTCATCTCCTCTCCTGTAATACTCAGTACATTTCTCTAATAATGTTCTTGGCAAATTTTGGTGTAACCATTTTGCCTATTATACTAGAGTGTTTTCATTTTAAACCAAGAATTTTGCTGTTATTTGACATGGTCATTTTTGTATTACCCAGCATGCAGTAAGTTTTTAAGGTATTTATTGAATGAATAAATATGTTGTTCCTCTACTGTAACATACCAAACATTCCCAATATTTAGTGGCTTAAAGCAACCATTTTATTTGGTTTCCAATATCAGATGCCAGAAGTTTATGAAGAGACTAGAGGCCTAGTGCACGGATTCATGCACCGGTGGGGTCCCTTGGCCTGGCCTGCAGGGATCGGTCAGAAACCGGCAGTCTGACATCCCCCGAGGGGGTCCCAGATTGTGAGAGGGTACAGGCCAGGCCGAGGGACCCACTGTTGCACGAATACATGTACCAGGCCTCTAGTATGCATATAAGATCTTTGGTTAATCTCTTCCCACCCTCCACCCTTCCCTCTAAGATTCATCATTCTGTTCCATGTTTCCATGCCTGTGCATTGAGTGTCTGCCCCCTGATGGTCAATGTGCGTCATAGCTACCAGTCAAACGGTCGAATGGTCAAATGGTTGAACGGTCGAATGCTTAGCATATTAGGCTTTTATATAGAGAGATTGCTTGCACAGATTTTGTTGTTGTTTAGATCCTTGAGGATTCAGCTGGGGCTTCAGTATTCAGTTGCTTCAGGATTGTCTTACAACATGGCTGCTTCATTGGTATCTCTGGGCTTCCAAGCGCTTCTCTCTCTCTCTCTCTCTCTCTCTCTCTCTCTCTATCTCTTTCTCTCTCTCCCCTGCTCTTTTACACTCCCTCCCCATGGCGTCTCATCTTTCAGAGAATTTTCACAAGGCTATGCTTCTCACATCATGGTAATTTCATGTTTGTTGCACTTTTTCATGGACATACACAAAAACAAGTGTTCCAATAGTCAGGGTAGACTCTAAGACTGGTTACAATTTTGCTACAGAGTTCAAGTGTTATCAATTGGGGTTACTGGCTGGGACCTCAGTTCTTTTCATGGACACAGAAAAGATTTTAAAGTCAACAAAAAAAAATGAAGTTTATTGTAGATACACTCCAAACTTAGAGTGGGCCATGAGAGATAGAGATAGAGATAGAGATAGAGAGAGAGAGAGAGAGAGAGAGAGAGAGAGAGAGAAAGAATGGCCCCAAACTCCTGGTTTTAAAAGAGGGATTTTCTCAATGGAGATTTTAATTTGCATTCAGGGATGATTGACAGAAAAGGGTTACATAACTATGTTTCTTGTGGGCATCCCCTTACCCATAATGCACGCAGAAAAACCCACAGAGGGGCAGGGTATAAACTGAAATGCAAATTTTATTATAATTATTCCAGGACCCTAGTAAGATTGCACTGAGGTCATGTCATTTTCCTCTGAGCTTGCGCCAAGAACCGGCTGGTTCTGAACCTTCCCACTGGTGGACTGCTGGCTGCTAGGCCACCCATAGAGAGGTGGTCTGAAGGCAATGTTGGTCCCATCCCTGTTCAAGACCCCAGGGCAGGGCCCAGCTGCTCATGTCTAACTCCCTACCTTTTTCTGCATTTTGTTAGACAAGTAAATCATAAGGCAAGCCTGGTTTTCAGGGAAAGGGAATTAGAGTCCATCTATCAATGGGAGGAGTAGCATTTTTAATTTACCACAATAAATAAATGGATATGCTAGGTATACTTCAGCTAAAGCATTAATATTTGAGTAGTGAATATATCCACAATAAAAATAAAATCTCAAAACTATTTCATTTTAAAGTTAAAATATTAAATGCTCAAGTGTAACAGGTACCACATTAATTTAGGAAAATGAAATGATGTGGGTTTGGGGAGTCAAAATCTGAACGTGGATATATAAGTGAATTATAGTTCCATTCAATGTACAAAGAGAACATTATTTTACCTGAAATAAATTCCGTAAAAGACAAAAGTGAGAATATTCATAGAAATAAAAATTGATTTTAATATTAGCTGGTGCGTTTGATTTTTTGAAAAATAAGTAGCTTTTTAAATCATGAAAAACACATAAGAATAAATGAGTATAAAACAAGTGCCCACTTTTATTTTTTTCCTCTAAGCATTTATTTTATTCTATTTTTAGTGAGAACTTGTGTCTGGTTTAGGTATAAGGTACAATTATAGTTTGTTCCGATGGGAGAATTATGAGTATTATAAAGCAAGAGGAGACAAAATAGAATGAATACCTTTTATCTAGGAAGTGTGTACATGTCAGACTCTCTTGAGGACACAGAAAAACTTGTGAGTAGGGAGTTGGGTTTCAACGGAAGGGAATTGGTGCTGTTACTGAAAAGTACCCAGGGGGAGGTTATT
This sequence comes from Ia io, assembly GCA_025583905.1. Lineage (NCBI taxonomy): Eukaryota > Metazoa > Chordata > Mammalia > Chiroptera > Vespertilionidae > Ia > Ia io. The sequence continues at coordinate 73,704,608 of JAJQQW010000005.1, read as the reverse complement.
TCTCAGATAATCAATGAAGTAGGTTTTGGAACTTGATCTGGAGCTAACAGGTCTCTAATTATAAGACATTACATGTCCCAGGACTATTTCAGGAATGATATTCAGCTATTCCTCATCCATGTGAAAGCAGCTTGGAAATAAGGTTACTAAAATGAGTGCACCGTTCATCAATGATAGCAACAGCTGCAAATGCAGTAAAATGGAAAACAGCCAAGTTTGGGCAGCTAGTGAGTGAGACTCACAATACATATCTGTCATAGTTCAGTTTCAGGAAACAGCAACAACCATTCTAGTTGTTATTTTTTAAATAAAATTTATTGAGGAGACATTCTACGTAATAAAAGCCTAATATGCTAAGTGTCCAGTTATCTGGTTGGCCGTTCAACCAATCAAAGCATAATATGCTAATGATATGCTAAGGCTGCTCAACCGCTCATTATGACATGCACTGACCACCAGGGGGCAGACACTCCAACCGGTAGGTTAACTTGTTCCTGGGGTCTGACTGATTGGGACTAAGTGAGATGGGCCAGACACGCCCTGGAGCCCTCCTGCAGTCCTTCCCTGGCTGGCCAACCTCCTGCATCCTTCCCCGACCCCAATCATGCACCAGTGGGGTCTCTCAGCCTGGCCTGCACCCTCTTGCAATACAGGGGATGTCGAAGAGCTGGTTTGGCCCAATGGTGGAATGACCGGTCACTATGACATGCACTGAGCACCAGGGGGCAGACGCTCAGTGCAGGAGCTGCCCCCTGGTGATCAATGCATTCCCACAGGGGGAGCACTGCTCAGCCAGAAGCCGGGCTCACGGTTGGCAAGCGCAGCAGCAGGGAGCAGGCCTAAGCTGTCAGTCAGCATCCCCTGAGGGCTCCCAGACGGTGAGAGAGCGCAGGCCAAGCTGAGGGACCCCTCCTGAGTTCATGAATTTTGTGCACCAGGCCTCTAGTTCGTTAATAAGATCATGTGAGTTTCAAATATACAATTCTATAATATAGTGTCTGAATATTGCATTGTGTGCTCACCACCCAAACCATTCTAATTATTTTAAGGATGAAGGTATTTAAAACAGGAAGTTGTCATAAAAACCACAAGTTGAGTGTTCAAGATGAATTCTCAAATAACACTACTTAACTCGCCCACCAGAGGAACTACAGTGAAGATGGAAGAGGCCTCTGGAGGCTGTTTCTTACACTGTCAGACTCAGGTACTCTCTGAAGTAGTGGTGATCCCCTGTACCTACAACTTAGCAACCCCAAAGCCAGTGGGTGGAACACTGCTGCAGAAAGGACCCACACCTCCAACCCTCTTGCCAACAGCAATCGCAGTTGTCTGCAGCCTCACTCCTGCCTGCCAAATCTCTCAGGAGTGCCTGAATTTGGCAGACACTCATTTGCATCCACGATGGCTACAAAAGAAGTCTGTAAACAAATAGTTTTTAGCTTTCCAGTGCCTTGCAGTTGAGAAAGGCAATTCGAAGGAGATAGAAATGGCTGGAGATTGCCACTTAACCTCACCCACCACACGGGTACTCCTGGGTTCCTGATCCAGTGAGCAGTAAGAGCAGCCAGAAATGACTCTTTGAAATGGAAGAATGGCACTGTCCTCTCCCCAGGGCTGCAATGGGACTACCAGCATCCATCCCACAAGAAGACAGCTCTCCTCACTGGGCCAGGTAGCTGGAGAAGCAGCACAATGGCAAGATGCTGTTGTTTTTTTTAAAAAGGAATGAACAGAAATCTCATTTTAAATGAAGTAAGGAGGCCAGAAGGGGGAGCTCTCACAGGCTAGTGATTGCTGATTTCTAAGCACAAGAACTCTGTAATAGCCCTGTCCACTTCCTCTTCCCCTCTACAAAAGAGTTTCCTCTCCTTTGTTTTAAGGGACTTTCACTTGACTTGCCTTGATTGCATGTTCTGTATTGCAACTCTTCGTTGTTCCCATTTCTCACATCGAGTAGGTACTCAATAAATAGGAGTTGAATAAATATCTACAATTGCTTATGCCATTAGCTGACTTTTTCAGTTCACCCTCTTATGTTTCATTCAAATCTATTTTGCTGGAGAAATATCTGGTTGACTTTTTGCTTAAGATCAACAATTTAAATGTTGGAGAGAAGAAGGACTAAAATAATTGTCCTCAAATGTAACTGGAGATCATGTCTGGGATAATTTTATTTAAGCTAGTGTATGACTCTTATTCAAATAACTTGTTTATTTGAAATAAATACAATTTGCTTTTGTTTTTCTAGATTGATAAGGTGAGGGATGGATGGATTACAGAGCAGTTCCAATAATTATGAAAAAATCCAAAGGCAAACATTGAACCCAAGACTTCAATATCTCCCAAATAAAATGGTAATAGAATCCATTCTAGAACTCTAAAGCCCTGGGCTCTAAAGTGCAAGTTCAGAAGTATTTTAAAACTCATTTCCAAATATTAAGGAAATTATAAACCCAGGGTGTCCCAAAAATATGTATATATACTTTAATAGGTGAAAGCTTAATTTTTAAAATGAAATATATTTTAATAAATAGTGACTTTGTAATTATTTAAAGTGTGTGTACCCTATATTTATTGTAAGGATTATAAACTATTTTGTGTTTTTATATAAAGAAAATTTTATATCAAGCCAGTATTGAAACTAAATGCACAATTTTGCTAGTTTATGAGTGCATGCAACATGTAATTTTTAAATTAGACAACATTGGATTACCTTTTAAGTTTAGCACTTGGAGTAAGTGAATAAGGGTGATAAAGCTGCACTGAGGTGGATCTCACTAGTATTGCTTGTATAAATCACATCTACACCTGGAAGTATGAGCCTACAGATTGTGCTACTTTGTGGGTAGGATTAAAAACAAATTGATAAATAAATCTGCTCTTGAAATAAGAGTGTACTTCTATTGCAGCTATGCTATTAGTTTTTTTTTTTTTTTTTTTTCATGAGAAAATTAATACCTAAGAGCTCTCTAATGTCCTCGGCTGTGTTGTTGCATTTACAATAGACATAGCTTTAACAATGAATAAATTATTCTTTCATATTAGAAAAACAATATACTAAGTAAGACATTACCAATTAACAAGGGGTTATTTTACACAAATAAAGGTAATCATATAAAATTTCTATTTAAGTGAAGTTAGGACTCTAGACTCACACCCTCTGTCAAGTTCTTGCTAATTCTGCCCATCACACAATCCACCCCTTATTTCTATTGCATCTTGTGTTCTCCTCTACTTAAAGTACTAATTTCCTTTATTTTAACTTTTGTTGAGATTCCCAGTCTGCATCAATATAATGTGCTCCGAGAGATTAATGTCTGTTTTTCTTCTTAGAATCTCCAACATCAAAAAGTATAGTTTCTCACATCGAGTAGGTACTCAATAAATAGAGGTTGAATAAATATCTACAGTTGCTTATGCCTTTAGCTGACTTTTTCAATTCACCCTCTTATGTCTCATTCAATACAAAAATATGTTTTATGTGTTATAGGAGGTTATTGAAGAATATAGATAACATTCTTGCCTGTAATTGTGTTGGGGGAAAAAAAAGGCTAACACATAAAAAATAAATGTATATAAGATACTAACAATGGTGTACAATCTAATCTATGTGATAGATTTAGAGCTTTAGCATAACAACTAGGATAATTTAAAGAAAGGAGAGAAGGTAACAGATATGTCTGCAGATAAATGATAAAATTATTTCTGAATGGAGAGGTCAAACTGAGGTTACTGATCTGACTGGAGATCTCTCGAATGTATACATCAGTAAATACTTGTTGGGCACCCGCGGGGGAAGGTGTCATTTTTTATTCTATCAATAATGCCAAAATGTAGAAACAATGGTTCTCAACTTACAGAAGCTAACCTCCCAGAATTCTCAGGGATAATGGTAGGAAATAAAATTGGAAATGTAGGGGCCCTGAGATACAGCTGCAGTGCTTGTTTTAGTAAAGCCCAGCCTCATGAATTATGTATTGTGTCTGAGTATTATCCTGAAGAATATTACCAACACAAACAACTCCTGTCCTGACACCCAGTGTATCATTAGTCCCTGGTTAAAAGCACATCCCTAAAAAGCGAATAACAGGCTACAAAACATGAGGTAGGACTCAGAGTAGGAAAAGACTTAACATTAATAATAACAAAATTATCAAACTGGGTTTATAAGAAGTTAATTTCATTATATAGATTAGATTTTTGTCTTATTTCAATTTTAGGCGTTTGAGTAAAGTTAAGATTATTATAAATATATGTAAGCTAAATTTTACTCGTTTTGTTGTCTCATCTTCCTTTCTGCCTCCTGAAATAACTTGAAAACAATATTAAAAAACACACACACAAATGCAATTACCTTATTCAAGATTGCTTATTAAATGAAATACATAATCTGCAATTATTTTTTTCCTCGGGTACTTGCTTTCAGGTAGTTACTTTCCTCTGTTAATTTGCTAACATACACTATTCTTAAGTAGCATCAATATCATCACCAATCACTTGAATTACATACAGTATTTATGAGTATGAACAAATCCAATCCTTATTTGATAATTAAAGGAGCACAGTTGAAGAACACTGGGAAGATTCATAGCTCTAACACCAGCCACAGAATCTAAAACATGTGAAAATATTGGATAGAAAACTCCCTTTGCAAATATGCTTGATCTGCATTTTCAAAGAAAATTGAAACTATACCTCTACATATATTAGATATTAATCACTAAAATGTTATTATACATAGGAAATAATATTTTCATTCTTCCTACACCAGAGGCACCATGTATTTTCTGGTTTGTAATGCAAAAGGGTTTCTCAAATAAGACAGTTTGAAAATAAACTAAATAAAATACAATGTCTTTATGGAAGATTTTGAGCGATTATAAATGATTTTGAGGGAGTATTTTGAGTTTAGTTTTATATTACCTAAGTAGTAAAACGTTACAAAGATGATGTAGTGTTCATAAACAGGATTTTTTTGTCCTCCCACCCTGCTCAAAACAACTACATTCACATTTTAAAAATAGTCTTACTTTTATATTATGTCGCCATGTTCATTTTAGAAAGATTTTGTTGTCTTAATCTCCTAGATGTATAGAAAATTTCCACCTTACCAGGTAAGCTGCCTATTCTTTTCTTCTTAAGAGCATCTAACAGGTTTCCCCTGTTAGAAAAATAATAAATGATCATTGTAGAAAATGTATAGTGGGTTGGTGGACTTCAGAGGGTCAGTGAACTTTCTGAAACAGTGTGTCTGCTCATGTCCTTTTTGTTTGTTTCTTAAAGATTTTCAAACTGCTTCTGTGGAAGGAAAAAAAAAAAGTTTCACTGGTTCCCAAGTCAATGATGAGTAAATATCTCTTTGTGTTTTAGTATGTGTGCTTTCTTGGCTTCATCTTTGTATCCATCTTCATTTCTGTCTGTCTCTTTCACTCTCTACAGCTACCTATCTACATAGTTATTACTATCAAGAATGGCTAGGTAACCATTTGTAGAGAAAAGAAGAGTGGCATCCATGCACATTTTCTTTCTTGCATATTATTTATGTATTTGTAATTTTAATGTGTATTGCAAGTATGCATTCATGTATAATCATTAATGCTTTATGAAGAAACTAGAGGCCCAGTGCACAAATTCATGCACAGATGGGGTCCGGCCAACCTGCCCCTATCGGGGCCCCATCAGGGCCGGGCTGGCCAGGGGGAGGGGCTGTGAGCCGATCAGGGTTGTGGGGGCCCATCAGGGGCGGAGCCAGCCTGGGGGAGGGGATGCAGGAGGTTGGCTGGCTGGCCCTGCACCCTATTGTGGGGGGGTGATTAGGGGCAGGGCCAGCTGGGGGAGGGGCCCCGGGGGGGTGTTGGCCAGCCACCCGCAGTCAATCGGGGTGGGAGAAGCCAATCAGGCTGGTTCACTGGCTGCAATGGGCGTCATAGCAACCGGCCGTTCCAGTCATTACGGTGTTCTGGTCACTGGCTTTTTATATATATAGATTCTCTGAGATCTTCAAAGACCACTTGATTTTATGCTTATTCTCTTACTCCAGCATCGGGTGACAGCCAATCAGTTCACTGAGTATATAAAGCACTTCTTAAAAGTAATTTATTGTTGAGTGGGAGAGAGACAGAGAAAGAGGCAGAAAGAGAGAGAGAGAGAGAGAGAGAGAGAGAGAGAGAGAGAGAGAGAGAGAGAAATACAACAATTTGTTGTTCCACTTATTTATGCATTTATTGGTTGATGTTTGTATGTGGCTTGACTGGGTATGGAACCTGCAACCTTGGAGTATGGGGATGATGCTCTAACCAACTGAACTACCTGGCCAGGGCTATATAGGGTCAATTACAATAGGGATTATAAAAAATATGAGTGGTAAAAGCATCCCAATCAGACTGCTACTGGGATATATACTCTCTAAAATTCACTGGGAGACTTTTATGTTTAAATGTTGGTATGGGTTCCGGCATGGTAAAAAAGGATGGGAAGGGTGTTCCTCCAATGGATGCCAATGTTCAAGAAGGAAGACCACAGTTAAAGTAATTAGCGAAGTCAATGATTTATATAACTTTTTTCCTTATGTATCAAATACATAAGTTTATAGAGTAAAACAAAAAATAATTCTCCATTTCTGCTGACCTATTTCCCCTCCCCCCTCCTTTTTGTGTGTGTATGTTTAAATAATTCTTTATCATAGTGATGTTAGAATGTGCAAATCTTGCTGACTAATAATGCTTGAAATGCAGACTGATCAGAAACACTGAGAAAGGTTACTTAACTAGTCAAATGTTATCAGTAGAGATCAAGATACAGGTATATGTGTTCATTACAGTTCAGTATAAATGGTAAAAATAAATCTACCTGGTAGATAAATCTGTCTTTGGACAATCCATTTAAAAAGACTTTAACAATTTTAAATGCATCATTGAACATTTTATTACCATTACCTATTGGCTTAAAAACTCAATAATGGGCAAGAAAAATATCCAAATTAATATACATTTCTGTTTTGAAATGTATGTATATTGCTTTAGTTTTAAGCTGATTAATATTTTTTAAATGTCAGGATCAAAAGTATAGAATTAGAATTATATGTCTATAACAATAAATACTGTGTGTCTTTAACATGAAAACATGTTTTATGGAATGTAGTTTCTTATTTTTCTTAACTTATTTTTGCTGTGACTTTAAGAACATAGTTAGAAACATAAGGAATAGAGAAAAGACTATCCCTAGAATGGATGATAATTTTAGCATATTAATTTCAGAAGGTATTATTAGAAAACTGTAATATTTGCATTTTCTGAAAGCTATATATAAAGAAAGAAGATATGATTTCATGAAAGTGGTGTGGGTTTTTACATTATTTATTCTAATTCTATCATTTAGAGTCCAGACAGGCAAATAGAACCACTTTCACTCTTCAAATCATAAGAAATTGAACAAAAGAAATTGATTATTTAAATGATGGGAAAACTGTGAAGCCAAAAAGAGAGCAGTGACTGAATCCAGAGATTGAATCAGTAGGAAACTGTAATCACCCTGGGGCTAAAGGGAAGTGAGGGAAGCCCACTGAGAGCACAGAACCCAGAGGCCCCTGGGCATCCTGGGACCACGGCAGGGGCTGCCCAGAAATTGCCGGGACCATAGACAGAGGGGCCGTCTGACTGAAGATGAAACCCCAACAGAGCTGCGTGCTGCTGGACAGTCAGCCAAAAGACAAAGAGGGAGAGTAATTCCCTGGCATTCTCCTGTCTCCTACCCATATCCTCCCAGTGCTTTCCGTGGGCTAAGTAGGGAGCCAGTTGAAAGGGAGCCTGGAAAATGTGTTTGTGGTGCCCTTGCAAATATGCATCTCGATTTGCTGATGGAGGGAAAGTCAGACGGATGGCTTCAGTTGCTTCTTCTCTAGATCCAGCCTGTGTTCACACCACATTCCTGGAGGGCTGCACCCAGACAGCTCACAGCACAGATTCACAGCAGGAGGAGGCCCATTCCTCCAAGACGGGGGACTTTTATTTCTTTTCTTTTTCCTTTAAAGAACGTTATCTTTTTTTAAAATAGGTTTTTATTGATTTTAGAGTGAGAAGAAGGGAGAGGGATAGAGAGATAGAAAGATTGATGAGAGAGATACATCAAACAGCTGCTTCCCCCCCTCCCCCCCACTAGGGATCGAGCCTGAATTCTGGGCATGTGCCCTGACCAGGAATCGAACTGGGGACCTCCTAGTTCATGGGTCGATGCTCAATTAATGAGCCACACCAGCAGGGCGATGGGGACTTTTTAAAAGCATGACTGCAGCTTAAGGATATCCCCATCTGACAAGGAAAACTTTTCTAACACTGCACTGAGTTTTTTACATTTCTCTGCTTAAAGGGGGTCAAATATGCATTAACATTCTGAAGGCACTCCCCACCTTCTCTTGCTTCTTCCTTTTTGTCCTTCACAACACCCCCAATAAATCTCTTCCTTGTGTCTTTAATGGCTTACAAGGCCTCCATCTCCTGCAATGGAATAGCTGATGCAACTAAGCAGGACTGAAGTTCTGATAATTAGTCACAGAAATTCAGGGACATTTAAAAGCTGGTCCCAGGCAAATGTCATGTTCTCTGATCAGGGTCCTGGTTAGGAAAACCTGGGACTGTAAAACATAGGATGGAGTCATTGATGCAGATGTCCCTGAGCCCGTTGGCTCTGCAGATCTTGATGCCTGTGCTAGCAGAGTTGGCTCCTTCCCCACTAAGAGCTAGCACTTCCCCCATGCTGTAAGAGACTCCCTCCCTGCAAGCTGATAGGTATCTCCATTTAGGAGTGCCCCTACCCTTTTCCCTTGCTGACAGACTTGTACCAACTGTAAAATCCCAACATAACCTTGCCAAGGAGTTGCTATGCCTAGAAAGAAAGGAAAGGGGTATATGCCAAAGGAACTGTAAGAACTACCCAGCCTGTACTGACCAAGAACCAGGGGGATACAGAGGATGCTTGATCTTGAGAGCTGGGACGTGAGATTGGATATGTGAGGATTTGTTAAGTTGAGGATTTGTTAAGTCAGGACATAGACTTAATACCCTAGAAAATATCCCAAGAAATGAGGGCAAATTGGCTGATAGTGGCTCTTAGAAGCCTGGAGAAATCAAGAGCCAGTGCTGAAGTAGAAATGTCTGGGTTGCTCTGATAGACAACAGAAGAAAAAATAAAGAGGTGAGGGAAACCGCACGCTAGAATGATCATATTATGTGAGGCCACAAGACTTGGTAGAAGAGTATGCCCCGTAGGAGAGCCCAGAGTTCATACCTTTCACCAAGGCCATACATGGGTATCATGTTGTTAATTACACGCCTACCTCCAAGCCTATACATTCTGTTTTCACTCATATTTCAAATTCTTTCATCAATAGGAAATTCTCCAATTTTCTCCAGTGTTCTTAGAATATTATGACTCTGTTCTTACATTATGTTGTTAATAATTCATTGTATTTATGTACTGTGGTTTAAATTGTAAAAAAAAAAAAAAAAAAAAAGTTTGTAAATAAACCTACTACACTAAAATAATGACCTGAATCATTGTACTCTATGCTTAAAAGTAAGTGGATAAAAACAACACAAATTTTCATCAACAGTAGAATCGATAAATCAATAAATATCTACACAGTGGAATAACAATAATGAAAATGAGCAAACTATTGTAACAAGCAATGACATGGATAAATCACAAACATATATTGAGTGAAGGGAAGCAGATACAAAAGAATACATGATAATCCCACTTATATAAATTAAGCAGGTCTGTAGGTGAACTAGAATTATTCCCAGAAAAAGGAGATATTGGAGAAACCTCATCATATAGAAAAAATAATCTTGGAAAGCTATTTAATTCCAAGTATGTTTGAGAGACAGAGTAGGCCTGGGCTTCATTCAACATTGTTATAGAGATGTGGAAAGAACTCTCACTTCTTTCCTGGATCCCCTAATATTTTTCTCCATATTCCTATGACAATATCCCATGATGCCCAGGCTTTCTCTTGTTTCCAAATCAAACTCAGAATTAACCCAGATCTAGGTGTTTGAGATCTGGCTATTTAGTCATGACCACTGAGCTCTGGAGTGATATCTGTGCCTTTTTTACTATTAAGAACTTAAACCCAACTGTTTAAGGAAAACATCTTAGACTTTGTGTTATTTAATAGTCATATTTACCTACCACCACCACCAATCCCTTAAACCTCCCTTTACCCAGTTCTATTTCCAAATACATACCTTCTTATTGGTTGGACTAAAGAACAAAAGGACTACATATTTTTCTTCTGCCCTTTTCTATTCTCCCCCTCTTCTTACCTTGATATAAACAAATACTAATCTGTAGGTTAAGAATCTTTCTGTAAGCCTTGATTTTATCATCTTTCAGGGAATGGAGCCTTTACCTGTGCCTTAATCCGAGGCTAAACGTTAAGAATAAGATCTAGTTCTACTTCATGAATTCCTGTGTATTAACTATTATAGAAATTCCCTAGTACTGTGCTCTGCTTATAATATTAAATTTCCCTTATCTTGACTATCCTTAAAGTAAGACTGAGAGAGCTCTCTCTCTAGAGAAGGTGTCCAGCCTATGAAGCTGCCCTGAAGGTAGTGTTTGAAGTGAGTCCATTTCCTAGACCTTATATCTCCACATGTGCTCGCTCCCTCACATTATAATCACAAATAATGAAAAAAAAAGTTGAATAAAATGCATTTTACCTGAAATGAAAAAGATGCTATTAATTATATTCCATTAAGAAAATACTAATTTCTCACAAGTACTAAATATAAGGAGTGATTTCAATAGATGGCAGCGTGAAAAACATATTCAATGCTAAATTCCGTTTAATCACCTCTTTATATCTCACAGCATGAATATGTTCATCATAGACTCTGTAAAAGTGACTGAGGCAATTATCAGGGAAAATTATTTCATTTTGATTACTAGAAAAAGTATCTTTTAAATTATTAAAATATTCAGGCAAATGCAAAACCTATAATTATGCATTTAAAAACAAGGCAGCATTTCACAGCCACTAAAACACCTCTTCCCTGAAGTGAGCAGTGCTGCTATTCTTCAGGCCATCAAGCCCAGTGCAGAGATGGGGCCCTGAGAGCTCTAAGAATTGAACACACAAAAGGATTTTAGCAAGTTCAACTTGAATGTGGTCTTAATGGTTGATCTAGAGTCCCACATGGCTAATTGAATTGACAGACACTCAATTATTAAAATGGTAAAACCTTCTAAATTGCCCATGACTAAAGAGTTGTAGAATCTGAATAATTCAAGCTAAATCAATTATTTGTGAAGTTAAATGAGGAGGCCAGAAGACCTCCTACATGTGGAATATTCTAAAAATTACATGTTATACTGACTTTCAACACTTTTTCATTGTTTATATCATGTGTTGAAAATTATTTTCAATAGGGGCAAATGACCTGGCATCCTGAGTGTGCCATATTCTAGAGGGGCATTTTGACAACATTTAAATAGAGTTTGTGTTGTAGCAACGTATTGTGACTGGTTGACTCTATATATTTACAAATTTGAAAGACATTAAAATATGTAACACAGGTAGAAAGTTTTTTTAATAGAAAATAGAACCTATGTAGAAATTTTACTTGATCAGAGAGTTTTGAATATAGTGGATAAAATATTTTTTCAATAATAGAGTTAATAGAATAAGGGAAGTACAAATAAAGCATAGTATAGATAACCTAATTTTAGCTGAGAAAATTGTGTATTGTCTTTCTAATACTGGCCATTCTTATATGAGTGCAAAACATTATTATAAAAATACTTTTTTATGTCCTGATTTTGTGGCCATAATCTAAACTCAACTGTCAAAATGAATATAATTCTACTACATTTTACAATTTCTTATTGAAATTTTAGCATCCAGAAAATAAAATAAAAGTATTTCCTCTTTGTAACCTATATAGAGGTACTAGAAACTTTATTGTATAAACAGACAAACATTTTGATCAAGATGATGTTTTCATATGTATATACATATTCCTGAGATCACTTTGGTTTTCCTGATTCATACTGGTCTATTTACTTGTGCTGTATATTATTTTCATCTTATTAAAACCCTTTTTGAAGAATTAAGTATAATGTAGCAGTAAGACACACACAAAAAAAATGGAATTGACAGCAGATACTAGGTCATGGGTTTTGGGTGGGGGCCATCTGGCTGGTTCACAGTTGTACAAGGGGCTGCTGCTTACAGCTTTCCAGAATTGAGAGAAGAAGCCAAAGACAGTTGGCAACTGAAAGTGGAGTCTATAAAGTGGTTGGTAATAAGCAATCTAATTCGATAGAGAAGATATAAATAGGTATCTGGAAACACCTAAACCTTATGAAGTGTGTGTGTGGGGGGGGAACCCTCCTATTTTCAAAATCAAAAGTATTTCAATCTCATTTATTGCAAATAGCACTATAGTGAGAAAGATAATGACAGTTTTTATTTTACAATAAGAATTGAGGTGTTTGTAATATTCAAACTGTGAGAGGGAAAGGTCTCTTTTTTTATTAGAAACCTTATTGAATAAGTTTCAATTGCGTGTAAGGGAAAAAAAATGCATTGTTCTCATTTCTACTCCACAGGATATTTTATTGGTTCATGATCTGGAAGAATAAGTTAATAGTGAATTAATAACATTTTCACATGAGCTAATACAGTATGGGTAAAAGTATAAATTGGTTGTGGAATATAAGATGGAATAACAGAAAAATAGTCAAACAGAAAGAAATTGTAACATGCTAAACACACTCAACTGTGTGGAAACACACATTATTCTGAGTTCAAAGACAGCCTGAGAAAATTGCTACATTAGAATACAATATTTTTGCTAAAATAAATCTGCATCTCAATGCAATTTTATGTTACATAAGACAATATATAAAGTTTAAATTTCTAGGAATATATAAAGTGAACACTAGATATAATTTTTTTAAAACTTCTATTAGCTAAGCCATTTTAAAAAATGTATAATCTTTTAAGCCACAGTTTAGAAAAGAGGATGTCAATTCCTAGATTCATGAAGTTGAAAGCTAATGGACTTTTAAATCTGATACATTTATATTTAAACTTGGGGCCCGGTGCACGAAATTCGGGCACTGGGGAGGGGTCCCTCAGCCCAGCCTGCTCCCTCTCACATACTGGGAGCCCTCAGGGGATGTCCTACTGATGGCTTAGGCCCGCACCCCATTGGGAGTGGACCTAAGCCACAGTCTGGCCTCTCTTTGTGGGAGGTGACTGGGCTGATCAGGGGAAGGCACCAGCCCCATCACCCCGCTGCTGCAGCCACTGCCAGTCACCGCAGCTGCCAAGGTATTTTCATCAACACAGACTCCAGTCCCTTCACCATGAAAAAATGACAACTTTCTTTAAGCATTTTCAAGATGTGTCTTTCATAGGATATGACATTTCTTTCTTTCTTTTTCTTTTTATCCTCACCTGAGGACCTGAGGATATGTTTCCATTGATTTTTTTCCCCTTCCCTCTGATCCCAGGCTTTAAGCTTGGGGAGGGGGACCCCCAGAAAATCTGATGGCAGGTTTGGCCCTTTCCCAAGCCTAAAGCATCCACCCCAGGCTTTAGGCTTGGGAAGGGGACTCTCCCACCCCTCCGATCGCAGGCTTGGCCTCCTCCCAAGCCTAAAGCCTCTGCTCGATGGCCAGCTGGAGTGACCTGGGTGCTGAGGAGGTTCTCAGGACCCAGGTATGTATGCAAATTAACCGCCATCTTTGTTGGGTTAATTTGCATACTCACTCTGATTGGCTGTGGGTGTAGTGGAGGTACAGTCAATTTACATGTTTCTCTATTATTAAGTAAGATCTTAATGCTACTGCTACCTTGTGTGATCTTGGAGAAAATACTTTATATCCCTGTTCCTACATTTTCTTGTCCACAAAATAGGGGCAAAATTACTTATTTCAAGAACTGTTAGGAGAATTAAGTAAAATAATGTTTATTCAGATTTGATACCTCTTGTCTATATATATAAAAGCCTAAGGGACTGGCCAACCATCCAACTTTCTAGTAGCTCTGATGTGTACTGACCACCACAGGGCAGACACTCAGTGCAGCTTGCAACAGCAACTTTGCAGAGTGCCCTCTCCCACTCTGGGGCCCCTCAGGGGATGTCAGACTGCCAGTTTCAGCCCGATCCCCACAGGCCAGGCCAAGGGACTCCACCGGTGCACAAATCCATGCACCAGGACTCTAGTATTATGTATAACCATACACAAAATTAAATTATTGTGATTTTGAGAGCATATTCAAAGAAAAAAAAAAGCATTGCAATGTTTACTATGAAGCTGATGAAGCTGGTTTTTAGAGTGAAAAGATTAGTCTTAAAACCCAGACATGCTGAGGAAGGAGAGCTAAATATGGATATTTCTACTTTCCTGACTAAATTTTATTCCTTAACACTTCTCATTCATTGGCACCTGTGTGTTTGCTCTGATTTCCAAAGGCTCCAGGACACTGCATGACCTGCAGTTGTGCTTGAGGCAGCCCCTGTTAGGAGAGAACTGGGTTTTGAACATGTTGATTTGCAGGCAACGGGGAGACACTAAAGCCAAGCTGTCAGATAGAGATTTAAGTTTATACATCCACCTCTCAGAAAAGTGACTTAGGCTGATGAGTTAATTTGGAAATCATTAGCATCCTATATAATAAAAGGCCAGAACGATTGAAACGACCAGAGACCAGACCACCACAGCCCCTCGTGGGCTAGTCCCGCCCCTAAGCAAGCAGTTAGGGGCAATCAGGCAGGCAGGGAGAGTGGCTAGGGGAGATCAGGTAGGCAGGCCAGCGGTTAGGGGTGATCAGGTAGGCAGACCACCCCTCTTAGGGCTGGCCACCCCCCAGCAAAGATAGAGGGAGGCCCAGGCCAGCCTGTTGCCTGCAGAGAGAGACCACCGGTGGCAGTGGAGGGGGGGGCAGCATTGCACAGATGGCAAAAAGTGGCAGTAGTGGAGGTGGGGCGAGATGCCTGCAGCCAGGGGAAGGAAAGCCCCGATAGGCCCTGATCCCAGGCCAGGCCTAGGGACCCTACCAGAGGGGTCCTGGATTGTGAGAGGGTGCAGGCCGGGCTGAGGGACTCCCCCTGAGTGCACAAATTTTCATGCACCGGTACTCTAGTATAATTATAATTGCTCCCACAATCATGGATACCTTACCTAAAAGGTGAGTGCTAAGTCAGAAAATGGCTTAAGATTCACTCTTGTGAAACCAACCATTTAAGTGCAAATAGAGGAGACTAAACATGCAGTGGAATTTGAGTGATAGTAATCAGAAAAGTGGAGGAAATCAGGTAAACTCAGGGTCAAAAAAGAGCTCACTGCTGCATCAAGGACATCTGAAACTAAATTTGCTTTGAAGCTGAGGCATCACCTTTGTAATTTGATATAAACCTGTCTTCCACAAAATCCTTGATTTCATTCCCTGGTGCTGTAGTCTTCAGGCCAAATTTCCTCCTTAGGAAGACCTCAGTTCTCTCAAGGCCTAGCAACTGATGGGACAAGGCCCACCCAGATTATTGAGAGTATTCTCCTTTATTTTAAGTCAACTGATTGTAGGTGTTAATCATATCTACAAAATACCTTCACAGAAACATGTAGATCAGTATTTGAATGAATAACTGGATACTTGAGCCCAGCCTAGTTGAACCAAAAAACTGAGCTCTAGCCATACCCCAGAACAATAGATTTGCTTATGTAAACCCATTTCTCCTGCTTACTAAAGAAAATAGCTAGATTTTTTTTTTTGTTATATAATAGTTGGATAAAAATTCAATATTTTATTAAGTGTACTTTAAATGTCATATATGTGTATACATGCAGCACTGCATTTAGTTGTATAATTAAGGTTTGTACACTTTATGTAGGTTAACCATCAATAAAACATTTTTTAATCCTCACCTGAAGATATGTTTTTATTGATTTTAGAGATAAAGGAAGGGAGAAAAAACAACAGAGAAACATCAATGAGGGAATAGAAACCACAGCCTTTGGGTTTATGGGATGATGTTCCAACCAACTGAAACACCGGCCAGTGCAATAAAATATTTTTTAAATGCACCTATGAGTTCTCTAGTATGTACATACATATATATACATACATATATATATGTATATATATATTTGATAATTTTAACTAAGTTTTTTTTCAGATATCCTGAAAAAATATTTCTCTTAAGTTACAAATGTATTTATTGTCCACGTACAGATTGGTAAAAATCCACATTAGTATTAGTTGCCAAACCTCATGTATTCTAGTCCCCTTAATACAAAATGCTGTTTTATGATGAAGCCAGCATATAGTAAATTTTAATGATATAATTATATAATATAGAATAACATAGCAATCATTTGTAGAATTTAAAATAATAAATAATTTTATTATAAAAAGATTTATTGTATTTTTTTCACTAATACACAAAAGTAACATATAGTAGAATAATGGTTACAAGGGCAAGACTATTATGATATGTACGATAACTGGATACCAAATCTTGTCATGTTAATTTTTGCTCTCAGAATCATTGGAGAGTCCATTGTAGATATTTGAAATTTTATTTTGTTCATAATTTATCTGCCATTTATCATATGTAAAAAGATGTGAATAGCAATTCATGCTGATCTGGCAACTTAAAAGTCTGAAGTTATCTTAGAGTGAGTCCACATCTGATTTGTGCAGATTTTCTGGGTACTTGTAAAACTTGTAATGATTTTTATCACATCACAAGCTTATCTAGTGTTCACCTCAATCTGCATGTAGTGAGTTGTAGTTTCTTTCTTATTTTTCAGGGCCTATTACAATAAAAGATACAATACTGCATATAGTAAAAAATAAAGATACTAGTAAAAAAACTCCTAAATATAGTGTTTAAATATTAACTGAAATATTATAGCTTCTGAGAAACCCACAACAATTCCTTATTTTCCTTATGACATTCTAAATAAAACTTTCAGGAGAAATTGTTCCACATCATATGTCATCAGGGAACTACAAATTAAAACAACAATGAAATAGCACTACACAGCTATTAGGATGGCCAAAATCTGGAACAATAACACCACTAAATGCTGACCAAGACTTGGAGCAATAGGAACTCTAATTCATTGCTGGTGGAAATGTAAAATGGTATAGACATGTAAGAAGACAGTTTGGCAGTTTCTTACAAAACTAAATATACTCTAACCATACAATCTAGCAATCATACTCCTTAGTATTTAACCAAAGGAGTTGAAAACATGTTCACCAAAAAACTTACACACAGATGTTTATACCAGCTTTATTTATAATTGCCAAAACTTGGAAGCAACCCAGATGTCCTTCAGTAGGCGAATGGATAAGCTGTAGTACATTCAGACAATTGGATATTATTCATCACTAAAAATAAATGAGCTATCAAGCCATGAAAATATGTGGAGGAATTTTATTGATTTTTTACAGAGAGGAAGGGAGAGGGATAGAGAGCTAGAAACATCGATGGGAGAGAAACATCGATCAGCTGCCTCCTGCACACCTCCTACTGGGGATGTGCCCGCAACCAAGGTACATGCCCTTGACCGGAATCGAACCTGGGACCCTTCAGTCTGTAGGCCGACGTTCTATCCACTGAGCCACACCAGTCAGGGCATGTGGAGGAATTTTAAATGCATATTACTAAGTGCAAGAAGCTAATCTGAAAAGACTATATATTAGATGACGCCAACTAGATGACATTCTAGAGAAGGCAAAAATATGGAAATAGTAGGAAGATCAGTGGTTGCCAAGGCTTGAGGTAGTAGGGAGAATGATAAATAGGCTCTTTAGGGCAGGGAAATACTCTGTGGTACTTAAACAACGGATACATGTCACTACATATTTGTTGAAACCCATAGCATGTACAAAACGAAGAGTGAACAGTAATGTAAACTATGCAATTTGGGTGAAAATGATGTGCCAGTATAGGTTCATCAATTGCAATAAATGTACTACTCTCGTGGGGAATGTTGATAATCAAAGAAGCTATATATGTGAGAGGGCAGATGCACATAGGAAATCTCTATATCCTTTCTTCAATTTTGCAGTGAATTTAAGTCTCCTCTAAAGAATTATAGTATATTAAAAATAATTTTTTAAAAATGAGTCCAAATTACATTTGTGAGAGAACTAGGCAAAAATGTTATCCAAGATTTTTTTTAAAAAGTAGTTTATTTTGTCAGGTTAGAAAAGGAATATATTAGAATCTAAAAAGAGAGAGAAGAAAGGATAAGTTCATGCCTGGGAATGAGAGCATGGTTTATAAATGGTTTACAAGAAAGAGAGAGAGAGAGAGAGAGAGAGAGAGAGAGAGAGAGAGAGAGAGAGAATGAATGGAGAATATATATGAAGCTGTTGTAGAAGAGCCTCTCTGTCTGTTATAAGACTGAAGAAATATGAGAAAAACCTTTGTACATTCGTATATATTTCCATATAAAGCTGCACTAATCAGTGAGTGCTAGAAGGCACTTGGATAATATAAATTTAGACACAATAAAGCTAAGTGAGCTAATAATGGTCAATCTTATCTCACAAACTCAAAGATTTTTCACATATCTAAAACTGTATTAGGGGAAAATTGAGATTTATTATCTGTGTTTTTCTGCTAATAATTGAACTTTTGATTTCTGCTAATATCACCAAATGTTTCAAAACAAGTCAGTTAAGAATGATTTCCCCTCACTACTTAAATATGAAGCGAATAGGAACATTCAACTTAATCTGCATCATATAATCAATAACCAATATAAGCATTTCTGCTTATCTGGTTGTGTAGAATGCTGTCTCAAATCTAGTTCATTCAACCTTAACTGGCACAAAATATACTTGAAGAAAAATGTGGGCCTTGTTAGATTCCAACACTGAACCACTGATAAAACCCGTGCAAACATGAAACTGAGCCAGGCCCTATAGAAGTATTGCAGCTGGGAGACATTTTTAGTCCAGTTTGCTGAAGCATTAATTATGGCTTTCCTACTTAATATCCCTTAAAATCATTTGCAAGAAACTTTAGTTAAAATATGTCAAGATAAATTAACTGTTCAAAAATATTATATATAAATAAGACATAAGAGGGGAGTTCTCAGCATTCATTAGGAGGCCAATCATTTTTATATTCCATAGTCAGTGATATTAATGGCCAGATAATGAGTACCTGATCCTACTGCAAGTAGCTATATTGCTGCCAGCTTCCTCTCTTTTCTTCCTTTTCCTTTCCTTCCATTTCCATTCCCAGCAGCCTAATTCAGTCAGGCTTCCCTTTGCTAACATGCTAGAATAATATTTTGTCTTTCTGTATTTCAGCAACTAAAAACTATACATAAAACAAGACATAGCAGCATTTGATTTTTGGGGGTTAATAATATGTGTGCATTAATACAAATAATGACCACATAATAAATTGTTGGACCTCTAAAACTTTATCTCCCTATATTTTGTATACCTTAGGGCAGAGACCCCAGGACCTTAACTATAGGGAAAAAAATATTTTATTGATGTAGTATATCCTTTGTTTAATCTTCTGAAAATAATGACCTGTCTTTTTTTATAAATCTAATTTGCTATAAATCAAACATCACTGCGTTTACCAGCTTCTTTTAACTACCAAATAAATGCTTACATAAGCCCTCTTGACACACTGTACACATTTTCTGCTTATTATATCAAATCCAACTTAACCGCTCCCAGAGTTACTTCTGCTCTTAATCCCATGAACCTGGTAAGCAGTTTTATTTGTATCTTTATTTTTCAGTTAATCTTTGAGTTATCTCACTTTGCTCTTTCACTAATGTGTGAGTGTGACCCAAATGTCATGTACAATTACCATGCCCTCAATATGGAATTCTTTTTTCCCTTTTTTGAATACTGGGTTCATCCCAGTCATTATGCATCCTTTTTCTCAAACTAGAAACAAAATAGTTGGCACTTTAACTGAGGATGGCCCTGTGATATTCTCCAACATAAATTTAGAAATAATTTTTTGAAATGGTCTATATCTAATGATAATTTAAATTACTGAATAAAAAGAAATAATTCTAATTCCAACCAAGACTCTCTGGGACGCTTATGGGAAAAGTTATTGACTCTTTGGTATCTTCACATGTCACCTTATCATCTTAATGGAAATTAATCCTACAAAACATTACCTACGCGTCTGGGCCAAGATTGGGACATAGAAGCCTACAGAATTTACCTCATCCCGTGGATACAATTAATCTACATCTATACACAGAGCAATTTCCTCTGAAAGAAATCCAGATACTAGCTAAGCCACTCCTCTACATTAGCGAATGAGAAAATACCCACATTACCCACATAAAAATACATAAGAAAATACCCACATAAGGCTGAGACACACTCCACCACAACCCACGCCACCAGCATATCACCATACAAGCAGGAGGGAACTCCCAACTCCCAGCTTCTTCCTCACGAGCAAAAGATTGGGATTGTACATCTAGTGCCCAAACTTTTAAGAGTCCCACCTGAGGGAGCGTGCACAAAGCACCCAGCTCTGAAAGCCAAGGGGGCTTGCACCCATGAAACCACAAGAACAGAGCAAACCATGAAAGTTCTTAATGGGCTTTCCAGGACTCACCATGGCTACTTCTTTAGGGCTCAAGGCAGAAGGAGCAGAAAAGGAAACTGTTTCCCACTCTTTCCCTGGAAGAGGCCTGTCTGCATACTTTAAAGCTTCTGCAGGATTCTGATTTAGCACCTATGTAGGGCCTGACTGTGGTCCTCCTCAGAGACCCAGGAAGCCAAGAGAATCCATGGGCTTCTCAAACCAACCTGCTCCAAATCACCACTATCTCCCTGAAAGGAGCTTATGTAAAACTCATACAACAATGACAACAACAGAAACTACTTAAAAATGGACAAAGGTCTTGAATAGACATTTTCCCAAGAAGGAGATATGAATGACCACAAGGTATATATAAACGTGCTCAACATCACTAATTATCAGGGAAATACAAATTAAAACTATAATGAGATATCACCTCATACCTGTTAGAATGTCTTTTATCAAAAGGTAAGGGATAGAAATGTTGGGCAGAATGTGCAGAAAAGGGTATGCTTTTACACTGTCAGCTGGAGTATTGACTGGGACAGTCACTATGGAAAACACTATATTGTGTAGTAGAAATTTGCTAAGAGAGTGGAACTTTAAAAAAGATAAATATGTGGAAGGAAGGATGTTAACTCAATGGTGTGAATCTTTTCACAATGTGTATGTATATCAAAACATCACTTTGACACATTTAAAAAATAAAAATTTACTTGTAAATGATAGCTCAGTAAGCTAAAGGAAAAAAAAAAAAAAAAAGAACTGTGCATAAATTCAAGCCAGAGATATTTCCTTACTAGGGTTTCTTTTTCTTTTGTAAAGGACAAAGCAGCATTCTCAACATAGTTGTTCATGTTACTTAGGTTTGCTCCAATATTTTAAAATTGAGTATTTATGCATAGCGTCATGAAAAATTCATTGTAAGATTTACTAATCTTGTTATTTATAATTTAATATTTCTATTTAATGAGAATCTAAGTATCTCAGATTAACCCATTTTACAGGTAAAATTGAAGCTAAACATGGCTAAGTAAACTGCAATGTATCAGAAAACTAGTGGGTACTAGTCTCATTTGATACCAAGTTTGTTTGACCCTTAAAATTAATGCTTTTAATGACAGTATTATGTTAACAATAGAATAAATTGTGACAGTAGTTAAAAATGTATAGAAAAAAGAAATAAAAATAATGCTTTTGCGTTGCATGCCTGGGAGCAATAAAGAATAAAACATACACTATGTAAGAGAGGAGCATAAAGCATCATTGCAATAGGCTTTACTCTATTATAGCATAAAGTTATTTTGGGTAGATGAAAGGCATTTTAGAAATCCCATGAATTAGATAATAAGAAGGCCTCTCATCTGGTTCAACTGGAATTTTCTTATTAAATTATGCCAATCTATGAATGAATTATTGAGGGGATACCAATGAATGCTTTAACTTTAGGAGAACCCTTATATCTATTTAATAATTTCAGGAATGCTGGAAGTACATTGAAAGGGGTGTGGACTACAAATGTTCTTCTAATGTCAATACCAAATTTGGAAGGAAAAAAAAAACCAGCCTAAAGGTTATGCAGAAGGTTTAGATAATTATACTAAAGAGGGAATATCTCAAAAAAATGAACATGACATTTGAGGTGAGTGGGCAGATTTTCTAAGAGATTATCTCAATTCATTGAGTATTCAATTCAAATCAATTAACAATTTAGAAAGCAGAAAGGGTTCTGATACTCAGCTGCTGGCACACTAATTCTATCACTGTCCTCATTGTTTTGGGGGGAATAGTGATAGGAAATTTTAAATGTATTGAAGATAAAAATTCTTAAGAACACAGCTTAATCCAATGAAGCCAATATGACAGAATAGCAGAAATCTACCAATTATTTTGTAGGCATTACAAGAGCCACAAAGGTGAATACAAAATACCAGCCTTCATAGTTTACACTTTAGGAAGATATTTAAAGGCATCTAGATAAGGGAAACAGAAGATTGCCATAAATGATGTATGAACAGAATATCAGGAAGAAAGCATGTCCAGTGTGACAGTGATAAGACAAGATTTTAAAAAGTAAAATGACTTGATGTGTGTGTGGTATATTTAGTAATATATCAACAGAGAGTAACAGTGTTAGGAAGAGGGATGGCATTCAAGATGGATATAAAAATCTAAGCCAAAAGAAGGTGAGGACTTGGGATGTTTGATCTCTGAAGAACAGTTTAATTAGAGGAGGCTTTATTATTGTATTTCTTTATAGCCTTTTGGGTAAAATAAATAACCACTCCTATTCTGACAAGAATGGACACATATCCACTTTGAATTAAACAAGAGGGAAAATGTAGTATTAATCAGCTGTCATTTGGTAGCTTAACATAAAAATTAAACAGATTTAAAGAAAAAAATAATTGATTAGCCCAGATCACTGAAACATCCAACAGTGTAGCTGGATTCCTAAACAGTCTTTGTATGGTGGCCTTAATTAGGCCATGTTCTCCAGCTTAATAATCATAAAAAAAGAGAGTCCCCTGGGAACTCAGAATAAAAGCTCCCACAAAAGTCTCTGACTTGGCAGTTTGCATCACCAGCATACCTTTGCCAATGTGATTCTAATTGGTTAGCCATAGATCAAAATTATATATGTTTGTATATATATATAAAAGGCTAATATGTCCCCTCGGGAGTTCGACCGGGAGACCAGGAATTCGAATGCTCGCTATGGTATGCACTGACCACCAGGGGGTGACGCGGAATGAAGTAAGGCCCTGGCTGGAAGCCAGGGAAGGAAGGCCCTGGCCGGCGTTTGGAAGGCCCCAATTTGGCCCTGATCACCAGCCAGGCCTAGGGACCCTACCCATGCACGAATTCCGTGCACCAGGCCTCTAGTATCTTTATAAATGATTAAAACTTATTATTTAATTTTACACATATTATCCCATTTAATTCCAACAATTCTGTGACTAAATCCAGCTATTATGATTATACTTATTCCACTATGAAAAACTCTAGGGTTCAAAGAGATGGTGGATATCATGGGTGATGGAATTTATCTGAGACTTAGAATTGTAGCATTGAGCAGAAATGATTATTTTGGAATACCTGTATATGAAGATTAGAAGATGCTGTGGAACTGGTGAAATAGACCAGAGAGGTAAAAAGAACATTCTAGAGCCATGGAATAAATGGCAAGGGGCAAACAACTTCAAGACAGGAAAATTAATAAAATGCTGCATAAAAGTTAAAGAATAAAACTGAAGACAAGGCCATTATATTTACAAAAAGTAGTTACAGTAAAATGAAGGTATGTTGAAGAAGCCTTGCATCTTGGAAATTGATTTTCATGTAGCTTAACATTGGCAGTAAACAGAGCAACCAGACTCTCACTAAAAAGAGGAATAAGGGAAATTTCATTTTGCTTCTATAATAGCAGAGATTAATTTTTCTAATATGTGAGCAATGAAAATAAACATGAAATCTATTGAAATATAACTTTAGAAAGAAAAGGGTCATTACAAAAATCATATATTAATTCAAGCTGGTTTGAATACTATGTTCAACTCAATGTAAATATTCTAATAGGCTTATTAAAAATCAATCTCATTACTTGATATTTTACTTCCCCCTTCCTGTGACAAACCACTAACCAGAAACAGATTCAAAGTCTCCTATGCCCTGAGGTCTAATCACAGTGACCACGTCTCCATCTATTATCAATTCTGGATTGTAACAGAACAAATAGGTGCGAGGGGTTATCAAGGGTAAATTCATCACCTTCACAAAACTGTCACAAGCTTGGCAATTTTAGCCACTTTGGTCAATAGGCCGTCTTTTCTTGAATTGCCCAGCAGTATTTCTGGTGTCAGTCTGAAGGATTAGCTTAAGATTTCTAGGCTCCAACATTCAAACTAGACTTTTAACTCTTTTTTTAAGTCTCTGACAGGTGCTGAACATTCTTAATTGGTGTGAGTCTTTGGAAAGAATGAAAGCACAATGAAATAAGTTAATGGCTGCATTTAGCTAAGTTTCAATTTTGCTTTCCTAGTTCTGTCTTTTGGCTGGCAATAGAAGTACATTTGAGATCATGCTGCTTTTTAATAAATATATCTTCTTTGTACATCCATTGAGATTGTGCCTTATTGGAAGCATTTTATTCTGGAATAATTCCGAAAGGCAGCATAAGATTACAAATGTTAACCTCAGAGGAATCCTGATTTTGAACAAAAATTTTCTATTTCCTGCTTGTATCATTTTTGTAGGTTTCACTTTTTGAAGGCACTGACTATAAGATATAACTTATTTTGGGCAAGAGAAAAACTAATAGGTCAGAAGACAGAGCAGCCCTGACCTGTTTGGCTCAGCGGATAGAGCATCAGCCTGAGGACTGAAGGGTCCCAGGTTCGATTCCGGTCAAGGGCATGTACCTTGGTTCCGGGGCACATCCCCAGTGGGGGATGTGCAAGAGGCAGCTGATCGATGTTTCTCTCTCATCGATGTTTCTAACTCTCTGTCCCTAACTCTTCCTCTCTGTAAAAAATCAATAAAATATATATTAAAAAAAAAAAAAAGACAGAGCAACCACTGACGCTGTAGTTCAGTCTTAGTATTATTACCTTAATTAGTTTAAACAAACAGTGATATAGTGAAATCATTTAGTGATTGTATACCTTTATAGAGCCAAGAACTTACTTTTTCCAACAAATTCTTACACTCATCACTACAGATATTAATCACCTCTGAGTCCTTTTTGATAGATACAGAAGGAGCCCACAGTCCTGCCAGACTGTCCTTCACATTCGACAACCCCAAACTGGGAAGATGATATCTGTTTATCTCTGAAATCTTATGGGCAGTATGCTCATGATGTTGGTCTTGGATTTTAGAAAGCTGTTGAGCGGGGAGGAGAGACATTTATGGTTTTAGCACGCATGTAGTCAATGTTTTTCCTGTTGAGCAGGGTGACATTTGACATATTGATCATCTTAAAATTTTAGAGAATGTCCGTTTGGAGATAAATGCTTTACTCCTTTTTTAGAAGTATAAGAAGAACACCTTGGCTGAGTTGAGGCAAAGGTAACTCAGTGTGAGTATAGAGGTAGTGATCATACAATCCTAGGGATGCATCTCTAGCTAAGGTGAAAATTTCAGTCTGATGGCAATCTGCAAATGTTCTTCCTTGAAGGATTCTCTTTGGCTCTGAGAAGGTTGTTTTTGGTTTTACTTTTGATTTTTTTTAAGGAAACAACATGGCATCTGGAGTAACAAGTGGGCAGTCTTTGAAAAGGAAATGACTTTGCATTGAGAGGAAACATGTTTGTGTTCAGATGGAATAGCTAATTCTAAGCTATTAACATGAACATTTCTAGACTTACGTCAGATAGAAACTTTTTCAAATCACCCAATCTAAATATTACCCCTTTGCTTATTCTTTGACCTATTGCCCTAGGTTGTCATTCAAAGAATGTATCACAACTTTCAGTATGTATTTTTTTTGGATTTAGGTATTCAATGCCTCTTTACCCCACTCTTTGGTTCACCTAGTACAGAACATTTAGTTGTGCTTAATAATTTTTTGAGTGAGTGAATAGATAAGGAATAATGATAAGTGGCTTATTAAGAGCTCTAGAACTGTAAAAACTGTGAAGGAGACTGGAGAAGGTATAGATGGGTTTATAAATGGACCTACCAATAAAGATCAATGGTTAATATATTCACCTACTTTCCTACTTTCAAATTGATGACCTCATTTAACTCAAGCTTTCCTCTGGAGCAGGAGTTTTTCCCTGCCAGTTTATTAAAATAGACTTGAAGTTTCATGACATGTAATTAACTTTCACTTCTGCCTCGTCACATTGTATTTGAGACACACATCAGATGGGCTGGAGAGAAAGAACAAGATTTTCTTTTAACTTTCCCAGTAGGCTAGGCAGCTCCTACTGTCTGCATTACATTAAAGGTTTGTTTTTCTTTACTCATTGGTAGAAACACTTTAGCTTTCATACTATTTTTGTCCATTTTACAAAGATAAGCACAAGGAAAACTGAGCTATGTAGGGATATGATTCAAGTGAAATGCTTTTAAATATGTTCATAAGTGTATAGAATTTTATTTTAACTAGAGGTCCAGTGCACAAAATTCATGCACGGGTGGGGTCCCTAGGCCTGGCCGGCCATCAGGGCCAATCAGGGCCAGGCCAATCAGGGCTGGGCCAGAGAAGAGGCAATGGTCCCTGGGCCAGGCACTGAAAGAACAGACTCCAGACACCGACGCCGCCATCATTGGTGCCCCGCTGCCACATGGTTCCCTGCCCACCCCCTTCCTCCTTCCCTCACTGCCGCACCGCCATTATGGTGGGTGGGCAGAGGGCTAATCGGGGCCTGCCAGCCGGGGGGAGGGACAGGCATGGGAGGTTGGCCGCCAGCCCTGAGGAGAGAGCTGGCCCTTGGCTCTCCTGTGAAAAGGGCCACGTCTCCTGCCACTCACCCCCAGTTCCCCGTCCCAGCCCGGGGACCGGCCCCAATCAGGCAATCAGGGCCTGCCAGCTGTGGGGAAGGTAACACGGGAGATTGGCTGGCCAGGGCAGGTTGGCTGTGAGAGCTCAGACCACCAGGGGGCAGCTCCTGCATTGAGCATCTGCCCCCTGGTAGTCAGTGAGCATCATAGCAACCAGTTGTTCTGGTAGCTCCGGTCACTTAGGCTTTTATGTATATAGACTAGTAGCCCTGTGCACGAATCCATGCGCCAGTAGGTCGCTGCCGCCCTCCTGTAGCTCCACCCCCCCCCCCCCCATAGCTTGCTGCCCTGCCCCCTCCTGTAGCTCTCCACCCGCTGCCCTGCCCTCCTGTAGCTCCCCCCCTCCCCCTCCCTCCTCCCTCATAGCTTGCTGCCCTGCCTCCTCCTATAGCTCTCCTCCACCCGCTTATAGTTTGCTGCCCCATGCTCCTGCAGATCCGTGATCTGGTCGTTACAAGGTTGGTCGTTACATCTCAGGGCGTAACAGATAATTAGCATATTCCTCTCTTATTATATAGGATGGATGGGAATCTATAAATACTTCTCAATTATATTGTACCAATTATAATATTGGTATTAAGGAATATGAGAATTCCCAATTAATATATACTCTTTTAAAAAATATATTTTTATTGATATCAGAGAGGAAGGGAGAGGGAGATAGAAACAACAATGATGAGAGAGAATCATTGATCGGCTGCCTCCTGCACGCCCCACACTGGGGATCAAGCCCACAACCTGGGCATGTGCCCTGACCAGGAATCAAACCATGACCTCCTGGTTCATAGGTTGACGCTCAACCACGGAGCCACACCAGCCGGGCAATACATATTCTTTATAAATATAAGTAATCTGAAGAAGTTCAAAATTCAAGTTTGTCAAGATATGCTGAGATAACATGCAAGTAAATATCATTAGGGGAGCACATATGTGCATGGGAAAGAGGGTTATTTTTTCACAACTGAATCCCTAATTAAGCTACTACTTCTTGCTTTGTTTTAAAACCTGGATTTTCTAGGTGTTTTTACAGCTTTTGTGCTTCACACTCAGTTTCCATAGCAATTTAGGAAATGGTCATGTAGGGAAAATATTCAATAGGGAAAGAAAAGTTTTGAGGACAGGAAAAAGCATCTAACAATATGCCCTGCAGCCTACAGTATAATTGCTTTAAAAACCAGGGAATGGAAAACAGCTAAAACGTTATACCACCATACATCTTACGAGATTAAAAGTTATCATTTTTCAGACTTGCGCAGGGCAGTTTGTTTCAGCATGGCACTCTGCCACCTGGTGATACATGTGCCTGCAGAGATCACGCAGAGGTAGTGCAATACCGAGTCCTGCTTTGGATTTTCCCTAAGGGCAGACACAGTTACTACAGCAATCATGATTAATTGTGTGGCACTCTGTTCAACAACAAGAGATTCCCTCCCGTTTTGCAACAGTGAAGCAGGTTGTCCATGCTGGGTTTTTGTTTGTATTTTTTTTTTTTTTTTTTTTTTTAGTATTTCAATTATGTTATCCTAAGAAAATACTGGTACTGGGATTTAATTGTGTAAATGCTGATATCGAACATTCAGTAGCCTTTAAAAAATGTTTGCCAAAACATTTTGAGTTTTAAATCATGAATCAGTTCAGGCAATAGATGACTGTTTTCCTATTACAGTAGAAATTAAACTTCAAATTACATCTATTTTATAGTGAGATATGTTTGACTATCTCCGTTAATTTCAGACACCAAAATGCCAAGTGCTTCCTCTGTTCCCCATAATGGCCTAATTGTTGAAGAAATAAAAATGAGTCTGACACACGTTCCTAGTCATCAAGGAATTTCAAATCTGGAGAGTCTTTCTGTGAATTAATCATGATCACGTGACTTTCTTAGACTTTCAATGGCAATGCTCATGAATGAATCCAGACTTTGTCAATTTTTTCTACTCTCTGCTCTAAAAGTTTTTGTTATATTTATTTCTGTACCAGAGAGACTGAAAATCTCATAACATCCTAGGACAGTTTCTGCATCTGAATATAGATCAAAGTGGAGAAAAGTGCAAAAATGACTACTGTATACCTCCAAATGATGATAGCATTCATTTCAATAATTCATTTCAAAAACTCAGAAGAATTATATAAAGTGAACATATCTATGCATAATAATCATAGCTGAACTATAAAGAGAGAATAATCTGATGCCACAGAGAATGAATTCTCATTCCATATAGACAATGAAGGGAACACAATAATTAATATCCTGAAACCCACAAAGGAGATTTGTGAGACCATTGACATCAGGGGTGATAAAAGGAGTTTTTCATAAAAAGGTAGTACTAAACTTTATGCCTAACCAGGCAGTGTAACTATTAGCCAGCATATCCAAAGAAGGCATACGCATAACAAAGAAAATTTCTCAGAAAAGTAATTTTT
Source organism: Ia io (assembly GCA_025583905.1). Lineage (NCBI taxonomy): Eukaryota > Metazoa > Chordata > Mammalia > Chiroptera > Vespertilionidae > Ia > Ia io. The sequence continues at coordinate 73,675,065 of JAJQQW010000005.1, read as the reverse complement.
TTTAAATACTCCCTTTGTTGCCATTTTACCCTTTATTGAGGTTCCCATTCTCACTTTTAGGATTTACATCTAGAATAACTCTTCCAAATAACATTTGGAAATCTCACATCAATTTTTAGCGCTTTTAAGTTCATTTTGTCAAAAACTCAATTGATTATATCCCTTTCTTCTCACAGCACTACTCTTTCCCCAATAACTCAAATCAAACTTTCAGATTTTCTCCTTTTTTTCCTACAGTGTAATACATTGCAAAAATTAATTTTCACACTCTTTTCTCTCTGAACCTCCTACCTCTCCTTTCAGATTCCATCAAGAAAAGAAAACATGTTGTGGGAAAACCATAGATTTGCAAACAAACTCTGTTTTGAATCCATTTCTTTCTTTCTATGATTCTGTAAAATAGTTTCATTTCTCTAGGCCTCAGTTTATCTTCATTAATAAGTACAAAGGCCAGCATAGTATTAAAGAAAGGATTCTCATCATCTCGTTAATTCGTTTATTCTTTTAAAAATATGTGCCTAGTGCCTACTGTGAACTAGAAACTATGGTTAATTGATTTATTCTTTAAAAAATACATGTCTAGTGCCTACTGTAAACTAGAAACTATGTTAGGCACTGGAATTGTTTCACCTGGGAGTATATGTGTCATTAACTGGGAAGGAAACATTGGAAGATGCCTAGATTGGTGATATAAATCAAGGGAACAAAGAAGAGAATCCTATATAATAAAGAGGTAATATGCAAATTGACCATCACTCCAACACACAAGATGGCCGCCCCCATGTGGACACAAGATGGACGGCAGGGGAGGGCAGTTGGGGGCGACCAGGCTGGCAGGGAAGGGCAGTTTGGGGAGACCAGGCCAGCAGGGGAAGGCAGTTGCAGGGGACCCAGGCCTGCAGGGGAGGGCAGTTAGAGGTGACCAGGCCTGCAGGGGAGGGAAGTTAGGGGCAATCAGGCTGGCAGGGGAGCAGTTAGGCATCGATCAGGCTGGCAGGGGAGTGGTTAGGGTGTGATCAGGCTGGCAGGCAGAAGCGGTTAGGAGCGATCAGGCAGGCAGGCAGACGAGTGGTTGGGAGCCAGCAGTCCTGGATTGTGAGAGGAATGTCCGACTGCCCTTTTAGGCCTGATCCCAGTGGAAGGGTCCCAGATTGGAGAGGGTGCAGGCTGGGCTGAGGGACACACACCCTTCCCCCGACACACACACAAATTTCGTGTACCAGGCCTCTAGTATCTGTCTATATAATAGAGGAATATGCAAATTAGCCAGGATGCTGTAATGTCATGACTGAACAGCAGGAACCTGAGGCTGCATGGCACCTGGCCGGGGTGAGGGACCTCAGGCCATACCATCTGTCCTGTGGGGCTTGACAGGGACCTCAGGCCATGCCTCCTGCCCAGCAGGGCTTGATGAGGACCTCAGGCCATGCCCCCCACCCCGGCATCAACTGGTAATGCTGGCTTCATAGAAAGAGCTTGGAAGTGTGCCTTCCTCTGGAGACCTCAGGCTGTGCCCCTGCCCTGGTGCCGGGCTGGAGGACTTCAGGCTGCACTCCCTGCCCGGAGGCGCTTGACAGGGACCTCAGGCCACACCCCCTGCCCCGACACTGGGCCAGAGGACCTCAGGCCACAACCACTGCCCCAGCGCAGGGCGGGGGACCTCAGGTTGCACCCCCTGTCTGACGGGGCTTGATGGGAGACCTTAGGCCATGCTCCCCACCCAGTGGGGCTTGACAGGGGATCTCAGGCCACACCCCCAACCCGGCAGGGCTTGACGGGGAACTCAGGGTGTGCCCCCCGCCTGGCAGGGCTTGACGGGGGACATGAGACTGCAACCCCCACCCAGAGGGGCTTGATGGGGGTGGGGTGGCTGGATCTGTGTCTCACCCAATGGGGGTGGGGCCAGCTGGGTCTGGGTCTCCTGTGTTTTCAAAGTGCGTTCGGGTGGTGGGAAGGCACTTGACTCTAGGTCTCATGGTGCGCCCCAGACTCTGACAGGAGGGAGATTTTCATATACATTTTACTAATTTTATTTCACCTCTGACACTTCTATTATAGAGAAAGGGCAAATAGCAATATTAAAATATTTCCTCTAATTAATTCCCTTTTAATGTGCACGAATTTCATGCACCGGGCCCCTAGTACTTATATAAGGCATTTGCCTATGGGAGGGAGAATACAATAGGAAAAAAAGAACAGTGTAGCATTACTCAAAATAAACTCCAGAATTTCATATCTAGAAAAAAGTTGATCTGCAAAGTGGATGGCAGAGAAAATAAGGAGGCCATTATGTCAGAAGTCAAGCTAAGAGAACATTTCTATAAGGGGGTAAAAAACCTGTCAATTTTTGCTGAGAGGTGCCATAAGAGAAATATGGAAAAAGGCACATTGGATTTTGATTCATAGACATGATCATTTATTTTAGTTAAAATTATTTTGGAGGAGAAAATACAAAGTTGGAGTATTTGGCAGACCCTGCTTTGTGTTCCAGTATTCATTCTATGCTCCTCCTGCAGAGTAAAATATATTCCAATTTTTAGCTCTGTCCATGGCTTCTAAAATCAAGCCAACATTTCTCAATTAACATTGCAAACAAATGTGGTCATGTTGTTAATATATAGATAATACAACACAACTTCCTGGTAAATCACAGCCTTTTTCTTCTTTGCCCAGTGATTAGAATGTGGGTCTGATGAAAAGTGATCTTTGGCCATGCAGATAAAGGCAACAATTTATAAATATTAGGTCAATAAGACAGAAGGAATGTGGGTTTTAAAAATTTATCAGAAGGGTGCTGCCACAAAAAGCTCCAACTTGTATATGAGAAAGATAAACCAGTTTGTTTAGTATTTTGTTAATTTTGGATATCAGTTGTAGCAGCTGGGCTTACATCCATATTAATATACAATGAATGAAATAAGAGTTAAGTTGCAAAAATGGATACAGCATGTATAGAAAATCATTTTGTCCTATAATAATGGCTAAGAAGGGGAAGAGAAAGCAACCCAAAGTAGCTGGAGAATATGAGAAAAACAGTGAACATTGTGAAGTGTGTTTATTTCCAATGGTAAAAAAAAATGTGAATATGTCTAAAATCCAATAGGAAGAATTCTAGGTGACAGGTAGAGATTGAATACTAAAAGGAAAAGGGACAGGGAAGGGGATATTCAATACTGTTATATTGTACCCGAATGAACACAGGTTCTGCTTCCTGCTGCAACCAAAACCAAACTCGTGGGGCAGGTGCTGGTGAAGAAGGAAAGAGGTTTATGTGAGTGCTGGCATCTTGAGAAGATGGGGGACTTTCCCCGGTCCTCAAAAACCCTTCTTAAGATTTCAGTGCAGGCAGAGGTTTTTATGAGGATGGAGAGGGAAAGCAGAACAAAGAGATCAGGGGGAGGGGCTGTGGACATGCAGGCAGTGTACTTGCTGGTTCCCATATGGATTCTCATGGTCAGCATCCTTGAGTTGGCCATCTGGTTGAATTCCTGTGTCAGAGCTCTCGGCATTAGTCAGAGCCTTGAAGGTCAGGCTGCTTCTTAGGTTCACACAGGAACTGAAACTCTTGAATTGTAAAATATACTAAAAAAAACTTTTAACTTGCAAGCTCTAGTTTTGAGAGAGAAATCAGGTTAGAGTACCAAGCTTGGTTTAACATACTAAAATTAAAATGGGAAGCTTTATATAAGTATAGTATAATCATTCCCCATTGCAAGACTATTAAGTAAAAAGGAGTACATTTGATTTACAATGCATCCAATAGTAAGGACTTTTCCTCTCTAGTAACAGGAAGGAAGGAGGACAGGGTGTTTATGGATAATAGATAATTTTGTATGATTGCATTTAGAAATTTGCTGGGCTATTTGTTGTATATATTTTATAAATCAAGACTTGAGGATTTGATGGGGGAGAAAAAAGACTTGAGATTTAAGGACAGTGTAGAATTATTGAGTATGTGTGTATGCCCACATATGCCAATTATGAGAATGAGATAAAGAAAAAGGATAGAATTAAATGATCAATTTGATTCCATTTGAAATTATTGATCTTGAATTTGTAAGGAACTTATCCGACTTTTACCAGCAGTGCTTGACTTTCGCTGTGCAGGTACAGGAAAAATGGATAGTTGGGTTAGCCAGCGATAAACATTTGTCGTATTTAGTGTGATGAAAACACAGCAGAGAAAGATGACTTATAATATTATGAAAAGTGCTATTCAGATGGTAAGCTGTTTTGTGAATGAATTAATTAATGTAAACCCATTCCACCTAAATTCCACTGTTTTTGGCTTTCTATACAAAGTTTTGAGTGCCAAATAGGACAAAACATAACTAACAAAAACAAATTTAAATAGACAAGAAAGATTTCCACATTATGATATCTCTAGGGGAAACACACATGTATGTATTCCTGATCTACTTTATTATACTGTACTTAGAATTATCATTGAGATTTTTCACCCATCTATAGCTAGTATAATCTGATTAAACTATATTTGGTGATTGTATTTTTTATGCTTCACTCAACATAATTACATTCAGGCAGTTTAAATCCATCCTTGTTGTTTTTTTTCTCTACCTCATAATAAAAGTCATGATTCCACTTTACCACGATTAGAGGTTTAGCTTGCAGATCTTTGTCAACTTGCCTTTAAGTACCAGTTCTGCTCTTCCCTTTGGGAGTCACCTATTTCCTGGCATTTCCATCAGCGGTGGCATTTCCTTTGCACTGATTCTCTGGTGTAACTTGGCTGCATATGTTTTTGGTTGTTGTTGTTGTTTTTTCCAGTAACTGACACAAAATAAAAACATCTTGAATTCAGCTTCTGAATGCCATCTCCTTTTTATTTTTCCTTAGATGTTTTTACCCAACAGAAATAAATTTTCTCTGAGCTACCTGAATTTTGTGACTAATTTTTCTTTAGAATTTCAAGGAACTAGAACACATGTGCAAAAGTAAAATTGAAATATTGAAGTATATCATACAAAATTTTATATTTCAAAACTGTGTACACAGGGCTTTATAAACATTCATGGGTGTAAGCACTTTACCAAATGATAAAATTAATTAACAATTTCCTGTGAACACTTGGAGCCCTGTTAGCTCTTTCAAAAGCAGTCCATAAGATTCCTGACATTTTTTAAAAAAACAGAGCATGATTATATTTAATACACAACTTCGGTACAACCCAAGAGTAAAACACCAGAGTAAAATAATAGCAAAAAACATGGTATTTCATTTGCAATGCATGAGAAATGGTTAACATCTTTAGTCATAAACAAGTTCTTAAAAACCAGTAACAGAGACACTGTAATGCAAGGAAACTGGAAAAAATAAAATAAAATAATACCTGACTTTTTAAGTGCCAAAGACATTGCAGAATTTAACCTCTGCTCCCAGAAATTCTAGATCATGTAAACATTTTGAGAACCAATGATAAAAAAACAATGCTCACCTGCAATGTGTTATGTGTGTTCATAGGAAGAGGGAGACCAAAGAGATAAGAAGTGTAGGACAAGGGGTAGAAGATAGAGGGCAGTTATCATTTGTAAAGTAAGGTTTCCTTTGTTGTGTTGACTTCTGGTCACTTTGGATTTCATATTTCTTTGCCTATCAGGACCTCATCTACATTAACACTTTATATTATGTGATGATTATAAAACTAGAATTTGCAAAATACTATAAAATCATTGTCTCCTCAAAGTTCTGTTTACTTTTAAGAGGTTATGCTATGATGTACTCACAAGAGAAACCAAATACTAAGCCAGGAAAATGGCAAGGGTAGGAGAAAATAAAGAAGAAGGAAACAGAAGAAGTGAGAAAGTATGGAATGTAAAAAAATTTATAGGCAATAAATGGAAAGATTATGTCTAGAAAAACATGAGAAATAAAAATCACTGACATTTGCCCTAGCCGGTTTTGCTTAGTGGATAGAACATCGGCCTGCAGACTTAAAGGTCCCAGGTTCTAAACTGGTCAAGGGCACATGCACAGGTTGTGGGCTCAATCCCCAGTGTGGGGCATTCAGGAGGCAGCCGATCAATGATTCTCTCTCATCATTGATATTTCTATCTCTCTCTCCCTCTCTCTTCCTCTCTGAAATCAATAAAAAATATATTTTAAAAAATCACTGACATCTAATTCAGTGAATAATTGAATGAATAACATTCCCACATTCCTGATTAGACTTCAGTTGTGATGAACATTTACTGAAATCAGTTCTCTTTCCTCAAGACTATTCCTTCCTTTACTTGAAGCTACAGTTATGGTCTAAGAAATGCTTAAGTGTTGCAATGTGATCAGCTTACCCCTTAATATGTATGTGGAATCTGTAATTACAGGAGTTGGGAGCACTGGAGTTTACACTATTTACAAACATAGAATGCATTACCCTTATGATTATCAAATACTCTTCCTTAAACCCCATTTCCATTGCTCAATTGTGCAAGTTGTGGAATAAAGTGTAATCATAATTAAAACTAGATGTACTTGGTCTGAAGAGGTTGGAAATTAAAAGTTTTAATATATATATATATATATATATATATATATATATATATATATATATATATATATATATCCTACCTAATAATCGAGTAATATGCAAATTGACCGTACCTTCGCTATGCCCACGATTGGCCAGGAGGCGTGGGGGGGCGGGACTCGGGGTGGCCGTGGTGGCCGATTGGGCTGGCAGGATGCTGAGCTCGCGTCGCCAGTGGCGGCACAAGCTCAGTGTCTGCGCCATGGCTGTGTTGCGGCACAGAAGGGCCCTCTGGGGCAGCGAGCCCACATCCCGCTGCCAATCATCAAAAGCGGGGAGCTGGGTGTCCGCTCCGGCACCAGCGGACAGATACCCAGCTCCCCCGCGATCGAAAGTGAAAACGGGGGAGCTGGGTGTCTTTCCGCTCCAGCACCAGGCCAAAAGCCTCCGCCGGAGGCTTTTGAAAGGCCTGGTGCACCAGCGGACACCCAGCTCCCCCGTGATTGAAAGCGGGAAGCTGCCGAAACCGGTTTGGCTCAGTGGATAGAGCGTCGGCCTGCAGACTCAGGGGTCCCAGGTTCGATTCCGGTCAAGGGCATGTACCTTGGTTGTGGGCACATCCCCAGTAGGGGGTGTGCAGGAGGCAGCTGATCGATGTTTCTCTCTCATCGATGTTTCTAACTCTCTATCCCTCTCTCTTCCTCTCTGTAAAAAATCAATAAAATATATTAAAAAAAAAAAAAAAAGAAAGCGGGGAGCTGTGTGTCCGCTCTGGCACCAGCGGACCCCCTGCCATCAAAAGAGGGGAGCAGGCTGCCAGCAGTGTCAGCAGAGCATGCTAGGCTTTGTGTGGCAGTGGATATGGCCTGGATGGCAGGTTATGCCTAGGGGACCCTACACGTGCATGATTTAATCATGCACTGGGCCTCTAGTATATATATATATATATATATATATATATATATATATAATTTATATACTACTAGTATGTGTGTGAATTAAGTAAATAAACAAATTCAGTGAAAATTTATGCCTAACAAGTAAAAACCACAATTAAATATGCATATTACCATCGTCAAGATAGATGTCAAATATTTTAAATAAAAATTGTATTGCTAAGTACTTTCATTTTGGGCCTTTGTTATACTATTTAGTCTAGACTTTCCCTTCATTTGAGGGGGCTTATCTTTACAAACATGTAAAAACCTTCTGCTAGATTCAACTGTAATAAAATGTTAGAGCAATAACTGCTAATGACTATGATGATTTTGTGTGTGTGTGTGTGTGTGTGTGTGTGTGTGTGTGTGTGTGTGTTGTTGTTTTTGTTTTTTTACTTCTTTGGATTTCAAAAAAACGCTTCAGTTCACTGGCTTTTAGTTTCTCAAAAAACATTTTATTGCTCATTGTTTAGAATTTTTAAAACTTAATTTCTATCGTAATTATGCTTTATGTGGTTAAGATTATATGTTCATCCTGTCCATCATAAAAAAAAAATAATTTTGAAGAATGAGGGAAAAAAAGATTTTTAAAATATTTATAACTAAAAACTAAAATGTATTGAGTCACAACTATGTTTTTATTTTAAATAACTGCAGGAAGTTCTTGCTTTGTACAGTAATGTATCAAATAAAAATGACTGCAAGCTAAAAGAGTACAAAGTAATTTTAATAGCAAATAGGAAATTTATTATTTTATTACCTTTAATATTTTTGCCAAAAAGTTAAAATATGTCAGTTAGAAATGTATACAGAAATAAAAATAGTGAAATTACATTTTATTTTATATGCTGTAATTTGAAATGTTAAGAACATTAAGAATGATGTTTTCCATCTTTGTACAAAATACGTGTCAATAGTAGTGTTAGTGTTTGACTCCTTAATGTTGTGTAACTTACAATATAGAGTAAGCATCTTTTGTATACCTTTGTAAGTCTGGATCCACTTTTTAATATTTTATTCTTTGTTCTTTCAATGTCATGAAATATCTCCAAGAATTTCTTTAATGTTAAATTTTTTGTCCATATCATTCCTGGGGTATCATCATCTTTTTCATCACAACCATTTCCTTTCATCATTTATGTCAATAAGTTCACCTCTAAGTTCACCTGGATGTATTTCTAGTGTCTCCCAAATAGCCACAGTGTCTATATTCCTTTGACCTAAAATCCATTTGTGTTTGATTCAACTTGTGCAAAGTTATTCGGACAACACAATAAAAGGTTCTGTTGTAATATAGGCATGTTACTCTGTTACTTCCATTGCATGCTCTGTCCTATTTTTTTCCAAAGTTCATCTAGAGAAATCGCATGAATTGTTGTATCATCAATAACATGTTCAAAATCTGTCTACAGTAATAGGCTTCAAAAGTTGAAATAACTTTTTGGTCCATTAGCTGGATTGATGAACTTAAATTTGATGGTAAAATTGAAATGTTCACAGTTTTCTCCAATTCCAAAGAGAATCAAGGTGACCTAAATCATTATCCAATAGAAGCAGTACTTGAGGAGTTAAATTATTTTGCCTATAGTATCTCTCCATCTCTGAGATATGGGACAACATAACTACATGTTTGGCTCTCTGTGTATGAGCTGAATAACAGATGGGCAGTGGTCTCTCAGCAAAAGACTTTGAAAGGCTAAGGAAGGGAAAATTTTTCTTTTCCCCTTCTAGGATCTTTGGCTGGTCTGACAATAAAATTAAATAAAACTGGTTAACAGGAGAAAAAAATAATTTCATACACATAGGAATCCCACAGATATGAATGTCCCAGACAGGCAGGCAATTGAGACTTATATGCTATCCCCAGCTAAAGACAAGTGGATGAGGATGTGAGAATTGAAAGAGAAGGAAGACAATTCACAGAGAGATGGGAAGAGGAGATGTTAATAATAATAATAAAAAATAAGTTACCTTTGTAATAGTAATAATAATAAAATACAGGCTCCCTATTTAAATTCTTTAAGTCAGTTAAGGAGTAGATAAAAAGGAAAACATCCAGAGTCTTCTGTTTCTTAAAAATAATCAGCTTCGCCCTAGCCAGTTTGGCTGAGTGGATAGAGCGCAGGCCAGTGGACTAAAGAGTACCAGATTCGATTCCTGTCAAGGGCACATGCCAGGGTTGTGGGCTTGATCCCCAGTAGGGGGTGTGCAGAAGGCAGCCAACCAATGATTCTCTCTCAACATTGATGTTTCTATCTCTCTCTATCTCTTCCTTCCTCTCTGTAATCAATAAAAATATGTAAAAATAAATAATCAGCCTAAAATAATCCTCATGCCAAAGAGACACATTTGGGGTACAAAATGTGTTCACCTATAAACAAAATCATGGGATTGGTCACTGACCATAGCACACTTTGTTATCTGTGTAGTGATTTGTATACTGAAAAGCTAGAAGCAAAGTTTATACTTTACATAATCATTCACAATAATGTGCTGTGGTAACTGAAATTTTAATTTTATGTTGTTTGGGGACCAGGTGTTATTTAACTAAATGAAACATGCATACTATTCCATGCCAAGTAAGGGCCATTGTTTTGTTTGTTTTTAATATATTTTTATTAATTTCAGAGAGAGGAAGGGAGGGGGAGAGATAGATGGAAACATCAAGGTAAGAGATAATCACTGACCGGCTGCCTCCTGCAGGCCCCCTTCTGGGGATCCAGCCTGCAACCCAGGCATGTGCCCTGACCCGGAATTGAACCCCGACCTCCTAGTCCATGCACAACTACTGAGCCACACCAGCCCGGCAGGGCCATTGTTTTTGAATGTTACCTACTGTTTCTAAAATTAAATCACTTTCTAAGTATTGAAGCTTATTTTCCAAAGAATACTGAAATGACAAATAGTTTGCTAAGCAATTAACAGTGAGTTCCTGTGGACAGTAATCACAAGTCACTCAGCTAATTCCACCAGAACTTAATTGTACTTGTGGGTAGATGTTTAGTATGAATGAATGAATGAATAGGAAGAAAAATACCCCTGATATGTATGATGCATTCAATATAAATGTTGCATTTACTAAAAATAGAAAATATAATATTTTATTTGTATATTAAAATATAGACTCATTCTATCTAATAAAAGAGTAATAGGCAAATTGACTGTCACTCCAACACACATGGCTGCCCCATGTGGTCAAAGATAGCTGTCCCCATGTGGACACAAGATGGCTGCCAAAAGTTGGCCAGCAGGGGAGGGGAGTTAGGAGGGACCACGCCGGCAGAGGAGGGAAGTTGGGGGCAACTAGGCCTGCAGGAAAGGGCAGCGGGAGGGGACCCAGGCCTGCAGAGGAGAGCAGTTGCGGGGGACCAGACCTGCAGGGGAGGGAAGTTGGGGGTGACTGGGCCTGCAGGGAAGGGCAGTTGGGGGGTACCCAGGCCTGCAGGGGAGAGCAGTTGCGGGGGGAACCAGGTCTGCAGGGGAGGGCAGTTTGGGGGGACCCAAGCCTGCAGGGGAGGGAAGTTGGGGGGGACAGGCCTATAGGGGAGGGCAGTTAGGGTTGACCAGGCCTACAAGGGAGGGCAGTTAGAGGTGACCAGGCCAGCAGAGGAGGGCAGTTAGGGGCAATTGGGCTAGCATGGGAACAGTTAGGCATCAATCAGGCTGGCAGGGGAATGGTTAGGGGGTAATCAGGCTATCAGGCAGAAGCAGTTAGGGGCAATCAGGAAGGCAGGCAGGTGAACAGTTGGAAGCCAGCAGTCCTGGATTGTGAAAGGGATGTCCGACTGACCGTTTAGGCCCGATCCCAGATCATAAAAAATATTTTATAATAAGTTGTAAGTCACCATTAACTTATATTAATAAGTTGTATATGCCCCCATGTGGACACAAGATGGCCACCACAAGATAGCCAGCAGGAAAGGGCAGTTGGGAGGCACCCAGCCTGCAAGGGAGGGCAGTTGAGAAGGACCAGGCCTGCAAGGGAGGGCAGTTGGAGGTGATCAACCCTGCAGGAGAGGGCAGTTAGGGGTGACCAGGCCAGCAGAGGAGGGATCAGGCCTAAACGGTCAGTCGGACATCCCTCGAGGGGTCCCAGATTGGAGAGGGTGCAGGCTGGGCTGAGGGACACAACCCCCATGCATGAATTTCGTGCACTGGGCCTCTAGTAAAATATATAATTACATTCATGTTATGAAAATTAGACATGGGGAGATTCATTTTTTTCCTTCAAATGTTCTCAAGAGAAAAATAGAAGACATGTGCATGTGTCTTCTTTATACCTTGGAATGTTGTTAAAACAACTCTTCTTTCGATATTGTTTCCTTCTGGCAAATAAGGTCAGAGAAAAGCCATTTGTATCTGTGACCCCATTTGTGCTTCCTGCAAGTTCAGTAAAGCTTTTATGCTTCTTCTCTCTAATTAATTATCTAAGTCAATAGTGATCTGGATGTGTTTATTTTAACACTACTTTTTTGCTTTAGTGATTAATATGCATTTCTTGCTTCTCTAAAAATAAGAAACCATTATTGTGATTTTTATTGTCCTTATGCATCCCACTTTAAAAATTATAGATGACAATATTTAACCAATAAAATCAGACAAATGGAAAGTAATGAAACATAAATCCAGGAAAACACAACACTATGGTGGATGGAATCGTCCTTCTAAGGGAGATGTAAATTATACTTGATTTCTTTTTGAACATTAGACAGTTGTGCAGAGATAGCATTTCACATTAAATAAGAAGCATTCTGCTTAAATATGCACCATTGAGGTAAACTCTGTCTTCAGTGTTTATGGATAATTAGCAAGCAGAAATACTTTTGACAGTAAGTGTTGCTCCCTTGCTACTAGCTAATATCAGTTGATGTCTTATTCATTGTAACTTCTTCAAAGTATGCATTTTTAAGCAGTTGTCTAAATAATCAGAAATGTGTCACAAGTATTTCAAATGTCTAATATTGCTCAAATAAAAGAAATTAACCTGTTTAACTAGAAGATAGAAACTTCTTCAAAAACCCTATATTACTACCCAGCTGGTTTGGCTCAGTAGATAAAGTGTCAGCCTGAGGACTGAAGGACCCTGAGTTTGATTCCCTTCAAGGGCACATGCCCAGGTTGCTGGCTTGATCCCCAGTGGGGGGTGTGCAAGAGGAAGCCAATCGATGATGATGATTCTCTCTTATCATTAATGTTTCTCTCTCTCCCTCCCTTCAATACAAATATATATTGTTTTTAAAAAATTCTATATTACCTATATTTACTTTTTAAATATACCACTATGAAATTGTTAGATAATAAAACTAGTAAAAATGGCTTTATTCATCCTTCCTGGTCTTCTGTCATCTGGTTTCCTTCAACTTGGAAAAAATTGAAAGCAAATCATAATCAAAACTTTTATGCTTCCACAAGCAGTTGATATGTTTAAGAAAATTAGAAAACAGCCCTAGCTGGTTTGGCTCGGTGGATAGAGCATCAACCTGCGGACTGAAGGGTCCCAGGTTCGATTCCGGTCAAGGGCATGTACCTTGGTTGCAGGCACATCCCCAGTGGGGGGTGTGCAGGAGGCAGCTGATCGATTGCTTCTCTCTCATCGGTGTTTCTAACTTTATCTCTCTCTCTTCCTCTCTGTAAAAAATCAATAAAATAGCCCTAACTGGTTTGGCTCAGTGGATAGAGCGTCAGCCTACAGACTGAAGGGTCCCAGGTTCGATTCTGGTCAAAGGCATGTACTTTGGTTGCGGGCATATCCCCAGTAGAGGGTGTGCAGGAGGCAGCTGATAGATGTTTCTCTCTCATCGAGGTTTCTAACTCTCTATCCCTCTCTTTTCCTCTCTGTAAAAAAATCAATAAAATATATTTAAAAAATCAATAAAATATATATTTTAAAAAATAAAATTAGAAAACAACCAAAACTGTAACAATGAAGTAAATGCTTTAAATTAATGGATTTTTCTCTGAAATAAACCTGATTAAATCACAACATTCCAAACAGATTATATATATTCAGGACCTGCTTTAAAGATAAATTTTTAACTTTTACTGAGTTGGGAATTTCCCATTTGTCACTGAAATTTTAATATTTCTGAATTCTCTTGCTTGAACTAAATTTTGGACAAATCTTTTGAGGTTGAAATGATGGAGGGAAGTAAAAGCACTGGTTGAAACTGTATCAGCTAAAGCAAGTTTCTGACCACCATATCTCCAGTATCCAGAGTGCACATATACTTTATCTTTCCCACTGGGAAACTTTTGCACGTCAAAGCTAGTGCTATTATACTTACATTTGGAAAGCAAGAATTAACTAGTACTGCCCTGGCAAACCTGAATGGAAGATCCCTCCTCTAGCTAGAGAGCTCTCAGGGGTAATGGGCAGGGATCATGCATTCATTTATCTTTGTTTCATACATCTTTGAATTTTTGACTACTCGTACCTTTCAAGTATTCAGTACATTTTAAATAAGTAAAATAGTAAAACAAGCCTGAGCAAAGAGAAAGAAAAAGAGAGGAGAGGAGGAAGAAAAATAGAAAGTTTAATAGAATTCATTTACTCAAAAGATGAAATCTAGGATATTTGTATTTGAAGAAGAAGGAAAGGAGATTTAAAGGCATTTTTATTTCTACATGACCCCATTCTCATTAAAAAACCGGTCAATATCCTTTAAATGTGTGTGTAATGAGAGTCAGGGAACAGGTGAAAACCACAGCTCCCAGAACGTGTAATTTGCTGGTACATCTGTTCGTTGTTCACTTCCATCCTAATTCTGCTCTCATCAAAAATTCTTTATGACCAAACTATGGTGTTGCAAAATCACATGCATAATCATATGGTAATGCCCGTTCTGAAATACCTTATAAACTGCTTTTCCTAAAAGCCGAATGTGGATAAAAATTAAATATGCTTAATTATTTTCTTACATAATGTATCAAAATGTATACAAGTACTCTTATATCACACAGATGGAAATAGAGACAAGGGTTCATTTCATAGAAAAACTCACTAGTTGTTGAATATAAAGTGTTGTAAGATAGCCTTGTAAGTGCAGGTACTTTATTGAGTTACCTTTTCTGTGTAGTCACAGATATATTTAGTTATTGCAACTAAGTGTGTTTCATTCATTATTTCATATTCAGTTACAGTGACACTCAAGTTTCACCGCAGGCTTTTAAAATTACAGTCATGAAACTGCATCTTACTCTAAAAAGATAAAATAGTTCTCCTATTAAGTGAAACTTGTTAAGTGTCATTTCCATAGCTGGCAAACCCCATAATTCTCATTGCATATCCAGCAGTCTTCCTTCATTTCTCAGCAGCAAATCATTAGCTAGGAACTGGAGTGAGACCTCATTATCACTCACATTAAACTATTTTCACAAAATGTGTTAGAAGACATTTGCTAGTCTACCCTGAAGCACTAGCATGGAATTGGTACTGAACTACATTTGTCAAGATAAATGAACAAAGTAAATTTTGTGATATGGTCTTCTTCATTTTTAATCATGTTTTCTGGCTTGTTCACCAATTCATAGAACTTGGTTATCAGCAGCAAGTTTCTCTTATTTGTGTAAATTTGGCTGGCCTTCTATAACTTTAATATATCAGCAAGACTACAGTTTTGTAGCTATTTTCAATATTTAAAGTGTAAATATAAAGTAATTATTAATTTATTAAATAGTCTTTTATCTTTGACATGACAATGCATTAGTAGAGGCAACATTTATAGTACAGCTTAAAGTTAGAGTAAAGCTGTAGCATAGCTTTTAAGGGAAAACAAATTATTTCTAAAAATGAATTATTATTTTCTAAATTGGATTATATAAAGTCAATATTTTCTAAATAAAATAATTAAAAGTCAAAGACAAATAATAACATGAGAAAAAAATATGAAAGCTAAGTGGCTAACCTATTGACAACTCAATATGTAAATGGGCAAATAAAAAGCAAAATACAAATAGATAACTTGAAAAGTTGTTAAACCTCATTATACTAGTAATTAATAATGTAAAATAAAATAACAACAATGTACTATTATTCACCTAAGTGAAATCTTAAAATATACTCATATTTGATAATAAAGAAGAAACAGGCCACAGAACGTTGTTAATAGAAGTATAAAAACATGCATTCTTTTAAAATGAGAAATATTTGGGGAAATACAAATGAAACAACACCTAAAATTACTTTCTCATTAAGTAAGCAAATTTACTTCAGGGCAGACAGAGAAGCAGACATATTCCTATTTTTTTTCTGAATTAATATGCCTAAACTAATGTGTAAGGCTATAGTATAAACACATTCCCAATAGCTCTTTGCTATTACTGAAAAGGCCTAGGAATAACGAGTGTTCATCAGTAGTAAATTTGTTCAGTAACTTGCTGTAGTTTCATTAAATAAGATAGGATGGAGCTTTTAAATCAGATCTTTCTGTGTATATTCCTATATGCAATTTTTAAAGTTGCAATATATACATGTAATACTTGTACTATGAATGTACATTTATGATTTGTATATGTTTTCATGTGTGAAATGTCACTACATGTTAACAGTGGCCCACTCTGAAGACTTGCATTCACATGGAATTATACTTTAGAAGTGAAAGACAAGAGTAGGAATTTTAGTTTAAACACTTTGTTTTCTTATTACAATCTAAATATGTCACTTATTGGATGAAAATAAAAAGTACTAATGTAATGAAATTGTCACCTTATCCGATGATTAGTTATTGTATTGCTTCTTTTAATACCATTTGTATTTAATAATGAAAATACATTTTAATCTGTGTTATTCTAGTTCAAAGTTAAAATGAAAAGTTAGAAATAGGCTAGCTTTTTCATCTGTAGTACCCATAATCACCTCATGTCTACATGATTTCTATTTTGACATTTAAGAAAAATGATAACATGGGCATACTAAACCATTTACTCAAAATTGTGTTTATTATTAGTCACAGGGGGATAAATAATACTAAGAACACTCTCTAGTCAAATAAGGTAATCACTTGCAGCAATGTCCTTACTTCATGGAATGAATAACGGGTAAACCATATCCTCATGACTCAAATAATAAATGTAAAATCACCACCAGACGATCAGGCTTATTATCAGGGAATGTAATTAGACCTAATTACATCCCAGACCTATTTTTCCTAATTTTTCATTCTCCTGATACTCATGCATATTGATTATACCACATAATCATGGCTTTACTGATTTGTTGCCTTTTAATTGGTTTCTAGTGTTTCACTGATGTATATTTCTCTTCCCAGTATGTGGGGCTTTTTTTTTTTAATGTCTTCCCATATTCCTTACTAGCTGTACCCGGCCACGTGTTGCTGTGGCTCAGTCTGGTTAAATGGAAAAAAAAGAAAAGAAAGTGCACGTTTCTAATATGTTTAATTTCACAATGCTGTGGGTATACAATATTTTTTTGTTGTTCCATTGTCTGTGCAGATATAGAGATTGTCTGGTTTGCCGACTCTAGAACACGCAACCTCTAATTGTCCATGTGAGAAGCAATCCGTGTCTAGATTTAAACCGCACAGTTCTAAAGATTGGCCCTGAGCTTTGTTGATGGTGATTACAAACGCCAATCGAATTGGGAACTGCAATCTCTTAAATTGAAATGGCATATCCATTGGAATCATAGGAATGTGAGGAATGAGGACATCTTCACCTTTGAAAGGTCCTGTCAAGATTGTTGCTTCTACAACGTTGCTCATTAATTTTTTTTACTGCAAGCCACGTGCCATTGCAAAGCTTTGGCTGGTTGATATTTCACAACATGATAATTGGCATGCTGATTTTCAATTGCAGTACGTGCGGTGGCATCCCTGGCAGATGGAGTGAATTCAAAAATTCTGTTGGATAATTAACTGCTTCATCTGCTTCCACAACAGTGTCGACGGACTTGTATGTGACTGCCTCGCTTTGAATGTTAGACTGAATAATATTGTTAAGTTCGTAGACGTCTTTGTTCTTGGCCACAAGAATAGCTCTTTCACTCAGCCAATCATGATTCTTATAATTGGTTTGAATATTGGGAAATACTTTTTCAACCAATTCTTCTTTTGACGTCACTAAATTGCAGAAGTTATGAGGCAATGAAATTTGTCCTGAGGTCAGATCAACCAGCACCTTTCCGTTCCCAATTTCCAGCAATTAATGTGAGAATATCTCAGCCTATCGATCGTTTTGCAGCTGGACACGCATATTTGTAGTTAATTTTAACGTCTTTACGTGTCGCCACAAAGTAGAGTATTTCAGGAAAGCATTTATTTCGTCCGCTGGTGTCAATCGAGGAATTACAGGTATTGTTTGCCTGAAATCTCCTGAAAGCAATATTAATATGTTCCCAAATGGTCTGATGTTTCCACGCAAATCTTGCAATGATCAATCAAGATTCTCGAGTGATTTTTTGTGCACCATTGTGCATTCATTCCAAACAATAAGTTTGCATTTCTGCAATACTTTTGCCATGTTGGATGCTTTGGAAATGTTGCACATGGGAGTTTCAATGAATTGCATGTTCAATGGCAATTTCAAAGCGGAATGAGCAGTTCTTCCACCTGGTAGCAATGTCGCAGCTATTCCGGACGACGCAAGAGCTAAGGCTATGTCATTTTGGGATCAAATTGCTGCCAGAATCAATCTAATTAGGAACGTTTTACCAGTTCCTCCTGGTGCATCTAAGAAGAAGATTTCTCCAGCCCCGTTATTGACAGTTTGCATTATTTGAACGTAAATGCCTTTTTGCTCAAGCGTTAGCTTAGGAATATTTGATTGCACATATGACAAAAGATCACCTGTGTTGTAATTTTGTTCACGACGCAATTCTACATCGAACGAAGCAGCAGCAGATCAATTCAGTGATGGCATTCCCAATTGATTGAGAACTTTGTTCATGATTTCTAAGCACAAATCTTCAATCATTTATCAACATTGAAATGGAATCGTAAAATATTTAGTATAGCGCGTGTTGCTTTTACATCCAACAGATGGCGCTGTTTTTCAAAAAAGCATGCTTTTACCTGTCACAGGTGTGACATCTATATAATAGTAGGTCTAAGGTATATAGAAACACGCGCGTATTCGAATGCAACATTGTGTCAAAATTTCAAAGCAATCGGTGAAGAACTTTCAGAGATTTAAGATTTTGAACAAACGAACATTTACATTTTTATTTATATAGATTGCGATTGACAAACAGGAAATACTTCTTTAATGAAAACATGGTGAAGAAGAAGCTTTTCAGCGTGGACTATTAAATCACTTATTTAAACAAGAGGAACCCAATAGGGAAGGTGAGATTCTGGTTGTCAATTGGATAATAATAAAAGAAAATTAAGTGATAGCTGTATAGGTAAGGATGAACCGAGAAATCTCAGCTCAATAAGCTAAAATGGGAAATGAGGAATGGTCACAGAAAAATAAAATTTTTTCTCATATTTAAACATGAATTTTATTGCAAATCTTCTAAATTCAAATGTTTCTGTGTGAATATGTTAAATCAATCTCCACCTTACTTTAATAACTGACAGTCATTTTTTACTTTTTACTTTAACAGTAATCATTACACGTAGCCTTTTCCTCTACAATAAAAAAGAAATGATGTTATTAGTTCCTGGTCATCAACTATTAAACATAATACATTTGATTTTCTCGAGTTTATACAACTTGAATATCTGGATCATTGGGCACAGCCTGGGTTTTACAATTTTTATAAGTATTTTTATTGATGTTAGAGAGAGAGAGGGAGAGGGATAGAGAGATGAGAGCATCAGTGGGCTGCCTCCTCCCATACGCCCCCTACTGGGGATGGAGCCCGCAACCCTGTCCTGTGCTCTGACCAGGAATCAAACCAGTGTCCTCTTGGTTCATGGGTTGATGCTCAACCACTGAGCCACACCGGCCAGGCTGTTTTATAATTCTTAATGAAGTAATTTAGCATCAGGCAGAAATATAACCTGGCAGTCAACTCCAGATGCACACTTCCTACACAAAACTAATTTTGAATCAATTTTGCATGTCTAGTTATGAGAGAGAGCAAAGTAATGCTGTGTTCACATGGTTTATTTTTAAACACTAAATACAGATATCTTTCATGATAACCATAACAAATATAATAATAATGACAAAGTTTAAAATACTGCAACAATTACCAAAACACAACACAGAGACATAAAGTGAGCAAATATTGCTGGAAAATGGCATAGATAGACTTGTTCAGTGCAGGGTTTCCTCAAACATTCAATTTGTAAAAATTGTATTATCTGAGAAGTACAATAGATCAAAGCCCAATAAAACCCAGTATGTCTAGAGATTATTTATCAGATTTATCTGATTTAATTTATATATTTTGTTCTCCCAACTATTACTTAAAAGGCAAGAGCTTGAAATATTCTATTTTCTATCATTTTCTCTGTTTTTCTTCCTATTAAAAAGAAATAGTTATATTATTTCTTTCTTTGTCAAAGTACAAGCTACATACATAGCTGCATTTCATTTTTATTTCTTCCTTTATTTAATTTTATATCTAAATATAATTAATATTTTTAATGTTGATTACAAAGTATTCTATTTTTAAATATATTCAAAGTTTACCAGCATTGCCAAGGTTTCCTAATCTTTTCGATGCAGTTCATTCATCCTCTAGTACAGAGCATTCCATCTTCCAGTACAGACAGACTGTATCTGCATACTGTTGAACATGGTAGGCACTAGTGAATGTACATTGGTATCTGTTACTGTGACTGAGATACTGAATTTTTAATTTTATTTAATGTTAACTAATTTAAAATTTTATAGCTACATGGGGCTAGTGGCTACTGATATATTCTATAAGAAGAGCTCATATAAATAATACTTCTTGCTTTCATACATGTTCACTATTATTTGTCTTTAATTTTTAGTCGATGGACTGCTTGTCCGAAATTAAACTCCAGGGATTACACTTTCTTTTACTAAAACTATTTCCAAACCAGCAACAATAAGCAAAGGCTTCAGGGTTGGTGGTCTTCATACTATCTCTAGCCAATGCATCTGTCTTGCCTTTGCAAAAAAGAGTGTGTCATAATGGATGAGAGTGCACTACCATAAATTTAACCCAGTGGCAGCCTGATACCCACATCTGCGGAGCTGTATGGAATATCTTTCCTGGAGCAGATCGATACAACCTCTGTCACTCAGTGGGTGGCCGTAGAGTTAGCAAATGTGATCTCAAGTGCAGTCTTGAATTACAGGGCAAGCACAGTGGGATGTGTTCACTGCAATGCCCCAGAACTATAATACCTCCTGATTTTTCTTTTAGTCCAAGGAGCATTCGTCATTTTAAGATTCCTTAAAGCATCAGTAGAAAGGCAGATGGAATTTTTAGGAGAGACAAGGAAATGGAGAATCTGGAAGAGAATAAATTGACTGTGGGAATAAGAAAGGATTGCTGAGCAGTGTTCAACTTGAAGTCTCTAGATTATAATTTTTAATATGAGTCTTTAGAATCAACATAGATTTGTTTTTCCAGCCATAGCCATCTGTGTGGGTCTAGGCAAAGAGGTAGGGTTGGGTTGTGCAAATATAATGAAGAATGAGTTAAATATAGACTTTTGTAGAGTTCAGTAACCACATTTCTATTGTCTTGTTATTGCTAAGTCCCTCTACTTTCTACTATAATAATCTACATGTAGCAGAAACAATAAGAGGTGCCGTTTCCTAGTGTAATGGCTCCTAAGTGTCTGAGAGTTTCCTTTCCCCAAGAATGCCTTCAGTGATGCTAGGGATGTTTCAGATCATGGTCTTCTGTAGATTTGAACTCAAGATAAATGATTTTGAGGCTAAGTGCTGCCCGGAAGGCAACTTTGTAATGCAAGAATCCCACTGTGTGTGTGTTGTGTGGTTTTTTTTTTTTTTGGTCCCTCATCATATACTTTTTCATGCAGAGGCGTCTTTTGTCTTTAAGTTTTTGTAGCTCAGTGAGAAGTAAGAAAGCAGTTTATTTTATCCTCACTATATATGGTTTACATTAATTAATAAAACATTTAATTAAAGCAATGCCTTGACAATGAACCATGGCATAAGTACAAACAAATGTACAAATGACATCATGTACAATGTGCAATTGTTCTTATAAATTGTTTCACTCCAGATAAAAAGCACTTTCTTAATAACCAGAAGGATAAGGCTCCAGCAAAACTGTTAGAATTTTACGTTAATCTTAAATTGTGATGAAATGTGTTACATGTTAACCCAATAAATAGACTTATTTGAAATATATGTTCATAGTAGTTTGTTTTTATCTGTTTATATAACTTAGTAATTGTATATACTAAGTATATATGTAAAACACAAAATTTAAACAAAACAGTTTTTTCTCACATTTTATTATGCTACTTAGAATCATTTACTGTAAAAGAAATTTGAAAAAACATTTGTATGTAGACTTTTTGTTAACAAGTTTCAAAGAGCAAGGTTTTTTGATTTAATAAGATAGGAGATTTTGAAATATTTAACATGATCAAAGCAACCAAAAGTACATTTTAAATTTCTTTATTTGAGAATTCCATATTAAGCAAGGGGTCTCTTTCGATTACATAGAGAAAACATGTCACCAAAGTTAATAGCACTGTATTTATTTTTTAAAATCGAGGTAAATATACATATAACAACATTTAACATGTTAACTATTTTAAGTGTACCAATTAAACAATAACTCCTCATTCTCCCATCCCTCTCCCCCAACACCTGGAAAACACCATTCTGTTCTCTGCGTGAATTTGACTGCTCTGGGTACCTCATATAAGTGGAATCATACTGTATTTATCCTTTTGTGCCTGGCTTATTTCACTTAGCATAATGTCTTCAAGTTTCCTCTATGTGGTAGCATGTGTAAACATGTCTTTCTTTTTATGGCTGAATCATATTCCCCTGTTATGTATACACCACTTTTTGTTTGTCCATTCATCTGTTGATAGACACCTGATGGCTTCCATCTTCTGGCTGTTGTGAATAATGCTGCTTCGAATGTGCTGTTCAAGTTCCTGCTTTAAATTCTTTTAAGTATATACCCAAAAGTAGAATTGTTGCGTCATATGGCAATTCTGTTTAATTTTATGAGGAGCTGCCATGCAATTTTTATAGTAGGTATACTAGTTCACATTCTCACCAGCAATGCATAGAATTTCAATTTCTCTACAACTTCACCAACACTTGATATTTTCCCTGTGTGTGTGTGTGTGTGTGTTTAATAATAAACATCCTAATGAGTATGAAAAAGTATCTCATTGTAGTTTTGACTTGCATTTACCTAATTAGTGGTTGGTTGTTTAAGCAACTTTTCATGTGCTTATTGGCCATTTGTGTGTGTGTGTGTATTATATATATTACAGAATATATATATATTTATTTTGAAAATGTTGTCTTTTGCCCATTTTCAAATAAGAGTTTTTTGTTTTTAGTTTTCTTATATATCCTAGATATTAACTCCTTATTCTATGCATAATTGGCAAACATTTTCTTACATTCTATGGATTGCCTTTTCACTCTGTTGATAGTGTCCTCTAGTCTTTTTTTAAATAAAACAACATGTTTATGAATTTTTTAAGTGGAAAAATTAATTTAAAAATCAAGTTTAATGCTAGCTGTAGCCCTGATATTTCTCTGCACTATTGGCGTTAGGAAGTTATATTAGATTAGGTGAATTTAAACAAAAATGATACAAGTTAAGTCTGTGCTTTGTCACTAATGTCTCTGTGAAGACAACAGCATCATTTAATTTTGTCGAAATGAAAATATTTGCAAATGAAATATGTTTGGATAACATTGTTTGTTGTTTCTTTAAATAAATTGCGGTGAACTAAGGGTAGAAAAATCAATGACTGAAAGTTCAGTAGATGATAGAATTTGTGACTTTTCACACACCTATAATACTAATTTTCTGCATTTTCTTTAGTACGAGCTCCAATAATAGTCACATTTTGCAACCAAAATGTCAAGTGACATTTATGGAAACTTCACTGTTTTCTATCCCAGGACCTTTAATTCCTTATCCTCAGCCAGGAACACTGCTCTTGCACAGCCTAGTACAGTGGTCGGCAAACCGCGGCTCGTGAGCCACATGCGGTTCTTTGGCCCCTTGAGTGTTCTAACGCCACTTCTTCAAAATAGACTCGCCCAGGCCGAAAACCGACTTCTGCGCATGGGCCACGAAGTTTCAATGGCACTGTATGTGCACGCCTGCACGTGGTACTTTGTGGAAGAGCCACACTCAAGGGGCCAAAGAGCCACATGTGGCTCGCGAGCCGCGGTTTGCCGACCACTGGTCTAGCAGATAGGTTCCAGCTCAGCATTCAGAACTCAGCTCCCGCATCACCTGCCAGAGGTCTCCACTGATCTACCTGAATAAAAAAGCTGCATGTCCACCCTATATCATTCTTTACCTTATAGCACTGCACTGACAATTGCCTGAAGTTATCTATGTGTGTGTTCACTCAGCCATCATCTCATCACACTCCTACTAAATGTGTGCTCCATGAAGGACCTTTTCTTTATTGTTTATCTGGATCCCCACTAGCTGGAATAGTAGGTAATGAATAAAATATTTACAAGAAATAAAATGATGTTTATGCTAAGGTTTCTAATGAAATCGTGTCCTTTCCTCAAGTTATTGAAGTTCAGTTTTTCATTCATTACACAGATCAAAAACTTGATTATTCATGGAACATTTTTTTTTCATTATTTTATGAGAGTCATTTATGGGCATATTCACTGGCAATTATGTAAAGTACATTGTCCATATCTTATCTTTCATGGTGAATGGATATCTTGCAATTAGTTGTATCTCAGAGTTCAGGCAAGATGTTTACTTTCTTTACTTCCATTTAGATCTCTTGTCCACAGAAAATGCACCTTTCTCTCTCATATCGTGAGAAAAGGTATTTTGTAATTTCCTAAGCTTTTGAGGGTCCTTTATTTTTCTCCCTCCTAGTTCCTTAATTCAGAAACACTCAACAGTAAATCAGTCTCTATTTCTAAGAACTGTGTATGAAACATAAATAAGACATTTAATAGCATGGTAGCATTTTCCGAAATCCATGCAGGATATTTTTAACAATACTTGGAAACCTTAGGATTTAAGGAGATTAGGTATTAATTTGAATGCTATTTTTCGAAGCCTCTTAAAAGAGTTACGTGTATATTAATAATTAGCCTTTTGAATAGCATAATTATAGTTGCTTTTAATACATCTCCCAGCATATCAGTTTAAGGGGAAACTCTGGCTGCTGTTATTCATCTGCTTAGACATTATTAAGATATTTTTTCAATTTCTTGTTAAGAAACACCTCAGGTTCTTTTCTTTAAAAGCACTGTTTCATTTTAGCAGAATGATACATTGGAAACAATCTTACCCATCTTGAAGTACTAAATACCAGAGTGATTATTGAACGATGGAGTGTTTCCATTACTTTTTGTCTTGCAGACAGTTTTTTGTATCATTAATTTTTTAGTGCCAACAGAGTATTGCAATATTCTAAAGTGCAACCCCTTTCCCAATGAATCTCATAAATCTCAAGGCCACTGTGGTTGGAAAGCAAGGGGTTTTTATAATTGCAGATATTTCTGGTCCAGAGACAAATACCTTTCACAGGATTTATTTTTGTTGTTGTGATTATATTAAGGAGACACTTCAGGAACAGTTGGATGTTACAGAATGACTGGCTCTGGATAAGTGGTCTGCAAACCCTGGTTCTGATTGAAACTGGCTCATTAGCTTCTTGCCTCATGAACCTGGACACTTCAATTTCTTCCAATAGAGATGAACATTTCAAAGTAGAAATTCTGCTGATAATGCTTTCTAATTTGTGTGATGAAATTAAGTATATCAATACACTATGATATTTTTCAAAAAGGATGAAAATAAAGTTTTCCATAAAAGGAAACCATGACCTTCTAGAAAGACTCATCCTGACATTAGTATTTCCAGCTGAAGTTAGGACAATCCTATCTAGTTTCCTAGGAAATCCTTTTCTTGAGAAAATCATTATCAAGCTGGCATTCTAATTTGGGGTCCTCAAAATTAGGTGTCCTGAGTTGATACTACTTTGAACATTCAACATGGGAAGCAGTAGTTTGATGCACCCCAAATATTGATGCCTAAAGATCAAAAATATATTTTCTACTGCAAATAAAACTTCGACAAATAAAACTCAATGTCCTTGAAAGTATCTTGGAAAAGCAGCTTCTAGATTATCTACCAAAATTGTTTAGTAATAGGTAATAATATCAATAACTTACTCTGTGTTTATTTCCAAATGTAAGAGATAACATCTACCGATAGGGCCATTTTCAGGTATGTGTCCACAACCATTTTCGTGGAGTGAAGAGCAGAGCAGGCTGCTATAGAGGTACATATTTTTAATCATAAAATATTATAAAGTGCTCATAAATAAATATAATAGTGCCTAAACACCAGAAAAATAACACAAAATTGCCAAAAAAGTGTAACAGTATGAAAAACCTATTATTTGTACATCAATTATGAAACTGCCATTTTTATTATTTCTTTTATTAATGGCACATTGGTACTATTATCTTAGGTAGGCATTATGCCAACTGTTAGTTTCCTCTTTTAAAACTGTATTTAAAGCACTAAGTTAATTAAATCTTTAAAAGACTATCATTACATTAAATACATCTAATTCTTAAGTTAAATTGAATCCTTGTACTTCTAGAGTTATATTTTTTGCCTACAAATAAAACATTTGCATCGATAGTGTACCAACCTAGAGAAAGAAAAGTGATCTATAATATATTTTATGATAACTTTAAAAATAATTATTATATTTTAGAATCCCTAGCTCAAATTTATCTTTTCACACAAGTTTATTGTTTTTTATTTATTAATGTTCAGAACGAGAAGAAGGGAGGGAGAAGTAGAGAGAGATAGAAACATTCACGTGACAGCAAGAATCAGTTGGCTGCCTCCTGCATGCCCCCTACCAGCTGTCTTCTACATGTCTCATTTAGCTAAATAACAGTCACCTCAAATTTAAAATATGGGCCAGAGAACACTTGATTCAGCCCATCTATATCCCAAACTTATATGAATGCCCTGTTGCTGGTCTTCCCCATCATGGTAAATGAGACTATCTGAAAAAGTAGGTAAAAAATCCAAGTGTGGACTTTTATTATTCTTCCTCTTTCCCTGAGTTCAATTAACCAATAAATCCTGTTGACTTGAATTCCAAAATATATATTGTTTACATGTTTTTATTCACCTCCACTATCAACCCCTGTTCCATCATAAACAAATAGATAAATAAGTAGATCTGAAACTTTCACCTCTCCATACTTGCCCCCTTCAATCCATTCTTCAAAGAACAGACAGAACAAATTTTTTAAAGTTAATTAAAAAGCTCTGTTGCTTTAAAACATCCTCTTATATTTAGAATAAAATCAACTCTTTACCATGGCTCACAATGTCCTGCATATCTAGTTCATGAATATCTATTTAATATTGTCTTCTAAACCTCCCCATCTTTCAGCCACACTGGCTTTCTTTCTGTTCCTTGAACGTGCTAAGCTTATTTCTATTTCAGTGTTTGCACTTACCATTCTTTCCACCCGGAATTATCTTATTCAGACATCTCTGGTTTCAATTTTCAATCCAATTTCACCACCTACCTATGGTAGCCACAGTCACTCCATGCCCTTCCGTTCGCTTAGGTTGGTGTCTGGCATCTACATGGTTAATTGATTCAATAAAGATATTTGTTAAATGAGAGCTGTCAGATAATAAGAATGTGTTCACACTGAAGTATAACAACTGATTAAAGAAACACTTCTAATCTATTGTTAATAAATGAAGCTTATTAAACTTAAAAATAAAACTTAAAAAGTTAAAAACTAAACTTAAAAAATAAAGCTTATTAAAAATATTATTAAGAGGTATTTAGGCACCCTTCATCAGATGGAGGTAAGATTTGGTCTTGCTCCTGCCTCAAGTAATACCTGTAAGCTACTCCTTCTTAAGCATCCCTACAAAAGTATCCAAAGGAATTGCACTTGCATTTCCCATCATTTCATTTCCCAATTTGCTTCATTTTAATTCATTATATTGGAATAAAATAATACCACCTCCAAGAAAAGAGTCTATATTACCAACGCAAAAATTAATTTAGAAATGTTTGCCTCTCCATGTTTTATAAACATACTTTAAATACACACTATTCAAGTATGGATGTTGCAAACAGTTAACCATGAATTGTAGTGAAATCTCAAGGTACAAAACCATGGGTCGTATCCTACTATAGATTTTAATATGAAACTCTTTTCACAGTTAGAGGAATTCTACTTGAAAACAGAGAAGACAGACTGTGAATTAGCAGACATAAAATGCATTGTTCTATGAATACCATATTGAATTAATGAAAGAAATATGAGTTAGGCTAGTGAGAAAGGAAGGTATATTTTCTGGTTTAGTGGAAGAGTATAACAGCATCATTTTTTTTTTAAGAATTAGAAATGAATGTTGTAATTATGTTCAAGCTATAATAAATGTTTACAAAATTTGTTTTTACTCAAATGAGTAAACCTGTGCAGATAAAATGTTTGATGTTGGAGATTCTAGGAAGAGACAGATGGACGATCTGTTTTAGTGTTGTATTCATCCTGCTAATGTCACATAAACAATACTTTAAAGCTAGGGCTTTCATTTTTCTTTTGTAGAATCTGCAAAGTGACATAGTTAAAGTGACATATCCGATCCAGTCTTTTTATTTTACATATGAATATTTTGAGCCTGAAATGTTATATGACAAATGAATATAACTTGGAATATGACTACCTACTTCTAATATCAGCCATTTATGTGCCAGCTGTGTGTCCTTTCCCAAATCACTTAACCTCCCTAATCCTCTTGCCATATCTTCAAGGAGAGAATAATATTTACCTTGCAGATAATTTTATTTTAAAAAAAATGAAGTAATGAATAGAAAATGTATGTAAAAAGAGTAGTACATTGGCTTAGTACCTTTTTACTAAATGGTATCTATTTGTTGGGGGGAGGGCAGAACCTAGGACATAGCACACTTTTCTCTTAATCTCCCTACCTTTAGAAAATACAATTCAATTAAATTTTATCTAGAAAAGAGGTTGACATTAAATAACTAAAACAGCACCCAGAGCCAACAATATAATTTCACACTCAACTGTACTCTACTCAATTCATGAGGTTGTATCATAAAATACATCATCAATAAACAAATAGAGACTCAGCACTTCCCTAGAATAGAGCTTCTGTTAGGCATTGAAGTGGGATAGAACTAAATGTAAACTGCCTCAAGGACCTTATGATGAGGGCTAGGGAATGTCACTGCTATTGTTATTTTTAAAAAGTTGAGATTATATTATTCCTCCTTAAGGAGACAGGATTTGAGTTGTGACAGATTTCTGTACTTATAGCATCCTTTATAATAAAGAGGTAATATGCAAATTAACCATCACTCCAGCACACAAGATGGCCACCCCCATGTGGTCAAAGATGGCCACCCCCTGTGGACACAAGATGGATGCCACAAGATGGCCAGCAGGGGAGGGCAGTTGTGTGTGATCAGGCCAGCAGGGGAGGGCAGTTGGGAGGGACCAGGCCTGCAGGGGAGGGAAGTTAGGGGTGACCAGGCTGGCAAAGGAGGGCAGTTTGGGCAACCAGGCCAGCAGGGGAGAACAGTTGGGGGCAACCAGGCTGGCAGGGGAGGGCAGTTAGGGGTGACCGGGCCAGCAGGGGAGGGCAGTTAGGGGTGAACAGGCCAGCAGGGGAGGGCAGTTAAGGGTGACCAGGCCAGCAGGGGAGGGCAATTAGGGGCAATCATGCTGGCAGGGGATCAGTTAGGCAATGATCAGGCTGGCAGGGGAGTGGTTAGGGGGTGATCAGGCTGGCAGGCTGAAGTGGTTAAGGACAATCAGGCAGGCAGGCAGGCAAGCAGTTGGGAGCCAGCATCCCTGGATTGTGAGAGGGATCCCAGATTGGAGAGGGTGCAGGCTGGGCTGAGAGACATCCCCCCCTCCCCCGTGCAAGAATTTCATGCACCGAGCCTCTAGTATAAAAATAAAATCCCTTTCCTTCTTTGGCATAAAAGGGCAAATGTGATTTTCTATAGATGATGTAAGTAAATTTAAGAGGTAACTTTTTGAACTTTTAAACCAATATCTATACAATATCTATATGAGTTCATTTCAGTTCCATGTTTAACTATTTATCAATTAATACACTGGTGCTTCCAATACTCCCAATTGGGAAAGTTTAAGGAGAACGGAGGATTAAGAGGTCAAGAATTTTAAAGGCCAATGAGGTAATAGGGTTTTGAAGATCAAAAAAAATTGAAAAAGGTAGGAAAAATAAAACTTGGGAACATTATTTAACCCTGTTAGATAACAATTATTTGGGCTACATGGTTCAAAAAGGGTGAAAATAAAATTCATTTGTTTTTGTACATTTTTCTGAAACTACCTTGTTTATTCAAGGTGTTGGAATTCATAGATATATGATGGCTCATAATTAGCTCACAGAATAATATACTTGCTATATATTCATACATTCTATCTTACTGAGAATTTTTAATATAATACTTTTACTCTAACACTTTTCTTGTTAGAAATTCCCCTATCCTTTTATCTATAAATTCCACATAAAATTTAGAATTGGAGGTTTCCACATTCAAAGGAAAATGTAATTGTAAAATATTTACATCTTAATTTTAATGACTATTGAGTAGTTTGCATTTTTTCTTCTTTTTTTATCTATAGTTTTCCTCTTATGAATCAGTTATTTTAAACTTAAAAGTCATTCATGTGGAACTTTTAATTGAGTTATCTTTCTCAAAATTTGGCTTCAGGTTCATTTTCTTGAGATGAAGCTCTTAAACACTGGGTGGAGAAGAGAGTCGTTACCCACTAAAGCCATGTTCTTTCCGTGGGCTTATTTATGGTCTTGTACATGTTCATATATGCACATAAAAATCTAATGGAATCTACAAGAGAGGATACAAACATGAGTTGCATTTCTTTATAGTAGTAACAAAATTGGAAATTGAAATAAAAAAAACACACAACGCTATTTATAATAGCACCAAAAATAGAAAATAATTAGAGATAAATACAACAGAATATGTGTAAGACACACCACAAACTACAAAACATTGCTGAGGGAAATTAAAGAATTAGAAACATAAAGAGATATAGTCTTGAAATTCTAACAGTACGTGGTTTCAACACTTCCTATGAAGCTAGTTATAATGACAGTACGGTATTGGCATTGTAACAGAATACAAGGACAACTGATTTCTTATAAAGCAAAGATGTGGTAGAGAAGGACCTTTTAATAAAGGATGCTGGAACAAGTGCTTAACCATGTGTAAAATTAAAAAGGATTTAGATCCATCCTATATACTTTTAAATAAAAAATTATTCAAAATGGATTGCAGCCTAAATATAAAACTATTAAGTTTTCTTAAATAAAACTGTTGAGAAAAGCTTATGAATATTTAGTTAAAGAATTATTAGCACAATCTATAAAAATGTATAATTCATGGAACACATTGATAAGTTGACTTCATTAAAATTAAAAACTCTGCTCTTTGAAAAATACTACTAAGAGGGTAAAAAGACAAATCACAGATGGGGAGAAAATATTTGCACATCATATATCTGACAGAGAACTGGTGTCTGAAATGTGAAATAATAGGAAATAAACCCACTAATTTTTAAAGAAAGGGAAAATATTTAGTTGGACAATTTAAAGAATTCAAATGGGTGGTAAATTAGTCCATGAGAAAATGCTTAACAATATTAGTAATTAGGAAAATGCAAGATAAAAACCACAGTGCGATACCACTATACCCACTAGAATGTCTAAAGCTAATTGATCAGAATGTGGAGTTACTGGAACTTTGTACTTCTGAAAACAGTTTAAAATGGTGCTACACTTTTGAAAAAAAATTTGGCAATTTCTGAAAACATTGAACATACACCTACCATACAGTCCAGATTATTTTATTCCTCAACTTTACACAAAATACACAAAAGTATATATTTATACCAAAATTTGTAATAGGCCAAAACTAAAAGCAACCCAAAAGGCTGTCAATAGATGAATGAATGAACAAATTATGTGATATCTATATGGTGGAATACTATTCAGCCATAAAATGATTCAACTATTGATACTTATATTAAAATGAATAAACCACAGAATAATTATGCTGAGTGAAAGAAGCCAAGAAAAAAAAATAATAGCATAGACTGAATGATTACATTCATATGAAATTCTTTTAAAAAATGCAACAAATTAGTTGTGACAAAAAAACGATCAGTGTTTGCCAAGGGATGCAGGCAGTTGGAGTGAGGGAAGAAGTATTGGGAAGGAAGAATTCCAAAGGGGCATAGGAAAACTTTTAGGAGTGATTGATATGTTCACTTTATTGACTGTAATAATGGTTTCACACCTACATATATATGTCAAAACATACAATTATACACTTTATTTGCATTTTATTATATGCCAATTACACCTAAATAAAGCTGATAAGAGTCACATAAAAAATCAGATATCAAGGCAGCATGACATAAAATTGCTGAAGACACTAAAAATTAAAATAAATATAGTTGATACATGTATTTTAAATATTTTTGCAGTGTTTTAGTAGGGGGCAGTATCTAGAACTTCCTAGTCTTACTAATATTTTTACTAATGGTTTTTCTCCTCTCTCCACCATGCTGCTTCATAGCTTATTTCTAATGAAAGATACACACTACTTTGAGATAGTCATTTCACAGAACAGTCATCCTCCTAGTGAGCCAGAATTCATTTTGACTTCTATTAGTATAGTTCTGCCCTTCTACACCTGAGAATTCATTATCTTCCTTTTCCATAAATACCTCTGAAAATAGTTGACAAAGGCTATTATATGCCACTGAAACCAGCCTTTCCCATGATAAAATATATCCAGTTTATTCTGTCATTTTTTTGAGGTGATATTATTCTACCCCATTCGTCTCACTCAGGATTTCCTTGAGTTTGTTAGTGTCACTCTCAAAGTGTATAATCCAAAACTGGAAGCAATAATCTGGATTTAACATGATCAGCACAGAGCTCTAGGAGACTATAATTTCCTTTGTTCTGAGCCAAACAACAGCCTAAAATTGGATTACCTTTCTTAGCAAGTGTCATGTGTCAGTTCCTATTGAACCTGAAGCTAAATAAAACTTCACATTTTTATTTTTTCAATAGAACTGCTATAAATCCTGTTTTTTTAACTTTTTATTTGTATAAAACCAAGTGTTGGAACCTAAATGTAGAAATTTATATTTGCTGCTGTGAAATTACATCTTGTCTTATGCTTCTCATTTCTGACTATTGAGATCATTTTGAATCCAATCTTTCCATCAACTATATTTAT
Organism: Ia io; assembly: GCA_025583905.1. Taxonomy (NCBI): domain Eukaryota; kingdom Metazoa; phylum Chordata; class Mammalia; order Chiroptera; family Vespertilionidae; genus Ia; species Ia io. The sequence continues at coordinate 73,642,201 of JAJQQW010000005.1, read as the reverse complement.
AGTTTCTCCTAGCTTCAGGTAATTCACAAATCTCACACATAACATTTTATTTCATGTGCTCTCCTTCAGCCTATTCCCCTCTAGCTACCAATTTACCTTTCACCTTCATTTTGCAATTACAGTACACATATTATTTACTGTCCAAGTTCCTTTCTTTAAGAAATCATTTCTTCTCTTCTACAGAACTGGAATTTTTTGCAAACTACTCTTCCTCCATTAAGGAAAAGATGATCTTTACTGGTCAATTTGAATACTCTCTTTCCAAGGCTGCAGTGATTCATGAATGGGCACATGACCCATACTGGGCCAATCAGAAACTTCTGCAAAAGTTTTACAAAAATCATATGTAAAATACACTTCTTTGCCATCAAGGTCACATCACAAAAACTGGAAGAATGTGGTCATCCTATTTAGCATAAAGAGGGAAATCTGTTGGGATTGGGAAAGCATGCAAGCGATTCATAGTTATAGGCGGCTGGAGGGAGAAAGAGAGCTTTGAAAACTTGTTTTAACCTTTGGATCCAACCATAACTAAGTCACAGTCATACCTTATCCTTGTAATGTTAGCTGGTTAATTCTTTTTTTATATATAAAATATTGAGCTAGATGCTATATAGCTTTACTTTTCATTGTTAATAATAGAGTAATATATTTTTATTATAGAAAAACCACAGAGTATGGAAAAGCAACACTTATATATACAGACATGTAATACTATATTATAGATAGAGATGTCTTCAAAATATTATTTCTAATCCCAACAGGCTCTACATGTACAGTATGTTTTATTCATTACCCCTGCTCTATGGAGAGTCAAATGGATGTCAGATATAGCAGACACTGTCAGTGGTGTAGTTCTGCTCTCCTAGAACTTAAAATTCTAGGGAAGCTTTTACCACAGCACACCAAGAATGCATATATTTTGTAATCCATTGCTCAAGTAATCCCTCTCCTCCTTCCTTTTTTTTTCGCTAAAATATAAAAAATAAGAAAAACCCAAAACTCAAAACTCACCATTTCCTAATTATTTTCCTACTCTAGAGGCCCGATTCATGAAATTCGTGCAAGGGGCTTGGCCCCCGCCACCTCAGCCCCCACCCACCATGGCAGCCGCCTCTGCCTTAGCCCTCTCAGCTCCAGCTTCGTCCAGAAGGTCGTCCGGAAGGACATCCGGTCTAATTAGCATATTATGCCTTTATTATTATAGATATTACTATCATCTATGCCCTTAAGGTAATCAGTTTCTGTATGATGAAAATACTTTATAGTTATATGCTATTGTGCATATCTGCCCAGTGACCTTAGTGACTTCATAATAGATAGGATCAGATATCATGGGAATATTTACACTATACACATTGGCAAATACTACAAATCAAGCCTCTTTCTCACCCACCTTGTTAAGAATAGTTTATTAACATACCAATGAGTAGAGTAATAAAAATAGAAAGTACTAAATGCTACTATGTACCATTTGGCCCTCCTGCTTTAAATATATTAACCCATTTGAATCTCACAATAATACCATGTTGTAGAAACTATTTTTATTTTCATTATAAAGATGAAAAAAAACTAAGGTACAAAAAAGGTAAATAACTCCTCAGAGGTAGCACAATTAGTAAGTTGCAAACTGGAAGCATAGAAAAGTTTCATCTTTGTCATCTCTTATCATTACACAAGAACATTTACAACTCATGAGCTAAGAATGATAGATTGCATTTTTAAAGGGCTGTACAAAGATTTCTCCAGTTTGGATATTAAAGAAAACCTCAACACCCACAGTGCCTATTCATGAAAGGCTTTATTTCCTTCATTTCCCCCGAAGGAAAAAGCAACAAAGAGAAGACCCTGTAGTCATTATCTTTAGCTCCTAAAATAATAATCTTGCAATAATTTAAGGTTTAACATTACTGAAATTTTCAATATGTCATCATGACATTTGTTCACTTTGACTTTATTATTTGGTGCTCATTTCAAATTTATGGTTTGATACCTTTTTTACAATCTGAGATATTCATAGAGTTAATTGTTCAAATGTGCCATTTCTTTGGATATTTCCCACTTTCCACTTCCTTTCTCACTGAGATTATTCAGAATTACATAGTCAGATTTGGAGGCTTTTTTTCATAAAACTTGTATGACATTTGGATCATAGCCCTTCTACATCTGCCTTTAGGTCATGAATTTCTTCTGAGATATTACCTCTTTTCTAAAGTCCTTATGGGATCTATAGCTCAGTATTCCTGTACATTGATTTTGCATAGATTAAGATGGCAATCTTTCCCCCCCCCCCCCCCCCCGTGGATAACAATTAGTTCTATGAATTAATTTTCATTCATAGTATAAATGAATTTCAAAGTAATGCTTTTCATTATTGCTTTTGATGCTCTTTAATGAACAAATTATTTAAAATTATTTTAGATCTTTATTACATAATTTACTTTTGTCTGTGTTTATATTTCATATAGATACCAACTCATAGATGCTTAAGTATAAGGTATGGTCAGAAAATAATGAAAGAGCCAATCAACCTTGAATATGAGAACTGGATATAGACTTTATTAGATTTAAAATCTTCAATAAATTAACATGAGTTTTAGTATATTAAAAATTGCATTAGCTATAATATAATTTTGCAACAACATTATTCTTAAATGGCATAGTAAGTATGGAGCTCTTGACATAATGCCTGACAGACAGTTAAGTACTCAAAAATATTTCATATACCTTCTCATGGGAAAGTATATCTTACGCCTAAACTTTAAACAGTCCTTGAATTCAGTAAATAATATAATTCTATTTAAATAAAAAGTCAGAGCAACATGCATGAAGTACCTAAATTATGTAACTGATTCTATGCATATACTCTTGCTGTACATATCTGCAATTTGGGGTATATTAACAATTCTCTCACTTTACACATGGGAAAGATGGGGCTCAGGAAAGTTAAGTGATTTGCCCAAGACCATCCTGTTGGTTGCAGATCTAGGATTCATATTTAAGTTAGTCTTATGTTAAAGACTCTTTTCACTATATCATGCTAACTATTCCTGTCTGTAACTCTGGGGCCCCAAATATTTTGAATTTAAGACTTCTAGTTAGGCAAAGCCATAAAAAAAGATATAATGTTCTATAAATCCAAGTCTGTGCCATATTCATACAATGAGCCATTGGAAATTTCATATTAATTCACACAAATGGATGGATGGATGGGTGGATGGATGGAGAGATACATATTTTCAGCCCTAAGTATTTACTCAGATTAAGAAAGTATGACTTACCATACCATTATATCTTATGCAAACTATTTTCAATTAACTTGCTGAAGAAATAGAAAAGAAAAAGGAGTCAGCAAAAAGAAAAATTGTCATCATTTTCATGCATAAATATGATTTAAATTGATGTGATACTAGTCAAACTTATTCATTAATGACTAGCATGCTGCACTAGATTTAAGCTGGATTAATTAGTTCACTCTACTTAATCCAAGTATCATTTCTCATTTTACTTTTAATGACATTTTTAGGTTGTTTAATTGCCAGTGAATCCAAAACTTGAAATATCAACATTCTTTCAAAATGTTAATTTTGCTGATTATGAAGGATAATATTATAATGTGAAAAGAACATGGGATCTAGGGTCTAAAGACCATGGATCAAATCCTGAATCTGACATTTACTCAGGGTTAGGAAAATTATTTCATTTCTAAAGCTTAGTTTTCTCTTTATTGAAATAGTGGGAAATGATATTTTTAAAATAGGATGATGCAGGTGAAAGTACTCTACAAGATATAAAGTATCTTGAAATTTAAAAAAAAAAAAAAATCATCGCCTGGCCAGTGTTACTCAGTGGTTGAGTGTCTACCTATGAACAAGGAAGTCACAGTTCAATTCCCCGTCAGGAAGCCCATGTTTTGGGCTGGGTCCCCATTGAGGTGGGGGGTTGCGGGGGTGGGAGGCAGCCAATGGATGATTCTCCCTCATCATTGATGTTTCTATCTCTTGCTCCCTATCCCTACCTCTCCTGAAATCTTAAAAACATATTTTAAAAAAACATCATCGTTGTGATTATTTATTAGCAAAAACAGTTTTGTATGTATTAACTTTTTACCACTATTTGAGAAAGTAAGGTGATTTTAATTGTCTTGTTTTTGTTTTCTTGGTAGCATTGATCAAAGAACCTCTTACCTACATAACAAAAACTTTATAAACTAAGGAGTGGAAATAAATGTATGTTATAGCCCAAAGAACACAGAGGCTGCTGACCTATTCTTTCAGTTATAATAATTTCTTGCAAGTTACCTTCTCACTGCATCTGCCTCAGTATTTATGGCTGAGACAGTTAATGAAAGGGATTAGTCATTCATCAGAAGAAGATCACCAAAAGACTAAAGATTTAATCTAAAGATTTTAATTTCTCTAGACAGATAAAGTAGAGTATTTCATCATCAAAGCAAGCTCCTATACATATGAGGAGCCATAAAATTTTTTTTAATAAAAAGGTTTATTTTTGTAAGGCAGTTCAGAGACTTACCAATTTCCACAGCATGTGTCTAGTTTTATCTTATAATAAATGGGCATAAACTCAAGGCTACTATGGAAATTATGTCTACGTTTTTAAAGAAAAGAAATTTAAGAATCAAGTATAAGTATACTACAGTGCATAGCTTGTTGTGCTGCCTGAGAAAATTATTGTGAGTTAGGTAATATTTCACAAGAAGCTAGTGGAGTATAACCCAGCAAGATATTCTGCAAGACCTTGAATACATTAGCAACCCTAGTCAAAGTTTCCGTTGCTTTGACATCCACCTCAATCACTGAAGGATGTCATTTTTCAATGTAACTGTTGTGATGTTTCATCCTGCTGATGGTGATCCTTGACATTTCACTTAGGGTGAGCCAAGAGGACAAAGAGTGGAAGGGATTGGTGGAGATCAGAGAAGTAAGATATGGGCAGGAAAAGAGAAAATCAAACAAGGAAAACTTCAAGAGTTAAGCCAACAATTTTAGGGGGGTGGTTATTCTCATATAGAGAAGTTTTATTGCCCTAAAAATCCTGTGTGTTCCAGCTACTCTTCTGCTTACGCCCAATACCTGGCAACCAATAGTCTTTTCACTGTCTTCATTGTTTGCCTTTTCCAGAATATAGTTGAAATATTACAGTATATAATCTTTTCATATAGGCTTTAAAAAATACATAGTAATGTGAGTTTTAAAGTTTCTTCGTGTCTTTTCATGACGTTATACATCATTTATTTTTAATACTAAATAATATTTCACTGTCTATATGTACTACAATTTTTTTATTCATTCAACCACTGAAGGACATCTTGGTTGCTTCCAAGTTTTGGAATTTATGCTATAAACATCTGTGTACAGGTTTTTGTGTGGACATAAGTATCAACTCTGAGTAAATCTCAAGGAGTGTAATTGCAGGATCATATGGTAAGAGAAATTTTATTTTTTTAGGAAACTGACAAACTGTATTCTAAAGTTGCTGTACCATTTAGCATCTCCACCAACACAGAGTTCTTGTTGTGCTACATACACACTAGCATTTGGTATTGTCAGTGTTCTGGATTTTGGCCATTCTAATAAGGTGTGTAGTGGTAATTCATTGTTTTAATTTGCATTTCCCTGTTGAAATATGATGTGGAACATCTTTTTATAGGCTTATTTGCTATCTGTATATCTCCCTTGTTAAAGTATCTATTAAGGTCTTTAGCCTGTTTTTAAAATTGTGTTGTTTGTGTTCTTATTATTGAGTTTTAAGAGTTATTTGACAATTTTGGATAACTGTTTTTTTATCACATGTGTCTTTTGCAAGTATTTTCTCCCAGTCTGTGGCTTAACATCTCATTCTCTTGACACTATCTCTCATAGAGCAAAAGTTTTTAATTTTAAGAAAAGCTTAGCAATTATTTCTTTCGTGGATCATGTCTTGAATATTGTCCTTGCCGTGTCCAAGGTCATCTAGGTTTTCTTCTATGTTCTTTTTTAATAGTTTTGTAGTTTTGCATTTTACATTTAGGTATGAGATAAATTTTGAGTTAATTTTTGTAAAGGCTATAAGGGCTGTGTCTAGATCTATTTATCTTTTAAATGTGGATGTTCAGATTTTCCAGGACCATTTGTTGAAAATATTACCTTTTCTTTTTTGTTTTACTTTTGGTCCTATATTGAAAATCAATTGTCTATATTTATGTGGGTCTAATTCTGGGTTCTTTATTGTATTCCATTGATCTATTTGTCTATTATTTGCCAGTACAACCCTGCCCTTCATTAATGTAGGTTTAAGTCTTGAAGTCAGGTAACGTTGGTCTCCTAACTTTGTTCCTCTACTTCAACATTCTGTTGGCTATTCTGGGACTTTTGCCTCTCCACACAAACTAGAATAAGGTTGTATATATCTACAAACTAATGCTGAGAGGAAAAACTGACATCTTGACAATATTGAGTTTTCCTAGATAAATGAATATGGACTGATTTTTCATTTACTTAAGTCTTTGACTTCTTTCACCAGTGTTTTATAGTGTTCTACATAAAGATCTTGTACATATTTTGTTAGATTTCATTTTTTGGATGAAATATTTCATTTTTTGGATGCTAATGTAGATGGTAGCATGTTTGTAATTTCCAATTCTACTTGTTCATTACTAGTATCCTGTTGGTGGATATGAAAATTAATACAGCTATATACCAGTAGAAGAGAAAGACTTTACATAAGGATAAAGGGTCAGTTCATCAGCAAAGCACAGTCTTTATATATATTTTTGGATGGTTTTTTTTTAAATGTTGTATAAGGGCTCAACTTCATTCTTTTGCAGGTGGATATCCAGCTTTTCCAGAACTAGTTTTGCAAGATGAAATATTTTGTAAAACAATGTGAATATGGTTAATACTATTGAACTGTACACTTAAAAATGGTTAAGATGGCCTGGCTAGTGTGCTCAGTGGTTGAGTATCGACCCATGAACCAAGAGGTTCTGGGTCAGGGCACATGACCATGTTGCAAGCTCTATCCCCAGTAGGGGGCGTGCAGGAGGCAGCCAATCAATGTCTCTCTCATTGATGTTTCTATCTTTTCTTTCCCTTTCCCTTCCTCTCTCTCTAAAAATCAATAAAAACATATTTTTTAAAAAAGGTCAAGATGGCAAATTTGGTTACATGTATTTTTACCACAATTAAAAACTATTTAAATGTAATTTTCTAATAACTACAATGTTTGATGTTGACGTTGGCCTCTAAGAAGTCATATCATAATTAGTACAATGCTGTACTCTAGGCCAGATATTCTAAAATTATTGTCAGAGGTCCTGTGGGAGTTAATTTCAGGGGATCTGTGAGGTCAACATATTTTCAAGTATGCTAAGATGTTATTTGCTAATTTTTAATCTTATTGTGTTTCACATGCACAGTGTAGGCTACATGACAAAACCACAATTATCTGGAAAGGCTATTAAAATATTCTTTTTCACCATGCTGCAGGTGATTGCTGAGGGAAGGAGGGGTTTGGAGGTTGTGAAGGAAGGTATGGGAGATAGATAGTGATGGAGACTTGACTTAGAGTGGTGAACACACAATACAGGGTACAAATGATGTGTTGTACCATTGTGCACCTAAAACCTACATAATTTTGTTAACCAGTGTCACTGCAATAAATTCAATAAAAAGGAAAAAAAAAAGAAAGATTTTTTATCAACTACAAATTCATACATACAAAGCCAGAATTTCTTAATATATTTCCACCAAAAAAAATATATATATTGTACATACTGTAAGGAATGCAAAGCCTATATGAAAATATGACATTTACTATTAAGTCAGACATTAAAGAATTTTACAATAACGTAAAACAATGCCATTTTTACCTTTATAGAATTTGGGAGGAAAATCTATTCTTTTAGAATTTGAGGAAAAAAATGTATGTTTATTTTTAAAACTAAATAATAGTATTTTGCACTAAAAATATATTACTTATGTCACCATAGATAGTGTTTTATTGTCATTTCAAATTTATTATGACACAAAACAATGTGAATATACCTAACAATAACAATAGATTAAAAATGGTTAAGATTGTAAATTTTGTTATGTATATTTTACAATTAGAAATTAAAATGAATTAGTAATTTTTAAACTTAGTTTTAATTTTGAATGTTATAAATAATAATAGATATAATCCACATAAACATAAAGCTCCTCAAATGTTTACTAATTTTTAAGTGTGAAAGTGCTTCTCTAAACATCATTGCTATTTTAGCCTATTACTTAATTAGAATTAAAATCCATTGCAAAAATGGAGAGAGGGACCATTTCTCCAGAAACATCCTATATAATAAAAGGCTAATATGCCAATTGACTGAACGGCAGAATGACCGGTTTCTATGATGCACACTGACCACCAGGGGCCAGACACTCAATGCAGAAGCTGCCCCGTGGTGGTCAGTGTGCTCCCACAGGGGGAGCACTGCTCAGCCAGAAGCCAGGTGCAAGGCTGGCGAGGGCAGCTGTGGCGGTGGGAGCCTCTCCCGCCTCTGTGGCAGTGCTAAGGCCTGCAGGGAGCAGGCCTAAGCCATCAGCCGGACATCCCTCAAAGGCTTCCGGACTGTGAGAAGGCCTCTAGTTTAACAATAATTGTCCTGAAACAAATACATATTGACTTTTTTATTATTTATCAATTCAGTTTTGTAAACAAAGACTGCAACATCTGTGACAGCAACAACAAAAATATCTGGCATGATCAGCAACTGGAATTAGTGTTTCCATCATCTCTTTGCACCATTCAAGTTTTTCTCATGTGTTCATAGAGCGCATTGTTCATGAGTTTTTATGGATGAGGCAGAAGAGATGCAAAACTCTCCTTCAAAAAAGAGAAAATAGATGATCCCCTAAATAAAAGCAACAAATTTGAGTCTTTAAATAAATAGAAGTACATGTGGCATGTAATAGATCTGAAATTCTCATCTCTCTTGCCTTTATATGGTGATCTCAGCAAGTGGCAGTTTTCTAAAGTAGCTTCAAAACACACTATTGCTATTAAAATAAAAGAGGCTGAGAATGAGAAAATGGCAACAGGTTATGTTTCACTCGTTTGGTAAATAAACCTAATCCTACATAATAAAAACATAATATGTAAATTACCATCACTCCGCTATGCCCACGATTGGGCCAGCAGGAGGCTCAGGGGGCGGGACTCAGGGTGGCTGGGGTGGTGATTGGGCCGGCAGGAAGCTGAGCTCGCGTCGCCAGTGGCGGCGTGAGCTCAGCGTCTGCGCTATGGCTGTGCTGCGGCACAGAAGGGGCCTCTGGGGCAGCAAGCCAGGCGTTTGGAGGCCCCAGCTGATGAGGCGGCGTGGGTAGGCAGGCAGCGTGACTCCCAGGGGAGGAGTCTGGCGGCAGTTGGGCCGCAGAAGCGCGCGGCGGTGTCCTCAGAGGATGCGGGTTTCCACGCAGCCCGGGCCGGCCAAGGGAGTGCTCATGAGGGAGCCGGAAGGCAGAGGAGGTGGCAGCGGCCCCAGCCTTCCTGGGCAGGAGGCGAAGGCAAGACCCCGGCCTGGGCTCCGGCCACGGGTGGACCACGCCCCAGCCCCGCCTCGCCCTAGGGGCCCAGGGACTTCGGAGCTGCCGGCCACACTGGGTCCCGACCAGCGGACAGACAGCCTACACGTGCATGATTTAATCATGCACTGGGCCTCTAGTTGTTAATAATTGTTTATTATATTGCATATGTGGTGATTAATAAAGTAGAAAGTTCATTTAAATTGGAGTTGAAAGGACCTGTAAGGAAAGCATTCACAACCTACTATTCATTGTCAAATACCCCATACAGGAAGAGATGTGCTTTCCATCTCCAACAGAAAGATATTTTCTACTCTACTGTTCTAGTAGTAAGAAGAAGGATCTTCTCCCCCAGCAATCACTCAGCCTATGAAAAACCACTACTCTTCCAATTCCCAGTTTCCTCCAATTAACTCTTTGTTTATAACAACCCATCTGAAGTCTCCCTTTCCTCCATAAAGGAACATTTGTCTCTTGTTCTCTAAACTTGCCCATAGTTGGCCATGGGACTATATTTTCCAAATTACAATATTTTTGTTGTTGCAGAATTAAACCCATTTTGCTAAATAACTATCTGGTGGTATATTTGTTTAAGGTTAACAGGTACTAGTTGCCTTTGTAGTTTTCTGTACATAAAAATGCCTATCTCTCCCTAAAGCAACAACAGCAACAACAGAATAACATTATAGAATTTGGCAAAAATCTCTTTTTATTTTTAAAAATAAAACATTGAATGATGTGGGTATTCAAATAAGCTGTACATAAATAGTAGCCCTCAAGCACTGTTTCCCAAAACTTAATGAATTATTTTACTGCTTTATCTCTGCCACTCATTTCTCCTTCCCCAGTTCCCTTTGCCCTCCCTTTACAATGTTTATGGTATCTTCCAGCAGTGTGAATCTCAGAGGCGGTGCTTCTCTTAGTACAGGAATGACAAACATTTTCTATAAAAGGCCACATAGTAAATACGGTCAGCTTTGGAGGCCAAGCAATCTCTACAGCAACTACTCAACTATAATTGTATTGGAAAAACAGCCATGGGCAATGCATAAATGAATAAGTATGGCTGCATTTCAATAAAATTTTATTTACAAAGAGAGTTGAGGGGGAACAGATTTGGCCCAGGGGCCATAGTTTGAGAATCCTTGTCTTAGAACATTGCTTCCCTTCCTCCCCATCAGTAATTCAGTGTGTGAGCTAATTAGGCCATTGCATGTTTCCATGCCAGAGTTGTCTAAGACCATAAGGACAACAAACAACTGTTTCAAGAATAGATCACTAGAAATTTGTTAAACATATTTGAAATTCTGTTGTTCTTTATCATTATTCACAAAACTCTACCCTATTCCTTTCTGATTTGGGCCCAGAAACATGAACCTTTCCAGTTCACATATTTAAGCTGATTTGGATTTTTTTGGTTAGCCTAACCATGCACTGACAATCACAACCCAATTAATGGATATAACTTTGTAAACCAGTCAAGGTTGAAAAGAATTTTTCTCCCATCTTCTACACTTGCTAAAGGTCAAATATAGAAAATAGAATTTCACAAATTCCCAACCCACCTAAAAGCATGTTCTGTAGTAAGCAAATCCCCCACAGTCATAAACACTGTTCTAGTGTTGCCATTTAGAAATTTACTGCATTTCGCAGTCCAATGGCTCAGTAAAAGAAATTTTTATTTTTACCTCCTGTATCAACCTGTGTGAAAATCTTTCCATGTCAGAGAGGCAGTAGGAGGCAAACATTAAAGTACATTTATATTTTACTGTTAGAAAAATAGGCTTCAAAACATTGTCTATCTCAAAATGTAGACAGCAGAAAAACCAGTTGGAGATAACTTAAAGAACAGGTTATTGTACTGCAATAAATGTTGACACATTAAAACATTCTTAATATCAAATTAAAAGAAATTTTAAGGAAAGTCCAGCTTTTTGAATTGTTATTTTTTTATTTATGTTCCTATTTCTGCTCTCATATCTTCCTTTAATCTTTTTCACTTCCTATTATCTTCTACAATTTCAAACCACATCTACTAGTATATATATAAAACCCTAATATGCAAATAGACCGAACGGTGGAACAACCGAACAACTGAACAACAGGTCACTATGATGTGCACTGACCACAAGGGGTCACACGGAACATGGTGGGCATCGGCCATGGCGGGATGGTGGAGCAGGTGAGCAGGGGTGCCAGACCAAGGCAGGGCACTGATCACTGTCATTGGGCTAAGCCCCTGGTGGTTACTGAAAATTCTTTGCTCCCGTGCGCTGCGATCCCGCCCAGCTCTCGCACCTTCTGCCTGCACCGGCTTTGCTCGCACCTGCTGCTGGTGCTGGAGCTGCCACGTGCACTCGCTTCCAGCACTCAGCACCGGCCCTGATCGCTCGGTGCCATCAGTGGCTGCCGGCCTTGATCACCCCTCAAGGGCCACCGGTGCAAGCGGGGCCGATGCCGTCAGCACCTGGTAGCAGTGGCAGCAGGAGCAGGGCTGCCAGCAGACAGAGGACTGGGGGCACAGAGGATGAGCCGAAAACTGCCCCTGTGCCCACCGCAGCCTCACGGCCCACAGTTCCTTTCAAGTTTCTTATCACTAGAGGCCCAGTGCAAGAATTCGTGCACAGGTGGGGTCTGGCTGGCCTGGCCCCAATCGGGACTAATCAGGGCCAGGCCTGTTGGGAGGAGGAGATGGCAGGAGGTTGGCAGACCATCCTGCCCCGATCAGGGCCCAATCAGGGCTGAGCTGGCTAGGGGAGGGGCCGCGGGTGATTGGCCAGCAGGCTCTGCCCCGATTGGGGTGGAGGGGGCAATCAGGGGCCAGCAGCCTGGGGGAGCAGCCATGGGTGGTTGGCAGGTTGGCCCTGCCCCTGATCAGAGTGGGGGTGCCAATCGGGGGCTGAGCTGGCTAGGGGGAGAGGTCGTGGACTGATCAGGGTGGTGGGGGCCCATCGGGGGCAGGGCCAGCCAGGGGGAGGGGCTGCAGGCAGTTGGCCAGCTGGCCCTGCCCCTGATTGGGGTGGGAGGCCTATCTGGGGTGGGGCCGGGTGGGGGAAGGGCTGCAGGAGGTTGGCCAGCCAGCCCCGCCCCCTATTGGGGTAGAGGATGGCAATCAGGGGCGGGGCCAGCCAGGGGAAGGGGCCGTGGGAGGTTGGCCACCAGCCCCGCTCCCTGATCAGCCAGTTGGCTGGCCACAGTGGGCGTCATAGTGACCAGTCGTTCTGGTTGTTATGGTGTTATGGTCGCTAGCTTTTTACATATATAGATTAGCAATGGTTCTGTTCACAAGTTCATACATATGTTTACAGACCACAAGTCCACAGAAAATGAGAAATAGAGTTTGATTGTTTAAACTGCTATTTAGAAGTCAATTTTATTTTTTCTCTTTATGTTTTCCTTTTATCTCTTCTGGTCCAATTTATGTAAGCTCTGAGGGTCAAAAACTTCCAAGATTCTCCACTTTTCTCAAGTAAGAGATTCCTTTCCTGTCTTTTAATGGCATTAGTAATTTAGTTCCAGAAAAATTAGCTAGTCCTGGAATGTTTCCTCTACTCAAGGCATACTAGGTGCCTCATCCTCAAGGACTCTAAGGTAACTTCTACTATGTCTTAGTTCAGATTGAGCTTTTTATCCATAGTTATATGCCAATTCAATGTCCATCTATTCATCAAAACCCAGTTCAAATTTCAAATCCTGGAGATATCCTCTCTTTACATAATTCTTGATATCTATCCCTTCTCATTTCAACTCTCTCACCCAATGTTCCCTCTTCATTCAGGCCATTCCCACCATTCTGCCCTCTTGAGCATACTCCTGTCAATAGAGCCTTTGCACCTGACTTCTCTGCCTGGAATAGCCCCTTTCCCAGATATCTGCACAGCCAGTTCAGCTACTTAGATTTCTATTCAATGAACCATTCACCGGATATCTTATCAAAATTCCTCACACCATCCTGCTGATATTTCATATACCCATTTCCTCCTCATTGTTTTTATTTAGCATTCTTTACTCTTTCATGTACTTATTTATCTTGCTTATTGTCTGCTCACCGTAAACCATGTGAGAGCAGGTATTTCTATCCGTTTTGTTCAACACTGTATGCTCAACACTTAGAAGGGCGCCTATAACAGTGTTCCATAGATGTTTGCTGAATGAATATTGGGAGTGTGGTTTAACACTTCATATTTCACTTTGTTTTCCTGGCTTTATCCCCTGCATGATACTAATCTACCACAATTAGGTTGTCAGAAATTGAGGTCCTGGCATAGGTTTCATCTTTTTGTGTTCCCGAAATATCTAGAACAGTGCTAATAATAGGGAACGATCTATATAGATATCCTATATAATAAAAGCCTAATATGCAAATTGACCAAACGGTGGAATAACTGGTCACTATGATGCACACTGACCACCACGGGGCAAGCGCTCAACACAGGAGCTGCCCCCAGTCCACAAGCCCCAACTTATGGGAGGGCGGGGCTGGTGAGCAGCCGACACCAGGCCAGCCAAGGCGGGTGCGAGCAGGGGCGTCAATCACCCCGCTGGTCGCCCCACAGATTGGCCCTGATCGCTGGCCAGGCCTAGGTATCCTGCCTGTGCATGAATTCGTGCACCAGGCCTCTCTAGTAGATATATAAATGTAGATATTTAGAAAGACGTATTTAAGTTCTTACAATTGAAAAAGAATTGAAATGAAAGAGCATTTGAATTTACCAAAAATAGTGTAAGCTCACTGTTTGGTTATGAGAGTTTCTGGAAAATGCATATCTGGTTAGAATTAAGAATTAAAAACCACGTTCTATATACTACTCTCTATCCTCAGTAATGCTCTAGCCATACTTTAATACTGAATCTGGATAACTCAGGATATCTGAGAATGCAAGGAAGACAAAGGAAAGCGGCCAACAGAAAACTGAGGGATGGCTGGGGGAGCTTTCCACGCTCTTTAACAAAATCTGTGTCAACATCAGTCTATCCAGAATGAAAAGAACTTTATGCAATATTAAATTAAAATAGCCTCTTACCAATTTCAGTGCCCCTGGGTGTTACACTTTAATTGTACATAAGCTTACATTTTGTTTTTGTTAAATATTTTGCTCCACCTAGGAGCATTATTACCTAACAAAAGCCCTTAAATTGTACACAGTGACTTCAATCTAGCAGTTAGAAGAATATATGGTTTAAAGCATGAACAGTAGCTGGTGCAATAATAAATCAAACCCAATTAGTGCAGTAGTGACTACCAAGCAGCCTCCAGAAGTTAGAAATCTGTGGGTCCAAACTTAGAAAGCTCACCTGCTGAGAATGTTGAATTGTCTACAATTTAGCTGTTAAGCTCATTTTGTCTTCATGTAGCTGCATCTGTGTGAGAGCCAAACCTTATCACCTGAGCTGAATCAGCTATCCAAGGAAACTGCTATTGCCAAACAGACCTCCCAAAATCAGTTCTGCAATGGGGGTCCTGCTGCTGTGAGATTATTTTTAAGAGGAAATTTCTACATCTGTAAGTTGAATACAAAGTGATACAACATGTGTTTTGACCACAATTAGAATTATTACACAAAGACGTAAAAGCCAGACTGAGAAAAAAGAACCCTGAGAAGAAAAGTTAGTATGTACGTGCAGACATATAACCCCCGTCCCAACACACGCACAGCTGCCCCCTTTTTTAATCACTTTGAATTGCTCCAAATAAGATATCTCAGTTTCACTTCATTATCTAACTACAATCTCCAGTCCTTTCACCTCTTGGATATCACTTCCAAAGTAATTCCTTTTCAATCTAATAACTGTAGTCCCTCCCCTCCATTTTTAGCTACTGTGTAAAGTGGTTCTTATCTCACCTCTTTTTGTGCCCAGCATACCCTTCCAAAATCTTGATTACAATTTCAACATCTTTGTATTCCTGCCCTTTCACGCCATCTGCCTGGCAAAATTGTAATTACAACTCAATCCTATAGTCCCTTTCTTCATACCTAGGCAGTTTCCTAAACTCTGATAACTACATCCAAGCATCCATGCAGACTAATGACATCCAAAAATAATGTTTTCAGAGAGGGCTAGACTCGCAAATCTACTTGGTAATATGTTTGTGTCTTCTTAGTTCCATCTTTCATTCATCTCACTGACAAGTAGAAAACTGACATAATTAGATACTTTCAATTTCCTGCCACTTTTACTTATTTACATATCCTAATCCATATTTCCCTTCCTTCTTGTAGTCTCCTTCTACTTAGAGCTCGTTTACCCACTTTCACTGGGTCAGAGAGATCCAATCTTCTCCAAGGCAATGCCCATTTCTTCTACTTTTCTGGCCCTCCCTACCGTCTCCTTTCCCTCAGCCTATAAACTTGCTCTTTGGAGATTCTTTGCCACTCACCGAAGCATATCCATCCCTTGAGGCTAAATTTCATCAATTCCATCCCAGCTCCCATCTGCACTCCTCTAGCTTCCATTCAATTTTCAATCCACTGAGATTACCTTCTTCTCCCATCACACTCTATTCCCTGGGAACTGATCTGGAAATGAGCTGATCACTATGTGCCAAAGCCAACAGACATTTTCAAGACCTGAATTCATTTAGAAACTATTTCTCATCTCCTTTGGCTTCTATGTTGCCACTGTCGTTTAGGTCTCCAGATCTCTGTCTTCGGCAGGATCCTTCTATGCTGGTCTCATCCAACCCACCCCAGACTTCTCTCAAAGCATGTCTTTGCTCAGATTACTCCTCCACTGCAATTGCCAATTGCCATTCCCTATCTTAATTCTCTACTACCTCTTTCATATCTCCTTCCCAGTGAAATTATTCTTTCTTCCTCTTGGTCTCTCCCTTTATTGTTACCTCTTCTATGGTAGTGACTGCAATGTTATATTGAAGATTTTTGCACCTCTCTTCACCAAATAAATTATAAATACTTAGATGGCATATACCAGGTTGTGTCCATAAATACTTAGATGGCAGATACCAGGTTGTGTTCTTTTTATCCTAGAACACTCTGGACATAAACAGTGCTCAATAAATTAAACTAAATATAAATTGAATTTACTCCTAATAGCTGAGCCTATATCTTTCAAAAACCAGACCTTAACTTAAAACTACCAGAAACGAAATAATTATATTTTATAACATTGATATTCTTGGATACCCTCATGGAAATTCCCCTGCCATTACCAAGGAGTACATTTTCCTTCTCACAGAAATGTTACCTTCCTCCTCCTACACTCAGAAATTACCCAGCATACTGAAAGAGAAGGAAGTTTTACATCTATAAATAAAATCTCTTGCTTAAAATGTTGGTTTTCTTCCCAGTACATGTACCTACCACTGCATAGTCTGAGAACAACCCAAATTCTTTCTGACAATTTGAACATATCATGATGGATGCAAAGCTAGATCCAAAGAGAATAGATGCCTGTTTTAGATTAGAGGGAAAGATGCTTTAGTTGTGATAGATTTTTGGAATTTTAAATATATACCATTAAATTTAGAATTTTCATTGACAGGATCCATTTCTTTGTCACTGATTTAATAAACAATATATATTCTAGTACCCACATTCTAAGATGTTATATTCAGAACCTAGGAGTCTGCTACGAACTCATTATCTTATAACAGGTTCTGTTCTGTGGTGTCCCTGCCATATCTCATGCACATTTCTTCATTTGCATTTAAAACATACTCTCTGTGAATGTGCTCTTTTCTATAAATATGAACTTTTTGAGTGAAATTCATTTCTTATTTATCTTTAGTGTTTGTCATACACAATATAAACAGCAAAACAAAGAATAATTAAGTGAATAAATTAATAAATATTCCATAGTCTACCATGGAAAATAGAAGTGTCATTATTACAGTTATTTTTTTAAGAACAGTTTATTGATTTTTTAGAGAAATAGGAAGGGAAAAGAGAGAAACATTGATGTGAGAGTGTAATATAGATCTGCTGCCTCCTGCACACCCTCTATGGTGTGCAACCCCTGCATGTGCCCTGACCAGGAATAGAACCAGCAACCTCTCAGCGCAGGGGATGATGCCCAACTAACTGAGCCACACTGACCAGGGCTGCAGTTAATTTTGACCATTCTTTTTATTTTCTTATTTATTCTATTTATAACAATTCTAAGTGAGAATATCACTGTATTATTTTTAAACCAAAAGAAAATATGTTTGAATCTTTATTAGAAACTACAGTGTTGTGCTCATAAATCTTTAAGCATTGGCTCTCAAGAAGGAAATAAAAAGAAAGAGAAAAGGCTTGATTTGTAGCATTTTCTGATTTCTGTGGCATAATACCCCTGTCATGGTCATTGCAAGTTACCAACACGATGTCACTGACACAGAACGGGGATGGGATATGCACAGGTGGCTCTCCCGTGTTGGTGAAAGCAGACTCCAGGGCATCACTGGCTGCTCTACACTCTGTTGTTATTCACTTGCACTAGCTTTGCTGAATTGCCATCTACTATAGAATTTCAGTTGCTACTTTCAAGGATTGACTTCTGAAGTGGAGGTAATAAATCAATGACATTACGTCTGTAGGCTGCCAGGATCCTTAAAATTGTTATCTTTAAATATGTTCTTTAAGATCGCCAATAAACCACAAGGAAAATCTACTCTTTTTCAGGAAGCATATTTTAAAACTCATAAAAAAGCATAAAAATACAAGGTGTATAATTTTGGAATTGTGTTGGGGAAGGCTGTATTATGGTTAATAATTTTATCCTTTTAGGGGGAAAAAGTAGAGTTTTATCTCTAAAATATCTTGTTTTATGTTAACTCCTTCCTTCTTTTTCAGTTAATTGAATTAATTTTTCAATTAATTTAAACTTAGATTGTACTTGCTATAAAACTCAAGAACATTAAACATTTATGGTAAACCACGTTTTAATATTTATGCATTTTAGTTATACTAGTTTCTATCTTACACTTAGAATCAAATGAGAAAAGACCAGCTCAGCAATTCTATAAACATCGTACCAACTGAGGCTTTGAAAGAAATCAAGAGTATTGAGAGCTATTTAAGCCATAACCTCACTTTGGATGATTCATAGGATTTTATTTTTAATTTTCTGGGCTAAATGAAAAAAAATATTATATAATATTTTATTAATCATAAAGTCCTGTGATTATTTTAAATCACAATTGTGATTAATATACATGGGAGATCATATGGCCATAGATTTCACTCATATGAAAGATACAAAACTGAAAGCAACAATTGGACAAGAAAAATAAATAAACAAAAACTCATAGACACAGCAACAGTATTGTGGCTACCAGAGTGTGGATAGGATAGTAAAGGGTAAAGGGGGTCAAATTTTTGGTGACAGAAGAAGATTTGACATTGCAATATACAGATGATTTATTAGAATTGTACTCTTAAAACCCATATCATTTTTATTAACTATCACCCCAATACATTTAATAAAATTATACATATATACATACATACATATATACACATATATACATATATATACATACATACAAGGGATAAAAGAGATTTCAAATAGGCATTTGTCTTCACTACTCATACTGTCAAAATTTATTTGAAATTATTCTGTAAAACTTAGAAATGTGTAAAACTTTCAATAGTCAAAATTAATCACATTGGTGTTTCTAATTTTGTTGTCTACAACTAACCTTTGGAGTTCAGTGAACAGCATCATTTTCTCTTAAAAGTACAAATGTATCATATTTTAGGAGAAACTGTATATTAATTGAATTCTGGACACATATGAAGTTGGGAATCATTATCTCTCTAAAAAAGGAGTAAACAGTTAAACATCTTGAGCATAAGATATCACAAAGCTCTAATTTCAAAGACACGCTGCTATTGCATTCAAATTGTATATAAATTAAAAATGAAGTAGTATGATTTTACTTGACTTGTACCAGATTATACAAGATAAAAAATTGTCAATATCGGATAAAATGAAACTGGTAAATAGAATATCCTGGGGCCTTTAAATGCAAGCTCAACATCCATGCTCACTTTTGTAGAATGATGAGTCATCAGGTTAATTATGATCAACACACCTGTTTATTAAATCTTATTAAGGTGGAAAATTATGTAATATATTTAAGCAAATATATACCCACATATAGGTTTATATAAATATGTATATATAAATGGGTATAAGGGAAAAATTCATAAAATATATTTTTATAAGTCATAATAAATGTCAATCATATTTTTATTTTGTGAAGTCTAGATTTTTTCCAATTTGCACCACTTGAAATATCAAGGCCATATATTTTACTTGCCTTGCTATCAAGAACAAAATTATATATATATATGGCTAATATGCAAAGTGTCCCCTTGGGAGTTCAACCAGGAGTTTGATCGCTCGCTATAATGTGTGCTGACCACCAGGGGGCAACGTGGAATGAAGGAAGGCCCCAGCTGGCAGCTGGAAAGCCCAGATCGGCTCTGATCGCGGGCCAGGTCTAGGGACCCTACCCATGCACGAATTTCATGCAGCGGGCCTCTAGTTCTTTTATAATACTGTTGTTTCACATAACTGGTGGTTAACATGTGAAAACCTTTTGAATCACTTGTTTTGAAGTGAATCTGGATCTTGATTAAATGCAACAGATTATCTAGCTTTCTTTAATCCTTATGTGTCTAGATTTTTATTAATTCTATTGTGTCTAGACTTACTTTAATCTGAATGTCTGGACTTTAGCATTTCCTGGTATGCCTAGTCCCAAACTTATACATAGTCTTGAATAACTTAAGAAAGTGTATTTAATTAAATTAATACATGATATTTTAAACACTTTTAGTAGCAAACATACAAAGCTAGGGAGGGAAATCACCAAAAATTATTGGGAAACAAAACTTTTAAAATTAAAAAATTTTAATATCTGTGTTTGGTTGTATTGTATAAATGTCATATCTTATGAATTATGCAATATATAATCTTAGTGAGAGCAAAATGACAACATACATTGTGTATATTAGATTATATGACATTATATAATATACTAGAGACCCGCTGCACAAAATTCGTGCACAGGGGTATGTGTCCCTCAGTCCAGCCTGCACCCTCTCCAATCTGGGATCCCTCTCACAATCCAGGATTGCAGGTTCCCAACCACTTGCCTGTCTGCCTGCCTGATTGCCCCTAACCGCTTCTGCCTGCCAGCCTGATCACCCCCTAACCACTCCCCTGCCAGCCTGATGGATGCCTAACTGCCCTCCCCTGCTGGCCTGATCACCCCTAACTGCCCTCCCCTGCTGGCCTGATTGCCCCCAACTGCCCTCCCCTGCAGGCATTGTCCCTCCCAAATTCCCCTCCAGGCCTAGTTGCCCATAACTGCCCTTTCCTGCCAGCCTGGTCACCCTGCTCTCCCCTGCTGTCCTGGTTGTCCCCAGCTGCCCTTCCCTGCAGGCCTGATCCCCCCCAACTGCCCTCCCCTGCAGGCCTGGTCCCTCCCAACTGTCCTCCCCTGCTTGGCCTGATTGCCCACAACTGCCCTACCCTGCTGGCCACCTTATGGTAGCCATCTTGTGTCCACATGGGAGTGGCCATCTTTGACCACATGGGGGCGGTCAATTTGAATATTACCTCTTTATTATATAGGATAATCTTAGTAAAAGAAAAGGGATAGTGTAGCTTAAGTTTATTGACTTTTTTCATGAGCCATGCTACACTGTTAGATACTTCACATGAATTACCTAGGGTAATTATCTCAAATATTTTTACAATAATAGTTATTATTTCCATTTGTGCTTAAGGATTTGAAGCACAGAGAGATTAAGAAACTTGCCAAAAGTCATAGAGCTGGGAAAAGCTTAGTCTAAGAATCAAACCCAGTTTGAGACACTAAAGCTCTAAGCACTGCTACCTCAGTGACATTTTAGTCACAATTTAAGCATACATCTCTCAGTGCTTAAGTTCAGGTCAGCAATCTATGGTCCACAGTCATATCTAGTCTGCTGCCTGTTTTGTAAGTTTTGCTGGAACACAGCCATAACTATCACTTTATATATAGTCTATGGATGTTTCACTAAAACAGAATCAAGTGGTTGCATCAAAGACCAAATGGCCTATAAAACTGAAAATATTCACTACCTTGCCATTTATAGGAAGAGTTCACTGTTGATATAGTTACAATAATAATTATATAGTTAATAAATATATCAACATTATATGGTTAAAATTGAAGTTCTAACAGTTGCTCTCAGAGAAACAAACAAGAAAGAATGTAAATTGTCACCATCTATCACAAAATGAGGATCTTTTCCAAACATCCCATAACAAAAATTATTATATTATATATATACTAGTAGCCCTGCACACAAATCCATGCACCAGTAGCTCTCTGTGGGGCCTGGCCACTCCGCGCCCACTGCTCAGAGGCCCATCCGTGTCCCAGCCTGGCCAATGGCCCATCCGCGGCTGGATGTGGAATGCTTGCCTTCAACGACGCAACGACGCAAGCATTCCGCCAGGCTGCTCACACTGCCTGCTCTCAGTGGCTGCTCCTTGGAACTGGGGGACTCCAGTGGAGCTGAGAGGACTGGGCACCACCATCTTGTGGCTATGGGCACCGCCATCTTTGTGACAGAGTGATGATTAATTTGCATATTACCCTTTTATTAGATAGGACTAGAGGCCCAGTGCACAAAATTCGTGCACAGGGGAGTGTCCCTCAGCCCGGCCTGCACCCTCTCGCAATCTAGGACCCCCTGGGGGATGTCCAACTGCCCGTTGAGGCCCAATTTCTGCTATTAATTATGGCTCAGCCTAAGAATTTTTAGTTTAAAAACCTGTATAAGGGGCCAACACATAGCTAGTATATGTCATAAAATGACTGATATAACTCAAAATCAAAATGAGGTATCATTGGCTTCCTTAATTTCCAGCGTATAAGACGACTGGGCGTATAAGATTTTCCTGGGTTAAAAAGTCGTTTTATATGCCGGAAAATATGGTATATTGGACTATATTGATGGGATTAGATATAATGGATTAGATATATTGGACTACCATATTTTCTGGCGTATAAGATGACTTTTTAGCCCAGGAAAATCATATATGCCCAGTCGTCTTATACACCGGAAAATACGGTAGTTACTTATAACAAACTTAGTTGCTAGAAATAATGTTAATTACTTAGGAAATAAATGGACTAACTACTTTGTTTATTTGGTCATTTTTTTTTTCAGATGCATATATGTTTAAGTTAAATTTAAATTTATCAGAAGACTCTTATACAGAAGAAGTTAAAGAAAATTTTGAGCACAATATAATCTACTAGAGGCCCAGTGCACGAAATTCGTGCATGGGGGTGGGTGGGGGAGGGTGTCCCTCAGCCCAGCCTGCACTCTCTCCAATCTGAGACCCCTCAAGGGATGTCCCACGGCCTGTTTAGGCCCAATATCACCAGACATCCCTCTCACAATCCAGGACTGCTGGCTCCCAACCGCTCGCCTGCCTGCCTGCCTGATTGCCCCTAACTGCTTCTGCCTGACAGCCTGATCACCCCCTAACCACTCCCCTGCCAGCCTAATTCGACACCTAACTGCTCCCCTACCAGCCTGGTCACCTCTTACTGCCCTCCCCTGCTGGCCTGGTCACCCCCAACTGCCCTCCCCTGCAGGCCTGATTGCCCAAAACTTCCCTCCCCTGCCAGCTATCTTGTGTCCACATGGGGGCAGCCATCTTTGACCACATGGGGGTAGCCATCTTGTGTGTTGGAGTGACAGTCAATTTGCATATTACTCTTTTATTAGATAGGATAGTAGCATCTCAAAGAAAGAGCTAACTGGGCCCCTGACCAGTTGCACATGTTATTTTCTTGGTAAATTCACCAGAGTCTAAATATATGGTCTTTTAATTTGATAATTCAATGAGTGTGTTCCTCTCTTGTGAATTGGCAGAAAGTTCATGTAAATGGTTGTGTAAAACTGAACTGCTATTCTATTTATATTCAATTGAGAAATATAACTGTTATGCAGAAGAGGCTCTAATTCATCTTTAATAGTTTAGGAAACTCTGCTGTAATGCTGTGATCTCCTGCAGATCTTATCATAAGTACAGACCATACTGCTCTTAATGCCTATTGAATCTGTAGTATATTCCTTTATTCATTTTTTCAGGGCCTTACATAATTATTCAGGTTACTTAAGAGCAGATTTAGAGTGGTTGGATTCTTCTAACAAAGTACATTAAAAGTATGGATTTTTAAAAATTTATTTCTTCAATTTAAGTTGACATACAATCTTATATTAGTTTCATGTATAAGCATAATGGTTAGACATTTCTGTACCTTATGAAGTAACCACTCTGATAAGTCTAGTATCCATCTGACACCATACATAGTTATTGCAATATTATTGACTACATACCCTATGCTGTACTTTACATCCCTATTACTATTTTTATAACTGGCAATTTGTCCTTCTTAATTCCTTTGACCTTTTTCTCCCATCCCCCTACGCTCACTCCCACAGTGTGACCACCCATTTGTTCTTTGTAACAATGAGTTTATGTTTTGTTTG
Source organism: Ia io (assembly GCA_025583905.1). Lineage (NCBI taxonomy): Eukaryota > Metazoa > Chordata > Mammalia > Chiroptera > Vespertilionidae > Ia > Ia io. The sequence goes on along the minus strand of JAJQQW010000005.1, from coordinate 73,618,128 downwards.
TTCATTCATTTTTTAGATTTCACATATAAGTGAAACCATATGGTATTTACCCTTTGACTGACTTATTTCATTTAGCATAATACCTATAGGTCCATCCATGTTATCCCAAATGGCATGATTTTTATTTTTATGGCTGAGTAATATTCCATCATATATATGTACCACCTCTTCTTTATTCATTTGTCTATAGATGGACACTTAGGTTGCTTCCATATCTTGGCTATTGTAAATAACACTGTAATTAACATAGGGATGCATATATCTTTTTCAAATTAGTGTTTTGAATTTCTTTGAGTAAATACCCAGAAGTGGTATTGCTGTGCCATATGGTAGTTCTATTTTTAATTTCTTGAGGAATCTCCATACTGTTTTCCATAGTGGCTGCTCCAATTGATAATCCCACCAACAGTGTACGAGCTTTTCTTCACAACCTTGCCAACACTTATATTTGCCTTTTCGATAGTCATTCTGATAGGTGTGAGGTGATATCTCATTGTGGTTTTAATTTGCATTTCCCTAATAATTAGTGATGTTGAGCATCTTTTAATGTCTGTTGGCCATCTGTATGTCGTCTTTGGAGAAGTGTCTATCCAGGTTCTCTGCCCATTTAAAAACAATTAAACTTTTATTTTCAACAGCATTTAATATTTTATTAATTTATTGTTTTAATATATTTTATTGATTTTTTACAGAGAGGAAGGGATAGGGATAGAGAGTCAGAAACATCGATGGGAGAGAAACATCATTCAGCTGCCTCCTGCACACCTCCCACTGGGATGTGCCTGCAACCAAGGTACATGCCCTTGACCAGAATCGAACCTGGGACCTTTCAGTCTGAAGGCTGACGCACTATCCACTGAGCCAAACCAGTCAGGGAAGCATTTAATATTTCAAATGACCTTATAGAAAACTGATATTTTGTGGTTTATATGACACTTTGCTTTCCTAATTCTTATATCTTTTTAAATTCTTACTTCTTTGTTTTCCATCCTTTAAGTGAAATTTGAATATTTAATTCAAGTTTATCTTAAATTCTCATTCTCCATGTTATGGTTACAATCAGAGAACTGAGTATTTGTCTGGAATGTTGTGTTTGTATATTGAACTGATGCGACCTAAGAGGTACATGGGGAGCGCATGACATTCTTGCTTGTAATTAACAGATGAGGTGCTGGATGCTGACAAGGTAAAACTCTGGTCTAAACCGGACATCAACATTATAGTACCTTGGGCAAAAGCAATAGAACAATCTTGCTTCCAAAAATGGTTGAGTGGTTTAATTAATAAGACCATTACCAAGAATTCCAAGTCACAGTAATGATTCTTCCCTGTATCTGCTCACTCAGGTATTATAAGAGAGTGGAGTTTTCTCCACTGTTGTCCAACTTTCTTAAGATTCGCTGGTTTCTCATCTCCATAGTCATCCTTAGGTGACATCTAATTTTTTCCTATACTCAGAGATACACCCCCATTATGGAAGGGCAAAAAGAATTTAAATTGCCCTCTTAGGATTGTGTTTTATTCTTTCTGAGTAGCAAGGAGAAGGGGGAAAAATAAAATAAAATTGCTTTTATATTTTTATTTTTTAAATTTAAATTCATTAATGTTTAAAGTATTATATGACTCTCCTTTTTCCCCCATTGACCTCTCCCCGGCTGCTCCCACCCCCCAGCATATGCCCTCACCCCCCTTCTGTCTGTGTCTATTGGTTATGCTCATATGCATGCATACAAGTCCTTTGGTTGATCTCTTTCCCCCTCACCACCCACCTTCCCTCATAGGTTGGACAGTTTGTTCGATGCTTCTATGTCTCTGGTTCTATTTTTGTTCATCAGTTTATGTTGTTCATTATTGCTTTTATATCTAAATGGTCTAAGTGTTTCTAAATCTTGTCTTATTTTTAACATAAGAAATTTAATTATTTAGCATGATTAGGCCACACTGTAGTCTTGATTAGGAGAATCAAAAACAGGCACAGACATCTATAATAGTGTCAACAAGAAAAATACAGTTAAAAAAACAACAACAAATGGGCACAATGTACTGTTCCTTGAATAGTTTTTCCTTTGTTTGGATATTAAAGATTTTGAGTCAAGGTTGATTCACTAAAGAATTTTTGTCAAAATATCTAAATGATTTCAACTGATCTTCTAAAATAACTTCAAGGATTTTTCCTCTATATAGCTAAATTCGCTTTTCAACTGACAATAAGCATGAATCATTTTATTTCACCAGTTAATTAGTTTGGTTACAAGTTATTGAAAATAGAGGCTTTGAAGTACAAGTGCCTTTCAATCATATTTGTCTGAGTAGATGCATTCTAAAAAGAACGGGAAATCACAAATCCCAGCATGAACTGCTGTAAAATGGACCAATGAGTAAACAACAAAGCTGGATTCTTTTTTTCTCCTTGAATTCTTTACAATAAGAAAGTGAATCAAGAATCTGACAGCTTAAAAATTCAGCAAAACTACCTGAGTAAATAAGTAAAAAATGTCCTCCTTTAACCCAATTACTAGGATTTTTTTTTTAAATATCTTTTTATTGATTTCACAGAAGAAGGGAGAGGGGAGAGAGAGATAGAAACATCAATGATGAAAGAGAATCATTGATTGGCTGCCTCCTGCACACCCCCTACTGGTGATTGAGCTGGCAACCCCAAGCATGTGCCCTTGACTGGAATTGAACCTGGGACCCTTAAGTCCACAGGCTGACACTCTATCCATTGAGCCAAACCAGCTAGGGCTCACTAGGATTTTTATTTGTGTTTTGCAAGCAATAGTGCCAAATGCATGGTTTTTGTAGTACATTTTAAAAATGTCGTCTGGTAACCTTTTATCCAATTACTAGGGTCCCTCAGCCCAACCTGCCCCCTCTCACATACTGGGAGCCCTCAGGGGATGTCCTACTGATGGCTTAGGCTCGTGCCCCACAGGGAGCATACCTAAGCCACAGTCTGGCCTCCCTTTGTGGGAGGCAACCGGGCTGGTCAGGGGAAGGCACCAGCCCCATCACCCCACTGCTGCAGCCACTGTCAGAGTGGGCCACTGTTAACATGTAGTGACATTTCACACATGAAAACATATACAAATCATAAATGTACATTCATAAGATATGGATTTCTTTTTTTTTTATCCTCACCTGAGGGTATGTTTCCATTGACTTTTAGAGAATGTGGAAGAGAAAGGGAAAGACAGAGAGAAATACTATGATTGGTTGCCTCCAGCATCAGCCCTGATCTGGGCCCCGGCCAGGGAGGAGCCTGCAACCTAGGTACATGCCTTTGATCAGAATCAAGCCCAGACCCTGCTGTCTGCAGGCTGAGGCATTATCCACTGACTCAAACCGGCTAGGGCAGGATATGACATTTCTTAGCCTTCCAGCAGCGGACCTTCATTTTTTTCTCCAGAAGTGTGGTGGAAAAACCCTAGATCACCTTTTTGGATTCTTATTACCCAAATTACTAAGAATATTACCAGTGGCATACAGGAAGCTTAGCCTATGTGCAGTCAGAAAAGGTGTTTCCTCTATAGTTCACACCAATGAAGGGCTGGGCCCTGACCAGACCTAAAGCCTCTGGCCAAAGCTTTAGGCCTGGGCAGGCCTCTCCAGCTCCCTCTGATCACCAGCTCAGCCCCTGCCCAGGCCTGCCCAGACCGAAAGCCTCTTGGGCAGGAGCGGACCCCCAGCTCCCTACAATCAATTGCAGGAGGTCCACTCCTGCCCAGGCCCAAAGCAGACCTCAAGCTCCCTGCCCAGGTGATTAATCGCAGGGGGTCCGCTGGTGTACCAGGCCGAAGAAACCCCCAGCTCCCTGCAATCATTGGCAGTGGGTCCACTCGTGCACCTGGCCAAAAGCCTCCGCCCTGGAGCTGGAGCGGACACTCAGCTCCCCGCTTTCAATGGCAGGGGAGCTGGCCCCGCTTTCGATGGCAGGGGGTCTGCTCGCCACACCCACCATCCAATCAGAGCGAGGAGCTGGGTATCCACCACGCCCACCATCCATCGAAAGCCGGGAGTGGGGTGTCCGCTCCGGCTCCAGGCCAAAAGCCTCCGGCGGAGGCTTTCGGTCTGGTGCCAGAGTGGACCCCAGCTCCCTGCAATCCATCGCAGGGGGTCAGCTCAGGGCGCCTATGTATTCAAATTAACCGCCATCTTGGTTGGGTTTATTTGCATACTCGCTCTGGTTGGATGGTGGGCGTGGCGTGGCTGGTGGGCGTGGCTTGTGCATAGTGAAGGTGCGGTCAATTTGCATATTACTGTTTTATTAGGTAAGATGATACAGTTATATTCACTTTTTTCTTTCAGGATAAACTTATTTACAAAACATTTTCTCCTTTTCCTCTGTAGGGTGTCAGAAACAACTTTATGGAAGTGATGACAGCAAAGCAGGATTTTAAAAGATGAACTGCAGTCATAAACAATTTTTACTACAATGAGGGCGTGACCCTTAAATAGGTGTTTTCATGAATAACCATGTCAGCACCCTCATAATCCTCCCCAGACCATCACCCAAAAAACTTGCTGAGCACTATGCATGCTAATGCTGCATCAACCCAAAGCAGAGCTGATAGAAATGCTTCAAACCTCTAGTAATTTACTGAGTACATCAGTGGTTAAAAGGTTTGAGAGGGAATAAAAAAAATAGAAAAGAGAATATGACATGAGAAGAATCTAGAGTTCTTTTGAGGTAAATATTAAAATACTAGTAAAAGCTGATTTCTATGTGCCAATTTTCTCAGCTGAGAATCCCTATTAAATGTTCTCTAAATCATCAATTTATGTTCCTATTGACCTGGGGGCACTTTAAAATACTTAAGTGTAGTCAGTTATCAAAAACGTATTAAGGAGAATATTAAAATTTAATATATCTAATTATTTTTAAGTTTCCTTAATAACAACAAATCTATTTTTGATCAAAAATCCTCTGGTGTACAAAGAAGGAGAGCCACGCTCCAGCTGTGAGTCTTAGGACGGCTCCACTGTGACACACTGAGCCTATCAGTTTCCTGAGCCTCAAGTTCCTCATTTTTCCATAAGGAGCTAATTTTACATGATTGTTAAGTCACTCTTCTATCTTAAAAAAATAACTCTCAAGTTTCTACAATTGCTTTATAGTCATAAGATTTTGTAAAGTTACTCCATAAAATATTGTGTATTAAGACTAGTTACACACTAGTTTCTATCACAACTTAGTATTAGGAATTAATAGTGCTCAAATAAAACATTCACTGAATCCATTAGAGAACATATGTTACTCTATAAATTCAGTGACATTTCAGCAAAAAAAAAAAAAAAAAATCTGGAAAGGGTTTATTAAACTATTTGAAATGCTGGCCCTAAAATTCACAAGGAAGAATAAAAGACTACGAAAACACAAGACAGTTTTGAATAATTATTGAGTACTTACTGAAAGGTTAACATGGTGGATGGTGCATGTGTATAAGCTGAATAGCCATCTCAGATGGTGATTAAAGGAAATTTAATTTATTTAAGGGAAGGGCCTAGGGATGGGATATCCAAAGGGAAGGGCTGAATAGCACTGAGCCAAGGGGATACTGGGTCAATGATGGCAGCCAAAATTTATTTGGGACAATGAAACAAGAAAAGTCACAAAAGAAGCAACAGGAAAGCCTAGGCTGGGCTGCGCTGACTCACTGAGAAGTCAGAGAAAAGGGGGCCTTGAAGACAGGTACAGGGGATAATCCTGGGACGAACTGCCACTGCCCATTGTCCCCCTGGTTGCAAGTCTCATGGGGTCCCTTAGAGGTTGGGGATACGTGCCTGTGGGGGAATGGCATGGATGTGCTCCTTGGAGGGAGAGCGCACAATGGGTCCTTTCATCCTGAGCATATTTATCTCTCTCTTGCAGGTGGAAATCTTAGGGGAGATCTCCAGGGAGGGTCTTAATAGAATATTCATCAGCTTTCCAGGTGTGCTCTTTCAGGGTCGTGGTCTCCACGGATTGGTCTATGCCAGGGCAGGGGCTCATTAGTCAATGCAGCTGGTCCTGAGGCAGTCACTGCATCATTTGTCTGGTTTTGCTGCTTTTCTGAGCCTGGAGCTGAAATCCAGCTGAGGCCTAGATGTTATCTTAAGGGAGGAAAAGGTAAGGAGATCTAAACCAAATGACTAGGGATAGGCTAGGGGAGGAAAGGTTACCCTGGGGGCCAGGTTCTTGTTTTCCCAGTTTTTGCCCCTTGCTAGGCATCCGGGTCTTTCTGCCCTGGTGAGTTTCTGTATCTGACATATTGTTTTTGCTCTGGAGGTCTGTCTAACACTTATTATTTCTTAACAATAATTCTGCTTGACATGAATAAGCACATTTAATTTTTGCGAGAAGACTGTGATATAGGAATCATTATTTCCCTTGCAGGTGAAGGAATTGAGACAGAGAGTCTAAGTCATTTGCCAATGTTATATCACTAAAAGACAATAGAACTGAGTTTTGAACCCTTACACTGGCTTCAAATTTTACCTTATAAACCAGTACATTTTACTGCCTATATATAAAAGTAAAATGGGAAGATTTGACTTAATAAATAGCAGAATAGGTTGAAATTAACATAATTTTGGCACAGGGATGGACAAACAGAGAAATGGAACTGAAGCAGATCCACACAGATATGTCAAATCAGAATATTCCAGGGATAGTGGTTATACAACCACACCATTAGAAGCTATGATGAATTTTAATGTATATTTAAAATTGTAATGTATATTTAACTTATTTACATATTTTTCCAACATTTATCCCCTCTATGCTGATGATGGATTTTTATTTATTAATTTTTTTATTATTCCTCACCTGAGAATATGTTTCCATTGATTTTTAGAGAGTGGAAAAGGGAAGGTGAAAGGCAGAGAGAGAGAAACATCGATGTGAGAGATGGTTGCCTTCTGCACACGCCCCCACTGGCCCTGGGATCAAGACTGCAATTAAACCCAGCACCCTTCAGTCCTCGGGCTGATGCTCTATCCACTGAACTAAATCAGGTAGGGCCTAATAATGGATTTTTAATACATGATGTTGGAAACATTGGCTGTCCAAATGGAAAAAGAAAATGTAAGAGAATATTTACCTTACATTATGCAAAAATATAATCCAGATGAAATAAACATGTAATTTAAAAAAATAGTTATATGACTTCAGGCTAAGAAAAAAAATTAAGGTAAAACACATGTACTTACACACAACAACAAATGAAATGTATGATTCATTTGGGTACACTGAAATTTAAATTTCTGTATGACAAAAGATAGTTAAAACATAAGCTGTATACTGAAAAATTATATTTGTATTGCCTATAAATAATCAAGATTCAGTTTCTGAATATACTAAATATTTCTAAAAATAAACAAAAAATAAGTTAAATGAGCCAAGGATTTAAACAGGCAAATCACAAATGGAAAATCTGGTTGCCAATAATCATATTTTATAAGCTCAATATTGCTAGAAATTAAAGTTTATGAAAGCAATGAAATACTATTTTATATCTACCAAATGGAAGAAATAAAATATATAATATATATAAATATATATGTGATAATCTATATATATAAAAGCCAAGTGACTGGAACGACAGAACAACCAGTCACTATGATGCACACTGTGGCAGCCAACTGGCCCAATCAGGGTCCTGATTGCCCCCCCCAACCTCCCACAGCCCCTCCCCCTGGCCGGCCTGGCCCCCAATCAGCCCCCCACACTGATTGGGGGTGTGGCAGGCCAGCCAACCGCCCATGGCCCCTCCCCCCAGCTGGCCAACCTCCTGCATCCCCCGCCCCACCGGCCCGGCCCCAATCGGCCCCCATCAGGGCAGGCTGGCTGGACCCCACCCATGCATGAATTCGTGTACCATGCCTCTAGTAACTAATAAGTATAGACTTGGAAAAGCAGAGCCTTGTCTACACAGCTAATAGGCATATATATGAGAAAACCACTATGGAGTACAATTTAGCATTATTCAATAGAACTAAGCATCCACATACACTAAAAATCAGCAGTCATTTGTATATGGACATATATTGAAGAGTTATTTTTAAACTAGAGGTCTGGTGCACAGAAATTTGTGCACTTGGGGGAATCCCTCAGCCTGGCCTCTCTCTATGAGAGGCAACCCACAGGCTGATAGGGGGATGGCACTGGCTGGTGAGCAGCCTGACCTGCCCCCCAATAGCCCCTCTGCCACTGCTGGTTGCCGCTGTCCCCCCGATCCCCAATTGCCATGTCCTCCCTCTGCCCACTGGCACCAGCCTTGGCTGGCTGGGCACTGCCTGCTCGCAGGCCCCACCCCCCACTGTTGGGTCATTTGCATATTAGGCTTTTATTATACAGGATTGAAAAATGAAACAATCTAAATTATGACTAATAAAGAAATGAATTAATAGTCAGTATTCTATATTTTTTAATATCCAGATAATTGTATAACATATAGTCGTTTAAAAACCTATGTCTACATGTATTAACATAAATAAATCTTGAAAAGTAATTTTTAAAAATTAAAAAGAAATATGTCATTTATATAAATACTAGAGGCCCATTGCAGGAAGATTCCTGCAAGAACAGGCTTCCTGCTGGCTTCCCTCCTGCCACCACCACCTCTCCCACCCCCCTGCACTTTCCCTGCCGCCTCTGCCCCCCACCCCCCACCCACGCTTTTCCTCCTGCCGCCGCCCCCCCACCCTCCGCGTTTCCCTCCCGCAGTTGCCACTCCCCCTGCACTTTCCCTCCCACCGCCACCGCTGCCCCGCACTTTCCCTCCCGCCGCCGCCTGGTGCTTTCCCTTCCCTCCCGCCGTCTCTGCCCCCTACCCCACACTTTCCCACCCACAGCCGCAGTTCCCCCCCACGCTTTCCTCCTGCCACCGCTGCCCCGTGCTTTCCCTTCTACTGCTGCCCCGCACTTTTCCGCCACCTGCCGCTGCCGACTGCCACCACCGCCCCACCCGCGCTTTCCCTCCCACAGCCACCTTGCTTTCTGCTTTCCCTCCCTCTTCCTTCTATGCTGTCTTCAGTCTTCACTCCTCCCTCCCTCAGAGTATGCAAATTAACCGCCATCTTTGTTGGGTTAATTTGCATACTCGCTCTGATTGACTGTGGGCGTAGCGAAGGTACGGTCAATTAGCATTTTCTCTTTTATTAGTGTAGATTATGTTTACATAAATATAACAACACATAATGCTATGCTTGTGGATATATGGTTATTATTATGGATATGAGTTTGAACGTCCTATCTAATAAAAGGGTAATATGCAAATTGACCATCACTCCAACACAAAAGGTGGCTGCCCCCATGTGGACACAAGATGGCTGCCACAAGATGGCTGGAAGGAGAGGGCAGTTGTGGGCAATCAGGCCAGCAGGGAGGGCAGTTAGGGGTGACCATACTGGCAGAGGAGGGCAGTTGGGGGTGACCAGGCTGGCAAGGGAGGACAGTTAGGGTTTACTGGGCCAGCAGGGGAGGGCAGTTGGGGGTAACTAGGCCTGCAGGGGAGGGCAGTTAGGGGCAATCAGGCTGGCAGGGGAGCAGTTAGGCATCTATCAGGCTGGCAGGGGAGTGGTTAGGAGGTGATCAGGCTGACAGGCAGAAGCATTAAGGGGCAATCAGCCAGTCAGGCAAGTGAGTGGTTGGGAGCCAGCAGTCCTGGATTGTGAGAGGGATGTCCGACTGCCCATTTAGGCCCAATCCGGGATCAGGCCTAAATGGGAAGTCAGACATCCCTCAAGGGGTCCCAGATTGGAGAGGGTGCAGGCTGGGCTGAGGGACACACAACCCCATGCACGGATTTTGTGCACCAGGCCTCTAGTACATTATAAAAAGAGAGTCTTTAATTTTATACTAATGAATTAATTCTTTTTATAATAATTTACTTTTTTTAAAATTTTATTTTGCTAAAACAACCAAATCGTGTGTTAAATGTGTTTAGTGGATAAATTGTACTTGCTGTGGTAGATCTTTGCTCTATCTTTATATTTCTCAATTTAAATATTACAATTTAAATTAAGCTCAACAAAAGCAATATGAATTTTATGGTTTTAGTTTTTCTCAGGTCATTTGAAAATAAACTTTCTTAATAGTATCATTATGACCTAGAATATAAGATTTGATTTCTACAAAGATATTTTGAAATTTACATATTGTAAATTCATAGATTAAATGTATCTTCAATAGTACAGATGCACCTCAACTTACAATGAGGAAATGTCCCTATAAACCCAGTGTTCAGTTGAATATATTGTAAGTAAAAATGCACTTAATATACCTATCCTATCTGTATCATAGTTTAGCTTGGCCTACCTTAAGGTGCTCACAACACTTACATTAGCCTATAATTGAACAAAATGATCTAATGCAAAGACTATTTTATATATAGTGTCAAATGTCTCATGTAATTTATTATGCATATGGCTTTCATACCATTATAAAATCAAAAAATTGTAAGTTGAAGCATGTATATTTAAAGAAGTTTCTTGACTTAGAAATGTAATGTGAAGTAAAGGGGTACAGCAATGTACTTGTCAAATAGGTTGTAACATTTTAAAAACCACCACATTTTTACTTATATATACTGGAGGCCTGGTGCATGAAATTCGTGCACGGTGAGAAGGGGTGTTCCTCAGCCCAGCCTGCACTCTCTCCAATCTGGGACATCCCTCTCACAATCCAAGACTGCTGGCTCCTAACCTGCATGGCTTCCTGATTGCCCCTAACTGCTTCTGCCTGCCAGCCTGATAACCCCCTAAATACTCCCTGCCAGCCTGATTGATGCCTAACTGTTCCCCTGCCAGCCTGATTGCCCCTAACTGCCCTCCCTTGCTGGACTGGTCACCCTTAACTGCCCTCCCATGCAGGCCTGGGTCACCCCCAACTGTCTTCCCCTGCAGGCCTGGTTGCCCCTAACTGCCCTCCCCTGCTGGCCTGATCACCCACAACTGCCCTCCCCTGCAGGCCTGGTCACCCCCAACTCCCCTCCACTGCAGGCCATCTTGTGGTGGACATATTGTGTCCACATGGGGGCAGCCATCTTTGAGCACATGGGGGCAACCATCTTGTGTCTTGGAGTGATGGTCAATTTGCATATTACTCTTTTATTATATAGGATAATAGACTACTAGAGGCCTGGTGCACAAAATTCTGCACTCAGCCTGGCCTCCTGCCTCTCAGTCCGGGAGCCCTTGGGGGATGTCTGATTGATGGCTTAGGCTCACTCCCTCTTGCAGTCCAGGACCCCTCTCTCCTTACCGCCCACCTGCTCTCTACTCCTTACCACTCAGCTCCTTGTTCCCGCCACCGCCACTGTGCTCACCTGCTATGAGCCCGGCTTCTGGCTGAGTGGCGCTTCCCCTGTGGTAGTGCACTGACCACCAGAGGGCAGCTCCTGTGTTGATTGTCTGCCCCCTGGTGGTCAGTGCACATCACAGAGACCAGTCATTCTGCCATTTGGTCCATTTGCCATTTGGTCCATTATTATATAGGATTACTCATTCTGCCATTTGGTCCATTATTATATAGGATTACTCCTAGGCTACAATCCTACACAGCATGTTACTATATATATCAATACAAGATTAAATCAAGCACGAGAAAAAATAATGTAATCAAGACACATAGCAAACAGATGTATGAGGCTGCTGCCAGTGTAACATAACATAGTGTTTTACGGCAAACTTATTTATATATGAGTTGAAAAGAATAAACTCTAAAATAAAAAAGGATAGTAAATACATAAACCAGTAATAGTTGTTAATTGTTATTATCAAGGGTGATGTACTATACATAATTATATGTTATACTTTTATACGACTGGCAACATGGTAGGTTTGTTTATACCGGCATCACCGCAAACACACAATTAATGCACTCCACTACAACATTACAGCAGCTTCAACATCAGTAAGCAAGAGGCATTTTTCAGCTCCATTTTAATCTTTGGGACCACTATTGTGTATGCTGTCTGTCATTGAGCAAAGTACATACACACACAATAATTTTCCTATTTAAAATGTAGTGCCCAGATCTTGTTTTCTAATTACTTTAGTGAGCTGAATAGTATCCCTCCAAAATTCAATTCATGTCCACTTGGAACCTCAGAATATTACCTTATTTGGAAAAGGGTCTTTGTGGATATCATTATTTAATATGAGGTCATATTAGTTCAGGGTGGGCCTTAAATCCAATGGCCAGTATCCTTACAAGAACAGGAGAGGACACAGAGTGGTACACAAGGAAGAAGGCCCATGTGATGAAACAAGCAGAAATTGGATCCATGAAACTGGAAACCAAGGAATGCCAAAAATTACCAGCAAGCACCAAAAACTAGGAGAGATATATGTAACAAATTATCCTTCAGAGTCCCCTAAAAGAATCAGTCCTACTGATTGCAGAACTCTGGCTTTCTAAACTATGGAACAATAAATTTCTATTGTTTTTAAACCATCTAGTTCATGGTAACTTGTATGTAAGTCCTAGGAAAAGAATGCAGGTATCATTGTCCAATAAAAGGAATCAGGATTCCATGGAGAAATAGCTGATTTTAGGACTGAGGCAGGGAAAACACGAGACGAGCCTGGAACATTAAATTCTGGTGACAAAAAGTAAAGAAGTAGACACAGAAGCAAAACACCATGTTGGGTCCTATCAAAGAGACTCACAGGCCAAGCCAAGAGAGTTCCCAATGGCAAAAGTTTGAACAATTTAAACAATATAATAATAATGTAAAATATCATAACACAAAAAATAATGTAGTTTTGGCTAGTGTGACTCAGTTGGTTGGCATCATCCCATGCACCAAAAGGTTGCCAGTTCAATTCCTGGTCAGGACACATGCCCAGACTGCAGGCTGGATCCCTAGTAGGGAGGGTGCAGGAGGCAGCTAATTGATGGTATGCTCTCATATCGATGTTTCTCACTCTCTCTCTCTCTCTCTCTCTCTCTCTCTCTCTCTCTCTCTCCCCCTCCCTCCCTCCCTCTCTTTCTCTCTACCTTCCTCTCCCTCCCTCTCTAAAAATCAATTTTAAAATCTTAAAAATCATGTTAATCTCCATGAGGCTATACTGATATGAGTAAATAATTGAATAAAATAATGGGAGATATGGGATAAATCTTTCTTATGGAAGAACTTTAATTAATCAATATAGACTAAACTGCAGCATCCTGATCCATTCGTGAGTGGAGTGCTAAAATTAATAGGTGAAACAGGATCTTTGAATAGCCTTGAAGTTCCTTTACAAAATTTACTAAATATGGTAGAGTTTTAATATATGGTCACAGATTCTTTGATGCCCTTCTCTTTAAGAAATATAGCTTTATTCCCCTTGACTTTAGTGTGGGCTGAACTTAGTGACTTACTTCTAGCAAATGGAGTATGGAAAAAGAAAAATAGAAATTTTAGAGCAGAGAAACCTGACCGACATAATCAGTGATCAATATGAACCTCACCAGTGAAAAGTAATATTGTTATCATGCTTAATCCTAATGTAATGCAATAAAAAGAGTATGTAATATCTGTGGCATTCTTTCCCTAAGTCCCAAACTTCCATATATTCATGAGAAAACATCAGACATATCCAAACTAAGGGACATTTAGCAAAGTACCTAAGCAGTATCTTCAAAAATGTATCAATCATAAAGACAAGAAAAGACTGAGAAATTATCACAATTTGAAAGAGACATAAAAAACATGACAACTAAATGCAATGTGGGATCTGGGATTAAATCCAGAAACAGAAAACAAAGCAGTAGAAAACTTGGTGAAATCCAATCAAAGCCAAAGGTTTAATTAATAAAATGTACTAATGTGTAATTTCTTAGTTTTGACAAATATATCATAGTACTATAAGATATTAACATTAAAAGAAGTTGAATGAAGATTATACAGAAACTATTTTTGTCAGTCTTCTATAGATTTAGAATTATTTCAAAATTAAAACTTAAAAAAAAAATGCATAGCACCAAAATGTTGACATATAACTAATTTCAGATTCTTTACAAAGTTCAAAGACTTCAAAGTTCATCACTTTAATGATATGTGGGGTTAATCAAAAGCCCCCAAATAAATAACTTGTTCAAGGTCACAGAACACATTAGCAGTAGAGGAAAATTTTTACCAAAGATTAAAGGCCTATTTCTAAAAGAGTACATAATATTTCCTTTGAAATCAAGAGCTAAAGTGGCTAACAGAGCAACATTTCAGAAAAATCTCTTCTAAACTTCTTTGTGTTTTAGTAGCTTCCCAAAGGATTATGGATGTTGTACTCAACTTAGGGTTCCATTAAAAATGCAGCATAGTTTAATTTCAGAACTTTAAAAAATGTTGTTAAATTTTACATTTCTCTAACACAGGACTTCAAAGATTTATGGATAATTTCAGAGGAAATGACCCTTAGTATTGAGTGAATGAATTCATGCTGAAATGTTTGATTAAAGTTTTTTTTTAAAAAAAGGACTAGCTATTCATCCAGTTGCTAAGACTCTCAAAGGTTTAAAATGGTCTGTAAGTATTCAAATGGATTAAAGTAGCCAACTCATAATGGAACACTTTGAAAAAATATTTAGAACCAATTCTACCTCTGTGCCATAATTATTGTCTTATTCATCTTTTCATATTTTTATAATATATTCCCTCATAGTTTTAATGTCTAGTTACTGAACTTTGGATTAAAAAAAACTATCAAATTAAATATTTGATAATTTTTTAATAATGAAAACTGGACTCTAATCCAATTAATATGTCGAATCATAGCTGAGATTCTCAGAGCTTATTCTGCAAAAAGAAATCATTGAAAATATTTAAAACAATTTATTTGAGAAAAGATATTCTTAGTCAAATAGTTAAACTAATTCTATTTCAGTGAACACAAATTAATTCTAGGCTGTGAATACTTTAGTTCTATACTCATTCACATAATTTTATAATTTCTTTTCAACTTTGGTCTCAGAAATTTTTGATAGGTGAATTATTTTGTTCCTTGTAACTTAAAGTGATTGATTACAATTCAGATTAGGCCGATAAATTATGTGCTCTTCACAGTCCCTTCTCATACAGTTCCAAATACCTAATCAAGTACTTTTAGGAGAGTGTCAACACATGTTTTCCAGCACTCAGTAACTTTGTCATTAGAGTTGTGCAAAAATGGCTAAGTGGAGAAAAATAATTATATATGGCTTAATGTATATGGGGTTAATCAAAAGCCTAGTGTAAGTTTCATGCTACTGTCTGAAAAATTTATGCTGACATAAAGAGAATACATTTTTCACTTTGTAGTGCTGCTAATTTTTCCCTTACAATGCCACGATATTTTTCCTACCTATCAAATGTTTGATTGATTGAAGTGGGCTTCTTCATCTTAGTATGACACATTTCTAATACTGTTCATCGTCTAGAAAGATGAAACTTTCTGTGCTCTTATTGACTTATTATCTCTACAGAGGCTATGAGCTTTAGTTTAAGTTTTCTGTTCTCAATCTTTCCCATTCATTGAGAAGAGATTCAATGAATGTTTAGGAACACACCTAAGGTCAATTACCATGAAATCAGGGACTGTAAACTCAAATGACTGCAGTGGCCAGGCCAAGTAACTTAAGTAAAGTGGCCCGGCAGGGTGTTCCATCAGGGCAACTTCTGTATGAGGCAGCACTACTTTAGCAGCAGCTGATTGTTGTCGTGAGGGAAGGCATCCCTAACATTGACAGATGTTCCATTTTCAGGCAATGCCAGAAACTAGTATTTTCATTCAGAATCTCTTGGTTTTTTTAAATGCTGATTTTGTGTTTCATTTAAGCTGCTTAAACCAAACTATAACATGTCTGCAGGTTGTAATTGGCCAAACACCAACTTGAGCCCACTAATAATTCCTAATCACATTTTATAGCAATTGTCTGCTAATATGAAGAGAGTCAAAGCTGAAATTTCTCCCAAAGCCCCCCTTTTTTTAAGTTAAAATAATAGGGAGATTTTTAAGGGCTAATCTGTGTAAAAAGGAACATTTCTGAAAATCTGGGGAATAGATGAACACTATTGTAGTATTTTTCAAATAATGTTTTGAGAATCCTAGAATTCAAAAAGATATAAATAGGTGTTAAAAACTATAGATTCTGAATAATAGGTTGTGGACACTGTTTAAATAGTCTCTTAGAATCTTTAGTATGCCAACTTTAGGATATTTTCCCTCAATTCTAAAGGGTCATTTAAATTCAGATACCACTCAAAAAAATGTTGCATTTAACTTTACACAAACAGAGCCAACTATATTGAGAATTTAGGTAGATAAAGACAAAGATTTTCTTATACATTCATCAGAAAATAGAATTTTACAAATGAGACCTTTTCTGTCTGATCAGCAAAATAAATAACATATTTTTTGGCATACCATAAAATTTTAGTAGTTCATGTGTGCCATGAGATAAAAAAGGTTGAAAATCGCTATTGATGGAATCTTTAGTTACTGATTACCTTGAGGTCAGGACTGATTGTAGACCGTGAGGACATTGACAAATTTCTAGAGACTTCCAACTTATCCAATAAACTGTGTGTCACAAGTACCCTCAATCAACAAAGATATTTTAAAATCATGAAACAATATATTTTATAACATTAACTTAGGGATAGTCATTAAACCAGTTTTTTCACATAAACAATACTATGCACCTATGCATTCTGAAAAGTATATCATTATTTAAATGTATTAATTTGAAGAATATTTTACATTTATATAATAGACATGGGTAAAACTTAGCTCCTCCATTTGATTTGAATGACTTTCCTATATTGTAGCTTAATAAAAAGATAGCTCATAAAATAGTGAACTAATTAAAAATATGGGGATATTAAACCTATCTAGCTATATATAGCCTCCTTCCCTTTTGAAATGTGAAAGTGTAAAAAATCCCATCTATAATAATAAGAGTGTAATATGCTAATTAGACCAGATGTCCTTCTGGACATCCTTCTGGGATGAACCCGGGGCTGCAGCCATAGGATCAAGGCAGCCACCATGGCTGCGAGGGAGGGATCCAGGCAGCGGCAGCTGCGAAGGCCTACTCTTGCATGAATTTCGTGCATTGAGCCTCTAGTAATTTTATAATTCTGCATTTGGGGCCTGAAAGTCATTGTTATGTAAACTCTCAATATAAGTCACAGATACTAGTGCCCACCTGCAAACAAGAAATAGCTCTAGTCCTGGTTTAGCATAAGAATATTCCAAATAAGCAAAGCAACAAGTAATAATTGCTAAGAATTCTAGCTCTTTCCAGAAGTGGAGAGCATCTGTTAAAAACAACAAAACCCAAAAAGTCAACAGGCCACTGGGAAATAAGAGTCTTCGTGATAAGTAGGCTGTGTGCGCTCTGGACACTCAAGCAGGCCCAGGATGCTGCTTCCCATTAACACCTGAATGAGGACAGTTTTCTTCCCAGCTATTGAATTTTCCTTTTTGTCTTCCATAAACTTTGTTGAATAATAACAGTCTACATTTATATGTTTGGTTTAAACACACACACAGTCACACACAAACACAAATATACAGATCTTGTCGTCATAATACATTTACCACATTAAAGCTGCTATGATCTTAATTAAAGTATTACAAATATCACAAACACTTTCTATAAACATGAACATGTAAGTTAAAACCATGCTTGGTGACTCAGATCATTTGCATTCTCTTTCTTTATAATTTTAATCTTCTTAATCCTTATTCATTAACTCGATTTCAGATTAGTCCAAGGTCTTAAACACAATTAATTATATTGAAACTACAGTTTAAGATAAACCTATCAAATTAGAAAATTATAATTTATATCTAATATTGTTCAAAAAATGACATTAAAATTTTATTCAGACAGTTAAAACAGAAAAACACCCAAGGTGAACAATATTTGAGGTTCACAAGAACAAGTCTTTTTAAAAAACAGTTATTATAATTCAATATATTCAAACAAATGCTTACATTCCATGAATTTAAGTAGTTTGATCATTTGTCTGAGCCATAAAAGTAGTGAGGGAAATTTAGGAAGTTCAAAGAAATTGAAAGAAATAAAAATTCAAATCAAACATAAAAGAAAATGTTGCATTTGCATAATATTTCACACTACGGCAGGATCAAAATCACAGAGAAAACATACAACTAATTTTAGAGGAAATTATTAAGCTGATATATGCTGCTCCAGGATTTACCTTAATTAGCTATAATATATGAATTTGAATTCTTATTCTTTCAGTACTTATTTCACAATATATTAAAAATGTTTATTAATTTTGTTTGTGTCATTTTATGACTATTAGTTATTCCTGATTCTGTGTTTTATTTTTCCTTGTTTCTTAACTAGCAATCAACCATCATTATCAGAGCTTAATTTTCCTAAGCTGGAAGTTTCTGTGTCAGAATTTTTTCTTTGAAAAGCAGATATTTTTCTTCTGTCACTAAGTAATTCCTGATTTCCCTTATCTTAGATATGCATGAACACCAGTTTCAAAACACCTCTTTTAAATATGACAATTACATTATTTAATAAGTTTGTTTATTCTAGAAATAGGCAATTTTGCATAAACCTTTGTTTTGCTCAGAAAATACTTCATATTATATAACAGGAATATTCTCAAACTCTTTGGCAGGTTAGACAGAGTCTTTCTCTGGAGAAGATAAGTCCTTTCTCCAAGGGCTGGGTACTGGGAGGGAATTTCAGTTCCCATAAATGTCTAGAAGAAAGAGTTCATGTTCAAAGCATATGTCTTTTGATGTTTCATACATGCCCTTTTCTGGAGCCCTTATCCCATCAGATTGTGGATCAAGCTAGGGGCTTGAATATAAAATTTAACATGTTATCAAAACATAAAGCTTTTTCTAACATCTTGACTTCAGTAATTTGTGTACCATTATAGAACTTATCTACTTTGTATGAAAGAAAAAAGCACCCACTCAGAATGTTTCATGTATCTTAGCAACCATAATGGGAGGCCATGAATTTGCTGGGGAAGGCAGATACAAAAGGACACGTACTTTTCTGGCACCTTGAGTGTTCAAGATTTATAATATGAATTAAGGTTCATTCATACAATTGCTATACAAGCTAGGCATTGCTTGTTTTTTTGTTGTTGTTTTTTAAATATATCTTATTGATTTTTTTACATAGAGGAAGGAAGAGGGAGAGAGAGTTGGAAACATTGATGAGAGAGAAACATCAATCAGCTGCCTCCTGCACAACCCCTACTGGGGATGTGCCCGCAACCAAGTTACATGCTCTTGACTGGAATCGAACCTGGGACCCTTCAGTCCGCAGGCCGACGCTTTATCCACTGAGCCAAACAGGTTAGGGCAGCATGGCTTGTTTTAATATCAGAAATCTCTCATTTTCAAATCTTCCAAATCCAGTTTGAATCTTTAAATATTCGCAGGTATTTTTCATTTTTGATAGTGCAGCTGTCTCTTTTTTAATTACATATTTTTAATTACATGCCCCTATAGTATGGACAGATCTTTATGCCTGATAAATCTATAAGAAAGACTCTACAGGAGCATTGTCTATAGACTCAAAGGGACATACTTGCAAATAATTAATGTATTGTAGTTAATGATAGTCCTTTTACAAAGTATAGAGAGAGGCTTTTCTGACAGAATGGCAAGCAGAGATCTGGTATCATTTGGCAATTCAGCAAGGAGTCATAAGTTAATACAAATGCAAACACGTGCAAACAACTTCTGCACAGAAGGCAGACATGTTAAGCCAAATAAAAATGACATCAATGATGTCGGACATGACATGGGGCAACTTTTTCACACATGCAGTTGAGACTGGCCCATGATTTCTATAAAATGGCTGCTTTTATAATGCAGCAGTTTGAAGAGGTGAGTGTTACAGGGGGTGCCCACGAAGCTTATAAATACCCAGCACAGAGCAAAGGCAGGTACCAAATTCTCTGCACCTGCCGTTACTGGGGCGGTTCGGGAAGCCATTAAGACAGAAATAATCCAGATTGGTTTTAAAGTAGATTTACCCCAGACAACAAGATGACCATGAATCAGGCTCACAGGGAGTAAAATTCTATTGTTGCCTGGTGATAACCCTTAATACACTTAGAACCGAGGAAAGCAAGGCTGGCACAGGGGATCTGTGAAATATACTTCTTAGGCAGCACAATTTACTTAACTATGTTGAGTGTTTTCTGTGGATATTGCACTGGGACCCGCTAAGTAAATTGTCGAAAAATAAAAATAATAAAACGTACCAATTCTATATACATCTTATAAAATCTTTTAAAAACCAAGTAGAGTTTTACTTACAATAAAAAAATATATATATATAATGCAATGGAGTTCAGCTTTCAGAAAAACTGAGATTCCAGAATAAGTAAATAAAAATCTCTACCTAGTGTACAAATTATTTTAAGACAGTAGGAAATTCTGATGGGATAAGTGTGGATAAATCTAAATAAAAAGCTGAAGTTTTAGTCTTAGATAAGGGAAAAAAAGGGATCCTGGCTTATTTTACATTGTAAAGCTTTTCAGATGGCCCTGAAATTCATGTTGTCTTTGGAATTTCAGGACTTTTCTGGGTGTTTTAGGTCAAGATGTTTGAAATGCACCGGATCAGAGAGGGAGAGCAGTAAAAGAGAAATGCCAGTTCTACTGTTTCAACTTAAAATTTTATTTAAGCTTAAGAATTTGGAGCTTGTGAAATTTCTAGTAAGTCTCATCCCTTAGGCTAATTTAAAAACATAATGTAAGTACACGCCTGTTCCTAGCAACACTATTCACAATAGCCAACATAGACACTTGAAGCAACCCAAGTGTCCATTGACAGGTGAATGGATAAGAAAAATGAGTTTTATACATACAATAGAATATTACTTAGGCATAAAAAGAAATTCAGACACATGCAACAACACGGATGAACCTTTAGGACATTACTCATTATGAAATAAATGAGTTACAAAAGGACATATATTGTATGGTTTCACCTGTATGAGAAATCTATAGCAGTCCAAGCTATAAAGACAGAAAGTAGAATAATGATTTCTAGGAATTGCAGGAAGTGGAAATGGGGAACTGTGCAAGGAGCATAGAGTTTCAGTTTTGCAAAATGATAAATTTTGGGAAATGTTTGCACAACCCAGAAAATGTATTTAATACAACTCAGTTGTAAATTTATTGTAGTTAATAATGTTAAATACATTTAATTAATACACTTAATGGTTAAAGTGGTAATTTTAGGTTATGTGTATTTACCACAATTAAAAAACATAGACATTATCACCACAAAATGGAGCATTTTGAGTTAATATTTTTTTAATATTATGGATACACTATATATAGTGAGTTAATTATCTCTTCCAAAATTTAAACATTTTTTTAAAAAAAATTTTAAATAATTTTCCAAAAGCACTACTATGAGATAAGTAGATGCACATTTTTTTTAGATAGAGGACTTCCAAACCAAAGAATAATTCACACTGTGGCTTATCACAAGAGCAGTGGGATGCAGTAGGCTATGCACTGCAAACTTCAACAGCAGTTGGGGTTTTATTGTTTTTGTTTTTGTGGGGGGGGGGGTGAGTTGAAAAGAAAAGCAAAATTGTATTTTAAATGATTACTTATGGTTATTATAAACTAAATTAGATGTTGCTGAATCAATTTAGAACTTAAAGTATGAGAAAACCTACTAACAGAAAATTAAGACCTGGCCTTTCTTTGTCTTTCACTTCTACCTTCTTTCCTTGTGTAGTTGTTGCAATGTCTAATACCAACATCAGAAAGTAAAATAAATAGAATTATTTATTGTCATTGAATTAAGAGTCGGAAGATGAATGGAGATTTGTTGAGTAGTCACAAGTCCCCCAGTCCATTTTTATTCATAATGATACATTTTATCAAAGTTTCTAAACTTAACGTTGCTACATCCCATCATAACCCTTGTTAATATCTCTTCTACAAAAATATGTAATCACTTAATGAATTTGACTATTTATGGGAAATGTAGCAAAATTAATTTTATTTAAAGAAAGAAAAATTATTTCCACTACAGGATTGGCCCACATTTCCCTTTTCACCCACCCAAACTTTAGAAATGAAATGAAAGACCTACCAGCTGTGAGAATGCACTTATGTACACTCACAAGCTCACACGCTCACACACACACACACACACACACACACACACACACACACACTTAACTTGTGAACCACCAAAAGAGACCAAAGTAAGCAAAAGTCCTTTGATGAATGATAGGGATCTCCCTCATAAAGTTTTAGGATGATGATTTTTTCTAATTTTACGATATAATTAACATATAACATTGTGTAAGTTTAAGATGTACATGTTGCTTTGATATGTTTATATACTGCAAAATGATTACCATTAGCTAACACTTGCATCATGTCACATAATTACCACTTCTTTTTTTGGAGTGAGGACATTTAAGATTTGTTTTCTTTGCAACTTTCAAGCATATAATACACTATTATTAACTACATACAATCTTAATGCTGCATATTGACTCCCCAAAACTTACTCCAATTGTTTATACTCTTTGGCCAACATCTCCCCCATTCTCTCACCACCCCACAGTCTCTGGTAACCCCATTGTAGCCTCCTTTTATGAGTTTGCCTTTTTAAGATTCTGCTTGTGAGACCATGCAGTGCTTATCTTTCTCTGCCTTATTTCACTTAGTACGATGTCCCCAAGGTCCATCTACATTGTTGCAAATGGTAGAAAGTTCTTCTTTCTCAGGGATTAATAATATTTCATTTCATATATATCACATCTTATTTACTTATTCATTCATAGACACACACATTATTCCCATATATTGGCTATTGTGAATAACGCTGCAGTGAATGTGGGAATGCAGATAGCTCTTCAAGATCATGATTTCATTTCCTTTAAATACATACCCAGAAGTAGAATGCTATATTATTTGGTAGTTCTATATTTAATTTTTGAGAAACCTCCATTCTGCTTCAAATAGTGGCTTTTCACATCAACAGTGCATAAGAGTTTCCTTTTTTCAACATCCTTGTAAATACTTGTTAACTCCTATCTTGATGATAATAGCCATTGTATGAGGCAATATAATCATCATGTTTTGATTTGCATTTCCCTGATTAGTGATATTGAGCATATTTGTTTATTTTTATTTAATGTATTGGGCTGACCGTGGTTAATAAGATTCTATAATCATCATCTGTATGTTGTATTGTGTGTTCACTACCCAAAGTTAAGTCTCCTT
Organism: Ia io; assembly: GCA_025583905.1. Lineage (NCBI taxonomy): Eukaryota > Metazoa > Chordata > Mammalia > Chiroptera > Vespertilionidae > Ia > Ia io. The sequence goes on along the minus strand of JAJQQW010000005.1, from coordinate 73,594,902 downwards.
CCATCACCATTATCCCCCTTTTACCCTCTGCTACCTGCCCCCACCCCATTGTCCCCTGGTAGTCACCAGACTGTTATCTGTGTCTGAGTTTTTGTGTTTGTTTGGGGTTTTTTTTTGTTGTTTTTTTGCTTAACCCCTTCACCTTTTATACCCAGTCCCTTAATGCCCCTCTCCTCTGTTCTCTGTATCTATGAGTCTGTTTCTTTTTTTTATTTATTTATTTTATTTATTTAATTTTTTTTGTTAATCCTCACCCAAAGGTATTTCTCCATTGAATTTTTTAGAAAGAGTGGAAGGGGGAGAGGGGAGAGAAACATGGATGTGAGAGAGACACATCAATTGATTGCCTCCAACAAGCACCCCTACTGGGGCCAGAGATAGAGCCTGCAACCAAGGTATTTTCCCTTCACCAGAATGGAACCCAATGCTCTATCCACTGAGCAAAACCAGCCAGGGTGTGTCTGTTTCTATTTTTTCCCCATTTATTTACTTTGTTCATTTAATAGTTGACAAAGTAGGCAAGAACATACAATGGGGTAAAGACTGTCAAATTTCAGAGGGAAGGAAAGGGTGGGTGGGTAGGTGGGAAGAGATCAACCAAAAAACTTGTATTCATGTATGCATAACCCATGGACACAGACAATAGGGTGATGAAGGCCTGGGGCAGGTGGTGGGGCAGGCTAGAAGGGGTCAATGGGGGGAAAAAGGGGAACATATGTAATACTTTCAACAATAAAGATTTTTTAAAATAAATAATAATAAATAAATGGTGTCAGGAAAATTGGACAGATCTGTGCACAAAAAAACAAAACTAGAACACCTTCTTACACCATACGAAAGAATAAAATCAAAATGGATTAAAGACAAATGTAAGACTCAAAATCATAAAAATCCTAGAAGAAAACACAGGCAGTAAAAGCTCTGACATTTCCCCTAGCAATAGTTTTTCTGATATATCTCCTCAGGCAAGGGAAACAAAAGAAACAATAAATAAGTGGGACTACATCAAACTAAAAAGTTTTTGCAGAGCAAAAGTAACCATTAGCAAAATGAAAAGACAGCCCACTAAATGGGAGAAACATTCACCAGTGATAGATCTGATAAGGAATTAATACCCAAATTTTGTAAAAACTTATGCAACTCAACACTATAAAAGAAATCTATTTTAAAATTGGGCAAAGACTCTGAATAGACAAAGAGGACATACAGACGGCCAATAGACATATGAAAAGATTCTCAATGTCACTAAAAATCCAATTTCATTTTTGGCATATGTTATATTTTTATAAAACAACTATACATTTAAAAAATGTAGTTAATATTAAACATCTTTCAAACACTATTGTTTGAAGTAGTAGAATGACTCCCAATGGCATGTCACATACCCTTTTTAAATTTCTAATTCCCAAATACTGAAATAGTAACTTTGAATATACAACACTAGGGTTTGAAAAAATTTGATAAATTTGACTTCAGATTATTATAATATGTCAATGTAGATTCACCAATTGCAACAAATGTACCACTCTGTTGGGGGAGACTGTTAATAGGGGAGGCTGTACATGTGTGAGGTAAGGGCATACAGAAAATTTCTGTACCTTTCTATATTTCTGTAACCTTAAACTGCTACCCTCAAAATATTTTAATAATAATAATAATAATAATAATAATAATAAATTTAGTTTCATACTCAAACTTTTTTTGAAGGAAAACCTACATGGAAATACAAATGAATAGGAAAAAACATCTGTTAAAATACATTATTGACAAGGTGAACAAAGTCACAGCTGGGAGAAATATTTGCAGTACATATATCTAGCAAACTGCTAATATCCAGAATATATAAGGAACTTTTAACTCAATAATTTTTTTAAAAAAAGAAACAACCCAATTAAAAAATAAACTAAAAACTCTAAGGGCAATGAGCACATGAAAAAGTGTTCAACATAATTAATCATCACAAGTCGAAACTTAAACTATCCTTCACCTCAATTAGAATGCTAAAATGGAAACGCATACAAGTAAAAACATGTGCCTCTTAATGTAAACTGTTTCAACCATTTTGACAATAAAAAGGTTGCTAGTTTTTCCTCTGATCCAGAAATTTACTCCTATTTATTTAAGAGAAATGAAAACAAACATGCATTCATGAGACAATAATGTTTATTGCAGTTTTGTTCATATTGATCAAAGACTGAAAAAAATTAAATGTCCATAAAAAAGGAGAGAGAAAGAATGATGAAATCATGGCATATTCGTACAATGGAATACTGCTCAGCAATAAAACAAAACAAACTATTGATGTACACAACTACATAGATAAAGCACATATGGATGAAAGAAAACCATTCGTAAAAAGATTACATACTGTGTGATTACATTCATATGAATTTCATCAACACAAAATTACCGATTCTTTTTAACTTACACTGTGGTTATGGCCTGATTAACCCATCATAAATTGAAAATATTGTAAGTCAAAAATGCATTTAATACACCTAACCTACTGAGCTTCACAACTTAGCCAAGCCCACATTAAACACTTACATGAGCTTAGAGTTAGGTAAAATCCTCTTGCTGCTGCTGCCCAGTTTCATGACAAAGTAGAGTTTAAATTATCACTAGCCTGGGAAAAGATCAAAATGTAAAATTCAAAATACAGTTTCTACTGAATACCTATCACTTTCTCATCATCACAAAGTCGAAAAATGGCAAGTCAAACCACAGTCAGTCAGGAAACATCTGTAAACTATAGAGATAGAAATAGGAAAAATTATCTCTGGGCGAGGGACCCTAACTTGGAAAGTACACAAAGAAACTTTCTGAGGTGATGGAAATATTTTATATCTAGGTAGGAATGAATATTAAATGGGTCTTATGTTTGTTAAAACTTCACAAGTTCTGTACATTTAAAATTTTACCTCAATTAAAAAAAATAGGAACACATACAAAAGGTACATGATACAAAGGACTTTCCCAATATGTTTAATTGAGGAGTTTGAGATGAAGAGATTATCTGGATTATACTAGTTGGCCCAATGCAATCACACATATTCTTATTAATGGGAGGGAGGAGGGTCAGTGTCAGAGATGTGACAATAGAAGCAGAGGTTAGAAAGGGAGAGACACTTGAAGATACCACACTGTTGGCTTCAATGATGGAGGGATGGGCCATGAGCCAAACAATGTAGGCAACCTCTAAAAGCTAAAAAAGGCAAGGAAACAGGTTAACTCCTAGATATCCCAGAAAATTTATCAACATTTTGACTTTTGTCCAGTGAAAGCCTTTTCAGACTTCTGATCTTCAGAAATGTACTATTTTAAATCCAGTTTGTGATAATTTGTGAAAGTTTGGATGTGGGGTTTAGAGAGAGTGAGTAAGTAGATAAATTCCAACTAATAAAAGGCTAATATCATCAATTGAAATGAGGAAGATTATAGAGTAAGTTTTGGAGAAAAAATCCAGTAGTTCAGTTTTGGAGATGTTAAATTTGTGATGTCTCTGATTTATCAAAGTACAGGCATCCAAATGCGAGTTAGATAAACAAATTTGGTTGGTTCAGAAGAGAGGTTGGGGCTAAATCCATAATTGGGATTCAGGAATGTGTAGATAAAAATTTTAAATTATGAGCCTGGGCAAGATCACCAAAAAATAGAGTAGAGGTCCAAGAATTGAGTCATGGGGCACAACTCAAAGCATTAGAGTTTTATTGAATGAGATATTGGTACATCCAGAAAAAATATAAACATGATTGGCATCCAATGATTATCTTCAGGAATAACAAAAAAGACTTTTGTAGCAATATATTGTATTTACCAGAAAAGAAAAGGGGCTGGAAAGAATAATAAATCGAATTTTTTAAATTATAAAGTAAATTTCCCATAAATATAAGGTTAAACATAAGTCAATAAAAGGAAGATAACTTTATTGAAAGACTTTTAAATGTTTTACATGTTTTAGAAGCTACTAAAGATGTAATACAATGAACAAAATGAGAGCTGAAGAAGGATTAATTCTATTTACTCATGCTCTAGATAAAAATAAATATGCACATAACCATAGTCGATATTTGCTATTCAGTAATGTCCTTTAATGAGCAGAAAATTGGTGTTATAGAGCTCTGATATCATGTTCCAAAGTCAAAGCCTTGTGATTTAAGTAACCCCTGAAAAGCTTTACCATAATGATTTTCTTTTTAATATGTAAACTCATTAGGAGAAGGGGAATCTAGAGAGACTGGAAACTAGGAAAACTTAAACAAGCAAAATTGATGACCTTGCCAGACTCTACATATACGATTTTGATGTGTTAGTATACACTATAGATGAGTAGAGAAATTAATTAAGAAGGCAAGTCAATATTGGACAGTTCTAGTGAAATTAGAAAAAAACATCATATTGAAACAAGTAGTGGTAGATATTTTAGGCTTTAATTTAAGTTAAATTTTTGGAAAATTAAATAACTTATGAAGTAAATTAGATTTGATGATATATGATAAATTCTGAGCATAATTTCTTTTTTTTTTTAATTTCTTTATTGATTGAGGTATCACATATTTGTCCTCATCCCCCCATTCCCATCCCTCACCCCTCCCCACACATGCCCCCACCCCCCTGTTGTCCTTAACCGCTGGTTAGGCTCATATGCTTGCACACAAGTCCTTTGGTTGATCTCTCCCTCCCTACCCCCACCTTCCCTACCCTCCCCCTGAGGCCCGACAGTCTGATCCATGCCTCCTTGTTTCTGGGTCTGTTCTTGTTCATCAGTCTATATTGTTCATTATTTCCCCTAGATGAGTGAGATCATGTGCTATTAGAAATACACTTATAAGAACCGAAAATGAGACAAGCAATAATGGTTATGGTGACAGGCAAATGAATCAGTGTGTAGTGAGTTTCTTTCTGGGTCAACAGTTCTTTTGAGACCCAATTTCAATGTCCAACAGTTCCTTATGTGTACATGTCAGCAATGACATTTCAGTTCTGGATGGTGGACAAATGGTGGTAATGCAGGTCCGACTCTGTCTGGTTTGGTCCTGGGCAACCTGCAGTGATGCACAGCTGTTAACTGCTAGTATGGGAAGGCCACATCAGCGTCTTCCGTCTCTGGACTGCTTCTCTTCTGTCTTCATGGCTGGAATAGTCCTGTCGATTCCTCTCTGTTGCTGGAATCCACATGGTCTCGGAGTTGTTTTCTGAAAATATACAAACATATTCTCGACCAAAAGTTAATAAAGGAATATTTTTTCTATAAATTTGACTGGGGATCCTTTTTCATTTTTTGCCCAAATGATTTTCCTCTGGCTTGTTTTGTCACCTTGTGTGTTTTTCATGGGTGTCTTGCTTTTAGCCTTACAATTAATTTTCTAAAGTATTAATTTTCTAGATGTAATTTACTTACAAGATATTTTTCCTTACATGATATTCCTCTACTATCCCCTCCTTTTTTGATTTAAATGTTAGGAGGCTTTTGAAAATTTTATAATGTAGTCTTGATGGCTTTTAAATTTTAATTTTTTGCACTATAATATTACTGTTTTAGGTTCATTACATGGTGCACAATTTTATCATGAGATGAAGTACCAATAAAGATTTTAGTTAACACTTTAGGAACACCTTTTTTTCCAGTACAATTAATTTTTCTAGAATATTCGCTTGTTTCAACTAGCCAATTTAAATTTGCCTGAAAACTTGACTACTGTTTTACTATCAAATTTATTACTCTAACAACAATCTTATTTTACCCTGTAAATATTGGTGGAAGGGATTATTTGCCTTCTTGAGTAGGTCCTGAGCATACCTGGTGGTAGGCTGGATTTAGATATCGTAAACCCACTTCCCTGCACCATGGGTACAAGACAACTCAAACAATTCTTGTTGGAGTGAGAGGGCAGCTGCTGTCGGCCAAGTCTCTGTCGGTCACCTGGGTCCTGATCTGAGCTGGGCATGGGAAGCACGAAGCAGCCATGGGGGCAGGAGACCTCCCTCAGAAGGGGCTATGATTCAGGCCCCTGCAATGTTGGGGGGGTGAGGGTCTGTGCCCCACCTCTGTTGATCCCCAAATTCTCTCCTGATGGCCCCTCTGCGACTGTGCCTGTCTTAGGTTGTTCCTTCCTCGAGGAATCTTACCCGTCTCTGGCTAACCAGCCATCCTCCGGGGCCAAGCAGGGTGACGTGAGGTTCAGTTTTTGTCTCCTTGGTAGCCTATGCCCCCGTGGCCTCCATGCCCAGCACCTGCCATGGGATCCCCTCGCCTGCTGGCGGGGCCCCAGCACTGATCACATATCTTTTGGAACCCGGGTTTCTTCTCCAGGGAGGGCTCAGTTTGCCCCACTGGGTGAGAGACAGATCCATGGCACCAGTCATCATGAGACTTCAACCTCGACATGAACAGAGAGCTCATGCAACAGCTGTGAGCAATTGAATTGTGAGAAGAGGGTCTCTCTTGGCCTAAAGGGTAAGAGGGACCAATATAGAATGCTCAGGTGCCTTCCCAGGAGGCCCTCTACACAATGAAAAGGATTAAATCCTTACATGTCCTTTTTAAATTGCTGCCAGACATTCAAAGAATTAGTTTGTACATTTGCTTGGGATAATTGTATATTATGCTGTAGTAATTCTAAAGTATCGAGAGATGTGTTAAGTTTGTCTCCAAGCACCAAACAGATGACTTTTTTTTTTTTTATCCCCAAGGGTGCGAGGAACTATTACAAGTACTGGGGGTGATCCAAATCTGGGAAAAATTTTAATGATAGTGTAGAATAATATCATGCAAGGATATTCTTTGTTCTAGTCCATGGGAATTCCCTTTCAAACTGGCTGTCCATTTCTTTTTATATAGACAAGGTCTTAGTTACATTTTCTGCACCTCTACCGGGGGCACGTAGTGATAATAGTGACACCCTTTCTTTGGTGTCCACACAAGCCAGAAACCTCTCTTTAATTGTACACACAAAGGGGCATTATTTTGATTTCGTGTCATACAAAAGGGAAGATGGGTGGAGACCCCTGTGTATTTATACTTTCTTGCCCCACCCATGGACCTCCTGGATGTCCAGGGTGTTTGGTATTATTGGTAACTACATTAGTCAGGGGATCAGCCCATGTAAGGGGTCTTACCCATGAAGGGTCAGGAACATAAGACCAAAATACTTACCCTCTTGTCCCAGGTAAAATTACCGTACATCTGATGATTGCTAGCATGGCTAGAAAGGCGTTCTCAGGCATTCTTGGGTTTCTGATTACCTCACAATTTCTTCCCTGAGGTTTGATGTTCTGATTGATGTTTCTCTGTTTCTGGATCTATTTTTTCCCCATCAGTTTATGTTGTTCATTATATTCCACAAATGAGTGAGGTCATGTGATATGTATCTTTCTCTGCCTGGCTTATTTCACTAAGCATAATATTCTCCATCTCCATCCATATTGTTGCAAATGGTAAGAGCTCCTTCTTTTTTACCGCAGCGTAGTATTCCATTGTGTAGATGTACCACAGTTTTTTAATCCACTCATCTGCTGATGGGCACTTAGGCTGTTTCCAAATCTTAGCTATGGTGAATTGTGCTGCTATGAACATAGGGGTGCATAAATCCTTTCTGATTGATGTTTGCAGTTTCTTGGGATATATTCCTAGAAGTGGGATCACTGGGTCAAATGGGAGTTCTATTTTTAGTTTTTTAAGGAAACTCCATACTGTTCTCCACAGTGGCTGCACCAATCTGCATTCCCACCAGCAGTGCACGAGGGTTCCTTTTTCTCCACATCCTCGCCAGCACTTGTCATTTGTTGACTTGTTGATAATGGCCATTCTGACAGGTGTGAGATGGTACTGCATTGTTGTTTTGATTTGCATCTCTCTAATGATTAGTGATTTAGAGCAGGTTTTCATATGTCTCTTGGCCTTCCTTCTGTGTTCTTTCGAAAAGTGTCTATTTAGATCAGTTGCCCATTTTTTGATTGGGTTGTTTACCTTCTTTTTGTTAAGCTGCATGAGTTCCCTGTAAATGTTGGAGATTAAACCCTTATCGTTGACATCATTGGCAAATATGTTCTCCCATGTAGTGGGCTTTCTTGTTGTTTTATTGATGGTTTCCTTTGCCATGCAAAAGCTTTTTATTTTGATGTAGTCCCATTTGTTTATTTTCTCTTTAGCTTCCATTGCCCTAGGAGCAGTATCAGCGAAGAAGTTCTTTTGGCATATGTCAGAGATTTTTCTGCCTGTAGATTCCTCTAGTATTTTTATGGTTTCCTGTCTTATGTTTAAGTCCTTGATCCATTTTGAGTTTATTTTTGTGTATGGTGTAAGTTGGTGGTCTGGTTTCATTTTTTTGCATGTATCTGTCCAATTTTCCCAACACCATTTGTTGAAGAGACTGTCTTGACTCCATTGTATGTTCATGCCTCCTTTGTCAAATATTAATTGAGCATAGTGATTTGGATCGATTTCTGGGTTCTCTATTCTATTCCATTGATCTATATGTCTGTTCTTGTGCCAATACCAGGCTGTTTTGAGAACAGTGGCTTTGTAATACAGCTTGAAATCTGGTATGGAGATCCCACCTACTTTGTTCTTCTTTCTCAGGATTGCTGTGGCTATTCGGGGTCTTTTTTTATTCCAGATGAATTTTTGGAAAGTTCGTTCTAGGTCTGTGAAGTATGCCGTCGGTATTTTAATGGGAAGTGCATTGAAACTATAGATTGCTTTGGGTAGTATGGACATTTTGATGATGTTGATTCTACCAATCCATGAACATGGTATGTTCTTCCATCTGTTTATGTCTTCCTCTATCTCTTTTTTCAGTGTTGTGTAGTTTTCTGCGTATAGGTCTTTTACCTCCTTAGTTAAGTTTATTCCTAGGTATCTTAACTTTTTTGGTGTGATGGTAAATGGGATTGCTTTTTTAGTCTCTCTTTCTGTAAGTTCATTATTGGTGTATAGAAATGCCATAGATTTCTTAGCATTTATTTTGTGTCCTGCTACTCTGCCAAATTCATTTATTAAGTCTAGTAATTTTTTGATGGAGTCTTTAGGGTTTTCTAAGTACAGTATCATGTCATCTGCAAATAAGGACAGTTTTACTTCTTCTTTTCCAATTTGGATGCCTTTAATTTCTTCTTCTTGTCTGATTGCAATGGCTAGTATTTCCAACACTATGTTGAACAGGAGTGGTGAGAGTGGGCATCCCTGTCTTGTTCCTGTTCTTAGGGGAAATGGTTTTAGTTTTTGCCCATTGAGTATGATGTTGGCTGTGGGTTTGTCATATATGGCTTTTATTATGTTGAGGTATGATCCTTCTATTCCCAGCTTGCTGAGAGTTTTTATCAAGAAAGGGTGTTGGATTTTGTCAAATGCTTTTTCTGCATCAATTGATATGACTATATGGTTTTTATGTCTCAATTTGTTTATGTGATGTATCACGTTTATTGATTTGCAGATATTGTACCATCCTTGCATCCCAGGGATAAATCCTACTTGGTCGTGGTGTATGATCTTTCTGATGTATTGCTGGATTCGATTTGCTAGAATTTTGTTGAGGATTTTGGCATCTATGTTCATGAGGGATATTGGCCTGTAATTCTCTTTCATTGTGTTATCTTTATCTGGTTTTGGTATTAGGGTGATGCTGGCTTCATAGAAGGAGCTTGGAAGTGTTCCTTCTTCTTGAATTTTGTGGAATAGTCTGAGGAGGATAGGTTTTAGCTCTTCCTTGAATGTTTTATAAAACTCCCCTGTGAAGCCATCTGGCCCCGGGCTTTTGTTTGCTGGAAGCTTTTTGATAACTGCTTCAATTTCTTCCATAGTTATCAGCCTATTGAGATTTTTAATCTCTTCCTGAGTAAGTTTTGGAAGGTTGTGTTTTTCTAGGAATGTATCCATTTCCTCCAGATTGTCTAGTTTGTTGGAGTAGAGTTGTTCATAGTATTTTTTGACAATCCTTTGTATTTCTGTGGGGTCTGTTGTTATTTCACCTCTTTCATTTCTGATTTTGTTTATTTGGGTCCTCTCTCTTTGCTTCTTGGTGAGCCTGGCTAGAGGTTCATCAATCTTGTTTATCCTTTCAAAGAACCAGCTCTTGGTTTTGTTGATCTTGTGTATTGTTTTTTTGGTCTCTATGTCATTCATTTTTGCTCTGATCTTTATTATTTCCTTTCTTCTGCTCACTGTGGGCTTTTCTTGTTGCTCCCTTTCTAATTTTTTGAGTTGTTGAGTTAGATGATCTATTACCATTTTTTCTTGTTTTTTGAGGTAGGCCTGTAGAGCTATACATTTCCCTCTCAGGACTGCCTTCATTGTGTCCCATAATTTCTATATTTTTATTAAAATACTGAATTATGTATCAGAATTTTAAGGTAATATGGAATGAAATTTTTATTTACTTATTAGAATGCTTTAACAGTGTATCCAAAGGGAATTTATCCATTAGATGAGTGATTTTCAACCTTTTTCATCTCAAGGAACACAAACTAATTACTAAAATTGTGCAGCACACACACAAATATATTTTTTGCCAATCAGACAAAAAAATAGGTTATTATTTTAATTTGTTCACACCAGACAGGTATTGTTGAGTTGTCGTTTTTTTATTTGACAATCTAAGGGAAAAGAGGTCAGTGTCCCTGACTAAATAGTCAGGTATCGCATATTTTAAAAATTCTTGCAACAATTGTGCTTTTTGTGGCGTATCAGTTGAAAATCCCTGAATTAAACCAATGTTAATTATACTCCAAGCATGCTTATGTACTGTTTCCCATGAGAGGCAGAACTGAAGTATATAAAGATAGCATAAAGTAAATTATTTTGGTGATAAATGCAGGGGCAGAATGGATAAGAAAAGAGAAGAATCAGGGTTGAGTGAAGGTGATTATTTGATGTAAGGGGTCAGGGAAGGCCTCACAATTAATATGACACCTGAGGCTGAAAGAAATGAGTAATTAACATTTTGGGGTAAAGGTCTAGAAGAAAAATCTTCTAAAAATTAAGAATGGCAATTCCAATAGCTTTTTAAATTTTTAATTGAATTTATTGGGATAACATCTATACTAATAAAAGGGTAATATGCTAATTAGGGCGGACATCTTCTGGAAGTCCATCCAGACAAAGCCACAGCAGCTGCGAGGGCCTAGGGCCGGCGTCATGTGGGAGAGGCGGGCGGGTCCGGCCCTTGTGCAGGAGGGGTGGGCCAGTCCAGCACCACAGTTCCAGTGCCGCAGCCCCTTTTGCAGAGGCGGTGAGAAGGCACCACCACGCCCCCTTCCACAAAGGTGGCTTGGGACAGGCCGCAGTGCGGCCTGGTCCCAGTGCTGCCCCTTCTGCAGAGGCAGCCACAGAGGCAGTAGCACAGGCCCGGTCTAGGCACCACGCCTCTTCAATGCAATCTGCTGTGCCTCAAATTCCCACAGCGCCTCCCCCAGCCGGCCTGGCCCCAGATCGCCCCCATCCGCCAGTTGGTGGGAGTTGGGGCCAGCGCTAAGAAGTGAGGGCCGAGGGCCAGCAGCTGCAGTGGCCGGCAGTGGCAGCAGCAGCGGGGTGATGGGGGCAGCGCCTTCCCCTGATCAGCCCAGTCGCCTCCCACAGAGGAGGACATCCCCTGAGGGCTCCTGGACTGTGAGATGGGGCAGGCCGGGTTGAGGGACCCCCTCCCCCCAGTGCACGAATTTTCATGCACTGGGCCTCTAGTTGGTTAATAAAATTATATAGGTTTCAAGTGTACAATTCTCTACTACATCATTTGTATAATGTATTGTGTGTTCACCACCCCAAATCAAGTCCATTTCCATCACTACTTATCTCCTCTATAAGCTCTTCTACCTCTCCCGACCCCCCTTTCCCTCTGGTAATTGTCTGAGTCTGTGAGTTGCTTTTGTTTTGTTTGTTTGTTTGTTACTTAATCCCTTGAAGTGTGTTTATGTTTGTCACCTTGAAAGAACAAGATACAGTGAGCCTGGACAGAGTATAATGGAGAGAGTAGTGAAAGGACAAATCATGTAGAGTTTTGGCTTTCACTGTGAAAGAAAAGAAATACCACTGAACAGTTTAGAATGAAAAAAAATAAAATACTTTGACTTATACTTTTTTAAAGGATGACTCTGCTTGTGACTGGGCCAGATGAAAAGACTGAGCACCATAGGGTCTTAGATTAGCAGTTAAATGTTCCAACCTAGAAGCTTCACGTCACTCATGCTCAAGCTTCTTTGGCAGAATTAGAAACCTGTCACACAACACCTTAACCAGGTAATTAAAGTTAATATCAGCAGTTACAGGACAGAATTAACATTGTATAGCTCTTGATGAGATACATCATGAAGAGCACAGGATTACTTCTTTGTTTACCTGAAAGAATGTATAACCCAGATACAAACAGGAAGAAACATCATATATACCCCAATTGTGCAAAGATCTACCAATTAGTTGGCATGTACTCAATAAAAGTGTCAGTCACAAAAGAAAAAGTCGCCCTGTGAAACTATTCCAGATTGAAGAATATAAAGGGACATGGAAACTAGAAAGTGTTACTTTTTGTTTTATTTTGCTTTGTTGCCATAAAGAACTTTATTAAATTTCAATATCTGAGTGGAATTTCTGAGTTATTGGTAGTATTGTAGTACTGTTGATTTCCTAGAGGTGGTGATTATTTCAGTGGTATACTGATAAACAGGCTCTCCTGAGATGGTGGTCAGGAAGTCCAGGTATGTAACATTTACTGCTTTCCCAGATTTGTAACAATTGTGATATAACTACTCCCACAATGGCTGCTTTCAAACACTAATGTGAAATCACTGAGAGGACTGGAGAAGAGCTGTACATATTCGGCTCTTGAGAGCCAATGCAAACTAGTTGTGGCACACCAGTAATGGACTAAGGTTAGGCACGAAGGTATACTTGGCTTTTAGTTACAACTGGCATCATGTTTGCAACTTATTCTCAGTGGGTTCCAAAAATAATTAGGTGGAGGTGGGTGGGCAGGAAGAGATTAACCGAAGAATTTATATGCATATATGCATAACCCAGGGACACACACAATAGTGTGGTGAAGGCCTGGGGCCGGGAGAGGGAGCAGGCTAGAATGGGTCAATGGGGAAAAAAGGGTACATGTGTATTACTTTCAACAATAAAAATAAAGAGAAAATAATAATAATTATATAAAGTAAATATACATCTATATATATGTATATATATATATGTATATATATATATATACATATATCATATTTACATATTGAGAGAGAGAGAGTGATAAAGCAAAGAAATAAAATGGGCAAAAGCTTATGGGAATGTTTTAAAATATTCTTTCAATTTTTTCTATACATTTTAATTATTTCAAAATAAAAAATTAACCAAAAAGAGAATTACAAAAGAGTAATTGGATAAGAATGCAGTTGATAAAACAAGTCACTATTTTGGATAATAAAGCAGATAAAAACAAATGCAATTTTATATACCAGATTCAATGCCAAAAATAATAATTTAAACAAATAATATCCTTAGAAGATAAAAAATAACTTTGTACCACAGAACAGCAATGAGTTCTAAGCCATTGTGCTCTCGAAACTAGAGGTGATATTTTTGTCTATTTGAAACATTCTAATATTGCTATAGTCCATAAGTGCTTCAAAATAATGAATAATCAGTCAATATCCAATATCATATTCTTAGATTATGTATTAAATTCATAAAGATAGATCAGAGATTTGATGATAGTAGAAACTCAGCAGTGGGCAAATTGATTAAATGTACTTTGTCCATGAATAAAGGAGTTTTTGATTTATGGACTCTCGGTAGATTAATCTGAGACCACATGGAGCAGTGAAGCAGAGTAGCAAACCTGATTTGTGGGAATTTAAAAGAACAACCTGAGGAGAAGTAGAAAATTGATTATTCTTTACAATTTTTTGTGGGGCTGAAGAATAAAATAAGAAAATGTGACTACTAATTTTCCAATTTGCTTAAGTAATCATTACCTTTAAAATATTTTTTAAAAACTAAATATTTTATGATATAGACTAAAATTGCATAAGCATAATTTTATGCCTATATATGTAAGGAAAATATTTAAGATTAATATACTCAGTGAGGTAGATTTTTATAATTTGTACTATTCCATGCACATTGACTACTGAAAGAAATGATCCATTTTAATATAGATCCCTATTTTTGAGACTTTGTGACTGTGTCTTCTTTGAAGCAGATGAGGAAGGTGCAACAAAGAACAAAAGGGAAATGGTTTCCATGCTTAAATATCAACTCTTCAACTGATTTTCTTCTATGAAAAAGGAAGAACTTTAAACCTGTTTTGTGCAAATTTTTTTTTCTATGCAAAGATTTCTTACTCTCCAGCCTTTTCTCCCCTTATGTCATATATATTAAAGTAATAGAGTCAAAATGTTCCTCAATAGCAGCTGGAAAATTATCCATCCTTCATTTTATGCTAAGATTCAACACTAACAAGTATCATTCATTTTTTCCTTCATACAATACTTTTTAAAAAAAGAAGTCTGTCTATATAAAACCCTAATATGCAACTCGACTGAACAGTGTAATGACCAGTCGCTATGACATGCACTGACCACCAGGGGGCAGATACTCAATGCAGGAGCTGCCCCCAGCCCGCAGGCTCCAACCAGCTGCAGCGGCAGGGGGCAGGGTCAGTGAGCGGGCAGCACCAGGCCAGCCAAGATGGGTACAAGCAGGGACCCCGATCACCCGGCTGGTTGCCCCACAGATCAGCCCTGGTGGCTAGCCAGGCCTAGGGACCCTACCCATGCATGAATTTTGTGCACCAGGCCTCTAGTTTACCATAATAAGGAAATACAATGACACTGCCATGAACAAAACATGATAGAAAAGAATCAATTAACCAAAATCACTTTCTCATTTTTCTTCTGCATTCATATTTTAATCACAAGGCCAAAAACCAAATACATTTATAGGTTTTGTCCTATAATTTTAATAGATAACGTATACTGCTCCATTCCTTCATACACGTACTATCCATAGCTCACTGATGGTCAGTGAATGATGGTCCTGAGAATAGATAGGCCCCTTAATCATCAACAAAAGATTTAACTAATTTTTAAGATGTGCACAAGTACTTATTTCTAATAGTAGCATTATTCATAATGATTCCAGAAAGGAAGACAATTTTCTAAATGTTACTAAAACAGGAATTTTTAGGGGTGAAAAAATACAGGTTTAGGAAATTTTAGAAATTAAGAGGACTATGGAAGAACCACAGGGCTGCAGAGCTACAGAAGGTATAGCTCCATAGAATGGGGAAACTGAAAAGCTGCAACATGTACATTTCCATAGAATGGGGGAACTAGGAACAGCAAAAGGTCTATATTTACAAAATAAAGAGAAGGAAGCCCTTCATCCAGAAGGAGAAGAAACCCCAAAGGGAATATGAAAACAATAAGGAAGGAGTGGGGGAGAACTTCACATGTCCCATGTGAGGTTTGACCTTTGAGCTCAGAAGTTACTATAGTAACCAGTCCAAGGAAATACCGATCAGAGGGGATATCAAGGCACAAGAATCTGCTGGCTTTATAAACCATGGAAACAGGGACTCAGTGGGACCCTTTCCGCCTCCCCACATGGAGTCTGTGCTGTGAGATTCTTTCCCTTTCCCCACATGGGAGTCTTTACTTATTCTTCAATAAAATTTCTACCTTTGCTATACCACATTCCGTCCGTGGATTCCTTCTTCGACTCCACCGGACAAGAGCCCGGGAACCAATCTGCCCAGGGGAATACTGCGTTTTCCAGTCCAAAAATTCTGTTTCATTACTATGTTCTCTTTAGTGGAATATGGTATAATGCATTCCATAATATCAAATCATTATCATTATATAACAAATTTAAATAAATAATTACAAAGCAGTTGCTAGAGAAAGGCCCCATTTTCCAATTGGGAACATACCCCAATATTTTCTTTAGTTTCCTTAGCTTTATTTTTTCTTTCCTTTACTTCTTTTGCATACCTGTTCTTTTTTAAATTTTCTTTTACAAAGGTTCCACTCTTTTTTTTCAGTGTTACTGAGAAATAATTGACATTCCGGGACACTGTATAAGCTTAAGGTGTACAACATGACGCTTTGATTTATATATATTGTTAAATGATTATAATAGGTTTAGTTAACATCCATCATCTCACATAGATATAATAAAAAACAAGAAAAAATGTCTCCTTGTGATTAGAACTCTTAGAATCAACTCTCTTTAACAACTGTCCTATGCATAATACAATAGTGTTAACTATAATCATCATGTTGTACATCACATCCCCACGCCTTATTTATTTTATAACTGGAAGTTTTTACCTCTTAACTTCCCTTCACCCATTGTGCCCACATCCAGCCCCAAGTACACTGTATTTTCTGCAAAATATAATCCAATTTCCTAACTAAAAAATATGTTTAAATTTTATTGACAGTATTAATCAAAACACCCACTGATTCAGTAGTCTAGTTTAATAATTCTTTACTACTAAATGTAACAACAGTAGGATATTCTCTGCATTCAGTTGATGAATCAAACCAATGAATAGACTGTGATTCTTAAAAACTTAGGGTCTCTAACATCAACACTAATAAAAAATATTTAAAGAAACTTACAAAATGAACCAAAGAAAATTAGTTGTTAATCCTGGGTGTATAAAAAAGTGCGAATATTAACTAGTATGAAGTAAAAGCCACCAAAGGAACGTGATTTGAATTCTAAATCATGCATTTGTATTTAAAGTCAAGTAGTATAATGTTTATACCTGACACTACCATGAAAAACACTCAAATAGAAAAACAGCTTCCTGTCTAACAAAAGAAACCCTCATTTCTTCATATCTGTACTATTCATACAACCTTTCTAAGTTTATTAGTATAATTGTATTATACACATTAATTTGAAAAGCATTTAATGAGAGCACACTTGACAAAGCAGCAAGATTATAAATATATTATTTACATTCTTCATCATTTTTATTTAGATGAGATTTCTGGGCTAATAAAAGAAAAGAAATGTTACAGCCTAAGTATCTGACAATGTTAGGTTCTCTAAGGCCATTCTTTTAAAAAGAGTGTCATTGAAGAATACTTCTTTGTGATTTAAAAAAATATTTGCTAAGGACATATTTTTTAACATATATTACTTAAATATACTCAGAACAAAACAAACATCACAGTTAAATAGATTTTTGAAGTGTTGTATACCAAATTATCACTTGAAAAATTACATAGTCAAGTATTTGAGAAACCCTGACAAAAGAAACAGGTAGAAGAATATTTAGGTATACTCTAGTTTTTTGTTGTTTGTTTGTTTTTTTAATATCACTTTAAAAGTTCAAAACAAGGTACCTGAGTAGTATGTATGGTGTGCAAAGAACCATGAGGTTCACATAATTCAGTCCGCTGTTAAGATTGCATTAAATGAAATAACTTCTAGAATAGCCAAACCGAGGATTTGAGTTGTTATAAATTTTGATTATTATCCCAGGAAAAGGAGTTTAGAGACAGGAAAGGCAGTTTTAGGGAAAGGGGGTCCATGGGAGAGGAATGCATATGTAATTGATGGAGACATCAAGATTGATTTTCTTACATTCACAGAGGATGAAGGGATGTTACAAGATAAAGGGAAGAAGAAGAGTGGGGGCACTGGGTGAGCTCTGAGGCTTTGAAACTGATACCATGCAGGAAAATAGCCAATTAGGAAAGCACAGGGGACATAAATTAAAGGAAAGGTCCAATTAGAAAGGATCATGTTCAGACAAAGAAGCTACCAGCATATATAAACCAGTAGACAAACTCAGAGAGCTGGGCTGGATTTTTCCCATTTTAGAGAGAGAGCAGGTTTTTCCCTTTGGGGACCCCTACCCAAGGGGAGTTTGTATATGCTTGCAATAAACTTCTACACAGTTACCTAAAATACTAGTTCGTGAATTTTATTCAAACCTCATAGGACAAGAACCCACAATGAGAGTCCAAACTCAACAAATTCCATGTCTCACCAGTTCGTAAAATTTTCACCAAAAAAAATGATCCTGCTGAAAGAATAATCATACTTCTAGAGCTACACTATAAAGAAACATATAAAATATTTCCCATTCTAGCTAAGAAGAAGTAGATAAGAGGAAAATGATGCAATATTTTAAGGGGGAAATGAATTCAGGAGAAGTAATGAGGTCAAGATAATTAAATGAGTTTTATCAAGTTCAAATATAAAAATGAATACAGAAAAACTGGATTCACACTTCTGACTGAATAAAACAAACAAAATAAGAATAACAACAAAATACCATGAAACATTGTCTCAAGACATTGGGCAGCAGGCATCAAAGGCACTGCTCCCCGACAGATGGGAAATAATAGAAGTGAACCTTAACATTGACCCAGAGTGCTGACTGGATAAAGTTTCCAAGCAGCAATGTAGGAAGAGGAGACCATGGTGCAGAACTATGTGGTCTTCCTGAATTAAGTAGACTGAGTTAGGAATCCAGGAAAGCCAAAGCATTCAGAGTTTGACAAGAAAATAGAGCATAAAAAAGACAATGTCAGATAAAAGGAATTTAAACATGTCTTGGAATAAAACTCAAAAATATTTATTGAAATACAAATTATCCAGCACCAGCACAGTAAAATCACAATGTTTGACAACCAATTAAAATTTATAAGACTTTCAAAGAAAAAGAAAAATACTATCCAAAATTAAGAAAAAAAAGTCAATCGAACCATGCCAGAAATGACACATTGATAGATTTATCAGATAAGGTCACGAAAACTTATTACAATTGTATTTCGTATGCTCAAGGAGCCAGAGGGTATTAGAACACATTAAGTAATGATAATGACAATATACAGGAGATATAAGTTGTAATTCTAGAGATGAAAATGACTGTGTCTGAGATCAAAGATACACCTAGGTAAAATAAATTAAAAATTAGACATAGAAAAAAACATTCTTGAATACATAGCAATGGAAACCACCCAAAATAAACATAGATATGAGTGAAAAAAAAATTGAACAGAACATTAAAGAGCTGTGAAAAAATTTCAGGCTTCCCAATATATGTATAATAAGAGTATTAGAAGAAAAGGAGAGAGGCAGGGGACACGAAAAGTATTTGAATAATTAAGGCCAAATTTTTCAAAATTTGATGAAAATCAAAAACTTGCAAGTCAAAGAAGCTGAACACAAAAAGAGGAAAACTTCAAGACAAATCACAATCAAATTGCTTAAGCCAAATGATATAAAGAAAATTATAAAAGCAGCCAGAGGAAAAAAGACACAAAACATACAATCCAAAGATAGCTGATTTATTGCCATCAACAAGTTCAACTAATGGACCAATAATTTTAAAATATCAAATAAATAATTCTCTCAACCTACAATTCTTTATATAGGAAAAACATTTTTCAAAATAGAAGTTGAAATAAAGATTATTTTGCCACACTAGAGCTGAAAAAATTATCAATAGATCTGAATACAAGATATGTCAAAGGAAAATTTCCAAAATGAAGAAAATTAATAACAGAGAGAAATAGAAACTTATAAAGGGAAGGGGGAGACTAAAAATAGTCACTATGTGGATAAATACATTTCATTTTGCTTTATTACATTTTAAAAACACTTTAGAGGTTATGTATGATTTAAAACAAAAATAAGAAAAATATGTCAGGTTTATAACATATATCAAAATAAAATATATGATACTAGCACAAAGACCAGAAGGGGAAAAATGAAAGTATCCTGTCTAATAAAAGAGTAATATGCAAATTGACCATCACTCCAAAACACAAGATGGCTGCCCCCATGTAGACACAAGATGGCCTCCACAAGATGGCCAGCAGGGGAGGGCAGTTGGGAAGGACCTGGTCTGCAAGGGAGGGCAGTTGGGGACAATCAAGCCTGCAGGGGAGGGCAGTTAGGGGTGACCAGGCCTTCAGGGGAGGGCAGTTAGTGGTGACTAGGCCTGCAGGGGAGGGCAGTTAGGGGCAATCGGGCTGGCAGGTGAGCAGTTAGGCATCAATCAGGCTGGCAGGGGAGTGGTTAGGGGGTGCAGGCTGGCAGGCATAAGCAGTTAGGGGCAATCAGGAAAGCAGGCAGGCAAGCAGTTGGGAGCCAGCAGTCCTGGATTGGAGAGGGTGCAGGCTGGGCTGAGGGACACACTCCCCCATGCATGAATTTGTGCACTGGGCCTCTAGTACCCTTATAAGATTCTTATACCATACATAAAGTAATATGTAATATCACTGAATGGTGGGCAGTGATAAATCAAATGTACATATTATAAAACATAAATCAACCATTATATTAAGAAAAAAGTTGCCAACAAATAAAAGTTAAGCCAATAAGCCAACAAATAAAATTTAAAAACCATAAAATATTATCCAATTTTTTTAAAGAGCATAAAAAAAGAGGGAAGAGGAAAAAAAATGATGTTAACACTATTCAAACGAAAACTTTAGGGCCTATAATTAATATCAGACAAAATAAGTTTTAGAGCAAGATTTTTACTTGGGATAAAAAAGGTAATTTTATAATGATAAAGGCCCCAATTCATCAAGAAGTTAAAATAACATTAAATGTTTGTCTCTAATAAAAGAACTTTAGGATATATGAAATAACAACTGATAGAACTGGAAAAAGTTAGACAAATTCACAATTATAGTTGAAGATTTCAACATCTTTCCCTCTCAGTAATTGATAGAATAGGTAGAGAGAAATCAGTAAGGATTTAAAAGTGAGCCTAGCTCAGCTGGTATAGCTCAGTGATTGAGTGTTGACCTACTGTCAGGGCACATGCCTGAGTTGTGGGCTCCATTTCTGGTGGAGGGGCATGTAGAAGTCAGCCAATCAATGATTTGCTCTCATAATTGATGTTTCTATCTCTGTCTCCCTCTCACCATTCCTCTCTGAAATCAATAAAAAATATCTTTTAAAATAAAATAAAATAAAATAAAATAAAATAAAATAAAATAAAAGTGAGCCTAGACTCCATGGTAGATATCATTGCTGCACTTTTCCTACATTTGTGTGGTTTAAATTTAAGAATGCTATAAGGAAATAATAGAGGAAATTATTTTATGGGCAAAAGTTTGAATGGGGTGGGGGGTGCCAATACCCTTTTTCTTAGTAATTTAACCATAACTTTGGTACTATATATACTAAAAATAACTGTTTTAGTTTATTCTAATTTATATCCTAATTTTATTTAGCCCATTCTGTTTTTAATAATTCAAATATCTTATATATATACTAGAGGCCCAGTGCATGAAATTTGTGCACTGGGGGGGGGGGGGGGGGCTGTCCCTCAGCCCAGCCTGCACCCTCTCCAATCGGGAGCCCTTGGGGGATGTCCAACTGCCGGTTTGGGCCCGATCCCACCAGCAGTTGGACATCCCTCTCACAATCCAGGACTGCCGACTCCCAACTGCTCACCTGCCTGCCTGCCTGATTGCCCCTAACCCCTTCTGCCTGCCAGCCTGATCACCCCCTAACTACTCCCCTGCCGGCCTGATTAACAGCTAACTGCTCCCCTGCCGGCCCGATCGCCCCCAACTGCCCTCCCCTGCAAGCCTGGTCACCCCCAACTGCCCTCCTCTGCCGGCCAATTTGGTTCTGATTGGTCGGTTTCTATGCCAGTCAGCGTCAAAAGCTCTGCCTCCTAGGCAGCCATTGGCTCCTCACAGTTCACCAGGATTTGGTTCTGATTGGTTGGTTTCTATGCCAGTCAGTGTCAAAAGCTCTGCCTCCTAGGCAGCCATTGGCTCCTCACACTTCACCCAGATTTGGTTTTGATTGGTCGGTCTCTATGCCAGTCAACATCTCTGGGCCTATCAACAGGGCCTAATCAGAAAGGCAAGGCTGTTCAGCAGCCCCAGTGGAGGCCTGGAGAGAAATGGAGGCCCGACTGCTGGCCAGTCCCAGAGAGAAAGAGAGAGGCAAGTGCTGATCAACAGCTATCACAGAGGCTACAGATCAGACCCTGTTTCTCTCTTCATGCCTCTCTCCAGGCCTGATTCACAGCCCCATCAGCAGTCAGTGCTGGGTCACCACGCCTGCTGCCATAGCAGTCAGGGCTGGGTCGCCACAGCAACCCAGCGCTGACTGCAGGACTGACTTCCGATTGGTCAAGCCTCCAGTCATGACAGACCCAGGGTTTTTATGTATTAGGATCTATTGATGTCAACAAAGTGATTTATATATACCTGCTCTAAATAAAATAAATATAATATGATAATTTTGTATTTTATAGTGAGAAAAGGTACCAGTATACTTTCTTGTATCTATAATCCTTTTATTTAATTAGAAAGAGCTTACATACTGGTAAGTCCCAGTAAAAATTTAATTATTAATAATATTTTTGAAATAGAATCACCAAACCAGTATTACATAAAATGTTGAAGGATCTTCTTTAAGAAGAAGAAAAATAAAAGATAAAAAATATGAGCAATAAAATGGCAGTAAATACATATCTATCAACAATTGAATCTAAAATACAAAATAAACAGAATAGAACAGATACAAAGAATACTCTGACAGTTACCACATGGGTGAGGAGTTGGGAGGGAGGATGGGTAAAAAAGATGAAGGAATTAAGAAGTACAAATTGTTACAAAATAGTCATGGGGATTTAAAGTAGAGTTTAGGGAATAGAAGCATAATATTGTAATAACTACGTATTGTGGGAATATTGGGGGCCAGGCGGGAGCCCACCTCTAGTGGGAAGACTACCTGCTGCTCTGGCCTTGCTATCTCTTTTAGTGAGACTATGGGATACACCCATAGCCTTTAGGCAGGAATCTCTAATAACAGAAATTTACATAAGACAAACAGAGGTGGAGGCTGCTTCAGCTAACAATGTTTCAACTAAACAGTGAGCGAACTAGCTCTGACCTTTCAGAGCAATGAAAGTTGTTGACCAGCCTTCCCGGTTCCTTGTCCATATCTTTCTAATTAGTGAGACAATGATCGGTTTCCGGCAACGTATGGTGTCAGATGGTACGAAATTTATTGGGATGATCACTTAGTAAGTTATATAATATCTAATCACTGGGATGTACACCTGAAACTAATATAATCTTGTCTGACAAATGTTTGAAAAATAAAACATGATTGAAATAAAAATAATAGATCACATATTTCCATGCCTTTAAAAAAGAAATAAACATATGTTAACTTAAACACACATACAGAGTTTGCAAACCAGAAGCAGTTGCAGGATACATTGTTATAAAGAGGCTTATATAGTGAGAAAGCAGTGACTGCTTGTTCTTCACGGAGATTGGTTATAATATTAGAATTTTCCACAGTGGTTACCTCATATCAACCTTGGGAAACCATTCAAATTTTGCTTATGATTTCCAGAGGCATAAGCCAGAAATGACCCAGGTCAGGTTAGCCTTGCAAAATAAGCTAAATTAAACCTTGCTTGTATGATTAATCTGGTTTTGTCTGCTCTGGGTATTTTCAAGGTTGGTCTCTATTTTTTTATCTTAAAAGCATCGGAGTACATGTATTTGTCTTTCATATCTAATGACTGCTTTTGACACATGATTCTATATATGCATAATTTTTCTGGAGTCATTGTGGGGCACTGACCTGATTACTCTTCAACCTCCACACTAAGCATTTTTTTATGATGTGAAGAAAAGCCTTTATCCAGCAATTTACCTAAATGTATTTAACTCCTCAAATTTAATTTGAACTTGAATCACTAGGAATCTGAAAGCTGTCAACTTTCCTGAGGAATACTACCAGTTAGGGAGGTGAATTGCATCTGTAGTTGAGGACCTATATGGAAGAACTGATTCAACCTCCTAAATTTAGGACACAGGTTATAGACTTCTTGGTGCCAACATTTTCTATACTCTGAAAAAATGTAATAAAGCAATTATAAAATAAGAAAGGATAAATTTTTAAGTAAAATATTGTGTTTCTGCAGATTAACATCATAAAATGAGATGCATATCAATATGTGTTATATGCACTAAATTGATACTTTAGGTGAGCTTAAGGTATTTATTTACACAGAATTTTAAAGCTAGCATCTTTTCATATGTCTATTGGCCATCTCTATGTCCTGTTTGGAGAAGTGTTTTTCAGGTCCTTTTGCCAGTTTTTTTATTCGATTATTTCTTTTTTTGGTGTTGGGTTGAATAAGTTCTTTATAAATTTTGGATATTAACCCCTTATCATATTTATATTGAATTTTCCTGTACTAAGCATTTTGTGGGGGAATTTTTCTGTTGGCTCCTAGTCTTTTCTGCAGAAAACAAGGACCCAATATCAGGACACTGTTCCAATTGGTATAATACATTTTTCATCTGACAAGGCCTTGGTCAGAGCACCAATCTATCTTATACATATTAATTTATTTTAGGTATACTCTACATAATTTATTTTATGTATGCCTCATTGAAAATTACTCTAGTAATTCTAAAGTAATGACTGAATTGTTTGTACTCCTCATTGCCTTCCTTTCCAAACAAACAAGACTGGATCAAGAGGTCTGCTATATCTTGTTATGTTCCAATGTAAAAAGGATAAAATTATCTTTCCTCTGAAATTCTTTAAGTGCATACCCATTTTAGAAATATCAAATCTGAGCGGGATTTTTCCCTTTGTTTAATGTTTTACTTATAGGAATTAACAACTTATGCATATCAGCCCTCAGTGTTATGAAACATTTCAATTTGGAAACAGATGACCATATTTCACTGCAAGGCATTTTCTAGATTTATAGAGTCATAAACCTGATGGCATTTAGGGATGTTCACAACAAAGGCGATAGTGTAATGGTAACAAATGATAATGTTATCTTGCCTGGAAATTGTGTTATGTTTTTATCAGTTGGGGGATATGTTTTCTCAGTGAATTCACTAAAAGGCAGGATTATCATGGATATTCTGCACTTATGTGCTAAGTAGCCCTCGATGATTAGATGATCTCAAAGATCTTGAACTGCCTCTCAATCTAAAGGAAAATAGCATTTTTTAAACTTAGGAATGATTCTTGAAAGTCCTACAATGATTTATATGTTCAACTGATAAAAATAAAAAGATAAGTAGGGATCTTCTTAGCATTCAAATATCTCTCATCTCTTCCCTGCTTAAATATTGATTCCTAAATTTAATAAGTAATCTCTCAATTGAGTGCCATTGATTACTAAAGGGGAAATTGGTAAAATACATACCCTCTTATAAGAAAAAATATCTTACTGATGATGAATCAGTGATATAATCTAAGAACAAGAGTTTATTATTATACTCTTATTATTGTTATTATTTCAAGCTAAAAACATTTACTCTGTCAACATTTTTATATTAAATAATATGGATCTATACAAGCAATCAATATATCAATGCAAGTCAGTTATTTTTCCTTTGAAATATATTTATTATATATGAAAATAGAAGAGTAGAGTTGTATGGATAACTCAATAGCAAGTCTATAGAACTTCTCTCTGTATTAGACTTGTATTTTATAATAACTTGTATAGCAGACTTTCTTTTCCAACTCTTTTGATCAAGCTAAAACAAATGGATTACTTTATTCCTCAAGCACAAACGTGATCACCAGATTTGGCAAATTAAAAAACAAAACTGGGAAAAAAATGCTATGAAGGCACACTGGACAGTTGTACTCAAGTCCTGGCTTGGAAGTTTTACGTTGCACACATCCAACAAAGTATTAATCTAGATGCAGCCTTTCTCAAATAATAATTTTCAAAACTATTCATTTTCAAAAGATTTTTTAAGCTCTCATACATAGCCCTCTGCTGCTGCTTTGGGGCATACAGAAAGGGATACAAGTCTGAAAACGAAATATAGCCTAGTTAAGGAGCTAAGCTATCTTTCCATCTTACAGGTCTCTCTACTGAAGCTCTACCATCAGCATTCAAACATATTGACTCCTACTATTAATGACAAATCCTTCCTTGAAACTATACCTCCTTTTACCTACAGCCCTATCTTGCTCTTAGCTTGACAAACCAGCTTCTGTGAGAATTTACCTACTTTGTCTCCATCTCTTTTTTAGGGCTTTATTTCAATATCCCTTCCCCATTATTAAGTCAACTGCACAGTCATTTCTTGGATGCTCAGAAACTTTTTATACAGACATTCTCTTTATTATCTAAGAGCCATTCCCGGCTTCCTAATTCCATACCATGATTGTTTTGTTCTCCTTAATCCATTTTGTGTTGTTTAAAATTGGCTAGCTTTCTTCTGGTCCTCTTCCTAATTAATCCCTTTAGACAAAGTCATCCATAACTATCACATCAATGCTTTTTTTTTTTTTTTATGCCAGTAACTCCCAACTCTGCAGCCTAGAGCTTTATCCTGAATTTCTAACCCATTTATCCAACTGCCTGCTAGAATTCTTCTCTTTTATGTTTCCCAATCACCTCCAATTAATGTATCTAAAATTGACCATATTTTGACTTTCAGATAAACCCTTCTAATGTGTACTTATCTCAGCTGATGACCCTATTTACCTCACTGTGCAAATATAGGTGGTTCTTAACTCCTTACTTTCTTTCATCACCTATATTTAATTAATCACCAAGTCCCATGGACTCTGACTAATAAACAGCTCTTGCATCTGCCTTCTGCTCTTGCAACACCTTGGTGGGATATCCTAGCCTAAGCCACACTCACTGTTTCAAAGCTTGCAACTGGTGGTCTCACTGCCTATAATCTTCCTTTTCAATCCAGTCTCCTTATTTTACACATCAAGTTTTACACATCAAGCCTAAAATCTTTTATCTATTATCATGATAATGTCCAAAATCTACAATATATCTTGTAGATTAAAAGAGAAGAATTAAAAGCAGGCCTGTGATACATTCTCACTTTACCAGGGAATGTCCTAGAAATAGAAAGAAAGATAACCTGGTCAAATGCCCTTGAAAACATGTTATTGACAGACCTGCTGTCAAGTGCATTATTGGTATTTGCCAATGGGAGAGTCATTACATATAGAATGCTTATAGCAGGGTGCAAACAAACAGGAACTCTGGATTTATGGGCCACGGACCAGGGAAAATATTACAGAGCTATATAATAACAAAAGGCATTCCTTTTTATATAAATGATGACCCCCATGCATCACTTAGTTTATCTTTAAATGTGGCCCAAAGAACACATCTTCATCTCAAGAAGTACCTGTGGAGTTGCATTGATTGTCCCTAACTTCTTTCAATTTTGCCTAGTTCTTGAGATTACTTATATTCTTACTATAATAGTAAAGCTTGATACCAGATAAGATTTCTGATTCTTACGAGTCTGATTTGACAATATAATCCTTTGAGTTAATTCAATAAGTATTAAAGCGAGTAAGTCTTTTGAAGTCCTTGAGCCTCAGATCTTCTCTATCATAAACGTTACACTCCAGCCTTACTGCACTTCTTGGACTTATTTTGGTTCCTGAGTACATTCATGTTTCTGTTCATCTCCCTTTGGTAAGCTGTTCCCTTACCAAAAATGCTATTCTCCTCATCATTTCTGCCCCATTTTTCTCTTCAGCAACCATGGTCATTTCTTCCTTTGTCTATTAACTCCTAGTTTTCCTTTAATTTTCAGTTCAATACAATTTCCTTAGTGATGACTTTCTGGCTCCTGTATATTTATTATTAGGATAGCTTCTGATACTGCTTCTTCAGCAGCACTGACTACCTTTAAGATTTTGAACTCTATGAAGAAAAGAACCTTGTCTTTCTTAATCCCCATCTTTTCCCCCATAGCTTAACAAAGCTTGTTACATAACAGGTGTAGAAATGTATCTTGACTATTGGTAATAGATCATAATTGTTGGGCTAAGATGGCTCATAACAGATGAGTGGATTGCAAAAAAGCTGTATATCATATTTACAGCAGGATATAAAACGTAAACAGACCTAGAGAAAAAGTTTGAGAGTACATCATTCTGTTTTCTTTTCCTTTCTTGTTTCACATTATGTGAGAAAAAAGTGTTTTTTTCTACCCTGTATGTTATTAGGAAAGTCACATAATCATTAAAATTCCTCTCTATGAGAGCAATAACAATGCTCTTTTAAAGCAATGGCTTCATGAATTGCTTAAATTTCTAAAAACATTGTGAAATAAATGTACTATGATATTCACTTTAAGTATAAATAATTTTAA
The DNA here is from genome assembly GCA_025583905.1 of Ia io. Classification (NCBI taxonomy): domain Eukaryota; kingdom Metazoa; phylum Chordata; class Mammalia; order Chiroptera; family Vespertilionidae; genus Ia; species Ia io. The sequence goes on along the minus strand of JAJQQW010000005.1, from coordinate 73,566,768 downwards.
AATCAAACAGATGTCATTTTTGTACATTTTTTCTCCTTTGTGCCTTTATTTTATTAAAAGTGCACATAGAATTTATTCTAACCACAAGTTCCTGATAGGAACTATATTGGATTTTGTAGAAGCTTATATCGGCTTTATATATTTACTAATCTTTTTATTTTAACAGTATTTGAGCTTGATAATGTGTATGTATGTTTCTTTCTGTTAAATAATGCTGAAGGACCTCCAAATTAGTGTTCTTGTTAATATACCACAAAGCTAGGAAGTATATTAGAAATGCCAAATGTTACAACCAAACAATAAAAACATTTTTCTACCCTCCAAAAAGCACATTATTTTCATTGTGAAAGAATCTTCATGTATTATAAATTCCTTCCTGCAAAGTTACTCTATCAACATCTATACCCTTATCTGATTACCTAAATGTATAGGATAGACATCAGTCAATACTCTTGGAAAAATGCAATGCCTAGTGGGCTTTATGATTTCAGAAACAAGATAAAAGCCTTATGACTCAAAGAAAGCAATCAAATGCATTTTTGTAGCCACAAGCATCGTATTTACTTAAAGGATTGTGACTATAAAAGCAAATCTCTCTTACTGGAAGCCTGGACAAAAGCTGTCAGAGGACAGGGTAGCAAATAGCTCTGAAATTGTTTTCTCTGCTTCGTTTCAAAAGCTTAGGGCTACCAATGTTTGACCTTTTACAAATGGAATGGTTTCCTGCAGATCATGGTGCTACACTGAATGCTGATGGTGGTGTGGGCTTGATGCAGCCATCAAGAATGGCAAATATGCTCATCACTGGTGTATTCTTCTGCATCAAGAACATTTCTCATTCAGTGACATTTGCTGGTTCCCTCCAAGAAAAGGTACAGTGATTCTATTTTCCCCCAAACATTTTTCTCTAGTGTCTCTTGACCAAGCAGAGCAAGGAAAATTGTGTAATTGTCCAAAATGACTCCATATAGCTTAGTCAAAGGAAAATAAAGTCAGGTTGAACAACAACTCATTTTCCTGAGAACATCTGGAGTCAGCCTGTTATTTTCTTTGCTATTTGGTAATGGAGAACATAAAAATATACTTGAGAGTTATTGAGATTTTCTGCATTTTTGTAGACTGTATATTAGCATTAACCTCACTCTGGATATTTGCCTTATAGCTTCAAATACACAGACATTGAAATATTAATATAAGATGATCAGTGGACAGTTTTTAAGGTTATCTATATAATTCTTTTAATCCTTAAAGAGAAAATACTCTAAGTGATACAATTAAAGTATCTTAATCTATTTATGCTCAATAACATATTATATCTAATATAACCTTTTTAGTGATATTAAAGCATAATATTGCTAACTTGTGAGTGCCTATTATGTGTTAGACCTTGTTTTATTTTAGATACACATCTATAAGGTAGTCGTTGTTATTCCTTTATTTTTATACTTAAAAAAACCTTCAGCTTATATAAAATACATTGTTGCCCAAGACATGAAATGGTAAATAAAGAAACTGAAAACCAGATTGGTGCCTGGGTCTTTTTGAATCTAAATCTCATGCCAGGAATGTTTGTTATTTTATGAACTGTGCATGTATGCACACTCTGAAAATGGAAGATGCATTCTTGGATATTCTATTTCATCTGTTTTGAAATTAGAGATTAATTAGAAAAGAGTTGTTTTAACAAACTAGGATCCCTCTTATTAGAGTCCAGGGCAGTTTTCAGAGGTTACTTTAATACTTAACAAGTATAAACAATGTCCTATGCTTTATGCTAAAGCTTTACATTCACTACCTCATTCAACTCTCCTACTTGAGGAAGATGTGATTATAATCCCCAATTTACAGAAAGGGAAATTGATGATTAGGGAATATCTTTGTTCTCTATTTCCTTCCAGATTTATCTTCTGCATTTTTCTCCCCTGTTCTGCACCCTGAGGGTCCAATCTCTAAGTGAGATAGAATATGTGGCAAAATAGATACAAGAAATAGATATAATCGATAAAAGCTATAGGAATTGTGAAGAAGATAGTAAGATCCTGCCCACCCCCCACCCCAAACACACATACACATCGGGTTTATAGCTTAAAACCAGCAGGCCAACTTGATCCAATATAGCAATTAATTTCACCGTATGGTGACCCTAGCCTCATTATTCTCTCACCAGAGGGCCAGCGCAGGAAATCATGCGTGGTTAGAGTCCCTAGGCCTAGCCTGCGATCAGGGCCATGTACTGCCCATTCGCCTGTCCCCAGTTCCACCCTGCCGCCACCTCCAATTTATTGGAGCCTGAGGGCCAAGAGGAGGGACCAAGAGGTCTGCCTTTCACCCGCTTGCCAGTCCCTGCCGCACCACTCACCCCAGTTCCCCCATTAGCCTTCCCCTGATCAATTGGAGCCTGCGGGCCAGAGAGAGGGACCAAGCAGTCTGCCTTCCTCCCACTCGCCAGTCCCCAGATCCGCCCCACCGCCGTCACTGATTGATCAGAGCCTGAGGGCCAGGGGGAGGGACCAAAAGGTCTGTCTTCTGCCCGCTCGCCAGTCGCCGCTGCCACCAATTGGTCAGAGCCTGGCCTCCCTGATTGGGGTGTTGGGTGCAATCCGGCCTGGGTAAGGCCAGTTCGCTGGCCACAGTGGGTGTCATAGCAACCAGTTGTTAGGTTGTTATGGTCGTGACGGTGTTATGGTCTCTGACTTTTATATATATAGACTAGAGGACTGGTGCACAAAATTTGTGCATGGGAGGTCCCCTCAGCCCAGCCTGCACCCTCTCCAATCCAGGATCCCTCTCACAATCCAGGACCACTGGCTCCTAACTGTTCACCTGCCTGCCTGCCTAATCGCACCTAATTGCCCCTCCTGCTGGCCTGGTCGCCCCCAACTACCCCCCACTCCATCGGCCTGGTTTCCCCTTAGTGCCTCCCTGCTGGCCTGGTCGCCCCTTACTGCACCCTCTGCCAGCCTGGTTGCCCCCAACTTCCCCCCCCTGCCAACCTGGTTGCCCCTCACTGCCCCCTTCTGCCGGCCTGGTAGCCCCATGCAGCCTGCTGCTCAGTCATTTGGTCACCCCTCACTAACCCCCATGCCTACCTGGTCGCCCCATGCAGCCAGCTACTCGGTCATTTGGTCTTCCCTCACTAACCCCCCTGCTGGTCTGGTTGCCCCACACAGCCTGTTCAGTTGTCCATTCTGTTGTTTCGGATGCGATGGTCGCTTAGCCTTTTATATATATATAGATTACAGTGCATGCTAAGTAACACACCTCAGAGTTTCCATGATTGGAAACAGAAAGCCCATAAAAGGACACAAATGGTTTCAAAGCTCCTCCAAGAAATTTCCACCCCTTTCCCAAGAAGATACGGAATATTCCTCCTCCTTATTGAAACATGGAGCTCGGGGAATGGATGCCACTTGGCGGGTTCTTGCCTCACAAAGTTTGAAGAATGAAACTCGCAGACTAAAAGGACTTGTTAGTAAAAGGGTGGAAATTTACTTGGAAGCAAATGCAAACTCCCATTTAGGGGGGATTCTTGAGGGGTAACCCACTAAGCCCCTTTTTCTAAGGTTTATAAATGTTGTAGTTCTTTGTCTCTTCATGATCCCTTTTAATTGGACCCCTTCCCCATTTTATGACTCTGTGCTTTTCTAATCGGTCAGTCTTTTGCAGAATATCAGCTTCAAAGTCCAAAGTCCACGTGGTGCCCCCTTCATATTTTCCCCCTTATCTTGCAACATTCCTCTATCTCTGGTGAAAATATGTTTCCCTCTTTCCAGCATCTGTGGACATTTCTCTATCCTCAGTGAAAGTATGTTTCCTTCTTCCCCATAATCTGTGACTTTTCTTTATCCTCTGTGAATGCATGCCTTCCTCTCCCCTTATCCTGGGTCACTTTTCTATTTTCTGTGAATGTATGCATTCCTCCCCCATGGACCCTCTTTATTCCTATGACTCTCCATACCTGTCTGTTTTTTCTCTAAAATTCCTTTCATTATTGAATACCCTGCCCCTACCTCACCAGCACAATGAACCTCAATAGCAACAAAGGAAGTAAATTCCTCTAAGGGGGAGCTGCTCTGTCTATGGAGTAGCCCATTCTCTGTCTCAGAGCTTCACTAAAAATCTCACTTGCATGTTAAACTCTATGCTGGCTTAGGTTTGAATTCTTTCCTGCATGAAGCCAAGAATCTACAGTGCATCTCTGAACCTTGGGTGCCAGACCCCCAGAACATCTGCATCATAAGGACTTCTTTCCCAGGGCTCCGTGGTGTTTGGCTAGTGGTCAGGTTTTGAAGTTGGAAGAACTAGGAGGCAATGGAGTGTGAGAGAAGAGTTCAGGATTTACTCACCTTGCTAACTTTCTGCCAGGGACTGCCTTTCTTCAAGACCACAGCTCAAACCAGTGGTCCCACCCCTGTGTCTCCAGCTACCTCTGCAGTGTAGTAATACCTTTCCTTCTTTCCTTTTCAGGCCTCGGTGGAAACAGCTTCCTGTTGTTGCTAATTCTGGCTCTTCATTAGCCCTTGTTCCTTCTTCAACTGCACAGCCTTGTTTTGCTTTCTTCAATTACACACTTTGTAATATTCCAATTGTTGACTGCTGGGACTTGGACTGACATTAAAAGGTTAAGTAAATTGCCTCAGGGTTACTTGATTAGGATTTGGCAGAGCTGGAGTTCAACTCAGGGTTGTTCAATGCCAACACCATCAACCACTGTGTTATTCTGCCTCACAGATTAATCACCACAGAGAAAAGAATGAATTGTGTCTCAGCCCCTAGGGACATTTGCATTCTTTTTCAGGATCTATTCTTCATCTAGAAAAGGTGCCCCTGACATTGAAGACACTGCTGTCCAGGGAACCTGACCACAGGCCACCAAAAGCCATTCAAATCCTGGGGATCCAGCCAAGCAGAAAGGTCCTGAGCAGGTAGACCAAACTTCTCAATATTTAAAAGGTAGCAATATTACTTTGGCAGTTGTTAGAATAATTACTTCCAGGAACCTCTCCTGTCTGCCATACCACAAATCCGGGGAGCTCTCTAAAATTACTCCTTGACCTTAGCCCCAGATATTGTCTTATTAATTCATTAAGCTTTATACCACAGATTTTTAGTCATTCTTTATCTCTTCAAAAATTATGTATTGAATTCCTACTATGGGATAGGCATTGTGCTAAGTGTAAGGCATACAAAGATGAATCAGACAAGGTTTTTGCCCAGAAACAAATAACAGAATAGATATGCAAATGAAAAGTTCAGATGTCCATTAGTTATAGTAGCTATGATTGAAGCTTCTATGTATTGCTATGGAAGAACAAAAGGTTGCCTATTTTTTCACCTTTACCCTTTTTCTTGGCACCACCTGGTCGGTCATACACTACTTTTCCCCTAGTGCCTAAAATTTATGACCCAAACCCTAAGATATAAAACCTTTGTTGGCCACATTAGCTGGGGACTCATACGGAACAATGAACACAAAGAGCATGCTGAACTGCTTCTCAACAAACCCTCAGCCCTTTCACATGCCAATATCTCTCAAAATGATGACTAGATTTTGGTCATAATTAATAAACAAATTGCCTTGAGCATTTTTCGTCTCTAATTCTATACAGTAATTGTTTAGATGCCATTTTAATAAATAATAAATGCCTAATCTGAAGTTCAGTCAGATATAAACCCAAGAGAGGTATTTTATAGTTAGATGATTTTACTGTAAGATAAGATAGCAACAATTCAAAACAATACTTCTGACTTGTCTTCTCATCTTCCTTTCTTTCTCTATCTTCACTCCCCCCAACATCTTCTCATAACCTTCCATCTTCTTTTCCCTGATTCTCTGCTCTTCTCAATTCATCATCCCTTCCCTCTCATCTTCTTTTCTCTTATCTTTCTTTCCCAGTCAAATGTCATACAAAAGGTTATTTTAGTTGAGATTAAACAATTAGTAAAACTGATGGATAAAAAGTTTGATGAGTAATCATGAAATACCTCTAACAAATTACTAATCAACCAAAAGGGGAAAAATAGTGAAACTATGATGGGAAAACCTAGCAGATATCAACATGACAAGGAGAACACAATTAGCATCCTCAGTGATTGGACAACAATGTGTTACAAATAATGCATGAAGAAGTTCATAGCAATAGATTAGATGAAAAAATAAGTCCCAACTAGATGCTGTCTAAATTGAATGCAACTAAAAAAATACTATCAAATTGGTGAATGCAGATCTGATTGGGGAATGATCAGAAACTTTGAATTATTGATATGTTCACTGATATTTCAGGGATTTAAAAAATATGTAGTGTGTGTGTATGTGTGTGTGTTGTGTGTGTGCATGTGTGTGTGTGTTGTGTGTGTGTGTGTATGTGTGTGTGTCTAGGACAAAATACTAAAACCTAGGAGAAAGGTTTTACTGGAGTCCTTCCCTTACATTTTTTTTATTCCTATCTGTCAAAACCCTAGTCTTCTTCAAGGTGCTCTTCAAATGATACAATTCTATGAAGAGTTTCCAGTTGGGGTGGGATTACAATTCAATCCATGCCTCTTAGTTCGCTGTAGCTGCACCAAAACCTTGCCTTCTGAAATGTTATACTTTCCATCTTTTTGGTATGAAGGGGGAAGATTGCTTTAAAATACTTCCAAAAATTGTCTTATTTTTTATGAGAAGCAGATCTGTTTCTGGTGTTGTTACCACAGTACTTGAACTACAATGTATTGCTTGCTCACAGTGATGCTGTAACAAAGACAGTAAATATTCCTTTGGCACAAATATTTCTCTTTTACAATTATTGAAGCAACTATTTTATTTAGAAATGAGTAACCCAAAGAATTTCTTGAACAAAAGCAGGAAAGTAAGCTATATGGTTTTCCCAAAAGTCAGTTTAAACATACATAAACTACAAATATAACAAATATACACCAATTTCCACATGTTTTGGTCTCTACTGATAGGAGAAGACCTTAATCTAGGAACCTCAAAAAGAAAAATTTCAGTCCAGAGTTTAGCTCTTTTTTTGGGTTTCTTATTATATATCGGCCTCCCGTCCTTTTCTGGGCACCGTGCCAGTTCACACCCACTCATTTCCTCCTGGGGTCTGAGTAGACAGGTCAACTGCCAAGAAACACTTTCAGCTTTTTTGTATGTAATTACTGTAAGTTAAGCATTTAAAGTCACCTTAGAGTTATATTGTAAGTTATTTTTATAGTTCTAATAATTTCTATTTCTACTGTTACTGCAAAAATATATAGACATTTGAGAAATCAAGAGATCTATACTGAAGTCTCTAATATTTGCCTTTAAGTCACCTGCCATTGTAGTGTAGACTAAAAAGTTCCTTTTTGCTCTGGCTCTAATGGATATAGTGATATCAAAGTCTCCACTTTCAGTTGAGGGAAAACAAAGTTCTGAGGGAGACACTGCTTTTAAAAGTTGGCCTACAGCTATCTACCATAAAAAAGGAATGACCAAATAATCTTCCTTATGCAGCAGTAGCTATGGCTAAAATAATCCATTGTCTCCTTCCTTATTTTATTCTTTTTAATCTCACCTTTAAGATGTTAATCCCAGCTATGTAGATAATTTATATTATGGAATTAAGACAAAAGAAGGTGGGTATTCAAGAGCCTAATAACAGTCATCATATTTAATTCAAAGTGCTCTTTGTCTTTCTTGCTCCAGCTTTCCTTAGTCATGGAATAGAGAGAGGGGTTGTGCTGTACTCATCTGTACTACATTTAATGTCCTATATTTCTTGTATTTACCCTCTATGATTGAGACCACCGGAAGGCAGAGGAGAAAACATCTCCTCCATGGCTTACTTGATCAAGGGTGATACCCTTTTCCTGTTGGTCTTCACTTTTCTGGCTCATTATCTCTGATCTAGGGTGCATTGTGAAAACCCCACAGGCCCTGCCCATGAGAGACTCCATCCCAAAACATCTCCGAGGCATCGATGATCTTTTGGAGAACAATTTTATTTTCCTGTTGTCCTCTGCGGCAACAATGAACTGCTTACCTCTGATCCAAACATCTTGACTCCCAGTCCAGCTCGAAGTCTCCAGGGCATATAGAAATGGGAAGGATCCACTTGTATTAATTTAGAACTGGGGAGTCATTGGATCAGTCTTTCACACTATCTGCCTATCACAGCATATGCACCTCTCTCCCATACTCTCCCCTCCTTTGATACCAATAACATTGAATATGTAGGTCAATAAGCTCAGTTGGTAACCAGATGCCAACTCAGGGGCAGTCTCTGGTTTGGGCAGAAATTCTCCTTTTCTTAGCTTTAGAAAGGGGATCCAAATCATTTCCCTCACCTTTAACACTAATCTCTTCTTATTCTTCCCACTCCATTCTTTTATCTCTTAAAATAAAGTAGCATGAATAGTTTAGCCTCTCTTCCTACTTCCACAAGCACGGTAATTTCATGCTAAAACTATTCCATCTTTGAAATTGTTCCTGGACACTATATTTTCTCACCATAATTTATTTCTATTGTAATCCCTGCCCCAGTTAGTAATTACTTGGATTAGAAAATGATCCCAATCATTGTTTCCTACCATGCTATTAAGGTAAGAAAATTTGAAGAGCTCATATAGGAACACAGAGGCAAGAAGGACATCACCTAACATACCTGGCTATGTGGATAAAGACTATGAGGTTTCCTATGGGAGAGAGTGACACCTGAGGAATTTTAAAGGTTTAATAGGCATTATAGAGGGCAGAACAGAGATAGGCAGAGATGTCAGAATGAACAAATGAGGGGAATGAGAATTAGCATGGGCTCTAGCTATGGAAAAAACTGCAAGGGTTCAGTCTATGGTGAGAATATCACTGTTTCCTAAGAAACAAGACATGCCACATGTTTGAAAGCAGATATGCAAATTGTGAGGTAAGAAGTAATGAATTTATGAACAGATCAGAGAGGTCCCTCTAAATCACTTATTGAGGTTTTTATTTTGATGAGATTTTAGAATCAAGGGAAGTAGTCCTCTATACTAGTACACCCTTGGAAAAAAAAACAAAAGGTTTACTTTAAAAGATTAAGTCACATGTACTTAGAAGATTAAGTCACTATCTGTTGATAAATTTTGGACTCACACTAAACACCTTCATCCTCAAATTTTTCATCTAAACCACAAAACTAAACTTTCTGTAGAGCAAAGTCCAACTGCCCAAAGAGACGTCTTGGGATTTTCTTAATATATAAAGTGAGAGCTTCAACATCAGTAATCCTTAAACCCAAAGTCCCATGATGCAATTAAATTGGGTAAATAAGCTGACCACTGGAATCACCAGAGGTACCCTTGATATTACTAAATAACTTTTTCACTCTCCATCAGAAATCAGCACTATAATTGCACTGTATGAAAAAAATCCTGTAGTGTTTTTTTACTTAGTCCCCAAATGTTATTTAGCTTGTTCTATGCTATAGTTTTCCTTTTGTGTCAGGGCCAAAATCTTAAAATTCTGTACCATAATGGTTAAAGATCAAGAAAATGAAGGCAGGACTACACAAAAGCATAGTCAGTTCCAGAAGTTCCTCAAAGTTCTCTGAAGTTAATAAAATTAAAAATAGGCAAACTGTTCATTGAAGTAAGATTGAAATGCTTTATGATCGTCTACATTAGCCTTAATTTAAGGCCAACTTTACTCTCCATGAAATTAGACTAAATATAGATTTTAAATCCCAAAATACAAGTGTGTAGGACTAGAAAGCAGGCATTTTTGAAGTTAGTGTTATGGCATTTTTTCACAATGATGTTTCATTTAGCCAAATACTTAATTTAGTATGTCCATTTGACTGGGGCACTGGAGTGCTCAGATATTTGGTTAAACATTATTATGGGAGTCCGTGACTGCCTTTTGAGATGAAATGAACATTTGAATTGGTAAACTAAGTAAAGCAAATTGCCCTTTCTAATGTGAATGCCCCCCTTCAATCAGTGAAAGATGACTTGGAAAGCCTCCCTCAAATACTGGTAAGGGGGAACTCCTACCCAACTGCTTGAGCAGAGACATTACTTTTTTTCCTACCTTCAAACTCAGACTGAAATGTTGCTTCTTGGGTCTCAAGCCTGCCAGTTTTCAGACTGGAACTACACCATCGCTCTCCTGGGTCTCTGACTTGCTGACTCAGATCCTGGGACTTCTCAGCCTCATAACTGTGTAAGCAATTCCTTATTTATTCATTCTCTCTCTCTTTCTCTCCCTCTCTCCATATATATATCCTGTTGGTTCTATTTTTCTAGAAAATCTGACTAATTCAGATCATAAAGAAGTCTTTACTCAACTGCAAAGCATACTTTAATTTTGTTCCTCATTCTCTAAACCACCTGATTTTTAAAAAGAGAGGAATAATCACACACTTTTCACTTGGCTATTGTTAAATGGATAAAGAAAATACAACGTGGGCATATGTTTCTTTTGCTCAGTATTTAAACTCAAGGTTAATAAATCTTGTCAGAAAACTGTGAAATGAGCATTCTTAGTCTTCTAGCTTTGGGAAAATAATGCGGTGTATTATTTTCAGTGATACAGTTCCCGTGTGTGTGTGTGTGTGTGTGTGTGTGTGTGTGTGTGTGTGTGTGTAATTAGAAAACAATGGGAACATGATTTTTTAAAAGGCTATTAGAAATCTGAAATTTGTCATAACTCTGTAAGGCATTGTTCTCAGAGGGAATGCAACAGTACAAGAATTATTGTTTGAAAGCAATACATAAGGCAAGGAAGATATATTACCCACAGTAGTTAAAATTTATAACAAAACATCCTGACAAATGAAGATAAATAGCTATATATATCATATACCAAATAAGTCAAGGAAATAGTAAAGTTAGTTTTTAAGGCGATATTTCCTTAAAGGAGAGTTTCAATATATGATTTAGTCAGATTACAATTGATAGTGTCAACAACACATACAATATTGTATAGGTTGTCATTGGGGGAAAATTTATTAATCTTAAAATAAACAGATTTTATTTTATTTGTAATCTTAAATCACTATATTATCCTACATATTTGTAGTTTGTCCAAGCATCATATTCCTCAAACAGTATTTAATTATCATAAATATTTCAACAGTGAAATATTAAATCCTCAAATTGAACCGTGTGGTGATCCCAACAATGTATTTGAGTATTGGAGTTAAAAAACAACAACCTAATAAGTCATTGAGAAGAAAATTAAAAACCCTTTCCTGTTATTTCATTGTCTGAGAATTAGAGACCAGAACTTCATCCAATGTATATATGTGGAGTATATGCACTCAGTATTATAAGGGAAAGGCATCATTATACTGACCTGAGTTAGCCACTCCCCAGGCTTGGAATAACAGTACCATGACTGATTTGTTTGTCACCCTATCATAAAAAGTTCATAAGCTTTTCATAAGTTATTTGGCCATTACTCATTTTTCCTTACTCAATTCAAGTTAATTCAAGCTACCTTGCATAGGTGAAGTAGATAACATTAATATTTGGTATTTTAAAGTTTCACTGTTCCCCTGGTGTTTTGAGCTGACAATTATTTTCTGAGATAAAATGATTCAACCTTTATAAAATGTTATTTCCCTCAAATGTCATTATATTGACAGAAATTAAAAGTGTGCCTTATAGCTTTAAGAATCAAATAGTGTATTTTTTTACAGTAAGCATAGTTTTTTAACATAATTTTAAAGTCAATCTGTCATCTTTTTAGTCTTTGTCTGAAGTCAGCTCAAACATATTTACTTCACACATTATGTGTTCCTTTTGCCTTGTATAGGTTAGACATTTCATTTCATATTACACTCTGGAAATTCTTCATTTCATAGCACTTCAACATATTTATACAATTCACAGATATTTTATTTAAGCAAATAAATTCAAAAATATAATTTTTTCACAAAGCACTCTGTAATTTGCAAGTGTAATAATCAGAAAAATGTCATATTTATTGTAGATTCTACTCTCATTATTAACTTTCATAGATTTTTCTCTTATTACATGAAAAAAAATTTGGGAGGAATCCAATGTGCTTACAAACAAAATTTTCTTTGTTCCATATGTCTTTCAAGATTTTATACTATATAAAACTTAGTTTACTTGAGTATAAACATAGCATAAATAGACTTTTGAAATTGCTGTTTTCTCTCAACATCATAAAAAGTGTGTTCTCACATAATCAACATTTATAATACTTAATATTTTAGTTTGAAACTATTAAATATTGTTTTACAGATATTTCATCAAATTTGGCAGCATAATTCACTAAATTAATTTTTATAGAGAAAAGTTTTAATAATTTGAAATTCATTTTGTAAGTAACATGTCCATGAAGATCTTCATGTATATATATATATACACATATACATATGTGTATATGTATGTATATAAACTGTATGTATACATGTATATTTTTAAAAATTATTTTTGTTGTTAATCCTCACCTGAGGATATTTTTTCCATTGAATTTTTTAGAGAGAGTGGGAGGGAAGGAGGGGGGAGAGAGAGAGAGAAACATTGCTGTGAGAGAGACATATTGATTGGTTTCCTTCTACATGCACCCCAACCAGGGCCAAGGATCGAACCTGCAACAGAGATATGTGCCCTTGACTAGAAATCAAACCCATGATCCTTTGGTGTGCAGCCTGACACTATAACTGCTGAGTAACACCAGCCAGGGCCATATATATATCTCCATTTCCTCCCTTTACCCTCATCCTCCCTGACCCCCTCCCCATGTCTTCACTACCCTATTGCTCATGTCCATGGGCTATACATAAAAGTATATACGTTCTTTGGTTTATCTCTTCTCCTCCCCCAACCCCACATCGAGGTATGTCAGTCTGTTCCATGCCTCCATGCTTTGGGTCTTATTTTGTTGGTAAACTCATTTTGTTCATTAGACTCCACAAATAAGTGAGATCCTGTGATTTTTTTTTCTTTCTCAGATTGGCTTCTCTTGGAATAATATTTTCCAGGTCCATCATGCTTTTCCAAAGTTTTAAGAGATCCCTCTTTTCTATAGCTGCATAGTATTACATAATGTAAATGCCCCACAGCTTTTTTATCCATTCATCTACTGATCAGCACTTGGACTATTGCCAAATCTTAGCTATTGCAAATAACATTGCTATGAACATAGGGGTGCATATATTCTTTCTGATTGGTGTTTTGGGGTTATAGGATATATTCCCAAGAGTGGGATCACTGGATCAGACAGAAGTTTCATTTCATCTTAGGTTCAACTACAACAGAAAGACACACACAACCTACACAAGGGACATACCTGGAGCACCTGGCTTATGTGACCAGGGAGGCTATGCCACTGGGCCACACAGGACACCTACTACCTAAGGACACTATACTAAGGCCAGGAGATGTGGCAGCTCTACTTGACATGTAGAAACCAGCATAAGATGGCTGCCAAAATGAGAAGACAAAGAAACATGTCCCAAATGAAAGAATACAATAAAACTCCTAAAGAAAGAAGTAAACAAAATGGAGACAAGTAATCTATTACATTCAGAGTCTAAAACACTGGTTATAAGGATGCTCCATGATCTCAATGAGAAATTCAACATTAAAATGAAGATAGAAAACATAAAAAAAGAACCAGGCAAAAATAAAGAATACAATAACTGAAATGAATAATACATTAGAGATAATCAACAATAGATTAAATAAAGCAGAGAGGAGAACATATTTTCAAATGTTATCACTGATAAAGTTTTAATCTCCAACATCGACAGGCAACTTATACAATTAAATAAAAGGAAGACAAATGATCCAATAAAAAAATGGGCAACGGACCTAAATAGAATCTTTTCGAAAGAAGACAGAAGGAAGGCCAAGAGACACATGAAAACATGCTCAAAGTCACTAATTATCTGAGAGATGCAAATCAAAACGACAATGCAGTCTCACACCTGTCAGAATCTCACACCTGTCAGAATGGCTATTATCAAAAATCAACAAACGACAAGTGTTGGTGAGGATGCGGAGAAATAGGAACCCTCGTGCACTGCTGGTGGCAATGCAGACTGGTGCAGCCACTGTGGAGAACAGTATGGAGTTTCCTCAAAAAACTAAAAATGGAACACCCATTTGACCCAGTAATCCCACTCCTAGGAATATATCCTAAGAAACTGGGAACACCAATCAGAAAGGATATATGCACCCCTATGTTCATAGCAGCACAATTTACAATAGCTAAGATTTGGAAACAGCCTAGGTGCCCATCAGCAGATGACTGGATCAGAAAACTATGGTACATCTACACAATGGAATCCTATGCTGCCATAAAAAAGAAGGAATTCTTACCATTTTCAGCAACCTGGATGGAACTGGAGAACATTATGCTAAGTGAAATAAGCCAGTCAATGAAAGAAAAATACCACATGATCTCACTCATTTATGGATAATAGAGAACATTATAAACTGATGAACAAAAAGATAGATACAGAGGCAGTAAAGCATCAAACAGACTGTCAAATTACAGCGGGAAGGTTAGGGAGAGGTGGGGGAGATAAGAGATCAACTGAAGGACTTGTATACATGCATATAAGCATAACCAATGTACGCAAAACACTGGGGGGTGAGGGCATGGGAGTGGGGTGGGGGGTGGGGGGGCACCCATATCTTTGCTGCAGCAATTTTTCCAATAGCCAAGATATGGAAGCAATCGAAGTGTCCATCAATAGATAAATGGATGAAGAAGTGGTACACATATACAATGGAAAATTACTTAGCCATAAAAATGAATAAAATATTGCTATTTGCAACAGCATTGGTGAACCTAAAGGGTATCATACTAAATAAGTCAGAAAGAATAAGGTAAACACCATATAATTTCACTTATGTATGCAATTTAAAAATAAAACAACAGAAAACAAATAAACTCAGAGATATTGAGGACATATTGATGGTTACTAGATGAGAGGAAGATTGGGGGACTGGGTGAAAAAGAGGAAGGGACAAAGAAGTACAAATTGGTAGTTACAAAATAGTCATGGCGATGTACAGTATAGCATAGGTACTATAGTCAATAATATTGTAACAACTCTGTTGGTGTCAGATGGGTACTAGATTTACCAGGGTGATCACTTCATAAGTCATATAAATGTCTAACCATTATGCTGTATACCTGAAAGTAATATAATATGAAATGTCAAGTGTAATTGAAATTTTTTAAAAAATTATTTAACAAAAAAGGAATGCAAACAATACACACAAAAGTGTTACTTTTAAGAACAATATCAAAATTGAAGTTACCATTTAAAGCTTACATACCTCATTCTATCTATAATTTTTCTGCCCAAATGACCTACCAGTACAATGGGAATTTTCTACATCATGTGGATATTAGGGAGGGAATCCACCTGCAACTCTGGTAAGAAATGTGTGGGAAGTGACAGGAAACGGATGTAGAATCAACTCATTTTCATTCATCACTCTGCCTAAAATCCTTGAAGAGAGTGAACAACACAAAATCTATTTCTATTGTTTCTTTCCCCAACCTTGCAGAACTCAATTAGCACTCTCTATACAGGATAAATGCTGAAGGTGGCCCTACTTAACATCTGACTGGGTTTAGAGTCAACGGTGCGTAAGCAAACTGCTTGCAATCCATACACGCTGCCAGTACTGTGGGTGGATAACCCATGGAGAGAAACAAGAACACAAAGATTAGTTCTTATTGAAGTGATCCAGTTGAAGAATGGGCTCCAAATGTGTCCAAAAGACATGAAAGGGAGGGTATTTCTGGGTAAAGAATTATATTAAGTTCTACAATCTCTGGTATAGTACTTCTCAATTATCAAGAAATACCTTCTGTAAATGTGTGAAAACAGAAGAAAATCATAAGAAATACAAGAAGAGTCATCAGGTTAAAAGAGATAAACTTAAATGAAGCATATATGTTGTCATTATTTGTTAAACAATAATTCTAAAAGTCTCAGAGGCTCTTATTTTTCTAGTATGCCTGTGGGAAAAGATAAAAGTTCCAATGATCCCCTTCTCATTCGACAGGCAAAACTAAGTATTTCAGCAATATAGCCATTTGAGATGTCAATTTTAATGTTGTTAATAGGTCAGAAACCAGCCAAATAAGAATCAGCCTCCCCAACAATTTTTCACAGATTGTAGCACACATTTATAAAGTCTTAGGAGACTTACAAGACCCTAATGCCCCTTTGTTCAAAGTGAGTTATCATGGACTTATGTATTTTACAGAGAACCAGACAAGTTGATAATAGTTATGAATATTCACATGTATCCATTTTACACAAAATAATAAAATTGATATTCTTGGGAAAGTTTTCACTTTAATAACTTACTATATGAGATAATTTAAGCAAATTTAATAATACAATAGTGTATCTTTCCCCAAAATCTGCAGGGAGAGAATACATCTGCTTCATTATTTCTTGGACTCCTTTTGTTAGTTCTGCAAACTTGAATTTTTAACAGAAGAGTCTGGAATTTCATTATTTGGCATTATAAGAAAAAAAAAATCTCTCTATGGACCTCAATTTTACTGGAGGAAATAGAGACAAGGCTGAATAAGATTTTAAGGATTTTATTTAATGAGTAGTTTACTTAATAAAGAGCCTGTAGCAATTTTCTTCCACAAGAATCAATTTACATGTTCAGATAACTTGAAGCAAAATTTGTAAAAGGAGAATGCATTACAAATAATACAAACATTATTTACCATGAAGCTTAATAGTATATTGCGTCCATATATGATGACCATGCTTTCACACCAAAGAAACAATTTGGGAAAGGAAAGAGTTGTTGGGGATGTAAAACATAATTATTAAACTGATAACCTCAATGCAGTGCAGTAAAGAGCTAATTGGATAGGGCAAAAAGGCAGACTTCAAAATTAAAAGACAGAATAATTTTCCCAAGGAAACAAAAGATAAAAAGATAAATGAAAAGATACATGAAATAGCCAGACATAGAAATAGACATGGAGAACAAATATAAGCAAACCAATCTGTAAAGGGTAGCATTAACTAAATAAGTAAATAAACAAATCCTATGTAATAAAAGCCTGATATGCTAAGTGTCCGGTCATCTGGTCTTCCGCTCAACCAATCAAAGCGTAATATGCTAATGAGATGCTAAGGCCGCTCAACTACTCGCTATGATGTGCACTGACCATCAGGGGGCAGACAGTCGACCGGTTGACCAGTCACTGTGATGTGCACTGACCACCAGGGGATAGACGCTCCAACCGGTAGGTTAGCTTGCTGCTGGGGTCTGGCCGATCGGGACTGAGAGAGACAGGCTGGACATGCCCTGGAGCCCTCCCGTGGCCCCTCCCCAGCTGGCCAACCTCCTGCATCCCTCCCTGGCCTAGATTGTGCACCAGTGGGGTCCCTTGGCCTGGCCTGTGCCCTCTCCAGGACTCATCGGGGGATGTTGGAGAGCTGGTTTCAGCCCAACAGTGGAATGACCAGTCTCTATGACATGCACTGACAACTGGGGGCAGATGCTCAATGCAGGAGCTGCCCCCTGGTGGACAATGCACTCCCACAGGGGGAGCGCCTCTTAGCCAGAGCTGGGCTCATGTGGGGAGCAGGCCTAAGCCATCAGTCAGATATCCCCCAAGGGCTCCTGAACTGGGAGAGGGCACAGGCCAGGTTGAGGGAACCCCCACCCTGAGTGCATGAATTTCATGTACCGGGCATAGAAATGATTTTAAAGGATTGACTAGGGCTATATGCCTGAGGCCTTCAATCTGGATATTGTAAGGGTTCTTCATTTCTTCACATTACATCTGCTGGGACTGGTGTGTACAAAGTAGCTTCTTCATTCATGTATAGTCTTGCGGGGGGATGGCTATAATAGGTGGGGTGAGGTTGCTTTAGCATGACCTTCTTTTGTAACTAACTTGTCTTCCTCACAGAATGCTGCTCTCAGGGTAGTTGGACTTTTCACATGGCAGCTGACCTTACCTAGAATGACCTTTAAAAGAAGCCTGAATAGAAACTAAAAAGTTTCTTATGATCTAATGTCAGAAGTTCTATCATTTTTGCATATTCTATTAATCAAATAAGTCACTAGGCCAAGCTAGATTCAATGATAATTAGACAACAATTATTAATGAAAGAAGTAGCAAATAATCTGTGTCTAACTTTATCACAGACAATTTTATTTTCTCAAAGCAATAATGAATTTATTGTAGAAAAAAAAAGTCTGAATTTGAAAGATAAAGAGATAATTTTATAAGCATCTGGTAAAGAAATAAGAATATAAACACTCAAGAAAAATAAAATGATTCTTGCTTCAGACTTCTCTTACAGAACAAAAATGATATTCTATAATTAAACATGATACCAAAGTTTTAAAGAAACAACATTAGGAAACAACATTTCTGAGCACAAATTATTTTCTAAATGTAAGATCAAAAGAAAAACATCTTTTAATATTAAAAAATTTACAAAAATGACAACAAATTAACTTCCTTGAAAATTGTGATCAATGAAGTCTTTATTTAAAAATTAAATCTAAGTGATTATTATGTGTGAGGATTAATATAAATATCAAGAAAGCAGTTTGTTTTTTTTTTAAATAAATCATGTTGGACAACAATCTGGATTAGGCCTGGGGTGGACAGATGTGGAGTAAAGGTGATCAATGGGGGGAAAAGAGGGACATCTGTAATACTTCCAACAATAGAGATAAATTAAAAGAAATAAATATTCAGTTATGTGTCATATATCCTGGGGGATTTTATATTCTCACTAGAGGCCCAGTGCATGAAATTCATGCACGGGAGTGAGGGGTCCCTCAGCCCAGCCTGCATCCTCTCCAATCCAGGACTCCTCGGGGGATGTCCGACTGCCAGTTTGATTGGGCCTAAAACGGCAGTCAGACATTCCTCTCGCAATCCAGGACTGCTGGCTCCTAACCACTCACCTGCCTGCCTGCCTGGTTGCCCCTAACTGCCTCTGCTTGCCAGCCTGATTGCCCCCTCACTGCCCCCCTCCCGGTCTGATCAGCTAAACTACCTCTGCTTTGCCCCCCCCCACCACCGTGGCTTTGTCCGGAAGGAAGTCAGACATCCAGAAGATGTCCAGTCAAGCCAGTCTAATTAGCATATTACCCTTTGATTAGTATAGATATCTATACATATGCTTATGTATATTATAAATTGTGAATGCTGCTGCTTTTAAAAACAGTAATAATCTCTATATATAAAAGCCTAAGTGACCAAACGACCAAATGACCAGTTGCTATGATGCACACTGACCACCAGGGGGCAGACGCTCAACGCAGGAGCTGCTCCCTGGTGGTCAGTGCTCTCCCATAGCGGGAGCACAGCTCAGTCAGAAGCCAGGCTCATGGCTGGCAAGAGCTGCTGCTGCAGTGCAAGCCTCTCCTGCCTCCACGGCAGCACTACCAAGCAGTGGCAGCGGCAGGTGCAGGGGAGCCGAGATGAACGGGAGCAGTGCCCAGCCACAGCTTGGGCTAGCTGCCTGCCACTTCACACACTGCTACATCCCCCAAGGGGTCCCAGATTGCGAGAGGATGCAGGCCAGGCTGAGGAACCCCACCAGTACACGAATGCATGCACTGGGCCTGTAGTGTAGAAAATAATTCATCAGAATTAAACTGCTTCTTTTTAGAGAATTAAAATCCTAATAATTTTATATTATGGAAAAAGATCTTCAAATGTAACACAGATTTAAATTCTAACCTTTAAAAAATAAATCAAGAAATAACTTTTTGGAAAGCCTAAAAAATAAAATAATAATAAAAATAATAAAATTATATTGTTTTAGCAAAATCTGGGAAGTGGGGAGGTAGGCAAGGCAATAAAACTAGAAAATCATGTTACCAAGACATTTTAAAATCTATACATTATTTCACCTTTAATTTTAACGGTACATAAGTATATAGATTTAATTTTTTTCTAGTTTTCTATTTTTATTGAGGAATTCACTATTAGAACAAAAATACAAATCAATTCCAAAAGAACAGAAAAATGGAAATAGAAACAAGTTGATTAAAGTTTCAAATAACATAAAGCACAAATATAGCTTGAGGACAAATATACACACACAAATTATAAAACCTTATAGCCACAATAACGAAACCAAAACTTTCGGTTATCTTGATAAGAATGGGTTAAATTTCCTTAATTACCAGGTATAATGACATGAGGGACACTTTAAACAAAATGGCTCATAAAACCCCAAAATAAAAAATTAAACAAATTAAATTAAAAGAAGTTTATTGATTATGATAATAATCCTATATAATAAAAGACTAATATACAAATAGACCAAATGGCGGAACAACCAGAACAACCTACCAACTGGTCACTGTGATGTGCACTGACCACCAGGAGGCTTGTGCAGGACGTAGCAGGCATTGGCCGCGGCAGGATGGTGGAGCAGGTGAGCAGGGGCACCAGACCAGGGGAGTGCACCAGTTGTTGTCATCAGTGCAAGCCTCTGCTGGTTACTGAAAATTCTTTGCTCTCTCTCTCACACCGCAGTCCCGCCCAGCACTTGCACCCGCTGCCAGTGCCGGAGCCACTGCTCGCACTCACTGCCAGCGCTGGCCCCACTCGCACCCACAGCCGGCATCGAAGCTGCCACTCGCACCTACTGCCGGTGTCCAGCATCAGTCCCGAACACTCGGTGCCATCAGCGTGTGCAAGTGCCAGCTGCCGGCCCTGATCGCCACTGAGGGTTTCTCCACCTCCCCCTGCTCCTAAGGGGTGATCAGGCCAGCAGCCACCACTTGCACCTGCTGACAGCACCAGCCCCGTTCGCACCCGCTGCTGGTGCCTGCCCCAATCACTCCGCGCCGGCTGTCAGCGGGTGCAAGCGGAGCCGGCACCATCAGCACATGGGAGCAGCGGCTGTGGGAGCAGGGCTGATGGCATACAGGGAATGGGGGACACAGCGGGAGGAGCAAGGCAAGGGTGTAAAGGATGGGCCGAGACCCGCCCTTGTGCCCACTGCAGCTTCACATCCCACAGTTCCTTTCAAGGTGCACGGATTTGTGCACTGGGCCTCTAGTCCTATATAATTAAAGCCTAATATGCTAAGTGTCTGGTCAACTGGTCAGCTGTTCAACCAATCAAAGCGTAATATGCTAATGATATGCTAAGGCCACTCAACCACTTGCTATGATGTGCACTGACCACCAGGAGGGCAGACACTCCGATTGGTAGGTTAGCTTGCTGCTGGGGTCCAGACAATAGGGACTGAGCGAGATGGGCAAGACATGCCTTGGAGCCCTCCCATGGTCCCTCCCCTGCTGGTCCCTCTCTGGCCCTGATCATACACGAGTGGGGTCCCTCGGCCTGGCCTGCACCCTCTCGCAATCCGGGACCCCTCGGGGGATGTCGGAGAGCCAGTTTCAACCCAATACCGCAGGCCACATCAAGAGACCCCACTGGTACACAAATTCATGTACTGGGCCTGTGCATGAATTTGTGTACCAGTGGGGTAAAAAATAAAAGTAAATAGTAAAAAAATTACAAGATATAAAACAGCTGTTTTATTTTTTAAAGTTTATCTTAGTGTTGAAAGTATTACAGATGCCCCTTTTGTGTTTCTGTTTTTTTCTCATTGATCCTGTCCACCCCACACCTGCCCTTCCCAAGCCTTCACCACACTATTGTCTGTGTCCATGGCCTATGCATATATGCATATAAGTTCCTTACTTAATCTTTCCCCACCTTGCCCCTTAACCCTGCCTTCCCTCTAAAATTTATTAGTCTGTTCCATGGTTTTATGTCTCTGGATCTATTTTGTTCATCAGTTTATTTTGTTCAGTAGATTCCGCATATAAGTGAGATCATGTGATACTTACCTTTCTCTGACTGGCTTATTTTGCTGAGCATAATACTCTCCAGGTCCATCCATGCTGTTGCAAATGGTAAGAGTTCCTTTTTTTGACTGCCTCATAGTTTTCCATTGTGTAAATGTACCACAGCTTTTTTATCCATTCATCTGATGGGCACTTGGACTCTTTCCAAATCTTAGCTATTTATTGAAAATTGCGCTGCTATGAACATAGGGATGCATATATGCTTTCTGATTGGTGTTTAGGGTTACTTAGGATATATTCCTAGAAGTGGGATCACTGGATCAAATGGCAGTTCCATTTTTAATTTTTTTGAGGAAACTCCATACTGTTTCCACAGTGGCTGCACCAGTTTGCATTCCCACCAGCAGTGTACCAGGGTTCCCTTTTCTCCACATCCTTGCCAGTACTTGTCATTTGTTGATTTGTTAATGATAGCCATTCTGACAGGTGTGAGATGATAACTCATTGTCATTTTAATTTGCATCTCTCTTATGATCAGTGATTTTGAGCATTTCTTCATATGTTTTTTGGCCATCGGTATCACTTTGGAGAGGTGTCTATTTAGGTCTTTTGCCCAATTTTTAATTGGATTGTTTGTCTTCCTATTGCTAAGTTGTATGAGTTCCTTATATATTTTGGAAATTAACCCCTTATTGGATGTATCATTGGCAAATATGTTCTCCCACACAATGGACTCTCTTTTCATTTTGTTGATAGTTTCTTTTGTTAAAACAGCTCTTTTAAACTGAGAACAAATGAAAGCATAAAATTATAAATTTACATAGCAAAATATATAGAACAGAAACTCTCAAAAACACAAGAAATTGACTGTATAATTCATGTAGTGGATTTTTAACATGTACTTTTTAGAATAAGATGTTTTTAAGTATAACAGTAACAAAAATTATATAGAAAATCTAAATAATATAACTTATAAATTTTAATGACTAACTTCTTAAAAATATACCTATGCACTATATATTTAATATTTATACTTACATAAATTTAAAAGTCCATATGTCTTTTCAAACAACCACTGACTAATATTACTCCCAAGAAAAAATGTAAAATCCAACTCTGCTAACAAAAATCATGCAATTAAGTAGAAATTATTGAAAGCTGTTTTAATTAAGGGTTTCTAATTGGTGGTTCAAATTTCACATAACTGATAGGCATACTGACATCATTTGTAATATATTGAATGTGTATTTGTGTGTGCATTTTTTTGAGAAGAGAGTCAATGGCTTTTATAAGTTCAATGACAATAATTCCTATACATACACAAACATTACCTTTTCCAGTAAACCATGCTTCAAAAAGATGATAAAAAGTGCTAATATAAGTGATTTGTAAATAAAACTCTGTTATATATCAAAACTTTTAGAATGTGGCCTAAGCTGTATTTTTGGAAATTTATCTTAATATAATGTTTATATTTATTAAATTAAAAGATTGATTTTATGTAGCTTTGTGAGTTGGTGGCAAAGTATATTGATTTTCAAGAAAATATAGAGAGTTTATTAATAAAATCAGCTATGTATTAGACACTAAAAATAACAGTGAAGTTCATAAATAAAAATCATGCCCTAGCCCATGTACTCAGTGGTAAGAGCACCACCCCATGGACCAAAAGTTTGTGGGTTCGATTCCCAGTCAGGGAAGGTACTCAGATTGTGAGTTACATCCCTGGTTGGGGCACATACAGGAGGCAACTGATCCATGTTTCTCTCTCACATCGATGTTTCTCTCTCCTCTCTCATCCTTTCTATCTAGAATCATTGGAAGCATAGCCTAGGGTGAGAATTATAAAAACACACCTTGAGTTATGTTTTGAAAGTCCTAATAAACAAAACTTTGCCATTTCTAATCAAGTGGGGAAAAATGGATGAAAGGGAAAATGTATGCATAAGAAATTATTAAGAGATCAAAATTACTGATTCAAAAGAGATTTTTAAAATTAAAATGCTCTAAGTAACTCTAGATTTAAATTTTAACATTTCAATAAATGAACATATTCAAAATTAATACAAATCATGGAGGTTTATTCAAGTGGAGGTAACAAATATGCATAAATGAATAATTATGGGTCAAAATTAAAAGTTTCTCAAAGAACTAAATTCCCTTCATTTTTAAATATTTTTTTATGTTTTGAGAGATAAGGGTCAAATAGGTAAAGTCTCTGCTATTTACTGTGTCCCAGAGTAAAAATGAAAATGCATGCTCTTTTTTAAAGAAACTGACATTAACTCCAAGATCTACAACCAAGTAAAAATAAAGACAAATGTATGTTATTAATTATAGATAGGAATATCTTAAGTAAATTATTAGTTGTATCCAGCTATTTATTATGAGTGCATAGCCCCAAAAAGTGTAGTTGAGAAGTGTAATTATGATTGCACATGAGATAATTTATTAATGGACTTCATCCCATTAATACAATAAAGGTGATAATGTATATGACAATTTTATGGATAGTGAAATGGCACTGTGCCAGAAACTTTTTGTGACTTTCCTCTCTGCTTACCATTTTACTCCAAATCGGGCCACTAGCTGTATGTGGATGACACTTGACAGATCCAGCCTCAGCTACACCATCTATCTCTGGCTTTCTGCCCAGGGCTTCTCTGCTGCCAGGATGGGAGGCCCACTGTGACCCATGTAAGGAGATGAAAGTGAGAAGGAGTTCATTGTCCATAGATCAAAACGACAAGAACCAGTGGCTAACTAGTTCCCTCTTCTGTCTCTGAGAAAGGAAATTCTAATGGAAATTCTGCACAACTTTTCTGACCCTCTCCAGCAGGATTGAACTTCAATTGTTCAAGATGCTGGACCAGCTCAATAACAAACCCATTCTTAACCCTCTACCCCGTTTTGAATATTTTAGGGATCCACACAGGCACCTTGGAATCATGTTATCTATACAATATCATGCTGTTGAAGGGAAATTTGACATTTAGAAAACACTCAGTGGTGGTCTCCTTTGCAAATATGAGGAAATAAAAAGTTTTGACCCAAAGGACATGCTAATTTAAAAAAAAATACTAAGCTAAGTATATTATAGAGGAAAGAAAAAGAAAAAAAAACTGAATGTATAAGGGCAGGTCACAATGGCTACAAAGCTATAGTAAATTTTCAATTCTATTTTATGAAATTAAAGCTACAGTTCTTATGCATCCTCTTCCTACTAGTAAACTGTCAGTGCTTACTAAATTTGTATCAGTAGTTGCATTAAGTTTACTCTGACGTTCTGATTTTCATAATTCTTTATCAGTACCTCCTACAGTTCCCTCTGAAAGTGCATCTACTTGGCAGTACAAATGGATAGTCACATTTTTCAGCATTCCTCAATAACATTAAGTTCAATTTTTCAGGAGCATTCCAACTTTTGATATTATTTATAATATCAAGTTTTCTGTACAACTTGCATTGCAGTGTTGATTTCTTTTGGGAGCTATTCTTAATATTCAATTTTTCCATCAAGTTCAAAGCATTATACACAATAAAATAACAGTTAATGTTACAATCAGGTGTATTACAAAATTAAGAATCATATTAGCTTTGAAAAAGGCAGTAATAGATATTTAAAGCAGATTCTTTGCTAGCTATATGTAAGAATTATCTTTCATTATATAAAAGCTTTACAAATCCTATCTAATAAAAGAGTAATATGTAAATTGACCATACCTCCACTACACCCACCAGCCACGCCCCACCAGCCAATCAGGAGCGAATATGCAAATTAACCCAACCAAGATGGCTGCAGCCACAGAGAGAGCAGGAGGGAGGCATAGGTTTCCCCAGCAATGGAGGAAGCCAAGCTTTCCACCTGCCCTTGCTGGCCCAGGCCTCCACTCAATGCTACAAAGTTTCAATGATAAAAGAAAAATAAATCCCAACAGAAATTAGCTGCAGCCACAGAGCGAGCAGGAGGTTTGGCTCCGCTCCAGGCTACAAAGTTTCAATTGTAGAAGATAAATAAATCCCAGATACCAGGGCCTCCTCTTGGGTTGCCAGGGGGCATGGCCGACCTGCAAACCACCACAGGCCCCTCACCCAGGCTGCCCCATGCCCCAAGGGAACCCCCACCCTGATCTGGGATACCCTTCAGGGCAAACCAGCTGGCCCCCACCCATGCACCAGGCCTCTATCCTATCTAATAAAAGAGTAATATGCAGATTGACCATCACTCCAACACACAAGATGGCTGCCCCCATGTGGTCAAAGATCCTGCCCCCATGTGGACACAAGATGGCCACCACAAGATGGCCAGCAAGGGAGGGCAGTTGTGAGGGACCAGGCCTGCAAGGGAGGGTAGTTGGGAGGGACCAGGCCTGCAAGGGAGGGCAGTTGGGGGGGCGTGATCAAGCCTGCAGGGGAGGGCAGTTAGAGGTGACCAGGCCGGCAAAGGAGGGAAGTTGGGGTGACTAGGCCTGCAGGGAAGGGCAGTTGGGGCGGACCCAGGCCTGCAGGGGAGAGCAGTTGGGGGGGGGACCAAGCCTGCAGGGTAGGGCAGTTAGGGGTGACCAGGCCTGCAGGGGAGGGCAGTTAGGGGCAAACAGGCTGGCAGGGGAGCAGTTAGACATCAATCAGGCTGGCAGGGGAGTGGTTAGGGGGTGATCAGGCTGGTAGGCAGAAGCAGTTAGGGGCAATCAGGAAGGCAGGCAGGCAGGCGAGCAGTTGGGAGCCAGCAGTCCTGGATTGTGAGAGGGATGTCCGACTGCCCATTTAGGCCCGATCCAAGTACTCTAGTCCTATATAATAAAGAGCTAATATGCTAATTAGACAGGACGGCAGAAGGCCCTTCTGGAACGACCTTCCAGAAGGACCTTTCGGAATGACCAGTGGGCGAGGCCATGGGGCCATGAGGCAGCTGGGCCTGCGAGGGCCAAGGCAGCTGGGGCTGCAAGGGCTGAGTCCCTTGCATGATTTCGTGCATCGCACCTCTAGTTATTAATAAGTTTTAGTGGCTTATTTTTTCCAAGTGCTCTACAATTTGATAGTTATTCTTCAACTATTTTAGTTTTTCCTACTTGATATCTGAGCTTTGACTTGAATGTTTTCTTCATAACTCAATATATCTCTTGTGAATATACATTTTTTGTATATAATATTACTTTTACAGGTTAAACCAGGGCCAACAGAAGTAGTACTATCTTCTCACATATTGTTTCTCATTTAAAACACACATATTCCACCAAGAACATTATCCATTAATAAAGTTTAATCATGGAGTGTTCATTGCAAGGTATATTTAGAATTGTTAAATTTTAAGGACTAGGATTTAGTTTGTCCCAGATCTTAGAGGGTAACCCATCCAACTGATCAGTTTCAGATTTTGAAATATCAATAGTAATATTTGAATTGAAATTAATTAAATCTCCTTGAATGAGAAGCACTTATCTAACATATTTGTTCCTAACCAGCATAGAAGAAAACTTACAACCTTTAAGCAATATTGATTTGCTTTGTAGTAGTTTTAATATGCAAATGCCAAATTTCAGCTTTTCTATCTATAATAGGAGCAACCGTTTTATACCCTGCTTAAATCTCACCATGAAAAATACTTAATTGTTCCTATAAAAATCCTTACTAGTTTAGTACTAGTAAATATGTCTTTTAGTTGTTGAATAACTATTGTTATGTGGTTAGACAAGTGAGGGATTGTACTGTTCTTTAGCTGTATTTTATAGCAACAGAATTTATTTCAAAGCCATTCAATTCCAAATGCTGCCAAATCTCATTCTAATTGCACAGTTGCCTGGTCTTACATTAGATTATGGTTTTATCCTATCTGCATCTGCATATAATGTTAACTATAAACTCTATGCTAAACACATCTCTGGGATTATTTTAATTTGTATAACTGAAACTTCTTACCCGTTGACTAGTACCTCCCTGTTTCCCTCTGCCCCTAGCCACTGAGAACCACAATTTTACACTCAGCTTCTATGAGTTTGACTGTTTTAGATTCTTCATACAAGGGGATCCTGTAGTATTTGTACTTCTATGTCTGGTTTATTGTACTTAGCGTAATGTCCTCCAGGTCCATCCCTGTTGTCACAAATAGCAGGATTTTGTTCTTTTTAAGGTTGAATAATATCCGATTATATGTTGCATTAGAAAAACTCAAATTCCTGTCTGTGCATCTCCTTTACTACTCACACAGAACACTTTACTTCCGCAACCCACACCACCAAGCAATTCTCTGTGACACCAGCTCGATGTCCTACAATTTAACTTAATTCTGACACTTTATACCTAGAAATAGTATCAGATCCCAATGATTTAGGACTTGATTCCACCAGACCGTCCTCACCTTCACATGTCAATCTCAAATTCAGGTTGTCTCTTGTGCTTCAGAGGTTCCCAATACACCCAACTCCAGTTTGTTTAATTGCTAGAGCAACTCAGAGAACTCAGGAAAACACTTACTTACATTTACTAGTTTTCAAAGTATATGATAAAGAATACAAATGAACAGCCAGGTGTAAAGAAACATAGGACAAGGTCTGAAAGGTTCCCAAATGCAGGAGTTGTGGTGAGTCACAAATGTGTTTGCCAATGTAGAAGCTCTCCAAGCCCTGTACTTTGGGATTTAATGGAGGTTTCCTCATGTAGGCATGATCAACTATTGAGCACTGTTTGGAGCCCCCCTCCATTCTCTGGGAGATGAGGGATAGAGCTTCTAATCATGCCTTGGTCTTTCTGGTTGTTAGGGGTTTTTTGGGGGAAAGAGGGGGTGTGGTGATGCAGGCTGTGAAAGAATTCACAACTGAGGGATGAGATACATACAGAGAGAAAGTTTATTTTTACTTTCCCTGTAGGGAAAGGCCATGCATTGCCAATCAATGCAAGGGCAAAGAAATAAACAGTGGCCTGCTCTTTTAATGGCTGCTGTTGCTAGGTGACAAGGAAGGGAGGAGGATTTGGGGGCTGAAAATGAGTAGACATCAGTGGGGTTGTCTTAGTTAGTTCTTCATGAGACAGCCCAGGCAGGAGCAGATGTCCTAGGGAGGTGTCTTTGTCAGTATCTTCATCCATGCCTGTAAAACATTCTTAGAGCAAAAGTTACAAAGAGTTCAAAAGGGGGCCACTTTGGGTTTGAAAGGAGGGAGTAGGGTCCTTCTACTAACTGGAAACTTTCTGGCCCCAATTTCCCCAGAATCATTAAAACCACAGGGAGGAGGGGTATGCAAGAATGTAGCCTTGAAAGTAGCTTATCTTGTCCCTCAGTTTGAATAGAGGGGCTGTTTGAATCAGAGGAGCTAATAATCTTGGGATTTAATTACCAGGTGCTTCTCATAAATTATGGAAAGCATAGCCTATTTTTCTGTGCTTACACTGGTGAACAATGTCTTAAGTTTAACCAATTTATCCCACTTTCATCTTCCCTATCCCCATTTGCAATCAGGATAAATACCTTACTATGAGTTCATCTCCCTCTCATCTCTAGTCTCCACCATCATTCATATTCATACCACTATACCTGCCATATTGTTATTACATAGCATGCTATTTGTAGAGTATTATAAATCATACTAGAGGCCCAGTGCAAGGATTCATGCACATTGAAAGGAAATTAATCAGAAGGTAGCTGGTGGGGCAGGAATGGGTGAGACAGGCCAGATACACCCTGGACCCAACCTCCTGTGGTCCCTCCCTGGCCGGCTGCATCTGGGGCAGCACCGGGGCTCAAAGGGCATCTGCAGAGTGAGCAGGCAGGAGCAGATGTCCTAGGGAGGTGTCTTTATCAGTACCTTCATCTATGCTTGTAAAACAGGTGGGGTCTCTCAGCCTGACCTGTGGGAATCCGGCCAGAATCAGCAGTCTGACATCCCCCAAGGGGTCCAGGAGTGTGAGAGGACACTCTGCAAAGTTGCTGTCACTCGGCAGCTCCTGCATTGAGCATCTGCCCCCTGGTAGTCAGTGCGCATCATAGCTACCAGCCAGCAGTCAGCTGGTCACTTAGCCTTTTATATATATAGATATTTTTAATATATTTGCTTACTTAACAGAAAAATTTACTAACTTTTATTTATTATCCATTCCTTTCTATATTTTAGTACTCCTTGGTTTTATCTCCTTCACAGAATATTTCTTCCATGATTTTTTTTTGCAAGTAGATTTTTGTGTGATAATCTTTCTGAGGTTTTCATGTGCCTGAAATCTGATTTAAATAATGTTTAGCTACAAATAAAATTCCAAGTTTAAGATTGAAATTCTCTTTCTTCAACTCTAAAATGAAATAAAAAAATCTATTGTCTTCTGACATCTAGTGTTGCTGTTGAAAAGTCTGATATTATATTTAAGTTCTTTTCCTGTTCAAATGATCTGTTTTTTCTACTTGGATACCGAGAGTTTTCCTTTTCTTTGATGCACTAAAATGTGTCTGGAGTTGTTTGTTTGGTTTGGTTTTATTTGTTGTTGTTGTTGTTGTTGTTCAGCACTATTCAATTTGGCACTATTCAATTTGTCCTTAACTTAGAGTATTCTTAATCATTATTTTTCTTCTATTATTATTTCCTTCTCATCACTTTCTTCTCTTCAGGTGCTATTATTATGTAGAAACTAGAGGCCTGGTACACGAATTCATGCACAGGTGGGGTCCCTTGGCCTGGCTGGTGATCAAGGCCTATCGGGGGGCCAGCCAGCTGGGGGAAGGGACCCCAGAAGGTTGGCCAGCTGGCTGGCCTCCCAATCAGGGCCTATTGGGGGGCTGGCCGGCAGTGGGGAGGGGCCATGTGAGGTTGGCCAGAGGGACCACAGGAGGTTGGCTGGCCAGTCCCCCAATTGGGGCTGATGTGGGGCCAGCCAGCCAATGGGAGGGGCTGTGGGAGGCTTTCCAGCGGGGGAGGGGCTGCGGGAGGTTTTCCAGCCAAGGGGAGGAACCACGTGAGGTTGGCCGGCCAGCCCCCATCAGGACCAATGGGAGGCCAGCCAGCTGGGGGGAGGAGCTGCAGGAGGTTGGCTGTGAGAGTGCACTGACCACCAGCAGGCAGCTTCTGCATGGGCATCTGCCCCTGGTGATCAGTGCGCATCATAGCAACTGGTCAATTGGTCATTCGGTAGTGACAGTTGCTTAGGCTTTTATATATATAAATATTACTTCTACTTTGTCACCCATATTCCTGAAAATATTTCTCATTCTTTACATTTCTTTATTTCTAATTTTTTGGCAGACTTCATTGACATGCTAT
Organism: Ia io; assembly: GCA_025583905.1. Taxonomy (NCBI): domain Eukaryota; kingdom Metazoa; phylum Chordata; class Mammalia; order Chiroptera; family Vespertilionidae; genus Ia; species Ia io. Next base: position 73,535,746 of record JAJQQW010000005.1, on the reverse strand, counting down.
TCCATCTTCTTGCTCTAAAGTGGTGATAGTGAAGGCTGTGATCCTCAGAATGACAGAAGTAGATTTCCATCAATGCCTAATCCTCCAACAATGACACTCAGGTCTTCTGTTTGCCATTTTCCTTCTTTCTCCTTCCCCCAATCATTTTTGTGTCTACAAGCCAATCTCATAGTTTTGTTTTACTTATTGAAATACATAAAATATCTCCTGATTCTATCGCATCTTTAGATTGTATTCAGTGAATGAAATCTTAAGCATGTCCTATTCTGCCATCTTCTCCTAACAAGAGCTCTCCAAGCATTTATTTTCTAGTTCATCAATTTTGTGCTATGCAATTTTTCTTATGTGAACACAAAATAAAATATACATAGTACATATATTTAAAAGAATTTAATTTGCAACTGTCACATTTCTTGTTTCAACTGCCAACTTCAATTGCAGACTATTTGTTCTAATTTGGGAATTTTTTCTCTAAAAATGCATGTAAATTTTTATTAATTTATCTTAATACTGAAAAATTGGAGGCATTATATTCTTAACATAGAAAGGAGATACTAAATGTCTATCCAAATCTATTTTGACATGATTTGCTTTCAATTCTACTCATAAAATGTCTCAAGATATATTTTTCTCCTGCTACTAGTACCTTGGGAAATATTAATCTCAGAATAATTGAGAAACACTGGTTAGGCTGTTAATTTTAAATGACATATTAGTAACTGTCAGTTAAATTGATAGAGCTATAATTGAGAATAATAGTAAAAAGATAACTTCTTTTTCATTGAATATTTCATGATTATTAAATTACTTATTGAATGCTATTTTGAGCCTTAATGTTGATTATAATAAGAATATATCAGGATCTTATAAAAATCAAGGTAATTCATTTAAATGGATTGTTAACTTTTTAGGTTAATTATTCAAATGTTGTGTTGTTTGCATCTAAATTTATTTGGAGACTAAATATTCTTTCCAAAAAAACATTAAGGCAATGTCAATTGTCATGAAATCTATAGTTAGGGAATCATATCTGGGAAAGCTGAAGAGAAACAGTAATGAGGATGTTAACACATTCATGCTCAGCTTAGGAATATGTTAAACAGCTTCTTCATTTCTGTATAAAGCAATAGTTTGAGTAATTTGAGTGTGAAGCAGAGAAGTATAGTAAACTTTCATTCATTTCAAAAATCTTATATGTAATCTTATAATGCCATTATTTTTAATTTGATGATAATTGTGCTTGTGTCTGTCTGTGGGACAAAGGTAGTAAAGAAAGTATGGTATTAGGGAAGAGTTGTAAATTAACTGGGGGAAAATGCATTCATTTAGGTTTTCTTAAAATATAACAGCATTTCTAAAATAGAAACAATCATTTGTTTACAATTAAAAGAATCCTATAACAATATTTCTAATATTTAAAAGGAAAGTTTGTGAGAACAATGGTTACCTCAAAAAACTGAACCACTTTGAATATTATACAAACCTATGTCTTCAAATATATTTCTAAAATAATTTATGATGCAAAATAACTAAATTTTCTGTCAATATTTATAAAATCAAAGAGCTATGTTGTAAATTATGACAATTTTACTCTGTGTAAAAGCATCTTCCTCTTTTTAGGATTGAACACAGCAATAATCACACAAGACTATCTTTGTGATTTCAACAAACTCAGTAGAACTCACATATTAACAACTTTTTTTAAGTTATGAGTTTTTAAAGATATTTAAGATATTCAATTTTTAGGTATTCAATCATTTATAAGATTGCAATATTTATTTATATAGCTAAAAGGGCCTATGAGAATGATTGGATTGTTCCCTCAATACAAAGTGAACTTTATATTTGAGGCATTTTAACTTAAAGATCAAATTTTCCTGAAATGCTCAGGGAGTGGAAAAATCAATTTGATTTACAACTTAATTAATTGCTTCTTTTCTTTGCTATATTTTATTCATGGCAATGTATTTTTTAATTTAAAAAATAATTTATATAAATTTTTGCATAATTTCAGAAACTAAGTTCTGAAGTACAATCTTCTCTCAGAAGACTTCTGTCAGAAGAGAGCTACCTCTTTCTACATGTGACGTGAGTATGTAACACACCCAAATTATATACTTGTCCAACATCCTTAATACACATTTTCCTATTTTAAGTGTGATATAAGTAAATCAATTCAAATAAACATTTGCTATTTCCCTAATAAGTAGAAGACACTGCAGTAAACACTAAGGTATGGATCACAGAACTCCTGGTCTCAAGGACAATGCACAATAAAAGCTCACTGCTACAGATTGCATCAGCTTATTTGCTTCTCTTTCCTTTTTCCCCCTTTCCTTTCCTTTTTTCCCTTCCCTTCCCTTGCCTTTCTCTCCCTTTTCCTTTCCCTTCCATTAATTCTCTGTCTCTCTCTCTCACTCACTCTCTTTTTGTTGAAAATATAAGCCTTTAAATTTAAAAGGACAAAATTCTGTCCTTGAAGAGAACAAAAATGTATCTTTTAAGTGGACAAAAATGTATGAAGCATTTTTTTTTTTTTTTTTTGGTGCAAGAAAATATAAACTTTAAAGCTGTTTTCTATGGTGGTCTAAATACAAGTGTGCTGGAAGAGATGGTCTTTGTTCCATTTTATATTTGTGTGAGTGAGACCCAAAGAGATAAGTAATTTATAAAATCCTCACATAGCAAATAAAATAATTTATCACTTTCACCACACCTTGATGAAAGGACTACCCAGTATAATATAAGGTTAGGCAATTAATAAATTTTTGCTGGGAAAATAATAGATGTCCGCACTACTCAGTTTTTCCTAAATGTCTAAATATATATTGCAATATTTCCAAATTTTGATAAACAAAGGGTTCAAAATATAAGTAATACTCTGATCTATATGCATTTTGGATAACACATTCCTTTTTACAACAAAGAATAAGTATTTGACTTCAAAATGTGGCTATCCTTAAAGAAGATATAGCCAGGAATGATGGAGACTATGTGTGAATTCATGCATTTGATGTGCTCATTCATTTCTGCTAAGTAGAAGAAACAGCTAGCAGTCTACCAAAGATTTAGGCTCCTTTCCATTGTGTTGTTAATTGCTGCTAAGAGTCATCTGTACAGACAGGAGCTACAATGCCCAGACTCCTTTGCAGCTAGGTGTTACCATGTGACTAGTCTTCATTATTGGAATAAAAGATGGGACACATATCACTTTCAAATAAAATAAATAAGTAGCATATGTGCTTTATCCACCAACTCTTCTGTGTGCTGACTGGCAGAAAATGACAGTGTCTCCTGGGTCGATCCCTAAGTAATATCTTTAAACAAAAAAACTTCCCCCCACCTTAATGAAGAACATTTTCATCTTCATTGTATAAACATGAAATAAATTTTTATTTTTGAAAAAAGTGACATTTTCAAATGTCTTAGTTATAGGAGCTATTATTGGCTTCCTTAACATACATTGCTTCCCCAGCAAACCTTGTTGTTATTTTTGACCTTCAACATAGATGAGTGACATATGAGTTTATTTTTATTGGTTCTTATTGTTTGGAGTTGAACTAACAGTAACTTAGAATTATTCAACAGAAGGGAAGAATAAAAGAATAAATAATGTTAGAAAAATAAGAAGTAATTATAAAAATAAAGTTAGGAATTTGATAGAGTCTTTCCAATGAGTCAGTAAGTAATACGTGGAAAGAGAAAGATCAGAGACTTCTAAATGACTCCACACTAATCAATTTAACACTTTTAAAATGGAAATTTACAAATCCATAACCAGAGGTCGGGGGGAATACACCCAGTTGATATCTAAGAAAAGCTGTCAAAATACAAATAGATATTAGTCACAATTTTTTTTTCCTGGCACACCAGAGTAAGTTTGACAACCAATAAAAGAAATGTAGAAATACAGGGCTCAGAGATGTGTGGAATATTGCTAAAGCTCTACAAAATGTATTTGGAAAATAGTACACCTGGATTAACACATTGGAATTCGGAAGATGCTCTTCTAAGGCTAGAGGTGGAAATGTAATTTCATCGTGTAAAGGAAAACAGCTGAAATAGCAAGGAACACTTCCAGAGGTCTCTTTTTGGAAAAGCAGGAAAATGCAATGAGTGAGTGATCCAGCATCCTTTACATGAGCCAAGGAAGTTATTTCAGTAGAGCCCTGTTCCTATGTGTGTAAAGTTCAACAGGCTTCTGGAACCAAAGGAGAGATTTGAGTTATTTTTGATCTCAACTATTGAGGAACTCTTTTAAAATAGGTGTAGAACCACATTTGATTATGAACTATGTGATAATGTAAGTGCCACACTGATCGTTTAGTGTGTGGGCCACACCAGCTGTTTAATGTTTTTGAGAGGTTCCCTGTGGTAACTCCATGGATTGTTATTTTCTTTATTTATGATATAAGGTGAAATGTAAGGTTCTGAGATGGCATTGTGATAGGAAGTAGGCAGGAACTTTTTCTTTTAAAATATTTGTGTGCTATCATTTCTAAATCATCCTGTTTACAGCATGCAATGGCTTTGAAGTGACTATCTATATATATATAAAAGCCTAAGCGACCATTGCGACGGAACGACCAGAACAACTGGAACGAACAGTCAGCCAGTGGCTATGATGTACACTGACCACCAGGGGGCAGATGCTCAACACAGGAGCTGCCCCTGGTGGTCATTGTGCTCCCACAGGGGGAGCACTGCTCAGCCAGAAGCCAGGCTCACATCTGGCGAGTGCAACTGCAGCAGCAGGAGCCGCTCCCGAGTCTGCTGCAGCACTACTGAGCAGTGGCAGGAGGCGCAGCAGGCCAGGATGAGCGCAAGTGGCGCAGTGCCCAGCCTCAGTTCTGGCTCCTCCCTGACTGCCTGCCACTTGGCACACTGCTACATCCCTCGGGATTGGGCCTAAACTGGCAGTTGGACATTCCTCTCGCAATTCGGGACCCCTTGGGGGCCTAACCTGGTAGTTGGACATCCCCCAAGGCATCCCAGATTGCAAGAGGACACAAGTGGGCTGAGGGACATCCCATCCCTCCAGTGCACGAATTTCATGCACCAGGCCTCTAGTTTTAACATAAATGTCTTTTTTATAGATTTGGACTAAAAATTAACCCAATATTCTCAGATCCAGTGTTTTTAGTTGCTCTCCAGTTTCTGGAGAGATAAAGAGCTCATGGCTAGCTGCTCTCCTTAACAAATAACATGTGCATGTTATTTCTTATTTCTTAGTGACTCCTCCAAAGTTTGGGTACTATATTTGTAGGGAAGCAAACAGACTCCAGAACTGTATTTCAAACTTATTCTTGAAACAGCAGAAGTGAAAGCTCTGTACTAATTAATGGCAGGTCTACTTCCTGTAATATATCTTTACATATGTCATCATTCTAATTTCTATTTAGTATTTCAGAGGACAGTAAATTTTAATTTGAAATGAGAATAGGAATTGAATATGCTCTTATGGGTGACAGTGGCATCTTGGCATCCTTGGAACCTAACATAGGGATATGTTCACATGAGTCTTCCCACTAGATTTTGAAAGAATTATAAAACCATAGGCTCATTAGAAGTCATCTAGCTTAATTCCTCATTCTATAATTAAGGAAAATAAAGCCTAGAGAAAAGAAGTCGTTTACCCAAATCATATAATAAGTTAATGACAGAGTTAGAATTAAAAACAGAACACAAAACTTGCATTGCATTTTCTTTGTATTACAAGACACTGACTTCCATGGATTGATGATTTCTTAAAGCAATGGAGATATTTCAGAACATTCCACTTATGCCCATTACCCTCAAAAATAAAGGTATATAGCACTTACCCAGAAAGTTTGTCTAAAATGCAATTTTCCTGGATACTATGCCCAAGGACTTTGAGACACAAAGCCCAGTGTTCTGATGCAGGTGGCTTGTATACTGCTCTTTACAAAACAGTACATGTTGAATAAATAATTACTGGCTATGCTGCTTTTTCTATCCTTAGTAAATGAAGATTGGGATGTTTAGGCTTCACATGTCAAGAATAGACTTGTTAATAGTAAGCAGTGAACCAAGAATGCATTATAAATTTTATCACTGACTTGAAGATTTCCATGATTTTGAGTATTCCCAAAATACAGATGAACATCATATTCACCATGGCTTATGTAGTTATATTTATGGATTACTTAATATTCTCTATGGTTCATGTAAGCTTTTAATTAATTTATGTTTATAAGTTATATAAATAATCTTTTACTACCTTTGATATTTTACTCCAAGGAAGGCAAATTCTCTATTAACAAACAGTTATCTTTTCCATTGAAAGTAAACATCCCATTTAATTCACCAAATAAGAAATGGAAATATTTTAGTCACTCAAAGAGATAACTCAATCTTGTTAAATATTCATAGTGGCAGAACTCATAATTACTTTATTCAAAGGCTATATAGTAACTGGTTTGAATTGAAATATTGATATAATCATTCAAGAGTCTCTCACATAAAAAAGTCATTAAAATTCTCTATTAAAACCTAGGATTTATAGACATTACTTGGGAATAGAAATGCCAGCATCTAGTTGTTATTTTCAGTTAGACGTTATGTGTCCTATTAAGCTAGTATTTGTTCCCTAAGTTATGATGGAAAGATTATTTTACTGAATATGTTCTGATAATATATATTCTAAGTCGTTAATCCTCAACAGTTGTTGTTTTTTTACAGAACCTATATATATAAAAATCCAGCGACCATAAGTGCCATAACGACCATAATGAACGGTCACTATGACACCCACTGTGGCCAACAAACTGCCCTTCAGGGGGTGGAGCTGGTCTGCCAACCTTGCAGCCCCTCCCTGCTGCCAACCTGCCCCTGATTGGATTCTCCTACTCGGATCAAGAGCAGGCCACCCGCCAAACACCCACTCCCTTTCCCCCAGCTAGTCCCACCCCCAATCAGCCCACCCCATGACTATAGGCCCACAGCCCCTTCCCCCGGCCAGCCCGCCCCTGATCGCACTCCCCCATCCCAATAGGGGCAAGACTGTGTGGCCAACCTCCTGCAGACCCTCCCCCTGGCCACCCCACCCCTGATTGCAACCCCACCCCAATAGGGAGCAAGCAGGGCCAGCCAGCCCACCACCCACAGCCCCTTCCCATGGCCAGCCCCCATCCCCAATCAGCCCTCCAACCCTAATCAGGGGTGGGGCCCGCCGGCCAATCACCTGTGGTCCCTTCCCCCAGCCCTCCCAGCCCTGATCAGGACCTGATCAGGGAGGCCAGCTGGCCAACCTCCCGCCATCTCCTCCTCCCTGCAGGCCCTGTCCCAATCTGCCCTGATTGTGGCCGGGCCAGCCAGATCCCACCCATGCATGAATTCATGCACTGGGCCTCTAGTTAAGATATAAAATGCCATGTGTAGAGTAAGAAAAATAATTTAGTTTTATTCAATGTTCCTTAAGAGATATTTTACATTTTTCCCCTTCTGGCTTTTATCCTTAAGTAAAACCAAAACCTCATTTCTAAGTGAAATGCAGAGTAGATTTACAGAAAGCATTTTTTGACTAGAACTACAGTCATAAAATAGGTAAAGTGCTAATTAAGTTACAAGAAACAACTGATTTTATATGAGAAAAGCAAATATTCTTATCTGAGATTTTCTCTTTGTTTGGGTTTTGGTTTAGAAACATAAATGCCTGGATATCTGATTTGGTAAATAGTTCTGGGAATAAAATCTTATGCTTTGACATCCATCCTTCCCAACTTTCTCACGAAAGGTGGCATTGTTGTAGACAACTTTTCAGTTCTTATTGTGAAATTTATGGCGAAATGAGATTACTACATCAGCTACTGGTCAACTCTGTGCATTAAAGACCTATTGCAGCTTCGTGATCAAACCAGAAGGCTATCTGTCTCTCTCTTTTTTTTGCATTAAATTTATTTTTATTTTTAATTGAATTTATTGGGGTGACATTGGTTAATAAAACCATACAGATTTCAATTGTACAACTCAATAGAAACATAATTTGTATACTTCATTGTGTGCTCATCCCCCAAAATAAAGTCTTTTTCCATCCCCATTTACACCTGTCTTTTAAATTTTTTTTTCATTTGAGGCAAAATATTACATCTAAAATGTCCCTCTAAATTTTGCAGTATATTTTAGTCTCCTGTTGAAATGCAATTGATGCTCTGTACATCGATCTTATATACAAACTAACCTACTGTGTTCTTTATGTCTAACTAATTCTCTGGGAATTACTTAGAGTCTTGTTTATGCTGATAATTATATTATCTATAAATGTTACTCTTTTTCCTCCCGTCCCCTGCCATACCTTTGCTAGAAATTTTCAAATATCTACTTTTTCTTTACAAGTAGAAAGCAGAATAATAAACCCCCATATACCTATCAATCATAGTCAATAATAATCAACTCATAGTTAGTTTTGTTTTAATGCTTGTCATACCATTATCACACCTAAAAAATTAAAATTAAAGTGATTTCTCAATATCAACTAGTGTCTCATTTGTCAAAGAGACCAAAGCATAAGAGTCATTATGTTGTTAATCTCATTATTTAAAAAATTATTAAATCTAGATATTAAGTAAAAGTTCCAAGGTCACCATTTTAGGAACAGGCATGAATTTAATCCTAACTCTCTCAGATGTCAGAGTACATGCTTCTAGGAACTCCCCTTTATTGCTCTCTATCACTAAATTAAATACAATAACTGAAGCCCATGACACATGCTCCCAGAATTGTTCCACATGGAAAGAATTATCCCACCTTGGAGAGAAGAGGGAAGTCTCAGGGTGAAGGTGCATTTGGATCAGACCTAGGAGAATGATTTGAGTTAGAGCGTGCAAAGGTTGAGCAAGGGCATTCCACACAGAGGCAATTGCCCAAATAGGAGCACGGAGGCTTAGGAGCATGATGACCTGTTAAGGATGGCTGAGAGTCTGATCTGGCTGATGCTTTAATTAGAGCCTCAGCAGCAGAACAGAAAGATTTGGACCAGTTTGTGGAAGCCTCTGAAGCCAAGCTAAGAAACAACTTTTGTGGTTATGGGCACTTGAAAGCCACTGAAACTTTTGTGAAGAATAGAAATGAGATATGTCTTGGACTTTAGTGCAATAACTCTGACAGCAGCCTAAAGTTAGAGTGCTAAGATCTCATAGGCAGATAGAGCAATTAAAATATTATTGAAATGATATAAACAACAAAAGAAAAGGCCAGAGCTGTGGAAATGGAATTTTTCAAGCCATAAAAGCACTATACATTTTTAAGCTCATAACTCATCTCCAGATTGCTAAAATTAGTGTTCTCCTTTATATCTAATTAAAATGTAACTTCATGTTATTGGATAATATTACATATTTACTTCTGTGGCATTTTTAACTTTAAATAGTATAAATAATGTGGAGTGACTATATTAAATAAATTTTGATTATTTTTAGAACTATATTATACATTACTCTTTTAAATAACTTATATCATCCAGGTGTCAAACCCAATCTAATTGATGATGTAATTAAATAACTTTTAATTTGTAACAATAAGTGTGCAGAAGCAGGAGACAAACAGAAGGTTAGGCTTGGTGTTTAGCAGTCCAAGGCCTTTACAAGGAGTGAAATGTCTTATGAGCAATTATCAGACCCAAAATACTATTTTGTGAGTGTTACAGATAAACACTCACAAAATAGCATTTCTACTGTGCCATCAAACCTACCAGTGATGCATTAAAAACTATCAAAGTCTTACATACTCATATTCATACATATATATGTATTCAGAATTTATGTTTTGTTTTAAACACAAATAAATTATAAATTTAAATTAGAAACCAAAGGATTTACACTTTAATTGGTATTTTGTGTTTGGTAGTCTTTTCTGAGGGCTTTGTAGGATAATGTTGCAATTGTTGTACTGTCAACATTTCATGAATATATTGATGATTTTAATTGCATGCATTAGCAAACCTAAAAAAATGATTAAGGAAAACATCTGTTAATCACTTTCATAATTGATAATTTCAGTATTAAATTACAGGATGCACAAGTTGGTCTCCATGTATGTATCCTGAAGAATAAAATAAATATACACATACAGAAAAAATGTCAAAACCATATAATAGTGTCCAAATATATCCAAGCAACAAATACAGCACAGAGTGCCAATGTAACAGGTCCTGTTTTCTTTTTTCTTTTTCTCATTGTCATTCTACTCTATCCCAGGAGGGAAATGAAAATATTCCTGAGACATAGACCAAAGCCATAAAGCATACAAAGAAAAATCAGCATCTCCCAGAAGATCAATTTATTGCGTTACCAAATTTCTTATTCATGAAGTTTGATCTAATTGCCTCATCCTGGAAGTATATTATTTTTATGGATCAGAATGATGCATGAATGTAATTACATTAATGATTTTCACATATTATCAAAATAATGCCTGTCTTTAACAGTATCACATTATTTGATTTCTTTGAAATATAGCCTACAAATTACACACATGTTAAAATTATGTTCATTTTAATAGCTTATGATACTTTGCAAGTATAAATTATGAATATTTTATATATAATGTTTTCATCTTAAGTACATAGTTTCAATGCATATAGGTGAGTTTATAATTCAAACAGTCTGCAATCAACATAATTCATGTTTCCAAATAGTTTTCTGGGTTATTATCTCTGTCTTTTTAAGCCTTTAAAATGTTCTATTCTTCTGTCCTAGGTCCAGGCATATAAATTAACAGAAATTCATTATAGCAGATTGTCAGTCACTTAACCAAATTGGAAAATGACAGTCCTTTCAAAATACTCTTTCAGATTATTACTAAAATCATCTTAGGATGGTATTTTCTTTAAGATGTTTAACTCTTTTTGATTTATTTGACTAGTCTCTTCATATTTTTAAAGTTTTATTAATTATTTTGATCCCTGGGCACCAACTGATCAAAGCTGAAGCTGTCAGGATCAATTGACTTTTCAGTTGTAGAGGAATTGGTTCAGAATAACCTTCCTTGGGTTTGTGGTTTTTTATTTATTTTTTGTAAGTTTGTTTAAACATTCCTGAACACAATCCTATATAATAAAAGCCTAATATGCAAATTGTCCCCTCGACTGGTAGTTCCACTGGGAGTTCCACAGCTGGACCAGTTGCTATGATGCGCACTGACCACCAGGGGTCAGACGTTGGACCAGCAGGTTAGCTTGCTGCGGGCACTGGGGGGCTGGACTGGAAAGTGCGGTGTGAGGTGAGAGCCTTTAGGAAGTTCCCAGGGTTTGGCATGAGCCCTGGGCAGAGGCAGGCAGGGTCAGGAGCCAGGAGGGACATGGTGGTGCAGGAGGCTGCTACCTGTGATTCAAGAGCCATGGACCGTGCAGCCCTCCACAGCCTATGGCGTTCTCAGTGTACAATTTATAATCTTCAGAGCTGCTTTTTTTTTTTTTTTTATTAAGTTTCACTAATTACTCCAGGAGAATGGGTAGCACCATTACTGGGTGACCGGCCAGGCATGCTTGCTTGAGGCCATGAGACAGCCTCGGGCTCCCAAGGACTCAGCAGAGAAGGGGTCAGGGCTGAGTCGGAGAAACTGAGTCCAAAACTTAAATGGAAGCGTGAGGCAGCGAGGGGCGGAGGGCGACAGCTGTGCAGGGGCCTAGAAAAGCTGCTTGGTGGGGGCAGCTGAGGAGCCTGGTGCCTCTCCCACAGGACAGGCTCCACGTACCTCCCTCCTCCTCCCCATGACCTGGCACCCCAGCTCTCCGCCGAGGCCCCGCCTGGGATCGCCCCACTCCCACCCCTGCACAGCTCCCCATGGCCTCACACAGCCCCTTCCCACATAGCCCTGCCCTGCACAGCCTTTGGGGAGCTCTGCCCCAGAGGAGAAAGGGGGAGACTGCAGACAAGAGGTCAAAGGAGGAGGGGGCAGAGCAGGGCCCACCAAGTTAGATGGAGGGGAGGGAGGGAGAGACCCCACAGGACTGGGGACAGAGATGGGTGGGGAAGGAGGGCCCTGCAGAAGCGTCCCCCTTCAAGTAGAAATCCTGACCCCATTTTACAGACCCCAGCAGAGTGTGTGTGTGTGTGGGGGGGGAGGGGCGAAGACAAAAGAGGGTGTGAGGGGATTGGATGGATGGAGCAGTGACATTTGATTCATGGCCTATTTACTTTTATTTTTGTTAATATATTTGTATTGATTTCAGAGAGGAAGGCAGAGGGAGGGAGAGAGAGAAACATCAATGATGAGAGAATAGATCTGCTGCCTCCCGCATGACCCCTATTGGGGATTGAGCCTGCAACCCAGGAATGTGCCATTGACCAGAATTGAATCCAGGACCCTTCAGTCCATAGGCTGTGGCTCTATCAACTGAGCCAAACCATCTAGGGCCGTGGTTGGCAAACTGTGGCTCATGAGCCACATGCAGCTCTTTGGCCCCTTGAGTGTGGCTCTTCCACAAAATACCATGGCCTGGACAAGTCTATTTTGAAGAAGTGGCATTAGAAGGAGTTTAAGTTTAAAAAATTTGGCTCTCAAAAGAAATTTCAGTCGTTGTACTGTTGATGTTTGGCTCTGTTGACTAATGAGTTTGCTGACCACTGATCTAGGGCGACCCATGACCTATTTAAAACAGCTGCAGTAGGCTGAGCAGGTGTCTTACCACAATGGTGTTACCTGATAATGAGGGTGTCTCTCCTTATGTTGGTGTAATTGGAAAATCAGTGAAGTAAAGACACACCCATGGAGCCTGCAAAGGGTTTCTATGCACATAATGCAATTTACTTCGTGTGGCAGCTGAAGAGGGTGAGCAGAGCCTTGGAAGGACATGAGGTCTCCAATACCAGGGCCTGGAGGGAAAGTGTGTGCCAAGCATTCCTCACCATGAGCTACGATCTGTATATATAAAAGCCTAATATGCTAAGTTTCCAACTGAGTGGTTGACTGACTGGTCGCTATGATATGCACTGACCACCAGGGGGCAGATGCTCCAACTGGTAGGTTAGCTTGCTGCTGGGGTCCACCTGATCAGGACTGGGTGAGATGGGGCTGGACACACCCTGGAGCCAACCTGCAGTACCTCCCATGGTCCCTCCCCGCCACCGGCCCCGATTGGCCCCAATCAGGACTGGGTGAGATGGCCCTGATTGGCCCCGATTGCCGGCCAGGCAAAGGGACCCCACCAGTACACGAATTCGTGCACTGGGCCTCTAGTTTAGTAATAAAAGTTTCACACTGTTTATGTTAGGGAAGAGAGACTAATATCAAAATTAGTGAGCCTTTAAAAAAAGTAATCTGGCTTAAATATTTTAATTTACAGACTAGCGTGTTTTTAATTTTTATTGATGTATAATTACTAAACACAAAATTGTACATATTTCATGCATACAATTTGTTGAGTTTGGACATATATATACATACACCCATGAAATAATTACCACAATCAAGAAGATCAAAATATCTATCATCTCCAAAATGTTTTATTACGCCCCTTTGATTTTTGTTTTTGTTTTGTTTTGTTTTGTTTTGTTTGTTTTTGTCATCTGTGTGCGTGAGTATGTGTATGTGTGTTAAGAGGACAGGACATGCAATTTTATGCTATTTAAAATATGAAGAAATTAAATAAAAAAGCTCCAGATTTATTGAAGTACTTCTCAAGGAAGCCTTTTATTTTCACACTCACTTTTGATTGACCTCCTCTCACTTCTTGAAACTGAATTTACCCTTTAATGAAATCAAAGTTCTATATTATGCACGAATGGGAGACTGAGTACTGAAATAAGAGTGCAAGAACCTGTTTTTAAACTAACAATCTGAGAAGTAGTCTCATTAAGAAAATTAACATGCACAGTTGAAAGTTATTTCAAGCTGCAATTCAGAGGGTATGGAGTCTGTTACGTTGTATAATAGACTTTGGGGTCATCTATCCCTTTAGTGTCAGCCTCCTTGCGTAGCCTAGAAGGGGTGTGATGCTACATATGAAGTCCCTAATCCCTTTGTGTTAAGATTGACATTTGGTACCTTTTATCTTAATGGATAAGTTAGCATTCCTTCAGTATAGCTTTGATAAAACGTGACTAGGATGCTCCAGAATTATTAAAGGAGATGAAAGCCAGTTAGATACAAGACTGTCTATGAACTGAATCAATAATACAGCATTCAGATTGTACTTCTGAATGTACTACATTCTTTTTTTTTTTTTTCTAACAGTTTTGAAGTTAAACCATAAAATAGTACTTTTAAATCAGGAACCAGTGTTCAGTCTGGCAGGTCACAAATTACTAATGTTGTATTTATCATAAATTGATATTTTTATAAAACATTATTATTATAGAAGTTCTAATTATATAAACTTAAGATTTTACATTTGTCTAGCTGAAGTCATTTTTAAAAAAATGACCAAAATCTTTGACCATTATATAAACCCCCAGAAGAGAATCCCCTCTGGATTTAAAATATTGAGATTTTACCTTCATTTACTCACAAAGCAGCAGAGAGAGGATTTTCTTTCTTTTTCTGTCACTCTTCCCATTTCCCTCGCCACTTCTTTCTCTTCTTCACTCCTCTCCTTCTCCCCCTCTCTTTTATTTCCATATCTTTCCCATTTTTCTTACAACTCTACTGACATCATGACAAAATTAATTTTATAACGGAATCACCACTGAAGGCATATTGCCAAAATACTTATTTTTCCCCAAATGTAACTTTGAAATGATGGTTGGCCCAAAACATTTGCACATAGTGAAGTGAGGGCCTATGATTCTTGTATTAAATAAGTATAAATTTTGAGTATTATTGAAAATATAGAAATCTCTAGGACTTGCTTTTATTAGTGAGAAAGTTTTAATAAGGGATAAATAGAAAACTGGAAAGGCTAGTACTATCCTACCCCAGCAGGAAGAGGACCAGGCGATAATCAGATGGTTCTGTGATGCATGATGGATGTAACTCAGTGGTTCTGTCAGCTGGTTAAGGTTACAGTGACGTTAGAGAAATCAAAGAAAATAGAAGGGATTGAGAACCACAGGGAGCTCTTTAGCTGGAGGATGTTTTCTGGCTTTAGCAAAAAAGAAATCTCTGTACCATGAAATCCAATTGTCCCCATATATGCATATTATTTCTAGTAAAAGGAATATCCATTGCTTTAAATTTGAAACAATCAAGATAATGTCAACTGGCAAATTATTTTTTAAAAAATCCTCCCTCTTAGTAATAATAAGGCATAAGGTTAAAATTAAAAAACTAAGTAAATCTTAAAAGTTCTCTTCATACACACACACAAAATAATTCTATAATTATGTATGATGACAATGTTAACTAGACTTACTGTGGTGAGCATTTTGCAGAGTATACAAATATCAAAGAATTATGTTATACACCTGAAACTAATATAATGTTGTGTCAATTATACCTTATAGAAAACTAATTGAAATACTAAATTCCATCCTAGCCAGTTTAGCTCAGTGGATAGAGCATTGGACTGCAGACCAAAGGGTCCTGGGTTCAGTCAGGGGCGTGTACCTCAGTTTCAGGCTTTGCCCCAGCATGGTCAGGGCTCATGCAGGAGGCAACCAATTGATGTGTTTCTCTCACATCACATCGATGTTTCTCAGTCTTTCCTTCCTTCTCTCTTCCACTCTCCCTAAAAATCAGTGGAAAAAATATCCTCAAGTGAGGATTAACAATAAATAAAAATAAATAAATAAAAGTATGGGATTTATTATACTGTATTTCTTTTATTTTTTATATTTATTTTGAATGAAGGCATATAACATTTTTTAAATTATATTCTCTGTGGGACAGATTGTCACATATTTGTTATGAAGGGAAGCATGCAAAAAGATTACTTTGGGGATACCAGAGAAAACCAAGATAAAATTTTCAAAAGGAGAGTCTGTATATACATATATCCTCATTTTTATAAAATCAGGAAATAGAAGTTTATGGAGTGTCAGATTAGATTAGGTTTTCAAAACCTGAAGTCTCTTCTCACTTCTCAATATTTTCAGTTTAATCATTTTGGCTATGATGTAAAGTCACATAAGGTTATAGTTTTCCCTCATGGTTAGATTAATGAAAGACACTGAGATATGAAATTTACATGGGAAGCTAGAGTTACTTGAAATATGTAAATGAGGAAATGCCCTTATCTATTGGACAAGTCTCTCATTATTTTCTTTACCTGGTCCACATCTTCTTAAAGAGCCCGGCTACATGTAATATGTAGGCTACAAGAAACAGATAAATAATCGGGGCATGTAAAATATTAGTGGTGTTTTTATTTTCAGGGAGTGTGTACTGATTGCTATCTTATTTGTAAAATAGATTCAGATAACCTAAAATATGTGTCCCAATCAGTGAGACTAGAACTAGTTTAATGTCATCCAGGATAGGAACATTAGGGAAAATGAGAATCTCTTTGGGGATGTAGCTGACAATGAGTCTAGGTGGACCATAGTATTTACTTCATGGAGTGTGTATAAATGTATAAGTATAAAAGACCTAGCAGAAAGTGTAATACATAAAAATATATAATAATAATTTATTTACAAGTAATGATATGACTTATCATGAGCATTATTTAAATGATAAATTAAACATGATATAGAAGACAAAAGTATTTTCCTCCTTAGAGAAGAATATATACATCATTAACTTTTTAAGTTCTAGGAAGTAAAGAGGTGAAATTCAGGTTTAAATACCAAAGTTGAAACATAGTAAATATATGATTGCTATTAATTTTTTAAAATTTCGCTGGACTAATTTTTTCATTTGTGAAATGTAAATAACAATATTAAACTTCTAAGCTTAATGTGAGAACCAAATGCCATATCATATGTAAAAATGTATAACACATACTAACACTCTGTCTAAATTATACTCTTTATAACTACACAAAGGTACCATATTTCCATAAATTCATTAGTTAAAGCACTATAATCCCTGTCTGATAATCTTGAAAGTATGGTTAACAGTATAATCAGAGTCATGTCTATTTTTAATCCTTTCTTCTCCTACATATAGCTATACAAGTCTATAATAAGGCTAAATAATTTCATAGTTACATTTTCTTTTGCAGTATATGTATTTTCATAACCTAATCTGGAAAAAACTGATAGGCAACAAAAGAAGCAGGGATTCTTCTGATGGAAGTGACATTGTAATGTTTTATAAAAAAAAAAAAAAACTGACCTCTTATTAATGACTAGAGGCCTGGTACACTGATTTGTGCACCGGTGGAGTCCCTCAGCCTGGCCTGCAGGGATTGGGCCAAAAGTTGTTCTCTGACATCCCCCAAGGGGTCCCAGACTGCAAGAGGGTGCAGGCTAGGCAAAGGAACCCCACCGGTGCACCATCAGGGCAGGGAGGGACTGCAGGAGGGTTTCAGGGCGTGTCCAGACCATCTTGCCCAGTCCTGATCGGCTGGACCCCAGCAGCAAGCTAACCTACCAGTCATAGCATCCGCCCCCTGGTGGTCAGTGCATATCATAGTGACTGGTCGACCAGCCGAACAGTCAGACACTTAGCATATTAGGCTTTTATTATATAGGATTGCCTACATTATTTACTTCCATCAGGATTTCTAACAGAAATAACTTCCCCTTCATTCTTCCTTGATATTCCTAATTTAAAACCTACATTTTTAGTTCACTGCCATTTTCTCCTTTTCTATTAGATACATGGTAGTAAACACCATCTTTTGTAGGATGATATATCAAAGTAATGAAGAAAAATAATGCCTCCAATACTATTCTACCCAGCAAAGCTACACTTCACAAATGAAGGAAAGAAAAAGACTTTACCAGACACACAAAAGCTGAGGAGTTTTATCACCATTAGACCTGCCTTACAAGAAATACTAATGGGAGTTCTTCAAGTTGAAACAAAAGGTCTCTAAAACACAACATAAAAACATATGAAAGTATAAAAAACTCACTGGTAAAGGAAATATACAGTAAAATCCAGTATAGTCTAATACTATAATGATGGTGTGTAAATAACTTTTAAATATAATACAAAAGTTGGACTGCGTAAAACAGTATGGTGTTTCCTCAAAAAATTAAAAATGGGACTCCTATTTGAACCAGTAATTCCACTTCTAGGAATATATCCCAAGAAATCAGAAATACCAATCAGAAAGAATATATGCACTCCTATGTTCATAGCAGCACAATTTACATTAGCCAAGATTTGGAAATAGCCTAAGTGCCCATCAGCAGATGAGTGGATTTAAAAACTGTGGTACATCTACACAATGGAATACTATGCTGCTGTAAAAAAGAAAGAACTCTTACCATTTGCAACAGCAAGGATGAACCTGGAGAACATTATGCTAAGTGAAATAAACCCATCAGAGAAAGATAAATATCACGTGATATCACTCATTTGTGGAATATAATGAACAACATACTGATGAACAAAAAATAGATCCAGAGACATAGAAGCATCAAATGGACCATCAAACTTCAGAGGGAAGGCAGGGAGGATGGGGTGGGGTAAGGGATCAACCAAAGAATTTGTATCCATGCATATGAGCATGACCAATGGACACAGACAATTAGGAGGGTAGGGGCATGTGCTGGGGAGCAGGAGCAGGTGGGGAGAGGTCAATGGGGAGGAAGGAGACATATATAATACTTTCAACAACAATTTTTTTAAATAAAAATAAAAAGGCAAAAAAAAAGTTAAATAACAAAAGTATTAAAATACCTATAGTTACAATATTTTTTTAAAGTTTGCATAATATGAAAATATGTAAATTTTTACTTAAATAGACTACCATGTGAGGAGAAGTACTGTGTAGGATTCTTTATGTGGTAGAAGTTAAGTTGCTAACAGTTTAAAATAGACTGTTTTAACCATAAGATAGGTCAATGGGGAAAAAAAGGAGATATATGTACTTCTATATGTAATACTTTAAACAATAAAATAAAATTTTAAAAAAATATATTATAGGTAAATCCCATGGCAACAAAAAAGAAGAAACTTCTAGTATATAGATAAAAAAGATAAAGAATTCAAGCATACTATTATAAAAAAATCAACATATCACAAAGACACTCAATAGAAGAAGAAAAGATCAAAGGAACTACAAAACAGTCAGAAATCAATAAAATCGCAATAGTAAGTCCTTACCTACAATAATTACTTTATTTTCTTTTTTTAATTCTTACCTGAGGATATATCCATTGATTTCAGAGAGAGAGAGAGAAATACAGAGACAGAGATGTGAGGGAAAAACATGGATTGTTTTCCTTCTGCACATGCCCTGACAGGGGATCAAACCAGGTATGCCTGGACTGGGAATATCTGCAACCTTTTGGTGTATGGGACAATGCTCCAACCAACCTAGCCACCTGGCCAGAACTCAACAATTACTTTAAACATAAATGGATTAATTTCTCACAAAAGACAGTAGTGGCTGAATGCATTAAAAAATAAATAAATAAAAGCAGACTCAACAATACAAATGGAAACCAAAAGGGTGGCCATACTTGCATCAGACAAAATTCAAAATCTGTCACAGAAACAAATAAGGTAATTTTATAATGATAAAGAAGTCAATACATCAAGAATATTTTTACAACTGTAAATACATAGGCACCTATTACTGGAGCACCAAAATATATAAAACAAATACAAACAGAACTGAAGGGTGAATAGACAGTAATACAATAATAGAATAATACATTAATACCCCACTATCAACAATGGATTCATTGTCCAGAGAGAAAACCAATAAAGAAGCAATGGACTTGAATAACACCATAGTTCAAATAGACTTAACTTATATATACAGAACATTCCATCCAACAGTAGCAGAATATATTCCTTTCAAGCGCACACAGAACATTCTTCAGGATAAATTATATGTTGTTATATTATGTTATGTTATAAAATAAGTCTTAAATTTATGAAAATTCATATCATACCAAATATATTTTCTGATCACATGACATAAAACTATAAATCAATAATAGGAAGAAAAATAGAAAATTCATAGGTATGTGAAAATTAAATACACTTCTGAACAAACAGTGGGTCAGAGAAGAAATCAAAGGGAAATAAAAAAATATCTTGAGACAAACAAAAATGGAAATAAAACATACTAACCAAGTTTGTTGAACTAATGGAGCAATGTTAAATTATGAGAAAATCTGACATCCCAATAAGAAACAATAAAATTTGGATAATTAACTTCATACTAAGTGTGAAGAAACAGACAAATGTGACCCAGAAATAGTGTAGCTGATGAAGTTAAGAGATACAGACTTTTTTAAAAAATGAAAATATAACTTACCAAAACTTATGGAGTGCAGCAAAAGCAATTCCAAGAAGAAAGTTTACAATGATAAATATTTATGTTAAGGAAAAAAATATCTGAAATATTCTACCTAACTTAACACTTCAAGGAACTAGAAAAAGAACAAAGCATGAAATTAGCAGGAGGAAAAAATATTAGAGCAAAAATAAATGAAATAGAGACTAGAAAAACAATAGAAAAGATCAATGCAACTAGGTTTTTTAAAAAGATGAACAAAATTGACTAACCTTCAACTAGTCTAACCAAGACCAAAAAAGGAAAAAAAAAGATAAGATTCAACTTAAAGAGGAGACATCACACGGATAAGTTCCTAGAAATATATAACCTTCAAAGACTGAACTATGAAGAAATAAAAAATCTAAAAAAAACAATAACAAGTAAAGAAATTGAATCAGTAATCAAAATCCTCCCAACGTAGAAAATCCCCAGACCAGATGGCTACACCTGGGAATTCTTCTGAAATATACCTGTACTCCCTTGCTTATTGTAGTATTATTCACAAGAACTACAATATGGGAATAAGCTACTTGTATGCTATATATACGATGGATATTATTTAACTTTTTAAAAGAAGGAAATTCTACCATTAGCAAGAACATGGATTAAACTGGAGGACATTATTCTAATTGGAACAAGCTAGTCACAGAGAGACAAAAAAATGCATAATCTCACTTATATGTGGAGTCTTCAAAATTCAAATGCATACAAGCAGAGTGTTTGGTGGGGAGAGGGGAGAGGAATGGGGGCATTTTAGTCAAAGGGTAAAAGTTTCATGTATGCAGGATGAATATAATCTAGATTTTAATATACAGCATAGTTATTACAGTTAATAATACACTATTGTATATTTGAAACTTACTAACAAAGTAGATCTTAAATGTTCAAAAGCACACACAATTGGCAACTATATGAGGTGATATATTTGTTAGTTTGTGCTATAATCATTACACAATGAGTAAGAATATCAAAATGTCACATTTTACATTTAAATATAGGTAATTTTTATTTGTCAGTCATACTTAAAGCTGGAAATAAAAAGAGTACAATGAAACTTGTAATAACAGTATGTAAATCTGAGCAATGTAGTTAGATAAACTGACTTATTTAATAAAAAAATTCACTCAGTTACACATTCACTTCAGTTTTCACTTTACTTGTGCAGAAACTAACATACTGTTTTACTTATTTTAAGAAAAAAAATGGTTTTGTTGTTATGAATGTTAATGGCATTTTACTTTTACTCTTGAGTCCCAGCTAATTATTTATGAATTATACTGAAGGATGATCTTCTGCTTGGGAGGCTTTATAAGATATAATTTTGTGATTTACATGTAACTAGAGATTTATGTAATCAGTATAGCTTGTAATTTCAATAAGTCATCAAACTTGTACATTTTAGTCTAACAAAAGATATTGCAATTAAACAACATTTCAAATGGTATTATTACAGTTATTTTTCTCTATATTGTTTTAAAACTCAAAAAAATAAATTTAAAATTATATATTTCTTTTTAGTGAGATAAGGAATGCCTGGCTGGGCTGTTTTTTATTCCCCCTTACTTATAAGAATACAATTTCAGTAGAGATCATTTTTAAGGGTGTCTCACAAATCTATTTTTGGTTAATACATGGTATCTCTTTTAATAAAATAAAGATTTATATTCATGTGTGAAATTATTTCCTGTTCTTTCCTATTTTTCATAATCAGGGTCACCCAGCATACAAGAGATAGAACTCTTTATCCATTTCTCCTTTCGTGCTGGCTTAAAGAACTGGACGGATGTATTGCTGCAGGAGCCTGTGGATGACAGGTAGGTCCTCTCCACAGGTTTCACAAGTATTGAGCCGAGGCTTCCGCTGAGAAAAGGGAGAGGAGCATTCTATGAGTGACAGAAAACAACTCTTCAGGGATGTGGCTGCCTAATCACATACCTTGTGGTGCTACATGTTGGTAGCAAAGAACGCACCAAACCTATGTCTACAACATCCCTGAAGTGTTTTTCTGCATGGTGGGAGGAAGGGAAAGGTTAGATGATAGAGTGTATAAGGTATGAATGGGGGGAAGGGGTGGAATCATGTGGAATGCATCCCTAAGCGTCTTTCTCTCTGCCAACTCTCCCCTCTTTCATAGACGTTGTACATAATGTAGCAAATAATTCTTTTATTTTTATTTTTTGTGACACCACATAAAGGAGTTTGCTCTAGTAGGAAGTGTAGATATCTATTTCGTTCTAACAGTCATTGTAGGATCTCTTTCATTAGCACTTATTCTTTTACAGATGTATTTTTTTTCACTGAATATCCAAATTAAAAGTAATATTCTCTTGTATAGTTCCTCTTTCCAGAAATCTCTCATTTATGCAACTATAAAATAGTACTTTGGGAGACTTTCTTTTGGATGAACTGGGAAACACAGAGCAATGAAAAAAAATCATAATTGTTTAATTTTGTGTGCATTTAGTATTTGATATAAACTATCAGTGCCTTCATTTTGGATCCTGAGTACTATAGATAAAACATTTCATTGGTTTCATTTTCACTATCAGCATCCTTTGAAAAAATATATTGATGACATTGTATAGCTCCCTCTAGTGGTTAATTTAACACCTGAAAATGTATTAATTTGGTCAAAGGCAAATTAGGCAAGAAAGTAAATAAAGTTGTCTGTGGGTGCCACAGAATTGAGAACAGATTACCTGGAATTGTTTTTCCTTCAAATGCCTTCATAACTGGGCATATTAAGGAGGACATTGTTTCCCAGAAACAACTAAGAGGCTCTTAGCTTGCACTGGGCATTTGGTTTCCAGTCAGTGCTGCAAAGAATAAACAAACTATTCAGTCAGCCAATGTGATCTGCAATCAACATCAACTCCACAGTTTAATCTTTTTAGTTTTAAAGCTTAATCCATGTCTGTGATTCCCAACTACATTTAAACAAAAGATTAAGGCGTTAGAAAGATGAAAAATGATGGAAGAAAAGAAAGAACAAAGAAAACTCCAGAATTTTAAGAAGAGATATATAGGGCTTCACTATACCAGTTTCTTTCTTTTTCTTTTTTGCTTTTCATTTGTCTATTACAAATTAACTATTGCCACATGGATCATATCATTAATTTTGTGTTTATTGAAATGTATGGCATTGTCAGTATGTTTTTGTGTGTGACTGTAATATATATTTAACATCAATTCTATACTCTATGTTCTATACTAAACCTTAGTTCATTTAATCTGTCTATAAGTTTTATTTATCAATTAAAGGTTAATCCAGTTTTACAGATGAGGAAACCAAGTCTCACTTAGGTTATATAATTTTCCCAGGTTATACAACTAGTAAATTAAGATTAGAGCCTAGACCAGCCAGTGTGGCTCAGTGGTTGAGTGTCGACCTAGGAACCAGGAGGTCATGGTTCAATTCCTGGTCAGGGCACATGCCTGGGTTGTGGGCTCAGTCCCCAGTGTGGGGTGTGCAGGATGCAGATAATCAATGATTCTCTCTCATCATTGATGTTTCTATTTCTCTCCCTTTCCCCTCTTCTCTGAAGTCAATAAACATATTAAAAATAAATTTGTGCCTTTTAAACTTAAAAAAAATGATTGGAGCCTAAATCAGTTTGATTCCAGAGCCCATCTTTTTTTCATTGTATAAGCCTTTCTCTTTCAAGTCTCAGGATTTATACATGAATATTTCTTAACAATTATGGCAGGGTCACTAGGGGTTTTTATTAGCATGACTCCCTTATTTATTTTCAACCTCAAGTACATTCAATGAGAAAATGGCTAACTTTTTATTGGTATTTTAGATACTTTATTATACTTTTTCATTCTGTTAATGTGTAAACTGTTTCAACTTGTAACATAATGTAGAATAGAATGACTCATAACATTTCCAATTTATTTATTGTATAATTGAATAAAATTCAAAAAAAAGAGAAAGAAAACTGCCTTGTAGAAGGCCAACTAGGCATTATTTTTTTTAATAAATGCTAGCTGGCTTTTTAATTTTTTTTCTATTTTTTTATTTACTAATGTAATATTGGCTAATAACATATACATTTCAGGTGTACAATATTATAATTTGATATCTATATACTCTATTGCAAGTTTATCACCAAAAGTCTAGTGTCCTTCTGTTACTTGACCCCTTTTACCCATTTCACCCTCCCTTCCCCTCTGGCAATTATCATTCTGTTGTTTGAATCTCTGATAAGGAATATGTGGCATATACACCCAGTGTAGTACTACTTGGTCATTAAAAAGATGAAATATTGTTATTTGTGATAGCATGGATGAACTGGAAGATATTATATTATGCTAAGTGAACTAAGTCAGATGGAAAGGACAATATCCATATGATTTAACTTATATACGGAATATAAAACAAAAAAGTAACAAACAAATTAGCAACTCAAAATGAAAACAAACTCATAGGAATTCATTTTATGCCTGATCCATAGCAAGAGCCTGAGAGGTAGTAAATAAAGAAGTCAGGAGACCACATACTCTGCCCCAGACTAGTTGCTTGGGTTGGAATCCCTACTATTCCATTTAACAGTTATGTGACACCCACAGCTTAACTTACAACTTCAGAGTTTGAGTTTCCTGGTCTGTAAAGTCCTACATTTTAGCACTGCCTTCTGAATTACGTGACTTAATTTAGATTGCTTAAAACAATAGCATAAAATGTGAGGAATTCACATTAAGTATTCATATGAGAAATTGAGACATAGTAATAAAATATGTTATAAAAGGCATAGAGCCAACTAGATGGCAAATCTAGGATTTGAACAAAAGGATTCTGGACCTAGCACATGAAGCTGAATTATTGCTCAATGGTACCTTAGCAGAACCAATGATCATTGCAGAGCCTCTCTGCCTTCATTAAAGGGAACCAATTTTTATTGTATTATTTTATTTCACTGAAGAAGTTCACTCATTTTCAGAAGGGCTGACATATGGTAAATCTAAATTGAAGCTACAGATATTTCAAGGTCAATGGCGATGTTCCATGCTCTCAACAATTGAACTCTTTGAACAGTTTCCCTACCCACTCATACAAGTAGTAAATGGTTGAAAGAAAATGAATGATTAAGGTTTAGCTAGTCTTTTAAGACACATTCAGAACAGTTCTTTATCAAAAAGCAGATTCTGGAAGTGCTTCAGAATAGCAACAAGTTTTTAACAAATGTCCACACTGATTTTTAACATCTCTAGCCATACTTAGAATAATCCCTAATAAGCCAGTAGCTATCTGAATTTGAGAAATGCAAAGGAGGGAAGGAAAATCCTGATAATTACTTAATACTGGTTTTTGTTTTTATCTAGTAAACAGTAGATAACAGTATATTTATGTCTGAAAAAAAATATTTAAAAAGTCTCTTCCTGCATGTATTAGTCTCCAGGTCATTATTAGGAAGTTAATCTTCATTACCGTCTTTTCAATATCTCATCAATGGGGAATTGCTGAATGTTTGCAAAGTGGAGGCATATAGGCACCTCAAGGCAGATTTTAAGTTTTATAGTCTTTAAGCAATACTGTATGATAGGCCCATTTTTGTTCCCCAAAGTCAGACTTCAGTATGTTTTTGAGAGGTATAAGGATTTCAGAAAAGAAATTTTTGTAATTATGTAGAATAGATTTGTCCCAGTGCATAAGAAGAAATATAGACCAGACTCTGGTTCTCTGCTATTTTCTTTGAAGAAGAGGTTTTAAAAGATGATGTGGAAGAACCCTATCTACCCTGTCTGCCCTGTCTTTAGCATAGAGGACAATAAATGTGGTAAGAAAAGATGATGTAGGACTATCATCTCTTGTTGATGCCGTATTAAGGGGAGTTTAAATTTACATAATCTGCACCTGGAATACAAATGTTTAAGAAGGATTCTTATTTAGGATCCCAGAAATAATTCAAGAAGCAGATTTGTAAGACTTCCTTAGTGTCTTTGTAATAGTGTTGGAATGGTTATAATCATGTTTTAATTGTTTCCTGATAGATATCTAATTCATTAATCAGCCCACAGAGAGTTAAATGAGAGTTCATCAACACACATAACTAATTCAGTTAAATATAATGTAAAGAAGTAGGAGTATCCACAAAGTTATATTGAATAAGAAATAGGTGTTTTTTTTTAACTTTCTCCATAGTTGTTTAAAGATATGATCAACTAATGGAAGCATTTTCACTAGTTCTATGTACACAAATAATACTGTCATATTAAGCATCACTTTTTGAAATATAATGTTAATAATATAGTTCTAGGACTTCTGTATTAGGCCCATGTTTTAAAAACTAAATATTTCAAAATAAAAGAGAATGTTAAATCCTGATATTACAAATGGCTTTGCGTTGAGGGGTCCTCTCATATCTTTTTCCCAATTCACATTTTATTTTTTATTTGAGATAGGGAAACAAGAAGCACACTTTCTTTCTGAAATCTTCGTGTTAATGGATTTAGTGTTTAGAATAGGTACCTCAAAGCTTAGTTCTTGACCTTTTGTCAAGGCCCAGCTACTCACATGCATATCTGCTCTTCAGGGCCAAGAAAATTTATAATTCTAAAAGAGTTTAGTCCTAATTTGGTTTAATCAAATATAGGAGAAGGGAAGTAATTTCTAAACAGTGAAAGGTTCTTGTACAAGATTAAATAAGTAATTTAGTCCTGCCACTTACCCAGTATTATTTACTCTGAACTTGTCCATGTTTGATTTATATATATATAGATGGCATTATTTTATGTTCCAACCCTTAGCCTCCTAGCAAACTTCTAAAGGCTTACTACATGCTACATAGAGCAAATATTTTATAGCATAAAAAAATCAGAGGAAAAAGGAGAAACCAAGATGGCAGCATAGGTAAACACCTGGACTGCTGCCTCACACAACAACTTCAAATCTACAACTAAAAGACAAAACGGACATCATCCAGAACCACAGGAATGCAGGCTGAGTGGAAATTCTACAACTAGAAGGAAAGAGAAAAGAACGCTGAGACTCAGAGGAGCTGCAGAAGTAAAGGCAGAGGTACAGAGGTGCGCTCGGGGAGAGGGCTGGCAACTGAGTATGTTGCTGGCTTTTTCAAGTGGGAGGGAGACACAAGCTTCCGACTGCTCTGAACTCCAGTTCCAGGCGAGACTCTGGGGACCCAGACTCATATGGGGAGAAACTGGACTGTCTGGC
Organism: Ia io; assembly: GCA_025583905.1. Taxonomy (NCBI): domain Eukaryota; kingdom Metazoa; phylum Chordata; class Mammalia; order Chiroptera; family Vespertilionidae; genus Ia; species Ia io. The sequence continues at coordinate 73,508,264 of JAJQQW010000005.1, read as the reverse complement.
AGCGGGCGAAACTTGAGGGCAGCTTTCTCTCAGAGGTGTTTGCAGTGATTACTGTGGGACACTGAGACCCGGGGGCCTCTTAGGGCAGGGCTGACAGGAAGCCATTGCTGTTTGCTCCACCGTGAGATCCCGCCTCACAAAGCCATTGCTGTTTGCTCTACCCTGAGACTCCGCCCCATCCAAGCTGAGCACAGAGGCTTTTGCATATGAATGGCCTGGTCCTTTGAATTCTAAACTTACCTAACAAACTGCAGCTGAGTCAGTGAGGCCCAGAACACCCAAAAGAAGGCCCAAGGCCTTGCAGCAGCTTGCATTGCTTTACAGCTTGACCTCATCTGGGCACCTCCAAAACCCAAACAAAGAAGAGGAATCTGCAGATCTCTCGATAGCTCCTGCTGGGTGGCCTCAGGCAGAGGCTAAATTAGTACTTCCTTGGAGATCCAAGAGCCAGTGTACCCAGGGGTCAAAGTAGGACCATTCAGGTAACAACTCCTAAGGGACACACTCAAGGGATAGACTCAGTGAGCACCAAAGCCCCTCTGAAGCAAGTCTTGCCCCATAAGGGTGTCTCCAGCACAGAAGTTCTCCCATCATAGACACAGCTGATCCTCACAGCCAATCGGCCTGGAAGTCAATTCCTCCCAGTGATACCAACAACAATCAAGGCTTAACTACAACAAGACTGTGCACACAGCCCACAAAGGGGTGCACCAAGAGTGTCCATCTCAGGTAACTGGGGAGGCTGAGCCACTGGACCCTATATGACATCTAGTACACAAAGCCACTCTATCAACTCAGGAAAGCAGCCAAAATGTGGAGACAAAAAAACAGGTCACAAATGAAAGAAATGGAGGAAAGCAAATGACTGGATATAGAGTTCAAAACCACAGTTATAAGGTTTTCCAAGAATTTTCTAGAAAAGGCTGATAAATTTAGTGAGACCCTTGAGGATATGAAAAAGGACCAACTAGAAATTAAGCATACACTGACTGAAATAAAAAATAATATACAGAGATCCAACAGCAGACTAGCGGATCACAAGAATCAAGTCAAAGATTTGAAATACAAAGAAGCAAAAAACACCCAACCAGAAAAGCAAAAAGAAAAAAAGAATCCAAAACTATGAAGATAATGTAAGGAGCCTCTGGGACAACTTCAAGCATACCAACATCCGAATTATGGGGGTGCCAGAAGAAGAGAGAGAGCAAGATACTGAAAACCTATTTGAAGAAATAATGGCAGAAAACTTCCCCCACCTGGTGAAAGAAATAGACTTACAAGTCCAGGAAGCACACAGATCCCCAAACTAAAGGAATCCAAAGAGGACCGCACCAAGACACATCATAATTAAAATGCCAACAGCAAAAGACAAAGACCGAATATTAAAAGCAGCAAAAGAAAAACAGTTAGTTACCTACAAGGGAGCACCCATACGATTGTCAGCTGATTTCTCAACAGAAACTATGCAGGCCAGACGGGAGTGGCAAGAAATATTCAAAGTGATGAACAGCAAGAACCTACAACCATGATTACTCTACCCAGCAAAGCTATCATTCAGAATTGAAGGTCAGATAAAGAGCTTCACAGATAAGAAAAAGCTAAAGGAGTGCATCACCACCAAACCAGTATTATATGAAATGCTGAAAGGTATTCTTTAAGAAGAGGAAGAAGAAGAAAAAGGTAAAGATAAAAATTATGAACAACAAATACATATCTATCAACAAGTGACTCTAAAAATCAAGTGAATAAAAAGCCTGATGAACAGAATAAACTGGTGAATATAATAGAATCAGGGGCATAGAAAGGGAGTGGACTGACAATTCTCAGGAGGGAAAGGGGTGTGGGGGTGTGGGTAGAGACTGGCCAAAAGCATACACCTATGGATGAGGACAGGGGGGGGGGGGGGGGGGGGGGGGAAGGGCAGAGGGTAGGGTGGGAACCGGGTGGAGGGGAGATATGGGGGGGAAAAAGAGGAACAATTGTAATAATCTGAACAATAAATATTTATTTAAAAAAATCAGAGGAGAAAACTGGTTATTTATGGGACTGTAATGCCTACAGAAAAAAATGACCCTACATATTGTGCAACATGGTGTATTTTGGCTTAGACCTCGATAGACTTTGCCATAAACTGAATGTTCATGTGCTCACCAAACTTTTATTGGAGTTTAAATCTCAGTGTGATGTTATTTTTAAATGGAACCTTCTGGAGGTGAGTGAGTCATGAGGACAGAGTCCTTGTAAAAGAAGCTGCCTACCCTCTCAGCCATGTGAGGACACGGGGAAAAGACAGCTGTCTATGAATCAGGAAGCAAGTTCTCACCAGACACCCAGTCTGCCACCACCTTAATCTTGAACTTCCCAGCCTCCTGAAACAGGAGAAATATATTTCTGTTGTTTTATGTCCCCAAATCTATGGTATTTTGTTATAGCAGCATGAACAGACTAAGAGAGAACATTTGAATCTCTCTTCTTAAACTTAGTCTGCAACTATGCTGTTACTTTCTTTTTGTGAATAGATACTTTACTACATTTACTGAATATTTGAGAATAGTTAGTTAATTTGATCTAAGCTTCCTCATCATTAAAATGGGGATAATAATGCCTATTTTATACAGGATGGCAATGAAACAGAATAAAACCTCTGAAATGTGGAATCCCCTATCTGTAACCAGAAAGAGCTCACAAATGGCAGTTGCAACTCTTAAGATTTACACAATTCTAGAGCTATTTACACAATTCTAGACCTCCTGTGGTGCCAGTTTTACTTCTTGATTTCACTAAACATTTATCCGGTGCCTGTTACATGCCCTGTGTTTAACCTGTCTTGGGAAAACAAAGAGAAAGAGATATGTGCCTCATTCTTGAAGGCTAGGTAGTGAACAACTGTTAACTGTATTGTAAGTTGGATTTAAAATTTGATTTCATTTTATTGATTTTCATTAAATGGTATTTTTCATAATATTTTGAATTAGACATTGACATTATTAACAATAAGGAAAAGTCAACAGAATTCATAACATCACTCCTTTGAGTACATTTATACATACTTTCAAAATAGAACCCTCATTCTAGAGATCCTTAGTCAAAGCAAGTCTTATGAAAGCTGATATCATTCCTTCCTTGGAAGGTATTGGTTTCATATTAACCAATTTTGGGTAGCCTTTTTTTTAATGTAAGGTGGAAAAGTTGTTCAGATTTGTCTGACATGTATCTGTATTTACTGTAATAAATTATTCTTTTTTTACCTCACATTTACAAATTTCATGTAAAGTTAGATTTGATATAAAGAAGAATCCTACAACATTTTTATTTTCATTTTATTTGAGATTTAATGTCTAATTTTCTTAATTTATACTCTGTGGTTCACCAAAGGAAAAGATCAGGTAAATTAAATCTACATAATCATAGAAAATCTACTTGAGGTTAAAAAAAAAAAACAACAACACACCCACTTACAGAAACACATTATATTTTAATTTTTCTCAGAAACATTAAAGACTGATACTTGACCATCATGCAGACTCGCATTTACCCTTCCTAATGTGTCAGTCAACACTTTCAAAATAAATTGCACAATCTAAAAATTCCACAGGGGAGAGATTTTATGTAAATCCAGCATCTGAAATGGTTGGATACTCATGCAACCATAAAATATTATAATTGCTGTAATTGTATGGAAACTATTCGTTACTGAAATGAAAACCTCAAAACACATTATTGTTATATCCATTCTAATTCCCAGGTCAGTTTCAAGACTTTTGTACTCCATAATTTCCCCAAGAGTAAAATTATATGTTTTCAGATAAAATATCATTCCTCAAGTCACACACTATATTAAAGAAATAAATTTTATAAAAAAGGGACAGTTTTTTATTTTATAAAGAAAGGAGGAGGAACTAGAGAGGGCAACTTCATGTTTTTTAATTATTCTTTAGCTGGAACTTTTCATTTTCCCAAAGTAGCTTTTGTTATAGAACCAATGTCTATAATTCCCTCTTGTTTAGATTGAAATGCTAAGCAAGTTCCAGGTTTAAAATTCCATGTGTGTCTGAACAGAAACTATAATCTCAGATGTGCAAGAAATACCACATTTCATTTTTTTTTTAATCAATGCATATAATACTCCATTTCATGACCTTCTACACAGACTGAGAAATTAGTATCAGTCATTATTCCCAGCATGTACTCTCAACATACCTACTCAGCTTCCTTCCATTTACAATGTCCAATCTCCTCAAAATACCAAGATGATATTGTGTGATTATTGCCTTATGGGAGGAGGGAAAATATCAGGAAAAACTATTATTTCTCTAAGTCATTCAACCATAGTAGAATGGTGTGGAAGGTTTAGACACAAATGAAAGAAGACAAAACTGTTTTTAAAGCAACTGTGTAGCGCTTCTTTTTTATGTAGCTTGTGTGGTATGACTTTTGAAAGCCAGGCAAGTCCCTGGAAATGAAAATATTACAAGGAACTGTGCATATGATATTGCAGGGACAAAATCTCTTTATATGTGAGGCGTACCATACAAAATATTGTAGTATAAAGTATCTATTTATTCTTTAATTAATTCATTAAGTAAACATTATTCTATGAGCATGATTAATTAAGTACCAAGATATCTAATGTTGAGATCTATAGGATAAGCTCCTTAAATGAAGGCAACCTCTAAAATGAATGATCCTGAATGATCCCCACATGCTTGTAGTCATCCCTTTGTATAATCCCCTGCCCTTACTGTGGGCTGGATTTACTAACTTGTTTCTAATTAACAGAATACAGCAGAAGTGATAAGATGTCTTTTACAGATTAGGTTATAAGAAGATTTTGACTCTGTCTTGGTTACACTCTTACTCTCTCTTGGGCCACTTACCCTGTGGGACTCTAACTGACTTGTCATGAGGCAGCCCATAGAGAGAGCCACTAGGCCAGGGACAAAGACCTGACAACAACCACATGGTGAGCTTGGAAGTGGATCCTCTCTGAAGTTGAACCTTCAGAAGAAACCATAGTCTCAGCCCACAGCTTGACTGCAACCATATGAGAATCAACAAGCACTCAGCTAAGTCATGCCCAGACTCCTGACCCATAGAAACAATCATCTATAATAAAAGGCTAATAAGCAAATGGACTGAATGGTGGAACAACTGGTTGCTATGATGCATACTGACCACCAGGAGGCAGACACTCAATGCAGGAGCTGCCCCCTGGTGGTCAGTGTGCTCCCACAGGGGGAGTGCCACTTAGCCAGAAGCCAGGCTCATGGGTTGGTGAGCACAACAGTGGTGGCAGGAGCATCTCCCACCTCCGTGGCAGTCACACATCCCCCAAGGGCTCCTGGACTGCAAGAGGGAGCAGGCCGGGGTGAGGGACCCCTCCTGAGTGCACGAATTTCATGCACCGGGCCTCTAGTAAGATGATAAATGTAACCTGCTAGGTTTTGGGATAATGGATTATAGAGCATTATGTTAATAGCTAATACATCATGGGTTTATATCTCTTTTCTAACAGTGTTACCTTAGTTCAAGACTCTCAAAATAATTTCTTAAAGAAATGATGAGACAAAGCTTGAAGGTTAATAAGGTAAAAACATAGAAAACAAATGTAAAAATGCACAAGGCTCACAATGCTTGATGTCTCCAGATTGACACTTTTTTTTTCAAGTAACAAATTCTTCACTTTTCTAACCACATTTTGTCATTATGTATATGTCAAGAAATCAGTTTATAAACTTGAATTATGGAAAAATCTTATAATTCTAAGTTGATATGGAATAATTTACTCTAACTTTTAAATTTTTATGTTTCAAATAGAAAATTCTACATTAAATTAATTTAGTATTTGAGAGTAAATGGCTTGCTTTTTAAAAAAATAGAAAATTAAATGGTGCTTTGTGATACTTTGATAGCAAACAACTTGTCCTTCTGGCACCAGAGGGAAACTAATTTAATGGTTTATGCTACATAATTTGTATGATTTCCTTCTAGAAAAAAAATAGGATGTTAAATGCATTTTTATGTATATAAAAGCTTCTATATGAAAAGTTTTGTGTTTTGCTTAGATCAAGAGTAAAATAAAAGTGAATAAAAACAAATAGACCTAGCAGCAAGGTGAAAATATTACCAGAAATTGAATGTTAAATTTTTCATCTTTCTTTTCTAATTTCACTGAGTGTGCATAGAAAGGTTACATTGATGATCCTAAAACTAGTGGTAGTTGTCTAATATATATCTTTAGATATATATTTACCTGTACCGAGACATCTGTTATTTAGAAAGTATTTTAATCTTTATTATGACCTCAATTTTTCAAAATGGAGCTGGTTGGAGATGATGATTAAAAATCTTATTTTTGCTTATTATTTTTGTAATACTGTTGCTCTATGATATCATAAAACTCCTAAAGATATTAAACCATGTGTTGGAGAATTGGCAAGACTATCTTATAGATGTTATCTTATGTATGATACTGGAGGCCCAATGCACAAAATTTGTGCAAGGGACTCAGCCCTCACAGCCACTGCAGCTAGCCTTGGCCCTCACAGCCCCGGCTTTGTCCAGGAGGTCATTTGGCTGTCTGATTTAATTAGTATATTATGCTTTTATTGTTATAGATATCCTACCCATTATATATATGCCACATCCTACTCAGGAGGATGTGAATGACAGGATTGGCTAGTTCTTCTGCCATGGGCTGCCACAGATGTTTCTTCTCTCACATTTTTACCTGTTATTAGCAAGTGAATTAGAGCCAGGGACAAAAACCTTTAGACCTTACTTATATACTATCTAATAATCTAATAAAGAGGGAATATGCTAATTGACCCTCACACCGTCACAAAGATGGCGGTGCCCACAGCCAATAAAGGGGGAATATGCTTATTGACTGCCACGCCCTCAAAGATGGCAGTGCCCACAGCCACAAGATGACGGCACCCAGTCCTCTCAGCCCTGCTGGAGCAGCAGGTACACGGCAAGGCCAGGCCCGCCCGGCCACTCCATGTGCCCGCCTCCAGAGTCCCCCAGTGCCTTCAGCCTCCCAGCTGCCCAGGTCTGGCCTGAGGCACAGGCAAGCCTCAGATGGCAGCTGCCCAGCTGCCCAGGGCCAGCTCAAGGCACAGTCAAGCCTTGGATGGTGGCTGCCCAGCCAACGCCCGAGGTGCAGGCAAGCCTCAGATGTCGGCTGCCCAGGCGCCCAGGGCCGCCCGAGGCTCAGGTAACCAGGGCCAGCCAAGGCTTGCACTGCTGGCAGTGCCAGCAGCAGAGGTGTGATGGGGCGTCACCTTCCCCTGATCACCAGGTTGCATCCTGCCCCCGAGGGCTCCCGGACTGTGAGAGGGGGAAGGCTGGGCTGAGGGACCCTCCCTCCAGTGCATGAATTTTCATGCACCGGGCCTCTAGTAGCTTTATAACAGAACTTGCATGACAAATAACTAAATGATACATTTTGAAATTAAAGAATTATTAAGGGGGAAATTTAATAATTCCTTTAGCTGAGGTATTTTACTCAATTACTTTTGTCACATGAGATAAAACACAAACTGATTTTACAATTTTTCTTGGGGACTGGAATATTTCCAATTTTTTATAGTGCTTTGCTTGAAATGATGGAATAGATAGTAATGAAGAGACATTAAACTACAATTTATTGTTTAGTATGACTTCTTTGGTAGTTGCAAGAGGAAATGAATAGGTAAGCCCAGCCTTCAGTAAGAAATAAATGAAATAGCTGAAATATGTAATCTGAAGCAGTTGTGTAATCTCAAATGAGATTCAAGTCATATATTGTTTCTTAATTTATTTAATAGTTTTATTTTATTGAAATTTAAACTCGTTTAATAATACAAGTCCATTATATTAGGTTAAACCTGGCACTTCTGGCCTCTTTCTGCTAAGGAAAGGAATGAAAAACCCACTTTTCCTGAATGTATGGGATCAGATAGTACTAGTTTAGTAATATTCATTTTTAATGTAATAGTTTATAGGAAAATAACCTAAATAAGTTTCAGTATAGTATGCCTTAATTTTTCTAGTATGTATTTAGTAGAAGTTGTATTCTAAGTGATATATAATATAAAGAAGCTTTCTGACATCAGTAATGAGACAAAGCTTCAAGGAATCTCTCATACGTTTCTATCTAAGCTTAATATATTATTTAAATATCCACCAAATGTTTTTTTTTAGTTCCTGATATTAGTTACAATTAATTCATTTTATCAGTTGTTGGCCCACCAAGGAATTTTTTATTAATAAAGTATCAATAGGAAAAAATTAAAATGGCTCCCAATAGACCTCAATCTAAGTAACATGGAATCACCCTTGAAATGCAGAGGTACCTTCAGTCATGTCTTATTTCTCCAAATTATTTAAAACCATCTCAGGATCCATATGACTGCACAAGAAGTCCAATCTCTTCTCTCTCCATTTATCTGCTCCATAAATATACTTCTTAAGAACCCCAGGGGAGTGTGGTTGCACAGAGAGAAGGGAAAGTATTCTGATTTTTGTTATAAACAAAGGAAATCAACAGTGTCATTGTTGATTTTATCTTTTTCAGGGTCATTGTTTTAAGTAGTCCTTCATAGTCCTTCAGACAAGGCTGGATCATTCAACAGCACTACCTTCCTGGTCCATATTAGCGACCCAGTCCACTAATCACCTTTGAAATGAAGGTAATATTAATCGAAGTGATAGGTCATTTTATTGAGTGCTTTTTATGCACAGGCATGATCATAAGTATATTACACATTTTGCCTCACCTTGGCCAATGTCAGATGATTTATGCCAGTGCATTTTCTCTTGGGCCACATCAGTAATACATTCAGCCAGACTCCCTGTAGTAGTGTTCTAGGGCTGCTACAATAAAAATAATTTAAAAAAAAAACACCAGATGCTGAGTGTTTTTTAAACAAAATTTTATTTCCTAACAATGCTAGAGGCTACAAGTATAAGATCAAGGGGTTGGCAGGTTTGGTTTCTCCTGAGGCCTCCCTCCGTGGCTTGCAGGCAGTCACCCTCTCATTGTGTTCCCACATGTAGTCCCTTGGCACCTGCATGCACATGGATAGTAGTCAAGGCTAGGCCTCTCTTTTCCGAATGAGAGACAATGTTAAAGGTCTATCCTGACTTGAAAGCTCCACATAAAAATGTTGAAGGCTTCAGGCAACTTTTTGCAACCCAACTTCTCACCTTATTCAAACTCTCCCTCTGCTTTCCCCCACAGGGACCACCCTCCAGACACAATGCCTAAAAGCATATTTCAATCTCAAAATCTCTTTTCCAGGGAATCCAATATATCATATCCAAATAGCAGTAAAAAAATTAAACCATAGAAATAAGAATTTTACTGAGAGAAAAATAAAGGAAGAGTTTGGAATAAAGTAGAAAGAAATCAGAAAAAGTAAGAGCAGGGCCTGGTAGGTATCATGTCTACAAATACAGAAAGAATACTTTTAAGACTAGTGGCAAACAAAGGTAATGAACTAACAGTTAGTGTCCACACAGTTGTGCACAGGGTAGTAACCAGAGGTCAAGAATTCAAAGTGGAAGAAGTGATTGAATGATACCTAGAGAGGAAAACAGGTAGTTTTAAAACTTGTTTGTTTTTAGGAAAAGGGAGCTCTAGGAACATCTTAAAACTGTATGGAAAGAGCCTTTAAAGACAGAAGGTGTGGAGCTGACAATGCGAAGTATAGGTAGCAAAAATAGGTGTCCCAGAGGTGGTTATTAGAAATGAGTTTCAGAGTACAGGAGAAATACTAGATTTGAACAACAGTGAAGACTTATGATTTCTGCTCAGGGAAGATCAGAGCGGGAAGGATCATTAGTCCCACCTTTACCTCAGAAAAAAGGCTGTGTAAGAAGCCAGTTCATGACTTTTTAAAGAAACTTTCAGAGAGAAGAAATAGCAGGACAAGCAACTAACCCAAAACCTTGGGAGAGGCAGGCACCTGGGGGAGAGCTAAAATGCCAACACTTCCTTGTGTGAAAGAGATGCCTCTGAACAAAAATAAGAGAAGTTAACATTGAAAGAAGCTGAGTGCAGGCCGGTAGGAGAGATTGCTTTCCTCCTAGAGCAAGTCACACCCTTTCCATAAAAAACCACACCAGGTACTTAAAGGAATCCCATAGATAACACTGAGAAAGACTACCTCATAGGCCAGGCCTACTGGAGGGGAACAGCAGCCAGTGCGACCTGGGGATGAAACTCTACCCAGATCTTTCTCTGATTTATCTCTCATATGGGTCAAACTCCTTCATCCATAGTGGGACATGGCACACCCATTCACACACACACACACACACACACACACACACACACACACACACACAGAGAAATCTTACACTCCACCACTATATGACCTCTTTGGAGAATTGTTGTTTTAGGTTATTTGCCCTTTTTTTTTTTAAATTGGATTGTTTGTCTTCCTTTTAAGTTGTATGAGTTCTTTATATATTTTGGAAATTTACCCCTTATCAGATGTATCATTGGCAAATATGTTCTCCCATACAGTGGGCTACCTTTTCATTTTGTTGATGATTTCTTTTGCTGTGCAGAAGCTTTTTATTTTGATGTAGTGCTATTTGTTTATTTTCTTGCCCTAGGAGATGGATTAGCAAACATATTGCTAGGAGAAATGTATAAGATGTTGCTGCCTATGGTTTCTTCTAGGATTATTATAGTTTTACAACCTACATTTAAGACATTTATCCATTCTGAGTTTATTATTGTGTATGGTGTAAGTTAGTGGTCTAGTTTTATTTATTTATTTTTGTATGTACTTGTCAAATTTTTCCAAGACCATTTATTGAAGAGACTGTTACAATTGACTCCATTATATGCTCTTGCCTCCATTGTCAATTATTAATTGAGCATATTGGCTTGGGTCAATGTTCTGGTTCTCTGTTTTGTTTCATTGATCTATATGCCTGTTCTTATGCCAGTACCATGCTGTCTTGATTACCATAGTTTTGTATTATAATATGAATAGTGGCCTGGTGCATGAAATTCGTGCATGGGGCGGGGGGATGTCCCTCAGCCCAGCCTGCACTCTCTCCAATCTGGGACCCCTCGAAGGATGTCTTACTGCCGGTTTATAGGGATCGGGCCTAAATTGGCAGTCAGACATCCCTCTCACAATCTGGGACTGCTGGCTCCTAACCGCTCACCTGCCTGCCTGCCTGCCTGATTGCCCCTAACCACTCTGCCTGCTGGCCTGATCACCACCAACTTTCCCCTGTGCCAGTGTGCTCGCTCCCAACTGTCCCCCCTGCTGGCCTGCTCACCCCAGTTGCCCCCCCTGCTGGCCTGTTTGCCTCCACCTTCCCTCCCCACTGGCCTGATTGCCCCCAACTGCCCCCCTGCTGACCTGCTCACAACAAACTGCCCCCCCCCACTGTCCTGATCACCTCCAACTGACCCCCACTGATGTCCTGCTCACCCCCAACTGGCCCCTCTGCTGGTCTTCTTACCCCCAACAGCCCCGCCCCCCAACAGCCTGATCACCCACAACTGCCCTCCCCTCTTGACCTCTAACCGTCTCTACCTCAGCCCTGCCACCATGGCTTTGTCCAGAAGACTGTCTGGAAGGTCTCCTGGAAGTTCTCCCAGTCTAATTAGCATATTACCCTTTTATTAGTATAGATAGAGGCCTGGTGCATGGGTGGGGGCTGGCTGGTTTGCCCTGAAGGGTGTTCCAGATCAGGGTGGGGTTCCCTTGGGGCATGGGGAAGCCTGGGTGAGGGGCCTGTGGTGGTTTGCAGGCCAGCCACACCCCATGGCGTGAGGGTCCCCACTTAGGGGTGTGGCCAGCCTGGGTGAGGGGCTGAGGGATGTTTCAGGCTGGCCACATCCCTTTCAGGGTGGGGGTCCCCACTGAGGTGCCTGGCCAGCCTTGGTGAGGGGCTGATGGTTCCCAGCCCCTCCTTTTGTTCTTTTTCTTTTTTTTTTTTCAGCGCCTCTTTGAGCAGAGGCCAGGGCCAGCTGGAAGCAGGTAACTGGGATTTATTTATCTTCTATAATTGAAACTTTGTAGCCTTGAGCAGAAGCCAGGGCTGGCCAGGACGGATGGGAAGTTTGGCTTCCTCCATCTCCAGGGGCAACCCAAGCCTCCTGCTGGCTCCAGCTCCGTGGCTGCTGCCATCTTTATTGGGTTAATTTGCATACTCGCTCTTGATTGGCTGGTGGGTGTGGCTTGTGGGCGTAACGGAGGTACAGTCAATTTGCATGATTCTCTTTTATTAGTGTAGATATCCAGTATTGTGATCCCTCCTACTTTGTTCTTCTTTCCCAAGATTGTTATGACTATTCAGGGTCTTTTTTGGTTCCATATAAATTTTTGGAGTAGACACTTCTCCAAAGAGGACATACAGATGGCCAAGAGATATATGAAAAGAATGCTCAAAGTCACTAATCAGCAGATACATATATGCAAATTAAAATAACAGTGAGGTATCACCTCATGCCTGCCAGAATTGTTGCTATCAACAAATCAACAAATGACAAATGCCGGTAAGGATGTGTAGAAAAGGGAACCCTGGAATGCCCTAGCTAGTTTGGCTCAAAGGATAAAGTGCTGGCCTGTGGACCAAAGGGTCCCAGTTCTATTCTGGTCAAGGCCACATACCTCGGTTGCAGGCTCCTCCCCTTTCACATCCATGTTTCTCTCTGTCTTTCCCTCTCTCTTCCTCTCTCTCTAAAAATCAATGGAAAAATATCCTCGGGTGAGGATTAACTACAAAAAAAAAATGTTTAAAAAAAAGGAAAAGAAAAGGCAACCCTGGTACACTATTGGTGGGAATGCAGACTGGTACAGCCACTGTGGAAAACAGTATGGAGTTTCCCCAAAAATTAAAAATGGAACTTCCATTTGACCCAGTGATCCCACTTCCAGGAATATATCCTAAGAATCCTGAAACACCAATCAGGAAGAAAATATGCACCCCTATGTTCATAGCAGCACTGTTGGGGAGCACAAGAGACTTGGTTGGAAAGTTGTAAGGAGGACATTCTGATAAAAGGGAAGTGTGTGGAAGGCTGCCTGCCCTGTTAATTGGAATTCCAATTTAGGGGAGACTTAGGGGAGTGCTGAAGGCAGTGCCCCTAATTATTCCTTGACCTTTCTAAACAAGTCTGTGTGCGTGCAGACCCCCGGGTGTTTACTGGCATCCTTATGCTTAATCCCTGGGTGCCCTTGCCTAGAGTACAATGTAAACACATGTGTCCTCCCAAGATTACTCACCCTACTGATTGTATCTAATGATTAAAATTCCAATAAAGGCCTAACGAGACAGGCAATCGAGGCTGTCCTGGCCACTAGAGCCAGGGGCCCCTTAGCCATCTCTTTCACAGTCAAACTGTGTCTGAGTAATCTGTTTATCCCTCCTTCAGGGGCTGCTGGTCAGGCCCACACAGCACTATTTAAGATTTGAAAACAGCCCAAGGACCCATTAATAGATGAATGGATAAAAAAGCTGTGGTACATATTTAAACCATGGAATACTATGCAGCTGTAAAAAAGACGGATCTCTTACCCTTTGAGACAGCATGTAAGGACCTGGAGAGTATTATGCTAAGCAAAATAAGCCAGTCAGATAAAGACAGGTATCACATGATCTCACTTATGGGTGGAATCTAATGAACAAAATAAACTAACAAACAAAATAGATCCAGAGACACTGAAGCAATGCAAGAGACTGACAAATATCAGAGGGAAGGGTGTAAGAGGGGGTGGGAAGAGATTAACCAAAGAACTTATATGCATATATGCACAACCATGGACAGACAATAGCTCCATGAACGCCTAGGGAGGGGGATGGAGCAGGGTGGGGAGTTATTGGGGGAATAAAAATGGACATCTATACTACTTTCAACAATAACGATAAATTAAAGAAAAGAAAAAACTTCACCTCTGGTGGAGGGTTGAGTACATGCTGGGTCCCACACTAGAGTGGGAGAAACTGCAAGAGTACCTGTGAAGACCTTGCACCTGAGACTCAAGAGTGCAGTGCCCATCGCAGGCTTGAGGCTCAACCAGAACATCAGAGCACAACTCCTGGTGATGTCCCAGCAGACAAAAATAAACATTGAGCAAAAGGAATAGATGAATATTAGTGGAAGAGTTACCAGAAACATGCTCTCTGGCATGCAATAAAATAAGATCTAAAACTGTGGGTGGAACAGACGTTGAGAAAATCCTATGGCAAACAGCCCTCACACTAAACCAGTGTGTACTGTGGGTAACTGTAGCAATAGTAAAAACCTCAAACAAGCCCAAGTCCTCAGTAGATTAATAGAAATCTAGAAGAAGGAAGGTCATGTCCATGTCCAGTCATAAACACTGTTTATTTTAGTCTCCATAGTCTTCCATGTTATGTATATTTTTTAAAAATCCATGTCAATGGCTAGAAAAATTAACACAACCCTAAGACAAAACAATTAACAGAAACATACCCAGATATAGCATAAACAAGGGAATAATTTGACTGATAATTTAAAATAAATATAATTGTTGATTTGGTTTCAATTTTAAAATCTCTAATGAAAAAGGTGTATAACATGCAAAAACAGTAGGAATGTTAGCAAAAATAAAGTAAAATATAAGATAATAAAAAAGAAATGGTGGAGATGGAAAAAGCAGAAAGAAAAACTAAAAATACCTTTTTCATCCTTACACATAGATAACACAGCTGAGTAATGAATCAGCAAAAAATAAATAAAAAAAATAGGTCAATAATAATTACCCAAACTGAAACATCAAGAGAGAGAAAAAAAGAGTGAAAAAACATAAACAGAATGGAGCATCCAGGATCGGTGGGACAGGTAACTTATTACGATATCAGGAGACAGGAGAAAAAGAACAGAAAATGTGGAAGAAGGTAAAGTACTGGCTTGAGAATTTTTCAAAAAAAATGGCAGCAAACAAGTTAAAGATCTAAGATGTTCAGAAACACCAGACAGAAATACAAATGTGCACAAACACACCCCTAGATACCGGTATATCATATTTAAACTATTAAAAACAAAAGACAAAGATAAAATCCTTAATTTATCCAGAGTAAAATATATATTACAGGTAGAAGAAGGAAGATAACAATAGAAGAGACTTGCCAGAAATCATACATACCAGAAAACAATGGAGTAAAAGCTTTAAAATATTTAGAGAAAGTCATGTCAAACCAGAATTCTGTACTAAGTAAAATAACAGTTTTCCTCAAAATTAAGGAGAAATAAAGAATTTCTCAAATAATAACAGAGAATTCTTCCCTATGGAAGTATACTTCCAACAAATATAAAAGTAGCTCTAGCCAGTTTGGCTCAGTGGTTGAGTGTCAATCTATGAATCAGAAGGTCACAGTTTGATTCCTGGTGCACATGCCCAAGTCCCTAGTAGGAATCATGCAAGAGGCAGCTGATCAATGATTCTCTCTCATCATTGATGTTTCTATCTCTCTCTCTCTCCCTTCCTCTCTGAAATCAATTAAAACATATATTTTTTTAATGTGAACAATCCAAACACATAAATGAATAGATGATAGGTAGGTGGATGATGATAGATAGATAATAGATAGATAGATAGATGATAGATAGATAGATAGGTAGGTAGATAGATAGATAGATAGATGATAGATGAAAATAGACATATACACAGAGGCACATGCATTGCTGAGATTACATAGCACGCATATATTTCTAATCTCTCTTCACTGATAGGGAAGTGTAAGAATAATATCCCAGTAATTATGAGCACATCCAGCACCCAGATCATGGTTTCCAAATACTATTCTATAATATAAAGGAACCCTAGAAGTGCTTGAATCCAAGGCTGAGTCACGGAAAACACCAGATGAACTTGGAAATTCTTGTGGTGTCAGAATATAAGGACATATATTCTGACAAAATGGATGGGAGCATATAGAAAAGGCACAGAAGTCCTGAAAGAGATCTTATTAGCTGAATCTGAAATAATTTCAAAAAATAATAACAATACTATTGGATTGTAATTCATACAATAAGACCATAGTGATAAGAATTTGAATAGTTACATTTAAAAAATTGGCACTTCATCCTTAAAGAATAATTCCAATTGTTAAATTTGAAATGAATTAGATCAGTAAGAACCACCACTAGAAAACCATGATATTAAATGTTGCAGGCAAGATCTACTAACAATAGTTAAAATTAGTGTGTAAAAATTTGAAGAGAAGTGAGATATTTGCAGTCTTTCAAAGGGAAAGCTAGTAGTTTTAAAGTGAGGAAACGCAGTACACATTATCTTAGCCAACTAACCAAAGTTATTAAGAAATAATGCCAGTATTAAATATTACCACCATGAATTCCTAATATAATACTTGGAGAATGGTGTACCATTTCTGTGGTATTCATGTCAACAGTGCATAACCTCAATCCAATTGTGAGAAGACGTCAGACAAAACTACACTGAAGGACATTCTACAAAATAATTGGTCAGTACTCTTTAAAAGCATGAAAAGCAAGAAAAGATGAGGAACTTTCACGGACTGGAAAAGACTCGTAGACACAACAACTAAAGGCAATGTGCAATCCCGGGTCCGAGTCTGGAACAGAAAGGGACATGGCGCAAAGACTGCTGAAATCTGGGAGGTCTGTAGTTTAGTTAGCAATATTGCACCAAGGTTAATTTTTTTGTTAAAACAATGTTGCCATAGTGATGCAGGATGTTAACATTGGGGGGACCTGGGGTATAGAGCAACCCTCCATCAAATCTTTGCAATTGCTCCATAAGCCTAAAATTATTTCAATAAGAAAAGTTTAAAGAACTCACTGAAGAAAAGCAATGAAAACTTCTCCAAGAATTTAAAGTATGCAAAAATAACATTTAATGAAACCATTTAAATTTATAATTTTAAAAATTTCTCAGCAGCTCTGACCTGTAGGAAGTTGCAAACTAACAAGTTAAACTGTAACACAAACCTCCCTCGCCAATATTAACTTTCAGTTTCTACTGAAGACCATAATAGGCATGACCCTAGCCTCCAACAATATATTCACCTTCACAAACACCACCCTGTCCTTTAGGCTCTCCAAAATCATACCTCATTATTCTCTGCTTCCCATTCCACGGTCCTGACTTGCTTTTATTGCTACTTTATACACACTATCTTTTTCATCTGACAGTTTATGCTTCACTTCCCACTCCAAACACAAAAGCATTGACTTCAATTTAGCTTCTCACTCCGCTTCTTTTCTTCTGCCACAGGTCACCACGCAATAAGGGGAACTTGAACCAACAATAAAGCATATGAGTTTCTAGCACTACAAATTAGAGCTGCTACCATGTGTTATGGTGATTTGGAAAGATTAGATAAACTGAGATAAACTTGAAGTAATAAGTAGAACTAAGAAGACATTTCATACCAAGAGAAGAACAAGAGCAAAAGTACAAACAAAAAATAAAAGGCAAGAAACTGTATAGATAATAAGATTTTGAAGTAGCCTCAGAGAATGTCTAGTGCAGTCTTTTCATTTTTCAAAGGAGTATTTAGAGGACTAGAGGTTTGTTCCAGGTCACATAGGAACTAGACTCCAAATTAGTGTTCCTCTCTCCATCTCATACCAGCTCAGTATGGTGGAGAGAAGGATCACAGTGTGAGATAGCAAGTAGAAAATTAATAATAGCTGTAATTCAAAAGGCACATTGTGAAAGGATTTGAATGTCAGGCCAAGGATTTAGAGCTTTATATCAAAGCCTTACTTATATACTAGAAGTGGTTTATTCATTTGTAATCATAGTTTTCAATATTCAGGAGTCTTAAACATACTTCCCCTTGGGTCCCAGAATGTTTTTATCTGTTAAATGGCAATAGCAATAGTTAGGTTCAATTTATTGTACATGCAATAAATATGTATAAATTGCCTAATTGTCAATAAATGACCTTATTATTGTTTTTATTATTATTATTTCATGATTTCTGTAACATTTTAATGTACCAATACAAAGGTGTTCATTATTTTTCTCTTTTCATTCATATGTTATATATTTTACTAATATTTTTCATTTATAGCAACATAGGGACAGAAAATGAACTTCATGAGACTGGAAAGATTGTTTTATTCATAATCCCACTGTATAGCAGAGATATAATAATTTGGGACAAATGATTAAAAAATAATGAAAAGACATGTGCAAATATACAATATAAGTTAAATTCAGAGTTAAGTATTTTACTTGCATATGCCATTAAAGAAGATGACACACTGAAGACAATGCACAATTTAGAATGATCAAATCAAAATTATCAGGGAAGACTCCTATGCTACCATTTGTTAGATCTGAGAATAAGCATGCAATGAAAATTAGGAAAGATAAGACAGCTGAGCCTAAGGAGGTGATAGCAAAAACTGAGTTGATGTTAAAATAATACACCTTAACTTAGTTATGGATTTTTTTAACCCTTTGCACTCGCTTGCTTTTTTCTCGATTCCTGCTACCGATGCTAACCGTGTCGAGTCACACTCGACATCCGAGTGCAAAAGGTTAAACATCATTCAATGAATTTATACTCAGTGCCTCTTCGACAATTTTGTCACATTTATTCTAGTCAATAACTTAATCAGAACTTATTGACTGTCTACCATTTATCAAAAACTGGTTAGGTCTGGAGGTTAGAGAGAGTAGTAAGAAATTGTCCCTTGCATTCATAACATTTAACTTGATTTAAGTTTTGAATACAGACAAGATGGGTTTGCCATAGCTAAATTAGTATCAATAAATAGGCAGTTTTGTCTCACTTATGTGGACCCATAAGTTCTAAAAGGATATTGAAATCTGTTTGTAAAGAGATACCAAGTGGCAGAATCATTGTTACGGTAAAGTTTGAAGTTAGAGCAATTTTTCAAATGCAGTTACATATCAACCAAGAAAAAGAGGTAACAATAGAAAGGAACTAAAATATCTCTGTGACTAAATTTAAAAGTGAATTGCTGCTGTGGTCACAGAAAACTTTATAATCATTAATTGATTTCATTCTTCAAATCACTAGCACACTAACCATATTCAAAGTATAAACAGGAAAATATACTGTAAAATTGTTTTAAAGGTTAAGCTAACAAATCTTTCAATATACTAGGTTTGAATGTCAAAATTCTTGTTTATTACCCTAGTAGTGACTCAGAATAGACTTGCTTTCAAGTAAATTGTTTTCGCTGAACAGAAAATTTAATCCTTAACAATAGCAATGAATCTTTACTTCCTCATTTATAGATATACTGACAGAAAAATGCTGTATCACCAAAGAATTACTAAATTAACAAACAGTGCTAGATAGTTTCAGGTAAAAATAAATATACACACTTGACAGATTAAGCAAAGGGACAACTATGTCTGTTCATTATCACTAATTTTATTTAAAGAAAATGAAATTCTTCCTATGAGAAAAGCAATGCTCACCATCTTTAATCAAGAGACAAATAATTGATTTTTTCCCTTTGAGTTTCATTAAATGGGAAGTTTTCTAAATTGAAACCCATTTATGTATTAACTCTTTAAACTCCCCAGCAATTTAATTAATTTTGTCAATACACCTTAGAAATTACTTTTCTATAAGATATTGCACTTCAGCATTTCATTAGAATGAGTTTGTAAGACTAGGTAACAGCAGGGCCATACCTGAATCAATAATACTACCAATGGATTCAAATTTAGCAAAAGAGAACAGTCTATTATGCATGCAGAATAATGCTCTCACATTTGACTCCCTGCTAGCATCTTCTTCTGTTTGATCCTGTCCTTACAAGGCTGCAATCATCAAGTTTCAGGCAGCCAGCTTTTTAATGTGAAAATTGAAATAGGCTGAAAATATTATTTCCAGGAGCAGATAATACAGGATTGTGCCCTGCGGTGCTGTACGATACAATTCAGAGAGAGTTGTATTGCCACTTAAATTGTGGACATATGGAATGAGATCAATACAGGCCAGCAGGTGTGTGGGATAGCTGCCAAGGTCTCACAGAAAAGTGTTTCATTGTCACCTTCACTTCGTGGAGATAAAAGTTTAACAAGGAGCAAGTGATTCGTTCTGGTAATGATGATAGAAAGCAAGATGAGCTTCTGGAGGGAAGCTAAAAAAAAAAAAAAAAAGACTAGGCTAGAAGACTTAAGCGGCTCTTTGTTAATTTGTAGACTTTCATCTTTCCTAAATTTCATTAGTGATGACACCACTATGAGAAATGTGTTTGTGTAAGAAGCTGTAGGTGGCTGAATACAGAACCCTAGACACTCAATTACCCACTGCATTATCCTGGGCTGATCATCTCTTGGCCTTCAGCAGGGATGCACCAGCCCTGGTCATTTTTAATAACACTTGGATGGCAGCACACAGTCGTGAAGACAGGGAGGGGTCACATGCTGTCAACAGCAACAAAGTATTTTCAGCATCAATTTCCTTTAAAACAATTGTTTGCCTATAAATGTCAGAATCTATATTCAGTGTCTTTATTTGATTTCTCTTGAACAGGCTATTCAGCCCTTTGAAACTCTTTTAAATGATAATCTAAGGATTCTTTTTTTTTTTCCTATTTGAGGAGAGGTTATGGATATAAGTCTGAATATGAGAGACAATTAAAAATGTTAAACATATATATGGCATACAAGAGTAGTAAAAAAATTAAACCTTGCCCTGACCGGTTTGGCTCAGTGGATAGAGCGTCGGCCTGTGGACTAAAAGGTTCCAGGTTCGATTCCAGTCAAGGGCATGTACCTTAGTTGCGGGCACATCCCCGATAGGAGGTGTGCAGGAAGCAGCTGATTGATGTTTCTCTCTCATCGATGTTTCTAACTCTCTTTCCCTCTCCCTTCCTCTCTGTAAAAAAAAAAAAAAATCAATAAAATATATTTTTTTAAAGTAAATTTCCAGCGAATTTCAGAGCCTAAAACGTTCTGTATTAAAAAAAAAATTAAACCTTACATATTTGTATAAATGGCAGAATGAAAATGGACCACAAAGCTTTCTTTCCCCAATGCCAAAATCAAAAAGCAAGAAAGAAACAAAAATTTTAATAACTAAGTGATTTATCAACACCTAACTAGTAATGGCAAAGAATCTCGTACATAAGCTATGATGCATTTTGGCCTGACTCCTAATCTTTTTTTTTTTTCAAATATATTTTATTGATTTCTTACAGAGAGGAAGGGAGAGGGATAGAGAGCTAGAAACATCAATGAGAGAGAAACATCGACCAGCTGCCTCCTGCACACCCCCTACCGGGGATGTGCCCGCAACCAATGTACATGCCCTTGACCGGAATCGAACCTGGGACCCTTGAGTCCGCAGGCCAACGCTCTATCCACTGAGCCAAACCGGTTTCGGCCTGACTCCTAATCTTACCCAGATCTCCCAGAAGCAGTACAGGAGTAGATAACAATTCCTCTTTATCACTCAAAAACTATTTGGGAAGAAACAAATTGAGGATTGAGTATTAATAATTATAATATTTGTGATTATAAAGGTCTTTTTAAAATCTTAATAGTCCTGAGTCCTAGCTTTAACCTCTGGAATGTAAATTGATCCCTTCAAGGCCTATGTAAAGGCAGGCGCTGGTTTTGCAGTACAGAGATACTTCCACAGTCACGGACCTCATGATCCCTGGAAATGTAACCACCGACCTCCAGAGTTCATTTAGGAGTCTGTCTCCTGAAGTACCTATTTGTCTGTCAAGGAGATGAGTTTTTTTAGTATTTCTTATATAAAGTGTGTTACATTTTATTCTGATTTTGTAGTCTCTTGCAGGCTACCCACATTCATGTACATTGATAAGTTTACTCAATAATAAATTTTCTTTCTTTCTATATGGATTGTGAAGTTGTTAAGAGAGCTTTTGTTTCTCCATCTTTTGAAATAGTTAACTTTCACTAAGTACTTACTATATTGACACATTCTTTTTGTGTGTGTGTGGATACATTTATTGATGTTAGAGAGAAGGGAAGGAAAATAGAGAGGAACACTGAAACATCGATGTGAGAGACAAACATGGATCAGCTGCCTCTGGTACCCATCAAACCCGCAACGTAGGTACGTGTCCTGACCAGGAATCAAACCAGCAACTCTTTGGTATGCAAGATGACACTCCAACCTCTGAGCCACCCATTCAGGACCAACACACTAATTTTTCTTATGAAAAATGAGTAAATACTATTATTATTTCAATTTTACAGTCAAAAAACTGAGTAAGGAAAAGGTAAAACCAATTGCCCCAAGTCATGCAGTTAAGGAATGTAGGGTTATAGATTAAAACCAAATAGATCACTGCTACCAAAACATCTCAGAAGATTAAAAAGAAAACAAACAAAAAAACCTGACCAGACTTCAGAGCTATCTCTCAAATGGGACAGCAACATGAAATTTAAGGGGAGTTTCTCAGAGGTAGATGACTTAAACAAGAAAGTTGAATGATGTTTTTTAAAAATCTTAAGACAGCAGATTTTCCAATAAAAAAAAAAATTCTAAAAGACTGCTAGATTTCTTGATGCACTATTTTTTTCTGTTGGGCTACCAAAAAGTAGAAGTCAATGAAAATAGAAACTATTAAGCTAACTGGTGCACTCCTAAAAAAATAATAAGTAAATTTAAATTGAAAACACATATTGATTTCAGACAAAGTCAAGTAGAGAATTTCTGGAATCAAAAAAAATATGAGATAATTAAAATGGATTTTAAAAAGAGGCAAAAATGATCCAGTATAAGGATTATTGTCTCCTTAAATTAGAGAGCACAAAAAGAGATAATTAAAAAATTTATAATTACATTGAGATGATGAAAATTTCTCTAAAATGGAGAAAAAAAATGAATGAAGGCATATATAAAAGGCCCATTGCTAATATATACATAGCTGCTAATAGAGTTGGCTAATGCTAACTGCCATAATGATAATATAGAGAGTCAAAAACTTAGACCTGTCTGGACACTTTAAGTTATTGAGTTTCAATAAATTTAAAAAATAAAATAAAACGTCTGTATACTCAGGCAGTAAAAAATAATAAGACACTTAAAAGATAGAAATTAATCAGAGTGGCTTAAGGGCAAATTTAGTAACAAAAGTTATAAAACTATATCTATAAAATTCAGAGAGAAAACAACTATACTTCAAGTTTTTTTAAACCCCAGAACATGGTCCCTTGAATATAGGTCCACAATACCTTTCTAAGACCTTTAAAAGCAAATATGTTTTACAATTCAAAATTTGTTGGATTTTAGAAATGTTATATAACTAGAGGCCCGGTGCACAAAATCATGTGTGGGCATGGTCCCTAGGCCTAGCCTGCAATCAGGGCCATCTTCCCTGGCTGCTGGCAGCCGGCCCCACCCTCACCGCCACCCACCCCGGTTCCCCGTTCACCATCCAGCGATGGGAGCCTGATGGCCTAGGGAGGGACTGAGAGGTCGGCCATTCCTGCCTGCTCGCCGGCCCTACCCCAGCCACAGGTCACCCTCTGTGTGTGGGGTGACCGGTGGGGCGGGGGCCTTGGCCTGGCGCTGCCCACATCCCCTAATTCCCCATTTGCCATCAGTGATTAGAGCCTGCCAGCCGGGGAAAGGGACCAAGAGGTGGTCAGTGCACCTCTTGGTGACTGGTCAAGCAGTCATTGGTCATTCTGCCGTTATGGTCGTGGGGCTATTATTATATGGGATATAGTATTCTTATATAAAACTGGCTGTGGGTTAACATAATTCACATCACATGCATCAATATTTTCTCATGATAATTTACCAATATTCACCTTAAAGAATAAATATAAACTACAACTAGACTTTCATCAGTTCATGTCAGAATCTGCCATCAAATAATATTGACTTAAAATTGTGTGCATGCACACACACACCTTCTATTTTTCTAAGCTTTTGAATCTCAGAATTATGGCTAAAGACAACCAATATATATCTCAACCCAATAATTAAAGGACCTATAGACGGTTGAAAATTATTAATTGCAAAATGCAACTAATCAATGATGAATTAAAATAAAGAATTTAAGGAAGAGAAAAGCAGCTATGATAAAGAACTAAACCAGAATATAAAATATACTTGAAGTAGAACTACAATTATATAAATGAGAACTATAGCCAAAGGAAAGATTATAGATTTCATAAACTTTAGTAATATAAAATTGGAATTATGTAATTATAAAGTTACTAGCTAGGGAAAACTCTGAGAAAAAAAGAAGGAAGGGAGGAAGGAAGGAAAGAAGGAAGGAAAAGAGGATAAAGGATGGAAACTCAATCCATTCTGGCTGCTATAACAGGACACTATAGACTGGGTGATTTATAAATGCAGAAATGTATTTCTCACAGCTTTAAAGTCTGGAAAGTCCTAGATGAAGGCATTGGCAGATTCAGTGTCTGGGAGAACTGGTTTTCTAGTTCAAGATGACTGTCTTCTCCCTGTGTCCTCACATGGTGGAAGGGGTGAGGGAGGCTTTCTGTGGTCTCTTCTACAAAGACACTAATCCCATTCATGAAGACTTCACCCTCATGATCTAATTACCTCCCAAGGACCCCACCTCCAAACTCTATGACAGGTTTCAACAAAATGATTTAAGTTTGCGGGGGGTGGGTGGGAATACAAATATTCAGCTATTGCTCGGCCAGTGTGGCTCAGCAGCGAAATTCCCCATCAGGGCACATGCCAGGTTGTGGGCTCAATCCTTAGTGTGGGGCATGCAGGAGGCAGCCAATCAATGATTCTCTCACTTCATTGATGTTTCTGTCTCTCTCCCTCTCCCTTTCTCTCTGAAATGAATAAAAAATATGTTTTTTAAAAAACAAAAAAACAAATTTTCAGTTATAAAAGAAATCCAAAATAGATCATGGTAAAATTTATTTTAAAATTCAAAATGACAGTAGAAGTTTTTTTAAATAGTGTTTCCAGAAATTGGTAGATTATGAGACAAAAATTAAGTTAGAAATAGAGGAGAATTGGAGATATGTAGATACATATTTCTATATACTTTATATTCCATAAACATAACATACACATTTATTTGTATATGTTATTTTACTAAAAGTGACCACTTTGTAAGCCACAAGAAAATTTCTACAATTTCCAAAATGCAATATTCACAGAAGTCATATTTTCCACAAACAGTAAAATGAGAAACACAGTAAAAGGAAAAAACATTAAAAAACTTTATCCACTTGAAAAGTTCCAAACTCTCAATAACTCCTGTATTAAATACAGCAAAATGAAAGTTAAAATGTTTGAAAGACATTTTATGACTGTCTTACATATCAACACCAATAGACAGGAAAGAAAAGTACTCAGAAAGTTAGAGCATGAGTATGTATGTGAGGAAGCAATAAAGATTTAAAATAATTAAACATTTTCTCACTCAATAAACTAGGAAAATATCAAGAAAATGAACAAAAAGATACTAAAATAAAAGTAGTAGAAAAATAAAGGCAGAAATTGATGAATCAGAATGAATAATTGATTAGAGTT
Organism: Ia io; assembly: GCA_025583905.1. Classification (NCBI taxonomy): domain Eukaryota; kingdom Metazoa; phylum Chordata; class Mammalia; order Chiroptera; family Vespertilionidae; genus Ia; species Ia io. Next base: position 73,482,791 of record JAJQQW010000005.1, on the reverse strand, counting down.
GATGGCAAATTGAAAGCTGATCTTAAATAACACATAAATAATTAGTTGGCAAAGCTGATCAAAAAAAGAGAGCCAAGTATACATTATTAGAAATTAGGAAGGCATAAATGTTTCTAGAGAGTTTTGTTTTTATGTTTAATTATAACAGGTATAATATGAAACTTGATGCCAGTAAATTTGAGAATTTAAATAAAATGGATAATTGTATTAAAATATCCATTAAAAAACTGACTAGAGAAAAATGGACAACCCCGAGCAAAACATTAACAAAAGTAAAAATGGCCCGGCCAACATGGCTCAGTAGTTGAGCATCAACTTATGAACCAGGAGGTCACAGTTTGATTCCTGGTCAGAGCACATGCCCAGATTCTGGCCTCAACCTCCAATGGGGGGTATGCAGGAGGCAGCCAATCAATGATTCTCTCTCATCATTGATGTTTCTATCTCTCTCTCCCTCTCCTTTCCTCTCTGAAATCAATAAAAATATATATTTTTTAAAAGTAAAAATGTTGCTGCATTGCCCTAAAATAAAATTCCTCAGCCTGAGGAATTTAACAGTGAGTTCCACAAATCAATCATGCACAGATATAACCCACAGAGCAAGAAAAAGTGAAAATGTCTGCAGTTCACTGTTTAAGGTCAGCATAACTATGGCTCCAAGAATGGCACAAAAGCACAGGCTAGAGGCTAATCTTACTTAAGAGCACCGAATATTCTTATTGAAATGTGATTAAAACATCAGCACAGCTGATCTGGCTCTACTGTGTATATTGAAGGAAGGATATAGCTTGACCTGGGGGTTTTATCCCATTAAAAAAAATGTTGAACAGCAAAATCAGTGTTAATGTAATTTATTAAATTTACCAATACTAGCAGAAAAAAATTCAAAAAGACTGAAAATTAAACTTAGAGTTTAAAAAAATTAAAACATTCACCAAAAACTAGCTAAGGAAAATTATCTACCTTGATAAATGGTACGTAATAGAAACCTCAGCAGATATAAAAATTAACAGTAAAAAGCTGTAGAATCTTTACCATTGTATTAAAAAAAGACTTTTATTTTTTATTGTTTGAATTTTATGAGGAATGTATATTAGTTTATCATTAACATTTTAAAAAAATATGATTTAAAATAATTCCAGAGTAGAAATAATAAAAATAGACTTACATTAATATTGGTTGTTGTTGTTTTTCATGTTTCACAGTTAGACTCGGCTGATTATTCCCTTGCTTATTAAAAATTATCTAAAAACTGTAAGAAAGAACTTTTCACTATTTAAAACAAACATCTGATAACTTAATTTTAAAATATCATCATTAAATTGTATATTTTAGAAAAGTACAAAATTGGAAATAAATGAGTTTGAATTTGCCAACTAATAATAGATATTCTTTTGTATCCTATGTGCTAATTAATCACTGGAGGAGAGAAAACACTGGGAAACATAAACTACAGATAAAAACTGAGGCAAAATAGATAACAAAACATGCAAGAAGACATACAGCTAATAAATGTCAATGATACTGTTGACCCCAAAGTTTAGTCATTCCCAAAGTTAAGAATTTTGTGTTTGTTACCAACTTTAGGGTGTTCCTCCCAAAATGTATACACACTGTAACAGCTGATAGCTCAATTTTGAAAATGAAATGTATTTTAACAAATACTGCCTTTAAAGTATTCAAAGTATGTGTATGCATTTTGGAGGGGACATCCTATATATGTGTTCTTAAAGAAGTCAATTAACTATTCTGTGTAAAATTTGTCAAATAATCACATTTTAAAAGTTTGGATTTATGGTAGTTAAGTCCTTTAAGTAGTTATTTAAAAAGTCAATTGCACACAAAAAAAGACATTTTTTACTGATAATTTTGTTCAAAATATACAGGAATAGATGGATTTTTTACTAACTAAAATGGCAGTTAATTTTTTAGTCCTAAAAAGCAGGTCTGAAATGGACACACACACACACACACACACACACACACACCATAAACACACACACATACAGGAGAGAGAGAGAGAGAGAGAGAGAGAGAGAGAGAGAGAGAGAGAGAGAGAGAGAAAGAGGGAGAGAGATGCAGCTAGTTTGTTATTATGTATTTTTGTTCCAAAGTGTATGTTTTGACAAATAGCTTTGATGTTTTTATTATTTTTTAAAATATAACAACCATGATACTCATTTATTTTCCAAATACTTTACTAAGAATGTCCTTCAACCAAAGAGCGAATTCTTACACTTTTGTGGATTTTGTGTTACTTTTATCCTCATCCAACTCATTTCATCTTGGCTGGTTGTTTTTAATAGTGAAAACCATCATAACTAATGTATAACTTCTTCTTCTTAGTCTGAAGTAATTTTAGTTCTTATAAAGTATTTATCTTGAAGTTTGAAGGTTTCCATTTTCTGGTCTAGAGAATATAACTTTTTAATAAGAACATAGAAACATAATGAGTCTTAGTCTCCTGGGCTCAGCGCCCACTCTGAAAACACAGTGTTATGATTTAATGTCCCTGCAAGCCTTTCATTGTATAAATGAGGATTTCTTCCTATTCCAAAAATGAGAACTAAGACACTACGTGAATGTTCTAGGCCTTATGAACCCTGTGGGGAGGGAATATGATGGGTGGACTCCTCCAACCCATAAACACTTGGCTCTGCTGAAGAATGTCCTTTGATCCAGGTTGCACAGGAGACTGAGTACATAATCAGCTTTTAGTCACAGTGTCCAGGCAGCTGTACTCTGTCTCCCACCATCTCTATGGCCATTGCCAGATTTTGCTGACATAAAACAGGTTAATTGGGGACAATTGGAATAAGTCCCTTCAAGCTAATGCTGGCTCTCTTTAATTCTCTGTTTATGATTCATTGACATCAATAATCTAATGCCTTTTTTTGATACAATTACCACAGAATATATTTGACTTTTTTTCACCTGACCTAGGGTCTAAGTTACTCAGCAGCTGATGGATTGGAAATCTCACTGACTTCTTTCTTTATTACCATTTTCTCCTTAAGAACTAATAATAGTTAGCCAAAACCGGTTTGGCTCAGTGGATAGAGCGTCAGCCTTCGGACTCAAGGGTCCCAGGTTTGATTCCGGTCAAGGGCATGTACCTTGGTTGCGGGCACATCCCCAGTAGGGGGTGTGCAAGAGGCAGCTGATCGATGTTTCTCTCTCATCGATGTTTCTAACTCTCTATCCCTCTCTCTTCCTCTCTGTAAAAAATCAATAAAATAAAAAAAAAGAACTAATAATAGTTAAACTCCATAATCCACAATTGATTGTTTCTTTCATATATAATGCTCTTCTCAATGGTCTAAAATAGTTAAAAAGTAATTTCAACCCATTCATTATTGTTTCTCCCCATTACTATTATGATTTCTCAGCCAGACAAGGCAATTAAAATCCAGAATGCTTACAAGCACAAATTTGCTCAATATTTTCTGTCTACCACCACATGCAAAAAGAAACGACTTACAATTTTCTAGGTAAGAATGAAGAAAGCAATCTAATTAATTTTACAACTACTTTGTTCATATGGTCATCAGGACTTACATTTTGTTCTCCCTCCACTTATGTCCGTAAATCATTGAATCGGAATTAAGTACTCTACTACTGAGTTACACATTACCTCTGAAACTTCATCTATTTTTAACTCTCACAAAATACTTCTTACACCATCCAGCATGAAATGTAATTTATTCTTAATTGGCTTAAGTGAAACACAACTGTAATTCATTCAAAAGTCTTCAAACTCTCAAGATCTCTTTGTCTGGAAAATTCAATATTTCTGTTAGGATTTAGTTGCATGACATAGAAATATCTCCATTTATCTTAAGTTACTAAAACAAAGTAGACGCTTACCAAATGGTTGCACAGGTCAGAGTCAGGGCCTTAAGAAATGGCCTTCATAACAACACTAGCAAGCTGGCTTCCCAGGGGAATCTGCCCCATCAGGAGGGTGGAGAATTAAGAGATACCACTGTAGCAGCAGCTGTTACTGTCCTTCATGCTTGGCACCATGAAGTCAAAGACTGGAGAGTTGGACATTGTTTGAAAAAAAAAAAAAAAAGTCTACTGTTCCAAAGTTCATACAAGTGCATCCAAGTGGTGAAACCTGGTTTTCAGTCAGAAGCCTAGCTATGTGGTAGTACAGGAAACATGATATTTCACTTTCCAGCCTTTGCAGTACAACAGAAAAAGGTTGTTGTAGATACTGAGAGCCAATTCACTTCCTATACCACATAATCCAAACTCTTCCAAGTCTGATCTTCAAGACCCTCTGTGATCTTACCTCAACTGATATTTCCAACATTATCTCTCACCCAGTGTACCTTTATATAACTCCTTTTTAAAGAATAACAGTCTCGCCCTAACTGGTTTGGCTCAGTGGATAGAGCGTCGGCATGTGGACTGAAAGGTCCCAGGTTCGATTCCGGTCAAGAGCATGTATCTTGGTTGTGGGCACATCCCCCATGGGAGATGTGCAGGAGGCAGCTGATCGATGTGTTTCTAACTCTCTATCCTTCTCCCTTCCTTTCTGTAAAAAAAAATCAATAAAATATATAATTTTTAAAAAAAGAATAATAGTCTCTAGTTTATTATGAATAGAAATAAATTTCCAGAATTTATAAACACCCACATTGTCCATTCCAAAGAACGCTTTTGATTTGAAGAAGTCACCATGTCTCTTTCTCCTTATAGTATACTAGTATACAGTGGAAGATGTTGGTTTCCTTGTAATTTTGCTTCCATTCAAATGTCAATTTTAAACTGACACTTGAAATGCCCAATGGAATGTACTCTTCTTTAGTTTAATTAACATGGCCTATTGCTTTACAAGAAAAATACAAAATTTAAATGACAGTAATCTCAGCTCAACATCAGAGCTATAGAATAAGAGATAGTATCAACAAGTATAACTATACAATTGAGAACCATCACTGACACTATGGTTATTATACAATTTTTCTGAAGTACAATCTTAAACCAAGGATCATACCCTATTCTACTCTTGTTAGTCTTGTTTTAAGCATTTTCTCCACGCTTTTCAACAGAACATTGTATAACTCAGTTTCATACTACCCAAAAAATTATGTGTTGTAATTTATATTTTAATTTAAAATTATAAATAAAAACCTATCCTATATAATAAAAGCCTAATATGCTAAGTGTCCGGTCATCCGGTCAGCCATTCAACCAATCCTCTCTACTAAAATGGTAATATGCAAATTAACCATCACTCCGCTACATAAGACACACCCACCAGCCAAGCCACGCCCACCAGCCAATCAGGGTGTGTATGCAAATTAACCCCAGCCAAGATGGCTACAGCCACAGAGAGCAAGGTTTCCTAGGTAACAGAGCAAGCCAAGCTTTCCATAGCCGTCGCAGGCCTAAGCCTCCACTCAAGCTACAAAGTTTCAATTATTGAAGGTAAACAAATTCAAACAAATGGCAGCAGATTGGAGCTTGAGAGAGCAGGCCAGGGTTGCCGGCGGCAACAGGGGAAGCAAAGCTTTCCGCACACCCTGGCGGGGCTCACCAGCTTAAGGCTACAAAGTTTCAATTGTAGAAGGTGAATTAACTGCCACAGAAATGGCTGCCCCCCTGGAGGGAGCAGCAGGCTTGGCTCCGCTCCAGGCTACAAAGTTTCAATTGTAGAAGGAAAATAAATTCCAGATACCAGGGCCTCCACTTGGGTTGCCAGGGGGCGTGGCCGGCCTGCAAACCACCACAGGCCCCTCACTCAGGCTGCCTCACGCCCCAAGGGAACCCCACCCTGATCTGGGACACCTTTCAGGGCAAACCAGCCAGCCCCCACCCATGCACCAGGCCTCTATCCTATCTAATAAAAGAGTAATATGCAGATTGACCATCACTCCAACACACAATATGTCTGCCCCCATGTGGTCAAAGATCCTGCCCCATGTGGACACAAGATGGCCACTACAAGATGGCCAACAGGAGAGGGCAGTTGGGAGGCACCCAGCCTGCAAGGGAGGGCAGTTGAGAGGGACCAGGCCTGCAAGGGAGGGCAGTTGAGAGGGACCAGACGTGCAAGGGAGGGCAGTTGGAGGTGATCAACCCTGCAGGAGAGGGCAGTTAGGGGTGACCAGGCCGGCAGAGGAGGGAAGTTGGGGGCAAACAGGCTGGCAGCGGAGTGGTTAGGGGGTGATCAGGCTGGCAGGCAGAAGCAGTTAGGGGCAATCAGGAAGGCAGGCAGGTGAGCAGTTGGGAGCCAGCAGTCCTGGATTGTGAAAGGGATATCCGACTGATCCCCCGGGCCTAAACGGGAAGTCGGACATCCCTCCAGAAGTCCCAGATTGGAGAGGGTACAGGCTGGGCTGAGGGACAACCCCCCTCCGTGCATGAATTTCGTGCACCGGGCTTCTAGTCAAATCATAATATGCTAATGATATGTTAAGGCCACTCAACTGCTTGCTATGACATGCAGTGACCACCAGGGAGCAGACGTTCTGACTGATAGGTTAGCTTGCTACTGGGGTCTGGTCAATCGGAACTGAGTGAAACGGGCTGGACACACCCTGGAGCCTTCCCGTGGTCCCTCCCTGGCTGGCCAACCTCTGACGTCCCTCCTTGGCCCTGATTGTGCACTGGTGGGGTCACTCAGCCTGGCCCGTGCCCTCTCGCAATCTGGGACCCCTCAGGGGATGTCAGAGAGCCGGTTTCAGCCCAATCCCGCAGGCCAGGCCAAAGGACCCCACTGGTGCATGAATTCGTGCACTGGGCCTCTACTGTTAAATATTTAATACTATCTTTACACAATGAGAACAGTTTTGTATGAAATAATTTGCAATGATGCTTTGTCTTACACAATTCCAGCACCAGATAAGATGCGAATCTTGTAAATGCAATTAAAGTAAGGACACATATGTAATACCTTAATCAGTAAAGAAATTTAAAAAAATTTTTTAAAAAGTAAACCCATTTTCTTGTGGCATAGTGTAAATAGTTCATGTGGCCAGAAAGTCCTTAAGGTTAGAAATGAAGTTCATGCAGACTCATTGTTCTGGTGTCACAGAGCTTTTTGGTTTGGCATGATACAGAAAGTTCAGTTCAGTCTACAAATTCCTGAGGATATGTGAAATAAAATTGAAATGGATGCATCATACCATCTGCTGAGGAGAATGTGAGGTCCTGGTTGTGAATCATGACATGTTTAGAATCTGGGTCCCTATGAGCTAAAGGAAGATTGGCTGAGGTAATTTAGGTGTTCAATGTGCTATGATGTCCAGTTGAGCAACGGGAGTCCTCTATCAAGCAAACTGATTCCTTTATAAAGTTTCCTGAAAATGCTGCAAAATATCCTATCCCTGTGCCTTTGACTACCATTTTCCCTTCTGTCTGTTCAAAACCTACCCTTCCTTTAGTGCAAACATCTTTTACTCATTGTATGTTAAAGGTTTATCTCCCCTAGGAGATTGTTGACCTATGAAAGCAAAGTCTCTTTTTGATCATCTTAGTTTCCCTCACATAATTTTAGCGCAGTGTCATGAATACAAGAACTCAGTAAACACCTGAAAAAAAACAGAACAGTAGTTTTACAATACTTCACCACTAATTTCCTTCATGCATACTTTATGTGAGCTCCTGATGGGAGTTCTCCTAGACCTACTCAAAGTACAGTTTGAAAGTTGCTTCCTTAGGTGCACTCCAGTGTGTGCACGTGTGTGTGTGTGTGTGTGTGTGTGTGTGTGTGTGTGTGTGTGTGTGTTCTTGAAAGCACATCAACACCCAAGAGTATTGTGGAGGTATTTCTTAATTGGATTCACCGGACACTATACAAAAAGATTAGGACCTAGTCATTTTAATTCCATATGTTTTTACCTAATCTGTCTCAAAATTTTGGTAGATGGAGGTAGAATTTGAATAGATGGAAAATAGACCAGATATAAAGGAAGAGAAAAAAAGGATAAAGAAAAGGAGAAAAATAAATGGTATAAGGATTATTGGATGGTAGGAGGCTACTTTCTACATATATTAAAAAAAATAATAAAAAAGAAGAGGAAGAAAGGAAATAAGATGTCAGGCCATCATCACCTCATCCAGAAAGCTTTCAGAGTCTCCCTCATCCAGCTCTCCTGGGCTAAACTAATTACATCTCTTTCTTTCTCTGTAGTGTTCTAAATATTTCAATAGTTCATTGAAACTAAATAATTAAGTTCCCTTTTATATTGTGTATAGACCATCATACTAAAAAGGCAGGATGGTTCTAGTTTGACACCTCCCTTCTCTTATGTAAAACATTATGACTATTAGACTCAACTAAAGAATTGGACATAATAAAACATTACTATAAGGAGCTGTTTTTGATATTTATTAAATAAGATAAAATATGATGGCTATTACCTAGACTACTAGATTAGGTTATTTTAATTAGGAAAAATACTATTAAAATGTTATGTCCTACTCATGTAGTCAAATTGCATTTTTTATACTTTTTGTTCCATCCACAGAATGCAATATGGTTCCATACAGTCACATTATTCTTCACAAACTGCCTTAACTTGTGTATATTGGGAACATTCCTTTCGTATTTTTTTCTTTAAAAAAAACCCAAAACATATATTTCACCAAATTGAAAATTGCTCCTTTCTGAAACTTTATATTGTTTGAGGTTTTCAGAAAGAGGACTTGAGGATAATCCTGTTTGCAGGATTTCACAGAAATATAACAACTGCTATTTACTATTATTTTATTTGGCTGCAAAATGTAGAAATCCAATGACTGCGGTACTGTACTACTATTCTTGCCAAGTACAGTTGGCTTGTCAGGTGATTACAGTACAGGATTTACAAATCAAAATTGCCTTCTTTTCCATTTCCTGACCAATTCCTGACTCATCATTTGACCTTGGAAAGTCAATTTTCCTCCTCATACCTCAGTTCAACTGGAGAATTAGATAAAAATTAGAATTTTGCTGATAGCTAGATGTCACATCTCATCTGAATATATTACATAAAATTATACATAGTTTCTCTTTTGCTACATAAAACTTTGACAAGAACTAAAAATTATTTCTGCTTCACTAAGTATCCATTGGCCTATTATTGAAATATTTCTCATTTTTAAAAATGTTCAAATATTAGATTTAAGTTTAAATAAGTGACTGTATTAATTTGGAATATTTATCTGTAACATAAACACAAGTACATTCAAATAATGTTCATATAAAATTTGCTATATATATCTTATTATATATGCCTTATAGTGGTAAAATAAATATGTTCATATATGCACAAACAGAAGAGATGACTGACCTATAAATTTCTCCATGGCTATGAACCTTTTTTATTCACCTCTGTATCCCTGAACCTAGTGAAGTACCTGTTACCAAGCAGGTACTTAATAATTGTTTGTTGAATAAATAAATGGGCAAAATGTCCTAACATTACATCTGAAATTATGTAAATAATGTGATACTTGAATATGAAAAGGAAAGATACATTAGTTCATAGGACAAAAAAAAAGTCTTCATACAGAAAGAGTATGGAAGAATGGTACCTGGAGGAGAGAGCAGTGGAGGGAGAGAGGATAGCAACAGCAGGTTACTATGTCAACAAGGTTAATCATTGCTCCCACTTACTTTCATTACTCTTTCAGAATCCCTTCTATGCAAACTTTTATACATGCTATTCACTGTTCACTTAAAGAATTAACAAGGAGTTTTGATTAAAAGTACTGTAAGGACTTGAGTTCATAATAATGTTTATAGGTAGATCCAGCTAACCAACTTATATCAAATAATCATGCTCCACTCTGTATGTGAGATGCAGAGTACAAACTTAACAAATCTAGGGAAAGAGCAAGCATATTATATAGGATTTACATATCTCTGAAATCAACTAAGGAAATTTAAAGACAAAATTAAATATACACAGAATTAGTTACTAGTCCATGTAAAAATAACTGGAATTTTTAAAAATTATAGTTGACATACAATATTATGTTAGTTACAGGTTTACAACATACTGACCATAAAATAGTGAAGATCCACAGATATGGAATATTGAATTGGACTATTTAATCTCTTGTTTGGTAAAATAAATGGTGGAAATAAATTGTTTTCTTCACTGGATCCAAATGAATAAATCAAAAATTTCAGCTAATTTTTAAATATTTAATCACTTATGTATTGTGATTAAGATTCTTAGAGACATTAGAGATTAAACAATTAAATAAAATTGATATGTGTAGAGGTTTTGCAAGTAAAAGATTGAAGTCCTAAATATCTGTCCCCTGCCCTAACTTTGAATTGTTCTCCCTGTTTTCTTTTTACACCTAGCCTTTAAGAATGACCATTTAAATAGATATTTTTACTCGGCCTTCTGGGCATCTCACTTAAATTGTTCAATAAAATGAGTTGTATATGAATGCTGCATTAGAATCATGTTCTTAAAGTGCTTTTGCTGTTCTATTTTATTAGCCTTCATGCAGCAGCACAATGAAAGAAGCTAGTTTACTTTCCCCATGTCTTCTAAAATACTGGTTCTTTTTGCAGTTGTTAAATCTTTATTGTAGCCATGCTGTCTGTTTCAAGCCCTAAATTTCTCACAAAACTTCAATTGCTAGTGTTCATATTTCAGTAGACACTCAGGAAAGACTCTTTTTCTATTTCCAAATATACATACTGTAATCACATGTTTGTTGTTCATCTTTTAAATTCTAAATTACAGTTTACCTGTCAAGAATATCAAGCAATTCCCTAGGAACACTAAGGGAGGTTGAGTATTATTTTCCTAAGTGTTGCTAATGCATTTCCACTTAAAATTAATGTTTAGTGCTAATTTACATAGGTGGAAAGTGAAATAGAAAGTGATGTGATCGGTTCAATGTTTTGACTGAAACAATAACCCATTCCTTAAATTATCAATCATATTGCAGTTGTAATCAAGTGCCCCCTGTGTTGGTTAGACTTTTCAGCCTCTAGGTGCCCATTAATCCAGACTCATTCAGACCCTACACTTAAATTGAGTAGATCAGTCAGTTTCTCTGTAAGAAGTATGGCTTCCACATGTGGGAGAACTGACCACATTAATTTGACTCGCATTCAGTGTGGATGCCCTTTGTAGAAAGAGTCAAAAATATTTAAATAGAATAATCTAGCTAAGAGGCATCATTCTCTCTACACAGAATAGTCTTTTCCTTCAAATGTTCATGACAACTGTGCAATTTTCAATACTCAATTTATTTAACATATATAAATTTAAATAAAAATGTGTTTTAAATGAAAATGATTACTTTTAAATACATAGAAAGAAAATGACATACAAAATGTTGCTTACATTGTTTTTGAGAAAGAACTAGATATGATCATTTCTCCTACTCTATCCTCTACTTTCTGAATACTATGAAGGTTAATTTGAGCAGTCAAGAAGTTGAGGTCAGGTGCAAGGCAGGATGGATATGAGTTTGGTGGTATTTCAGTAGGGCATGCTCTAGAATGTTTCTGCTCTCATTCAAATTTCTCTATAATCTTCTAGTACCAACAAAATTTTAAGAGAATAGGAACTATGGAATCATTTTAAAAGGACAGAGATTGAATTTAAACATATCTTTTTCCTATTTAAAGTGTTCTTGCTGAATCATAAAGTAAGCATTCTAAAATCCCTTTTTTCCCCCTAATATTGAACTTTGTGATTTTTAGATGCATCACTTCTGACTTGTTCAGCTCTTTCCATCACATTCCACATCTCCTCATGGTGGATTCATACACTCTTCCACTGCTATAAACTTTGTTTATTACTAGCCATTTAGAAGATTAAAAATATTTATCTTTAAGTCTAAAAGTATATCTTCATTGTCTCCTTAACACAATCAAGATGGAAATCTCTGAACAGTAAAACTAAGTGACAAATGTTTTGACCTTCTCTATCCTAAATTGATTTTATACTGAGAAGAGATCATCAGATGACTTTTGCAGAATTCCTAGAGGTGATGTGGTATTTTACGAGTGAACAAGCTTTCCTGTTGAAATGCAAGACTTAAACTAGAATTTGAATGGCATTTTTAAAAATTAAAATTGGTTCCCTTGAGAAAGCTCTCAATCTGGGCTACTTTATAATTACAGGCTGATTATAAGGACCTAAGAAAATGATGTAGTTAATTTTGTAGTTATTTGTCTTTAGCATGACCTTATCTTGCTCATGTACCTCTACCTCTCTATGTGTATTTACTTTTGGCATGTGTCTTTCCCAGGGTATTCACTCTGCCTTGTAATCCCAAGATAGATTTTTCTGAGGTTAATTTTGGATGAACAAATATGCCTCTATGCTCTAACTTAACGAGGCTGAAGGTGATTGCACGCGCTTATTGTTTCAACTAGGTTTGAACTTACATTATGTCAGACTTGTTTCCGAAGAACTTCTTTCCAAATGAATGTGTTGGTGGCTCTTGGTCACTAGAGGCACTGCCTTTGTTATTTAGCAAACACTTTTATCCAATCGTTATATTCCCAAGTTAATGTTAGAATTCATTATTCAAATGGCTCCTGGCAGGTACCTCCTACATGATTCCTTCTTTGAGAAAAGGTGACCAGCAGGTGGCTTATATAAATTTGCTACCATAAATTACTTGTGCTTATAATTTGGTTTCAGAATGGTTTCCCTATTTTCTCTTGCTTTGCTTCATGCTTCTTTCCTGTAATATGTTAAATATATTACATTTAATTTTATTTTTTATGATTTTAGTCTTTCATTGATTAAGGTATTACATGTGTCCATATCTCCCCATCGCCCCCCACCCCACTCCCATACATGCCCTCACCCCCCAGTGTTTTACGTCCATTGGTTATGCTTATATGCTTGCATAGAAGTCCTTCAGTTGATCTCTCTGATTTTAGTTTTAGACTAATACTCAGTTCATTTACTTTTCTTTTACCTTATCACTTTTCCTAGGTATCCTCCAATTAACAAAGAATGTTTGATTTATACTACAAAATTGGTATCAGAATGCATTTGGCTGCCAGACACAGCCTAATAGGACCCACACAATAGTTTAGCAGCTCAAGTAACAAAAAGGTTATGAATACTCAGGATGACTCCACGCTCATTTTCATATTTCCACCTAGTAGCCATTTGTATTTTTCCTTCCCACGATGATTTAAAGTCTCAGTTCTCAGATTAACAAAAGAAAAGCATACGAAATTTTAAATATAAGTTTAAATATAAGGGAGTGAAGATCCAAAGAATTAGACATGAAAATTTTATGCTAAGTTTGATGAAGTGTGGACAAGTCGTGCAGAAATATGATAGGCTAATAAGTATGAGGTAATAGTAGTAAACTGGGGGGAAAGCCTGTTATTCGGATTCTTCTTCGTCTCCCTTTGTTTTTGGAGATAAGGATGCTCCTTTCCTCCAGGCATAGGGAGGGTACCATTCACATGAGTGTTTTGTGACATTTCAGAAAAGAAAGGTGAGGGCAGGAAGAGGTCAGAATGACCTTTCTGTTTCTTCCCTTGTCTCAAACTCCTTTAACTTAAAATATACAATATGTTAAGGTGCCATATTTTTGGATTCCATATCCTATAATTGACATCAGTCCAGAAGCAGAAAGAGATTCCTTAACTCTCATAATTCCCTTTTTAAAACCTGGGCATCCTTCCCACAGTTCCCTCCATAGACTTCCCTCAGGTCTCATGGCCATGTTTGGTTGACATAACTATTCTTTAACCAGTCACTGGCTAGAAAAATAATGGGCTATGACAATTCACATTCTTTTGCTGTAAATTGAAAGGAGTACAGCACAAACCTGCTCAACACCTGAAAAAAAAAAAAAAGTGGATACTCTATGCAATAAATATGAGCAGAATGGCATTTGGTTTGGCAACACATGAGTAACCCCTGCCTTAGATGGTAAGCTCTGTGAAAGCAAATATCATGCATTCCTTATTCAATGCAGTATCTCAAAGGTTTAACAGTAGTTGCTCATCAAGTAGGCTTAACAGGCTGGTGGTATACAGCAGTTGCTTATCAAATATTTATGAAATAAATTTATGAATAAGGCAAATACTAGTATTGATGAGAATACTAATATAGAGTCTTTGAAAGGCATAATAGGAGGAATGTAACCTAATGCCAAAGCAACTATAAGAAGAGAGCACACAAGTCTTTGTCACAATGCTGTGTAACATCTGAATATTCTAGAATTTTATTTTAAAGTCACCAATAACTTCTAGGTTGCTAAATCTAATGGTCAGTTCTTAGTTACTTGAACTGTGAATGGTATTTGATACTGTGATAATTTCCTCCTCTTTATACACTTTCTTCTTTTATCTTTTAGGGTATCACACTTTCTACTTTTCTTCCTCTCTCATAGGCTGTTTATTTCAAAACTACTTTGTCCTCTTCTTTTTCAGTTTTTTATAGTGGAGTTTCCCAGGGCTCAGTCCTCATTTCTCTTTCTAGTTACATTCATTCCCTTGATGATCTACTCTCTTGATTTAACATATTGTCCAGATGCTGAAGGACACACACAAAAAGAATCGCTGATATGTTTCTATAATTTTTCTTTCTATCATTTTCTTTTTCTTTTACTTGTTATTTATTTTGTTTTGTTTTTCTTATAGACCAGACTAGAAACAAACAAGAAAATGAAATAAAGTTGCTGCTGTGATTGCAGAATTACAGCAATCTTTGAAGAAACATGCCCATTGGGAGAAATGACACAATTCAATTCAACAAATATCTATGTCGCACCTATTATGTGAATGACACAGTGCTAAGAAGCCGAATGGGAATCAGTCTCACTCTCAAGATACTTATAACAGTGCACAGAGAATGTCAGCACACAAATAACTGTAACTATAAAGGAAGGCAGACTAATCCCTAGCTCCTTTTTCCTTAGCTATAAACTTGTTCCCTGTCTCCTCTGGACTAAGAAAAAGCAAAACAAAACAAAAACAAACCACAGGAGCTATTTTTTTTCTCTCTCAAAACGGCTTCCTTCTCTGCTTTTAAATTCCAAATCCTTGAAGGAATTTCTCATGCTGACTCTATTCACTCCTTAAACTCTAATATCTGTATTATATCACTTCATTTGTACTGAAGATTTTATCTTAAGGTCGAGTGAGCACTGACCTCCTGGGATCAAATCTCTTTCTCTCCAGTCCTCATCTCCCTCAACCTTCCTGTTGTATTTAATACTGTGAGCCATTCTCCCTTTTTAAACTCTATCACATTGTTCTTTCTTCTTTGTTCATTTCTCATCTCTTAACGACAAAACAGTAGACTCTTGGCTTAACATACATGTATATGAAAGGATTTTATTTAACACAAAGCACACTAAGAATCAGCAATATGAAATGTTCATGAAAAACCCAATACAAGTTTATGTTGCGCAAGTACCAAAAAGGGGAAATAACAGTTTCTTTGTAATCTGAAGTCATAATTTGTCAAAACCAAGGCATTGGGTTGAGTTATAAATTTCATGTCAAAGAGATATTAACCAATTGCAATAAATCATCAGGAAGAAAACTAAAAAAGACATTGAGGGGGTCTGTAACGCGAATTACACAATGAATAGTTAATGATACAGGATAGATTTAGCTGGAACAAGAGACATGGAATGAACCATAATTACTGATTCTAAACATTTGAAGAAAATGTGTAAAAGGTGGGATTAGGTCAAGCAGGCATAAATGTTAGGAGAGATCTTAAAGAATCCCCAACAATTAGAGATATCTGTTATTGGAAAGGATTGTCTTACGAATCTGTTACTTTAAGCAAAAGGTAAATGGCAATATATATGGACTGTTCTGAAAAGGATTCTTGCGTTGGATGGGAACTAGGACTAGATTTAAAGCCTCTTCTACATGTGGAAACATTATGATTGATGGAATCATTGCAAGTATATAATTTAATTTATGTTTCCAGTGCCGTATCTTGGATTTGGGGGAGGAAGTGATTGTGTGGACAGAGCTGAGTCTGTCTTGAAAAGCTGACACCATATGGAAGCTAAGGTTCCATCTTAACTGAACCCAGAACTCTGACCCCTCTCTTTCCCTGGGCGGACTCTGGAATGTGTACAGAGACTCCAGACTAATCATGGAATTTCTATCAATCCTTCCTTCTGGGGAGGTGCCCTGAATGTTATCTTTCTCTTAGCTCACATTGGTGCCAGAGCCTCCTGGCATCTGGTCCCTTGGTTCCCTCTGATCACCGCACATTCCTTTCCTAGCAGGTAGGTCATTTCTAAGGAGGATATAAGCAGTGGTCTAGGGGATGACAGTTGAGGAGACTGACTACCCTGCTGCTGCCTAAGACCTCTTTTCAGTACAAAGTTCCCTATTAAATTTATCCATGGACAACCTGGACTTGACTGCCTCTTCCTTTGGTATCTCAGCTCTGTGGGCCTTTGGGGGCCACTTTGCATATATGGCCTTTACAAGCAACAGCGAGGAAAGCTAGTGTTGCTAGGAATAATTAATGCATTCTGAGCCTGATGGGAAGTTTTGTATAAGAAATGTTAGCACTCAATGTGTAAAGTATAAAATTTACAGGACAAAACTATTTTGGAGAAAATTTAGCAAAAGAGAAAATACTACAATGATAGCAATATTTTTCTGTGTATTTTTGGTTAAAAAAAGCTATTTCAATGAAATTTTAATTGAAGTATTTCACTCATATTTTTAGTAGAGAAATAAAATATATAAAAATTTGAATACTGTATTAGCAGTTATTAGTTGTATTATCATAACCTTGGTACTCCTTTCAAACCATAGTACATTAAAAAAAAGAAAAATAAGAATCCCAGCCGGAGTGGCTCAGTTGGTTGAATGTGGTCCTGTGCACCAAAAGGTTACTGGTTCAATTGCTCATAATGGCACATACCTGGGTTGTGGGTTCAATCCCTGGTTGGGGCATGGTCAAGGCATGTGTGATGTTTCTCTCCCATTGATCTCTCTCTCTCTTTCTCTCTATCTCTCTCAACATATCCTCAGGTGAGGATTTTTAAAAAACAAACACAAAAACAAAAAAATCCTATCTCAGTTAACTTTAGAATAAAATATTTTTAGTACTTTTAACTGTTCAACATATATGTGTATATCATACATGTGTCTATTCATTACATGTAAAGTTCATATACTTTTATATATAAACTAGAGGCCTGGTGCACAAAATTCTTACACTGGAGCAGGGGGGATCCCTCAGCCCGGCCTGCACCCTCTCGCAGTCCGGGAACCCTTGGGGGATGTCCAACTGCCTCGGAGGTGGGAGAGGCTCCCACCACCGCTGCTGTGCTCACCAGCCATGAGCCCGGCTTTTGGTTGAGCAGCGTTCCCCCTGTGGGAGCAAACTGACCACCAGGGGACAGCTCCTGCATTGATCATCTGCCCCCTGGTGGTCAGTGAGCATCATAGCGACACGTTCCTCCGTTCAGTTGATTTGCATATTAGCCTTTTATTATATAGGAATTCATATACATGTAAATATATATGACATATACTTTATTTCTCCAATGAAAGAGCAAATTACAACTGATAAGTCATTTCTTTTGACCTCACTCAAGCTCTCTTATTTGATATATTCCTCAACTCAAAGTCAATTTTCAATAATAACTTATTGAGCCCTGACCGGTTTTGCTCAGTGGATAGAGCGTCGGCCTGCGGACTGAGGGGTCCCAGGTTCGATTCTGGTCAAGGGCATGTCCCTTGGTAGTGGCACATCCCCAGTGGGGGGGTGTTCAGGAGGCAACTGATCAATGTTTCCCTCTCATCGATGTTTCTAACGCTCTATCCCTCTCCCTTCCTCTCTGTAAAAAATCAATAAAATATATTTTTAAAAATCATAACTTATTGAGTTTAATTGATTTTTGTTTAAAGTGCCTTATCACATGAAGAATACTATGCATGAATTTTGCTTTTAGAATAATTTAAAATATTTAGTGCATGCAGTGAAAAAGGACATTGGGGCATTAAAACAGAAACTGCATTCAAGGCTGTTAATAGCAGTCTTAGAGTTCAATCAAAGGACTTGTATGCATGCATATGAGCATAACCAATGAACACAGAGAGCAGAGGGGTGAGGGCATGTGCTGGGGGGCGGGGCAGCCAGGGAGACGTCAATGGGGGAAAAAGGAGACTTATGCAATACTTTAAACAATGAAGAATTAAAAATAATAATCCTATATAATAAAGATGTAATATGCAAATGGTCGTTATGCCATGAAGCATAACGACCAACCACGTAACAACCAGATCACGGATCAGCAGGAGGGTGGGGCAGCGAGCTACAAGCAGGTGGCAGAGAGCTACAGCAGGGGGCAGCGCAGCAAGCTATAAGGGGGGGAAGAGAGGGGGTGAAGGGAGCTACAGGAGGGCAGGGCAATAGGCAGAGAGCTATAGGAGGGCAGCAGTGAGCTACTGGCTACAAGCAGGTGGCGGAGAGCTACAGGAGGGGGCAGGGAAGCAAGCTATGAAGGGGGGTGCAGGGGAGCTACAGGAAGGCAGCATGGAGCTACTGGCGAGCTACTGGTGCATGGATTCGTGCACAGGGCTACTAGTAAAAAAATAAAAGCCCCCCCCAAAAAAAGAATAAAATATAGCATATAATCCATGAAATAGTAAATTATCATGAAATAAATGAGTCAACTACTAGTTAAAAAGTGAGTAACAACAATTTAGAAAAACCTAATAGCATACTAACAATTTTTCCTGCCAAAAAGCCTTTTCATCTTTAAGGAAACAAATTATTGTTATTAACTTGGTATAGGTGTCTATTAAACATTGTACTATCAAATAATGTATTTTAAGAATGGGTATCTCCCTGTACAAGTTCTCTTAATTATATTAAGATACTGTTCAACTTGGAAATGACAAATTATCAGTATTTTGCAGACCCAGCAAGGTCATGGTTCAACTTAAACATTCATTAAGTCTTGTTTATTTTGCCAACATATATATCAATGTTCACTACCAAGCTGCAGATTAATAAGAACAATTGATGGCTGGATCTAGACACACACCATTAAAATCAGAATTGGACTGAGTCATTTTAAGCAAAATAAAGTGCAGCCAGTGGAACCAAAGTAAGCTTCTAATAATATAAACCGATAGTAGAATTCTCACAGTCTTTCTAGACTCAAGTTATTTTCTCCTGCCCCAGGGACCAGTGTTGGATTGCAAGTTCCCTGAAGGCATAAATGGAGTGATTTGCATATTCAAATTTGACCCAGTGCCTAATACCTTACTTAGTGCAAAGCATAGCTTGGAGAAATCATTAATCTGATTTCCAAAGATTTAGGTATATTATATGTTCATAGATTGCCTGATTTTTTCAGTCCATAGCCACAAAATGTGTGAAATACATAAAATGTGCACAGTATAATTGAAGAGAGAGGATTTTCATTATTAGCACAGTACTCCATGAACCTCCTCTTGCTTCAGAAAATCCTACATGGAGGTCATTGATCTCTCTCCCATGAGAGATGATTTAAAGAACGTTCTCTTTCAGCATTCTCATTCTCCAAATCATTGGAGAAAAGCTCATCTAATTTCAATGAAATGGAACAAAATCAATGGCATATTTCCTCCAAGATATTTTACCTGATAATCAAATATTTAGAATTCACAAAAGCCATTTAAATCAGAGGGGCATGTATTGTAAGCAGTACTATATGTTCGCAATAATACATTTCATTTATTATATCTTAGAGTTGTGAATTTGGTCTTACAATGAATTTTTTTAATTAGATAAGTCTTTCCATTAGACTTGGTTATTCACTATTACTTTTAAGTTTGTTGTGAGGATTAAATGAGTTAATATTTATAAAGTAAAGAGCATGTAAGTTTTTTGTGAGGATTAAATTAGCAAAATAGTAAAACATTTATCTAATGCCTAGAATGTAATAGCTGGTGAAGGAATGTAATTTTCTTTTTGTTTCTCTTACACAACTTTCCTCCAGTAGTTTTCACCTTTAACCTTAGTTTTCTTGTAACACTTCAGGTTCTAACAATTTCAATGATGTGCCTATTTGCTTTGTTATAGATGATACCCTTACCCGGAAGTTATTTTTTATTTTCTGTCTTTCTTTTCTCTGATCTTCCATTCAAATATTTAATACATTTTGATTTATCACTTTGGAATTGTTTCCACCTCTAGAATTCTAAAAAACAACCAGAGATGAGAAAGGATGTAAATGCTTGAGATGGCAGAAAATTTTCAATGATATCTACCAAATTTCATAGACACTAAGACACACATTTCATGTTTTGAACTTCTAAATTGTTGAAATTGGGCTATCTCTTTTAGTTAGTGGACTCTTACAACTAATGATGTTTTACCATCACTGTAGGAAAGGCAACAATCTCATTAACTTTTCATTATTAGAGCACATTCAAGTACCAGGTATTTCAGCATCAAATCTTGCCTGTTGGGTTTTAACTTACAAAAATATCCAAGAAGTGATAGTAATCTGTCAACCCTTACAAAACACTCTGTGGTGAGGAAAGGATGAGAGGTGTGATGATTAGGAATGTTTATTAAGGCTACTTGAGCAGGAGTCAAGAGCAGGCTAACTACGTCATGAAAAGTCTTGGTTATAACCTCACACTACTCCTAACTTGGATTCTTTTATGGAATTTTAAAAGAACTAATGCATCACCAATGAATTTGATGACAGAGCAGACCTTATAGTGTGGAAAATCATAAACATTGTTCAATGACTGACAAATGATTTAGGTAGACTCTGAAAGGAAATTACATAGTAATACTTTACACAACTTACTTGTTTATTTTTATATGTATGCACGAAAGTATGCAGTGAGATTTATGTTAAATTGAGCTAAGAGATCTCTTTTAATGAATATGAAATTTGAAAAGGAAAAGAAAGCATGTTCTATAATTCAACTATGGGGTGTATGCTTTTTTAGAAAAATAGTGCTTCTTACAATATAATCACCCTTAAATTTTAAAGTACACATGTAGTATTAAATTTGTTCTCAATATTAATAAAAGTGTTGTTATTATTTGTCTATTTATTAGTTTTTATTACTTCTGCTATCCCAGGACACTGTATAATATAGTTTCACCTACTTATAAGTCAACTAATTAGAAAATTTACTAGAATTTACATTTCAGTTAGTTACTTTTAGGTGAGTCTGTTGTCTCCTAAAATATTAAAAAATGTAGTTCAAGAGCCTAAGCCATTCTAACTTTATTTACTTTAACACTTTCATTTTTTTTGTTTTTTGCAAACACATTACTTAATGTGCTCTGTGTCACATTTTATCTCCATCTTTCTCTTCCCAACAAATGGTTCCTATTTTAAATAATTATTGTCAATGGAAGTGACTAAGGAGTAACATAATCTGAAATACAATTTCAGAAAATCTACAAAGATAAAAATATGTATATTTCAGAACCTCTTATGATGGGAATTTAAAATTCTGGAAGTATCATTATGGTCAGTGTCTTAGTTGGCTCAGACTGACATACACAGACCAGGTGGCTAAACAACAGAAATTCACTTTCTCACAATTCTGGGGCCTGGGAAGTTCAAGATCAGGGTTCCAGACAATTTTGTTCCTGGTGACAGTGCTGTAAAGTTACAAATGACCATTATCTTACTCTGCCTCACATGGCCTTTCCTCAGTGCATGCACTCAGAGAAAGAGAGAGAAAAAGAGATACTGTTGTTCCTCTTCTAATAAGGCCACTAATCACATCATGATTGCCCCATCCTTGTAACTTAAACTAACCCTTCTTAAAGCCCCATTATCAAATACTATCACATTGGGGGAGCATAAGGCTTCAACATATGAATTTTGGGGAAGCACAAACGTTCAGCCCGTAACAGTCAGGAAAGAATGTGATGTCGGTAGTATAACTGAGAAAATAAAAAAATCAAGACTTTTAGCCTTGGCTGGGTAGCTCAGTTGGTTAGATCATCATCCCAATATGCCAAGGTTGCAGGTTCAGGGCACATATAAGAAACAACAAATAAATAGAACAACAAATCAATGCTTCTCACTCTATCTCTAAAGATCAATAAATAAAATTTAAAAACCAATGCTTCTAAGCTTTTTACAAAGTGGAGTAAAATGGTAGAAGTGGTACTTTAGAAAGATTATCTTTAAAATACAGTACCCAATAAATCAGATGACAAACTTCAACTAGAAATCCAATTATAAAAATATTTTCATAATCTTGGCATACGGTAATGAAGAATTCACATTAGGGTAGGGATATCTCCACAACCACAAAAACATCAGGGATCTTTTTAAAGATTTACCAAATGCCAGGTGCTTTTTAAAGTATTATGGATGCATCATTTTATATGTTTTTCATCAACACTATGATGTAGGTATATTATTTTTCCCATTTTACAAGTGTGGAAACGGGCCTAGAAATATTAGCAATTTCCCACTTTTTCACGGATGAGAAATATAAGGGTCATACAAAAAAGGCAGTCTGAAAGGACAGTGGCTAGATTTGAGGGGTTAGAAAACAGTAGCCTATAATTCAAATACAGCACACTGCCAGTTTTTGTAAATATAGTTTTATTGTCATCCACCCCCAAAAAAGAAAGCAGTCTGTGGTCATTAGAAATGCATTCTTGGGATTGGCACAAATTATAGGCAGATGCCAAATTTAGAAATGCTTGGTTAGTGATTAAAATGTTTTTTAAAAAAAACAAGAGTTTTGAGAATGGGATAGGCAGGAATATATGAGGAAGAAGGTAAGAAGCCAAAAATAAGATTAAAAAGGCTTTCACAGAAGGTAAAAAAGTGTGTTATATATTGAAAATTAAAAAATAAAGTTTTAAAATGATACATGTAATTCCCTATACCATTTCATAAGAATGTCAAGAAAGATAAATATATGGAAATAGTAGCTCAGAAAGGAGTTATTCCTAACATAAATGTTTTCTTTTAATCTTTTTAGTGATTGATATATTTTAGTATTAAAAAAAATAGTTGCTTTCGAGATGACTAGACTCTTTTTATAAAGTTGTTCTAAGACAAACCAAAGATATAAAAGAAGAAATGTAAAAACTAAAGAGAAAAAAGAGAATGAAGAAATAAGGCAAAATGACAGAAAGGGTGAAAGTAGTATATATACAAAATCATGGAAGGAAGGAAAAAAGGAAAGAGGCAAGAAGGAAGAAAGGGCAGAAAGAAGGAAAAGGGGAGCAAAGGAAGGAAGGAAGGAAGGAAGGAAGGAAGGAAGGAAGGAAGGAAGGAAGGAAGGAAGGAAGGGAGGGAGGGAGGGAAGAAGGAAAGAAGGAAGGAAGGAAGGGAGGGAGGGAGGGAGGGAGGGAGGGAGGAAGGAAGGAAGGAAGGAAGGAAGGAAGGAAGGAAGGAAGGAAGGAAGGAAGGAAGGAAAGGAGGGAGGGAGGAAGGGAGGGAGGAAAGAAGGTTGATTAAATAGGAAGTAGGGATTGAAGAAGGGAGAAAGATTGTATAAGGAGTAGGAAGGGAGGAAAAATATTCCTTTTTCTGTTTTATATACATTACTATTTTTTTAATATATTTTATTGATTTTTTACAGAGAGGAAGAGAGAGGGATAGAGAGTTAGAAACATCGATGAGAGAGAAACATCGATCAGCTGCCTCTTGCACACCCCCTACTGGGGATGTGCCCGCAACCAAGGTATATGCCCTTGACTGGAATCAAACCTGGGACCCTTGAGTCCGCAGGCCAACGTTCTATCCACTGAGCCAAACCGGTTTCGGCTATATACATTACTATTGATTAAAGGTTAACACATATTTTATGTATAGAAATAGCATCAAAAGATTAATATCGGCACCATAATATTTAAACCAATTGGTAGTATAGTAAAATTGTGATTCTATTCATCATAGAATCTGGATTAACAATATTTTTATTATAGCAACAATTTAGTGGTTTTTTTTTTATTAACCACATCCTAACATAATGGGAAAGAAGAGCTTAAAAATACAATAAGTTTGTCTTTCTTGTTCAAATGAGTAAGAAAGGCTTACTTTATATTTTCTAAAACTAAAGTAAAATAAATTAGAGTGCTGGATGAAGCATAAATCTTATTAGACCCTCTCAACTAAATACAGTTCAATAAGCAACAGCATTTAACTACAAAAACTAATTTTAAAAAATAATCCTCAATATCCAATTCAAGGTACACTAGTGAAATAAATAAAAAAAAAAACAATCCAAAGCAGTTTGAGTACTCAGGCAAGTAAAATTTAAAAAGAAATCTTCAAAATGTTTATACAAATATAAATTCAGAAACAAATTATGGAGACTAAAAATTTTAAGTGATTTTTAAGTTTTTCTAGTTTAGTATTACCTATTTTAAAATTATGGTGATACAACATAAATATTTCCAGCATAACCACTTTCAAGTGTACAGTCTAATAGCATTAAGCACATTCGAGTTGTTGCATCACCATCACCACAATGCATCCACACAACTCTTTTCTTCTTGCAAAAAAAACTAAACCCATTAACATAACTCCCCATTCCCCTACTCCCAATCTTACAATCATCATTCTACATTCTTTCTACTTTACTCTGAATCTTCTCATCACATTTTTTTTACTCATAAATGTGATTTTATTTTTAGTTTCTTAAAAAAAAAAATAACCACAAAACCCAGCAACCTCACTTCTGGGGTTACTTATCTGAAGCAAATGAAATCAGTTCCTCGAAGAGAGTTATGAACTTTTACGATCATTGCAGCATCATTCACAATGGCCAAGATAGGCAAACACTTAACAACCTGAGTGTCCACTGACAAATGAATGGACTAATGGGCTATATACAATGGAATATTATTCAGCCTTCTACAAAGAAGTTAATCCTGCCATTTGGAACAAAATGGATGAACCCAGGCCATTATACTAAGTAAAATAAGCCAGACACAGAAAGATAAATACTGCATGATCTAACTTATGTGGCTTCCAAAAAAAAGTGAAACTCAAAGTATATGAGAGTAAAGTGGTGGTTTCCAGAGCTGTGGGAAGGGAAAAATTCTGGAGATCTAATGTACGATATGGTGACTATAGTTGGTAATCATTAATCGTATACTAAATATTTACTGTTAAAAATGTCATTGCTGAAATACTTATTTTATAATAAAGCATGTGCTTAATGACTGAAAACTTACAATAAATAGAAAGATAAGAAAGTAAAGTGCAACATATACATAGGTAGCTCTTTTATTTTGGATAAAGCACTACTGAGAGTGATTAGGATTTGAATAGCAGGTGTGACTGAAGAAATTATTTTATAAACCAACAGGCCTTTTCACTCCGTACATTCATGAACATTGCAGCAGCAGAAGAGATCCTTATCATTGTCCCCACAGTCTTTGTTTCAAGATTCATGCCAATGCATGCCTCCCTGCCCCCACTGTCAGGGCTGCTTAAAGTAGTTAATTTTGTTTAATGTGCTGCAGACCAGTCTTAACTTGTCTTCTCTGCTGTTGTTTTCTTACTATAGATTCCCACAAAACAACCACAACAAAAAAAGCTGGGTGGATACCTCTACTCCATAAATTGTGAGCCCAGCATAACCTCTGTGTTCTCAAATGTTTTTGGATGTCCTGCACAGGGACAATCTACTCTGTTCCTTTTATGGGTATCCGGCAAGTCCTCTTCAAGCCAGTGACAAGAGTCTGACTGAGATACCTGTGTGTTATGGGAGTGGCTTTATCTTGACCTTGAGAAAGAAAAGCAGATAGCACTAGATTTGTCATGGCTGGAAAACATGAGGTAGACATTTTTATTTCCTTTCACAGTGCCATTAAATGTAGTCAATCTTTGTTTTCAAAGAAGATGACTGATTTGGACAAATTTACAATATTGTATCAAAGAAAGAACTATGTTAGACATCCTTCAATGCTTAAAGTGTTTACTCAGCTGTCCTGCAAAGCAGTCTATATTATTTGAATTCATTTTAATTTGTTTGAAGTTTCTTCCTTTGCCTAAACTACCTTCATTGATGTCCTAATTCTACACATATGGAGTAAAATAGAGCATTACCTGGCAACCCTTCAAGCCTCTACATAGAGCTACATTTCCTTGGAATCTTCTTTATTGCAGACTAACTCCTTCCATTCCTCTTCTCTATACCACACACAAAGGATTCTTCATTTCCCTCCAATGGCCCTTAGCATCCTCACCATCCCTCCCTAGACCAGTGTTACTCAGCCTTGGTTGTATATATTAGAATTAACTGGGGACCTTTTAAAAAATTCCAAGCCCAGACTCCACCTTGAATCAGTTAAATCAAAATCTCTGGGGATGGAATCAAGTCATCATCATTTGAAAATCTCACAGATGATTCTAAAATACAGACAAGGTTGAAAACTACTCTTCTAGTCACGTTCTGGTTTGCAAATTTTGCTTTTAAAATCTGGGATTCTAAATCGCTATAGCAATGTAGTCTGTGTTTTTACTCCTTAAACTGAACTGAAAAGTGAAAATTATTTTCCTTAGAATTCAAGTGGGGGGAAAATGTTTGAGATATATATATCCTTCCAAAAGCTTGCTTCTTAAATGTTAGCCTTCCTCAAGGTTCTTTATTCATCCTCTTTTACCTCTATAACCACTTTCCCTGGGGGATGTCATCTGTTCCCATAAATTCGGGTGCCTTCTACCAACACACTTCTAAGATTTAAACTCATATCCATCCAACATATCATATTCAAAATATGATAAAATTGTGACTCTCATACAGATATAAAAATGAATACATATTAAAAATTTTATTTTTCTCATGAGGGAACCAGAATTGCCAATATATATGAAGGCTAATATGCTAAGTGTCCTTCCCTCAATCCGGGTAATGACGTCAAGTAACAACACCTGGCTTCCTCTCCCTAAGGACAACTAGCCTTCTTGCAGTTTCTTCAGCCCAGGAACACGACTTACTTTATACCCACTTTACACTGTAACCAAATGTCTGTGAAGCGTTTTCCCGTGCCTCATCTCATTTGATCCTCACAGAAGTCCTGGAGTAGGTAGATAGGAGACTCAGTGGAGTCCTATTTTCTTTACATTAGCCGGAAAACCTAGATTTAGAAAGCTCAGAAACTTGACCCGACTGGAAAGCAGTAAGAAATGGTGGACCTTGAAAATGACTTCAGATTTTCTCACTGTGCAGAATATAGTCAAACACTGCTGCAGTTAAATATCTTACCCTTTGTTATCCCTGGGTGATCTACAATAATAATGTGCTTCATGTTGATATTTACTGCTGTGTTGCTAACAATTACCTGAAAGAGAAGTTGGGGTGCTTCACTGGGCTGGAAAAAGTTTAGCTACATCAGAAAGCAGGTCTAATTAAGCAAGTTTATTCTATATATATAAAAGGCAAAGTTGACTCGCACAATGTGCGATACATATAAAGCTCTCACTGGCACCAATCCCACGCGAGTGTTTCGATCTGTCATTGTTGATCATGAATTTGGTTGACACTTCTATTATAGAGAAAGGGCAAATAGCAATATTAAAATATTTCTTCTAATTAATTTCCTTTCAATGTGCATGAATTCATGCACCAGGCCACTAGTGCATATATATATATATATATATACATATATATATACATGTATATATATGTATATATATATATATATATATATATATATATATACACATATATATATATATAGAGAGAGAGAGAGAGACACACCTGGTGCACAAAATTTGAGCACTCCCGGTGGGGGGGGGGCCCTCAGCCCAGCCTGCAACCTCTCACAGTTCGGGAGCCCTCGGAGGATGTCCAACTGACAGCTTAGACCTGCTGCCCATGGGGAGCAGGCCTAAGCCAGCAGTCGGACATCCTTAGCGCTGCCGCAGAGGCAGGAGAGGCTCCCGCGACCACCGCTGCACTCACCAGCCATGAGCCTGGCTTCTGGCTGAGCAGTGCTCCCCCTATGGGAGCACACTGACCACCACAGGGCAGCTCCTGCATTGAGCATCTGCACCCTGGTGGTCAGTGCGCGTCATAGTGACCGGTAATTCTGCTGTTTGGTTGATTTGCATATTAGCCTTTTATTATATAGGATATATATATATATATATATATACATATACATATATATATATGTATGTGTGTGTATATATATATATATGTGTATATATATATATATATATATATATATATATATATATATATATATACACACACACACACACACACACACACACACACACACACACACACACTGAGTGGCCAGATTATTATGATCTCTGAACACATAATAATCTGGCCACTCGGTATATATATAATATCAGTTCACAAAAGGTAAAAAATAGAGCATAAAAATATATTGAAATAAATGTGCAAATAGAGGCAAAATGGTACAAATCGAAGCAAAGCATAGGAATGGGGTAAGGGGGATAAATGTTGGGAGTGGGAAGTCATTTGCACCTCTAACAGGACAGAATTTGCATTTCATTAAATCTACTATTCAGCTCAAGACAATGTACAGGGCTAAACTGATATATCCTAAAAGGTGTGCTTTATGTAAACATTGTACAGTATTCCATCGATATACACATTTCTTTTTTAGAATACCTACTTTTTAAGTGAACTCATCATTGCCTCTCTTCTTCCCTGAATCCTTTGCCACCACACCCCTTGAAGACAGGTACTGACTACATCTTAGTTTCCATTCTATCTCCAGTGATTACTATACCACATGTCACACAGTGGGCTTTCAAAAATGTGCAACATGTGAATAGGAAATACATCTAAAATCACTAACCAACACTTACAGTAATTTATTGACATATCCCACCTTCTTCCTCCTAGCCTATTCTTGTTCATGTAAAATATATGAAGTGAACATGCATTTATACCCTCAAAATCATTACAAATACTCATTTGAATTGACAAGTGGCTTTTTTTTAATACCTATTAAAAGGAAAGCTGATAGTTTTATATGAAACAGGAATGGGACAGCAGGGTTTGGCTGGCATTTTAAGGTTCAAATTCTAAATAGAGGAATTTTAAGGTTATTTTACAGATGCCCAATAAATCCTTGTTGTTTGTTTTTA
Source organism: Ia io (assembly GCA_025583905.1). Taxonomy (NCBI): domain Eukaryota; kingdom Metazoa; phylum Chordata; class Mammalia; order Chiroptera; family Vespertilionidae; genus Ia; species Ia io. The sequence goes on along the minus strand of JAJQQW010000005.1, from coordinate 73,453,775 downwards.
CTAGTAGTTTGTTTTTTATTGATTAAATTTTAAAACTTACAAGGTCAGGTTAATCCATACCTACAGTTACAGCAACATTACAAAGATTAAGACATCAAAATGTTTATCAGCCTGGTGATTTACAGAGGACCCTATAACCAATTTGTCATTTAAAAGAGGTAGAGACTTTTAAGTGTTTAAGAGATTAACACTGTGAGGGATACTTTCTCTTGACCTCTGTCATAAACTTCTGTTTTCCCCTACTTATTACCTTAAGATGGATCTTTCAAGGAATGCAATTATTCTCACTTTAGACTGTGAATATCTGCAGCTATTTGTGTTACTTTTGTAGTACATTGCAATAAACTTTTATCAAAACTACAGAATTAATAACCTCTATTTTAAATACCACTAATAAATAAACTATTGTTTAGTTAGGTTGTCCACAAAAGATATAATTGCACACATTTCTTTCTTATAGATATAAAAATAGAAAACCAAGTGCAAGCTGAAAACCAACTTTTTAAACACAGGGAATATTTTGAATTCTAGCAGTTATAGATATTAACAATGTATGTCTCTATGATGAGAGACTATTTAATTCTTATAATCATACAAATGATTTTACATAAAAAGTATCAGAATTTTAGATACTAATGGAACTAGAGGAATCTAGAGCCTCATGAACAGACCAGAAAAAAAACAACACAATTTCTTCTTCTTATATATCTCAATAAAATCCCTTAATTATTTTATCCATTTGAACTAGTATTTATGATTTTCTGTAATAATTCGTTTAATTTAATAATTTCAATTAAGTAAACTCTCTTTTAATATTCAGAGAATAATTATTAATTTCCACTGGCATAATATATGGATTTTAGTTGCTGATGTAAATAAAATGAAGCATTCTAAATTTGCTGATATCATAAAGGGGATTTTCTAACCTAATGGCTTTCATAAATTATAGAGGTAAATATGTTTGAAATGCAACATTGCATTTTTACACAAAAGTTTAAATTTTAGACTTGCAAATAAATTATAGGAGGCAAATATTGGTCAGACAAATTAACAACTTAGAAAAGGCTTTAATTTTTACATTAATTGTGTATAGTGCCTCCTCATGGAAATATGTCAAAACAAAAACTTTGGTAATCAATGCTGTATAATTTTTTAGTTTACAATCACAGACTCAAAGGTTTGAGTTAGTACTTCCAGAACAATAAGTCCTATTTCAATTATTAAAATTAATGAATTAGTATTTTAGATGGGCTTTACAAAGTAGTGCCCTATAATGTTTGTGTGAAAGCAACCAGGTTTCAATAGTTCACTGGTTTAAATTCATTTACATTGTTTTATACACTTTAAAATTAAATTTGTAAAGTAACCATCCAGTTGTATAGCTGTCATCTATCATATTCCAATTATTTTAACATTCTATATATTTCAGCATTGTGAAGGCAGAGATTTCCAATGCTAAGCCCACTGCTGTACACTCAGTGTCCAGCATTGAGTTTGGCATATGACAACTGCTCAGTAGAAATTTATTGTGCTTCAATTTACAGATTTTTTCCCAAGATTCTTGAAAGTAGCACTGATGATACTTTGTGTGCAAAATCTGCCTTGCAAACTAAAATCTGTATATTAAATACGGCATTAATACTTCTACAGATTAATTAGCTTACTAATATTGGGATATTTGCTATTATGACTTGTTGGACATAAACCAATACTAGTGAATATTCTGTAGTCTTCATCAACACCCAAAAATATTCAATATCCACATGAAGTATATAGAAACTTGCACTATAAGACCTTGTCAAAATATGAATAAACAGCATGAAACTCAATTTAAAGGATTAAAGGTAAAGTGTTTGACCTTCTGGTTTAAGGGAGTTAAATTATTCTGAAGCCATATCACTAAATTATCCTTATAGCAAAATATTTCATTACTTCAAAGGATTATTTATATTTGTCAATGGCTATGGAAGGCATGCATGACTAAACACCAGAAATTAAAAATATGTACTAAAAATGTGAAATGTTACCACACTGAATGAATGAGAATTCATGCTTGTTAATGTTAAATTACAATTACTCTTTTTGCTTTTAAATTCTGAAATAACTGAAAACTTTTAGAAGTTATATTTTTTATTATCAGATATCATTCTCATGTACAGAACACTTGATAAAAAAAATACTGCTATGGAATATTGGGGTTGTTCACTGTTTTTATCATCTTGTTTGCTATTCCCCATGATATATTTGCATTAAAATTTAAATTTTTATTGGAATAGCTAGAGCCTTAAACGTTTTCCACACATTGCAAAAAGAAATGCTCTAAGGTATTGGAATCTGGCTATAAAATATTTAAGATAGAAACAAATAAATTGCAGAAGATGTGAAGTATATATTGTGAGGAATCATTATGTGAGAATATCAGTCACACATTTTATTCAAGAAAAAAGTTTTATTAAGTACATTTTTGTTTCTTCATAAGTGGAGGTTTAAATATATATATATATGAGGAAATGTTTTTACAGTGTAGCTTTAACACCTTTATTTTAGTCGTCTATTCTGATTAAACTTATAAACACTTGAAAATCAGTGATAAATTCAGCTGCTATATTTTCAAGTGTTTATTTCATATTCTGCTTAAACAACCATAAAAATAATATAGTGATTTGAGGGCTAAATTCCTTGGAGTAGATCAAGAAGCCGGGAAATATGAATAATATTATATCAAAGTGAATGTTTAAAAACAAAGTAAAAATTATACATACTCGCAAACCTTCAAATGCTTAAGAAATAGCTTTGAATGCATCACTTTTCCACTTTTCACACTTAGAAATAACTTTTTTATAATATTCTAAAATAAGTATTTATATGGTAATAAAGAATAATAGTAGAGAATGATGTGAGATATATATTGAGAGAGACGAGACATGTTTCTCTCTCTCTCTCTCTCTCTCTCTCTCTCACACACACACACACACACACACACACACACACACATTTGTCATTGCATTCTTTCCAATAAGGGCTAAATATTTCAATGAAAGGTTCTGCTGACAGTTGTAAAAACAAATATCTTTCACAAAACTTCACTCCTAAAATAGTTCCCTTTGAAAGGAATTAAACTTATTTTAATATTACGATCACAACATATCTTTGTTTCCATGAAGTCAAATAAAATTCAAATATACTAAAGACTAGGAGCCCGTTGCACGAAGTTTCGTGCAATAGACTTTTCCTTCACCTGGCTGCCGGCACCAGTTATCCACCAGCAGCAGTTTTCCTCTGGCCACCCGCCGATCAGAGCGCCTCCCGCCAGCACGATCGGCCACCCCGAGAGGAACTCTGATCGGGAGGCGCTCCGATCAGGCGGGTGGCCAGAGGAAAACTGCTGCTGGCGGAAAACTGGTGCCAGCAGCCACGCAATCGGCCACCCCAAGTTCCTCCACCAGCGTCTTCCGCAGCACCGGCTGTTTAAGCTGGCGGGAGGAGCGGGGGGTGGGGACTCGCGAGTCCCCGCCCCCCACTCCTACTGCCAGCCAATCGGCCACCCTGAGTCCCACCCTGCGCCTCCAGCCGGCCCAATTGTGGGCATAGCGGAGTGATGGTAATTTGCATATTACCATTTTATTAGGTATGATTATTAAGAAAAATTAACTCATGTATACTTTTACTTTTAAAATGACCTGGAAAATGTTTTGACTGAGTGGATTTTTTTATGAGAATGATGCATTTAAAATGAATAGGACTTTAGCAAACTCAATTGTCTGTTACAAAAGAGCCAAATCTTGAAGCATTCTCAATATTTACATTTCTGCACTCCCAAGCAAAAGAAGTCATGCACAATTGGAGTCCTTGGTAAAACCATGTGCCCTGAAAATGTTCTTGTTAGTTATGGCTTAGAGCAAAGAAATTCAATTATAACATGCCTTTTTAAAATAGCATTTACCCTGGGCTCAATTGACAGTATTTTCTCATTTTTGAGACAGGTCAGTTGGCAGCTATAAAATTTTTATTCAGCATGCGAGTCAATCAAAATATCAACTTTCCCAATATTGCCAGCTCCTGGTTTTCATGCATTCTAAGAATTTTTATTTCATTAAAGAAAAATGTTTAATTGACAGTATTTTTTTAAACCGCAATGTTGATCAAAATCTAGATTACAAAGAACCTATCAATGCTCTATGCACAGGTTAAAACAAAAGCAGGCATTATTTTTATTATTACAGATCATACCAATATGGCCAAGTTGAACCTAATACAGCTCTAAAAACAGTCTTACTGGTTGAAATGATAAATAACATTTTGTAAATATGGCGAAATGTTAGATTTTTAATTTTGAAACATTTTCCAAGTAAATAAGAAAAAAATTAAGACCTAATAAAATGAGCAAGCATTTTAAAAATAAATACAGCCCTAGCTGGTTTGGCTCAGTGGATAGAGCATTGGCCTGTGCATCAAAGGGTCCAGGGTTTGATTCCAGTCAAGGGCACATATCTTGGTTGCAGGCTCCTTTCCGGCCCAGGCGCTGGTCAGGGCTCTTGCAGGAGGCAATCAATCAATGTGTTTTTCTCACATCACTGTTTCTCTCTGTCTTTCCCTCCCTCTTCCACCCTCCCTAAAAATTAATGGAAAGTATCCTCTGGTCAGGATTAACAAAAAAAATAAATAAATAAAAATAAAACTTTAAAAAATAGATAAATAAAAATACAAACAAAAAGCATATATATGACAAAACCTTTCTAAATTGAGAGTTCCTCTTTCTCAGAAAAGTTTAAATAATGGTAACAGTGCTTATTTATGCACTGTCAAGTGACCACTTCCATTTACAACTGGTGTCAATATAAATCCCCTCAGCCCAGCCTGCACCCTCTCTAATCCAAGACCCCTTGGGGGATGTCTGACTGCCGGTTTAGGCCCGATCCTGGGGATTGGGCCTAAATCGGCAGTCGAACATCTCTCTCACAATCCTGGACCGCTGGCTCCTAATTGCTCACCTGCCTGCCTGCCTGGTCGCCCCTAACTGCCCCCCTGCCGGCCTGGTTGCCTCTTACTTCCCCCCCTGCTGGCCTGGTCACCCCCAACTGCCCCCCCTGCTGGCCTGGTTGCCCCTCACAGCGCCCCCCCCCCACTGGCCTGGTTGCCCCATGCAGCCTGCTATTCAGTCGTTTGGTCATTGCTCACTAAACCCCCTGCTGGCCTGGTCGTAGGCAGCCATCTTGTGAGGGCGTGGTGGTCAATTTGCATATTACCTCTTTATTATATAGGATAGCTATTGATAAGTTTTTAATATATCTTAGAGCTCATGGGAAAGATAATTATCACTATCATTAACATAGATTATTATCAGTATATTATCTTTGTTATCCCCATAATACCTATTCTAGTGTTTTGAAATGGATTAGGATCTCAGATTTGTTTTTCCCTAATAAATGAATAATTGTATCTGAATCTCTATAATATACTAGCATTTCACATATTGAATATGTGTATGCCTATTTTTCTAGTTACATCAGTCACAAATATTCAACATCTTCAATAATTTCATTTAGAATAGAATGTAAACCATAAAACAACTTATGATATTCTCCGTGCATGCTAAGTTGTAACTGAATTTAAGTGTAGATTTTATGCACACTTAGTCATTGTCCAAAAGTTTATGATAACCTTTACCTTCTTCCCCTTTCCTATACAGATAAAGTCAACATGACCTGCAGTCCATCAAATATCTCTCTGGAGAGTTAACATCATGAATGCTTCCCCATCTTGCTAAAAAGAGTAATTTGACCCTGCTTAAGGAAGCATAGTGACTACTCTAAATATCTTGTAATTAAGAGTAGAACTTTATGGTCCATTAGCCTACCTCAATGCAAAATAGAGATTTATTTGGAGAAACTTTATAAGAAAATTCGGAAAAGAGCTTACCATCCAAAATTTTTTTACTTGATCTGATGAAACAAATCAAGTCCATGATGGTGATTTAATGGTGCAATCAGCAGCGTGTCAACCCTGAATAATGTGTCCCTTCAGAGTCTGGCAGGCAACTTGATCACCAAAGTCTCAGACAGACTTTTTCCCAAAGACCCTCTGACTCACAAGACCCACAGATATGCTTTCAGTCAATTGTCTTTTGTTTTGTCCTTGAAGCTAAATGATTTTTTTTTTTTTGTTTAGCCCCTCTGCTTTGAATTGAATAGCACACAAAGGCCTCAAGATGTTATTTATGATAGAGAGCTACACTTACCTTTCAAAATGTCAAATGTGTAGTCAGGTAGCAAAATGTGATTTCTCTGTGGAAACTTAACTAAGAAAATAACAAATGTAATTTTCGCAAAACACCAGTTTTAATAGCTATCAATGTGTTATGAACACAATGAAATTTACAACTGGTACTCAGTACCACTCAATTACCTTTTCTCCTTAGCTCTCACCTCCCTGGGTATAGACATGCTGCTGAGAAGGCAGCCTGCATATCACAAACATCAGCTGACTCTCATTGTAATTCACAGGTGAAGCAAATCATATAGTCTCAAAAACAATGTGGTATTTGCTCATCGCCTGTATATTTTGAAAAGTTTTACTAAAAGCTTTACAAAGTTCAAGGACGTTTGTGAAATTTCACATGTACTTCCTGTTCTACCTCGAAAGGACTTTTAAATATGAAAGAATGGTAGAGAAGAAATGTAGAATGTGGTATCTGAGAAGTTACAGAAAGTGATGTGTGGTTCATCTAAAAGTCTTGCTACACTTATGTCCACCGAAAACTATTGATTCAGAATATTTTTTTAAGATCCCCTAGTGAATCATATGAGCATTAAAACTGGAGAAACAATAACATAAAATATTACTTTACTGTATTTGAATACAGGAATTCAGTTGCTGCTAAACTATCCACTCAACTAGCATCAATCCCTTAACCTGAGTCTCAAGTTCTTTATCAGTCAAATAATTAGCACATCATCTGTGCTGATAACCAAATGGAATATTTATAAAGATCAAATGACTTAGAGCAAAGATTTGACAACTTTTAATAAGGTTATTAATTACTGTTATCATTATCCATTTTTCTAATAGGGGAGCTCTTTTTTCAACCAGTTCAGAAATACTGGCATTTTCCATTACCTTTTACGTTAGATATATTTTTCTATGATACTGTATTAAAGCTACTTTGCTATTGCTCAGCCATACCTGCTCCATATTTGTGCCAGGCACTTGGAAGGATTTTACCTCACTGCTTCCAATCCCTTGTGTAAGGCAGAGTCATGTGACCCATCTGGCCAGTGGTGCTGGGCTAAAGTGACACTTTTAGGTAAAAACATTCATTTGTCAGCTTAAGACTGCAGCTGTCTCTTCTCTCTTCAGCGTGGCTCTTTTACATGGTGGAATTTCATCAGTTTGAGTCCTTGAGTGTGGAAGATGGAGGTGGGGTTCCCTGTTGGCATGCAGTGAATATATATATATCATGAGTGAGAAATAAACATTTCTTGCATTAAGGCCCAAGATTTTTTTAGTAGGTTGTTAGTATACCATAACCAAGTCTATCTTGACTACTAGGCACACCTACCGTACAGTGCTAACCTTCAGGACTACAGGTTGCTTTTAGATACTTCTAAGTAGCTATAAGTCTTCTAAATAAATTCTCACAAAATACACACCCTACAAAAAAAGATGTTGGGAAGCATCTGCCTGATTTCTTTTCAGAGCCACTTAGTCTCTCTGACTTAGGCTTGCCTCTTCAATCTGCCCCAACCAGACTCTGGTCTGTAAGGAAGACTCTGAGATTGCTCTAGTCCCTATTTCTGAATACATAGTCCAGCTCAGTATTGCAAACATGTCTCATGTGTTCTCTCATATTTCAAAAAAGACATAGATAATTGATGACAGCAAGCTTTTCTGAAGAGGCAAGACTTGCCCTTACAATCATTTTTAACTCAAAATTTGAAAGCCTCTAATAATCCATCAGAGTAGACCAGAAAGATGAAATAAATTTGCTATCACTGATGTAATTTTTTTCAACTTAATGTCCTAAATAAATACTCCCTAAAACTCTGGTCTGACACTTTTAATTCTAATTTGCATTTCCTATGACTTCTCAAAAATTACTCTCTGGAAACCAGAACATTTTTCTCACCCTTTTCCAACACGTAAAATACAATAATGTGAGGTATGATTGAGAATTTTTCTTCCCCTAAAGTTTACTAAGTAGATTACAACCTGTTGAAAACTAATTTGCAAAACTGCTCAGTTCTTGTCATGAGACACTTATGTTCCCAGGTCTAAAAAGCTTAGTTGATTCATCTGTCCTTACCAATGAGAAATATAAGAAAGGGTCAGAATGGACAAACCAGCTAAGATTCTCGTAGATAACTGAACTCATCAGAGAACCTAAAATACAAAATCTGCATAGCTCTGAGAATGTGAGTTTGTGATTCTGCACTGGAAACATTAAAATACTGGAAAGTCAGAAATAATATTAACAAAATAATAATTATTATACACTGAGTACTTACTATGTGACAAATACTGTGAGAAAGGCTTTTCTGGCATTTGATTTTCTCACATCCCTTTAAGACAGGTTTTATTATTGTTGCTTTTTATAGATGGAGAAACTGAAGCTCAGAGAGTTTAATAAACTTGCCCAAGACCATGTAGCTAATAAATTGGGAAAATTGGACTTTCTGTCTCCAGAGCTGACATGCCTAAACTCTTTCTCTAGACTTTACTGGGCAGCGAGACAGTGGTGGCCACCCTTGCTGGAGTAATGTGGGGAAAAACCAATAACCGAGGGAGAGTTGGACCTCCTCTTTATTTCCAACTTTAGTTTTAGTATTCCTTTGACTTTGGATAGGATCACTAATTCGCCAAGGTTCAGTGGCTGTTGTATGGTCCACCATCTTTTACAAAACATACACTCTACTGAATAGCAACTTATGAACTACATTTTTGTATCTGTAATCACTTTATATGTTTAAAAAGATTTGTCATTGACTGAAGTTCTGCAGATATCTATTTTCTGCAACAAAAATTATTTTTCCATGGAAGCAACTTGCTATGCATCTGGCTGGTTATTTTTATGTATTGATATTTCTCAACAGCCAATCTTTAAGAGTGCTGAATTTCTCATTTTTCTCCACTGGCTACATATTTTTTTAAATCTTGTAAAAATTATTTCCAAGTAATTTCATCACTTATTTAATATTAAGTTCTAATTCATTAGGAAGTTTTCCAAGGTTCAGTTTTTAAATGATAGATATGAAGTTGAGAACCCTGAAGATGCTGAAGGAGTTTTGAAAGTGACACAAAAATTAGAACCAATGACTTCTGAGCAGTTGTTTACTGAAGACATTATATTTTATGCTTGTGAGCAGAAAGAACCTGTTTATTATAATTGTTTTTGGTACGTGTGTGTGTGTGTGTGTGTGTGTGTGTGTGTGTGTGTAATATGACGGGATAAATGCAGAAAGGAGCTAATATATTGAGAAAGCCTTTATTTGGTCATCAAAAGATTCTACCTACAATTTACATTTGCCAGTTATATGACAAACGTGTCCTTTTAACTCCTCTAAGGTGTTATTTGCTCATCTATAAAACTGCCCTGCCAACTGCAAGAGTTTGTTGCAAGGATACAGTGAGATCAGGCATATGGAAAAACTTTGCACATTGTAAATTGGGGGATTTTTTTCTTTGTTTTTTAAGGGCTTTGCTATTATGAATGCTGGTTTTCCTTTACAATATCTGTTGTTTAATCTGCGAAGACTAAAAATGTATGTATTGACCCTAGAGTAGTTGTTTTATACATAAAAAATAACTAGATTAAGATCTGTTCATTACTTGCTTATTTTGCCTTTACAGACATAATACTTTTACACATTCTTTGCCTGTCTCTGTACTTTATTTCCATCATAAGATCTGCTAGGAACCCAGAAGAGAAACAAAGAAATGGGGAATAGATGGGAGTGGGGATGAGGCTGTGGGTGAAGAAATTAAGAAATACAAATTGGTTGTTATAGAATAGTCATGGGTATGTAAAGTATAGGATAGGGAATATAGTTAATAATATTTTAATAACTATGCATAGTGTCAGATGGATGCAAGATTTCTCGGGATGAGCACTTAGTAAGTTATGTTATGTCAAATCACTGGGGTATACACCTGAAACTAATATAAAAATGTATGTCAACTATAATTGAAAAATAAAAAATTATTTTAAAAAAATGAAGAAATGGAATCTGAGTGTATAAAGTGATTAGGATAAGAAAAGATCATAAGATTGCTAACTTTTAATATCCTTGATATAAGTATTATCTAGTGAGTATTTATCTAAATGAAGCTCATCATTATAATCAAATGTATAAAGACATAATTATTAACTACACTAGAGTCCCAGTGCACGAATTCTTGCACGGGTGGGGTCCCTTGGGGTGGCCTGTGGAGATCAGGCCCCAGTTCACGTCCCCAGCCTCACAGCCCCACAGCCCCGCCTGGCACCCCACCTTGGCTTGGTGCTGCCCCCTCACCTGCTCCACCATTCCATCTGCAGGGCGATCTATCAGGGCCAGGCCTCCCACCTGGCTTCCTCAGCGCCTGGGAGCCAGGCAGCGGCCCCGCCCCCCACGTCTGCTGCTGGTTGCTATCTGTGGGGCTGCCTTTGCCTGGCGCCACCCGCTCACCTGCCCCACCATCCTGCCACGGTCCCACTCTTATTGGGGCCCATCGGGGCCAGCAGCACCTCCACTGCCGCCCCCTGCCAGCACCACATTGCCGATGACCGCCATGTTCCGCGCCACCCCCTGGTGGTCAGTGTACATCATAGTGAGCAGTTGAACTCCTGGTCGAACTCTCGGTCAAATTACCACCTGAGGGACAATTTGCATATTAAGCTTTTATTATATAGGACTAGAGGCCCAGTGCGCGAAATTCGTGCACGGAGGGGGGTTGGCCCTCAGCCCAGCCTGTACCCTCTCCAATCTGGGACCCCTCAAGGGATGTCTGACTGCCCGTTTAGGCCCAATCCGTGGGATTGGGCCTAAACGGGCAGTCGGACATCCCTCTCACAATCCAGGACTGCTGGCTCCCAACTGCTTGCCTGCCTGCCTTCCTGATTGCCCCTAACCACTTCTGCCTGCCAGCCTGATCACCCCCTAACCACTCCGCTGCCAGCTTGTTTGCCCCCAACTTCCCTCCTCTGCCAGCCTGGTCACCCCTAACTGCCCTCTCCTGCAGGGTTGATCACCTCCAACTGCCCTCCCTTGCAGGCCTGGTCCTTCTCAACTTCCCTCCCTTGCAGGCCAGGTGCCTCCCAACTGCCCTCTCCTGCTGGCCATCTTGTGGTGGCCATCTTGTGTCCACATGGGGGCAGGATCTTTGACCACATGGGGGCAGCTATATTGTGTGTTGCAGTGATGATCAATCTGCATATTACTCTTTTATTAGATAGGATAGAGGCCTGGTACAGGGGTGGGGGCCAGCTGGTTTGCCCTGAAGGGTGTCCCGGATCAGGTGGGGGTTCCCTTGGGGTGTGGGGCGGCCTGAACGAGGGGCCTGTGGTGGTTTGCAGGCAGGCCGGCCACGCCCCCTGGCAACCCAAGCGGAGGCCCTGGTATCTGGAATTTATTTTCCTTCTACAATTGAAACTTTGTAGCCCTCCGAAGCCGGTAGCCATTTGTGTTGGGGTTATAATTGAAACTTTGTTGCCTTAAGCGGGTGGGCCCAGCCAGGGTGTGTGGATAGCTTTGCTTCCCCTGTTGCCGGTGGCAACCCTGGCCTGCTCTCTCAAGCTCCGTTCTGCCGCCATTTGTCTGAATTTGTTTACCTTCTATAATTGAAACTTTGTAGCTTGAGTGGAGGCTTAGGCCTGGCAAGGGCAGGCAGAAAGCTTGGCTTCCTCTGTTACCTAGGAAACCTTGCTCTCTGTGGCTGTAGCCATCTTGGTTTGGGTTAATTTGCATACTCACTCTGATCGGATGGTGGGCATGGTTTGTGGGCGTGGCTTGTGGGTGTGTCAGAGGTATGGTCAATTTGCATATTTGTCTATTATTAGATAGGATTCCTCTATGATAAATGGTTGTAAACCAACTTGTGAAGTAGCTCAATACAATGAACATTATAAACTGCTGAGTGTTTATTTGATCCTTTATATTTTAGCATGTGACAACTTTATTTATTTTATTTTTTAATATATTTTTATTATTGATTTCAGAAAGGAAGGGAGAGGGGGAGAGAGATGGAAACATCAATGATGAGAGAGAATCTTTGATCAGCTGCTTCCTGCACACCCCACACTGTGGAATGAGCCTAAAAACTGGGCATGTGCCCTGACCAGGAATCAAACTATGACCTTCTGGTTCACAGGTCAAACCTCAACCACTGACTCACGCCAGCTGGGCAGCATGTGACAATTTTAAAGAATATAATATTTTGATGAGAAATTATTACATGCCTTATCAATAGGGTATCAATATTTTAAAGCCTTACAATTAGATTCATTTGATTCTTCAGCATACAAACCTTGGAATAGGGTTCAAAACAGAGAAGTATTATCACTAATTTCATTCTACAGAGGCAACTTCAACCGTTTTGTTTTCTCTTTGTTCATAGTAAACAAACTTCAAACCTCAAAGCTATTTTAGAAAGTAATTATTTAAAAAGCATTTGCATTAATATGGATTTCATTACTGAGAGTATTTGGAAAAGACTAGATAAGAGAAGATATTTTTTCAGGTAATTCATAACTAACAATATGTGAAATGGGAGGCTGTTAATTTTGAAAACTGACAGTTTTCTAGAAAAATGTGTTCTACTTATTAAAATGTACTCAATAAGATTCCCCAACCAAAATCAATTCTAGCAGTCCATTTCTATAATAACATTTAAAATTTTATTATAAAATTAATTTTCCAGAATAGCAGGCTGAAATTAGTTATTATAATATTTATGTTGACATTTTTGCTGGATCACTCATCTAAATAATTAACCTTTCTGCCATTTTTAAAAATCCAAATAAATATTCTAATAGCAAAGCAGAGCCCCTGAAGGGTGATTTCTAAAGGTTCTTTCCTCAAATTGCTGTATATCCTCAGACTGCCTTCTTGTTTTTAAATAATTTAAATTACATTTTAGTACTTGAAAGTTATTTTAAATCTTCATTGAATTATAACATAGTTACAGAAGAGTAAACAAGCCATAAGCAAACAGTTCAATCAGTTGCCACAGAGTAAAATCACCCATGTAGTAAACTCTCAGGTCAAGAAACAGGATGTTAGAAACCACAAACAACACCCTCCTTCCTGTTTCCTCCCGATTCAAATTTCACTTACCTCCAAACTTCTAATATCTTACAATGGCTTTACAGGTTTTAAACTTTTTAACATTTATGCAATAAGTATTCCTTAAGTTTCTTTCATGCTTTATTTTTTTGTGAGATTTATGTTGGTACATGGAACAGTTCATTCTTTTTTATTGTTTTCTATGATATGGATAAAACGTCCAGATAACGTAGAAGAATTCTTATATTATCTTGGGGTAGGTAAATATTTCTTAAAAAAAAATAAAAGCTGTAACTATTTAGAAAGAAGATCGGCACATTGTACTATTTTAAAATTAAGAACTTCATATCATTATTGACATAATTAAGAAAGTGAGAAAGTAAGGCACAGAGTTAGAGACAATGTTCAGAACAATTATACCTGAAATTGAACACATATCCAGAATATATTAAGGCTTTCAAATAACTAGAAAAATAGACAATTCAATAGCAAAACCGGTAAGAATCTTGAACAGGCACTTCAAAGGTGAAGATATTAAAAGGCCAATATAAACATGAAAAGATTCTCAACTTCATTAATCATTATGGAAAGACTAATGAGCTACCATTATACCCCCTCCGCAAAAGATGAGATGAAAAAGACTGTACTGTTATTACCAAATATTGGCAATATTGTAGTAATGGAGAATCTATCAGATTATCTTGGGTTCTTTGACATATGGCTGGTCAGGGAAGTGAAGAGAGACTTGGGGTACTCATGTAGGAATTTCTGTGGATATCGGATGAGACAGTGTCCCAGGCAGAAGAAATATCATGGGTAGAAACACTAAGACTTCAAGGCTCAAGGAATTGTTAGGATAATGTGCTTGAAATGAGCCTACAGCTATGAGACACAGGATCAATTTAAGATATTAAAACATAAAATTAGTTGCGTGGGACAGACCAGACCCAATGAACAAAAATGAGTAAGTATAGGCACATACAAATATTAATAAGTCTTAAACTGTGTGTAGACTACTTATACTATTTACTACTAAATGAGTCATCTGTAAATAGCCATTCTCTTCCTTAAGTCAGTCACTATCCTAAGCCTGATGTCTTTTTCTACCATTCAGTGAATTTCATTTCTTCCTGTTGATTCTACAAGAGATTCTGCAGGTTTTGAGAAACCTATTACCTATAATCTGTTAAACCCGAATTCTAATCTATACTTCAAATAATTTTTATAAGAAAAAATTGGGAATATTACACCAAAAATGCAAAAATAGGGTACTTGCTATTCCATTTTTCAGCAAACAATTTATAGTTTCCATCTAAGGTTATGCCACATAAGATTGTTTCATTATAAATAACATTTGTCTGAGTTCTTTTCAAACCAGTCTATCATTGTTGGAAGCTATATTCACATTGAAATTAATTTTATTTGATTCACTTCCATAATTTTACAGTATAAATGTTCTTTGTAAAATGAATTGATATTAAAGGGGCTCTCCTATACACTATTTAAATGAGTTTAATTAATAATATATTGAAACTTTTTTATATGTAACTAGAGGCCTGGTGCACGAAATTCGTGCACGGGTAATGTCCCTAGGCCTGGCCAGTGATCAGGGTCAATCTCTGGAGTGACCAGCAGGACAATCGGGGGGCCCGCGCTGGCACCCACCTTGGCCAGCCTGGCACTGCCCGCTCACCAACCCTGTCCCCAACCAGCAGGGCGATCAGGGGGCCCCCGCTGGCACCTGCCTTGGCTGTCCTGGGGCCTGCGGGCTAGGAGCAGCTCCTGAGTTGAGTATCTTCCCCCTAGTGGTCAGTGTGCATCATAGTGACCTGTTGTTCTGCTGGTCATTCTGCTGTTCGGTCAATTTTCATATTAGGCTTTTATTATATAGGATGAACAATCAATTCATCATCAGTAAACTACACCTTAATACAAACACTTTTGACCATCTTGGACATGGACTCTACCTAAAAACATTAAGATTTGGCATCCTTTTGTGCTTATATTATTGGAACATGCATTAGATACACTATCTACCAGTTTTGTGAGAAATATAAATAAAAGGGATACACATAAAAACAGCAGAACAGTCACCTTTGCTCTTTTCTCTTCAATGTAGCTGGCAAGAACATTAACGTTTACACATCTGGCCTTTAGATCTACACAGTACATTTATTTAAAATCTAAAGAAACATTTGAGTCCTACTGATGTTTAAAGCTATGTGAGTGTTTTATTTATTTATCTGGGGAAATGTTGCAAGTTAGTTTTAAGCAACCAATCCAAAGTTAGTGTAATGTGCTAAGCAACTAAGAGTTTCACTGTGTGAGTGATTCTGGCTCTGAGAAAGGATTGTGACTTTATATTATTTCAGGCCATTTTCTCTATTAAGTTTATTTTCATTAGTCTATGCAGCCAACTCAGCACTGGAGCTTGCCTGTGGGATAAAGAGCACGGTGTGATTAAAACTTTATTTTTATCATCTCCAGTTTTTAGAACATTTTTGTTTGGTAGCATTTCAGACATATGCACTAAGCAGTTTTTTTTTCTTTTTCTTGCATACAATGCTTAAATAAAGATGATTCTAACTATTTTTGTAGGTCTTATAGGTGCCTTGATAGCATGGCTCTGCATTTTAGGGAGATGCTTTCAAAAAATAAAGCACTGTAATTATTAAAGATCCACTGACAAGGATTTACCTTCTGTGGATGTGCTATGATCCTTCACAGAAACCAAAAATTTTCTTAATGACAATGAGCATTTCTTGTAAGGATTTAGAGTACCTTTTGTGTTTGAATGGAGCTTATTTTCTAAGATTTGTGGAGCAGATTCTGGATACAATTTTCCAAGGTAGAATATCCTGCCCCACTTGTTTGTCTCTCCTCTTCCACCAATAATTTACTCTGTGATGTGTCTCAGACACACACACAATAGCAGATGATGATAATGAAAGGCAGTTAGGCAGTGAATCCTTACAGCATTACACATTACTCTGTGTGTGCTAAACTCCAAGAATAAAAGAGCTTTTCTCTCTAGCTCTTTATAATTTTCACATATTCTCTTCTTCACTAAATGCTTCATTACCTTTATCTTAAGTGGGCTTTGTTTACTTAGAAAATTGTGTTCATTGTTAAATAAGACTATTTATCTAAGTGACACAAACTCTGTCTTGCCATTGTGCTACTTTGAAATCTATTGCTGAAAATGTTTTATGTAAAAATCAAAACACAAATTGTATGCTTACTTATAAATGTTCTTAGATTAAAATCTTCCTAAAACCTCTCTCCATGTGACATCCTATTAGTTCACCCTGGCTTGGATTACATCCAAAGTCATGTCCACAACACAATGATTGATTCTCTGCTCTTTGGTGCACAGCATGTGTTCGTGACCCAAGTATCAAATGTTTATTCGACCTTCCGTGTCTATTCTGTGACAGTCCTCACTTTGGGAATGTCTATCTAATTTGTATGCTAGGTGTTAAGCAGATGTGCAATAATCAGAGAAAGGATGGCTCAAATTTCACCTGGAGGTTGTATGCCTGTGGTGACCATTTTCCTAAATCAAAAATTGAGATAAATTGGTTGACAAATATGAATAAACTCATGGGCACAGAGGGAGGTAATATTTTAAAATAGGACAATCCTGGTAAAATCCATAATATTAAGTCTAGACACCAACAAAACCAGCATACTAGTACTACACACACACACACACACACACACACACACACACACATCCTTGGTTAAAAGCAGAGCTAGCCCTTTCCCTTCAACAGAAATGATTATTGACTAGTAGTAATTTTCCAAGTTTATTTGATATAGAGATAACTATACACTGTGTGGATCTTCCCTTTCAGCCAGTTTATTTTACACAGGTTTTATGATTCATCTTGAAAATGCAGTTAATATTAGAGTTTTTTAATGATTCAGTGAGCCCAAATATTTTAATTTTATGTTTAGATATAGCAGCTTACTAATTTTATAATAAACTAGAGGCCTGGTACACAAAAAATTCATGCACTCGGGGGGGGAGGTGTCCCTCAGCCCGGCCTGTGCCCTCTCATAGTCCATAAGCCTTCAGTCGGACATCCTTGGCACTGCCACGGAGGCAAGAGAGGCTCCCGCCACCACTGCACCCTCTCCAATCTGGGACCCCTCAGTGGATGTCCAACTGCCCATTTAGGCCCGATCCCACTGGAATCGGGCAGTCAGACATCCCTCTCACAATCCAGGACTGCTGGCTCCCACCTGCTCGCCGGCCTGCCTTCCTGATTGTCCCTAACCGCTTCTGCCTACCAGCCTGATCACCCCATGACCACTCCCCTGCCAGCCTGATTGATGCCTAACTGCTCCCCTGACAGCCTGATTGCCCCTAACTGCCCTCCCCTGCAGGAGTGGTCACCCCCAACTGCCCTCCCCTGCAGGCCTCGTCCCCCCCAACTGCTCTCCCCTGCAGGCCTGGGTCCCCCCCAACTGCCCTCCCCTGCTGGCCTGATCACCCACAACTGCCCTCCCCTGCTGGCCATCTTGTGGCGGCCATCTTGTGTCCACATGGGGGCAGGATCTTTGACCACATGGGGACATCCATCTTGTGTGTTGGAGTGATGGTCAATTTGCATATTACTCTTTTATTAGATAGGACTAGAGGCCCAGTGCACGAATTCGTGCAATTGTGGGGTCACTCAGGGTGGCCTGCAGAGATCAGGCCCCAGTTTACGCCCCCAGCCTTGCAGCCCTGCATCCCTGCCTGACACCCCACCTTGGCCTGGCACCGCCCCCTCACCTGCTCCACCATTCTGCCTGCAGGGCGATTGATCAAGGCCAGGCCCCCCATCACCGCCACTGGTCACTATCTGCGGGGTTATCAGAGGGGCGATTGGGCCCCCACTCGCACCCACCTTGGCTTAGCACCACCCCTCACCTGCCCCACCATCCCGCCACAGTCTCTCTCTCATTGGGGCCCATCAGGGCTGGCAGCACCTCCACTGCAACCCCCTGCCAGTGCCACATCACCCATGCCCACCATATTCCACACCACCCCCTGGTGGTCAGCGCACATCATCATAGCGAGCAGTCAAACTCCTGGTCTCCTGGTCGAACAACCAACCCAGGGGACAATTTGCATATGAGTCTTTCATTATATAGGATAAAAGTTTGAAGCCCTTCACCATTGGAATTTCACATTTCTAAAAAAGATTTCAAACGAACTATGTGTATAGTCCATAGTATTGTATTTTGTTCAGAAGAGAATAGAGAAAATGTAGTTTAAAATGGCAAGTAATATAATAATCTTACAACATAGTAAATATTGAAGTAAAAAAATCAGTCCCTAACATTATCCTAACATTATATTTTCTGTAAATACTGTACACACACATGCACACACATATACAACACACACCATGCATATACATACACTTTTTACCTTTAAAATTGTACATCATTTTTAAAGTTTTTAATACTTATTTAAGAAATAAATATTTCTGATTAAATATATATATATTTATCTCTCTCTCTCATACATATATATATATGTGTGTGTATATATATATATATATATATATATATATATATATATATATATATATATATATATATATATATATATTTTACTTTAGAAAGAGAGGAAGGGAGAGGGATAGAGAGATAAAAACATCGATCAACTGCCTCCTGCATGCCCCCTACTGGGGATGGAGCCTGGTACCCAGGCATGTGCTCTGACGGAATTGAATTGGTGACCTCTTGGTTCATAGGTTGATGCCCAACCACTGAGCCACACTGGCTGGGCAGAAATAAATATTTCTAAGTGGATTAAATAGCAATTGTTATAGTCAAGGCAAGGATTTTGCAGAATAATTGCTAATAAAAGTATTTTGAATAACTCATGTTCAGTTCTATGGAATTTTAAGGGGCCATGCAGACATCTGCAAGTCATTTTGGAGAATCTATAATGGAGGTAATTCTTAAGAGACTTATTCTCTTCCATATGGAAAACAATAATAGAGCCTTGACATTGATGTATGCAATGTATTTTTAAGATGACATTTATACAATATTGTTCTTGCCCGTAAAAAGTAACAGAGAAGAAAGTTTTTCTATTGCATGGTGCAATACGACCGACAAAGCCTAATGTTTCAATTTCTACACTTTTCCTACTCCTCCTCTGAACAAGCCAGTATTAATGGAAATAGTTTTTAAGTTATTCAGTATGTATAGCAACTAAAATGTTTGTTTATTTAAGGAAATTTAGGTGATCAAATTTGATTTTATAAAATAAACAAAAGAATAAATATCTTGCAATGCTTTCAGTTTTATTTATTGTAAGAAATGAGTCCATCCTGTGTGTGTTTGTATCATGTGTCCAAATGATAGACTAGAAGCTATGCTTAATTAACCTGGTTGGCAACAACAAATCAGGCATGTCAGCATGGACTGTGGATAATAAGATCAAATAAAAATGTACCTTGAAAAGTCAGTGAGGAAAAAAGAAAGAGGATCAAGTTCAAGGGCAGGGTAATTCTCAAGGACAAAACTATTAACTCCACAAATACAACACAGAAAATAATTAATGGGTATATTAGTGGGCATAAGACATATGAATCTCAGCTCATAAATCCAGGTATTAAAGTCATATAATTTTATTTTTTATAACTTAATTTGGGGTTCTAAGTCTATATTCTGTTGGCCAGGTAAAAGAAACAAATTAAGGTCTATCACTCATGGGCATATCTTCTCCCCTGCTATTGACTTCTGTGACATGATTCTGAGATCTAACTCCATGCTATGCTGTATTTCCTGAGTACCTCCACACCACCTAGCAACACGCTTGGCCTCCCCAGATGTAGACAATGCCAGCTGCTCTTTGAGATACAGGGCTCTTTAGTCTATCAACTTAGAATATTGACATAGGCATTTTTCTCTGGGTCTTGTTACATTCTTGGTGAACTACCATGACTACTAGAACCCACAGATCTCTCTCTTTCTCTTTCTCTCTCTCTCTCTCTCTCTCTCTCTCTCTCTCTCTCTCTCTCTCTCTCTCTCTCTCATACACACACACACACACACACATCTCTTCCTTTCCCTACAAAAATATTTTTTTAGTCTTGTATGGCTTGGACTACTCAATGAAAATTTCAAGTAGGCCTGATGATGTAGTAAAAAAAAAGAACTTGGAAGTAAGTATACAAGTATAGTCAAGAAAGAATCCCCTTATATGATAATCTCATGTAAAGACTGGAGTGCCACCAGTCTTTACATGGCTCCCTAACATCCTATGGACTGCAATAAAATTGAGAGGTGAGGCCCTAGCCGGTTTGGCTCAGTGGATAGAGCATGGGCCTGAGGACTGAAAGGTCCCGGTCAAGGGAATGTACCTCTGTTGCAGGCTCCTCCCCAGCCCAGGCCCTGGTCGGGGCTCGTGCAGGAGTCAACCAATTGATGTGTTTCTCTCACATCTATATTTCTCTCTGTCTTTCCCTCTCTCCTCAACTTTCTCTAAAAATCAGTGGAACAATATCCTTGGGTGAGGAATAAAAAAAAAATAATCCAATATAATAAAACGCTAATATGCAAATAAACCGAATGGTAGAATGACAGGTCACTATGACTGGCACTGACCACCAGGGGACAGACGCTCAATGCAGGAGTTGCCTCCTGGTGATCAGTGCACTCCCACAGGAGGAATGCCACTCAGCCAGAAGCCAGGCTCAAGACTGGCGAGCTCAGCAGTGGTAGTGGGAGCCTCTCTTGCCCCCGCGGCAGTGTCAAGGATATCTGACCAAAGGCTTTGGGACTGCGAGAGGGTGGCCTGGCTGAGGGACACACACACACACACCCCTCCCGAGTGCATGAATTTTTCGTGCACCAGGCCTCTAGTAATAAAATAAAATAAAATTGAGGGGTGAGTAAACAGTTCTGAGTTCCTTTTGTTTGGTAGATTCCTTACCTCATGCATGTTACTAAGACCTCTGAATTCAGGAACACTTTTGTGTAGAAGTAGGCATCCTCAGACAGTGATATTCACTCATTTACATCCTAATCTTGCATTTGTCTTTTGCACCAAATTTTGGTAGCAAACCAAACTCAAAGCAACTCTGGACGAGTCTGAGTCATCATACTCCCCAGACTTGGAGCCAACCCCAGGTTCTGTGGTCCAACCTAGCTTGCTTTACTGTTTCTATCTATCATGTCCTGACTCTGAGGCTAAGAGTTTTAGAAACGTAAGGTAAAAAATATGCTGTCTTGAGCAGAAAGGGAAACAGAATGAATGTAAGAAAAGAAAAGGTAATAAATGTTAGAGAAAACCACCTCGTGTCATAGAATATTGCACTTCTTTCATGCACAGTGAAAGAAATTTAATTAGAAAAAAATTATTTTCAAGGCCGGGGTCGGGACCGCGGGAGGGCTCCAGGGCATGTCCAGCCCATCTCACTCAGTCCAGATCAACCAGACTCCTGCAGCAAGCTATCCTACTGGTTGGAGCATCTTCCCCTGGTGGTCAGTGCACATCATAGTGACCTGCCGAGCGTAGACCAAACGGTCAACCGATTGGTCAGACACTTAGCATATTAGGCTTTTATGTATATATATAGATTTGATACTTGCAAGAAATAGATACATAATAGAATTGTCAAGTAATTCTCATATACAAGAAAAAAGATGACAGAATTTATTTAAAAATAGAAACACAATTCACCCATGAATGTGCCTTGCTTTCAAATGATCTTATTTGGTGATTCATTTGCTACCAAAACTTTGGGACATCTGTACTGAACCAGGTAGAACTTGTGAAACAGGTGTGCTCCTTTTATAAATCTTTGACATGCCTCTTCTTTTAAGAGTGATAGGCCTGATTTCTTAGTGTTTCCTACTTTCTTGCTAAAACCTACTCTGGAAAAGATGTAACACATTTACTGCATACTTAGAAAACAACTCAGTAAGTAGGGAAATGCCATTTGGAGCTGAACAAATATTTATGGAGTCTCAAGGCTTTGATCAATGTCCTTTTCTAAGGAACATGAACATGTTTCTAATTTCAGACCAACAACTTTTTCAGTAACAAATTCTCTGATAGATTTTTCTCCCTTAACAAATTAAATATTTAAGAGTCCCAATTCAGTCCTTCATCTATATATTTTACTTGACATTAAACAGAGAATTCTACAAGATTAATTTAGTACTTTGCTTTGAAGGAAAATTCTGAGTAGAAGGGACAGGCGCTTACAAGCCAGCAACACATGCTACAAATATTGGGGCCTCTGAAAATCAGTGCACGTTTAGATTCTCTTCTCTTTTCCATTTTCCACTGTTCCTGCCCATAAATAGAATTTGAATACAAGTTCATTTTCCTGCCACACCAACAGAGGCACAGGAAATATATTTACAATAACGTCTCGATGAATTTTGAATAAAAACATAAATCCATAAAACTCAGGGGTTAGGAAGAGGAGAAGCCTGAGATTGATGGTGAAGGTAGTTTTTAACTTAAAGCTCATTTTCAACATTTTACTTCATTAAATTACAATAACCTTATTTCTGGATAGGAAACTAGTATCATGAAAAATACAGTGAATTGTTTATGATTCTCTCAACTTCCTATGGTGGTATGCCCAGATTTGTCCAAATGAAAGCTTAGAGAGATCATATGAAATCACAAAGTAAATCATGGCTATATTACTCATCAATATTTAGGTATAGAAATAAAGTTCAACAATTGAGTTATATAACCCAATGGAGCTATCATTCCTTTAAAAATGTATCTTCTCATTAAGCTTTCATAAAATTTTTGTGCCAAATGTGTGTTTGAAAAGCATCTAACATTTAGAAACAGTAGAGTCTTAAGGGGTTTGACTGGAGGTAATGATCATGATGCGAATTCACTTTAATTGGGGTAGGGATTTTATTATGGTTACAGTAATTGGCATACTTTTATAGAATCGTTTTTGTAAGTTGGCATCCATTCAACTTCACTGCTCATGCTACAGTAGTGGCATGATGGATTACTGGGGGTTCTTTTTATTATTACTAAATTTGCTTTTTTTTTTTTATTCATCTGTTCAGATATGAACAGTGTCAAGCTTCTAATCCAATAATAAAAACTGTTTGGAAAATATGTGCATCAATTGGAGACTTTTTATAATAGAAACAATAAAAAGAATAATTAATGAAAATCAGTTTGCCTCTCAATGCACTTCTCACTAGTTAATCAGAGACACTTTGAAATTGAAGGCATTAATAAACTTTTCTTGCTTTTATGCTAATGAAGTGCTCTGAGATTTATTCTTAAAATTAGAGATATATTCCAAAAGAAATGAATTAATGTAATTTGCTTTTACAAATATGTTTTTTCACCACTAACATATGCCAAAAACGATAAGAAAAACAACAAAGAAAGTAATGTTTTGAATTTTCAGCCAAAAAAGAAAAACATTCCCTATGAATTTAATTAGTAGTTTTGTAGATGTGGATGTGATGAGCCTTTTACTTATTCTGCTTGTTATTCTCCATTTACTCTATCAATTGTTTCTAAGTCATAGGAGATATTACCTGGAGTTCCTTGCCTTCTGGCTTAGCATGATTTTGGACAAGAAGCAACAGCAGGAAACTGAAAATAGAAGTTGGAATATTTCTTTCTGCTTTTCTCCCTTCATCATACTCTTCCTCTGGCAGCATCTGCCTCTCTCTCTCTCTCTACTTCTCTCTCTCTCATTGGCTCCAGTAAAAATATTCATCTCTCTCTATCAGTGATAATGGTTTCCTAGTGTTGCTAGTCTCCAGATGCTGCAATATCCCTTATTCTTTCCTGTTTTCACGTTACATATGCCATGATTAGAGCCTCTTCATTCAAGCCTCCTCAATGTACTTCTCACCAGTTAATCAAAGATACTTTGAAATTGAAGTCATTTTCAATTGACTGAGACACTGCCTTATAAAGAGTCACTACACACATTCTACTTTTGAAATTATGAACATTATAAATACAAACAAAACAATAAATTCAGCATAGTAAGAAGTGTACTTACTGTAAAGCTTTTCTTGAGGTAAAATCTCCTATTCTATGTACCTTTAAGGAGAACATCCCTTCTTCACTAAGAGTGCCTCATGACCTACAGGTGACATTGCATAAGAATTTAAAAGCATGTTAGTAAAAAATAAATAAATAAATAAATAAAAGCATGTTAGTCTTTATTTCATTTTGAGGTAACATGACATTAAAAAAATTATGCACCCCTGAATTTTCAATAAGTAAGGTCAGTCTTTTAACTTATGTACATTATAATCATAAAACTCTTAGTAATTTGCTTCAATATATTAGAATGATTGTAATTTCAGAAATAATTATTTGCTACCTACAACTGTGCAAGAGTTTATGGAACTTATCTCAATCTTTCTATTTTAATATACTCTTAAAATTGCATTACTTATAGTAATTTTAATATTGATTCTGAAATAGATTGAAAATCAATAAAATTTAGAGAAAAATGTTTTTTAGTGTCCTCTTGTCATTAAAGGATTATCTCTTAATAACTTCCTAATATATAAAAACCCAGGGTCCGTAACATCCAAAACAACTGAAGGCTCAACCAACCGACTGGAAGTCATGGCAACCCAGCACTGACTGCCGGCCGCTGCAGGTGCCACGACCCAGCACTGACTGCGAGGGTACTGCAGATCAGGCCCTAAGAGAGGCCTGGAGAGAGAAGCAGGGTCTGATTCGTAGCTTCCGTGGCAGCTATTGATCTACCCTTGCCTCTCTCTTTCTCTCAGGGCCTGGCCAGCAGCTGTGCCTCTCTTTCTCTCGGGCCTCCATAGGGGCTGCTGATCAGCCCCACCTCTCTGATCAGGCCTGTTGATAGGCCTGGAGACGCTGACTGGCATAGAAATGGACCAATCAGAACCAAATCTGGGTGAAGTGCAAGGAGCCAATGGCTGCCTAGGAGGCGGAGCAGTTGGGGGTGAGATCAGGCTGGCAAGGGAGAACAGTTGGGGGCGAGATCAGGCCTGCAGGGGAGAGCAGTTGGGGGTGAGATCAGGCTGGCAAGGATGGGCAATTAGGGGTGATCAGGCAGGCAGGCAGGTGAGTGGTTAGGAGCCAGTAGTCCCAGATTGCGAGTATATCCGACCCACAGGGATCGGGCCTAAACCAGTGGTTGGACATCCCCCAAGGGGTCCCCGATTGAAGAGGGTGCAGGCTGGGCTGAGGGAACCCCCCCCCCATGCACGAATTTTGTGTACTGGACCACTAGTTTACTATAAAGGAAACAAGTCAGTTAATATACCATTGAGTACAGTAATATTTTCTGATTGATTCATGTGTGCCTCTCAAGACAACACTTCCAATATTAATATTTAACAAACTTCAGCAATATGTGATGTTTCTAATACTCAAAACTATAAACAATTATTTTAGATATCTAGTATATTTTACAAAGCATGTGTGTTCAAGAAGGGCAGTATTCATTTTGACAGATTTGTGCTCATTTCTGACTGATTTATAGCCTAAAGAACTAATGTAATCCCTGGGACATAGTAGGTGCTAAACCAATGCTTAAATAATGAATGAAATTTTTGCTTTAAATACCTTCAAAGCAATAGTTAATCTAGAAATGATTGGAGTTATAATTTGTTTTTTTATGTATTTTTATTGATTTCAGAAAGGAAGGGAAAGGGAGAAAGAGATAGAAACTTCAATGATGAGGATAATCATTGACCTGCTCTCTCCTGCATGCCTCCCCACTGGGGATAAAGCCTGCAATTTGGGCATGTGCCCTGACCTGGAATTGGGAATCAAACCATGACCTCCTGATTCATAGGTCGACACTCAACCACTGAGCAACACTAGCCAGGAACAATATTTTTAAATCTTTTTTAAGGATGTTTTATTGCAATGCTCAGTTTTCATTTAACGTATTCTTTTCTTTTCTTTATCATCCATTAACTCCCTCAAAATCTCAAGTTAATAGTTGCATTGCTAGGGTTTATTTATGTGGGTTTTAATATGGTTATGGGAAAAATACTTTCACTTCAAACTTTTGGAATGTGTTTTTCTCTGAAATAGTTTTCTTTGTTTGATAACTTTATTTATT
Organism: Ia io; assembly: GCA_025583905.1. Taxonomy (NCBI): domain Eukaryota; kingdom Metazoa; phylum Chordata; class Mammalia; order Chiroptera; family Vespertilionidae; genus Ia; species Ia io. The sequence continues at coordinate 73,427,431 of JAJQQW010000005.1, read as the reverse complement.
CACTTTAAATGTCATGACATCTGCCCTAGCCAGTTTGGCTCAGTAGATAGAGCATTGGCCTGTGAGGTGAAGGGTCCCGTGTTCCATTCCAGTCAAGATGATTCCTTTGGAAATGTTATTTACTTAATCTCTCTTCCAAAAAGATATATTTCCACTGACATAGATTTTTTAATTGAAAAATAAATAGTTGATATAGAGAACTTAATATAATCAAACATCTTAATTCAATATATTTTTGGTCACATGTCTATGTTGTGAAAAGTAATGTTCCACATATTTTCAAGAAATTTTTGTCATTATTTTAAAATACAAATAAAGTATTTTCACACATAAAGGTAAGATGATAGCCTACTTCTACAGATAGATTAAATTGCAACTATATATTTGGGAAGTGACATGAGTAGCTCTGATATTCTGCAACATAAAAAAAAGTTAGCATTTATAAAGGTAATCAATAATTATATTTGCCATATTATGATGCAGTTTTACCATCATTTTTCAGGCTTTGCCTATTATTAAATTGCTATATTGACTCGGACTGTATCAGTATATAACACCACCAACCTAGCTGATTTTAATTAGCAAAGCTGAAAGAGCAAAAAGGACACGTCTTTTCTAAATGATCCCTTTAAGATTTATTTTTATCAATACTTCCTACATATGAGCAATTATGTATATTACCAATTTATAAAAAAGTGAACTTGAAAATATTTTACCACTATATTTATTATTGAGTGATTCAACAAATACTTATGGAACATATACCATGATGTCTGTTGTGTACCAACACAATGAATAAAATAGCTTTCTCTCTCATGGAGCTTACATTCAAGAAGACCTGGAGATACAGTAAATATTAGTAATGAACACACATAGTCCGGTGGGATAATACTTTGCAGAAATTGAAGATGGGAAAGAGATAAGGTAATCTGGTGGGGCTGAGGTTAACTTGTATATGTACCTTGTAGTCAGATAATACAAGGTGCTGGAACAATTTACCCCATTTGCCCCACCTCCTGACTTTTGGGTTATTGTCATTTTTTCATTCTACTTTAAATCATAGAAATAACTGTTATTACTCTTTTATGCAATTATTTTTCAGATAATTATACTTTTACTGTTTTTCATTTCCTTTGACATCATTTACATTCCATTTGGGATTTTTTTTTTTATCATAAAACAATCCTTTTTATTTCCTTTATCTCATCTGCAGTGATATATTCAGGATTGTTTGTTGTCCAAAAATTGTCTTCATCTTCAATCTTAAAGGAAAAATCTCATGGGTCTAGCAGTCTCACTACCAGCTATTTTATTTGGGCATCATAAAAATTGTATTTCTTCCATCCTTCATTGATTCTATTGCAAAGTTATATCTCAATTAATTGATTCTCTTTGTGCTTAACCTGTTGTTAAACCCAAGTATTGATTTCTGAGTTTTAAATATTGTGTTTTTTTCAGTTCTAGAACTTCCATTTTATTTTTTATGTCTTCCAATTATATGCTAAAATCTCCAAACTCATCCGTTACCTCTTCAACATATTAACCATGATTATTTTAAAGGCTGTGTTTGATAATTACTTTATCAGGAGCTTCATGAGTATGTTTCTGTTGTCAATGGCTTTTCATTTATTTTTGTTCTTCTTCTCTAACTACTTGTGTGTCTGTTTTAATGAGTGTCAAGCATTATAATCTGAAATAATATGAGGCTTCAAATGATGATAACATAATGCTCAAGAGAATATTACATTTGCCTCTGGTAGACTGGGAGCATCTTCATCCAATGTAAGGACTTAAAATGATTGAAAGGTGGGATTCAACCCATACACAGCTGAACTAGTTTGATTGCACCCTTTCTCCAAGAGTGTAACCCTTGAGAATCCCAACCAAAAGTGGGAAATTTAATGTGCCCTGTTTTGGAATGGCTAGACTTGAATTTTGTCCTCCAACTTTGTAACAGTTTCTCAGCTACTCAATTATATCACCAAAAATCTACAAAAAAAATTTTAGAGCAAAAGCAGCCCTGAATACTGGGTACACTTCTCGTCTTCCAGAATTAGATTCTCATTCTTCACTGCCTTATTGGTTTCCATCCCTTCAAGTAAATATTCCACAACTTTTGTCATTATTCTCAGTAAGAAAGCTGGAAAACATTTACTAATTGGCCATGACTGGAAGCATAAATCTACCCCCAAGTTTATTACTAAAGCCATGGGAAAATAAGTTCTAATTAAAATTTCTATAGAGATTGGAGAGAAAACAAAAACACAAAGACAACACAGGGTAGATATTTTCCAGATTCAGAAACTTAGCCTTAAAATTCTACATACAGATTCTAAACTAGAAAAGTAAATTCTATTGAAAATATCCATGATTGAGTAGACTTGTAATGCTTCATTTTCATCTTATATACATCATCAACCTGCGTATGACAGATTTTAAAAAAGAAAATGGTATAAAATTAAGTTTATGCAAATACTTTAAAACTCAGTTGCATACAAATTAGAGATAAAGAAATTAGTGTAAATTACAAGGATTTTTAAGCTCTTATGCTCAGAAATAAAATTTATTTACCTTTGCACCAAGAAAACTCTACAGTTATGTATTTTTATTTGATTTAAACTTCACACAAATTTTAAACATTAGTCTTACCTTTTCTCTATTATTTTAAAAGCTTAAGAGGGCAATATAACCATATAATGAGTAAAATTTTGGAGAAAATAATCTATAATGCCACCATTTAAGTAACATGTTTATTTTTGATCGTGTAGTATTCATCCACAGGTATGATGATTTTTTATATAGTTGCAATCAGGTACATAATAAATTAAGTTCTTTTTTAAAATAAAACTTGTAATACAATGAAATATCTCATTAAATTTCTACTTGTTTTGCATAGTGATTATTTGAATGATTGCATTAAAATCCCAATGTTTCACTAGTTTCTAATTGTTTTGTTATCTCAAAACCTACTCTAGGGAAATCTATAATGCACTGTAGTTTAATATTCAAGAACATATCAATTTGGAGATAGATCTGGATTTGAACAAGAACTCTTCAACTTACCACATCATTATTTATCTCCCTGATTCTGAATTTCTGCATCTATAAAATAGGATAATCATAAAACCTATATGAAAAGACTGTTGTGAGAATTAGTGTTAATTCTGGTAAAACCCTAAACATGGTCTGGCATATAAAAAAGTACTCAATAAATAAATATTTATTGAGTTTAACAATCTCATGCAATCACAGATAATTATAACTTTGAACTATTGAACAAAATGTTGCATACATACAACTAAAAAGCAAGGAGCACTAATTTTGATATTGGAATGATGAGTTTAAATCATGGTCCACTACAGGCTGGAAAGTTACATAACTTTTCTAATCCTTAGTTGTCCTTTCTAGAGATTAGAAAGAGGGAAACTGATACAAAATCTGTAAAAACCACTAATATTGTTGTTAACACATTAAATTAAATGTTGAATTACTTTCTCTATTCTTTTTCTACTGTTAAATTCATGAAGCATGATTAGCCTCCATGAACATTATCCTGTCTCTCTAACCCTTCTTCAGGAACTCAGCAGAGAGGTTAGAAACCCTTCTCTTGGCAATTGTAATGTTTAAAAATACAATTGTTGTTAAAAAAAAATAAGTACATGATATGCCAGGTCTTGGGTATAAACGTTTCCAGGAAAAAGGGACTATTATCAATTTGGATGATGTTGGCCCTTTTGTGATGGTCAGAAGCTGATATAATAAGAGTCAAATAAAAGAAACTTTGCTCCCTCCCTGAAGCACTGCAAAGTCCCAGAGCAGGGACTTCGTTGCATATAGAACAGGTTAAATTTGGGCCTCTGACACTCGTTAGTTGCCTAAACTTGAGGAAGTTACTTAATCAGTCTGGGCCTCAGTTTATCTATCTGTAAAAGTGGAATAATAACACCAACCCTTAGAATCTCGTGAGGGCTAAATGAAACCAGGCACATAAGACAGCCACTCATAACTACTTGAGAAAGTCAGTCTTGTCTTGTTAGTTATTTTAATTAGTTATCAGATATAGCTATTAGGAGAACCAAAATATCTGCATATATTTTATCCATTTGTTCTTGTTAAGAACTTTTACAAATTAAAAAAAAAAAAGTTTTATCTGAAAACCCAGTAGGATTCTACTCACTAGGGCCTATGGCTAAAGCTGAAAGCACTTACCCAAAAGGCTATAGCTTTTCACTCCAACATTAACTCATCTTTGGCACTTTCATATCATTCAAATCCTTTCTACATCCCAGTTCCAATAACGGAACCAAATTCTAACCATGTAATTTGCATAGCATATGAGACGTTTACTTTATATGCTTTTGTTGCAAATATCAATTGTACCTAGAAATGCAATACAGCAACACAGGAAAAAATCTTTTCAATTGATTTTTCTACATGTTCTCCACACCATCAAAATATAATGTATAAATTTGACCTTTCAAACATTATAGCAATAATAGAACATCCCATAAAGATAACTGAATAGCTCTTTGGTCTCGGCAATTTCAAAGCTATTTTAATCTTTGGATAAGAGAAAGGGATATTTTTATTGCAATTAAGTATGTTATAAAAAAATGATGGCATTCCATAGTAAATTGCCACCTTTCAGAAAATTGTGTTTTTCTCCCAAGGTTCATTTCAATAATAATCTAAGGACTGTCAGTTCTGAAGGATAAAAGAAACATATTTATTATATAGTGAAGAAAATAAGATTTTCATATTTGTTCTTTATGTTTTGTCTTATCATGTTTTATTCTTTAAAAGGATGGAGCTTATTTTTGCAGAATTTTAACCTAAATTGCCTTACTTATAAGTAGGAAATGCTCTTTAGCATCTCTGTCTTCTCCATGTTACCTTGAATGGTTGGGAGCTCAAGTGTTTGTAAGAGCGAGATTCAAAAGTGTGTGGAGGCAGTGAGAGGGATAAATAAAAGGAATGGGAAAGGGGAAAAGAAAAAATAAGGAAAGAAACAACTGGAATAATTTTTCTAAAAAGACTGGTTCCTAGGGATTTCTGTCTGTTCAGGCTGTTATAACAAAATGCCATAGACCAGATGGCTGGTAAACAGCAGGAATGTAATGCTTATAGTTTTGGAGGCTGGGTGTACAAGATCAGGGTATCAGTTTTGTCAGATTCTACTGAGGACCCTCTTCCAGGTTGCAGGCTGTCAACTTTTTGTATACTTACGTGGTGGAAGGGGCAAAGCCTCTCTCTGGGCCTCTTTAATAGGGAACTAATTGTAAGGTTCAAGGGGCAGGAAACGGAAGTTGGAGACCAAGACATGTTAAAGGGGAAGTTTATTCCGCAATAATGAGCAAGATTCATTATGGAGGAGGTAGAGAAACCAGGATTAGAGGAGGGGGAGGAGAAGAAGGAGGGACCCAACCAGGCTGCCCCCGCAGATGGAGAGATGGAGAGAGAACAGCAACAATGGAGAGGTGGAAACACCTTTTGAGAGGAGGAACAGGAAGGGGTTGGACCCAGGGCAGAACGGGAAGAGGTGGGCCCCAGGACACTTGGCACGCGCTGATTGGTGGTTCAATGTCTCCGGGATGTCCCGGTGCAGACGCGGGTTACATCATAACTCCGCCCACCAGTTGGGGGAAGAGAGGATCTGTCACTAATCTCATTCATGAGACCTCCATCTTCATGACCTAATCACCTCCCAAAAGCCTCATCTCCAAATACCATCACCTTCGGAGTTAGCATCAGCATATGAATCTGAGAGGACACATTCAGACAATAGCACTGAAGTAAAACAAAATATATGTATGTGCACATAGGGTTAAAATGAATGTTTTTCCTAACTTTACAAAAATGTATTTATTTCTATTCATTTAATTCACTTATTTAAGTTAATTCAGAGTCTCTAAAAAAAACTAACATTCAGGAAAATCTTATTAGATTAGAACAATAGTAAAAAATGACCAAAGTAAAATTTAAAAGAAATTGATCAAACATCCTACACTTGGATTCAAAATAGCATTTGAAATTATGAGTAAGGGACAATTGTTTATAAAAAAAATTTTATCTGCAAGATTAATGTGAATGTCAGAAACATATACATTGCAACATTAAGGTTAAATTAATAGAAAAAGAGTCTATTTTCCCTATAGACTACATGGATCAAGCCACATCAGCACATTGATATCAACATCAAGAAACTAAGGTACATTTTTGGCAATGAGCATTCAAAATATTGAAAGCATCGCAGTTTACATTTAATTTATGTGAGAAAATTATAAAGGAACTGGGCTACTTGGCTCCTCATGTGAATAAGAGAGAAGATATTCCATGTCCCATGCCGGACAACAGACCAAGAGAAAGAATGCAAATTAGAGGAATGAATGTTTTGTTCAAAATAAGGTAAATGTTCTAGCAATTGGTTCTATCACATTCCTTTGAGAGTTTGTGAATTGGTCATTACCAAACATTTTCACACACACACACACACAAAATGTGAATGACTACCCGTCATTGTTTTATTGTTTCAGATGCAGTTTGTTTACACAATATAATCCCCATCCTTCACACTCAGTTTCCAAAGCTCTCCTTTCCAGCCAGTTTCTGATTAGATGATGGCACTGAGACTTGTTCACGCTGGATATGGAAAGCAGGAGAGGAGACTCGGTTAATCTCTGACCACAGATTTAAGTGAACATGGAATTTTACCTGTGCTTACATTGCAGGTAGCTGAGATTATTGGCAGCTCCGTCCTGCATCTACCAAATGCGCTAGATGTCCTCTGGAGAATCCCCCACTTCTGGCTAGCTTCCAGCCGTATTCCCTGCATTATGCCTTAAATTCCCTGTATTAAAACCTCTTCCTACTCAGGTAGCACATTGATCTCCATTTTCCTGACTAATCCACGACTGAATAGGTGATAGATCACTAGAACGCTACAAAACACACTGTGATAGCTATAGATAGGTGGGTAAGTAAGTAGATAGATCATAAATAAGATAGATGATAGATAGATAGATAGATAGATAGATAGATAGATAGATAGATAGATAGATAGATGATAGATAGATTATGTATATATATTTATTGAAATATTATCTATAATAATAAAAGCATAATATGCTAATTAGACCGGACAGCCAAACGACCTTCCAGACAAAGCCACGGTGGTGGGGGCTGAGGCAGAGGTGGTTAGGGGCGATCAGGCAGGAAGGCGAGTGGTTAGGGACATCAGGCAGGCAGGCAGAGGGGTTAGTTGCGATCAGGCAGGCAGACAGGCGAGCAGTTAGGAGCCAGTGGTCCCAGATTGAGAGAGGGATGTCCAACTGCCAGTTTAGGCCTAAACCGGCAGTCAGACATCCCCCGAGGGGTCCTGGATTGGGAGAGGGTGCAGGCTGGGCTGAAGGACCCTCCTCCACCCCCCCAACCCCCTCCACCCCCCACACAAATTTCATGCATCAGGCCTCTAGTATATATCATACCTAATAAAATGGTAATATGCAAATTACCATCACTCCGCTATGCCCACGATTGGGCCAGCTGGAGGCGTGGGGCGGGACTCAGGGTGGCCGATTGGCTGGCGGTAGAAGCGGGGGGCGGGGACTCGCGAGTCCCCGACACCCGCTCCTCCCGCCGGCTTAAACGGCCGGCGCTGCGGAAGACGCTGGTGGCGGAACTCGGGGTGGCCGATTGCGTGGCTGCTGGCACTAGTTTTCCGCCAGCAGCAGTTTTCCTCTGGCCACCCGCCCAATCGGAGCACCTCCCGATCGGAGTTCCTCTCGGGGTGGCCGATCGTGCTGGTGGGAGGCGCTCTGATCAGCGGGTGGCCAGAGGAAAACTGCTGCTGGTGGATAACTGGTGCCGGCAGTCAGGTGAAGGAAAAGTCTATTGCACGAAACTTCGTGCAACGGGCTCCTAGTATATTATAATAAAATGGTTGAGTAAGTATTAGTTTCTCTTTATATATTTAACTCAAGAACAAACATGCCATTATGCAAAAATTGTATAGTTTTAAACATGTAATAAATCTCATGTGATTAATACACTGGTTCAGAGAGGCAAATTTTATATGTAATTGCTGATTATTCTTAAAAAGTAAAATACTGACTTCTTTTGAACTCTTAGTAACAGCAATAAATCATGTCACTAGTTCTACTCACACCTTTAATTGTCTGAAAAACTAAACATGTCAGATTGTATTCAATGTACTTTTTCCTTCGAAGTTTTATTTTATTTATGAGTTTTTATTTCAGTCTGAATTAAGGAAGGAGGGTAAAGCCGAGTATATAATTGAGAAGATCTTCAAGTTGAATAATCATGAGAGTAACCTATACAAACTTGCAATGTGGGAAGAAGACACTTTTCTAGTTTCATTTTGGAAAGTGATTTGTAGGAGGTTGAACTTCAGAATGATTCCTACTCTTAAGGGACAACTTGTAAATCCCAGATCGGAAGTCTGGAAAAGACCCAAGGTGGGGAAGTGAGTACCTAGGACTTGTGGGGTTAGAACTGAGACCTACAAAGAGACTGGGCTGGGAAATACAGACAAGCAAGAGAAATGGTTCAGAAACTCAGGGAAGTGACAGGAGTGAGAAGCTAAAATGTAACTCATTGAGCAATGAAAAATAATAATAATAAAATAATTGAAGATATTTTTAAAACATGGAAAAACCACAGTCAAAAAAAAGGTGACAATTATACATTGGACAAAGACTTTCAGATCAATAAGAGAAGTAAAGTTGCAGCTTAAGCTTGGGAATAAACATTACAAATTTTCCCACAACATATAGTTTGTCTTTGCCCTGCCTCCCCGTCACACATACACACACACACACACACACACACACACACACACACACACACACACGATATAATGTGTTATTGTGTCAAAGAGTATAATGTTAAAGATATGATAATTGATAATAATGTCACATGTATAAGCTCATTTTTTGGTATGTGGTTTTTGAATTTCATTAATGCTTTAACTGTTTCCCTTTCATAATCTTAATCACCTTTATCTTTATGTACATGTCTTATGTCCTTTACTTTTACTTTTGGAGGACGGGACACACTTTTGTGCAAAATTAAGAAATTATTGAAAGAACCTAGAGTCCTTTATTTTTTTGCATCTCCCTCCATAATGACTAAAACAACTTATTCTTCACTAATTCTTCATCTTACTAATTCTTCATCTTACTCATTCTTTGGGTTTAAATCGTAATATATCTAAAAAGTACTTCCTATAAACATATTTTCCTTGCCCTCACATGAAATATCCACAGATTTATTTAATAATACTTATAAGTTTATAAGGTATGACGATTTTTAACAAATTATAGCAAAAAACAGAATCTCAGTAGACATTGGTGTGAAAAAAATCATTCAATTTCTAGCTCTGCTACTTAGCGATTTATGATACTAAAACTGTTATGATGATGTGGCCCCTCGGAAGGTGTCAGTAACATTAATTGAAACATCATATGTAAAGCTCTTAGCACCATGACTGCCCCTGCTCAATTAATATTAATTATTTCCTCTTTCCCCTGAGACAAGTTTTTAAATTTCTCTAAAATCCCAGATCCCCAACTCCTCTCACCTGTGTTCACATATATCAAGTTCATAGTTTTTTGATGTATCGGGAGATTACACCAGAATGACTGTGCTGGGGGCGGGGGGTGTTGTGAGCTCCAATTATGGAATGTATCTTTGGGACTAGGGACAGAAATCTGCATTTTAACAAGCTGCCATGTGCTACTTATGCACTTGATGTTTGAGAACAATTAAACTAGACTTTCCATAACAGCTGACTACTGAAATAGTTCACCTCAAATTCTATCTAGGAAAAAAGCATAAAAAAAAACATTTTTAGAAGTTTTTAAAATGAACGTGAGGATTGATTGTAGAAAATACCACTGGGTAGACAAATAGCACATGCTGAGTAATGAGGAGAGGAAATGCCTGGCAAACCTTGGATTTTGAGGAAAGGACTAAAATAGGTTCTTAAAAATTGCGTACTAAATAGGCAGGCATAGTGCTTTCTGCACAGCTCAAGCAATGTAACAACTGCATTGTATGCAGTGAGGTGTCAGTTTTCTTTTTCATCGTTTTAACAGCGTAAGATTATAGCTATCAGACTATATTCAATTTCCAGCATCAGTGTTTGTAGTGCCTTTCATCCCCAAGCATCCCCTTTAAAATGCAGCAAATGGTGGAGGTACAGGAAAAGAGCATTGTTGTTCTCTTTATCCAAAGTTTCCAACTTACATCCTATCTCCAGTAAGATTCTGATTTTCCATAAGTGATTCTAAGTGAGACTAACCTTGGGTTTAGCAAATTGGTATATTCTAAATCTCTGGGGCACAGAGAGAGAAATTACAATCTTGATGTAAGTTAATAGCCATATTTCTAGATTTTTAAAGATTAAGATAGAAAGTATCAATAAAAATACTCTAAATTTATTTTTATTTGTTTCATTATAATGCACTTGCCTTTTTATAAGTTTGAGAACTGGTTTCCCTCTTTTTCTCTTCTCTAAATTAATTATGTACTGTTCTATTGTACAATTTATCAAGAACCAGTTGTATCACAGAAATTTGGCACTTAGTTTTCTCTTCTCAAACATCCAAAAAATGGATGCTCATTCTCTTTCTTCCTCTGAACAAGTTAAAGTGACATATTTTCCTAATAGTAAATTATAATTTTGCTCTCTGAAAGCTATGCATACTATATGAGGTACTATTTGGTAAGTTCCTACTTCAAATGCCTAAATTAAATCATAACAAACCATAGGTCCATCAGTAAAATATGCTGATTAACAATAATCCCTTCCATTTAAAAGCACATTATAAAATGCACCATTGCATTTATTTTTTCAGGTTCTGATGCAGACAAATTGACTGTCCCTCTTTTTCAACCATACAAAAATGAAAGTTATGAATGGATTAGCCCAAGGTCATATGACTGCCTAAGAGGTCTGAGTCTTAGTTTCTGAGACTCAGGCCTTCTCACTCAAAGTCTAGTAGTTTCTTGCTTTATCCAGCCTCAGGCTGGTATCTGTATCATCCCTAGGTGGTTACTGAGAATAACATGGTCCAATCTGTTTAACTCCTGGATGTAACTTTAGTGAACATATAAAGAAATGAAGTAAATATTACATGGTAGACATAGTTAAACTATTTAAAGTGAGGGCCAATCAGATATTTGACCCCAAAAGTACAGTTGAACTGTTAGCAGCTTTGAGTAGGGACCACATCGTAGAAATAGATAGCCACTGAATATAAACTCTATCTTGCCCCTAATTCCACATTTTGTTGATGGAGAAACACAGAACCAAAAGTTCATCTAACCCAGTTGTGCATCTAGTCTTCTGATCTGACAGGTCCCGAGGACCCTGGCCACAGGACCTCTGCACAGTGCTCCAAACTAAGGGTTGACTTCCCTGCATATGTTGTAGCAGCAGGCCTTAAATGAATCTAACTTATCATAATTGTCTGACAGTCTGTTTAGAATGCAAACTTGGTGGCCAGCATTTCTTTTATATCAGAGATTAAAAACAACATTGCCTTGTAAAGAGAATACAGGGTTTGAATTCACACAGGCAGGATCCAAAACCCTGCTTAGTCACTTTCCATCTGGGTGGTCTTGAGCAAGTTAAATGTCACCAAGACTCAGATTCTTCAACATTAAAACAGAGATAACAATAACATTTTTGTAGGAAGGCCAGATATCTATTCTATATAAAATTTGTCACATTTACTGGGAGGATTTTAAGTTAATTAAATATTTAATTATTTATCTGTGGAAAGAGCACTGTTATAGTACAGGTGAAGATAAAACTTCTACCCTGGCTTTGCTACGAACTGGCCACTTACCCTTAAATGAATCACTTTCTCTCTTTGGGTCTCATTATTAAAATGAAGTGGTTTCTTTTTCTGACTATGCAGCTATTATTATTATTATTAAATGACTTACTTCTAAGTTGCCAGAATTTAGTTCCATAATCTTTTATTCCCCTCACACAGAGATTTTCAAGCACTGGCTCTCAGTTATTCAGAAATAAGTGCTCTATAAAATTAGCTATATTCCTAGCTACCAGCTCTGTATAGAGTTTTACATTTGAATACCATAATCTTTTATGTCAACTCAGCTGGCAACTGAATAAACAATTTATGGCCTAAATGGTATGAAAAATCATTTAATCTGAGAATTATTGGTTGGAAGAATAAGATATCCTCCAAGTTCATCAGAGTAGGTGCTGCCTGTGTTTTCCTATGAGATTCTGCCACAACTGTTGTTGTGAATAAGGCTTATAGAGATGAATTATTATTTAGTTCAATATAGCTTAAGACATCCAAATGGGGGAGATTTAAACAAAATACAAAGCTGCTGTATTATCTGGTAATTTTAAAGTCAATAATGTTTTAAGGGAAGTGTCTGTTGAACAGAATGAATTATAACTTGGCTTATTTTTCCCTTTGTTTTTGCCAAGTAGAAGATCTGTGTTAGCTGCCGTGAAAGAACAAGTAGACAAGGTCAGCACCAGCTGCTGTCCAGGAAATTACCTGGGGGGGATGAGAGGGGGAGGATGGAGGGGTGGAGGAGGTGGAGCCATCAAGATCTGTCCATAGACAGACACAAATTTAGAAAGAAAACAGAGCACGAATATTGCTGAAAGGACTGTTACATTAGGATACAAAGCAACAATAACTGAAGGATAAACAGCAGTACCACCCACTAGAGTTGCATTTGGCCCAGAGAGGCAGTTAGTAGAAAACAGGCCTTTTGGGATCCAGGCTCTGGTCTCCGAGCAGCCCAACCAATCCATCCGCCCCAGGTGTGTGTGTGTGTGTGTGTGTGTGTGTGTGTGTGTGTGTGTGTGTGTGTGTGTGTGTGTGTGTGTGTGTGTTTCTGTGCACCTGTAAATTTTCATCCAGTAAGATCTTGGCGAGATTTTTAGGTAGGATATGTAATGGTATGGTATGTAAAAAAGCAAATGTCTTTTTACTATTTTACTAGTTGGAGTTGCATATGAGTTCCGTTACTTAAAGCATTCAAAACACACTGAATCCTAGAATCATAGGGTACTGAATAAACTCTATTTCTTCACAAACATGTACAGACTATTTTGAAATATTATATTTTCAAATATACTCCTAGTTTGTTTTGTTATGTTATGTTTTCACTAAAGTCAATATCAGAGAAACTACAGAACAAAATCGTTTTATTATTGTAAGAATCACTTAGAGGAAAGAGATACAAATTTTTGTGATTAAAAACAAGATAAAGTATAGTAATGAATAGATTAGAAAGACAAGTTGGAAATCCCCTTTACAAAGTAAATATTCAAAAGTGTGATATTTTTTAAAATGCAAAACATATCAATCAAATCTTTCCCATTACTTTTCAACAGTAGGTGAATTACAATGTCTTGCAATTGTTTTAATTGTAATTTTCCATAATGGAAGAATAACAGTCAGGAGCATTCATTTGATGGACTGCAATTTATATAAACAATACATTAATCTAATATGCATTTTCTTGCAGATCAATCACATAGACTTAACTGACTTTAAGCTCTTAATAGTGTCATCTGGCAAAGTTGGCCCAAGTTACCATTTAGAGATATAATAATATAGCTATATTTTTAAGAACTTCAAAGATGGAATAAAGCACCAAGTACAGGAAATGCTTGTTTGCCAAGAACAGAAATAAGTCATTTTATGTCCACCACAAGCACACCTTTGCTATATTACAAGTTTCACATTCAGCCAAGGTCAAAGCACATATTCCCACATCACCTTTGGAAACTGTAGCAAGGCTTGGTATAAATTTACCTTTATTTTATGACCAGGTACTTTGTCATTCCTCTTGGAAAAAAAAAAGAAATGGTTTTTGGAGGTTGATTCTATGCTGTGGTACAATTTTAACCCTTTCTAGAACCTCACCAAGGACAGTGAGCAAGCACAGTGCCATTTGTGAAGTAAATGTTCCTGTATTTGTACAGCACAACTATCATTGTTGGGCATTATGATATCCAACATCTATTTCTACTTACTAAGAAGAAACATAGAAATTGAAAACAATGTATAGTGCAATGAAAGGAAGAAAAGAAGGAAAAAAAGGAGGGAGGAGAGAAATTATAAAACAGATCCTAAATAATAAGTTAAGAATTTAAAGTTATCTGAGTGTTATGAAATGAATTGTGCCCCCCCCCCTTGAATTCAGTATTGATAGTCTAAGCCCTAGTACCTACAAATGTAACTTTATTTGGAGATAGGGTCTTTAAAACAGCAATTAAGTTAAAATGAGGTCATTAGGGTAGGCCCTAATCCTATATAATAAAGATGTAATATGCAAATGGTCAGTATGCCGTGAAGCGTAACAACCGCCCGAGTAACAACCAGATCATGGATCAGCAGGAGGGTGGGGCAGCAAGCTACAAGCGGGTGGCAGAGAGCTATAGGAGCGGGCAGGGCAGCAAGCTATGAGGGGGGCAGGGGAGCAGAGGGAGCTACGGGAGGGCAGGGCAGTGGGCAGAGAGCTACAGGAGGGCAGCAGCGAGCTACTCGCTACAAGTGGGCGGCGGAGAGCTACAGGAGGGGTCAAGGCAGCAAGCTATGGGGGGTGTGGAGGGGGGGAGAAGTGGGGGAAGCTACAGGAGGGTGGGGCAGTGGGCAGAGAGCTACTGGAGGGCAGCATCAAGCTATTGGCGAGCTACTGGCGCACGGATTCACATGCAGGACTACTAGCCCAATATAATGTGTCTTTATAAAAAGAGATTAGGACACAGATATACAGGGAAGACCATGTAGAAACAGATAGAGAAGTCCATCTAAAAGCCAAGAAGAGAGAACTCAGAAGAAATGAAATCTGCCAATACTTTGATCTCAGACGTCTACCCTCAAAAATAGTTGGAAAATAAATTTTTGTTGGTTAAGCCACATCCAGTCTGTGACACATTGTTATGGTATCCCTATCAAACTAATACACTGGGCAATAAAAAGTATATTGAGTATCAACTTAATAGATGTGTTTAATTACAAGAAGACACTAAATGGATAACTTTCACTAAATTTATTGGGTGTACATAATTAAATGAAATGGAAAGAGAAAATAATTGAACTTTCTAGTCATTTTGTTAAGTAGACTGCTAATTATGATTAATTAGACTAAAATATTCATCATAATTTTTCATTAATAAAAGTTTTGATATCAACTTTATAGTAAAAAAATTACCATCATTCAAAATCAATCAGGTGGTATCAGTGAACAAATTAATTGACAATGTTTTCACTCTTGATATTGCATTCAGATGGGCAATCCAAATTAGTTCCAGCTTCAAATTCAGATGATACATCATCTTTACATTCAGGGAACTGCTGTTCCATGGACCAGCATCTTTGGCATCACCCAGGAGCTAGTGAAAAATTCAAATTCTAGGTAATTTCTCAGGTAATTAGAACAGGTAATATGTCAGATCTTTAAATAAGAACTTCTGGAATGGGGCCCAAAAATCTGTATCTTAACAAGCCCTCCAAATGATTTTATAAACACTAAATTTTGAGAAGCAATGTTCTAGAGCAGCAGTTTTAAACCTGGTTGCATGTAAATATCACCTGAAGGAGAATTTAAAATAATATCTTGGCCCGAATCCCATCTCAAAGATTCTAATTTTGTTGGCATATGTAGAGACCAAGCAGTGCTATTTCAGGCCGCCCTTGCTTTGTGAGCAGATTTCAGTTATCACAGTTTAGTTCAATAGCACAAGTCCCCCAAAACACTGTTGAAATGTCAGTTGTGATGGCATATTAACTGCCAGTAATTGCATAAAGTGCTAACTTTACTTCTTCAGTTGGCAAATCCTTATGTAAATAACAAATGTGCTTTGGGATCCATGACCAATCACATCACTTTCTTTAAAGCATGTCTGTGATTAGTCACCACATCTGTTGTTCAGTGCACACATAGAAAGCAAGTGTGTCTCACAGTGATTGGCCCATGAGATCTATAATAATAAAAGCATAATATACTAATTAGACCGGATAGCCAAACGACCTTCCGGACATCATTCCAGACGTCCTTCTGGATGAAGCTGCCACAGCAGGGGCCAAGGCAGAGGCAGTTAGGGGCAATAAGGCAGGCAGGTGAGCAGTTAGGGGCAATCAGGCAGGCAGGCTAAGTGGTAAAGGGTGATCAGGCAGGCAGGCAAGCGGTTAGGGGCAATCAGGCAGGCAGGCAAGCAGTTAAGGGCAATTAAGCAGGCAGGCAGAGTGGTTAGGGGTGATGAGGCAGGCAGGAAAGCAGTTAGGGGTGATCAGGCAGGCAGGTGAGTGGTTAGGGGTGATCAGGCAAGCATACAGAGGCGGTTAGGGGTGATGAGGCAGGCAGGCAAGCAGTTAGGGGCGATCAGGCAGGGAGGTGAGTGGTTAGGGGCAATCAGGCAGGCAGGCGAGCAGTTATAGGCGATCAGGCCAGCAGGCAAAGGGGTTAGCGGCAATGAGGCAGGCAGGCAGAGTGGTTTGGGGCAATCAGATAGGCAGGCGAGTGGTTGGGGGTGATCAGGCAGGCAGGCAAGCAGTTAGGGGCGATCAGGCAGGCGAATGGTTAGGGGCGATCAAGCAGGCAGGCAAATGGTTAGGGACGATCAGATAGGCAGGCAAATGGTTAGGGGTGATCAGGCAGGCAGGCGAGCATTTAGGGGTGATCAAGTCGGCAGGCAGAGTGGTTAGGGGCAATGAGGCAGATAGGCAGAGTGGTTTGGGGTGATCAGGCAGGCGAGCGGTTAGGAGTCAGTTGTCCCGGATTGCGAGAGTGATGTCTGACTGCCGGTTTAGGCCTGATCCCTGTGGTGCAGGCTGGGCTGAGGACCCGCCCCCCTGTATGAATTTTATACACCAGGCCTCTAGTCCTACCTAATAAAATGGTAATATGTAAATTACCATCACTCCGCTACATCCACGATTGTGCCAGCGGGAGGCGCAGGGGGTGGGACTCGGGGTGGCCGGGGTAGCCGATTGGGCTCCGGCTCGGCGGAGGCTTCTGAAAGGCCTGGTGCCCCAGCAGACAGGCACCCAGCTCCCCCACGATCGAAAGCAAAAGCGTGTAGGGGACCCTACACGTGCATGATTCAATCATGCACTGGGCCTCTAGTATATTATAAAAATAGATAAAGCAAAAAGGAAAGTTTCCAACAAAGATAAAAGAACACCAAAAAAAGGAAAGGTGATTATGCTGGAAGTGATATGCAAATAAAATGTAAATGGAATTATAAAAAGAAATAGCTGCCCTGGCCAGGTAACTCGGTTGGTTGGAACGTCCCCCCCAGAGCCAAGGCTGCATATTGATCCCTGGTCAGGGTACATGCAGGAGACAACCAATGAATACAGGGGTAGGTGGAACAACAAATCAATTCTTCTCTCTCTCTCTAAAAATCAATCAATAAAATTTTTATTAACAAAAAGAAATAGCTGACCTTGGGAAGGTTGACATAGCTGCTGTTCAATAGTCTCTAGATAGGAAGCCAGAGGAATTTAGTGAAGGCAAATTTGCCAGAATAAATGAGAAAAGTGGTAGTAAAAAAAAAAAAAAAAAAGGATGAAGATGTCCCTGAGGAAATGACATTGGCAAAAATTTCCCATTAAAAGAACTCTTGAAGATATTTCACAATAGTGAAAGCCCAAGGGATAAAATGTTGGAAGCTGATCTAAACTCAGAAAGAAGTATGAAAATTTGCCAAAGCAGAAAAAATGCATACTCTATATCATGTTACACGGCAAGAAAGCAAGCACTGTTCAAATTACTTCTAATAAATTTTCTGCAAAGAAAGAAAAAGTATTCTCAATATTTTTAACATTTTAAATTCATTTCATTAATAAATATTAGTTTTACTTTTAAAAATTTTACTTGACATTAAAAAGACATTAAGAGATGTGTGTGTTTTTTAATATTTGACACAAATCTTGAAAGATCATGGAGCAATAGTAAGTTTTCTAATGATTACTGAGATCACTTTGCATGATTTCAGATTGTGTGATGACTCTACAGTCTAGCGCTACTGTGCAAAGTGGGACCTGCCTGTATTCAGAAACTCCTCAGGTGTCTCCAAAGCTTTGATAGAACTGAGAGCCATTGATCAAGCAACTGCTCTCAAAATGTGGTTTTTAGCATTAGCATAGATATTTATCGCTTATAATTTATAAGAACTGTAGTATCTTGATTTCCACCCAGCTGGAGGTGAAGCCTAGTAATTTGGGTTTTACTTAACAAGCTTTCCAGGGGATCATGATTCTACTTCATGCCTAGCCCAGCTGTTGTGTCTCAGTGGTTGAGCATTGACCTATGAACCAGGAGGTTATGGTTCCATTCCTGGTAAGGGCACATGCCTGAATCCTGGCCTTCTTCCTTGGTGAGGGGCATGCAGGAAGCAGCCTATCAATGATTCTCTCTCATCATTGATGTTTCTTTCTCTCCCTCTCCCTTCCTCTCTGAAATCAATAAAAGCAATAAAAATATATTAGAAAGGAAGGAAGGGAGGGAGGGAGAAAGGAAGAGAGAGAGGGAGGGAGAAAGGAAGAGAGAGAGGGAGGGAGAAAGGAAGAGAGAGAGGGAGAGAGGGAGGGAAGGAAGGGAGGGAGAGAAGGGAGGAAGGAAGGAAGGAAGGAAGGAAGGAAGGAAGGAAGGAAGGAAGGAAGGAAGGAAGGAAGGAAGGAAGGAAGACCACTGACCTAGAGAACAGAGAAATTACCTTACTAAAACTTCAACATGTGGAAGCTAATCTAACTCAGGACTCTGGAAATCATTTTATCTAGTCTAAGCCTCGAACAAGACACTCAGCAGCCACTGCGCTCAACAGCCACTGTTTCCATTGCCTTGCTGTTACTCAGAAAGTAAAGAGAAAAGTAGCTGCCAGAAGAAATCCAAAATTTCTTCGACACCTCTTTTTAAGAAACTTTACAAAACATTGAAAGGAGAAGTTTGGATATAAGTTTTAAAATTAAAAGCAAAGACAAATCTAGGAAAGATATGGCTTCCTAGTAGGAATGCAAGTTGTTGAGGTTCGATAACTACGCTTAGTAAAAATTGTTTCCTGATTCAATTAAACTGAAGGGTTTAATGTAGATACTAGTAAGAGAGAATTTTCCACAGATGATTTACTAATCTAGCAGGCTTTCATTCAACAGTTCATGAATCAGGCAGCATCCAATCTAGCAAAGAGAAAAAATCTGAGAGATGTTTATAGACTAAATTAGGCAGTAACAAGGAAGTTATACTGAACATTTGCTGATTGGCTAAAGCGGGGTTATTTTCCTTGTATGGAGCTGGAGTAGGTAACTGGTGCTGAGCAGGCAAGAGCTGATTGGTTGACTTGGGTCTTCCTTTTCTGGAAGAGCAAAACAGAAAGTAACCTAAATTTTGGTTTCCTGACATGAGGCTGAGCATGAGTGATGCCTTGTTGGGTATAATCTGATTACCTTAATACACGTAAAAAATACACATTTCAAATTAATGAAATGTAATATTAAAATTTGTTTTCCTAGACACAAACAAAAGAAAAATGTTTCATTGGCATCAGACACTTACTACATATTGAAAAAGAAAAGTTGGCTAGGTTATGTGTATGATTCATGTTAGAGCGAATGAAAACTGTAATTATTGCTACAGCTTTGACCAGAATTTACAAATAGAATTTCTTTTAAGAACATCAGCCCAGGCTTTTCAAGATTGTTACTTTAGTCATAAGCATAAAACTTGTATGCGCTTATGGACTGCATTTGAATTTTCAAGTAGACAATTGCTTATACAAAGTGAGGAATTTTTCTTCATCTCCCTTACCCCTTCTGGCTTGCTTAGAAAAAGTATAGCACTTTCTGAAGTGTCTATTGTTCCTCTATATTAAGTTGTCCATATCAAAAAGTAGAGAATGAGTAATTGGAAAACTAATAACTGTATTTTTTATTGAGAAAACTACTTAAAATTGTATTTGAGCTACTCTTAAGTTCATGATAGTCCCATAAAATTAGACCTATTGAGTATATTTTTCTGCTTTGAAACAAAAAATTTTATAGTCTAGTTTTGTTTCCTGATGGTTTGATGCAGGAAGAAAATTTGCTTATAAATAATTGGCACAGCCCAGCCTGTATGGTTCAGTGCTTGAGGGTTGGCCTATGAACCAGGAGCTCACGGTTCAATTTCCTGTTCAGGGCACACATCTGAGTTGTTGGCCCCATCCCCAGTGTGGGGCATGCAGGCAGCCAATCAGTGATTCTTATCATTGAGGTTTTTATCTCTCTCTCCCTCTCCCTTCCTCTCTGAAATCAATAAAAATTTATATATCTTAAAAAATAAATAAATAATTGGCACAGAATACTGCTCACTAGCTTAAGTTTTTTTAAAACTAGCATAAAAATAGAAACAATCATTCAATTTTAAAATAACACAGTTATTTTCTTATTCATTATAAGCAAAAAATAAACATATAGAAAAACATACAAAGACTTTACCTCCTATCCAAGATCGAGTGCCCTGTCCTGAAATAACTTAAAATCAGGCTACAATGTACAAAATAATGGTTTTCTGCTTTACATCTGGCAGCACAACAATGTTCCCTAAGATGGGAAAGCAGAGAAGAGCCCTGTGATCCCCCAGCTCACTGCTTGGAGAGTTCCAGGCTATAGTAAAGGTATACTGTAAAAAGTCAGGTGGTGCCCAGCAGTCTCAATAATTTGAGGAGAGAAAACTGAGAGTGCAGGCTAGAGTTCACAGAACAGAACATAAGAAAAGAGAGAGCTATATAGAGGGAGTGATGGTTGGATACCGCCCGGGAACCACCCTCCTTGAACCATCAGCCTCACCCTAATAACCAGCACAGGAATGCAAGAAAACTACCTAAGCCTAGGAAAAGAGCCACCTGAAAGCTATCCTTGAAGTTTGCACAGGGAAGGAAATAGTTCATGTTCCTACAGCAGAAATAGAAAGCCTCATAAATCTAGGGACATCAGGTAAAGTACTCAGAAAAGTACTGTCTCGCTACTGGGGGGAAATGTTCTGCAAAGTCTGATTTGGTCCCTTCTGAGAAAGCATTAAGAACTAAAATTTACCAAACTATTTAACTGCAACGCAGAACAGAGCTCAAGACTATTTACAGGGATTCAAATACATCTAGTAAATAATAGTATGAAAATTCACAAAGTCTGGCATCCAACTAACAGCTACCAGCATTCAGAGAAGCGGGCCACCAATTTTTCTCCATGATGGTAAGAAAACAGCAACCAATAACACAAGTACTGAAATGGCATACATAATAGAAAAACTAGTCAAGGGCATTAAAGGAGTTATAATTATATTGTGTACATTTTAAAGGTAATAAAAGACTGAGAATTTTAAGAAGACATATGGAAGCTATAAAATGATCCAAATTGAATTTTTTAAAATATATTTTTATTGATTTCAGAAAAGAAGGGAGAAGGAGAGAGAGACAGAAACAACAATGATGAGAGAGAATCATTGATCAGCTGCTTCCTGCATGGTTGCAGGAACCGAGCCTGCAACCCAGGCATGTGCCCTGACCAGGAATCAGCTATGACCTCCTGGTTCATAGGTCAATGCTCAACCATTAAGCCACACCAGCTAGGCCCTTTAAAATTAAAAAATATAATTATCTTTAAAATATGCATGATGTTATTAACATCCTATTAGACACAGCATAAAAATATTAATTTACCTGAAGACATAGCTAAATAAACTATCCAAAGAAACACATAGACAGAAAAAAACTGAATAAATAATGAAGAACATCAATGAACTATGAAATAACTTCAAGAGGCCAAATACGCTTGATAAAAACTATAAATCCTCAAAACCAAGAAGCCCAACACATTCCAAGCACAAGAAACAAGAAGAAAATTGCACCAAGGTGCATCAAAATAAAATTGCTTAAAATCAATGGTAAAGGGGGGATCTTAAAAGCATCCAGGGAAAAGAAAAATTTTACATGTTAAGGAACATATGATTCTCAGCTGAAGGATCAACATTTTATTAAACATCATCAGCCTTTATGCAGTTTCACAAAAATATAGGAAGAAAATTGATAATTATGTAATTAGGTGAAGATAAATAAGATGGTATTGAACATCTAAATAATCTATAGATAGTTAAAATTACCACCAAAAGATGCTAGTATATTCAATATTGTCCCTGAAACATCATCTGGTAGACATGTAAAATATTATTCCATTCTCTTTCAAATGAAAAAAAAAAATGACTGAAGTTCAAAATAAGATCTAAATGTTCCAATATTTAATCATTTGCAAAATAAGGAGAAGAGATGCAAAGAAGAAAAGAAAGAAATGTAACTACCACTGAGCACCCATTATCTGCCAAAGACAATGCTGGACTCTTTACATAAGATGCTTCATTTAATCAATAGAATCAATCCAGAGCTTCATCAGCAGTTTCGAACTTAATAACATAGCTTCCGCCTGGAACATTGGTGATGTTCCAAGACCTAAAGACAAAAAAGTAACTGTTGTTTCTTTTTTCTACCGTACGTCAATGCCTAGCATAGTGCCAGATTGAATGCTCAATAATTTATTTTCCTGATGAATGCATTCACTGTCCCTTTATCCTGACATTTTTATTGCTCGCTAAGATCATTAGAGTGAGAGAGAGATGATTTGTGTCTACAGAATATTACTTTTTAGAGAAAAGATAAGTCTAAGTGGGTGGCTGTCTGGCTACATTAGTTAAAGACTCCTAAAGCCAGAAGCACTGTGGAAAGAGTCCATGTTCCAGGTCCAAATAGAAAAGAAATTTAATTTTTTTCAATACACCCACAATGTATCAGGCTCCGTGACAAATTCACATTAATCAAGCGCATAAAGACTGACCTATAAAACAGATTGTTCATGTATTAATTCAAGTGAAATAGAACTTTCAAAGGTTGAGAGTATTCTTATCAGCTGGTCAGTACCTCCAGACCACAGTAATAAAGTCTTTATGAAAAGCAGGTATAATTAGAATACTGCTTGATGAGCAAAGGCAATTAGGAAGACAATCATAATGGTTGTGATTGTCTGAGGCAGCCATCAGAAATATAAGTTCCTCTCTTTGGACAGCCCTGGAATTACTCTGATGTATCCTAACTCTTGTAGTATATACTCTGTAGACTCCATATAGAACTTTTACTTTCACAACATATTCTTATTTCTCTTTCAAAATGTTAAAATCACACAGATTAGATTATGTTGTCTTTGTACATCAATTGTATTTCAGTGATGCCTTCTGAAGTTTATACCCTAAGTATCTTGACTAAATTTCAGCAATGCCTTTCTCATTTTGATTTCATTCAGGTAAATATTTTTCCATGATATAAACTGTGTTCTAGTATGAGGGTGTTGGTGCTTATTGTTTTTGTAGATAGCTGATTTCATACATTATACATCTAACTTCCATTATCATGAAATTATGAGGTACAACTTACTATAACCAAATGTGTGTAGTACTTTTTGATAAAGCAAGATGGCTTAAAAGATCCAAGAATGTAAAAGTAGAAAATTGAGATGAATAGTTCATATGTTGAGCCATATTTTCAAATAAGCATAATCTATATATCTATTCTCAGCACACACAGTTAAGATATGAGCTATATATCACAATTTTGAATACTTTTACTAAACACTTTGAGAGAATACAGACCCAGCAATTTTTATATCAAGAATAACCAACAAACCACCATTCCTATTTATTTTGATGTTTAAAATTTTTACTTACTAACATTAGCCCATAAAAATGGAAGTTTCTGATGAGTAATTGCTATTTTCTGTGCCTTTCAAAATTTTCTTTATGTAGAAATACTAGGCCTAGTAATAAGATACATTGCTCTTTCATTAACTATGAAACTGAAATATTAAATATTGAGGTTGGGTGAAAAATATGTGCAGCATTAATTATAATTTAAATATCAATTTTTAATTGGCAATAATTTTTTTCTGAAAAAAATAATGCTTAGACTCTATCACTATAAATATTATATGGGTTGTTTGAAATATGATTATTCTAGCCACCTATGTCAGTTGAATTTTCCTTCTAATTGCCTTCCCCTTTATCCTTGCCTGAGTTGACTCCTCTAACAATCCTATAAATTCTCTGAGCTACTAAATATCATTAGAATCAATTCATGCTCTCCTTATGTTACCAGTCAGTTTCTATTGTTCACAACGAAGAGCTCTCAATAATGAAATAATGAAGTTCAGTTAATCAGAAAAATGAATCAAAATTAAGAACTTGAGTTTTGAAAAACTAGCTATACATTCTTTCAGTTTCAAATTTGTTGTTTTTCAAATTAAATTCAAGTTTAAATATAGTTATTTTATTTTAAAAATATATACTAACTGTATATGAATATATCAAAATACTGTAGTCCTATCTAATAAAGAGGGAATATGCTAATTGACCATCATGCCCTCACAAAGATAGCAGCACCCACAGCCAATAAGGAGGAAATATGCTAATTGACTGCCACGCCCTCAAAGACGGTAGTGCCCACAGTCACAAGATGGCAGTGCCCAGTCCCCTCAGCCCCGCCGGGGCAGCAGGCATACAGCACAGCCAGGCTCGCCCCCAGGCATTTCCTGCCGCTCTGCACACCTGCCTCCAGAGTCCTCCAGTCCCCTCAACCCCCTAGCCCCCCAGGGCCGGCTCGAGGTGCAGGCAAGCCTCAGATGGCAGCTGCCCAGCTGCCCAGGGCCAGCCCGAGGCACAGGCAAGCCTCAGATGTCAGCTGCCCAGCCGACACCCAAGGCGCAGGTAACCAGGGTCGGCCGAGGCTTGCACTGCTGGCAGTGGCAGTGGCAGAGGTGTGATGGAGGTGTCACCTTCCCCTGCTCGCCGAGTCGCCTCCCACCCCTTGAGGGCTCCCGGACTGTGAGAGGGGGCAGGCCAGGCTGAGGGACCCCCCCATCCAGTGCATGAATTTTCATGCACCGGGCTTTTAGTATTTCTATAAAACAGTTTCTATGTATCTTACTATTTGGTTTTGTATCTGTTTTGAGTCTTTGTTTTCTTATCTGGAAAATGAAAGAATGTAACTGAATATCTTGCTTCTTACAATTACAAAATTCTATTACTAATGTTCAGAATTAATGATAAAGTCAAACAGCTTACATACTTTATACATATTTCTATATATAATGTATATAATTCTAAGAGTATCTTTAAGTCATTGGCACATGATCTTTTTTATCTCTTGTACAAGAAGTTTGGAGAATAATGTAACACATTTTTCTGTGAATTAGGTCCCATATTTGATCACCAATTTCTTTGATAATTCCAATTTCAATCAGCATTTAATAAAATACTCCCAGAAAAAGAAAATAGACCAATTTTCAGCTGTCTTTGTCAAATTCTTAGATTTTTATAGAAACTGTCCTTAACTTGCAAAACAGTAATGACATATTAATTTAGCACTTAATATGCCAGCACAGTTTTAAAAACTTTGCATGTATTAATTTGTTTAACCTTGACAGTATAGTATTTTCATTTCCTTTCTGTGCTTGGTATGATTTCAATCTTCTTAAATCTGTTGAGGCTAGTTTTGTGTCCTAACATATGGTCTATCCTTAAGAATGTTCCAAGGTCACATAGTAAGTGGTGAAACACAAATTTTAACCTGGGCAGCCAGGCTCCCAGAGCGTTGTTCTTACCCACTTTGCAATACTCTTCTAAAAAATTAATACAAATTATTATATCATCAATCTTGAGCATTCACTGTATCAGACACTTAGGCTCTACATGTTCAACAAAGTATAACCCCCAATTTCTTCCTCAAGCACATGAAGCACATATTTTATTTTATTTTTTTTGAAACTTTTTTCTCTTCCTATCCTATCTAATAAA
The DNA here is from genome assembly GCA_025583905.1 of Ia io. Lineage (NCBI taxonomy): Eukaryota > Metazoa > Chordata > Mammalia > Chiroptera > Vespertilionidae > Ia > Ia io. The sequence goes on along the minus strand of JAJQQW010000005.1, from coordinate 73,401,538 downwards.
AGAGTAATATGCAAATTAACCATCATTCTGCTACACCCACAAGCCATGCCCACCGGCCAATCAGGAGCAAGTATGAAAATTAACCCAACAAAGATGGCTGCAGCCACGGGAAGAGCAGGAGGCTTGACTCCACTCAAGGCTACAAAGTTTCAATTATAGAAGATAAATAAATCCCAGATCCCAGGGCCTCCACTTGGGTCACTGGGGGGCGTGGCTGGTGTGCAAACCACCACAGGCCCCTTGCCCAGGCTCCCCCATGCCCCAAGGGAACCCCCACTCTGATCCAGGACACCCTTCAGGGCAAACCAGCTGGCCCCCACCCATGCACCAGGCCTCTATCCTATCTAATAAAAGAGTAATCAACACACAAGATGGCTGCCCTCATGTGGTCAAAGATGCCTACCCCCATGTAGACACAAGATGGCCACCACAAGATGGCCAGCAGGGGAGGGGAGTTGGGAGGGGCCAGGCCTGCAAGGGAGGGCAGTTGGGTTGATCAAGCCTGCAGGGGAAGGCAGTTAGGGGTGACTAGGCCGGCAGAGGAGGGAAGTTGGGGGTCACCAGGCCTGCAGGGTAGGGCAGCTGCGGGGGACCCAGGCATGCAGGGGAGAGAAGTTGAGGGGGACCAGGCCTGCAGGGGAGGGCAGTAAGGGGTGACCAGCCCTGCAAGGGAGGGCAGTTAGGGGTGACAAGGCCTGCAGGGGAGGGCAGTTAGGGGCAAACAGGCTGGCAGGGGAGCAGTTAGGCATCAATCAGGATGGCAGGGGATTGGTTAGGGGATGATCAGGCTGGCAGGCAGAAGCGGATAGGGGCAATCAGGAAGGCAGGCAGGTGAGCAGTTGGGAGCCAACAGTCCTGGTTTGTGAGAGGGATATCCGACTGCCCGTTTAGGCCCGATCCCTGCAGGCCTGGTCCCCACCCAACTGCTCTCCCCTACTGGATCGGGCCTAAATGGGAAGTCACACATCCCTCAAGGGGTCCCAGATTGGAGAGGGTGCAGGCTGGGCTGAGGGACACATACCCTGTGCACAAATTTCGTGCACTGGGCCTCTAGTAGTAAAGTAAACCTTTAAAATGATAATAGTATATTTTATACTAAGTCACCATTACTATTTTTACAACTCCTCAACCACACAGTTTTTTCACTCATGTCAATGTAATGTGATTTGCTCTCTTATACACACTTGTTTGCAGCTCCACAATTTTCCTAACACCACATTTGAAAGTTTTTTATTGCTTGCATATCTGTCCACTATCTCCTCCAAACTTAAGGAAAACTCACTGACCAATATATCCTCTCCATAGGAATAATAGTGGGAGAGACAAGGATTTTCAATTAGCTGTATGTCTCATTAAAGCATCCTTTAAATTTGTTCAGGTGCAAGAGTTTATATGCTTGTGTTTGAAAGTGTGTTTGTGTTGTGGAGAGATGTGCAGAAGGAAGAGAGGGGAGGGAGAGACGTAGAGGCCAGAAATATTATAAATTCTTTAATTTTTAAAATGATTTTATTCTACTCAATAGACCTATTAGAATTAAATACCAATATTAAAAAATAATCCACTCATTTAACAAATATCTTATGAAGTACCTAAGTACTCTATAAGTATCGTATTATGAAATCAAATTTGATTAACTACTAAGAACTTTGAATTTTTTAAAGTAAAGATATAGATATAGATATATATTATAATTATAAAATCCATTTTAAAGGCCTGATGCTTTTATCCTTAAATATCAGTTGAACCATAAAATGCTGATTTAATAATTAAACATTTAATATCTAATTAAAATCTATGCCTCTGCTTTTATTTTATTACAAGCCATTATTGTATCCATAGTTTTATATTGATTAATAGTCATGCAACATTAAGTTGCCAACCAAAAAGTCCTTACTAATCTGGTCAGTGAAATGTGCCTTTCTGAAACCCACTCACTACTCTTATCAGCCATGAAAAATCACTTCATCCCTACTACTTTTTATTCTTCACCTAAAAGTAAAATATAAACCTATCATTAGAAGATTAAGTAGTAAATATTCCCCCTATCATTTTCCAGATTCAAAATAGTACCTTTTGAAAGTTGACATTTTGTAATTTATAAATTAATTAATGGAAATATTTCCAGATGGTTTTTCTTTAACCACCACTAGTTATGGCATCATTTGCCATCCAAAATTATCCATTGAGCTGCTCAAAAGAATTTAATATCCATTGAATTGCTAACTAGTCAAAAAAGAAAATAATTTGGTTTTCAAATGTATAGGTTGAATGGAAACTCTTTTAAATCTTGTATTAGATGACAAACTTTAGGAGTCTGGAGGTATAGGATATGTCTACATATAGCAATAGCCCCACCCTCCCTCAGCTAACCTAATATTTTAAACACGAATACACTTTGGTGAGGCTATCTAACAAGAAGTTTAGTTTATGTAGAAATACCAAGTGTTTCAATTTCAACAAATATTAACTATCCAAAATTCATGTTTTGTCTTGTGAATCTGAGACTTAGAAATATGGATATAATGAAATCCATACCAGTATAAATTTGTTTACAAAAATTCTGAGGAAAATAAATTAAATACATATATTTGCTTTAGGAAATTAGAGGCACTCTCTTTGAATGTGAAAAGATAGTCTTTGAAAATTAAAAAAAATAATATCAATTTTTAAATAAATGATAAGTGGGATTTATAGTGACAAACCTCTCAAAAGAATAATAATGAGTTTATAAATGAGTTCCATGTAGTTTTAGTAGGGATTTTTTGGTAGAAACAAAACTTTGTGTTTAAACAGATTAAGGCACACTGAGTTGAAGAAAGTTAAGCAGATGCCTTTTCTCCTAGACTGCTCAGATCCTTGAAGAGCCTACCTTACAAGTCTCCAAGAGATGCCCATTGACTACAATAGGTCAATGCACATACAAGGCAAGGTGAGGCAAGGTCTGACAAATTTGACTGGTAAAGATATGACGACACTTTTAGACTCAGACAGTTTTTTATTTACAAAGGGAAAGGAAGATTGGCCAAAGGTGCCAGCTCCCCACAGTCCTTGTCCCACACATGAAAAAGTATGGCACCCAGAAATAAAAGGGGCTGGAAAAACACAGTGAGTTATGGTATCCTCTATTGCTGAAGAGTAAATTCTAGACTGCAGCTCTGAAGATCTTATATTCTGCAGCTCTATTCCAAGGGGGAAAGGGCAGAGAGCTCAAGCTCTACATCTCACCAGAACCCAGGAGGTCATAAGAAACTGTATTGTGACAGCCCTGGAGAAAAGAAAGGGAAGCTAATGGGAGATGGCCTTGTAGTAGCATCATGTAGGTCTCGCATTCTTCGTGTCCCAAAGGATCACAAGATATTCTGTCAAGGCTTGGATTAACTGTGGTTCAAGCCTTTCCCTATGTGCCTTACATCAATATGTGCAAGTTCAGGAGGGCTCTATGGCAGAACTGTTCCCCTACACACTTTCCTGACATATTTGGTCATGGAAGTCTTACTTCTCATAAAATTTAATATTCTTCAGAACATATGTGCAAAGTCTGACTCTGGTTGATATCTACATTCAGGATGGTCTTGCGGGGTTAATTATTGAAGAGGTCTGAAAGAGGTAATGCTAGAAAGCATTAAGAAATAGTGTTTAAAGGAGACATATGTAATACTATACGTAATACTTTAAACAATAAAAAATTTAAAAAATAAAAATACATGAGAAAAAGAAATAGTGTCTACCTGTGATGGTTAACTATACATCTGAAACTGATCTATAATAATAATTAGCATAACATGCTAATTAGACCAGACAGCCCAATGACCTTCTGGACGTCATCCCTGACAAAGCCGCGGTGGCAGGGCCGAGGCAGAGGCAGTTAGGGGTGATCAGGAAGGCAGGCGAGTGGTTAGGGGCAATCAGGCAGGCAGACGAGTGGTTAGGGGTGATCAGGCAGGCAGGCAGGCTAGCAGTTAGGAGCTAGCAGTTCTGGATTACAAGAGGGATGTCTGACTGCCGGTTTAGGCCTGATCCCACAGTCAGACATCCCCCAAGGGGTCCCGGATTGCGAGAGTGTGCAGGCTGGGCTGAGGGACCCTCCGCCACCCCTGTGCACAAATTTTGTGCACCGGGCCTCTAGTACAGAATAATACTCTAATTGAAAAAAAAAAAAAAATTATGTGTCAATTTGACCGGGCTAAGGGATGCCTAGAAAGCTGGTAAAGCATTATTTCTGGATATATTTGTAAAGGTCTTTCTGGAAGATTAGCATTTGAATCAGGCCTTCAGACTCAGACTGGGACTTATACCCTAGGCTCCCATGGTTCTCAGGCCTTCGAGTTTGGACTAGAATTACACCACTGACTTTCCTGGAGCTCCAGCTTGCAGATGGCAGAGCACAGAACTTCTCAACCTTCATAATCACGTGAGCCAATCTCTCACAACAAATCTCTTTCTACATATCTATCAGTTCTGTTTCTCTGGAGAACCCTGACTAATACACCAACCAAATTTAGAAAAATGTGAAAACTAGAGGAGAGTGCCAGATAGGTGAGGGGTCAGGTCACATAGAAGTGAGAATGGGCTTCTGTCCCAGAGGAGCAGAAGAATGGAAACCAGGATTTGAGCAGAAAGCTTCTCAGGCAGATGGGCCACGTATGTTGTGATTTAGGTTTATGCAGCCACCAGAACTCTTCCAAGCCCCACTTATTAAGATAAAAGAAGAACTTGGAACTCAACTACTATATTATATTCTGGCTTGAACATGTTCTTAAATACAAAGCTCATCTTTCTACATACCACTCTGTGCTTGTCTTGTTACACAATATTTCAACAGTACTGAAATGTGCAGCCATTTTTAAATAGAGCAGTTTCGCTAATGCTGATGGGAGTTAGCATTTGTTATTCCTTCTCTTGAGATGATCTTCTAGTCCACTGCCTCTCTTTTACCTGACCAAGTCCTGTTTTGTTTCAGCTTTTGGCTTGGATAGCCTATACTTGGCCAGCCTTTCAAAACTCATGCACTTCCTACTTGGGATATCTAGTCTAGTCTAGAGGTGAGGAAGGAGGCCTATTGCACTCTGTTTTTGCCTCAATTAGTACTTATTACTCGCATTGATTGGTTTGTATGTTTGCCAAGCTCTTTCACTATATTATATGGTTGTTTCTTATTTACTTATATTTCTAGCATTGTACATAGTCTCTGGCATATAATAGAAACTGAAAAAGCATTTGTTAAATATAGGAATTAGACATAGCTAACTCTACATTTGGCCAGCCTTGTGTCCACCATTGCATAAGATGGGAGTGACTTTCAGTCTTTGGCCAGAGACCATTTAGTATGTAAGACCTGCGAAAATCACGTTTTAAAACATGAGGAATACCCATGGATAAGAACAATTTATTGGGGGATGGGAATGTTATTAAAATGTTTTAAAAGAATTGGTATATGCAGATCCAACTCAAGTATTAAGACTCGTCAAGTGACTTCTGAGTTGGATTTAGAAATGCAATTTGTCAATTTCTTATGAATCTAAATCATAACAGCTTCAGGCATTTATTTAGCTTGGTCAGATCCTTAAGCAATATAAAGGCTTAAGGTAATGTAGTAACTATGTATTTGTGTTGTTATGATGTTCTGGGTGCAGCAGAATATTTCTCATTCTCAAATATATTTGGAGCTAATGGGTTTTAAATTAATTAAAATAAATGGACATAAAATTTGGAGTTTTTTTGTCATAAGATGAAAAGTATCAGGTGTCAAGTCTCCCTTCTCTGTTTTTCCAGTTATCATAACATATTTGTAGAATCATCCTCACTAAAATCAGTGGGTTCTAGAGTGAAATTTTTTCCTATAAAATTTATTCCAGCAGCCCATGACCACTTGGTCACTCTTTCTTCTTAATTCCAGTCATGTGCCTTGGTGATATAGGTAGGATTGGTTTCCCGACTTCAGTCCAGTTTCCTGATGAGGGTGATTAACCCCTATTCTGAATCCCAGTTGCTTGGATTGGGTTTAGATACTATCTGGTTTTTCCCATCTTCACTCTCCAGCCCAAATTTAAGATAATTAATTCTCCATATACACTTGAAGATTCTTATTGCAAGTTCCAATTAAATGGAAACCAGTACCATTGATCTGGTCCCCTAACTGACTGGCCCACTGATGAAGGGCCAACACTCCTTGCTACTAATGGAAACTGAACTGTAAATTCTTTCCAAGATTAATTTGAACTCTCAGAGTGATAAATTACTTTTCTCAGTATCTACCATCATTTATATTTTCCTTCCTAGACTAGGGAAATACTAAATCAGAAACTCTTAAAGCTTAGGAGTATTGCTTGGGATGTGTCAGCCAATAAAAAACATGTAAGTTACCAGTTTCCTTCCCACAACCCTCAGTTGAGGGTTGAGATAGAGACCTTCTTAATAACATTACCACACAGGTTTAAGGCAACTTCCTGAGATTATGTGAAATAAGTTATTCTTGGACAGATCTGGCTATTGCCTGACCTGCCTCTGAGGACAAATCAAATAGCAGAGTTAGGCCTCAGCTGGTCTTCTGAGATCCCTTGAAGGTACACACCACAAAGATACTTCCTGCCTTTCATGGCACAGGCTTTCTGCCCCTAATCACACATTATTCAATTGATATATCTGTTGCTGTGTGTCTTTGAAATTTAATTTGTTCTCATATTTTTCTAACAAGTGTCTCTTCTATTTATTATTTGCCAAAGACTTCTGAACTGCCTCTGATCACACTCACAAACACAAGTTAACTCCTTCATCTGGTGTGTCCAAAAAGAGCATTTGGATAAAAATACTATCTTAGTCAGTTCTGGTTACTATAACAAAGTACTATAGGCTAGCTGGCTTATAAACAACAAAAATTTATTCCTCATAGTTCTGAAGGCTGACAGTCCAAGATCAGAATGCCATCATGGTTGGTTATGGTGAACGCCCTCTTCTGGGCTGCAGACTGCTGAGCACCCTCTCTTTCTGTATCCTCACATGGCAGAAAGAGAGGGGATGCAAGCTCTCTCTGACTCTTATAAGGCACTAATCCCATTGATGAGACCTTTACCTTCATGTTCTCATCTAACTTTAATTACCTCCCAAGGACCCAGCCCCTAATAGCATCTCATTGAATTGTGATGGTTCAACATCTGAATTTGAAGGAAACACAACATTCTGTCCCTGGATACCTAAAATTTATATTGTTCTTGCGTGAAAAACACATTATTCTATCCCTCTAAACCCCCAAAGGACTTAACTCATGCCAGCAACAACTCTAAAGTCTAAAGTCTCATGTAAAGATCTAAATCAAATATGGCTGAAATTCAAGATCAAGAGGCAAAATTTGCCCAGCTTGTGTTGCTCAGTGGTTGAGCATCAACCTATGAACCAGGAGGTCATGGTTCAATTCCTAGTCAGGACACATGCCCAGGTTGCAGGCTCGATCCCCAGTGTGGGGCATGTAGGAAGCAGCCAATCAATGATTCTCTCTCATCATTGATATTTCTTTCCCTTTCCCTTCCTCTCTGAAATCAATATATATATTTTTTAAAGAGTCAAAATTCCTCTCCAGCTGTGAACCTGTGAACCAGACAAGTTATGTGCTTTGAAAATACAATGATAGATCAGGCATAGGATTGGCACTCACATACCAAAAAGGAGAATAAGGGAAGAAGAAAAAAGTGATGGGTTCCAAACAAGTCCAAAACCTAGCAAGGCAAAGTTCATGAGATTTTAAGGCTCAGGAATACTCCTCTTTGACTCCATATTCTACCCCTAAGAGTGATGAAGTCACTCGCATAGTTTGGCAGAGTGGCCTCATGTCAGCTCTCGGCCAGGCCCCTTTAACTCTCCTGGGCTGGGGTCCTGAACACAAGGCTTTGCTGGTGGTCCCAGGGGGCAGCCATCTCCTCTCCCCAGACCCATGCATATGGACCTGTGATGGAAGGTTAGCCCCGATGATCTCTGAATTGCCTTCAGGGTCATTCTCCCATTGTTTTGAATAATTGCACCTGGCTTCTGTTGAGATGGCTGATCCAGACTAATCTTATCCAACAGTTGCTTAGCCACATTCTCAGTGTTCTCATTTTTTGAAATGTGGATAGGCTGAGAATTTTTCAAATATTTAAGTTCTGCTTCCATTTTGCTTAACAATTCCACCTTTAAGTCATTTCTCTCTTTTTGGATTTTACTGTAAGCAGTCAGGAAGAACCATGCTGCAGTTTCAACACTTTGCTTAGAAATCTCTTAGGCTAAATATCCAATTTCGTTGCTTGTATGTTCTATCTTCCACAACACTAGAACACAAATACAATTCATCCAAGTTCTTTGCCACTTTATAACAAGGATTGCCTTCCCTCTAGTTTCCAATAATATGTTCCTCATTTCTGCCTGAGACCTTACCAGAATGGCCTTTACCATCCATATTTCTACCAACAGCTTGTTGAGGCTTTTTTTTACACTTCTTTTTCTTCAGAGCCTTCACCAGAATCACCCTTAACATCCATATTTCTAGCATGCACCTCAAAATTCTGCCAGCTTCTGCCCATTATCTAGGTCCAAAGCCACTTCCATTTTCAGGTATTTGTTACATCAGTACCCTATTCTCACTGAAACATGAGATTCGGGGTTCTTCCCATGGGTTCTTGTCCTCACAAAGTTTGAAGAATAAATTCGCAAACAAAAACTTTTTTAATAAAAAATGTAGAAGTTTATTGGAAGCAGATACAAACTCCATCTGGGCAGGGGTTCCCCAAAGGGAACCCCCTGGGGAGGGACCCCCCAATGGGAAAAGCCTGCTCTATCTCTCTAGTGGGAAGATAAAAAAAAAAAACCCTCATGTCCCTTTGTCTCCAGTTTATATATGCTGCAGTTCTTTGTTCAAATCTGACCTTGTTTTATAGGTTCCTTTCCTTAATTTGGAACCCCCATGTTTTCCTCATTGGTCATTCTGCTACATGGTATTAGTTTCAAAGTTCAAAGCCCACCTGGTGTCTCCCACTCCCTCTCCCCCTTATCTTGCTGGTTGGAGTTGCCTTTGATCTCCCAGCTGCTCAGGCCAAAGATATCTCTGTCCTTGGTTTATGACTGTTTTAATTGCTCAGGCCAGAAATGTCTCCATCTGCCTGGACCCCCTCTTCCTGTGGCATTTCTCTATCCTCTGTACAAGTAAGATAAGCACCCTGGCATCTTCAAGTCTCCATCTACGTATTCCTCTCCTATAGACCCTCTTCATTCCTAAAACTCCCTAAACCTGACTATTTTGTCCCTAACACTTATTTCATCACTACCAATTTCTGTCTTAATCAGTAGTTGCTGCTGTAACAAAGTACATAGACTGGGTGGCTTACAATAACATAATTTATTTACCTGTGTTGGGGGCTGGAATTCCAAAATCAGGGTGCCAGCACATCAGTTTCTGGCACGAACCCTCTGCTGGGATGCAGACATCTCATTATATTCTCACCTGGTAGAGAACGGAGGGAGGAAAACGACGCATCTATGACTCTCATAAAAGTACTAACCCCATTCATGAGAGCTCTACCTTAATGATCTTATCGAACTCTAATTATCTCCCAAAGGCCCCACCTTCTAATACCATCACATTAGGGGGTAATGTTTTAACATATGAATTTTGAGGTGACACAGTTCATAACAAGGTCATAGATGAGACTGGGAAAACGCACCATCAGAGGCAACAGAGGATAGACCAGGAGTTTCACCAATCTGGGTTTCAGCATAAAATTCCTTCTAAGAGTTGGGTGATTTATATTCTATATCTGATATCAGAAACAGACAAATGGAGGAGAAGATCTACCAGCTAAATGCTCTTTTTTCATATAGCATATAATTAATGCTTCCTCTCAACAAACCACTATATTTTTCAAGAGTTTTTCACTTCAGCTAGATCACTCAAGCTTATAGGAGTTGCCAAGTGGCAGGGTGATATTAAAATTTTAAAACAGAATGATTCAGTACTTGCAGTTCTGCAAAAGCAGAGTAATATAGGATCAGCGCAAAAAAAAAAAAAAAAAAAGATTTGGTAAAAAAAAGAAGAAATGTATTCCAGGTAGAAAATTTATATTTCCTTGTGCTGTTCTTGAAATTTTTATGTCAACTTTTCAGGTACACTGACAATTGAGAAAAAGCATATATTTTATTTTATTGGTTTCTGTTTCAATAACTACAAACTAAATGTCTACAGTTTTCATTTAAGTTAAATGAATTCTGATTTCACTATATTTTCTATAAAGGCCAGACAGATGTCTTAATAAAATATGACCAGATGGCTTATAGAAAAAGAAGCATCATCAATTTTTGTATACAGTTTAAAAATTACATCAAACATCTGTAGACTAGTAATGCGATTTACTCTTTTTCCATTTTGTGCACAATATTGCTCAAAATGCATAATTAAATGTGCATTTTGTTAATGAACTCTTTTGACTCCGTCATTGAAATAATTTTTTTCATTTCCAAAACTATTGCACTCATGTTTGCAAATCTGTTGTTTAATTTATCTAAGTTTTCAAAATATAATCAATCTGTATTGATCAGCTTGACATACAAAATGGCCTCTTTGGGGAGCTGCCATGACCTAGCTTGTATTGATTGCTTCCCGCTAAACACTCCTGTGCATTTAATTTTAAAGTAACAGTCTTACAGACAAATAAACATAAAGAAAATATTTCTTGAATAAGAAAAATGTAGAGTAGTAACTCAATAGGAAAAAATACTCAGAACCACTCCCAAAAACTATGTGGCCATAAAAATTTGATAATTCTAAATTTTGACATCTATAACTGACTATACAAATAAAATTGACAAAATAATACTATTTCAAATATACACAATGGCTAAGTAGAACATTAAATATTTTTCTTAATTTCCATTTATGAAAACATGAAATTAAGCACTTTCAAGTAAGATGTAAAATCTTATTTGGGAGATACTGATGTGTTATCATCATTTTGAAAGATGCCTACTGTATAATGAGAAGAGTATATGTCATTTAACTACTTATTCATTTTTAGAAAGTGTTCACAAATTAAATGCACAAAAGATTTTAATTGGCAAAATGGTATGAATGAACTTGGTACCAAAGAATATCAGAAATATCTCAATCAGTTAAATTCAACATTTTTAAAAGATTTTTAAGCTATAATACAAATGTAAAACTGGTGAATACATAAAATACACAATTAATTAAATTACATTTCAACCCATATTTATTAGATATTTTGTAAAATTTAACACAAATAATAGAGTTGGATAAACTGAAACAGAAATCAAGGGAAAGTCCAGCCTGGCCAGTGTGACTCAGTGATTGAGTGTCAACCCATGAACCAGGAGATCAGGGTTTGATTCCCATCAAGGCACATGACTGGATTGCAGGCTCATTCCCCAGTGGGGGACATGCAGAAGACAGCTGATCGATGGTTCTTTCTCATCATGGATGTTTCTATTCCTCTCTCCCTGTCTCTCCTCCCTCTGAAATCAATCTTAAATTTTTTTTAAATAAATAAAAGGGAAGTCTTGATTGAAGATTATTTTCTTCATGGATGATTGGTTTTGTTCTTGATATATGTGTGTGTGTATATATAACTATATATAGTTGATAACATAAAACAGAACACTTTTAAATTTGTGGCAACAGGCAGTTTTATGTCACGACATTTCGATTTGTCTGATTTGATTCATATGCCATCATGACAGTCAAATATTCTGATTCTTCTGTTTGCTGTATTTTTCCCTTCACACATAAAATTTTACCTGTTGTATGTACTGGATTATAGTTACAGATTTGTTATTTGGATTGAAAATATACTTACCTAAATTATAGTAAGAAATTATTTTTTTCTGATATATAGGAGGACTTGAACGATAAATAATTTTAGCACAGCAATTTATCTCTACTTTAGTGGTTTTCTTGAGAAGAGAATCCACTTGTGGTTTTAAAAGTATTTTAATATTTGAAATAGCATTGCTTTTCTATTCTAAATAGCATTCTGTTTTTGTTTCGTTTTCTTGTTTGCTTCCCAAAAACTTAAATGGGATTCTGAATAAATATTTCAAGCAAAAACTACATTATAAATAAATGACACCTAAAAACACAATATTTCCTTCTAAAGCAGAATTTTTTAACTTTAAATTGTTTACATTTTTAAGGGCTTAATAGCTTATAATCTCCAAATATTTTATTTAAATTATATCATGATGGTAAAATAAATAATTAAATAATTAAATATATATAAATACTTCTAGAGAAAAATTGGAGTCAAAAGATAGTCTCTACAAAGCAATTACTTTTGCATATAAACCTCAATATAAAGGCTTCCCAAATCTTGTTTCACTATGACATTGGAAAAACTAATACATTAGGTCTCAAAGTCTGCATTGGCAAATATTAAAAAACTTCATGCCAAAAAGAATTTTAAAATATTTTTATCCAGTTACCATTTTCAAATACAACTTTCTTTTCTAAACTATCAGCTATATCATTTCAGATCTGACTTTTCTCTATTAGTTAATTCAAATCAAGAATAAAATGCCAATAAAATTTCCCAAAGTAGTGCTTAAAATCTCAAGTTATATGCCATACATATATGGTTAATTAATTTATGACAAAGCAACCAATAGTATAAAATAGAGAAAGATAGTCTCTTTAATAAATGATGTTGGGAATATAGGATAACCGCATGCAAAAGAATGAAACTGGACCCTTCTCTTACACAATACACAAAAAGTAACTCAGATGGATTATAGACTTGCACATAAGACCCGAAACCACAAAATTCCTAGAAGAAAACATGGGGGATAAGCTTCATGACATCAATCTGGCAATGGTTTTTTGGATTTGACATCTAAAGCAAAGGCAAAAATAAGAAAGTGAGACTGTATTAAACTGAAAATCTTCTGCACAGCAAAGGAAACCACCAACAAAATGAAAATGCAACCTATGGAATGGAAAAGAATATTTGAAAGTCAAATATCTGGTAAAGGGTAGATATCCAAAATATACGAGGAACTCATATAAGTCAATAGAAAAAAATAAAATGACATAACCCAGTTAATAAATGAGCAAAAGACCTGAATAGACATTTTCCAAAGACACACAAGTGGCCAACATGTACAGAAAAAGGTTCTCAACCTCACTAATCATCAAGGAAATACAAATTTAAAAACCACAATGAGATATGACCTCACACCTGTTAGGATAGCTATTATTTTTTAAAAAAAGATAATAAATGCTGGCTAGGATGTAGAAAAAAGGAAATGCTTGTATGCTGTTACTGGGAATGTAAACTGGTAGACAACATGAAGGTTCCTCAAAAACTAAAAATAAAATTACCATGTGATCCAGCAATCCCACTTCTGGGTAAATATCCAAAAGAAATAAAAGTCTTATATTGAAGATAATTATTACTTGTACACCCATGTTCATCACAGTATTATTCACAGCAGCCAAGATATGGAAACAACATAAGTATCTGTCATAATACTGTGTCATATATAATAGTGTTTTTCTGATGAGTATTGATATGCCTGTCAATTTTCTCACTTTCCCTATAACACTGTGTCTTAGAATTATCCAAAAGAGACTTCTACAAGTATTAACCTTTTTGCTGTTAGATTGTTTTTATAAAAAGAGAATAGCATATGTAGCTATGCTCTTTCTAAATTATCAGATAATTACTTGCTTTTAATATTATTATTATTATTCAGGTGACAGCATTTAGTTATAATTTAAAATGCCAATAATTTGAAAGATTATTGCCTTATTTTATGTATTTTAACTAACACTTATGGAATATTTTAAGATTATAAGAAAGTGAGAAACAAAAATCATACTAGTTTGAAACTAGATTATAAATATTAAACTGTTATATAATTAACTTAAATAAATAAGAAAATAAGTTTAACTCTTTTCAATAGTTTACTTTAGGATTTCACCTTGGTTATCACAAATAAAAAATATTTTAATACCTTTTTTAAGCCTTTAAAAATGCAAACCACTTTGTACAATAGACGATATTTTAAACTCAGGTCCATTATGATGCAATTCTCCTTTGCAAATTCTCAAATGAAAGAGCCATTTGGTCTATTTAAAATAAAATCCTAAGAGCATTATATCATAAAAACAAACTAACAAACACAGCTATAACTAGGACAGTGCTAGGAAATGTCTATGGTGTTATCATTATAAGGATATTAATAAAGGCCAAAATGCATTCTAAAACAGCAAAGAAAAATAAAGTATAACTTTCAGCCTGTTCTCGTGAAATTGTGGGACTACATTCTTCCCCCTTTAGTTTTTCAGAAGCCTTTGTGTATATTTAGTAGCTTTTCCTTCAGCGTTTCATAGATTTATCAATAAAGTCATATGGGGCTGGAGTTTTCATTGTAGGATATTTTAAAAACTATAAATCAAACGTATTTAAAGATATAGGACCAATCAGATGATCTATTCTTCAGTAATCTTTTTGTAGCTTTTAATCTAACTTTTCAATTGGTATAAAATCGTTCCTAATATTACCTTACTGTCCTTCTAATATCGATAGAATTGGTAGTAATGTCACTTCTGTCTGCAACTCTCTCCAGTACTCTTCCCTCTAAACTCTACCCATCCTTGTCTCTGCTCTCTCAATTCTGTCTCCTCAAATCAGACTGACCACCTAGTTTATGTGGGTTCCCCTGCATGTGGTAGGCTCAGGAAGCTCTCTTCAGCAATAATTTGTAATAATTATAAGTTTCCCTGAATTTATTCCCGTCTCTCAGAATCATTGTCCTTTATTGCCTAATGTTCACTATCTGGAAAACATTGCTTCATATATTTTGTTCAGTATTTTAGTTTTTCAGGCAGGAGACTAAATTCAGTGTCTGTTGCTCCATCTTGGCTGAAAGCAGAAGTAAATTAATAGATGGAGAACCTCAGTTATGTAACATTAGTTAATCATAACCTCAGTAGATATCAAAATATAGCCAAAAAGGTACACAAAGCATAGACAGCTTTATCAAAAGTTCGACAGAAAGATATTCCTACTGATGCATACTTTCCTATACCTCAAGGAACTGATATTCTAACTCATATAAATTATTCTAGACCAGAGATTTTTCAACTAGTGTGCTGCAAAAATTTTTAAACATGCAATAACTGACTATTTAATCAGGGATACTGACTTTTACTCTCTTAGATTGTCACATAAAAAAAAAATAACAACAGCCAATACTACAATAGCCTTTTGGTGTGAATGAGTCAAAATTATACCTATTTTTTGTCAAATTAGCAAGAACTATATATTTTTAATGATCCACAGAATTTTAGTGATTAGCTTTTATGTGCCATGAGATGGAAAAGCTTGAAAATAGCTGTTCTAGACCATAGGGAGGGGAGGAGAAGGAAGCTAACCAACCAACTCTGCAACACAAATACAATGTTTATTCATATTATATATACATATATATATATATATATATATATATATATATATATATATATATATATATATATATATATATTAGAGGCCCGGTGCACAAAATTCATGCATGGGGGGGTCCCCTCAGCACAGCCTGCTCCCTCTCCAATCTGGGACCCCTTGGGGGATGTCTGACTGCCGGTTTAGGCCCGATCCTGGGGATCAGGCCTAAACCGGCAGTCAGACATCCCTCTCACAATCCAGGACCACTGGCTCCTAACTGTTCACCTGCCTGCCTGACTGATCTCCCCCAACTGCCCCCCCTTGCCGGCCTGGTCACCCCATGCAGCCTGTTCAGTTGTCCATTTAGTTGCAATGGTCGCTTAGGCTTTTAGATAGATAGATGATAGATAGATAGATAGATAGATAGATAGATAGATAGATAGATGCAAAAGCAAGTTAATATATATACATGCAAGTTAATCTCACCTATCAATTTAGATGAGACACATGAAATGAAATATTTCCAAAAAAAAAATATCCAAACATACATTAAGTAAATGATGCATCATGTCCAAGCAGGATTTATTCAGAAAGATAAGAAAATTCCATGCCAGACATCTCCATTAATAGGCTGTAACTGATTATACAAATACTATGTAAAATATTATAAGATATTTTAAAATATATAGCTGATTTCTGGAAGAAAAGGGCATAAAATTTCCAAAAGGCAAAAATAAGAAGGGTAATCAGAACTGAAGTTGTAAATGAAGTCAATCCTTGGTAATCATAATGAAATTGCAATCATATTTGTACTTTAGGGTCTAGGATTTTCCGTTCTCCCTAGGGGGTGAGTTGGAGCCACAGGGCTTCATGCACAAGCCAGTAATAGGAGAGGTCTTCCTGCATCAGATGATATTCAATAAAGTGTTATCTTATCAGGAACAAAAAAATAAAAAATTCTATTTTGAACCATGGTTAGAAACTACCAGAGGAGTATATCTTCCAGAAGAGGAACCTTGTTCTGATTTGCACAAAGTTGCTATATTGGCTGGAAGTAATTGTATATGTAAGGCCTTGATCATGCAGAGTTTCATAAGTCATTTTAGGGAGCACTGGCTACATTTTAAGGACAAAGGCAAGATATTAATTTTTAGAGGAGGGAGGCTGACATCATCAGGTTTATTTTGTGTGTTTTTTGTTTTTAATTTTTTTTCTCTATTGATTAAGGTATTACATATGTGTCCTAATCCCCCAGTTGCCCCCACCCTCCCACACTCATGCCCTCAACTCCCTGGTGTCTGTGTCCATTGGTTAGGCTTTTATGCATGCATACAAGTCCTTTGGTTGACCTCTCCTCCTTACCCGCCCTCCGCTACTTGCCCTCTGAGGTTTAACAGTCTGATCAATGCTTCTCTGTCTCTGGATCTGTTTTTGTTCATCGGTTTATATTGTTCATTATATTCCATAAATGAGTGAGATCATGTGATATTTATCTTTCTTTGTTTGGCTTATTTTGCTTAGCATAATGGTCTCCAGTTCCATCCATGCCATTGCAAATGGTAAGAACTCCTTCTTTTTTACCGCAGCATAGTATTCCATTGTATAGATGTACCACAATTTTTTAATCCACTCATCTGCAGATGGGCACTTAGGCTGTTTCCAAATCTTAGCTATGGTAAATTGTGCTGCTATGAACATAGGGGTGGATATATCCTTTCTGATTGGTATTTCTAGTTTCTTGGGATATATTCCTAGAAGTGGGATCACTGGGTCAAATGGGAGTTTCATTTTTAGATTTTTGAGGAAACTCCAAACTGTTCTCCACAGTGGCTGCACCAGTCTGCATTCCCACCAGCAGTGCATGAGGGTTCCTTTTTCTCTGCATCCTCGCCAGCACTTGTCATTTTTTTATGATAGCCATTCTGACAGGTGTGAGATGGTACCTCATTATAGTTTTGATTTGCATCTCTCGGATGATTAATGACTTTGAGCATGTTTTCATATGTCTCTTGGCCTTCCTTCTGTCCTCTTTTGAAAAGTGTCTAAATAGGTCCGTTGCCCATTTTTTGATTGGGTTGTTTGTCTTCCTTTTGTTAAGCTGTATGAGTTCCCTGTAAATGGTAAATGTTGGAGATGAAACCCTTATCGGTGATAGCATTGGCAAATATGTTCTCCCATGCAGTGTGATTTCTGTTGTTTTGTTGATGGTTTCTTTTGCTGTACAGAGGCTTTTTATTTTGATGTAGTCCCATTTGTTTATTTTCTTTTTAGTTTCCATTGCCCTAGGAGCTGTATCAGTAAAGATATTGCTTCAGCATATGTCTGAGATTTTGCTGCCTGTGGATGCCTCTAATATTTTTATGGTTTTCCATCTTACGTTTAAATTCTTTATCCGTTTTGAGTTTATTTTTGTGTATGGTGTAAGTTGGTGGTCCAGTTTCACTTTTTTGCATGTATCTGTCCAATTTTCCCAACACCATTTATTGAAGAGACTGTCTTGACTCCATTGTATGTTCATGCCTCCTTTGTCAAATATTAATTGAGCATAGTGGTTTGGGTTGATTTCTGGGTTCTCTATTCTATTTCATTGGTCTATATGTCTGTTCTTGTGACAGCACCAGGCAGTTTTGAGAACAGTGGCTTTGTAATACAGCTTGATATCTGGTATTGAGATCCCGCCTACATTGTTCCTCTTTCTCAGGATCACTGCAGCTGTTCACAGTCTTTTTTTATTCCAGATGAATTTTTGGAGAGTTAGTTCTAGGTCTGTGAAATATGCTGTTGGTATTTTAATGGGGAGTGCATTGAATCTGTAGATTGCTTTGGGTAGTATGGACATTTTAATGATGTTGATTCTACCAATCGATGAACATGGTATGTTCTTCCACCTGTTTATGCCTTCTTCTACCTCTTTTTTCAGTGTCCTGTAGTTTTCCGAGTAGAGGTTTTTTACCTCCTTAGTTAAGTTTATTCCTAGGTGTCTTACTTTTTTGGTGCGATGGTAAATGGGATTTTTTTTAAATCTCTTTTTCCGTAAGTTCACTATTGGTGTATAAGAATGCCATAGATTTCTTGGCATTAATTTTGTATCCTGCTACATTGCCGAATTCATTTATTAAGTCTAATAATTTTTGATGGAGTCTTTATGGTTTTCTACGTACAGTATCATGTCATCTGTGAATAATGACAGTTTTACATATTCTTTTCCAATTTGGATACCTTTCATTTCTTCTTGTCTAATTGCTATGGCTAACACTTCCAGTACTATGTCGAACAGGAGTGGTGAAAAGTGGGCATCCCTCTCTTGTTCCTGTTCTTAGGTGAAATGGTTTTAGTTTTTGCCCATTGAGTCTGATTTCGGCTGAAGGTTTGTCATATAAGGCTTTTATTATGTTGAGCCCATTTTGCTGAGGATTTTTATCAAGAAAGGGTGTTAGATTTTATCAAATGCTTTTTCTGCATCAATTGATATGACTATGTGATTTTTATCTCTCAATTTGTTTATGTGATGTATCACATTTATTGATTTGCAGATATTGTACCATCCTTGCATCCCTGGGATAAATCCTACTTGGTCATGGTGTATGAACTTTCTGAAGTAATGATGGATGCGATTTTCTAGAATTTTGTTGAGGATTTTGGCAGCTATGTTCATGAGGGATATTGGCCTATAGTTCTCTTTCATTGTGTTGTCTTTACCTGGTTTTGGTATTAGGGTGATGCTGGCTTCATAGAATGAGCTTGGAAGTGTTCCTTCCTCTTGAATTTTTTGGAATAGTCTGAGGAGGATAGGTTTTAGTTCTTCTTTGAATGTTTGGTAAAACTCTCCTGTGAAGCCGTCTGGCCCCGGGCTTTTGTTTGCCAGAAGCTTTTTGATGACTGCTTCAATTTCTTCCATAGTTATCGGCCTATTGAGATTTTTAGATTCTTTCTGATTGAGTTTTGGAAGGTTGTATTTTTCTAGGAACATGTCCATTTCCTCTAGGTTGTCTAGTTTGTTGGAATAGAGTTGTTCATAGTATTTTTAACAATCCTTTGTATTTCTGTGGGGTCTGTTGATATTTCGCCTCTTTCATTT
This sequence comes from Ia io, assembly GCA_025583905.1. Classification (NCBI taxonomy): domain Eukaryota; kingdom Metazoa; phylum Chordata; class Mammalia; order Chiroptera; family Vespertilionidae; genus Ia; species Ia io. Next base: position 73,382,041 of record JAJQQW010000005.1, on the reverse strand, counting down.
CTGATTTTGTTTATTTGGGTCCTCTCTCTTTGCTTCTTGGTGAGCCTGGCTAGATGTTCTTCAATCTTGTTTATCCTTTCAAAGAACCAGCTCTTGGCTTCATTGATATTTTGTATTGTTTGTGGGGGTTTTGGTCTCTATGTCATTTATTTCTACTCTGATCTTTGTTATCTCCTTCCTTCTGCTGACTCTGGGCTTTTCTTGCTCTCTTTCTAATTCTTTAAGTTGTAGAGTTAGATGATTTACTATCATTTTTTCTTGTTTTTTGAAGTAGGCCCGTAGAGCTATGAACTTCCCTCTCAGGACTGCTTTCACTGTGTCCCATAAATTTTGGATTGTTGTGTTTTCATTGTCATTCATTTCCAGACTGTTTCATCAGTTTTATAATATGAAAAGTAACACCTTGAGATAAGTATATTAAATATCAGAGTTCAAAATATGCATAAGTGAATACTAGGGAAGCTATTGCAGTAAGCCAGGTGTAAAAGGAAGGCAGCATGCAAAGTATAATTGTGATTGAATGTCAAAAAGAAAGTAGGATGATCATTATTATAGAGAGCAAGGAACTAGGTATTAGAAAGTATTTAGATATAATGAGATAAAAAGAAGCATCGAGATTGCTCTATGGATTCACACTGAGGTGTGGAAACTGGAAGACTAAGTTGGGAGAAGAAACCTTTAGTTCCGTTTTGTACATGATGATTTTAAGATGGCTTTAGGATACTCAAAAGAAAGAATCCAGTGAAAAGTTGGATATATGAACCTGAGCATGAGTTAAAAATGTAAGTCATCTATGTTGTATGGTAATTGAATATGCAGATGTGGATGATTTTACCTAAGGAAGAAGTCCCAAGACTAAGCCTTCAGTATTTCAAGCCTCCTCCAAATAATAGAAGATGAATGTACCAAAGAGATCAAGAATCAATATTGATTGCTATTGAAAGATTTAGGGAGGGAAAGATTTTGAACATGTATTGGAGCTAGTGACTTGGTGACTTAACTCATTACATTTTTCATATGGAATGATATATCCAAAATCCAGATTAAATTAGGTTGGTTTGAAAGTCATATGAGTAAAAAGAGACATAAGAATCTGGTATGAACCAGGAGGTAACAGTTAGATTCGTGGTCAGGGTACATGCTTGGGTTGCCAGCTTGATCCCCAGTAGGAGGCATGCAGGAGGCAGCCTATCAGTGATTCTCATCATTTATATTTCTATCTCTCTCTCCCTCTCTTCCTCTCTGAAATAAAGATATTTAAAAAGAAAGAAAGAAAGAGAGAGAGAGAGAGAGAGAGAGAGAGAGAGAGAGAGAGAGAGAGAGAGAGAAGAAAGAAAGAAAGAAAGAAAGAAAGAAAGAAAGAAAGAAAGAAAGAAAGAAAGAAAGAAAGAAAGAAAGAAAGAAAGAAAGAAAAAGAATCTGGTAATACCCAGTAGAGGCTGCCTTTGGAAAGAGAAACCAGATGAAAAATTAGGAAAGCAGGAATATTATTTTTCACTGCATAACTTTTGTACCTTTTGAAATTTGTACCCTATATCTTTTGTCTATTCATATAAGTATGAGGAGTTATAGTAAATGGTAAAATGTAGAAATATAAACTTAAATTAATGTTTGCTTTCATTAAACTACAAATCTCTCAAGCCAATGGATAATACAAAAAGAAGATGGTCCTTAAGCATGAATAATCTGCTAAAGATCAGTCTTACATTACATCCAGCCTTATAAAGTATTCTATTGCAAATAATATAAAATTTTTAACAGCTCTTAATGATCCTCTTTTTTTTCTTTGACATTTTGGACAGAAATCAGTTATAACCTGCACTCCATGAGCTCACCACAGATCTGTGGCTACCCCTGACCCTACTAAACCAACAATACAATTTCAACAAGTCAACGTCATAAGGAATAGATCCACATGAATCAGACAAAGTCTTACAGTTTATAATTGATATGGTGCTTTACAGAGACAGTAGCATCTGTTCTCATGTGACCTGCTACTTAGTCATTGTGATAAGTGTAACATGTGCTCTGTTCCTTCAGAGCAATCAAGGCCCAATGATAGCACCCTTGCTGCCCCGGCTTCCCCCATTCATGGCATAACCAAAGCCCTCCCAGCCACATACCTTCCAGCTCTATCCCCCTCAAGCTGTGATGGCAGCTCTACCTGGTGGGGCTCTAATTTAGGAGCTCCTCTGTTCGAGTCCCCTTGCCAGGGAGTGATGCCTCCACTCCCTGAACTCAGGCCAGTAATTCTCCAGTGTGCATGGCCCTTTTTCAGGGGCTTCAGGAAACAGAGGCTAATTTGCAGGTCCAGGATGCAGTGGGTTCTGGTCATCTCTGAGACCTGTCACTTCTAAGTGTATTTATCTCTCTGGCTCCCAGTTCATCTCCTGCATCCTGAAAAGGAGCCATCACCTTCTCTGCATGCCAGGAACCTTCCCTCAGGTCATTCCTGCACTCACTTTGCTCGGGTTTAGGGGACCACAAATCTTTTCTTCTTTTAAAATTCTGGTTTCCGCAAAAGAAATTCACACTTTCAAGACTCCTGTATTTTCCCTCTGTATTAAACATTATTTTTGAACATTAAAGCTGTCTCTTCCTTTTCTCTGTCTGTATCTCCTCCCTTTCCCCCAAACAAAGAATGTTTCCATTTCAATAAGCAGACAGATGAAAAGCTATGTGAGTTACAGGGAGTTTTTGAGACAATATTTCAAAAGTACTAGCCCGCTATTACACTGAAAAAGGTATAGGAACTGACCTGTGTTTTTTAACTTGTTTCTTAATTATTTCATACTATGTTAGATTGCTCTGATAAAAGCTCTTTGCCTGTTATGAATTCTATATGAATTGACATGTTTTATAGAGATGAAGTGAGGTTATTAGCATGAATTAGGAGTATCTGTGGTAGATAGATGTCTTTGACATCTAATTACTATCTGAAACTAATTGTATATATAACCAGATACTTTAATTAGTACTAAGTCATTTTTATAATTTGACTTTTTTTAAATTAGCAAATAAAACTGAAAAGATACCCCACTATGTTATTCAAATCCCTTCAATTGATTATTCACATGTACATTTTGTCATTAGTGAAAGGGCAGAGCAGGGCAGCACAAAATGTACTGTACCCTCCATCCTGTGTAACTATGTATATGACTCCTTTTTCTTAGAAAACCGCGAGAATGTAACAGTTGCTCAAACCTGCCAATAGGAATGTAGAGAAGTAGACTCAGTCCAAATTAGGCAAGCTGCACAGTACCCCCCGTGTAACCAGACCCCTGACCCTGCCCCTGACCAATCAACGGGGTTACGAACGTTCCCGCCCACTGCTTTGGACCCCCTTTAAAGCCTTTGTTCTCACAAGGCTCCCTCTCTCCCCACCTCGCCGCTGCTGGGACTGAGCTCAAGCTAGCTTGAATACAGGCTCTTTGCTTTTGCATCGGACTCGTCTGGCTCCCTGGTGGTTTTTCTTGGGGACCCCGAATTCTGGGCATAACAATTAGTTTATCTTAGAACATAAATAATTCACATAGTTCTAAGCTCAGTGTTCTTTAGGTGATTTATATGTGTGTTTGTGGTTGTGTGTGTATGTGTGGATTTGTCTTGGCTTTTGTTACAACTAAAATAACTGTTTCTTCAAATTCCACGTGCTATCACTTATCTGTGGACTTTTTAAGTGCCAAACTTGTAGAAGCAGAGTAGAATGGTGGTTACCAGGAGATAATGGATAGGAGAAATGGAGAGATGGTGTTTGAGTACATACTTGCAACCAGTAGATAAATAGGTCCTGGAGAACTAATGCACAGCATAGTGCTTACAGTCAACAATACTGTATTATAAACCTCAAAGTTGCTGAGGGACTAGATCTTAATTGTTCTCACCACTCACACACAAAACAATAATAATAATTATGTGACATGATGAATGTGTTAGCTAACGTGATGATAGTAATCAGTGCAATATATAAGTATATATAATCAATATGTGTACACCTTAAATTCACACAATATTATGTGTGAATTATATATTAATTTAAATAAAATAAAATTATCTCATTATTTGCTTTGGAAATTCATTAAGCAAAACATCATCCAAAACAGAAATGTAGCTCCAATTGGGTATCTCTTTGCTCACTTACACAAAGAATTAGAATGTCATTATATAGAGACTCTCTCCCCCTTTCTTTATTGGGTTCTTCAATTTTTACCTTATCTCCAACTAAACTATTAAAAACATACAGCTGTGTGCTTGTTTTTTTATAATGTTTTTTTCTTTATTGATTAAGGTATTACATATGTGTCCTTATTGCTCCATTGTCTCCCCACCGCCCTACTCATGCCCTCACCCCCCTGTTGTCTGTCTCCATTGGTTAGGCTTACATGCATGCATACAAGTCCTTTGGTTGATCTCTCTGTGTGCTTGTTTTATAAAGAATACAAGTACTCCAGCTACCTGTCAAGGAGTATAACTTCAAATGCTCTGTCACTAAACAGAAAGCTTTCAAAAGCTCAGTAGAGAGAAACAAAGTTAATGGACATTCAATTTGTTATCCCAGCAATGTAGTAGGAAGGATATGCAATTTATTCATTCATTGGATAATTTAAAATCTATCCCTGAAATAAGCTAGATCATCGGAGAGTCACATACTTGAATCTCATTACTTTTGTTTTTCTCTCCATCGATGTTTTTTGTGCTTTGGTATTATGCCACCAACTTACATTAAGAAATATAATATAAGATGTCATCAGGTTTATGATAATAACTTGAATTTTGGCATCAAGAGTAATCATGTTTCTCTTTAGAAAACAGTGTTATCTAATAAACTTTAAATTTTAGGATGTGCTATGTTTCTCTCTCTCTCTCTTCCTCTCTCATACACACACACACACACACACACACACACACACACGGCAAAAAATGCCACATTTGTGCCCCACTCCTGGCAAGCATATTATCTACTAACCCAAATAACTTAAATAAGCTGTTTACAACATTTTTCTACCTTATGTTCCCACCTTTCATTTTCTAGACTTATTTTTATCATTGGTTTGACTCATCTTTATAAGTTGCCTTAAATCTTTTCTGGGGGATGGAAGGGAAATAGGAAAGAAGTGTAAGTATATTGTGATGTTTTTTAACCCAGCATAATTGCAATTATAATTTCATTTCCTCTTTCTTCTTGATCAAATACATGCCCTTGTTGTTGGGCAACAGAAGCAAAAAGTAGGACAAAATACCTTCAAATGAACTTCAGACTGTGTGATATTTAATATAAAAAATTGGAGTTGTTGTCTTTAATAAACCATATAGGCTTCTTGTATATACAGACATTTGTTTTTCTACTGGTGATGGAAAATTTTGATTTAGCTTATAAAAACAATAGCAGCCTGTGTGTGCTAAATTATGCAATGCTATGCACCAATTTTATTCTAGTATTCTCATTCTGTTTACTTCATTATATGTGTTAGAGGTGTTATAAATGTTCAGGATCGTTTTGATTTTCTATTTGTCATTGCTATGATTTTAGGTGGAACTGGTCCAGAGTAATTTTGCAGCTGTAAAAAGCTGGCTTGTGGAATCTTGTTCATTACATGCCTATTAGAGAACCTCTTAAAAGTTGTTGTAATGAATAATTAATTGTTTGTATGCCTGTTTTCTTCATAGACTCTAATTTTCTGGAAGGAATATTATCTTACTCATTTTGAGGTCTTCAGTGCTGGTTCAGGATATAGAACAGCAAGTGTTTCATGAATATTGTTGAATACATTTTTAATGAATAAAATAAATCATACTTTTTACTAATATCCATGCAAGACCTTGTAAAATGAGATGATATATGGTACCTTTTTTATTCATTGCTTCAAATTTCCAATTTCTATCTCCTGGGTGTTCTGCTCACCAATAAGTTTTCCCTACAAATATTATCTAGTACTTAAACCAAACAATAGCATAATATTCCCTCCATGTTACCATCTTAGAGGTTATCCATTTATACAAGATCCAAACATTTTTAAAACTCTATTTATATATACATGCATTCATACATATATATTGATATATATATTTATGTTCACTAATTATGAAGCTTAAGCATATAGGTATAGTGAAATTAAATAAGAAAAAAAATTCCTGTTCAAATGTTAACAATCCTATGGGAGAGTCTGGCATGGATATAATTCTAATGTAATATGATTATTGGTAATTGTTAGATATTTCATAATCTTGAATGAAGCCATTACTAAGTTCAAACCATTTCAGTTTGCTTACTTTTCTTGTGCACAAACTGTGTGCCTTCTCAAATTCAATCCCTTATTTCCCTCTCGCAAAAATAAAAAAATAATAAAAAAAGCCTCCTTTGACTAATTCACCTAACTGGCTGGTGTCCAAGTTTAAACTTCACATCTATCTGGTCATCAAGTATTATTTGCCTAACCTTATTATCTCTAAGCTCCTCACCCACCTGCCTTTTTCTTACATGAAATGCCATTCTGTTGAACTTGGGCTATATATATAGTTTCCTGAGAGGTTGCCAAGAAAAAGGATGACACAACCCAGCAATTCAAGACATTTCATTCCATAGAATGATCCTTGACCAATGAGAAATGGAAGAGAGGCTAATGCATTCCTCCTCTTTTTTTTTTTCTTTCATAGTGTTCTCTAAGGTGTGATTTCTCCAAACAATTCTTGCAGAGAAAGTCTCACATGTAAAAGAACATGTCTGCTGGCTGAACAATGGCCTACCTCCCTTTGCTGATTGTGATGCAGCAGCCAGTTTCACACTTTTCTTTGCATCACGCCCTTTTTTGTTTTCATCCTCAAGACCTGGACTTGCATTTTCCAGAAGAAGTGGCATCATCTTAACCCTTGCCTCTGGCTTTGATTTCTGAAGGACCAGATACAGTACTTCTAAACACAACAATGTTTCATACTTTTTCTTTCTTTTGAATAGACTCTTAACCTCCATGAAATGAAACAGAATTTTGAACTGTTTTACTATATTTTTAAGACGCACTTTTTGTTGCATAAATTCTGTATTAAGACCTTCATTGAAGGCAACTTTTACTTCTAAAGAAAGGGTAAAGATGCTAACTGGTGAAATTAGTTTCCTAGTAAGACAATACATAGGGATTGGTTTTCTCTTTTTCTTTGTATAAATGTGCACACCTATTAAGTTTAGTTGTCTGAAACAGTTAAGCATGAAAATGTGTTTGGCTGGAAACTATTTTGAAGAATACAATAAAGACTGGTTAAAGCTACCAACTTGAATTGTTTCAAGATATGAAATTGTGGAATATCTGAAAAACTTAGTAAAATGAAAATGTGGTAAATTTCAAGCCAATAGAAAGAATTACTTTTTAAATAAAATAGTCAAGCTAGGCAATACCTTCCACTGGAGGTCAGCAACATACATGCTGCAGGTTGCATATTCCAAAAAGGGTACCTAATTTTATGGTCACTCATAAATATTTTCAAGCTAGGACAATGATATGGATAATAAAACATTATATTCAGGATGCAAGCCATTCACCTACATGGGTCAGAAATAATTTTTCTTCTACCTGTGTATTCAACATTTGATTTGTGTGTGTGTGCTATGGTAAAGTTACTTTTCAAACATAAAAAAAAAATTAGGAAAAAGATACTTATAGATAACACAAGGCATACATTATAGAATATGGAAAATATTCTCACATTTAGAATTACTTTTTTAAACACAACCGCAAATGAACTAAATTAGTTGTTAAGGCCACTCATAAGCATGGTGAGGCTCAGCTATATAATATAACCCTGAGATCTCTACTTCATTGATGTCATTCTATCTCATAATTATTTGTGACTAGAGGCCTGGTGCACGAAATTCATGCACCGGGAGGGGGGTGTCCCTCAACCCAGCCTGCACCCTCTCTAATCTGGGGCCCCTTGAGGGATGTCCAACTGCCCGGGATCGGGCCTAAACGGGCAGTCAGACATCCCTCTCACAATCCAGTACTGCTGGCTTCCAACTGCTCGCCTGCCTGCCTTCCTGATTGCCCCTAACTGCTTCTGCCTGCCAGCCTGATCACCTCCTAAACACTCCCCTGCCATCCTGTTTGCTCCCAACTGATCTCCCCTGCAGGCCTGGTTACCCCTAAGTGCCCTCCCTTGCAGACCTGGTCCCTCCCAACTGCCCTCCCCTGTTGGCCATCTTGTGGTGGCCATTTTGTGTCCACATGGGGGCAGCCATCTTGTGTGTTGGAGTGGTGGTCAATTTGCATATTATTCTTTTATTAGATAGCATGGAGGTCTGGTGCATGGGTGGGGAGCCGGCTGGTTTGTCCTGCAGGGTGTCCTGGATCAGGGTGGGGATTCCCTTGGGGCATGGGGTGGCCTGGGCGAGGGGCCTGTGGTGGTTTGCAGGCCAGCCACACCCCCCGGTGACCCAACCGGAGGCCCTGGTATCTGGGATTTATTTATCTTCTATAATTGAAACTTTGTAGCCTTGAGCGGAGGCCAAGGCAGACCAGGGCAGGCAGAAAGCTTGGCTTCCTCCATCGCCAGGGACAACTCAAGCCTCCTGCTCTCTCCAGCTCTGTGGCTGCCGCCATTTTTGTTGGGATTTATTTATCTTATATAATTGAAACTTTGTAGCCTTGAGCGGAGACCAAGGCAGGCCAGAGAGGGCAGAAAGCTTGGCTTCCTCCATTGCTGGGGGCAACTCAAGCCTCCTGCTCTCTCCGTGGCCACAGCCATCTTGGTTGGGTTAATTTGCATACTCACTCCTGATTGGTTAGTGGGTATGGCTTGTGGCTGTAGCGGAGGTATGGTCAATTTGCATATTACTTTTTTATTAGATAGGATAACTTTGTTTTATTCCATTTAAACCAGATAAGACTGATAGGAAAAATACAGGTTGATCAAATTTTCTAAAGAAAAATGTATTTCTTCCCTCTTTATCTTAAAAGATTACTTCAGTGTAAAAGAGAACAGTGACCAGAATGTAACATCAATAAAGTATTTTTAATCAAGTTAAACTCCTGGCAAAACCTTAAAGGAAAAAGAAAAAAGAACACCTGGCATGAGGGATATCTCAGTTTCCCCTCCAGATTTATTCTCCACCTCTCTCTGACCTGTAGAAAATACTAGTATATCATCAAGCAGGAAAAAGTCTTCCTTGCCCTCTGACTTCTGATTACATTTGATCACTAGAGAGCCCCACAACAGATCAGAGGAAAGGAAGAGAGTGTGAGCAGTTTATTGTTTATTTCCCCAGCTTCTTCACCTGAGGTTAGATGTTTCCCTGCCAAAGAAAGGAAAGTCAAAAAGAAGGAAGACCTAACTTCATGTTTAATAGACACACATTGTGTGTGTTTCCCTGCCTTGGTCACTCAGCCGCTCTGGGCATCAGCCTCCTCAGCTCTAAAGTAAAACGTCTGAGCTAGAAAAGCAATGCATTTGCATCAAGAACCAAAATTCTAGGAAATACTTACTTTTTAATAATCATTCACTTTAATGTATATTATTTCTATGTTCTTTGATTTATGTCCATATCTAAGTATTCTTCCAATGCCGACTTTAGCACCATATCCCCAACGTGTTAAGGATTGGAAACAATTGAAGCAAAACATTATAAAAGCTAATGAGAGGCGATGAAAGACTGCAACTAATGCAGTTTAAAAAGTGCCCCCTCCCCATCTATTGAATGACTTCTCACTTGCTCTTCTTTTTAAGTTTCTCCTCTATAAACCACAAGATAATAAGCTCACAAAGTGTGAAGAATCTTCTAATGAAATGGCAAGGTATATCTATTTTGGTCAAAATTTGAAGAAATATGGTAATTTCTATGAAATGGGGTCATATTTAAAGATTTTAACTTAAACGTTCCTCTCTCCCATCTTCAGTTTTCTTTCTGACCCAGAGGTTCTTCCTCATTTTGTGACCCTAGAAATGACGTGATTGCAGCCTAGAATATTGAAAGGCTGAATGAATGTCTTTATTCAGAGCATATACAAAAGTCTGACACCAAATCCTTTTATATTTGCAATGTTCTAATGGTGGAGAGAAAAAAATGTGGGTTTTTTATGGGTTTTGATCTGAAGAAGGACTTAAATTTAGAATTTGAGGTCAAATGTGGAGAAAAAGAAAAATAATTTAGTAGAATGTCGCATATAACATACACTCAATTTCTTTGTACAGGCAACAAGGATAAAGAGCCCTTGCTGATCAAGGAAGGACAGACGAAGGGAATCTGAGCAAGATGTCGATGTTGCCTCAGGTAATTGAGAAGGTGCTCACTGCCTTTGCCTACAGGCCTCAGAGGATAGGCTTCCTCTGGGTGTGGCTACAACCCTGCCTTTCACCAGGGAAGTAATCTTGAAGCCACAAGAAAGCTTTTATGGGAGAAGAAAACTTCCTCTTAGCAATTCCTAATGTTATCCTTAGAGGTTACAATCTTTGAACTAGCTGTGTATGAATGGTTCCCCATTAAATTACAAACTCTGCACAATAAACATAGGTCCATGCAGGCACTCTCTCTATATATGATCCACTTACTGGTATGTTTATTAAATAAATAACTAAAGCTTATAATGTGGCTTTTCATCACTTTTGCGATGATGCACCTGGTAGAACTAAAACACAGCAAGATTTTCAGGGAATTACAAAAGTCTAGGCTTGCCAGTGATATAATACTCATGTTCAATTTACCTTGAAAAGTGCCATCCACAGGATGTTTTTATACTTTTTAATGTGATCATCACTTTAGCTTCAAAATTATTTATATCATGTAATTTTACCAATAAAAAACAATTTTGAAATTAAATCAGTTTTTCCATTCTAATGTGCTCTGTTTAATGGAATTGGCAGATAGCCAATCCTGACAAATATATTAATCATTCTATCATTTTGGCTAGAAATCAATTCCTTTATGTCCTCCTAGAGTTTACTTATATTCTCTCATATCTTGGATACTCTGAGGTTGTTTGGACTATATTTATGTTTTTTTGCATTGGTGTGGAAGTAGAGAAAACACTTGTAACAATGTCTTAATAGTTATAGAGATTGGTGCTTCTATGTTTATCACTATTTTATCCCAGTGGCAATTCTAGCTAAGAATGAAAGAATAGACTATTTGGGTCTTTTTAGCTCTACGACCGTGTAGAGATTCACTCTGAGTTATTGATTCACCCACTCAGCTAGCACTACTCCCTTCACAAAGACATTATAAATGCTGCCCAGGACTGGCATTGAAGAACTCCAAAGGTCAGCTGAAGAACACAGAGCATACATTTTGCTAAATGTCTGCTGATATGAATATGCTTCACCCTCCTTTATGTGCTCTTTTGGGAATCAGTCATGACATTTTTTTTTCTTTTTTAGTATAAACTCATCAATATTCCCAGAAGCTATGAATGAATTCTTATTCACCTAGGTACATTAAATTCTATATGCCTAATACATTGAAACAGAATTAGCATTGCACTAGTTTTAGAAAAAAAACTGGGGAAAAACTGATTTAAAAAACACTTATAGTTATTTTCTAATGTAATCCTAAGTATAATTTCAACCAGAAACAATATTGAATACAATTCTTTTTTGAAAGCACAGATTATAAATATTCATATTTGCTTTTATATAACAGGAAATAACAGTTACAAATTTAGAAGCAGACTCTTCCAAATTAGTACATTCAAAAAATATTTGTGTTTGTGCAAATTACATTTGGATTATCATTGGTTTTTTTGTTTATTTTATAGTCTAATTATAAAATATGATATGAGAAATAAATATAATAATTTTCCACTTTCAAGAAAAGTTTTAAAATCTATATTAAGTATATACTTAATATATTACTAAAACTCTACATTAATATATTATTTAATATATTAAAATTATTTATATATTACATATGCATATATATATACACAAATATATATATATATATATATATATATACACACATATATATAGCCATTCTCACTTAAAATAGTAACAAGGGGGGAAGTCTATTGACGCTGCCACCTACTTTTCTAGTAAGTCCCATAAGAGAAACTCAGAAATTATTCTACAAGGATTTGTGTTTGTTTGTTCTTGGGTTTGATTTAGCTATTAACTTTCTGCTATACTTGAAAAAACTCAGATTCTTTGTCTTCTTAATTTGTAAACCAAAGAAATAAAGCTTTATAGGGGATTTGATAAATTCTTCCTTGAAATAATAAAAAAGACTAATATAATAGTTAATGGCTATATAATTAGTTATGTTTTGGCCCAAAGAATTAAAATGTTTACAATTTTATCTCTAATTATCAGAATTACATTTAATGTAATTATACTTATTTAATAAATTATATGTCTACACAATATGAAAGAACAAATCATTTGATTAAAAATGATTTAATTTATTTAAATGCATCACATAGGTCTACTGAGAGTTTATAGTACTTATTTTTATTGCTATAAAATATCTGACTAGTAGCAATGAGAACAATGTATTCCATTGACATTACACCATGTAAATTTAACTGGCCTCCTTTGTTCTCCTTCTACTCATTTGGTATTTATCAGATATATTCTATGGAGCTCCCTGGTACAAATAAAGTGTTGTCTACTTTAATTCCCTAATGATTTAAGACCCTATAAAAGAAACAATAGACTTTAATTTTAACTACTCTAGTTCAGTTTCAAAGTTCCTTGATATTCAAGTTAAATAATTTTTTCTGGCATGTTTATAGGTAAACTTTATGATCATTCTTTCTAAAAGGCTTATGTGATCCTAAAAAGAGATATCTTTTCAGGTTGCCTATTATTTGTTATCTATTTCTACTTAACTCATTTTCCTTTGAGTAGTAGAAGTTATACCAGTTTTAGAGTCAGATTAAGAAGCTGACATTGTGGTAAAATCATTTCTACAGACTTGGTGCATATTAAATTTCTAAGCAGAAAATCAGATGAATATTTTGTAGATAATAAAATGAGGTATCTATTTCCTATTATGATTGGGTTTCTGCCTCCAGCTTTCTAATGACTCTAAGTCATTACCATAGACTCTGGTTTGGAATTTAGAGAAAAAGCAAAATTCTTACTTTATGAAAGAATTAAGCACCAAATCAGGCCACTTTCACTTCAAAGAAAATTTCTTTTTACCTACACTTTTTCTAAGGTGAGCTGAGCCTGTATTTCCTCATGGCTGGCAGGCAGATTTGTGCACAGTGGGAGAAATGAAGCATGGCCATGGGTTGTGGACTGCTGGAAGATTTAGGCAAATGAGTAACAACTTCCAAAAGAGTACCAAGACTGGTTAAAAGTGTTATGTCAGATTTATACCTACTGCTTCAGAGTGCAAATTTTCGCTTGTAATACACACAAAAATTGGACAGATGAGCCAATTTAGGTTAAGTATCTTACATATTTTAGTCGTAAGTAAGCACTTAGAGGGTAAGACCCTCTGCTAATTATGAAAAATTCCAGTGGATATTTTTCTATCCCAGATGAAGCTCTCTTATGCTGTAAATGTCTCAAAAAAAAAAAAAAGAATCCACTTAAAATATCCCCATTTTAAAAAAGAATTTAAAATATTTCAATCTTTTAAAATTATACATTTGACGTATTATATCTTTTTTACTGCAAATTTTATAAATATGGAGAAATAATATCAATCAAAAAATTTTTAGAATAAAGACTATAAGACTTTTAGACTCTTGAAGAAAATAAAATAATGTTTGCTGTCTTTTCAGGTGTCGTAGCACATATTTTTTAAAAGCATAGTGATTCATTTCCATGGCATTTTTAAAAAGTAATTTATTCTTTAAACATATTATTTGTTCACTTGAATAACTGATTCTTTTTTTCATAATTTTATCATTTTTACTGGTATTATTGAAAAGCAGACACCTGAATATCTGAATTAATAAAAGTATTGGCAGTATTATTCTTATTCTAATTTTAAATGAATATATAAAAACTTTTACATGTAAGTTTTATCATGTCAAATCAACATTGAAGAATACATTTAAGACAAACAAATGAACCCAACTCTGAGCTTTCCACAAAAATTACATTAAACATAAGAAACAAATCATTTGGAAGAAAATGGTTGAAAAATAAATGTCCCATGCAAACAATACATATAGATAGGTTGTGATGGTAAATTAATGTCCTATAAAGTAGTCTTCAAGACACAGAGTATAATCTCAATAAAAAGGTATATTTCATAATGATAAAATTTTAATAAATTAAAATAACCTAACTGAACTGTGTCTAGCACAACCAGTGGTGAACCTGAGGAAGGGGAGGTGGGGTGGTGAAGGATTAAAGAAAACAGACAAGAACATACAGTTGGGGCCAGGTGGATCACTGTGCCTGGATGAGGAAACGGTGACACAACCTGTAAGCCAAATCTTTATTTTATAGTCAGATCACACAAAGCAAAACAAGGGCAAGATGTTTACAATGTTCTTGCGAGTTTCAAATCTGCTTCTTTCCTGTTGTTGCTATTCTCTGAACTCTACCAAGCTTTGTTTTGGAAGCACTTGCTGCACCTCCTGCAGCCCACATCCCTTAGCTACCTAGGACTGCAGGGTCAGACTATAAGGTCAAGCTTACATACAACCATACCCTTTGGCTATAACCGTGCTAGGAGGGCTTTGCCCTCCAAGCTGGGACTTGTATGTGCCTTTGCCAAAAGTCAGTCCAAGGCTTGATCCTGTCTGAATGCTGTAGCCGTCCTTCACACCTAACAATCATAAGTACTTACACTTCCAATAAGAGAGCTTCAGGTAGGTGAAGAATATATCAAGCATGTAGATAATTAAAACTGCATTATCCATTCATCTATGTATTTCACTTTTATTAAGATAAAACTTTTTGAAGATTGTGTAAATATATTGGACTTAATGTGGGTGAGATTTTTGGATTCCTTCATATTAAAGATCATACAGTTAAATTAAATATTTTTACTAATAATCTAAATTCCCAGCCACAAAGACATTTTTTTTCACAAAGATATTTTAAAGAAAGTATTGGGTAACTCCCAAATACTTTTTTACTTTAAAAGGTTTCTAGGATGCCTTTTAGCATTTCAAATTTTCCACCACTCATGAAAGAGGCTAAAGTGTTAAAGCATAGACTTACCTCTATATCCCCCTTTCTACACCATTCTCCAGTTTTTGAATAGTTACTGTCTTATGGTGCAACTAAACCTGAGATTGCCCTCCTTAAAAATAGAGCCATGGCCGGTTTTGCTCAGTGGATAGAGCATTGGCCTGCGGACTGAAGGGTCTCAGGTTCAATTCCAGTCAAGGGCATGTACCTTGGTTGCAGGCACATCCCCAGTAGGGGGTATGCAGGAGGCAGCTGATCAATGTTTCTCTCTCATCGATGTTTCTAACTCTCTATCCCTCTCCCTTCCTCTCTGTAAAAAAAAATCAATAAAATATATTTTAAAAAATAGAAACAACCTTACAATATAAAATGAACCCCTATAGAAATGCTTGTCATAAATAGTGTTTTGTATTCAAGATTTTGAAACTTTGGGGGTAAAGGAAAGAGCCCTTGATTTGCAGTGCTGGGTGCTTTCCTGGATCATCTGTTTACAAAATGTGACTTTGATCAAGCCACTGAAGACTTTCTAGCTTCACTTGTCTTATCTGCAAAATGCAAGTTACAATGTATGTGATTCAAGGTTATCCCCATCTGTAACCATAAAGATTTTATCTTGTAGATATTGTGAAGAGCAAGAATAGATATTCTTTTTTTAATGTATTTTTATTTATTTCAGAGAGAAAGTGAAAGGGAGAAGGAGATAGAAACATCAGTGATGAGAGAGAATCATTGATCAGCTGCCTCCTGCATGCCCCCTACTGGGGATCGAGCCCACAACCTGGGCATGTGCCCTGACCTAGAATCATACCAGTGGCCTCTTGGTTCTTAGGTCAACACTCAACCACTGAGCCATGCTGGCCGAGCAAACCAGATTATTCTTAAACAAAATAGTACACTAATGCACTTACGTAGCAGAATATTTTGCAAAACATTACAAATACTAAAAGGAACTTTGAAAGTTACAAGCTTGATGTTCATTTTAAATTTCCACAAAGAAGAGAAATCATGAGTAAGTAATTGACAAAGATTTTTTTTTTCCATGTTTGGGTGGAAAAAAACATCTTGCTTGTTTTTATTTTTAAAAATCATTTATTTTAATGTCACCGTTTCCTCAATAATGTGATGTACAACAAACTAGATTTTGATTCATATTCTGAGTATTTAATGTATTGACATTTACACCAACATAATAAGGTAACACAAATCATTGATGTGGAGAATGTATGAAAGATAGTGTTGTGAAATACAAAGACAGTAAAGTTTAAGTAAGAATTTATTATTTCCACTTACTCCCTATGCTATACAATACTGAAATTACTAGAAGTGTTTTATAATGATGGCAAATGTCAAACTTACAAATATCTGTGATTGTCTAACTTTAAACATAAATAAGGAGAGTTTTCTGTCTAATATAACACATGTTCTATAAGATATACTGGATAAAAATTAAATCTGTAGGCAGGATAATTAATAAGTGATTTCAGAAAATTCAAATGGCAATAAATATAAGATATTAATATTTATCTCCTTTAAAAGTTTAACAGATTTATAAAGAATTTATTGAATATTATTATATGCAGAATTTGACTTTGGATTCAAAATTTAATATTTATGAAATATAGAACATATACCAATTTTATGTTCATGCAGATCCTGGCTACTTTAAAATTTATAAAGCTTAATAAAGAATAGGAAGTACACTTTACTTCATAATAAAGATTTATGTATTTTAATGAATAAAATGGCACATTTTCTTATTTTATAAATAGTAATGGTGTTTTGTGCCAAAATATGTGAATCTTTTCTCTTATCTCTATATAAAAACTCATCCTATATAATAAAGAGGTAATATGCAAATTGACCATCACTTCAACACACAAGATGGCCACTCCCATGTGGTCAAAGATGGCCACCATAAGATGGCCAGCAGGGGAGGGCAGTGAGGCACAATCAGGCCAGCAGGGGTGGGCAGTTAGGGGGACCAGGCAGGCAGGCAGGTGAGCGATTAGGAGCTAGCAGTCCAGGATTGTGAGAGGGATGTCCGACTGCCAGTTTAGGCCCAATCCTGAGGATCGGGCCTAAACTGGCAGTCGGACATCCCCCGAGGGGTCAAGGATTGGAGAGGGTGCAGGCTGGGCTGAGGGGACCCCCCCCCCCATGCACAAATTTCATGCACTGTGCCTCTAGTCTATATATATAAAAGCCTAATATGCAAATTGTCCCCTTGGGAGTTCAACTGGGAGACTGACAGTTTGATCGCTTGCTATGATGTGTGCTGACTGCCAGGGGTGGCATGGAACAAAGGAAGGCCCTGATCAGCCCTGATCACTGGCCAGGCCTAATCTTATAATAAACCTGAATTCATCATTATCTGTGGAAATCTGAGAATGCTAACAGAAGACTAAAACCTAATTCATGCATTATCATATCACCTATAAAAGCATGGGCTATTTAGCCATGGAACCATAATAGAAAGTCACATAAATGTTGACAGTATCCATCCTGAAACTGCTTAGGGAGAGGAAGCCTAGTTATGGGACTACAAGTGTTCTGGCTCATTGTAAATAAGACCATCTCTGTTGTGATATGAATGCCTTCATTTCTTTTTGGTCTGATAGCCTGGCAGGTCAATTAATTTAAATATTTTCTTTATCCTCATTTTATATCCAGTAAACAACCTTCAATTATGTTTTCACTTCTTATGTACATGTATCTATAGGAATAAAATGCACTAGTCAATGGGACACAAGTATTTTGCTCTGTGTAGCAATAAATTTTCATTGTGAATTGATAAACTGGCATTATTATTTGTTTACATCAGTTGAGTTACTTTGGTTAATAAAAATATAATGCCCAATGATTATATATTTTCAGACAAAATAAGGTTTCTCTGTGTACAAAGACTAGGGACCAGAACGAAGCCATTTTAAATTTACCATGGTAGATCTCTTAAGTGTCTTCTAAGCTCCTAAGGGAATTGTATGCATACTGAGGTTGGATAAACATGACTCTGAAAGAAGAATAACAACACATGGCCTAATTCCTTGGATGCTGTGAGAATTAATGGCGTGTTATTCTTTCCCAACTTGACTGCCTGTTTGAATCACCTGGAAACATACCAATGCATGGCCTCACCTTAGACCAACTAAAAATCTTTGGGAGTAGAATTCAAGGAGTAGGATTTTTTAATCTCCTTCCTCCAGATAATTCTTCTGTGACACTATTCCAGTCCATATTTTTTACTGTTAACATATGTTTATTCTTTCTCTGGGTTTTTGTGAGACAACTTTTGTGTGCCCACTGATATTAAGAAATTTTACATATGAAAATTAAAGCCATGTGCACACAGACTTTGCCATCAGTAAAATATGCAAGTGTAAGGAAAAATAAACTAGTGTGTGCGTAAGTAAAATAAGTAAGATATCTCAGACCAATAATACTCAGCATCTCAGATTTTTCCTAAAAACACACCACTTCTGGGAATAAATAACAATCATGAGCCTACACTATTTTTTATATTTACATTGTTGTTTTGTTGATGAATATAGGTAAATTTAGAATCCTAAAATTTTTACAGATCAGTATTGCCTGACATAATAACCACCAGACACATAGGAATATGTACATTTAAGTTAGTTTAAAATAAATAGAAAATTTGATTTCTTGTGTGGCTAGTGGATGTATGCTGGCAGTGCAGTTATAGAACATACCCATCATTTGCAGAAAGCTCTGTTGGACAGAGCTATAGACCCTTATAGTTAGTCCAACTTTACAGATGAGGAATATAAAACATTTATTTAAGTGACTAGCCCATGTTATATATCTTGTTAGTGGAGAGCCAAAGAAGAATTCAATCTTTGTTCAGTGTTCTGTATACTGTCATAAGTTAATGAGTGGGTAAGAGTTGTGATGATGATCATCATCATTTTAATAATTGTTTATCTAATTCTCACACACAAAAAAAATAGAAAACTTAATACTGATATTAATACTTACTTTTGAAACATGGTAGCAGTGCCATTGAGGTTACCAAAGGATGCACTGCTATTAAGTTATTAAGTGACAGAAATGAAATGAGCATGTGTGTCTCTGTGTGTGTGTGTGTCTGTGATCTCATAAATTATTTTATAAAGCTAATATAACAGATTCATTCTATCAATAAACTTTAATCACAGGTTTAAAAAATTATGTTTTTATAATACACTAGAGGCCCAGTGCATGAAATTTGTGCATGGGGTGGGGGGCTGTCCCTCAGCCCAGCCTGCACCCTCTTCAATCCTTGACCTCTCGAGGGATGTCCATCTGCCCGTTTAGGCCCGATCCTGGTAGGATCGGGCCTAAACAGGCAGTCGGACATCCCTCTCACAATCCAGGACTGCTGGCTCCCAACTGCTCGCCTGCCTGCCTTCCTGATTGTCCCTAACCACTTCTGCCTGCTAGCCTGATCACCCCCTAACCACTTACTTACAGCCTGATTGATGCCTAACTGCTCCCCTGCCAGCCTGATTGCCCCTAACTGTCCTCCCCTGCAGGCCTGGGTCCCCCCCAACTGCCCTTCCCACCAGGCCCGGATGCCCCCAGCTTCCCTCCTCTGCCAGCCTGGTCACCCCTAACTGCCTTCCCCTACAGGCTTGATCACCCCCAACTGCCCTCCCTTGCACGCCTGGTCCCTCCCAACTGCCCTCCCCTGCTGGCCTGATCACCCACAATTTCCCTCTTTTGTAGGCTTGGTCCCTCCCAACTGCCCTCCCCTGCTGGCCATCTTGTGGTGGCCATCTTGTGTCCACATGGGGGCAGGATCTTTGACCATATAGGGGCAGCCATATTGTGTGTTGGAGTGATGGTCAATCTGCATATTAATCTTTTATTAGATAGGATAGAGGCCTGGTGCACAGGTGGGGGCCAGCTGGTTTGCCCTGAAGGGTGTCCCAGATAAGGGTGGGGGTTCCCTTAGGTCATGGGGTGGCCTGGACAAGGGGCCTGTGGTGGTTTGCAGGCCAGCCACACCCCCTGGTGACCCAAGCGGAGGCCCTGGTATCTGGGATTTATTTATCTTCTATAATTGAAACTTTGTAGCCTTGAGCGGAGCCCAGGGCCAGCCAGAGCAGGCGGAAAGTTTGGCTTCCTCCATTGCCGGGGAAACCCAAGCCTCCTGCTTGCTCCATGGCCAGCCGCCATCTTTGTTGGGTTAATTTGCATACTTGCTCCTGATGGGCTGGTGGGCGTGGCTTGTGGTTGTAGCAGATTGATTGTTAATTTGCATGTTACTCTTTTATTAGTGTAGATTTGAGGTGCTACCAGATATAAAGAATTTTCAGCATGAATGAACTAGGCAATTGTTTAAATAGACTACTAAGAAACATTATGGTAACTTAATTTACTTCATATAAGGGGCTATACAAGATACTTTTCAGCTTGACCTTGACTCAATTGGAAATGAAATTTTTCAAACAAGAAATTCTTTTAAGGAAGACATACTTAGGGTAGGGCTTAATTCCAACATTTCATCTAATCTAGGTTGATTGTTTTTTGTGAAAGTGTACTAAGAATTTGTCCTTTGTATATACAGTATATCAACTACATATGGATAGATGTTTTTAATTACTTAGTTTCTATTTTATAATAATTTATTTTAAGCAGCACAGAATACCCATATTTTACTTTCTTATCCTGAGATACTGTATTGGGAGGGTTAGCAGAATTTAAACTTTTTAAATTTTTTATTTAAAAAAAAAAAGACAACCCTAAATCAACAAGTAGAGAAGATGCAACTGGAAATAAAAAACAAAGACTAAGATATAGTTAGCTGTGTAATGAAGAAAAGTCAATTTCTTAATACTTACTTTAGAGCAAAAAAGAAATAAAAAACAATAGCATTTGGGTTTCCAAACTATAATTGCCACCCTACTTGCTTGCACTGAAGTGTTCTAATAGTACTTAGCAGAGTGAAATTTTATTAATCACTCTTGAACGATTTTAATTTGTTTTAATTCCTCACTGGAGGATATGTTTTTATTTGTTAGAGAGAGAGAGAGAGAGAGAAAGAAATATCAATGAGTTACCTTGGTACATGCCCTGGCTAGGGATTGAACCAACATCCTAGGTACAGTAAGTGCTCTGACTGGGAATCGAACCTGAAACCTTTTGGTGTACAGAACAATGCTCCAACATGCTGAGCCACCCAGCTAGGGCATAATTTTATTTCTTAAAACTAAAGAAAAACTAACAAATTATTTTGAGTATTTTCCTAGTAAATTTTCTCATAACTTGGATTTTGTGACAATACTAAAACAAAATTTCCACATATCTAGAGTGACAGACACAAAGAATTCCACACTCAGTTATCATCTTCTCCTTCTTCTTTACTAAATAGAATTTGAGCAATGTGCCTAACTGAAAAACTGTATTTCCCAGCTGCCCTGGGAAGTAGGAGTGGCCAGTGAAATGTAAAGGGGATTTATGGAACTGGGCTTCACTTTTTGCTCTCCCTTTTGTATCTGCCCTCTCCCTTGAACTCAAATGTGATGACTAGATTTCCAGAAACTATTTGGTCTATGACAATCTTGGTTTGAAAATTATGTGCTAACTATAAGAGAAAAGAAACCTTGAAGGAGATAGAGTCCCTGATGAGAATAAACCTGCCCCATTAATCTTGAACCACCTATATCTCAATTTGTTCTATGTTAGGGTCTTATAAATCTTGTTTAAGCCATTATTATCTCTGGTCTCTACCTCTGAAAGCCAACCAAGTAAAATATCTAACATATTTAAAACCCTGACAATCAAGTTACAAAAATCAAACACCACAATGATAAAAAGGCAACATGAGAATTATATAAATTGTATACATTTTTCATTCTTTTACAAATGATGAAGCTGGATTATATTTATTAAATTATGAGTTTGCAGACAATAAAAATCTATACTAATAAAAGGGTAATATGCTAATTAGATTGGGTCAACCAGCCATCTTCCGGACGTCCAACTTTCTTCCAAACAAAGCCATGGTGGTGGGGACCAAGGCAGAGGCAGTTAGGGGTGATCAGGCCAGCAGGGGAGGGCAGTTGGGGGTGAGATCAGGCCAGCAGGGGAGGACAGTTGGGGGCGACCAGACTGGCAGGGGAGGGCAGTTGGGGGTGACAAGGCCAGCAGGGGAGGGCTGTCGGGGGCATTAGGCAGGCAGGCAGATAAGTGGTTAAGAGCCAGTAGTCCTGGATTGCGAGAGGGATGTCCAACTGCCGGTTTAGGCTTGATCCCTGCAGGATGGGGCCTAAACTGGCAGTCGGACATCCCCCGAGGGATCCCAGATTGGAGAGGGTGCATGCCGGGCTGAGGGTCACCCCCCCCCCCCGGTGCACAAATTTCGTGCACCGGGCCTCTAGTAATTTAAATAAAATCTAAAATATCTAAATTGTCATGCAAAAGTTGAAAACTAAACAGAAAAAAAAAAGACATTAAAAAATGGAGAAACTTCTCAAAGAATTCACTCCAAGGAAAAGGTAGTCTTCAGATATATATGTTTATGTAGGAGTTTCCTATTTATATAGGAACCCCATGCAGTGACTTCTGCCTATTTTCAGAACTAGATTACTTCCATTCTATATGAAGGGTTCACAACATATAGAAAAAGATGAAATGCTGTCATTTACAAAGTTAGTATTATGCTGTACCAAAACCTAAAATGTAAACATTTTTAAATCTTATGTACAATTATACTTTGAATAGATCAATGAGTTAATGGCCCATCTATTATTATGCAGGAACTCAGAGCTTTAGCTGCTGAACTTAGACTAAAGGCCCAATAGGCAGGCTGAGTGCATTAAAGGAGGAAAACAAGTTCAGTTCACCTTTGCGGAAACAAATCTATTCTCAGATTTACTCACTACTGGTTTTCTAAGTGTGTGTCTCTTAGAAAACAAGTTTTATTGGCTGGTTTAAAAAGGTATTGTGAAAATAGTAACTCAGTACTATAAATTGAGTCTAGTTGTATTGGGGGCGGGGTGTAAATCCTACTGCAAACAACAAAGAACCTAACAACACAGGCTTAAATCTACTAGTAGGTTTTTATTTGTTTTTCTCACTTAAGAAATTCAGAAGATAACAATCCACAACTAGTACCATTCAGGTACCCCAACTCATTCCCTTCTTGAAAAGGATTTTGTCTTAGTTACAACTGTCAGGCATTTGGTAACATATTATAGGCAGACAGGAGATAAAAGGGCAAAAACCAAAGGGGCTTGCCCACTGACTTTGCCCGGTTTACAAAGCTTACCTGGGAACCCCATGCAGTGACTTCTGCTGTTTCAATTTATTCCTCTTTGCCTGGAATCTGTACATGTAAGCACCCCTGTTGAATTGTTAATGGACAAGCTTTCTTTCAATTTGTAGCAGAACTTGTAAGTACTTCACTTGTTCAACTTCTTGTTGGTATTGCCATCTTTTTCTTTTTCCCCCTTTTTTGTTCGGGTAACTAGCAGCCTTGTGAGAGGGAAGAGAGAAGGAACATACTTAAGTAGGCTCTTCAAACTTCAATATGAACTACTATGAAAACTTGGAAAGAACAAATCACAGAACAGCACAACATAGCTGAGGTGTGTGGTTTACTCCCTTAGATACAGAATATGAATTTAAGGAGTTCGTAGTGTTTTTTGGTAGTACTTTGATGCAATCTCTATTTAATCAATAAGATTTTACTCCAATAATATGCTTGCATCCAAGAAACTTAATACTATAACTCTCATTTTCCTAGGAGGAGGAAAAGGTGGGCATGTGAAATGGGGCACCATTAATCTGTAAACTGATGCAGCTTCATTGATGGGCCTTTGTAGGAAGAAAGAGAAAAAAATTCCTCCCTAGTATACTCATAGGGAGATCTCTGCTCTGAAATCTTTTTAGAGTGAGTAGTAATTTTTAACTTGAATTTATGATCATTCTCCAATAACTGTCAATAATGTACCTTTAGAAAAATTCTGTTGAAACAACTTTTGAACCAGTTACATAGATCCTCTGATTGCATCTCCATAAATTGTTCACGAAAAAGCGTTCTAGGATTAGACAAAACAAATAGAACCCTCTTCCATTCTTTTTTTTTTTTTTTTTTTTCAGAGAGAGAGAGAGAGAGACAGAGAAACATCGATTTGTTGTTCCACTTATTTATGCATTCTTTGGTTGATTCTTGTAGGTGCCCTGACCGGAATCAAACCTGCACTCTTGGCCTACCGGGATGATGCTCCAACCACCTGAGCTACTCGGCCAGAGCAGCCTCCTCTGTTCTTTACCTTGGAAAGAGTGTCCTCAAAACTATGTTAGTCTAGAAAAAAAATTAAACATTTAAGTATCTTTGACATTTAAAAGCTACTAAAAATGAATTAAATTATACTGGTAATAACTTATGTTTATGTAGCACTTCATGCTTTTCATAATCCTTTTAACTACATTATCTGCCATTTGGTAGAGCAGTCATCAACACTTAAAGTTACTTGCCTAAAGGAGCACAACTAATTAGTATAGATCCTTACAACAAAGCTCCGAGATTCACATTCACTTCCCTTCTCTGTAAATCTGAACTGACAGGAGGAAAACATTGCCACAGAAGGCACATCCTCTATTACTCATGACTGTGTGTGACTCCCGCTGTGGGCCTCTGTCATTTTGCCATCAAGGCTACCCCAGTAGCAGAGCCCTAACATTTCAGGCCCCTCATCTGCCAAAGACTTCTTCTGCTTACTGAGACCACAGTGTAGAGTGGGACATCCTCTCCATGGACAATTCTGCTACTTTGCTGTAACCTAACTGGCATTTTAATAGTCACCCTAAGGTTGGACAAGAAAGCCAGCATCATATATTCACATAAATTATAAATATTTTTTTTGGGGGGGGGGACCATTACAAATGTGGTCCATGTAAAAGGAGAAATTCTCTATAATTACTATCAAGTGATTAATTTTCTATGCTACACACAATCACAGCAGAGTTTTAAAATATTAAAAGCTGAAGATACATAAATCTGTCACTCCAAGCCAATGCATTTGTTACACATTTCAACATGGTCCTTTCGGCCTGAAGTCGTGTCTAAGTCTTTACTTCACAGCTGGGATTATTGTGGCTATATGAAAGAGTGTCAAGGCCGTGCCCTTGGTTGCATTTTCTAGAAAACGGTTCTAAGAAATACCTCAAAGCTCCTTAAGTAGGTAGGCAGCTGAAAAGAAACCTTTTTTAAATCTAGAAACTTGAAAGTGAACTGAGCCCCACTCTTGCTGTAGGCTAAAGCATTTGGTCTGGATCCAACTTAGGTATATTCAAGATAACTTTTCAGTAAGCTGAAACTATTAATTGCTGGAAAGGTCAGATGAAAAACATATGAACTACATTTCTCTTAAAGTTTTATTTAAGTAGAAGATAGGCTTAATTATTTTTCTATTTTAATTTGACTAAGTTTAACTACTCGATATATAAACACAGCCATAGCTCCACTTCTCTGTGGCCAGGTTAGAACATTTTTTAGAACAGAATGCCTTCCTTATAAATGGCTAAAAATTTCAAGGCCCATATTACTGTAACTTGAAGTAGATTGATAATTTTAATAAAGGAACAAAATGCTTATTTAGTTTAATGAATATCTGAGTGCCTATGTGATTAATAAAGTTTTATTTAAAGGCTGTGGTCATTAACAACTATAAAAAGCTGATTTTTGTCATGTGCTTTACAGTTTATACATATATCAACTCATTAAATTCTCACAAATTTGAATTAATTGGGCTTGATGAAAGTTTTCTGTTACATGACATTTCAGATCATATGCTCACTTTAGAAAATCCTGAATTCCTGCATATTAGTAATGCTCTTAATTCTATAATGAAGTTTATCATCTCATGAGCATCATATATGAATAGATACTGTAATAGTTATTACTACTTATTGAGTTCTTTTTAAGTGACATATATTATATCATCTATAATCTTAAAAATCCTATGGAGTAGAAATTAGTGTCCTCATTTAAGTTATAAGAAAGCCACGACTGAAAGAGCCTGGAGTCTTCCCCAAGGTCACAGTTATAAAGAGGCAAGGAAATTCAGTCCCAAGTCTTTTTACACTAAAACCTATGTTCCTTTTCATTTTCCCCTGCTGCCTCTAATTTTAGAGCATAAACCAGTCCCCATTTAGAAAAACATGCTTTCAAACCAAATGAAATAGGAGAAAAGATGCAATGAACAGCTTGAGAATAAAAGCATACATAACTTGAGAATAACCTCATAATTCACAAAACAAATTTGCATCTGTTATTGTAATGTACTGCCTGTGTTATAATAGCATATTTTCATAATTTATTCATGCTGCTCCATTATTTTTCTCAACATAAATCCATTGTATACTTCTTTTACTTAGGGAATGTTTTCTAGTAAACCTGACAGAAAGTCCCCTGCTAGCTGACACTGAATGGTAATAGACAATCAGGAAATCTCCCTGCTGCCAACATGTTAGAATGTTTTTGCTCTTGTTTAAGAACAATACCTCATTCCAGTTAGGAAAAAAACACATTGAAGAAAACTCTCAAAAAGACACATTTGTGCTTGCCATGTAGTGGGCCCTCGGTGAATAAAAAGTAGGTGTTGAATGCATGAATGATTGACACCACTATTTGACATTGTAGGAAGGCCAGTGAGGAGAAATTTCAGTATTCCTCAAGTACACTATCCTGGGATGAGTGCCCTGGCCACAGACTCAGACAGATGTTCTTAAAGGAAGCTTATTGAGGACTGCTGTCAGATTCGGCTCCTGTGAGGGAGTGGAGAAAGCAGGATGCGGCAGAGACAAGTAGAACTACCATGCAGTTACGTCAGAGCCTCAGCCAATCCCATAGGGAGCTATGGGGCCAGGACAGCCCTGCAAAGGTGTCCACGTTGATGCACTGGAACATGGCCTTTGGACTCCTCATCAATCAATCAGTCATTGAGCTTTGCTATTATCAGTCAGCAGCCAAATGTCTCAGCAGCTGCTGGGGTACCTCGGTCACAAACGGGGAATTCCTATAGCATATTACAGCATCTACTACATAGAGCCACTTTTTTTATGGGTAAAAGAAAAGTGTTCTTTTCACCACCTTCCACAAAAGAATAATTGCCATTTAAAAAAATCTTACTGTAGATCTTACAATGTACATAAACTATTGTTTTATTTAATCATCAAAAGCCCAGCTGGCATGGCTCATTGGTTGAGCATCGACCTATGAACCAGGAGGTCGCAGTTCTATCCCCGGTCAGGGCACATGCCCTGGTTGCGGTTCAATCCCCAGGAGGGGGGCGTGCAGGAGGCAGCCAATCAAAGATTCTCTCATCATTGATGTTTCTATATATCTCTCTCCCTCTCCCTTCCTCTCTGAAATAAATAAAAATACATTTAAAAACAAACAAACAAAAAAAAAAAAACAGCCCAAGTGGTATATTCTTCTCAATCCAAATGAGGAAAGTGAGATTCAGAGGTGTTAAATAACCTGTCCACAATCAAAACTATCAATGTTCTTCCTGCCACAGCAGGGTGCAATCCTCTTGTGATAGGGGTTTATGGAAGGTCAATTCTCTCTTGCTAATGATAAAAGTATGATTGTCAAAATATGGTACATTCCAAGAAGTATCTCTTTTTTAATTTCCTGTCTTGTATTGTAACAGCGGTCTCTGATGAGAATGCTGGACACGTGATTCAGATTAATTTGATATTTTAAGAAAATGAGTTTTAAATCTCTTTCTGAAGTTAATTCTCTTTTATAACTTAAATAAATCCCGAATGAATAGCACATCAATACATATTTTCTGAAATATCTTTATTTCCATAAATCATGGCTAGAAATACATTACAGATGTAATTTTTAACTCAAAACAACAAAATTGTCACCAGTAGGGGTGCTTTTGATTTCTTCTACAAGCGAAGTGTTGGTATTAAAAGTTAGCTTTATTATAAATCATATCAAGATAACTAAGAAAAAAATGCTTTGTGTTGAAAGGAAAGAAAACTAATTTTGTATAAGAATATAAGCAGAAATTAACAGAGCCCTGGGATGTGACAGTTCCAAAGGCATAATTACTTTTTCATCACCAAGAAAATAGCAGGGAAGAGATATAAATTCTAAGAAGGGTTTTGAACAAACCAAACATCAGATTCTTTGAGATGAACAATTTTATTTGAACTTGTTGACCACTTGCATCAGAATTTCCCCCTTCTCTTCCTGGAAAGCATACAAAGTGACATGGAAAATGAAGAGAGCACACAGGTACAAACTCCATTTTCAATGAAATTAAGAGACAGAAGTATCCACCAAATCTAAAATACAGATTACACTCCAAGAAAGATCTGAGACCTGGCAAAAGCCATGCCCAAAAGGCCATGAGGAGTGGCAAGGGGCCTGAGCAGTGCATTTCCCAAAGTGGCATCTTTACTGAAGATGAGGAACAATGTTACAGTTCTCGTCTACCGCAACTTCAGTGAGACCTGCTGTGAGCAAGGCCAAGATCGAAACGCTGAGATTAAGCAGGGCAGAGACTTTTGGGGGGAGGAGGGGAGGTAAAGAGAGATGCCAGCAACAGATCTCAGAACTGGCTAGCCATTATTTACTTTTTGAGAGTGAAGGGCCTACCTGGGAATACAGAGATCTCTGAGTATACTTATTTTGTTGTTATCATTGTTGTGAAGGCTGGATTACTTTTTTTTTAAAAAATTTATTGATTTTTTTGGAGAAAGAAAAAGAGAAAGAGAGAGAGAGAGAGGGAGGGAGAGAAATATGGATGTGCGAGTGGAACATTGATCAGCTGACTGACTTGTGCACGCTCCCTTAAGAGTATTGAGCATGCAACCCGGGCACATGCCCTGACAGGGAATCAAACTGGCACCTCTTGATGCATGGGACAACACCCAACCAACTGAACCACACCCATTAGGGCAAGGTTGGTTACTTCTAATTGTTTATAAAGCAACTAGAGGCCCGTTGCACGAAGATTCGTGCAATAGACCTTCCTTCACCTGGCTGCTGGCACCAGTTTTCCACCGGCACCAGTTTTCCTCCGGCACCGGGGACCCAGGCCTTGGCTCTGGCCACCCGCCGATTGGAGCGCCTCCCGCCGGCCCAATCGGCTGCCCCGAGTCCCGCGCCTGCACCTCCCGCCGGCCCAATCGGTCCCCCAGCAGGACTCCCGAGTCCCACCGCCCACGCCTCCTGCCAGCCCGATCGGTCCCCACTCAGCAGCGGCCGATTAGGTGGTGGGAGGCGCAGGCGGCGGGACTCGCACAATGGGGGCAGGGCAGCACGTGGGGGCCACCATCTTTGCTGGGTTAATTTGCATAGCGCCCTGATTGGCTGTGGGGCATAGCGAAGGTACGGTCAATTAGCATATTACTCTTTTATTAGTTAGGATATTTATTTAACAACTATATATGCTATAAACTATTTTAGTAAATAACCAGACAAAATCCCTATTATCATGGACTTTACATTTTAGTTGGGGCTATAGAAGAGAAAATAAACAATAAACATTATAAACAAATAAATTCTATAGCATATTACAAACTGAGAAGTATTATGGGAGCAAAGGGAGCCAAGTAAGGGGATATTAGAAGTGCTGGGGGAATTATCCTGTTTTTAAAAGTGAGCTAAGGGTAAACTTCATTATTAGACATAGTTAGGCAAAAATTAATCATGTTTTTTAAAAATTAAAAATTTTTACCTTTTGAGATTCTCTAGAACAATTTTAAAAGCCTAGAAATTTACATTTCTTCTAAAAAAGTTGAGTTATTGATTTCATAAGTTATTTTGCTCTCCAAAGAATCAATCCAGCAAACTTTTTTACCAAGTTTCTTATTTTACTATTCCAGTGTATTGATCCTGATTTTAAGTATACTTTTTTCTTTATTTCTCTCCTTAGATAAGTTTTCTTGTTCTTTCCTTTAGCTCCTTATGCTAAAAGTTTAGTTGCTTTATTTTCCTTCTTTCTCATTTAATAATACAAGCTTTTAAAACTAAGTTTCTAGCTGAGTAATTTTGGTTATATATAATGAATTTTGAAAAAGAATGTACTAATAATTGTTATTCTCTATTTTTATAATTGCAATTTTAATTTTTTATTATTCCCAAGTCATTTACAGAGTCTTTTTAATTGCCAAGACTTTGTGTTTATACTTTAGTTATTAATTTCTATTTTATTATATTATGGCCAGCAAAATCATTCTAGATTATTTTATATTCTGTTCTTATGAACTTTTCCTCATCATCTAATTATTCTCTTAATAGGAAATAAATTTCTATGTATGGCTATATGGCTACCTAATTTATTACTGTGTTTTTTTTTAATATCTCCAATAGTTGGTATAGTATTTATCAAGTACTATGATGTTTGTTTTAAGGTGTATTCTTCTTTTGATCAGCAAAAGACTCTTTTACCTGTTAATATAAAAGAATTTAGCAAAGAAATGGCAAGATAACAAGTAACATTGAAACATGTTGGCAAAACTCATATATACAAAAAAAGTAGACGAAAGCACACACCACACACACACACACACACACATAAAAGTAATGTAGACAAAACTGGCAGGAATAAAAAGAGACTAAAGACTGGAAAATACAATAGGGATGTTAAGAGATAAATAAAATAAAATGAAACTTAAAAAACCACTGAAGATAAATTGGAATACATACAATCAAAAGAGAACCAACATTTACATAATTTTAGTTCCCTAAGGAAAACAAAATCAGTCGTATATCAATGAAAGCATTGTAAGGCGAGATTCCCATGTGGACCAATTCCACAAAAGAAGTCCTGGGTTACAACTCTTTACCCAGTGTCATGTGCAGTTATTGCTCTATTTCTTTTCAAAAGTGTCTTGTGTTAAAGACATATTCTTAAATCACTCTATGTGTAAAGGAGAAACACAAGCTGACTTTAAATTTCTCTGTACCAACATTCGGTATCAGAAAGTAATTGAGTAATATTGACAAGGTACTCAAGTAAAAAAGTTTGAGGCTAGAAATTTGAACATACCAGATATCTGCTAACATTACTGTCATGAGCTTTTCTTGAAGAAATTCCTATATGTCTAACTTGAACCAACTAAATATGACTAGAGAAATTCAGCCAAAAGACTAGAAATTAATATTTTAATATTTCATATATTTAACTATGTCAGTCAAAAAGTGATAGAAAAAGGCAGAAGTCCTAGCTGGTTTTGCTCCATGGTTAGAGCATTGGCCAGTGGACTGAAGGGTCGAGGGTTTGATTCTGGTCAAGGGTACGTACTTGGGTTGCAGGCTCAATCCCCAGCCCCTGTCTCGGCACCAGCAGGAGGCAACCAATCAATGTGTCTCTCCCACATCAATGTTTCTCTCTCTGTTTCTCTCCCCGTCCCTTCCAGTCTCTCTAAAAATCAACAAAAAAAATATCCTTGGGTGAGAATTTACAAAACAAAACAAAAAAGAAAAAAGCGGTGAAAAAAAAAAGGGTGATTGATGTCTGAGAGAGAGCATGAGGGAAATATCTAGGATGCTGTTAATATTCTACATCTGGACTCAGATGGTGGCTAGACAGGTATTTTCACTGTGTAAAAATTCATAGAGTTTAAGATTTGTGCATTTTACAGTATGTATATTACGTTTTAGTTTAAAAAGTAACTCTAAGTTTTTGTTTCTTTTTTCGCAAGCCACCCCCACTCCCTATTGTGTCCTGAGCCATCCTGAACCTCATAGGAGGCAGAATGAACAACACTTTAGAAGAAACAGAAAAGATATTACATAGGAAGTGAAAAGTCAAATCTGTCCCTACTTGCTTAGCAGATTTCAGAACAAAGAAAGATAGGAGTAGGAGGGAGTGAATACAGTACCTGTACATCTTTTCATCCTCCCTCCTGAAGCTCCAAGGAGGAATGGCCAGTAAAATATTTAAACTGTGTTTAGAGAGACAAAAACCTGGAAAGATTGCAGAAGCTGCCGGAATTTTCTCCCTTTCATGTTTAGGCAGCTCAAAGGCTCTAAGTGAGGATCCCCTCCCGTGAGTAATATTAGCCTGGTGGAGGACAGTGGGCTGCCCTGTTTGTGAGAGGTGTCCAGATAAATGTGGAGGGATACAGCTCTGCAGGCTTCCCGTATAGTGAGTGCAGAAGACCCACAAATTGCTACCCGCACACGTGAGGGATTGTGGAAGTGCGGGATTGTGGAAATGAGGGATTGTGGAAGTGCGGGATTGTGGAAGTGCGGGATTGTGGAAGTGCGGGATTGTGGAAGTGCGGGATTGTGCGGGATTGTGGAAGTGCGGGATTGTGGAAGTGCGGGATTGTGGAAGCGAGAGATTGTGGAAGTGAGGGGTGGGGGTGTTGCACAGCAAGCAGAAGCCTATGTCAGGACAAAGTGGCTGCTGTGTATGGAGACTTATGGCTCAGGGCATGAGCTTTGTAGGCAGTGCCAATAGTCACTTCCAAAACCAGAGGCCATCAGTGGCATCAGTCATACCTCAGTGTTCACCCCTCAGAAAGCAGAATCAAATCAGATACTCAGCTACTCTCAAACAGAAATGAATGAGTATACAGGAGACTGGCAAATATTGGAAGTCCCCTCCAATATTTGCCCTTCCAACATAAGGACAAAATAGCTCCTCTTAGATTTCCAGATTCCAATATGCAAAGGGAGAGGAGGTTGGGTGCAACTGTAAAAGACTAAGCATTTTCCTAAAGAGACTGAGCAGCCTTACAGAGCTAAATCCGTTCCATTCAAGAATCTGACTTTGAATAGACTTAACATTTAAACAGAAAGAGACACTGAGGAACTGCTACATGAAGAGATCAGATCATCAGAGGAAATAGAGATGCCACATATTGGTTAACACATCAGTGCATAGGGCATAGACCAATGACTCCACTACATCAAAGAAATTGATTAAATAGTATAAACAATTTCATACCTCTAAACTAACAAATATCTAAAATAATAATTGTGTATGCTGGCAAAGTTATGGTAACATTATTGCATTTATACACTAATGACAGAATAAATTAGAACACAATTTGGCAACAAAATTTGTAAATTATTAGTAGATGTTGTGAATTATAAGCAGGTTCAAGATAATGTCTTTCCTAAGAAAATAGTTCATGAAAATCCATTGTAGAATTATTTACAAAAAGGAGATAATTAAGGGCAACTTAAATGAATAATAACAGGAAAAAAGTAAATTCTGATATATGAATTCTATGAAATATTAGACAGCTATGAAAAAATATACGATTATTAAAACTACCATGGTATATGGATTTACTTAGTGGGAAAACAAATTAGAATATAAAATTACATATTATATTAAACTTACAGTTATATAGAAACCTTTTATGCTTTTGAATAAAATCTAGAATAACAATGGAAAAATCCAAATAGTCTAACTCTGGAAAATGAGAAGATAAAAGATGATTTATTTGTCTTTGAAAAAAATGTATTTTTGCAATTGTAATATTATTTTTCAATTTTAAATACAAAATAAGAGCCAATCATCTTTACTGGAAATCGGACTCTGACTTTATGCCTCCAATTTGTTGCCCTGTTTCCAAGAACAGCAAAATAGAAGAGTCAGGAGCCTGGGGCCGCATTATCTGGGTTTGATTCTTGTCTTTTCCACTCACCAGTCATGAGTTCTCAGGTAAGTTCCTTAACCTCTCTTTGTCCCAACTTCTTCATCTATAAAACCGGGTCATAGTGGTACCTACCTAACAGTGTGGTGAAGAACACTAGACAGCTTTTTATATTAAAGCGCTTAGCAAAAGCCTCGGTGATTAGTAAGCATTCTGAGACAGTTAACTGTTCTTGCTTTCCTGTTGATGTGTTTTTGTTGTTGTTGTTGGATGTTGTGAACCATACATCATCATTCCTGAACAAAGCATGTGGCAAATGCTGAATGATTCTTAAATTGAATTAGCTTCACAATTTAATGAAAGAGTCTGAGTACATCTGTCTTTTTGTTTTGATACTTTTTTGTTTATTTGCAACATAGTTCATGTGTACGATCTTTTCTGTTGGTATTGAATGGGTAATTTTAGTAGCAAATAAATTGAATTATTTAGAATTAGAATGCTCTTTTTTCTTAGCAATGTCTTAAAGGAGAAATAAATACTGAGTCCGTGCAGCTGAATGGTGATGTTCAGACAACATGTTCAAGTATCTGAATTTCCCACTTTTTAACATATGTTATAGTTGTCGTCATGCAAACAGGCTTGGTATGCTTTGCCTTCATTTATGTGAGCTACACTTGCCAAACAATCACAATTAATGGTCTCTGAATTCCCCACAGAGATGTTTAAGACCACAATCAGTCATTTCACACCAAAACATGAGATTTTACAGGCTCTTTCACTCTCTAATCATCCTACACATATACAGAAGTAAAACTATATAGGAATCTACCTAAAGTACGTTTGTATGCTCCCTTTCCAAATTCTTTCCTTCATAATAAACAGTTTCAGTGAGAAAAATAAGTACCCCAGAAAACAAGTCTTTGAATTTAAAATAATCAAAATATATTCTGGTCTTTCCTTTCATTTCTCTGTCTGTTTCTTCTTTTTCCTCCCCTCACTTAACTATAACTTATCTCTAACTTTCCCTATCTCTGTCCCCTTTTTCCACCATATGTGTTTCTTTTAGATTCTGTGCACATGGGTGGGTCTGAGTTGTAATCTGTCTGGTGATAGTTGCCATAGATGGTGGATGAAATGAGACTCCATCAGTGAAGACAGATTCAGTAATGCAGACACCTTAATTTCATTTTCATTCATGCTCCTGGACTATCCTAGTCTACATCTGACTCTGCTCCAAGTCATCCGCAATCTGAGAACTAGTTTAATGCAGCAGCCATTGTCTGGAGTCTCCGTATCAAGGAGAAAGACTGAGAGGCAAATTGCACTCTAACCTTTCTTCCAGAAATGACCCCCATCACTTCTTAGATTTTACTGGCAAGGCACATTGCATGGCCACAGCTAACTTCAAGGGGAAGGACATGGCCATCCTACAGATCTCAAAAGGGGGAAATCACGCATATTTGTGCACGAGCACTAATGACTGCTGCAAAGGAAACCTAACATTAGGGATAGCATGATTCTTTATGGCTGCATGTTTCAGTAACAAAAGGTGTGATTTTCCTTCTCGTATTTACCAAACATTTTAGGCTAATACCCATTCCTTCATCTAAAATTAGTGTTTTTATAATTGGCCTTTCTGCTATAGTCTTTCTTATCAAGAAAAAAATGTTTTATGAGATGAGAAATCTAAGCTCCTTCAGACATCTAAAAGAACATATTGTCTACTCTCAGGGAAATGAGTTTAGTACCAAATCATGTGTGTATGTTGGTTGGTTTGTGTGGTGGCTTGGTTGATTATATTCTATGTAAGTATTACCCGAAACCTAGGGCACCATCAAATGATGAAAAGTATGGGAAGAGACCCTTCCCTGAGACGTCACAGATGTATACATTAGAAGAGAGCTAAGTCAAGTCTAAAGGAAAAGTTAGAGTTTTTATTCTACTACATAGCCATTCATGATTAACATAATAAAAACTACCCAGCCTATTTGTTATGATTCATGCTGTATTAGGATTTTCCAGTAAGTGGGCAAACTGTTGTGATTAGCATTGAAAAATGCTGGAATATATCTTACACTCAGATTGCTTCAGCCAATAGTCTGATTGTGAGCATGCCCATGTTTGTTCTGTTTTTCTGAGATGAAAAGGGAGTTTGACTCTACACATAAAGGAAACAGTTATTATCTAGCTGACAAATTATTAATTATTGGTTTTATATGGTCTCTGTAGAGCATTCTAAACTGGGGGGGGGATATTGTTTAAGTGCTACCATTTATTTATTTCTACTTTCACCTCACTTTTACAACTTTTCCTATGCCTATAAGAATGCTCTTCCCCAAAGATCTCAAATAAGTACTTGAATAAAACTACAATATAAGCATAGCTATAAAGAATGCATTTAATTTCAAGGGCTGCTATAAAGAATTTTACAAATGGCATGACAGGGTCCTTTTATTGTCCCCAATTTCATTACATAGCCTTCCTAACAGCCCTCCTGAGAGCAAAGCGAGGCTAGTGTCAATCCTTTTTATCAATTCACTCAGTTACAAAAGAAGAACATTATCCTGACATTATGAGTATTGTTCTAGTTATTTGCAGCATTCCCCATTGTAACCTTCTCTGAAATATAAAGCTGAACACAGATGCAGTTTCTGAGGAACCTAAAAGTGTGGCTGGCATTAATGGGATAAGCTCAAATTTTGTCCAAGGAAGGGGAAAGGAAAACAACCCATTAGCTAAAAAACAAATGTCTTCTGGAAGCAGTGCCAGTCCCAGACAAGTGGTAAAAAGATGTTTTGCTTCTCTTGTTCTGAAAGAGTTTGCCAATGAAAGCCCATCTGGACCAGCTTTGACTCAGACATCTGTCCAGGCTTATATGATTAGGTATCAGAAAATCCCTCTTTCTAATTCAGTCTACCAAATTGGGGTCCAGAGGTTTTAGAGTTCCACAAATAATTAGCTAAAAAAAATTTTAACTTAGTATTTTCCTGGTGGTTATAATCTTTTTTCAAAACTAGACAAAAATTATGGAAGGATTGCACAATCACATGGCACATGTTAGTCTGAGATTGCTGAATACAACAGAGCATCTCCTCCGCCATCAGTCTTGTACTCATCTCTCCAGCAGCAAGTGCATCTTAACAACAACAACAAAAACCCACATTTTTTATTACAGTAAAATAATGCTGTTTTGGAGAGTCTCGAAGATGATATATTAAGGGGAAACAAGGAAGACGCAAAAGCATTCAGTCTATTTACATGAATTTCAGGAAGAAGCAAAACTAGCTCCAAAATAGTGCTTACACCTGTGTTAAGGGAGTGGCTAGTGGACAGTAGTAACTGTAAAAAAATATGAGGGAGTCTTTTGGGTGTTATAAATATTTTATATCTTGACTCCTGAAGCCACTATTTAGGTGTCTATACTAGTAAATATAAATAATGTGTAAAAATTCAGGTAATTTTACAGTTGAATCATGTACTTTCCTGTTGCACTTTAATGAAACATTTTTAAATATATTTTTTTATTGATTTCAGTGAGGAAGGGAGAGGGAGAGACAGATAGAAACATCAGTGATGAGAGACAATCGTTGATGGGTGGCCTCCTGCACTCCCCCTACTGGGGACCCAGCCCACAACCCCGGCATGTGCCCTGACCAGGAATCGAAACTTGACCTCCTGATTCATAGGTTGTCACTCAACCACTGAGCCATACCAGCTGGGCTGAATAAAACATTTTTAAAAATATGAACATTGTTCGTTTGAAGTGTTTTATTTTTTGTTATATTTTTCACATATCATTATAAATATTTTTGTTTCATAGAGTATAAGAGTTATAAGCATAAGGAATTTGTACCTACTGTTAAATTTGTACACTTTTAAGTTATACTATAATTAAAGGGATTCACTTCAGCATTCTGGGTCAATGAGAACATTTTCTCTTTAAAGAGAATTTGTACAATCATAGGTTTGAGATATACGGCCTTACTTTATGGCACTTGTCACAGAATAATTCCTCTAATACAGGAAAAAGTTGGGGATACAATCCTGCTGTCTCCTGGGCATTGCCCCTGAGACGTAAAAGGATCCCATTTGGGTCTAAGAAATGATTCATACTTCCTACTGTGACTTAACAGGGCCTCTGGGGTAGAGCCAGACGTTTTAGAGATACAAGCATATAGCACTTTTTATTTCTGTATTCCTGAAAAATGGTAATAGCATAGAAACACATTACGTACTTACCAAATGAATGAACACATAGAAAAATGGTTCTGATAAAGAATTTTGGTAACTGATCCCCAAACACTCATGACTTAAAATCCAGTTTGTTTTGGCTCCAGAGGCTGTATCATTAATCAAGTGAGGGTCAGGAGACATATATAGATATATAGCTCTTTCTCCTTATAGAACCTGGAACTCTAGTTTCTACACTCCTATCATGATCTATAATATTGCTAATGCTCTGCTCAAATGCTCAGCCTCCCAGTCACTAATGAGAGATGAAAATCTGCCAAATATGTCTCATATTTTTGTTCTTCTCTTCTCTTGAAACCTTAACTCCTTCCATCCTTACTGCCTGGGTAGTACTCTAATGTGTTCAAACTGATATTTTATCTTTTACTCCATTTTCTAGTTGTTTTCAAGCTAGTTCATGATTACCAGTGTCACAAATAAAAAGGCTGTTTTATAGCAAAACAGGTGATAATACTAAACACAAATCTTTAAATTAATTTTTTCCTTTTTATTGAATTTATTGGGGTGACACTGATTAGCAAAATTATACAGGTTTTAGATGCACAATTCCACAACCCATCATCTATACACTATATTGTATTTTCCCCCAGTCCTCACCCCCAAGTCAAGTCTCTATCTCCCTTTAAATTTAAATAATACATTTTTTGGTTGGTCTTTTCCCCCATTAGTATAAAAATTAAGTCTAAAAACCTTGCCAAAATAATTTGATCAGTATATGACCAATTCTGATTTCCAGAGTTCCTGCATGAAATATTTATTAAACATTTAGTTTCTGAGCCCCATTCCAAAGGTATTGAATCAGAATGATTCAGGGATGAAATTCAAAATTTTTATTTTTCATTAACTCCCTGACCTATTCTTACATTCACTGTAATTTAAGACTTACTATTGATCCTGTTGTGTGCAAAGAAATAGTTGAATATATATTTGCTGGTCCTTCAGCAAAAGAAAAATCACAGGATTTAAAAATGTATTTTCACAAAATAATTTTTTATTATCTGATATGCATCACAGTATAATATAGAGTTAAATAAAAACTCAAATTTGTCAACTTTGTTTTAGATAACTATTCAGTAAAATGCTATCATTTTTATGTTCAAATAAAAATTTTAATTCTCAAAAAGAAATTAAATCTACTCATTTGTTATATTCTCATATTATTATGGGGTGTTTTTTTTGTTTGCTTGTTTTGCTACAGAAGTGTTAAAACAAAATAAAGCAATTATAATTTTTAGTAAACATTTTAGAGAATAAAGGCTAGAAGGTCTATTGTATTGTTTTTTACATTCTTATTGCCAAACTGCAATTTTTTCTCACAGTAAAAACTACTGGGCTGAAACATTATAGTGACTGATAATAACTAAAGCTTTTGTTTCCTGATATTTTCTAAATAGAAAATTTCAGAAGATTTTTTATAATACTTTTAAGGAACATGTAACTACAGATTTACTGAAAGTTGTTCAATATGCATAAAAGGCTGCTTTATCACCTATTCCATTGATAAATAAGTTTTATTTGGGAGGGAAGTTAGTTTTTTTGTTATGTTCTTATTTATTTGTTGTTTGATTATTTCTTAGCAAAGCCAAACTAATTTCAGCCATCTAGGATGTCGATAGCAATAATAAATTTAACTCCGAAAATTAGGACTTCAGTGTGAAATACACATTGAATTCAGACAAGTAGTGATATTAGCCTTGTAGATAAAATATTGGAGCATCCAATCATGAAATAAGCTATGATAAAGTCTTAAAAATTAATTTAGAATGAAACTAGAACCTTGTAGATAGGTATGCCATAAAACCAAATGAATTATATTACCTTTGGAGTGCTCTCACTTACAAAGCCTAGAATTGTCATGTTCGCTTCCTTGAGAATATTATTCACCTGCAGTGGTTTTGTGAGGTGGCGATGAGCCAAACTTTGGAGGTAAAGCCCAACTACTGCCCCTGCCCAACTCTGACATGTGGGGAAAGTTACACTTTTAGCCTCAGATAATTTTTATAATGGGGACAACAGAAGATCTAACTCACATGATTAAGTGACTTAGATTTTAAAATAATTGCCATAATGCCTGGCACCTAGAAAATGCTCAGTAAATGTTAACATTTTCCCTTGATTATTTTATCTTCTTTAGTTTTTCATGGCATGTAATATATTTTTGCAGTAATTCCATAGTCAAAGCAGAAAAAATGTTTAACTTAAATTTTGTTTTTAACAATCCTTTTTTTGTTGTTGTTGGCCATTTCTCTTCATTTGTATTTTTACCACAAAGTATCTACTATCTACCTGATGTTTTCTAATTATCTTGCCCAATATTACATCCTCCACCCAAATTTACCTTCCTTTTTAAGCATAGAAAATTTTATTTTTATTTTTCAGAGTATCTTCCCAATGTGTCATTCCTTATCACCTTCATTGTTGAATATTAAAAGGTGACATGCTTTCTTTCCATCCCCATTTATCCCCCCTTTGCCCTCTTCACCTCCCCCAACCCCTTTCTCTCTGGCTATCACCATACTGTTGTCCTTTCACCTTTTTCCACTCAACCCCCAAGACCCCTCCCCTTGACAGCTATCAGTCTATTCTAGGTATCTGTGTTTCTATTACATTTGTTAAATTATTTTGTTCACTATATTTCACATCTAAGTGAGATCATACAGTATACTTGAAACCTGTGTGGTTTTGCTCACAAATATCATACCAATAAATTCAAATTTTTAAAAAACAAAAATATATTAGACAGTTTTTTTTTAAGGTGATATGGTTATGGTTAACATATGTGACATTTGTTCAAGAACATGTTCAAATGCTTACATAGATAAAATGCTTCTTTTAACTAGCTTCCTAACTGCGACCCACATCATAGTTCATGAGCAAGTTAAAACCACAATGAACCTGGCCGGTGTTGCTCAGTGGTTGTCAACCTATGGACCAGGTAATGGCTCGATTCCCAGTCAGGGCACAAGCCCAGGTTGCAGGCTTAATCCCCAGTAGGGGGCATACAGGAAGCAGCAGATCAATGATTCTCAACGTAGATGTTTCTATCTCTCATTCCCTTACCCTTCCTCTCTGAAATCAATTAAATATATATATGTGTGTGTGTGTGTGTGTGTGTGTGTGTGTGTGTGTGTTTTAAACCCACAATGAGACACCACTACACTCCTATTTAAATAAACAAAATCCAAACCACTAATGACCCCTAATACTGCAAGAATGTGGAGCAATAAAAACTCTAATTCATTGTTACTTGGAATGCACTGTCTCCCACGTTGGAAGACAGTATGACAATGTCTTACTATATATACTTTTACCATAGAATCCAACAATCACACACCTTGGTATTTACCCAAAGGAATTGAAAACTTATCCTATATAATAAAAGCCTAATATGCAAATCAACCGAACAGCAGAACAACTGGCGGAACAACCGGTCGCTATGATGCACATTGACCACCAGGGGGCAGATGCTCAACGCAGGAGCTGCTGCAAGCCCACAGGCCCTAGGCCAGCCAAGGTGGGTGCCAGCAGGGGCCCCTCGATCACCCTGCTGGTTGCCCCACAAATCAGCCCTGATCGCCGGCCAGGCCTAAGGACCCTACCCGTGCACAAATTTTGTGCACCAGGCCTCTAGTGTCCACATAAAATCCTGCACACAGATATTAATGGCAGCTTTATTAATAATTGCCACAACTTGGAAGCAACAAAGATGTCCTTCACTGAGTAAATGGTTAAGCAAATTGTGGTACATGCAGTCACACATTGCAACACTAAAATAGAGCTCTCATGCCATGAAGAGGCATGGAGGAATTTTAAATGCATATTACTAAGTAAAAGAAGCCAGTCTGGAGGGTTTCATACTGTTCAATTCTAACTATGTGACAATTTTGAAGGGCAAAACTGTAAGCAATAAAAAGATCAGTAATTGCCTGGGGTTGGTGGCAGAGCCAGAGGATTTTCAGGGCACTGAAAATACTCTGTATAATACTATAATGATAGATATATATCATTATACATTTATCCAAGTCTATAGATTTACCAAGAGTAAACCCTAAGGGACTTGGGGTGATTAGGATGTGTGAATATAGATTCATCAGTTGTAACAAATGTACCACCTCTCTGATAGAAAATACTGATAATAGGGAAGACTATGTGTGTGTTGGCAGGGGTGAATGGGAAATCTCTTCCTCTTAATTGTGCTGTAAAACTAAGACTAAAAAAGTTTTTACTATGAATCTAGAACTTTATAAAATTTTTAAATTAAGATCTTAAAAATTATATTAGCCCTAACTGGTTTGGCTCAGTGGATAGAGCGTCGGCCTGTGGACTGAAAGGTCCCAGGTTCAATTCCAGTCAAGGGCATATACCTTGGTTGTGGGCACATCCCCAGTGGGAGTTGTGCAGGAGGCAGCTGATCGATGTTTCTCTCTCATCGATGTTTCTAACTCTCTATCCCTCTCCCTTCCTCTCTGTAAAAAAATCAATAAAAAATATTTTTTTAAAAAAAATATATTAAACATATGTAAGTCTTAAAAAGATAAATATTTCCTGCTCTTATTGGGTCCCCATCTCAAGTGCTAATAAAACTTTAATATAATAATAACTCTGACAACTTTATTCCCATAATCTATGAACTTAACTGAACGTAAACTAGAGAATCATAATGATACTCATTTTTTTCTATGAAATAGTAGTATGGCATAGTAATATAAATCACTTAATATAAAGAAGAGTTCTATGAAAACCAAATTTTCAATTATTCTTTGGAAGTAAAATAACATTTTTTTCTGGCAGATTTATGTTTTTCATGATGATAATTTCATAGATAATTTAATTACTTTTCAAACTAAATTATTATATTGAAATTCCTAACAATAAGATGCCAATTTTTATTTAGTGGTTCCTTTCAAGATAATCAGAACTGGAAAAAAGTCTATTTTAAGATTTCAATGGATGAGTTTAACTGTTAAAGGGAAAACTAGAGAACTCAAAAATATACAGGAAAATATTTCTAGAGTAAAAACCAAAAAAAGAACATAGATAAGAAAGAAATTTATGACTATACTAGAGGCCCGGTGCATGAAATTTGTGCACAGGGGTGTGTGTGTCTTAGCCCAGCCTGCACCCTCTTCAATCTAGGACCCCTCAAGGGATGTCCGACTGCCCATTTAGGTCCGATCCGGACCTAAATGGGCAGTCGGACATCCCTCTCAAAATCCAGGACTGCTGGCTCCCAACTGCTCTCCTGTCTGCCTTCCTGATTGCCTCTAACCACTTCTTCCTGACAGCCTGATCACCCCTTAACCACTCCCCTGCCAGCCTGATTGATGCCTAACTGCTCCCCTGCCAGCCTGTTTGCCCCTAACTGTCCTCCCCTGCCAGCCTGATCACCCCTAACTGCCCTCTCCTGCAGACCTGGTCCCCCCCAACTGCTCTCCCCTGCAGGCCTGGGTCCACCTCAACTGCCCTTCCCTGCAGGCCTGGTGGCCCCCAACTTCCCTCCTCTGCCAGCCTGGTCACCCCTAACTGCCTTCCCCTACAGGCTTGATTGCCCCAAACTGCCCTCCCTTGCACGCCTGGTCCCTCCCAACTGCCCTCCCCTGCTGGCCTGATCACCCACAATTGCCCTCCCTTGAAGACCTGGTCCCTCCCAACTGCCCTCCCCTGCTGGCCATCTTGTGTCCACATGGGGGCAGTCATCTTTGACCACATGGGGGCAGCCATCTTGTGTGTTGGAGTGACAGTCAATTTGCATATTACTCTTTTATTAGATAGGATAGAGGCCTGGTGCATGGGTGGGGGCCAGCTGGTTTGCCCTGAAGGGTGTCCCGGATTAGGGTGGGGGTTCCCTTGGGGCATGGGGTGGCTTGGGCAAGGGGTCTGTGGTGGTTTACAGGCCAGCCACACCCCCCGGTGGCCAAGCGGAGGCCCTGGTATCTGGGATTTATTTATCTTCTATAATTGAAACTTTGTAGCCTTGAGTGGAGGCCTGGGCTGGCCAGTGCGTGCAGAAAGCTTGGCTTCCTCCATTGCCGGGGGCAACCCAAGCCTCTTGCTCTCTCCGTTGCCACAGCCATCTTGGTTGTGTTAATTTGCATACTGGCTCCTGATTGACTGGTGGGCGTAGCTTGTGGGGGTGGTGGAGGTATGGTCAATTTGCATATTACTCTTTTATTAGATAGGATATAACTACATAATGATTTTGAATACATATAAGACTTTAGTCACAAAGTATTGTAACTTTAAAAACCAAAGACAAAAGGAAACTTACAATGTCACAGAGAATAAAAAATAATATGAATTGCCATTAAAGAAGCAGGAGTGCCTCAGTTATTGATCACTG
This sequence comes from Ia io, assembly GCA_025583905.1. NCBI lineage: Eukaryota > Metazoa > Chordata > Mammalia > Chiroptera > Vespertilionidae > Ia > Ia io. Next base: position 73,337,781 of record JAJQQW010000005.1, on the reverse strand, counting down.
ACCTATGAACCAGGAGGTCACTGTTCAATTCCCAGTCGGGGCACATGCCCGGGTTGCAGGCTTGACAACTATATGACAATAAGATGATAGCTGATATATAGACAGAAATAAAATGAGATCTTTAAATTACTATATGATAGTGTAAGTGTTTCATTGTTAACATTGTCTTGAGTATTCTTGTTCCTTTGCATCCCATATACATTATAGAATCAGTATGTCAATGCAATTTTGTAATTATTTCAAATACTTCCTAATTGCCTTATAAATTTACTGTAGCCACAAGTAAAATCCAACAAGGTTTTTCTAGTTTTGGAAATGGTCAAGTTTCTTTTATAGTGTGTACAGAAATGCAAAAGATCAAGAATAATTAAAACAGTGTTGAAAAGGAAGGAACTTACACTACCAGAGAGAAAGACTTACTATAAAAGAACAGATGTTAAGACAGAATTCCATAGGAGCATGAATAGGAAAATAGGATAATGAAATAGAATAGCATATCTAGAAAGAGAGCTACATTTATAAAAACCAAATTTATGAAAAATAATGTCATTTCAGAAACAGTGGAGTTGGTAATTTTTTCAATACAAAGGCAATGGATAAATTGGGTATACAAATATTAGAAATATACATATCTTCTCTCTACCTCATGTTATTTACAATAATGAATTTCATGTGGATTGTGATCTAAATGTGAAAGGTAAATCAAGAAAGCCTTGTATTTTTCAGATTGTATTTTTCAAAGATGCTAGTTTCTCCCAACCTACATGTACTCCTGCAGTCAGAGAAGGCTAAATCCTATTGGATATTACTATCTAAAATGAGCATCCTTCCCACATCTGGTTAAAGGGTCCAGAGAGAGCTTTGTGAATAAAGTGGTCCTTTGATATTTGCCTTTTAGGTGTGTAAGATGTTGACAGGTGGAGAATAACATGTGAAAAAATATATTGATGGGAATGAACATGCAAGGTATATTTGGGGAATGTTCAATGCTTAGCTAGAGCAAAGTAGAGCTAGATTCAATGCAACATTATGGAAAATGGATTAGAATGAAAGGAGACTGGAATTGCTTATTTATAATCTGTATTATGAGATATCAAGTTCCTGCAAAATAATATAGCAATGGGAATGGGAGCCTGGAGCATGATTCAAGAGACATTGCAAAATGAGATTTACAGAAATTGACAACTAATTAGGTATAGGCATGAATAGTAAAAAATCAAAGATCATGTCATGGTTTTAAACTTCAATGATTAGTGAAATAGTGGGGTTATTTACAGAAATAGGAAATCCCACAGTCCTGAAGATTGAAGAGAATTTAAACATCACTTACTTGAGAACCTTCTCTCTGTGTATTATTACGTGGTCCTGCAAGAGGTTAAGATACAGCAATGGTAGATATAATATTCAAACATCAGTCCTGGTCCTGGCATTTAATAGCTGTGTCACCTTGAACAAATTACATAAACTTTCTTTGCTTTTGCTCCCTCATCTGTAAAACCAATAATAACATGCCCTATTTCAGAGGATTGTAAAGTGCCTGGCACACCCGTGTGAGTGTTCAATAAGTGTTAGCTAGCATTATTACTACTATTTGAATGAACATTTAGAATACATTGATAGGTATTAGAGATACACATTCCGCAAACATGCACTGTAAAGTAAGACTGTTCCCAAGGTGAATGTTCCACTTCTCAAAGAAACTGCAGCCCTAACAGTGAAGAAATGTAACAACTGTGGCCCATACAGATAGATCAACCAAGTATTTAAAACGATTGTAGAGAATCAGGAATTGAATCTAAGGTTGTTAGAATAAATAGGAAAAAATGTGAAGGGTAAAAGAAAGTGATTTAACAGGCATAAAGAATAAACTTTCATCTCAGTCAATCCATATATCGAACCTTCAAATACTCATGCTGGAAGCTGCTTCCAATGAAATATACTAGGATATGTCTGTGTTTCTTCAGATTTGCATCAAGAAGATTGACTTGTCCATAATGAACCCCTACATCTCTCTCACATTCCTTGTTGATGGTCTGGATTATACTATACACTGAAATGATTTTCCATCAGTTGACTGTCTTACAAGAATATCAATATTCTTTGTAGTTGAATATCATGTTAGTAGTGCTACTGAAGGAGAAATGGTGTTGTTCCATACTATCAAGGATTTTGTATTATTGAAAATAAACTCATTGATTTTTTTTGTTGTTGTTCTAATTAATGTCTTGCAGTATGGTTGCATTTCAAACACTGTGGAATAGAGAATCTTTCCCTTTCATGTTGAATGCGCCAAGCATCTCAAGAAAAATTATAGCTGCATGCTTTGTATTATCAGTCAGGATATGAATATGTAGACACAATAACTCAGGATTAATTTTGTACCGATAACATTATTCTACTCACTTGAAAACTTCATCAGTTTCTGCTGAATTGTATATTTCTTATTAGGTTTCCAAATAAACACTTCTTGTAGACCAATATAAACATCTAGAAAACTGCATGAGTGATGCATTTAATTTTAAAGGAAATCTTCAAGTATACAAAAATAATTATAATTTTACACATATAAAAACAAACTTATCATGCTCAGTTCAATCATCCAGATAGATGCCACTTTAACAACTTGTGACTTTGGCAGTGAGTACCAATGAATAGTAACATTTCAAAAGAATGATAAATACCACATTTTTTATTTATTTTTTTTTATTTCAGAGAGGAAGGGAAAGGGAGAGAGAGATACAAACATCAATGATGAGAGAGAATCGTTGATAGGCTACCTCCTGCACTGGGGATTAAACCTGCAATTCGGACATATGTCCTGACCAGGAATCGAACCTTACCTCCTGGTTTATAGGTCAATGATCAACCACTGAGCCATGCTGCCTGGGCTAATGCCACATTTTCAATTCATTAAGCAGGTAAAAAACTGTTTAGCCAAAATCATTTCTCATTTATTTTTACAACTTAATTTTGAGGTAAGCAAGTAAAAAAAGTTATAAATTTGAGCTATTTGTTTTTCTGTGAATTTGACCCATATAGGTAGTCAAATGGATAATCAAGCAAAACATTTTGCTTTTTTTTCTCAATATTTTCACACCTATTACCCTCAACCATCATGCCCCCCCAAACTCTACTGATTTGTAATTATTATGTCAATAATAGATGCACTTTAGTAAACTAAATATGTACAACCCCCTCATTATCATAAAATCTTATAGGAAATAAGTATTGTTGGCAAAAAAAATTATGCACTTCTTTAGGCACATGTTGTGTTAAGGGCAGAATAGAATTAGACAGAGAAATGTTTTATCAAAATAATCCATTCAGTTTGGTTTGTCTACATTTATAGAGAACATAAATCCTTCATTAGACTATATGGATATACATAAATAATATAAAAGTAAATTCCAATTATATTATAGAACCTTATTTATAACTCAACACTTCAAGTTAAAAAAAAATGAAATGTTAAAAATTTCTGACACCCCAATTTGACAGTTTAATCACTAAAGCGAACGCTTTGTTTGTGGGCCATACAGTCACCTTGTAAACTATAGACTAGTCACTGGCCTGAAAACTTAAAGGTCCTATGAATGTGTATTATATTGCCAGGCATAATAACATTTAAACCAAACTGCGCTGAATTGTAACTTGCTCTAGCAAAGATGACGCATTTTCTATAGGAAAGAGGACATCTATTTACACTGTGCTTTTTGGTTGATAGAGAAGGGAAAAGATCAATAACCCACCATATTTTAGTGTGGCTGGGTACCTGGGTAATAAACGGAGCTGCCAACACACATTACTAAAGGAACATAGTGTAGTATGTTCCTTCATTTTCAAGCTTTATGTCAGAGGTATAAATGCACATACTCTCACAAGAAAGAGAAAAAGCTCATAGTGCTTTTATAAATTTAATCACCCTGACCTTATTAGAATACAATATCTATAAACATTGTTAAAGTATTTGTCTATTGTGTAATAAGATAAATTGCATGAATATTAAACACATGCACACCATGATGAACTTTTGTGCATATAAAAAATATTCTTAGCCCAGCTGACGTGGCCCAGTGTTTGAGCATCGACCTATGAACCAGGAGGTCACAGTTCAATTCCCAATCAGGGCACATGCCCAGGTTGGGGTTTGATCCCTGTATGGGGCATGCAGGAGGCAGCTGATCAATGATTCTGTCTGATCATTGATGCTTCTAGCTCTCTCTCCCTCTCCCTTCCTCTCTGAAATCAATCATATATAATAAAAGGCTAATATGCAAATTGTCCCCTCGGGAGTTTGACCAGGAGACTGGGAGTTTGATCACTCACTATGATATGAGCTGACCACCAGGGGGCGACGCAAACCATACCAGCAGCAGTGGCTGTGGCAGAGCGCTGAGGGAGTGAGGGAAGGAGGAGGCAGGGAGGCAGAGAGGCAGAGAACCTAATCAGCCATGATCTAGGCTAGGGACCCTACCCATGCACAAGTTTCGTGCACTAGTCCTCTAGTAAAAATATATTTTTTTTAAATATTCTTAGAAAATTCATAACATATCTGCTATTCCAGTTATTTAATATCTAAAATTCACATATCTTTATGTTAGGGATTCTGTAAATCAAGTTAAATTATTTCATTGCCCTAATTACTCCTATACAAGTTTCTTAATTAAATGTTTCCTCTTGACTTCTAATGACCCTTAGATTGGTTAATTAAGCATCTATTTGGAGTATATGAAAATGTAATATATTTCTCTCTAATATTTATGGTGACTTGGACAATTCAAAGGAACTCAAAATTCTGGTTGGAAACCTCTGAAATATATTCACTGGTGTAAACATCTAAAATATATTCACTGGTATAAATCTGCTCTCCAGTGGGAGGAAGGAGAAGAAGGGAAGGATGATTTATAGCAGTTGCCAATTTCTGTAGTGTAAAAACTTCTGTCATGGCCAATTCAAGCTACCACATGATGTCACTAAGCCCAGATTCAGGAAGAAATGTGCCTGTATGAGCTGGCCCCAGCAGAACACTGACCTCCTATTTTGCAACTTCAATGACTGACAATGACATTAAATTGCGAGCTGTCCCTGGATGACAGAGGCTGATAGAAGGATCTTATCTATTATCTAAAAGAAACATTACAAAGTTGCTAGTATGTCTTGTCTCCCAAAACAGAGAGCAAGAGATAGAAAAAAAATTGCAGAACACTTCTTGAATCTCTTTCTTTCCTTACGGCCTTGCAGTATGATATTCTAAGAATACTGGTGACACTTCATGGAGCTCATCTTCTTCTAAATGAAGGAAAGACAAATGGTGATAAGCCCTCACCACCACCACCAGCCTACAATATTGGATTTTCCAAGAGTTTCCTCACACACAGCCTCATGTTGGTCAAGAAAAATGAAGCAGTGGTCACATTAAGAAATATACCCAAAGCTTAAAACCCTGATCTGCTGACTGAAAATCTGGAACTTTTGACCCCTATGTAGTGGAGAAAGCTGCACTGGGGCCTATATTGGCCACACCATAATCATTTTGGTATTTGATTTAACTTTCTTCTATTAAAATTGGTTCTTGTATTACCAAAGCTTAGCTCTTCATCCTTTCTAGTAAAGTATTAAGACTGTCTACCTTTTATATAAATGATTTATAGATATCAGTTTTCCAAAAAAGGCTTTATTGCCACCAATTGTGTTTTTCTCCCTGAGATCGTTCATTTTGTTATGGAGAATTTCTCTGCAAACACAAGAATCATGGCATTAAAGACCTTGTTCTCCCATAGACATTGGTGCTTTCTATACTAAACCGGATTATCTTAAGGCATTATTTAATAGTTTTTCTCTTTCTTTTTTCTTTTTTTACAAGAAAACTTTAAATGCTATCAATTATCAGGAATCCAGTAAACAATCCAACAAATGGCAAATAGAGGATTTTTAGAGCCTATTCGGATTAAGAGTCTCATTGCTAAGAAAACTGATACTAAAAATAATAAATCAAATGTATAACAGAATCTTGAGCTATCAACTGAGATTTATATGCTCAGGAACTACCATGGCAGGAATTTTATGTTAAAACTTTTAGAAGTATTTTAGCTCCTTATATTGAAACAAATTTTTTTTCTGGTTAACTACACAATAATTAGTAAATAAAATTCTCTCCAGGTTGGTATAACAACAAGATGGCTTATAAACAACAGAAATTTGTTTCTGATAGTTCTAGAGGCTGGCAAGTTCAAGAGTAAGGTTCCAGCAGATTCAGTGTTGAGTGACAGTCCAATCCTAGTTCATTGATTGCTATCTTTTCATTGTCTCCTCACATGACAGAAGGGGCAAGGGAGCTCTCTGGGATCTCTTTTATAAAGACACTACTTGCATTCATGAGGACTTTATCCTTATGACCTGATCACCTTCCAAATGTCCTAATTCCAAATACCATTACATTGGGGATTATTTGGCTTTAATATATAAGTGGGAGGTGGGAGGGAAGAAGGAGCACAAACATTCAGTCTATAGCATTCTGCCCCTGGTCTTCCAAAATTCATGTCCTTCTCACATGCAAAATATATTCATTCCATCCCAATAGCCCCCAAAGTCTCACCAGCATCAACTTTAAAGTCTTAAGCCTCATTTAAATATCATCAAAATCAGATGTGGGTGAGACTGTAGGTATGATTCATCCTGAGACAAATTTCTCTCCAGCTGTGAAAACATGTTATGTGCTTCCACAATACCATACATAGCAGAGGCATAGGATGGACATTCCCATTCCAAAAGGAAGAAAGAGATAACAGGTTCCAAGTAAGTCCAAAATACAAGGCAAACTCCATGAGATCTTAAGGTTTAGGAATAATCCTATTTGGCTTAATGCTCTACCTTCCAGATTCATCAGGGCTGTAGTCCCACCTCTGCAGCTCTCCAGAGCTCAAATCTCAAGCAGGGAACTCAACTGGTCTGAGGTCTCTGAAGCAGCTTCGCCCCAAAGCTCATGTACTCTGTGCATTAGCAGCTATGGCACATCTTGAAGGAAAACCACTACAGCCTGTACCACCCGTGGTCACTGGAGCCACACCTGGGGTGGCTGAGGAGTGCAGGGAGCAGAGCCTGTGTTGGAAGGCAGTTCCAGGCCTTGCTCCAAGATCCCAGGGGCACCAGCTGCCCCAATTTGAAAAGGCTCTGCCACCCACATTGCACTCTGGGATCATGATTGGAGGGACACCCTGATGATTTCTGAATTACCTTCAGAGATAGACTTCCATTGTGTTGAATAATAGCTACCTGGCTTCTGTTGAGATGACTATCTTTTTATCCATTGTTGTTTAGCCACACCCTTAATGTTCTCTTCTAACCACACTTTCTCATCTTTTACAATATGGATAAGCTAAGAATGTTCCAAATCTTTAAGTTCTGCCTCCTTTTTAATTAACAATTCAGTCTTTAAATCATTTATCTCTTCTCAAATATTACAATAAGCTGTCAGGAGGAATGAGGCTGTTCCTTCAACACTATGCTTCGAAATAGGATCAGCTAAATATTCAATTTCATTGCTTGAAAGTTCTCCTTTCCAAAAAACTCTAGGACACAAATACAATTCAGCCAAGTTTTTTTGCCACTTTATAACAAGATTCACCTTTCCTCCAGTTTCCAATGTTCTTCACTTCCACCTGAGACCTCATCAGAATGACCCTTAACATCCATATTTCTACCAACATTCTGAAGAGTACTTAGGTGTTCTCTGTGAAAATTAGTGCTTTCTCAATTCAGCTCTATCTTTCAGAGCCTCTTTTCAGTTCTTTTCTTTTCTAAGTTCCCATCAGAATCACCTACATTACATTCCTGGTAATACGTATTTTTGACACAATGCTCTTCAAAATTCTTCTGGCTTCTACCTATTACTTACTTCCAAAACCACTTCCATATTTTTAGGTATTTGCTACAGCACCTCATTTCTAGATTTTAGCTCAAGCCCATTCATAATGGGTTCGGTGTGTCCTCGAATCTACCCTGTATAGTTGGTTCCAGAATGCATAATTGCAATGGACAGACTTAGCACTGGGCATTGGTTTCCCATTGCTTTTGTGAGCTGTAGAGTGAGAAAAATAGTGCTGGAAAAGACCAAGAAAAAGCCATTAGGACTTTAGGAACTTTGATATTAGGACAATACTAAATCAAGGCAATATTGCGTCTCAGAGATTAGAGCTACCATAAAGGACTTGAAATACACAGGGACGGTGATTCTACCACATCCCCTTCAACACTCATATTTGTCCTGTGCAGAAGGTAGAGGGATCTTAGAGAATGACAGTTGATTATTGTAACCTCAATCAGGTGGTGACTCCAAGTACAGCTAGCAAACCAGATGCGATCTTGTTGCTTGAGCAAATTAACACATCCCATGGTACCAGGCACACAACTATTGATCTGGACATTTTCTTTTTCTTCTACCTGTTCATAAAGTCCACCAAAAGCAGTTTTCTTCCAGCTGTCAGGGCCAGCAATACACCTTTAATGTTATATCATCTATCCAGCCCTATGTTATAGTTTCATTTATTAGGCTCTTGATCACCTTTCCTTCCAGAAGATATTACACTGGTCCAGTACATTAATGACATGCTGATAGTGAGCGAGAAGTAGCCACTACTCTTGACTTATTGGTAGCACAATTGTGTGTCAGAGGGTAGAAAATAAATCTGACTAAATTCCAGGGCCTTCCACTTCAGTGAAATCTCTAAAGGTCCAATGATGTGGGGAATGTCTACATGTATTTTCTAAAGTGAAGGATCACCCCAGCAGGTTTGGCTCAATGCATAGAGCATTGGCCCTCAGACTGAAGGGTCCCAGGTTCGATTTCGGTCACAGATACATACCTCAGTTGCAGGCTCAATCCTGGGCTCTGGTCCGGGAGCATGCAGGAGACAGCCAATCGATGTCTCTCTCACATCGATGTTTCTCTCTCTCTCTCTCTCTCTCTGTCTCTCCCTTCCCTTCCAGTCTCTCTAAACATCAATGGAAAAATAGCCTCTGGTGAGGATTAACAAAAATAATAATAATAATAATAATAATAATAATAATAATAATAAAAGTGAAAAATAAGTTATACTTGGCCTCTCCTACAACAAAGAACGGGGCACAAAGCCTCTTTGAATTTTGGAAGCTATTAGTCTTCATTGGGGGCTGTTGCTCTGGCCCACTTACTGAGGCATCTGAGAAGCTGCTATGTAGTTTTCAGTGGATCCCAGGACAAGAAAAGGCTCCTACAACAGGTCCAGGATGCCGTGCAAGCTGCCCTGATACTTGGGGCATATGATCCAGCAGATCCAGTGCTGCTTAGTGAGAGGCAGATTGGGGTACTGTTTAAAGCCTCTGATAAGCCCCTATAAATGACTCAAAGTGCAGGCCTTTAAGATTTTGGAGTAAGTCTCTGTCATCATCTTTAGAAAACTACTCAGCTTTTGAGAAACAGCACTATGGCTACCAATGTGATGTTGCTGAATGTGGGATTTGGAGAACCGGGGCAAGTGGTTTCTCACTTTCACCTGATGTGATATCAGCTTGGTCCCAGGAGACATGACTGTGGACAAACTCTGTCACCCACTTCTTCAATGATGACATTTCCTCTTCTCAGATTTTTAAGAAAAAAATCAGCCTTGCCAGCAGAAGGCAGGAAATCAGCATGAGAAGTATCAGAGTCTGACTATTATCTTGAGAAGAAAATAACGACAATATTGTTAAAAAATGTTTTAACTGATTTAAGACACTTGCAATTCTACAGGTTTCATCTCACTGCCTTACATAAAAAAGAACAAATTAATAGATTAGGGCTTAATGCGGTACCTCATGATATTATTATAAGAAATTAGAAAATAATTCATTACAATGTTTAATAAAACACCTAGTACATGGGAAGCATTCAATACATGATTTCATTGATGACTACTATTATACTGTCTACAAAGCTTCATGCAAACAGGAAATATGAATTCTCTAACATAAAATGTGCAAGTAGAAAATGAAGCTGGGGTGGAAAAAATGCTCATGGCCATTACATGTCTTAGTTTTTCTCTATGAAATAGGAGCTAACAATTTTTGTATGATGGAATAGCTGTATATTTCCCCAATATTTCCTGATTTAGCAAAACCAGTCTTGCATGAACAAGACATATGAAACTACAACTCTCAACTCTCTAAATTCTAGATTCTGATTATGAGAATCAAAAGATAGATTTCTCATACATAGGACTTCACTCTTCTTGTCTCTGGTAATTACACACACACACACACACACACACACACACACTCACTCACTCACTCACTCACACTGAGAGAGATGGGAAGACACAGAGAGAGATTTATACTTCCAAGCATGAACTTAAAACCCAAGAAAACACTTGGAGAGTGTTTAAAGGGAATTAGGACAAAGAGAGAAAAGTTGCGTTCTTGGTCATCTAGCAGCATCTCTCACTGTCCCCCCCCAAGCTTTACCTTATGTAATCCCCTCACAGTAAATCTTTTTTAAATGTTTCATTTCTTTCAATCATATTGAAACAAACAAACAAACAAAAGAGATACTAAAAGCAAAGAATCAAATTCTTTCTCATCTTGGAATCAATCATAGCCCTTTTGGGAGCCAATATTAAGGGTTTAGTACATAAGCTGGATCTTCTCCCTTTGCCAAACAAGATGCACTTTCTACTCCAATGGACACGGCTCTGGGCTCTGTGGTCTACACCAATGAGCATCCTTATCCCCAAGCTTGTGGGTGTGTTTGGCTAAAGAAAGATAAATAAGAGGTTAGAAAACAATTTAAAAAGCATGTATCCCTTTGGCTCCCCCACTGACACTCCATTGTTTGAAATTGGTTATGTTCAAAAGTCATGGTTCCTATCCAGCGGTCTTCCCCTGTAGCTACATGTATCAGTAGAGGCTGGATAAGAAACTTGCCCACTGAAATAACGAAAATTAGGAAAAGGAAGTATATAAATTTAAGGGAAACTAACAGAAAGGTGAAGCAGCCTGTAGGTAACAACAATGGCAAGGCATTACTACTCAAGCTTAGAGTCATAAAGGGAGAGAGTAGTTATACAGATATCTGTAGGGCAGGGCCACGTGCAACCACTGCTGACCTGTAGCCTGGCAAACACAGTGCTAGAGAGGTAAAGACCCCAACCTTTCTCTTTTTTTCATCCCTAGATATCTTGCTATAATAGTAATAATTCTTCTGTCATATAATTATTAATGATATATTATAATTACCTTTTTAAGAGATGTTATTCATTGACAACGACAGAAAAGAATGATTATACTACCGTGTTAAATAAAATAAGCAGATTTCAAAAAAATGACAGTGTTGGGTGGGGCTTTGAAAAAAAATATTTTTTAATTTTTTTAAACATTTCTTTCTGCCTGGCCAGTGTGGCTCCATGGTTGAGCATTCAACCTGTGAGTCAGGAGGTCAGACCACATGCCCGGGTTGCAGGCTCAATCCCCAGTGAGGGGTGTGCAAGAGGCAGCTGATCAATGATTCTCTCTCATCATTGATGTTTCTATCTCTCCCTTACTCTCTAAAATCGATATGTATATTTTTTTAATTTACCTTCTTCTTTGTTCTGCCAAAGTCCACAAAGTCTTATAAGAAATTAAACTACTTATTAAAAATATTTTTAATTTCGTAACAAAACAGAACAACTTTATGACTTCAGGGTAAAGAAAAAACATTTACAAATTCTATTAAAAAATGATGATAAATTTGACTATATTACATTTTAAACTTTGGTACAGAAAATATAGAAAGTTAAAAGGCAAGTCACAATTTGGGAGAAAATATTTTAAATGTATGTTATTGACAAAGTATATAAAATGTATAAAGAAAATAAGATACCATATACATTAACAAGTAAAAACATAAATGTCTAAAAACTAGCAAAAATGAGAAAAATGAACCTCTTCAGTTTAGCATCATAATTAATAATATGGACTCTGGACACAAGGTCTGAGTTTGAATCTCAGCTATACCAATTACTAACCAAGTGAATTTGATCAAACCAATTCAATTATTCATCTGTATAATGGGATAATAAAAGTATTTATCTACTAGAGTTTTTGTGAAAGTCAAATGAATTAACACATGTAAAAGTGCTTATTAAACTCCCTGACTCATAGTTAAGAGTATTATAAATGCTAGCTTTTATTTTTTTATCATTATTTTAATTGAAGAAATAAAATATTATTCTAAAAGTTTTATGAAACACTAAAGGTTTACAAATTCCTAAGCCAAATTTGGAAGGAAAAACAAAACAACAATAAAGAGTGAGCATTGCCCCCCGCAGTAATAAAACATCCTGCTAAGAAATTATAATAAAAACATTATGGCCCAGAGGGAAAAAAAGCAAACAAATTGGGCCATGAAAAAGTTGTTATTTTTTCAGTGATAAAGGGAAATGAGCCATTTAGGAGCACAAGAAACTAAATAGGCATTAGTGCTCATGTGACCAATCTGTGCAATAAATCTCCCAAAACCTTTCATCAGGGGTTTTCTGTGTAAGAGAGTTCAGAGTTCTGCCATCATTCCTAGACCATGAAGAATGGCAGAGAGCTCCTCATCTGAATGCAATTGTCAAGAGATCAACCTCTGGCCATTCTCCCAAGCTTGTGCCATCATAGAGGGAAGGAAATTCATTTCATACACATAATGGAGCATAGTCATCTCTCTCTCTTCATAGACTTCATGTTGACCAATACTTCCGAAAGGCAACTCCTCCCCCCAAAGCTTTATTTCCATAAAAAGAGTTTATTAGTAGCTCAGTACAAAAGGACATGTCCTATAACCAGGTATGACTCTAAACATTGTGTAAAAGGTCATTGCTTGACCATTCTTCCAGTGGATGAACTGTTACACCAACTATCCCCAAAGGTTCTTTCCCTCACAAAAATTAAAGTGAAAATGTTCCCATGTGGTACCCCTATAGTTCAGCTCTATTTTAATCAGAAAGTGCTTTGCCAAAATTTATTGAGGCAAAATCTCTGACGTTAGGTTGTAAACACAGCAATCCAAAGGGATCTGCTCCTATGTGTACTTTATATGTGTCCCAAGCTGTAATTCACAAGAACAACTGATGAGATTGTGGCTATTTCTCACTTGTCCACAAGCGAAGATCTCACATTTACCAAGATCATGGATAAGGTCATCAATGAAGAGTTGATGGCCACAACACAGTGTTAGAGGTGAACTCACACACAAAAAGTGTGGCAGTAAACATTCTCAATTGGTCTCTTTGCCATACAGCAAAAAGAGATACAAGATCTTTGGGAAAGTTGATGAAAAGAAAAACTTGCCACCGAAACCGGTTTGGCTCAGTGGATAGAGCGTCAGTCTGTGGACTGAAAGGTCCCAGGTTCGATTCCGGTCAAGGGCATGTACATTGGTTGCGGGCACATCCCCGGTGGGGGGGTGTGCAGGAGGCAGCTGGTCGATGTATCTCTCTCATCGATGTTTCTAGCTCTCTATCCCTCTCCCTTTCTCTGTGTGAAAAATCAATAAAATATATTAAAAAAAAAAAAAGAAAAACTTGCCTATCACATCTCTGTCAACTGGTCAACTTTGCCTTACCTTTATGGTGGGAAATTATAAATAATAAATCAAACAAGTATCTCCAGATACAAGGAATGTCCCTGCTCATTAGCAGTATGAGAGCAGGTGTCTGCAAGTAGCATACCATCTCAAAGGGCAAGGTTCTGAGGAGCAATTTTTCTTAATTTGAGACAAGCAGTGATAAAAAATAGCTGTCTGAATTAAATCATACAGCCAACACATATCCCTGCCTAATATCATACACCATAGTAAACTATTCAGGGATTAAATAATTAAAGGAAGTGAAGAAATAGGGTTGTAGTGGACTGTGTCAGTGCACATTGAACTGAGACCCTCTGTGTTGTGAAAACCATCTAGTTAGGTCTGGATTATGTGACAGTTTCTGACTAACCAAATGTGAACAGGAATGGCTTGTATTGCTTCCAAGTCAGACAGTTAAGAATCTATGTGTTGAGTAGGATACCATGTACCAGTTATGAATCCCAAAGGTGCATAGCAAAGATCATCACTATGCCAACCACCAGGAATAGAAGTTGAAATAGTTCTTCTCATCGTATGAGTCACCAAGGAAAGCACAACACAGTCAAGCACTGGATGGAACACTCTCCTAACATAGACCAAGACCAGCTCTAATTGTGGGTGGTGGTCCCCAGTGGCCAGCAGTGACACAGGGCAGTTTGCCCACATGCACTTCTCTCATGCTGCCATGTAAAGAGCCTGTCCCCTCCCTGCAGAGGACAGATATAGCAGTGGGGTTGGCCAGGTGCCGTGTGATGCACATGCTTAAGCAGAACAAAAGAGCACTCATTGAACCTAAAACAGGGGAAGATATTCCTGCACAAGGTGATAGACCTGGCAAAGGCAGTGTGGGCTCTTTATCTCTTGGTAAGGAAGTGTTCCAGGCCGGAGGCCAATTCTTACAGGGCCAAGTGTGGGGTCAAAAGATTGTGTGCATGAGACTGCCATTGCCAACAGTGTGCTTCATCTGTTTCTCTTCCTTTGTTGCGGTGATTTGGAAGCCCTGTGTTCCAGATGGCACCATTACAAGATTGTGAAGGGCTGCCTGACCCACATCAGACCTTGTGTGAAGAAAATATAAATTTTTATTGTGTTAATTTAGTGAAACTCCAAGGTCAATTTGTTATTGCATCACAGAGTAGTACATCCTAACTAATTCAATAGGAAAATCATTTTATAACCTGTCTGTGAGAAAGGACTCTAACTATGAATTTAAAGACAAAAGCTATAAAAAAAGAGAGGTTTAACTACATAAAATCTGTTACTGTTATGTGTTAAAGTACTAAAAACAAAATTAAAGGTTGAAAAAAATTGAGAAAAAATACCTCCTATATATACAGCAAGAAAAATATTACTATCTTTAATATATGAAGAATATTCAAAGACCAATAAAAATGAAAATAGAAAACAGGCAATGAAAATTAATATATGTCTCATTTAGCAATTGCATCTCATTGCTAATAACAGAGACCCACATTAAGTAAGTTAGAATTTTAACCTTTATGTAAAATAAATCTGGAGATAAGAGGCCTAGAATTATAAAGGAGGCCCTGGGTATTGTCATGGACTCAGGATTGATCTTTATTTCTGTTCATGCTTCCATTTACAGTCAGTGTTGATCCATTTTGGCAACAAACACTCAAATCATCTTGTATAAGTAACTGTAGCAAGGGTTTTCCAAATGTCCTACACCAAAACTTATATCCACATCACATTGGCCATCTTCAGAGGATACTGGGAAATTTCATTGTTGTGGTAGTGATGAGGAAAATGAACTTGTATACACACAGTTCGCCCTTTGTGCAACCAAGCATCTATGCTCTCTCTTCTCTATAAAAAGAACATACACTTTACCTTCCCTTGGTGTCACATCCAGTTACAGGATCCATTGCAATGTCCAGGACCTCTAGTCAACATACAATCCCCTCCAATGGGTCCTGAGGACATGTCTCATGGTCTGGAAATCTATAAACTAAACATTATCCATACTCAGAACTCATATACAATGGATAAAAAGAAAGAGGATTTCCTAAAGGGGATGGGGGAATCTCCTATATGGAAAAGTGGAGAAACACAGGAGTCTCTGATCCTCCTGGGCAAGAGTAAGGAAAGGCCCCTGTCCTGGGACAGAGTGAGTTCTTGGTGAGCCAGTTTGAAAATTCCTGGTTCACTCTTCTGAGAAGTTCTCTTTGGTCCCCAGTTCTCCATGGCCTCTGGCTCAGCTCTCTGAGTGGGCCCTGCGACCACTTCCTCCTGACAGCTATGCAATTCTAGCTCATACTGATACCAGTCCAGGGACCACAGGTCACTTTAGGAGGCAAAGCACTGGCTGCTGCAGGTCTTATTTGTGGGGCTTTTGACAATAGTTCTCTCAAAATCATATTCGCCTACTAATCTCTTCATGTCCAGTCTTCTAATCTCTTCATTTCTATGATTCCATATAAGAATATCCACAAGGCAAAAACTTCATCTGGACATATGGACATAGTTTTTAAATTTAAGGACTGGACTGGGGGTGGGGGCGGGGAGGTGTTATTGGGTTTTTTTCTGTCTTTGTTCTTTACTTCAGTGAGAACACATCAATGCTCCTTAATTTTAAAGGAGGTTTTTGGTGAGTGCTTTATGACAAATCACACTGCCACAAGCAGAGGGGAGATTAGATGAAAAGTTTGGTGAAATGGTGGAAATCATTACAGCTGGGTAGTGGACTCATAAAGTTTATTACATTATTGTTTCCATAATTGTGGACACTTGACATTTTTCATAATAAAAGCTTTTCTAAAACAATTAAAATGAAGAGCAGAGAAGGTATTCAGCCTCTTCCCTGAAATCATAATGCAGACTCCCAGGACCTGTGCAAGACCAACTAAATTAGCATCTCTGGGTGAGCATTGCTAGTAACTGTTTCTGGGGAGTCTCATGCCCTCTAAAGTTTAAGAAGCACTGCATTAAATATTTAAGGGAAAATCATCTTTAGTTTATCTTCCTCATTTAACAGTGTGTCACACATATTTATAAGAGTTGTCTCCAAATTATCATTTAAAATATCTTTATAATAGTTTGTTGTGTTGATGCACCATAAATTGCAAGATCATTTTGGAAGTGCAAGTGGAACTACATGCAGAGCATGGGTGGGATTAGTTAGACTAATCCAAGAGGAAAAACTCAGTGTAGTGACTGGAAGACCTGCAGAATCTGGATCTATTTGGATCTACAGACATAGGAAGACAGAGGAGTACCGTTCTGGAGACGAAGGCAACAGGTACAAAATCCAACTGGCACAAATACAAACACAAAAGCTGAAGCTACATGTTGGAAGCCTCAAGTAAGGAGGTGAGGCAGAGAGAAAATGTGAGGGGATGAAGGGCTTTGGAAACCTGTTCAAGCTCTTAATAGGATATATGTTCTTGGCAAAAAATATATATATATATATGAAATGCAATTTTTTTAAAAGAGGTACATGTAGGTAGGGGGTGTGCATAGATACTAGAAGCAAAGACATCAATTAGTAGGCAACTCCAATATCGAAAATGAATAAAGGTCCAATCATGACTGCTGGTGATGAAAAGGAAATAAAGGCAGACCTGATTCTGGTCGCTTCCAGAATATACCAGTGTATACTGTGGTTTATTTACCCCTTGTAATTGAGTACTGCCTGATTGGGTAGTGTCTGCTTCTATCACTCAATGCTCTATGCCTTTATGAAAAAAAAAGATTGAAGATGGCAGACACTGTGTCAGAAAAATCATCAGGGTTAATTAAAATCAGGATAGTAAGCAAAATAGTGATCCTGAAAACAAAATGCTGAATGTCAAAAACCAACATGGATATTTCTCTTTTTAATCTGGAATTCGATCCTAAGTGATTTTTTTAACTGTTTCATAGCTACTGGACTAAAGCAAATCAGAATTCAATGTCTTGCAAGACTGTTCAAACAAAAAGTTTTTTAAAAAAACAGGATTGAAATATCTTTTTATTTTGGTCAGATATAACAATAAACTGCTGTGTCCCATTACAACTTTAAATGTAGAAATAATTCTTAAAACATTCTATTTATCAAAGGCTTAATTTATTCTATTAGACCAATAAAAAGTGCTTTGGTATACCACACATTTTTATTCTTGCTTTAACTTATTTTAAATTTTTATATAAATTTACTCATGCTACCAATGAGTATTAATAATGTTCTATTACTTAGAACATTATTTCATTTCTATAAAATTATTCATGGGAATAAATTATTTTAATTTTGTAGTACACGCTTGTTTATCTTACATAAGGCCAAAGTTATATATTTCTAAAATTAGTGATCTTTACCAACAAATTCAACCCAGTTTATACTTTTTTGAAGCAATAACTATTAAAGTTGATGGGAGAAAAATAGCAGAAACAGTTGTTTAGAAGATCAACTTTTCTTAAGATACTACTGTGATTATGCAGAAAACAAAAGTATCAGTTCTCATTATTGACATTTTTTCTAATGAAGTTTTAAAATAACCACTGCAAATAAGCTGTATCTAAGCAACCAGAGCTTTCCCATCTTCATAACTATGGCCATTACCAAACGCAACTACACTTTTACTTAACAGTGGTATTGAAATGTAGTATTAACAGTATGATTAACGCCACCACAAGTGTTTCAAGTTTTTTTTATAAGCATTTATGCATGTCCAACTTTTATATTCTTTATAATACATGTGCGTTTCAATGAAATAATGACTTCCTTTCCAACATGTATGTCTTCAGGAAATAGAGGTAATTTAAAATTATAAAATATTTTATTTCAAATCGTTTTTTAAATAATCAACTTTTATTTCAGAGACTATATCAATACGATACTAAATTCATGATATTAACTAAAATTATTTTTTCAAGTGAAATTGACCAAATTGAGCTGCTGTTTTGATATTGCCTTGAAAGAATGTGTGCACACTAAATGTGAGAAGCACTTTAAAATTAAATTCTTTTTCATTTAAGGGGGGAAATGAAAAGTAACAAACCAAGCAAACTTAGTTTACATAAGATATGTCAATGCATGCTGGCTGCATTGTTTTGCTAGGGCTGCACTAACAAAGGACCACACACGGGGTGGCTTCAACAGCAGAGATTTATTTTCTCATAGTTCTGGAGGCGAGAAGTCCAAGGACAAGCTATGTCAGCAGGTTGGTTCCTTCCAACTCCTGTGAGGGAGAGTCTGTCTCATCCCCCTGCCTTAGCTTCTGGCACTCTTTAGTATTCCTGGGCTTATAGACACCTCACCAGGACCTTTGGCTTCATGTTCACTTGACATTCTCCCTATGTACATATCTATCTGCCCAAATTTTCTCTTTTCATAAAGATATAAAATCAGGTGCCCAATGGAGAGGGTGAGTGGAGTGGCGGTGCTGGGCTTAGCCTGATCATGCGGCAGGGCATGAGGCAGGAAAAAAAAATTTTTCCTTGGGATTAATAACATTTTCAGTACTTTTTGAACATTATAATCTGGAAAAGTTTTTAAAAGATAATATACTGCAAAATGAAAAGATGGAAATTGGTTGAAAGAAAAATAATAAAAATATAAGAGGATAGAAGAATTAAAAGCCAACAGCTTCTCCTGTCTCAATAAAATAAAGACTTACGGAGAGAGATAATTACATAGCTAGACATCCATGGGGAGACAAAGAAACAGCCTGCATATGAAATAAAAGCAGGCATCACCAGAAAAGGAAGTAAATGAAATAGAGTCAAGCAACATGTCAGAGAAAAAATTCACAGAAATGGTCATAAGGTGGCTGCAAAGAATGGAAGACAAATTTGACAATATGAGTAAGAAACATGAGGAAATGAAGAAGAACCAAGAAGAAATGAAAAATGACATCGCTGCTGTAAAGAACTCATTAGGAAGGATCAAGAGTAGACTAGAAGAAGCAGAGGACCGCATTAGTGAACTAGAAGACAAGGTGGGAAAAAATACCCAATTAGAGCAGCTTCTAGAAAAAAAATTAAAAAGCAGGAGGAGAGCCTAAGGGAACTGTGGGACAACACGAAACAAAACAACATCCGAATAATAGGGGTTCCAGAAGGAGAGGAAACTGAGCAAGGAATAGAAAACCTGTTTGAAGAAATAATGACAGAAAACTTCCCTGATATAGGGAAGAAAAAACCCACACAAATCCAAGAAGCTCACAGAGTCCCAAGCAAAATGAACCTCAAAAGACCGACACCAAGGCACATTATAATTAAATTGGCAAACACCAACGACAAAGTAAGAATCTTAAAAGTGGCCAGAGAGAGACAGAAAGTTACATACAAAGGAACCCCCATTAGACTAGCAACTGATTTCTCAACAGAAACTCATCAGGCCAGAAGGGAATGGAATGAAATATACAAAGTCATGCAAAGGAAGGGTCTCAATCCAAGAATACTGTACCCAGCAAGGCTATCAATCAAAATTGAAGGGGAAATCAGGAGCTTCACAGACAAAGAAGGACTAAGGGAATTTATCACCACCAAACCAGCAATGCAAGAAATGCTAAAGGGTCTGCTGTAAAAAAAATTATATATATAGGAAGCAAAGAAGGAACACAGGGGTAAAAAATAAAAATGGTGAAAAATAAGTACCTATCAATAATAACTTTAAATGTAAATGGATTAAATGCCCCAATCAAAAGACGCAGGGTAATGGATTGGATAAGAAAACAAGACCCATATATCGGCTGTCTACAAGAAAACCACCTCAGAAAAAAAGACACACACAGACTGAAGGTGAAGGGATGGAAAAAGGTTTTCCAGGCAAATGGAAATGAAAAAAAAGCTGGGGTAGCAATACTTATATCTGACAAATTAGATCTCAAAGTGAAGGACATAACAAGAGATAAGGAAAGCCACTTCATAATACTAAAGGGAGCAATCCAACAAGAAGAAATAACTCTGGTAAACATATACGCACCCAATACAGGAGCACCCAAATACATAAAAAAAACTCCTGGAGGATATCAAGGGAGAGATTGACAGCAATACACTCATATTAGGAGACTTTAATACCCCACTTATCACCATTGGACAAATCCTCTGAACAAAAAATCAGCAAAGAAACTTCAATCCTAAATGACTCATTAGACCAGATGGAATTAATTGACATCTTCAGAACATTTCACCCCAAAGCCACAGAATATACATTCTTCTCAAGTGCACATGGGTCATTTTCAAAGATAGACCACATGCTGGGACATAGGCAAAGTCTCTTCAAATTCAAGAAGATAGAAATCACACCAAGCATCTTCTCAGATCACAGTGGCATAAAACTGGAAATCAACTACAATAAAAATAATCCAAAGAAATCAAACACATGGAGACTAAACAGCATGTTATTAAACAATGACTGAGTTACCAGAGAGATCAAGGAAGAAATAAAAAAACATCATGGCAACAAATGACAATGAAAACACAACAATCCAAAATCTATGGGACACAGAAAAAGCAGTCTTGAGAGGGAAGTTCATAGCTCTACAAGCCTACTGCAAAAAAAACCAAGAAACAATGGTAATAAACTACCTAACCCTACAACTCAAAGAGTTAGAAAGAGAGCAACAAGAAAAGCCCAGTGTAAGCAGAAGGAAGGAAATAATAAAGATCAGAGTGGAGATAAATGACATAGAAACGAAAGAAACAATACAAAAGATCAACAAAACCAAGAGCTGGTTCTTTGAAAGGATAAAAAAGATTGATGAACCTCTAGACAGGCTCACCAAAAAGCAAAGAGAGAAGACCCAAATAAACAAAATCAGAAATGAAAGAGGTGAAATAACAACAGACCCCACAGAAATACAAAGGATTGTTAAAAAATACTACGAACAACTTTATTCCAACAAACTGGACAACTTGGAGGAAATGGACATATTCATAGAAAAATATAACCTTCCAAAACTCAATCAGGAAGAATCTAAACAGCTCAATAGGCCAATAACTATGGAAGGACTTGAAGCAGTCATCAAAAAGTTTCCGGCAAACAAAAGCCCGGGGCCAAATGGCTTCACAGGAGAGTTTTACCAAACATTCAAGGAAGAACTAAAACCTATCCTCCTCATACTATTCCAAAAAATCCAAGAGGAAGGAACACTTCCAAGCTCATTCTATGGAGCCAACATCACCCTAATACCAAAACCAGATAAAGACAACACAATGAAAGAGAATCACAGGCCAATATCCCTCATGAACATAGATGCCAAAATCCTCAACAAAAGTCTAGCAAATCGGATCCAGCAGTACATCAGAAAGATCATACACCATAACCAAGTAGGATTTATCCCAGGAATGCAAGGATGGTACAATATCTGCAAATCAATAAACGTGATACATCACATAAACAAATTGAGAGATAAAAATCACATAGTCATATCAATTGATGCAGAAAAAGCATTTGACAAAATCCAACACCCTTTCTTGATAAAAACTCTCAACAAGGTGGGAATAGAAGGATCATACCTCAACATAATAAAAACCTTATATGACAAACTTTCAGCCAACATCCGACTAAATGGGCAAAAACTAAAACCATTTCACCTAAGAACAGGAACAAGACAGGGATGCCCACTCTCACCACTCCTGTTTGACATAGTACTGGAAGTATTAGCCATTGCGATCAGACAAGAAGAAGAAATAAAAGGCATGGAAATTGGAAAAGAAGAAGTAAAACTGTCCTTATTTGCAGAGGACATGATATTATACATAAAAAACCCGAAAGAATCCATAAAAAAACTAACAGACTTAATAAATGAATTCGGCAATGTAGCAGGATACAAAATTAATGCCAAGAAATCTATGGCATTTCTATACAACAATAGTGAACTTACAGAAAGAGAGACTAAAAAAGCAGTCCCATTTACCATTGCACCAAAAAAATTAAGATACCTAGGAATAAAGTTAACCAAGGAGGTAAAAGATTTATACGCAGAAAACTACAGGACACTGAAAAAAGAGATAGAGGAAGACGTAAACAGATGGAAGAACATACCATGTTCATGGATTGGTAGAATCAATATCATTAAAATGTCCATTCTACCCAAAGCATCTATAGATTCAATGCACTCCCCATTAAAATACCAATGGCATATTTCACAGACCTTGAAAGAACTCTCCAAAAATTCATCTGGAATAAAAAAAGACCCCAAATAGCCACAGCAATCCTGAGAAAGAAGAATAAAGTAGGTGGGATCTCAATACCAGATTTCAAGCTGTATTACAAAGCCACTGTTCTCAAAACAGCCTGGTATTAGCACAAGAACAGACATATAGACCAATGGAATAGAATTGAGAATCCAGATATCGACCCAAACCACTATGCTCAATTAATATTTGACAAAGGAGGCATGAACATACAATGGAGTCAAGATAGTCTCTTCAATAAATGGTGTTGGGAAAATTGGACAGATACATGCAAAAAAATGAAACTAGACCAACAACTTACACCATACACAAAAATAAACTCAAAATGGATAAAGGACTTAAACATAAGACGGGAAACCATAAAAATACTAGAGGAATCCACAGGCAGCAAAATCTCAGACATATGCCAAAAGAATTTCTTCACTGATACTGCTCCTAGGGCAATGGAAGCTAAAGAGAAAATAAACAAATGGGACCACATCAAAATAAAAAGCTTTTTCACAGCAAAAGAAACCATCAACAAAACGACAAGAAAGCCCACTGTATGGGAGAACATATTTGCAAATGTTATCACTGATAAAGGTTTAATCTCCAACATCTTCAGGCAACTTATACAATTTAATAAAAGGAAGATAAATGATCCAATAAAAAAATGGGAAACGGACCTAAATAGAATCTTTTTCAAAAGAAGACAGAAGGAAGGCCAAGAGACACATGAAAACATGCTCAAAGTCACTAATTATCTGAGAGATGCAAATCAAAATGACAATTCCGTACCATCTCACACCTGTTAGAATGGCTATTATCAACAAATCAACAAACAACAAGTGTTGGCGAGGATGCAGAGAAAAAGGAACCCTCGTGCACTGCTGGTGTGAATGCAGACTGGTGCAGCCACTGTGGAGAACAGTATGGAGTTTCCTCAAAAAACTAAAAATGAAACTTCCATTTGACCCAGTAATCCCACTCCTAGGAATATATCCTAAGAAACTAGAAATACCAATCAGAAAGGATATATGCACCCCTATGTTCATAGCAGCACAATTTACAATAGCTAAGATTTGGAAACAGCCTAGGTGCCCATCAGCAGATGACTGGATCAGAAAACTGTGGTACATCTACACAATGGAATACTATGCTGCCATAAAAAAGAAGGAATTCTTACCATTTGCAGCAACCTGGATGGAACTGGAGAACATTATGCTAATTGAAATAAGCCAGTCAATGAAAGAAAAATACCACATGATCTCACTCATTTATGGATAATAAAGAACATTATAAACTGATGAACAAAAAGATAGATACAAAGGCAGTAAAGCATCAAACAGACTGTCAAATTACAGCGGGAAGGTTAGGGAGAGGTGGGGGAGATAAGAGATCAACTGAAGGACTTGTATGCATGCATATAAGTATAACCAATGGACGCAAAACACTGGGGGGGTGAGGGCATGTATGGGAGTGGGGTGGGGGGGGGCAATGGTAAGATATGTACACATATAATACCTTAATAAAAAAAATAAAAAATAAAATTTAAAAATTAAAAAAAAAGAAATAAAATCATATTGGACATGTGCCTACCCTAATGACCTCATTTTAACTTGCTTACTTCTTATTAAATAAGTCATATTGGATTAGTACTTATCCTAATTACCTCATTTTAATTGATTACATCTATAAAGACCCTATTTCCAAATAAAGACACATTCTGAGGTACTAGGGGTTAGGATTTCAACATATCTTTTTTAGGGGAACATGACTCAATCCATAACATATGCAAATGTATATATTATATTAAATATACATATACTATAGTAGCATATAAAATGAACCCCATAGAATGTGTGATTTCCTCAAGAACATATCTTCTGTGTCCCCAGTCCTTCTGTCAAAAGTACAGGAGAAAGAGCGGTCACTGAGGAATCGGGATTCAGCTCCACCACTAACTTACTACAAAATCACAACTGCCAAATACATCAGTTTCCTTATCTTTAAATTGTTTTTAAAAGGATTTGCATGGATGATTTCTAAGATGTGTGTGTGTGTGTGTGTGTGTGTGTGTGTGTGTGTGTGTGTGTAGGGCTTTATAATGTAAAACTAATACATGGGTGTGGTTAGAAAAAATAAGTCAAACATTATGAAAGGATTTTTCATGAAGTGTAAGTTTTCCTTCCATTTGAAACTCTTAGCACCTCTCATAAACTACCATGAACAGATTCTATGGATCATTTTAGGAACATTCTCTGCATATATAGGTCCATTCCTTTTCCACAAATGCTATTCTAAACCTTACTTACTTCTTTGTCATTGGTTTGTGTTCTTTGAGGGAAAAGGGGTGGGGTGTGTGTGTGTGTGTGTGTGTGTGTGTGTGTGCATGCAGTAGCGATTAGCTATTGTTATCTATATATATAAAAGCCTAAGCGACCATTACAACTGAACAACCAGAACGACCGGAACAACCGGTCGACCAGTCACTATGACGCACACTGACCACCAGGGGGCAGTCGCTCAATGCAGGAGCTGCACCATGGTGGTCAGTGCACTTTCACAGCCAACCTCCCCCAGCCATCAAACCTCCCGGGGTCCCTCCTCCTGGCTGGTCCCTTCCACCCAGCAGGCCAGCCAACCTCCCACAGTCCCTCCCCCTGGCCAGTCCCCCCCCCGGCCGGCCACCCTAATCAGGGCTGGCCGGCCAACCTCCCATGGTCCCTCCCCTTGTCTATCCCTCCTCCCCCTACCAGCAGGCCCTGATTGGGACTCGGCGAGACGGCCCCGATTGGCCCTGATCATTGGCCAGGCCTAGGAACCCCACCTGTTCATGAATTCATGCACCGGGCCTCTAGTGTAAGTATATTTGCACAAAAAATTTTTTTGAACAGAAGTGGGGAGAGGGAAATGAAAGAGAGAAAGAGTTTCTAAGATTCTTGAAAAACCTAAAATATTATAGTCATCTTAAGTTGACAGTGTTATTAATCAGAAGTGATCAAGGGTATAATTCTGTTCCAAATGTGATTGTAGTTTTAATACAAGTAGTTTGAAAACATTGTGATAGTGAAAGGACTTTTCAGTGATGTTATCTAGACCAGAATTGATTATTCTGTCATCAGAAAAGCAAATGTGTCTAAGCCAATAAACACTGAAGCAAGAGACAGAGTCAAGCATGAGGTTGAGGTGGGACATGGAACTGAAATGGCTTGAGACAGATGATCTGGCCACCTGAGCTAATGTGATCATCTTAGAAAAGACTCAGATTGAAGCAAATCAGTAGGTGATATAAGCTGGGGGTTAGTTATAAGGGGAGTTGGCTCCCTGTGGGTCTGATTGTTCAAAAGGATATTTCAGTTCCTCAAACTCATCCTCATCAAATATACAAAGCCATGAGTCTGGGATTGGGCACCTGATATGATGTCTGATTATACAGTAGACTTCTGATAAGTGTACATTCACCAAATGAACAAACAAAAGAAAAATGCTGGTATCTGGACACTTGACAGCAAATATACCAAAGATGAACACTGTCCTCACTGTTAATGTTTAACACTGTACATTCTCATGAATTTGATTTTATGCTCCTTCTGGGAGAAATAGACTTAATATGATGTTAATTCAGATGTATGGCTACTTAAAAAAGGCTATTAGACCCATAATCAAGAATTTTCTGTGCAGCTAGAGCTAAGAATAGAGACTACAACTTGAAAATTTTCACCCAATCGTCTTACTTTTAGGAATGAAAAGATATGAGTATGCTAGTGTAGAATTTTGGAACAGCCTGAAAAGAAAGCAATAGTATTTAACTCCTGACCTTATTGTTGATGTTAAGCCATATATGTAGCAAATATTAACTTTAGGCTATTGCACAGTTATTTCATAACCTGGTTTTTAAAACTAGTTTCTAAATATACTGATGTTCAAAGTTTTGGAATTAGTTTGATGAAAAAAATTATCAGACCAATTTGTTACCACAATGAATTTAAATGTCAGAAACAAATTTAACACTAGGTTTTTATGCTGCCTATGCAGAAAGATCCAGCCACTTGAGTGTATGTATTTGCCAAAAATCATTAATTGTTTTCTTCAATGACTCTTGAGTAAACATTGATTAAAATTACCTTAAGAAATATCCACTAAACATAAACAAGGTAGACCATAATAGTACTATGCAGGAAGGTGTCTATATGTCTGACCTTCAAAGACCCTTTAAAGCCCAGCTGGAGTGGTTCAGTTGGTTGAGTGTCATCCCATGCACCAAGAGGTCACTGGTTCAATTCCAGGTCAGGGCATATGCCTGGGTTGAGGGCTTGTTCCCCAGTAGGGGATGTGCAGGAGGCAGTTGATCAGTGATTCTCTCTCATCATTGATGTTTCTATCTTTCTCTCGCTCTCCCTCCCTCTCTGAAATCAATAAAAATATTTTTTAAAAGACCTCTTAAATGTTATAGTTCACCCAAAAAAATCTCACAACAAAAGAGGCCAATTCTGCTGCCTTGAGCTTGCCCGATGCTGGGGATATTTATTACCTCTTCTCCTACACTTTTGAATTCTTAGTTCCTATCAGGGTGAAGACATAACAAAATTTACAGTGAGAAAATGACAATGAAAAGAGGAAAAAGACAGACTTACGCTCTCTCTGTATGTGACTTTCCCCCGGCAAGGACTGGAGCTCCACCTGAGCTCACATGAGTCTCCAAAAGGCAAAAGAGTTTTCATTCATCCTTTGAACAGAGTCATGCTTTTCCTCTAGGTATATTTTTAAATTTCCCCATGGATAAATTAATAAAAGATGAGATAATCTCTAAATCCCTGGGATTTTCTATTGTTATAGCATTAAAAGCCCTTAGAACTTTCCAAATGGATGAGTTCTTGCTTTGGGGTTAAACAAAACAACTGGTAGTATTCTGTTCCTTGCCAGTCCAGAGGATATACAAAACCTTGGTCCAAATTTATAGAAGAGAAAATGGAATAAAAAGCAGATGATCTGTTGGAGCAAGGAGAAAAGGAAATATAAAGGCAAACAATGAATGTCTTTTTTATTTTAAATAAGCAATGCTTTAATCTTTTCATTTCCATATGTATATGTATTATACGTTTTCATAACATTTTTTTTACTTTTTTAAGATGTTACCAAATTAAAGGAGTCCATTTCCCTGTATGTACCAAAGCCCACTCAAATGCAAGCAGGTGTTTGCAGCCAAGAAAGTAAGGGTTTGTTAATTGAGGAAATGGCACCGAGTGACAGGTAAGTTAGTGCTTAAAGACCTGGTTTCCCAATGGCTTTCAGAGGATGGGTTATATAGGGGGGGAAAAATCATTAATCATGGTGGCTAAAGGATTTGAGGTCCAGGACTCTATTAATTGCTTGGGGTCAGGGTATCAGGTCCTGATATTAGCCATGGCATTGTTTTGTCTGGTTTCATGAGGGTGTGTTCTGAAGGGCCATTCTGCTTTCTTGGGGCTGAAACACAACTGAAGGCAAGATTTTATCTTTAGCTTTACTAAAACTCTGTTTCTGCAGTCAATACATCTGAGATTTTGTTCTTAAGACAATTTGATGCTGACAAGAATCTGATGTCTTAATGCCTTAATGATTAAGGAAGGGACTGGACAGACAGAAAGGAGAAAGAGTCATGTTAAAGAAATGGAATTTCTGCACTGTTACAAGGACAGAAACTACATTTTCAAATAGATAGTTTTGTTAAAGAAACAAAATTATTCCTGAGGTTTAAAGAATATTGTAACTCACAAATAAATCCAATTCTGATATTAAACATCCTAAATTATTTCCTGAGGTTTAAGGAAGGTCAATCTGAAATTTTTTAAATTCCATGCCTTATTTTTACTTATGAATTTTTAAAAGAGAGTATATGTTTTCCATAAGTTATGTCTTGTATTCATTGTATTTTAAATCTCTCAAACTATTCTAAAAATATTACATAACATACAATAATCAATAATCATGATTTACTCATTCATATAGTTTATCAACTTTTACTATACATCTACTATGTGTAAAATGCTATGGAAGTGCTATTGAAAAAAAAAGATAAAAATCTCAACTGTCTTTTCAAAAATTATTTGTTCTTCCAAATAAAGACAATCGCCAATAAATAAAGATATTAGAACAAGGATGGCTCTGTTGGTGTTGCTCAGTGATTGAACATTGACCTATGAACCAGGAGGTCATGGTTCAATTTCTGGTCAGGGCACATGAGTGGGTTTTGGGTTCAATCCCAAGAAGGGGGTGTGCAGGAGGCAGCTAATCAAAGATTCTCATCATTGATGACTCTCTCTCCCTCTTCCTTCCTCTCTGAAATCAATAAAAATATAATTTTAAAAAAGAATGAGGATGAGCACATATAAAATATAAATATAGAAGAGGCTTTTTTTTAAAACAAACTAAAAGTAGAAACTCAAAGGACATAATAGAAGATGTTTTGCAAGCAGGGTTGTAATTTTCCAACAATCAAATAAAAAACTAGAGATTTAATAGAGTATGTGGAGAATTGTAGTACTGAAGGAATCTGAAGGTTTGAACCATCTCAAGTATCTATTTTTGTCCTATACAACACAAATTAAATCTCATTTTAAACAAAGCTATTAAAAATAAGGATGTTTTGGACATACAGATAAATTCTTTGAGCCTACTGACTTAAATGACTAGTGTACATCAGTGATAAGCAAATTACCAGATTATGTGCATGATTTATTAATTTTGAAATCAGGGTCCAACCCTGAGTTTCTCTCATCCCCAAAAGGCACATTATCAGAACTCAACTGTGGACTGATGGACTGATTAGTTCTCAATATCAAGAATGTAAACTCTTGTGGTTAAGGATACTTGTTTGTTTGTTTGTTTGTTTGTTTTTCTGTTTTGTTTCCTGATAAATCTCCAATGCCTTGATGAGTACCTGGCACATAGTATGCACTCAATAAATATTAGCTGAATAAAGGTACCTACTGATTTGTTAATTTTACTTTCTACATTAGATACTTTTTTCACAACTATAAGATATCTGGAAATAACCTTAACGGTTTGGAAATAAAAAAAATTTAAGTCATTATTGTATTTCCAGTGTCTACCTATATGGATGGCTTTGTGACATGTCAATTTACCCGGCCCGAACTACATTCTTCAGAATTCCCATTCTAGTGTGTTTCAGATAGAGTGAGCTACAAGAGATATTCTCTAGTTAGAGTTAGAAGACAGAAGAGAGGCAGCAGCCATTTTGTAGCAAAAACAAAAAAAAATATCTCCTCTCCGCAATTCAATCAAACTCTAATCTAGGTGCTGCTGTGAAGGGATTTTGCAGATATTTTTAAAGTTTCTACCCAGTTGACTTTAGGTTAATCAAATGGGAGATTACTGTGTGGACATAATGCAATCAGTGTGAAACCCTTTAAAACAGGACTTAGATCTTCCCTGAGTTCAGGGCTTCAGATGTCAGCTAGTGCTGGTGGGCTTCCAGCTTGCTTGTCAGCTTCCCTTTCTGACTGCCTGCCCCGTGGATTTCATGTCTGCTTAGCCAGCCACTATAATTTCATATGTCAATTCTTTGTAATAAATCATTTTTTCCCTATTTATCTCCAACTGGTTCTGCTTCTATGATTGAAAAGCAGACACAAAGCATACGGTCAGTAAATGTTAAGTGAATATGTGTATTTTATTTTATTTTTGTGTGTGTGAATAGGTATATTTTAGATTATTACTACCCATTGGCTTATGTTCATGAACGACTCGCAAATGAGAAGACAATCAGACAAAGTTACAAAAATTTATGGCTACTCTTTCTTTGGGAATATGAATATGTGAAAAGTGACTTTTATTGGATAAATCAGCCACTCACTGATATTGTGGTTCTGGTACTACATATCTCAAATTATCTTGGCTTTCTCTTATGATTGAGCTCTGAACATCAAGGCCTAAGACATTAAAAGCAAGAAGGAAAAGGCTACGTGGAATACAGGTTTTTGTGTTTTTTTAACCTGAGTAACTCTCAATCAGAAGAGAAAAATCTTCCCAGAAGCTCCCTGTGGTAGATGGTAAAAATGGCTACAATTCTTTGCAGTTCCTCCTCTTAGGAGGTGGATTCTATTATTCCAATCCTCAAATATGTGCTAGCTGTGACTTGATTTAGTCAGCAGAGTGCACAGAAGTTATGCTGTGAGATTTTCAAAATGTCAATAAAACCTTGCACATTTCTACTTTTTGTTTTTTTATATATTTCAATTACCATGTGAAAAAGCCTGCCTCCAGCCCTAGCCAGTTTGGCTCAGTGGATAGAGCATCAGCCTGCAGACTGAAGCTTCCTGGGTTTGATTCCAATCAAGGGCACATGCCCAGATTGCAGGCTCCATCCCTGGTAGGGGACTAGCAGGAGGTGGCCAGTGAATGATTCTCTCTCATCATTGGTATTTCTATCTCTCTCTCCCCTTATTTCCTCTGAAATCAATAAAATAAATATATATTATTTTAAAAACCAGCCCCAATCTGATGATTGATGAAGACATTGGGCCTAGTCAATTATTTTGCCCTGACTAATTGATTGCCAACTCTACAATGTGAGTAGGGTCATCCTGGATCATACAACCACCTGCTCACTGCCCACCTACCAGATGAGCAAGCTGAGGACAGATCAGTTGAGCCTGCCTGGACCAAAAGAACCACCCAGCCAAACCACAGAATCATGAACTAAATAAATTATTGATGTTTTAAATGACTAGGTTTGGGAGAGGCTTGTTATGCAGCAAAAGTTACCTAATACATCTTTTTATCAGCCTTGTTTTTAAATATTTTTCATCATTAATCAAGTTGCATTTCCACAACTAGAGACCAAGCATGGAAAAGGAAGAAGTATCATGATTAACATAGACATACCATGTTTCAGCCTTTGGCACAATACACATTGCTACCTGATTAAAAAGATGTTTCTATTAGCATGGAAATAAAAGGGTTGGTTCTAGACGAGAAAACAACAGTATCAGCTACTACATACTGCAGCTTTAGAGCAAATGAGAGAGGGAAAATGTTAGAGGTTTGTAAGGAGTCATAAACTTGCCTTGGATAATCCCAGATATGAACCTACTATAGAATAAACAGCATCAAGATGTTTTCATTTAGAACTTAAAATATTGAATTATAGTAATTTCTCTTAGCCTCTAAAGGCAGTAACTACCTGCTATTTCTGGATGATGAAAATTTAACATAAATTCAATTTATTTCAAGAGCTGAATATAAGATAATGTCCATATTACCCAAAGTGATCTACGGATTCAAAGCAATCCTTATCAAAACTCCAAAGATAATTTTTACAGAATTAGAAAAAAATCCTTAACTCATATGAAACCACAATAGCCAAAGAAATTTAGAGAAATAATTAGCTGGAATCATCCCACTTTTTTATTTTAAAATATATTAAAAAGTTACAGCAATCAAAATAATATGATCCTATATAATAAAAGCCTAATATGCTAAGTGTCCAGTCAATGGTCTGCTGTTCAACCAATCAAAGCATAATCCTACCTAATAATAGACAAATATGCAAACTGACCATACCTTCGCTATGCCCACGATTGGCCAGGAGGCGCGGGGAGGGGCAGGACTCGGGGTGGCCGGGGTGGCTGATTGGGCCGGCGGGATGCTGAGCTCATGTCACCAGCGGAGGCTCGAGCTCAGCGTCTGCACCATGGCTATGCTGCGGCACAGAAGGGGCCTCTGGGGCAGCGAGCTCACATCCCACCACGGACCATCAAAAGCGTGGGAGCTGGGTGCCTGTCCGCTCCAGCACCAGGCCTTTCGGAAGCCTCCGCTGCGCCGGAGGCTTCCGAAAGGCCTGGTGCACCAGCGGACAGGCACCCAGCTCCCCCGTGATCGAAACTGAAAGCGTGTAGGGGACCCTACACGTGCATGATTCAATCATGCACTGGGCCTCTAGTATGTTAATGATATGCTAAGGCTGATTAACCGATCACTATGATGTGCACTGACCACCAGGGGGCAGATGCTCTGACTGGTAGGTTAGCTTACTGCTGGGGTCCAGTCGATTGGGAGCAAGATGGGCCAGATATACCCTAGAACCCTCCTGCAGTCCCTCCCCAACTGGCCAACCTCCCATGTCCCTTGCCAGCCCCAATTGTACACTGGCGGGGGTCCCTCGACCTGGTCTGCACCCTCTCACAATCTGGGACCCCTTAGGAGATGTCGGAGAGCTGGTTTTGGCCCATCCCACAGGCCAGGTCGAGGGACCCCACTGGTGCACAAATTTGGAACAGAATAGAGAGCCCAGAAATAAAACCATGCATTTATAATCAACTGATCTTAAACAAAGTTGCCAAGAATACAAAATAAGGAATGGATAGTCTCTTCAATAAATGGTGTTGAAAAAACTAGATACCCACATGCAAAAAGATGAAATTGGATCTCTATCTTATGGCATACACAAAAATCAACTCAAGTGAATTAAAAATTTAAACAAAATCTGAAACCATAAAACTAGAAGAAAAAATAGGCATAAACTCCTTGACATGAGCTGACACAAAAAGCCAAGGCAATAAAAGCAAAAATAAACAAGTGGGACTACATCAAACTAAAAAGTTTTGTACTGCAAATGAATTCATAAACAAAATGAAAAGGCAACCTACAGAATTTTTAAAAATCATAAGATTTTCAAACTGTATATCTGATAATGTTAATATCCCAAATATATAGGAAACTCCTACAATTTAATAACAGTAAAACAAATAACTCAACTTTAATTTTTTAATGAGCAAAGGACCTGAATAGAATTTCTCCAAAAGAAAACATACAAATGGCCAACAGGTATATACAGTATAAAGGTATTCAACATCACTAATCAATTACCAGGACAATGCAAACATACCACAATGAGATATCACCTCACACCAATTAGAATGGTTATTATTTTTTAAAATTAAGATTTAAAAAAATAAAGATAAGTGATAAGGAGGTTGTGAAGAAAAATAAACCATTGGACACTGCAAAATGATATGATGTTCTGCAAAATAATTTAAAAATAGAACTACCCTATGGTCCAGCAATCCTACTTTGGGGCGTATATCTAAAGGTATTAAAGTCAGGATCTGCACTCCCATGTTCATTGCAGCATAATTCACTACAGCTAAGACATGGAAGTAACCTAAAATCCATTGACAGATAAATAAAGGAATGTAATATATACATACAATAGCCTCCAAAAAAATAAGAAAATCCTGCCATTGGCAAGGACGTAGATAAACCTGGAGGACATTATGCTAAATTAAATAAGCCAAACACAGGATACCATTTACGTGAGAAACCTAAAATAGACAAATGCGTAGATGCAGAAAGTAGAATGGTAGTTTCCAGGGGCTGGGGGTGTGGAAAATGGGGAGATATCAGTCAAGGGTACAAAAGTTTCAGTTAGGCAAGATAAATAGTCCTAGAGATCTATTGTACAACAGTGCATATGGTGAGCAATATTGTATTATATACTTAAAAATTTATAAGAGGGCATATTTTGAGTTAAGTATTCTTATTGCATATACACATAATTAATAATAATAATAACTAATAGTTAAGAGGATGGAAGAAAAGTTTTGAATGTGATAGATATTTTTATGGCATAGATTATGATGATGGTTTCACAAACATACACTTACCTCCACATTCAGCAAGTTTTATACATTAAATATGTACAGAATTTTGTAAGTTGATTGTACCTCAATAAAGAGGTTTTAAAAAATGGTAGAAAGTGGAGATCCAAGAGCCAGGGGTCAGAGTATGGGGGAAAAATGGTAGAAAGTAAAACTTTAAAGAAAGGGCGTAGTAAATGCAGAAGTTAAAAGATTTCCCAGCTTCAATTTGAAGAAATAAAAGAAATCACCTCCATTTTACAGCATTAAAAATGACAGGGGACTGCTTCTGCTCTTTGAGAACAAGAAAATGTACTGCCAAATGCACTTTTCTACCACCTGAAATCTCCAGAAGAATTGTGTATGTACAGTTTCAGGAAACACAAAAGGTAGAGCACTTGTGGACATGGGAAGGACTCAGTGATTCAGCTTGCACTGAATGTTAGTTTTACAGGATACTGGCTGCACGTTGATTATCCAAATTAAATACACCATGACCTTCCTAGATGGACAGAAGTTTTTATTAAGGCCCATATATTAAGAAGTTTTTGAAGTGGAGTCTAGGAATAAAACATGTTCTATTATAATTGGTTGCACCTGAAATGTTCTTCAATTAAGTAGTGTAGATTAGTCAAGGGCTAATGTCTGGGTAGTGGAGTATTCAAAGTAATAAATGGCCCCTGCCTTTGATTAAATGCAAAAATGAAGCTGACGTGTTTAATCAACCACAAATGCCTCTTTACAGCAAATAAGTACACTTTAACACATGGGCCATTATAACTTCTCTGTAGCAAGGAAAAGCTTTCAGTGTGTTTATCCAGCCGATAATGAAAATACCATCTTGCCGCAAGAGAGTCTCTTCTGCCTCCTGCTGCTCACAGCGGCATTTACACAGGCATCTACATCTACCAAATTGATCGTTTTACTGAGTTAGACAAAATAACAAATTGTCTTTTTCATGAAATTACAGATATTTTTACTCTCAGGTTAGTGAAGCTTAGTGGAATAGCAATCAAGAAGGAGTGAAATATTACCCAACCCAATAAAGGTGACTAAATCAAGCCAATGATTTGAAGTGATTAAACCTTGTAAACAGAGAACATCAATATGTAGAGTGATGAATTTCCCTCCCCTTCTCCAAAAGAGGTAGATAAACATTGCCACAGGTGTTGCATTCCACTTGTCCACCCCTTCTTACCACTCATTACAAACTGAGATTGTGTGCTCTCTTCACT
Organism: Ia io; assembly: GCA_025583905.1. Lineage (NCBI taxonomy): Eukaryota > Metazoa > Chordata > Mammalia > Chiroptera > Vespertilionidae > Ia > Ia io. The sequence continues at coordinate 73,302,181 of JAJQQW010000005.1, read as the reverse complement.
CCTCACCATCTCTGCTTGACTCAGGCCACCTACTAATAAAATCACCCTGATATGGCTCAACTTCATATTTGTCTACTGTCTCTGGACATGAAATTAGAAAATACTCTTCCTCAAATATGATTTTTGTCTCTGAAAATTCCTTAAGGAAAATAGGGAAATTCAGAACATTCTTATTGACAGCTTATTCCTCCAAGACGTATAGACTTCTTCATCCTCTTTTCAGTGGTATAAAAGACCAAGTTCTCTGGACAGCACCCCTACTTTAGCTAGACCTACAATGGGGAAAATAATCCAACTCTTAAAAAAGGCAAAAATTCTTAGAGACCAGCCAAATGACATATTTGTCATCTCTACTTTTATATTACACATCTATTTCCACTTAAAGAAAACATGTTTGTTTATATGGTGTATAAATGAGGAAGGCTTCTGTAACAAGTTACCAGAAATGGAATAGCTTAAAACAATAGAAATTTATTCCACAGACTGGAAGCCAGAATTTTTACAATAAGATGTCAGTGGAGCTGCATGACCTCTGAAGGCTCAGGAGGGAACTTGTTCTTTGCCCCTTTTGGTTACTGGTGGTTGTCAGCATTTCTTGACTTGTGGCCACATCACTGTAATCTCTTAATTTCTGCCTCCAGGGTCACATTGACTCCTCTTCTCCTGCTGTTAAATCTCCCTTTGCCTCACTTATAAGGACACATCATTAGATTTAGTGCATACCTGGATAATCCAGGATAAACTTGTCTCAAGGTGCTGAACTTAATATCTTTTGTCATGTAAGGTAATATTCACTCTTATCTATATACTAGAGGCCCGGTGCACAAAATTTGTGCACAGGGGTGTGTGTCCCTCAACCCAGCCTGCACCCTCTCCAATCTGGGACACCTAGAGGGATGTCCGACTGCCCTCTCACAATCTAGGACTGCTGGCTCCCAACTGCTCACCTGCCTGCTTTCCTGATTGCCCCTAACCGCTTCTGCCTGCCAGCCTGATCACCCCCTAACCACTCCCCTGCCAGCCTGATTGATGCCTAACTGCTCCCCTGCCAGCCTGTTTGCCCCTAACTGCCCTCCCCTGCAGGCCCAGTCCCCCCAACTCCCTCCCAGTCAACTCTGCTGGCCTGGTCCCCCCCACTGCCCCTCCCTGCAGGCCAGTCGCCCCCTCCTCCTGCTGCTTGGTCACTCCCAACTGCTTCCCCTGCATGCTTGATCACTCCCAACTGCCCTCCCTTGCAGGCTTGGTCCCTCCTAACTGCCCTCCCCTGCTGGCCTGATTGCCCACAACTGCTCTCCCTTACAGACCTGGTCCATCCCAGCTGCCCTTCCCTGCTGGCCATCTTGTGGCAGCCATCTTATGTCCACATGGGGGCAGCCATCTTTGACCGCATGGGGGCAGCCATCTTGTGTGTTGGAGTGATGGTCAGTTTGCATATTACTCTTTTATTAGATAGGATAGAGGCCTGGGGCACGGGTGGGGGCCAGCTGGTTTTCCCTGAAGGGTGTCCCGGATCAGGGTGGGGGTTCCTTTGGGGCATGGGGTGGCCTGGGCGAGGGGCCTGTGGTAGTTTGCAGGCTGGCCACGCCCCCTGGTGACCCAAGTGGAGGCCCTGATATCTGAAATTTATTTATCTTCTATAATTGAAACTTTGTAGCCTTGAGCAGAGCCAAGCCTCCTGCTTGCTCCATGGCCACAGCCATTTTTGTTGGGATTTATTTATCTTCTATAATTGAAACTTTGTAGCCTTGAGTGGAGGCCTGGGCCAGCCAGAGTGTGCGGAAAGCTTGGCTTCCTCCATTGTCAGGGAAATCCAAGCCTCCTGCTCACTCCGTGGCTGCAGCCATCTTGTTTGGGTTAATTTGCATACTCACTCCTGATTGGCTGGTGGGCATGGTTTGTGGGTGTGGCATAGTGATGGTTAATTTGCTAATTGCTCTTTTATTAGGTAGGATATAAAAGCCTAAGCAACCAAATAACCATTTGACCATTCAACCAGTAGCTATGACGTGCACTGATCACCAGGGGGCAGACGCTCAATGCACAGGCATGGAAACATGGAATAGACTGATGAATCTTAGAGGCACGGGAGGGGAGAGGGTGGAAAGAGATTAACCAAAGATCTTATATGCATACTAGAGGCCTAGTGCACGGATTCATGCACCAGTGGGGTCCCTCGGCCTGGCCTATGGGGATCAGGCCAAAATCGGCAGTTTGACATCCCCTGAGGGGTCCCAGATTGCTAAAGGTCACAGGCCAAGCCAAGGGACCCCACAGGTGCATGAATCCATGCACCGGGCCTCTAGTATCATATAAAATAATAATCAAATTTCTAGAGATTGGGACATGGCCAACTTTTGGGAGGCTACCATTCAGCCCACTAAATACAAGAACATATGTTTATTTGAGTAATTTGAGTATCATCAATTTCTTTTAGTTTTCTATTCATAACAAAGTATCACCATAGAAAAGAATAACCCTGAAAAATCACAGAAAAAAACACATGGGCTTTCCCAGTGCTAGCTACCTATTTTTAGAGTATTATGAATTATTAGTTTCATAATTCTGAGAGTTGCAATGTAGGCTTTCAACAATTTCTTTAAATGGACCTATTAGATTGTTTCTTTTGAATCCCCCCTTCATTAACCTCTTTACTTTTGGAGACTTTTCTTCTTTTAAAACATTTTTTTGAATCTCTGAATTTTTGATATTCTAGTAACCTGGTTTTCCTAGATCTATGAGAAATTTTAACATTTGAAAGAAATGTCAGTGATGAAAGTAAAACTGTAATTGTCACAGACTTAGTCCTTTGATCTCTACTGTCACATGTTCTATCAAGGTATTCAAATAACTAATCCATCCATGAGATTTGAATTTTCAGATTATTTATATACAGCTCCAGCACTGACCTTTCTTCTTTACTGTTTTCCAAATGCTTTTGTTTTTATGTCCCCCATCCCTTTAAATGCAACATGCTTAAAACATAACATGTGTTTATTCCAAGGTCAATTATCACTCAAGTTTCCATATTTTTGTCAGAGAAGTTATCATCTTTCTCTAAAATAACCTGGCTCTAATTCTCTCCCTCTCTCTCTCTCTCTCTCTCTCTCTCTCTCTCTCTCTCTCCTGTTTATAATTTTTATTTATTCTTTAAAAAACCAACAACCTTGCCTTCTTTCTAGTCCAAACTTTACCACCTGAAAAAAAAAGAAGATAACACAGTTAACTTGTAATTTATTTACACTCTTTTTCTGCAGAATATAATCCAGGGAGTTTGGGATGGAAAAAGCCAGAGTTCCGTCTGCTCTCCTTAACAACTAGACCTGTGATTAAGGAGACTGATGATATTTGCTAGGAGTAAGAAGCTTTATCTCTGAAAGCCATTGGCAGGATGTCCCTGGCAAAGGGCTGTCTATTGTAAATGGAACCCTGGATCTAAAAGGCATTCCTCCTTGGGGAATGTCAAGAAGGCCACACAACTCTCTGGAAGATAAGCTGGAAATGTTTTGTACTTAAATGCTCCTACTCTGTGAAGCGATCACATGGACCTCACATAGAGACCTCATTGATTCTATAGAGACCTCATTGATTCTAGGACAGAGGGACAGATCTGAGAAGCCACCCTAGACACCCCAGACCTCTCCCTGTTTTTCTGAGCCTTTTGATTCCCTATATCCCTGACATTAGTTAGTAAAATTTGACACTGAGGACAATCTCTTATTCATGGAAGCCTGATTTGACAATATGATGCTGTGTGTTAACTCATCACCTATCTACTACTTGCATTAACCAATTTTATTTCTTATCCCCTATAAAAACGATCATAAATAATTTTTTCTCAGATTCCATTTTTTAATCACATCTCTTCTTTGCTAATATCATTAATGAATGTCCACTATCTAAATATTAAATCCAAAGTCCTTATCCTAAAAATTAAAGGCAGCTGTGTAACAATCACAGTGTTTGTGTAGTGCAAATAGTGGGCCATTTTGGCTTTATCTAGCCACATCTTAGTGCATAAAAATTAGGAAAAATATCAATTCCAGAAGGATTTAATATTTATATGAAAAATAAAATTTTAAACCTTATAGAAAATAATATTGATATCAACTTAAGAGCCAATCACTCTCTTCACTAGAGAACCATATATTCCACAGTAGGGGAGGATTTCTTAAACAAAATACATAAACACTTATAACATAGAAAAATTAAACTAAGTTCAACTACATACAAAATCCATGGTTCTATTCATTATAAGGGACTATAGCCACCTTCATCTTATTTACAACATATTTAAAAACACCCAAAAAACAGAATTCCATATATTTTTGTGTATATATATATATATATATATATATATATATATATATATATATATATATACTTCCTATGAATCAGTAAGAGGAACACAAAAAAATAGAAAAATGGGGCCTGGCCAGTGTTGCCAAGTGGTTGAACATTGACCTATGAACCAGAAGATCATGGTTCATTCCCAGTCAGGACATATGCCCGGGTTACAGGCTCCATCCCCAGTGTAGGGCATGCAGGAGGCAGCCAATCAGTGATTCTCTCTCATCACTGATGTTTCTATCTCTCTCTTCCTCTCTGAATCAATAAAAATATATCTTTAAATGTGGTATGTTGACATAATGAGTACTATAGAGAACATCTCAACATCAATCAATCTCAAAAATGTAATGTTGAGGGGAAGAAAACCAATGCTCAGCACAATAAGTAGAGTATGATTTCATTAAATGAGTTCATAAACATTTTAAAAATCTAAATATATATTTATAGGAAGTGAAACTATGGGGAAATCAAGGAATTAATAAACACAAAATTCATTATATTGGTTACTTGTGGGCATAGGAGAGATTGAGGAAGGGAATTAAGATGGGCAGATATATCTCAAAAGTAATGGTTAAGTTCCATTTATTTAAATAGATGAAAAGTACACAGAGTTTGTTTTATTATTATTATGAATACCCTGCATAAATATTAGAAATGTTGTTTTGTATATTTAACTTTTAATTCATCTATTATTAGCCAATTTTATTTTATTTTTTAATATATTTTATTAATTTTTTACAGAGAGAAAGGGAGAGTGATAGTTAGAAACTTCGATGAGAGATAAACATCAGTCAGCTGCCTCCTGCACACCCCCCTACTGGATATGTGCCCGAAACCAAGGTACATGCCCTTGACCAGAATAGAACCTGGGACCCTTGAGTCCGCAGGCCAACGATTTATCCACTGAGCCAAACCAGTTAGGGCGTTATTAGCCAATTTTAGAGCCCTGTCCAGAGATCCAGCAATACAACATAGTGTCTATTCACACATGAAAATTTGTAGAAAGTCAGTGTATTTTAAAAAGATTAGTCTGTGGTGGGTTCTTCCTCCCATCATCCTTTAGAATCGAAGGCTTAAAAGTTGGTGCTTCCAGGATCCTGTTCTTGGCATAATTCTTTCCTAATTAATTGCATGTTCTTCATTTTCAATCTCATCCACTATCATTGTTTTAATCATCACCTAGGACTAGGTGCTGATGGTTCCCAAAAATGTATTTTTCCTCTATTTAAGATTCACTTATTCAAGTGCATCTAGGACAATTTCTCTCAGTGGTTAACGAACACTCTAAGACCACATGAGTACATCTAAATTCAACTCCCTCTACTCCAGACAAATTCATCTCATCTGGTGTTTCCTTTCACAGTCCGTAGCCTCTCATTGGCTGTCAGAAACTGGATTCATCTTCCTTAATAATCAGTTCTCATCATCTTCCCTGCCTTAATAATTGATACTAAATCTTACTAACTTTACTTCCTTGTTATTTGCTTAATTTGCCCTCTTTCCTCCATTCACTGTACAAGGGCATGTTAGTGAAGGTCTCGATTATGTCAGTGGGAGTATGACTGCAATTGTGTGTATATGAATGCAACACTATACAATCCCCTTCTCCTTAATCTTGCCCTTCTAAATCCATTGGCTACACTACTTTAAATACCATCTATTCAAAGTCATATTGTTCCCCTCCTTAAAAACCTTCATTAACTTTATCATCAAGACAATGAAAACAATTATATGCATTTCCCTTCCGAACTCAGCCTTCTCTGTTGCTGTGAATTCATTTGCCATGACCTAGTTTTTGTTTATGCTCTAATTATACCACATCATGAGGCTTTGTTTATAAGTTTTCTTATGCCTGGAATGTGATTCTCCATGCTTTTGTAACTACTAATAGCTACTCGTCCTTGAACCTTAAAACTTCTTTTTGCCATTTCTTTCTGCTGCTACAGATCTCTGTGCATATTTCTATCAATAAACTTTCCATATTCCTTTTAACATGTTTACATCTCTGTCTTCTCTAAACTATGCTATCCTAAAGTATACATACTGTAATTCATCTTCATACTCCTCTCATTGTACATAGCACAGGTTGGCTTATAGTACATAGCACAGGTTGGCTTATGTATTCTACAAATATTAGTTTAAATGGACTGTGGAGATGTTGAAGAATTAGCCTTATTACATGAGGAATTGCCTCACTCTGTTTGCATAGTCTCTTTGAGCCTGAAACTTAGAGTTAAAGTTGTGACTTTTCTTTTGTCCTGGACTACTGAGAGAGAGCAATGCCTCTTTGTTCCAAAACAGGTGTTTTAATTCCTCTTGATTGGAAAATTAACTTCCTTTCAAGGGGCTATTTTGGAAAGCAGAGGTCCCTGTTGAGTAGGATTAAGGATATTATGACCCTTCCTATGTAGAGCTATTAACTTTCTCCCTGGCTGCAAAATTCTAGGATATTAAAGTTTAATACTTCATACTAACTGTGCTCACCCTAAATTTTGTTATTTTTTTAAGATTGTGTAAACTGGATAAAGTAAATAAAATTAAAAACTGTGGAAACTGAATAAATTAAATTAAAATTTTGTGGTGTAAATGAACACTTAATTTGGTAAAGATTATAGGTTTTGGCATCAAATAGATCAGTATTCAAACCTTATATCTTACTAGAGGCCCAATGCACAGATTCTTGCACTGGTGGGGTCCCTCGTCCTGGCCTGTGGGGATGGGACCAAAACCAGCTCTCCAACATTCCCCAAGGGGTCCCAGATTGTGAGAGGGCAGTTCTCAGGTGACACACCCCAGAATCAGGCTCCCTCCTCTCTGGTTCCAGGTGCATCACCTGAGAACCACAGCTGCCAAGTCACCACAGCTCAGCAGCTCCTGCATTGAGCAACTGCCCCGTGGTGGTCATTGTGCCTCATAGCTACTGATCGGACAGTTGGATGGTCAGATGGTCGCTTAGGCTTTTATATATATATATAAATTATGATTAATTATTTGAAATGTGGGGTTCAGGATACAGACTTCTTCTTGTGAGTTCTTGTTCGATGAAGATGAAGAAAAAATTTGTGGACTAACAGATTTCTTTAATAAAAATGTAGAAGTTTATTGAAAGCATATACAAACTTCATCTGGGCAGAGGTATCCCCAAAAGGGACCCCATGGGGAGGGGCCCACAAATGGGAAAAGCCTGCTCTCTCTCTCTCTAATGGGAATTTTTTTTTTAATCCTGCCTCATGTCCCTTTGTCTCCGGTTTACATATGCTGCAGTACTTTGTTTAAACCTGACCCTTTCTAATTGGACCTTTCATTAATTTAGGACCCCCATGCTTTCCTCATTGGTTATTTTGTTACATAGTATCAGCTTCAAAGGCCAAAGCCCATGTGGTGCTTCTACTTTCTCTCCCCCTTATCTTGCAACATTCCCCTATTCTCTGTGAAAATATGTTTCCTTCTTTCCATTATCCTGTGATTTTCCTTATCCTTTGTGAATGTATGTTTTCCTCCCCCTTTATCCTATGGCCTTTTTCTATTCTTTGTACAAGTAAGATAAGCATTTTGGCATCTGCAAGCCTCCATCTATGCATTCCTCTCCCATGGACCCTTTTTATTTCTAAGACTCCCTAAATCTGCCAATTTTGTCTCTAGAATTCCTTTCAATATGACTTTGTATAAGTTATTTAACTTCTTGAGCCTTAGTTTTCCTAGCTGCAAAATGAAGAACTTAATACATAACTCTAAAGGTTGTACCAAATAGTTTTATAGGCAAATTTTATCAATCATTCAATAACAGGTAATGTTAGGGATGAGATGAGGAGACCTCTGTTCTTGTCTTCTTGAAGGGAAAGATTTCAATCAAGAAACAAAGTACAGAAAAGAATATATTTACCACAGCAAAAACATACTCAGGACAGTGAAATAAGAACCATTTCTCCCCTAGTTGCAAGTCTCATGGGGTCTCTTAGAGGTTAGGGTATATGTGCCTGTGGGGGAAGGAAAGGGGAAAGGGAATAGCACTGGCATGCTCCCTGGAGAGAGAGTGCACTGGGACCTTCATTTTCAGGGGTTTTAAAGGCTGAGCATTTAGGGGAGGTCTTAAGGGTCTGATCAAAGGAATATTCATCAGCTTTATGCTGATGTACCAAAACAAAATTTATTCTCAATTTGTCGGTCCTTGGGTATGGTTGGCAAACAGCACTAATTGGATTTCTGTTATCTGTCTCCCTGAGTAGGGTGATTTAAGCTATTTACCCTCTGGTTGGGGAGGAGAAGTACAAACCATCCTATCTAATAAAAGAGTAATATGCAAATTGACTGTCACTCCAACACACAAGATGGCTGCCCCATGTGGTCAAAGATGGCTGCCCCCATGTGGACACAAGATGGCCACCACAAAATAGCCAGCAGGGGAGGGCAGTTGGGAGGGACCAGGCCTGCAAGGGAGGGCAGTTGTGGGCAATCAAGCCTGCAGGGGAGGGCAGTTAGGGGTGACCAGGCCGGCAGAAGAGGGAAGTTGGGGGGGGGGACCCAGGCCTGCAGGGAAGGGCAGTTAGGGGCAATCAGGCTGGCAGGGGAGCAGTTAGGCATCAATCAGGCTGGCAGGGGAGTGGTTAGGGGGTGATCAGGCTGTCAGGCAGAAGCAGTTAGGGGCAATCAGGAAGGCAGGCAGGTGAGCAGTTAGGAGCCAGCAGTCCTGGATTGTGAGAGGGATGTCCAACATCCCTTGAGGGGTCCCAGATTGGAGAGGGTGCAGGCTGGGCTAAGGGACACCGCCCCCACCCCCCCGCCCCGTGCATGAATTTTGTGCACCAGGTCTCTAGTTTACTCATAAGTATCCTTGGTTTAGGGAAAATAGGATTTACTAGATGGCTGCAAACTGCTGTTTAACTCACTGTCTTAGTTTCCCTATTCTGTTTGTCCTGGAATTTTTCTAGCTTCTTAGTATGCTATAACAATAATTCCAATATTACACTAACTCTTTCATATAATAAAAGGGGACATTTCCTGTGTCAGTGGTCCCCAAAACCTGCCCACTAGGTTATTCACTAGGAAGATTCACATGACTCAGTATAGAATCATATTTATAGCTATGATTTATTGTAGTGAATGGATACAAAACAGAAAATCAGGTACAAGTTTCCAAGCATCACACAAGGAGTCACACAGGCATGCTTAATTCTTTCAGCAACTGAAAGCTGTGGTAAAACCTGTAAAATTTTATCCATTAGGGAAGCTCATTAGAGCCTCAGTGTCCAAAGTTTTATTGGGGGCCAGTGGTATCGGCACCATCTGCCTGGCACATGCCAAAATTCCAGACTCCCAAAGGAAAGCAGCTGTTCGGAAGAAACCAATCTAACAACAACAAAAAGTGCTTTTTATGTGGAAACTAGTAAGACTTCCGAAAAGCACCAAAGAAAATTGAAATACATGGAGATACATAGAGATTTATGAAACAGAAGACATAAATCCCAACACAGTGTTTCATGGGAAGCCGATTTTAATTTTTTATAGAAGAGACAAGATACTTCTAAAGAAGAAGAAGAAAGGGACATGACTTGGAAACAGGCAAACAGGTTCTTGTAATAGAATAGCAAACACTAAAACAAAGACATACAACTAGGGGAATTTGTTATATGATAGAACCGACACTACGGATCAAGTAGGACAGGTTACTATTTAATACATTGATTATATTAATCAGAGAAAAATACAACTGAGTCCCTCCACTCATGTCACATGAAAAAATCCAGAGTTTAAGAACTTAAATATAAGTGGCAAAATCTTAAAACTTTTGTTAAAATATACAAGAAATATCTTAAATCCCTTGCAAAAGAAAACGTACTTTTTAGGAATCTAGATGGATGGATGGGTGGATGGATAGGTATATAGATGATTGATGATAGATAGGTAGATGATAGATAGATAGATAGATAGATAGATAGATAGATAGATAGATGATAGATAGATAGATAGATTATAGATGATAGAGAGAGAGATATAGACTAAGCTATAAAGAAAGCAAGAAATGGCATAATTTTCCAGATCCTGTATTTTCTGAGGGAGAAGGGGATCAGGAAAAGACACATAGAAAACATCAGATACTTCAAGGATATTGATCTATTTTTTAAGACTAAATGGTAAAATGTAACTGTTCATTTCATCATTGTTTATTGTTATCATTATTTCACTAAAGAAAAACAGACTTTAGATTCTTACATATGTCTAAATCATTTCAAAAAATTTTTAGATCGAATATCAGTTTCCAAAAGAATTAGTCAAAAAATCGCTATTGGATGTCAGTTACAAGAGAAACTACAGGCAGTCCTCAGGTTACCTCGGACTCAATATACGTTGTTTTGTGGTTATGTCGCCATCTCCCATCCTATATAATAAAGATGTAACATGCAAATGGTCATTACGCCATGAAGCGTAATGACCGACCTTGTAACAACCGGATGACGGATCAGCAGAAGGGTGGGGGCAGCGAGCTACAAGCGGGCAGCGGAGAGCTACAGGAGGGGGCAGGGCAGCAAGCTATGGGGGGGAGAGAGGGGCAGAGGGAGCTACAGGAGGGCAGCAGCAAGCTACTGGTGAGTTACTGGTGCACAGATTCGTGCACAGGGCTACTAGTTTATTTATTAAAAATAAAGTTCCATCATTTCGACATATGTACATATGTGCTTTATGTTTTTTATTATTTATTTACCACAAGTAAAGGTGAGGAATTGTTATCTTTTAATTTTTTTTTACTGTTTCACTTCATTACTGCTGTGTATGTGCTCCATGTGAGTGATGTAGGTGCTTATGTAGGTGGGTTCCAACTTACGGCGAAAATCACGTTATGTAACGCCGTAGGAACGGATCTCCGAGGTAACATAACCCGAGGACCTACTGTATTGACACTTCCTCCACATGCTTTTCTAATCTGCTGCTTCAAAGAACAAGCATAGAAGAGGAGTTTTCTATGGATGTGATGTAAGAACCCTAATTTCTGCTTTTGGAAATTTATTTTAGCCAACACATAGGAGATGAAAAGATGCAGGTTTTCTAATTTTGGATTTACATATAGATACACTTCATCTGCATGACAACAATCACTAGGGATAGCATATAGGATTTTCCTGAAAGCAAATGAGCTATTATGTGTAAATTCTGATCTTTTACATATTTCCCAAAGACCTTAAACCTCAATGTGCTGCAATTTCTAGTATTCTTGTTGGATATTTCAGATCAGTCTTTTTAAGTGTCTGCAAGTGTAAGTGCTTGAAAATTTTCATCTCAAACCAGGAACAAAAATTAAAGCACCCTCAAGAGGCAGGCTTTATAAATGCTTTCAGTGAGAAAATAGAAATTTAATCAAAACAACATTTATCTAATAAGCACCTTCTGTTCCATTTACCCAGGGAATCAGGGGGAGCGGGACTTTGCTGGCAGCTGTGTTCTCCAGTCTAGGTGCAAGCCGTTCAAGTGCTCTGCTGACATTGTGACTCTTGATTCGAATTCACTTCACTAAAAAGATCCAGTTAATATTTAACACAGCCTTTCCAGAGTACCTACAAATCTATAAACTTTCTCAAACATGGATGAAACTGGTCTACTGCATTGTCTGAGAGGGCCTATGTAGAACTGAGGCCTGTCCTTCCAACGTAAGAGCCGCAATTAAATTGCAACCTAGAGCCGATTACTGACATCTTCAGAGCATGGCATTTTGAATACTTTGAGACATACGATGCACAGATGGTCCATAATCATTGAGTTAGACATATTTTGTTGAATTCCTAGCTAATAATCTTAAGGGATCCTCAAACAGAAAACTATCCTAGGCCTCTAACATGACCAGCCCAGGGTTTTCCAAAATAAGGTACAAGTACAACATATCCTGATGCTGCTTTAGTGCCCAATAAACCACAAGGTTATAGATTAGTCAATCTGATAAATCCACTCATAGTTTTGTAGTTCTATGATCAGTGTGCAAGGCTTTTTATAGCTCAGTAAAACTTAGGACAGCTTTACAACCCAAGACTAAACCTGTAATAAAAAGGAAAAAAGAGAAAAAAAGATAGCCACATTTTAAAGAAAAATCTTCAAAAGTCATAGAAAGATGTATTTATATATTAAAATCACACATATCTAGAATCCAGACCACTACAAAAAAACAGATAGTGAGAATTTTTTCTAAAGTATGAAATACACACAATTGATACTCATTCAAAGACCCTAAGGCATTATTTGATCCTAAATGCTTTCAGGAAATAAAACATAAATTAAATCTTGTTTAGTGTGAATATGCATTTTATTATATCCTAGTTCCTTTAAAACTAACTGTGAAGGAAAAACCCAGATTTTTCTCTCTTATATAGAGAAAAGGCCAGTTCTTCTCTACTGCGTTTGTTTCCTGTGTTTCTTTTACTACCCAACACAGCACACTTCACTTCTGAAACTTTTAGTTACCAAATGTGTGGAGGTTTTCCCCACAAAAAGCCATTTTCTGTAGCACCAGCAGGGTGTCCTACAATTTAACTCAATTCTAACACTACCCCAGAGTCAGCATCAGATTCCACTGGTTAAGGGCTCAGTCCCATAATACCACCCACCCCACATCCATTTCCCCCAACCCTAAGGTGACCAGATTTTAACATTGGTAAAGCGGGACACCATTGACCGAGGGGCGGGGGTTCTTTTTTTTTTTTTTTAATATATTTTATTGATTTTTTACAGAGAGGAAGAGAGAGGGATAGAGAGTTAGAAACATCGATGAGAGAGAAACATCGATCAGCTGCCTCTTGCACACCCCCTACTGGGGATGTGCCCGCAACCAAGGTACATGCCCTTGACTGGTATCGAACCTGGGACCCTTGAGTCCGCAGGCCGACGCTCTATCCACTGAGCCAAACCGATTTTGGCCCGGGGGGATGGGGGTTGTTGATTAAAAATTTGGTCTATATTGTAATCGCTTTTGATTTTTTTAATAAAAGGAAATTCACTTCTTAGATCATTGTTGAATTTGCATCCTCTTTTCTCACTCATTATGTTAAAAATCTAAAAAAAATAATTTAAAATTATATTATAAATTATTATATACATATTGCTTAAAAACACAGAAAGTAGGTACATAATTACATGAACATATTTTATTGTTAGTTTATAAATTAAATTAATTTGATTGTTATAAAGTAACTATATTTTAAAAATTATTTTAATCCTATATTTCTTTCTAAATAATAACAATACTAACTTGTATTATTTTTCCTCTGAATTTGCCGTAACGTAAGTCGTAAGTGTCACTTTCAAGGCTGGCGCTAGACTTTTTGCTGCCACTATAAAATATAAATAATACGAGTACTGTCTGCTAAATTCAAGAAAATTTATGTATTTATGAAATAAATAAATAAATTACTTACTTACCTAAATTATCTGAATAGCTGATTTGTAATGACATCACTTGTTTAACTAGCTTACTAGCACGCAGTACGATGTGTATCGTCTGAGAGACAGTTACAAAACGTTTTCGTCGTTGCCAATCCCAAAAAATGCCATTGTTCATTAAGTCCAAACAATGGTGATCGAATTCTAACAACTGATCAACAATGCGAACTTTGATAAGCAGTTCTCGATAATCAGTTCTCAACAATTATTTGTTATTATTAAAGTTTAACATTATAAAATTAACAAAAATAATATAAAACTCATATTCTGGCTAAATAGCCACATGGCTGCCAAAAACCGTATATTCCCTTCCCGTTCTCCCGCCGTTCCCTAGCTTGTCGTGCATTCTTTCCAAAAATCGGGACTTTTTTAAAACGCTGCAGGACGCGGGACAAATTGTTAAAAATCAGGACTGTCCCACCAAAAGCGGGACGGCTGGTCGCCTTACCCAACCCCAAAACACATATATTTCAGATGCTAGTAGCAAGCCCAGATTATCTATTACTGGTGCTTCTGACTAACCAGCTCTAGATCGAAGGTTCCAAAGACCCCCTCCTTGGGTTTGATTGATTTGCCACAGCAGCTCACAGGATTTAGGGAAAGACTTACATTTGCCAGTTTACTAAAGGACATGATAAAGAATACAGATGAACAGCCAGATGAAGAGGGTGAAGTCTGAGAGTATGTCTAGCACAGGAGCTCTGTCCCCAAGGAGTTGACAAGCATCACCCTCCTGGTGTGGAGGTGTTTGACCACCTGGAAGCTCCATAAATCCCTGGGATTTTACTAGTATGCAGGCTTCCTCAGTTATTAACTTCATCTCTAGTTCTTCTCCCCTCTCTGGAAGATGAGGGGTAAGGCTGAAAATTCCAAGCTTCTCATCATGGCTTGGTCGTTCTGATGACCAGCCCCAATCCAGGAGTCCACACTGAGTCACCTCATTAGAAGAAAAGATGCTTTAGTGCTGTTATCACTTGGGAATTCACAAGGTTTTAAGAGCATTGAAACAGGAAGCAGGAGCAGAGAATAATACTGGTATATAGTATATTTACTATTATCTCATACTAATCAATCATATTTTAATTGGGAAATACAGTTAAACAATATATTTTATTTTTCTTAACATTTAGGAGTAATCAGAATTTACTTTATTAAAAAATTTGAAAAGGAGAAGAGGCAGAGGAGGAAGAGGAGAGAAGAGATGACCATGACTGGCTATAACCGGCTATTTCCAGTCCTTTCAAAAATGCCCATAGTCTTTTAGGACAATAGTTTTAGTATTTGTGTCCATTAGTTTACAAATATATGTGCAATTTGAAAACTGCATTAAAATATTGATTTATTTTTGGCATGTTTGTTTGTTTCATCAATTTTCCATATTCAATATAAGGTCATTAAAATATTATGTTTTTATTAATATTTTTGTCTGTTCAAAGAAAAATGATTTAGAAGATGGCATTTTAAAATTCCATTCTTTTAATTAATCAGCATTTTAAGGAAAGACAAAATAAGTTTAAAGATTTATTATATAACTAATCTAGCAATTCAGTAAAAATTCAGTCTCATCTTGAGATTTTTTTTTTTCAGTATCACTTAGGATAAACCTGAAATGAAATAGCATTCTGTTTGCATATGTTATTTGAATTATGAATTTCATCTTAACTCTCTAATAAAAATAAGTGGTTTTGATCAGAGAATGCCTCAAGGAAAGCTATCATATTGAAGGATAGAAGTTCCCAGAATTCTTTGAATAAAATGTCCATTATTCTTTGGATTATTAATGATAACTCTATACTATGGAAAAATAATGCCCCAGCATGCTTTGTGTTCTCTCTAGAGACAAACTGATTACTCAGAACACTGAACACATCTATTTTAGAATAGAAATGAATCACCTAAGGGAACCTAGAACTCACTACTTGGATAGAAGTATTGTTCATACATTTTCATTCCTGTTAGAAAATTCAACAATTCAACATGCCTGCCTTATAAAATTGCCATCATGTTAGATTAAATCAGAAGGGACTGCTTTCTTTATTATATTGCTTTTGCTTTGCTTATTTATACATTATATAACTTATACTTTTACTTTAAATTCCACTTTAGAGGGTATCATAAATTAGCTTGTCAGAAACAATTCAAACCTGAAAACTTTGATATTGCATTTAGAATGAAGCTGGTACACTTAAATTTGGCCTAGAAAGATCCATTAGACAAAATACATGGCATAAGGTATTCACACCAAGCGAGTTATACCACAGATCTGTCTGCTGTTTTTCCTCATTGGATATCAAATTAACATTTCTTGAGCTCCTTAAGAGTTGATGAGGGGGAAGAATTTAATATTTCTAAAAATAGCACCACACAATATGTTTTAAAAAAAATAAGATAATTCTCAGCAAAACTAAATAAATAAAATAACTTGGGTATTTTCAGGCTCTCATGTCTGGATTGAGTTTTGTTCCATAATCTGAACTCCTAAGCATTTGTTAGTATCTCTCAACTGGCTGCATTCTCTCTGGAAAAAGAAAAAAAAATGTCCATTTTAATTATGATGCTTGTTAACAAACATTCTCCAATTTCATACCTGATTGGTAAACAAAACAATGAACTGACAAGAAGCCCCTACTTTGGTTTTGTGTCTTATTTCTAGATTATAAACCTACATTGATGCATTTCGAAAAGTGTGGAGGCTGATTCATCTATTTTCTGCCAAATTTCTACATCAAATCACCCACCACTGTACTTTACATGTGCTCTTCATTACATCATTTTTCAACTCAAAGTAATTTTTAAAATTCCTACATAGAACAGTCAATATCATTCTTAATAATACCCGTGAAAAGCAATGCTAATCTTTAATTGTAATTTTCACTGTTTTGAAAAGACTTGGATTGAAAACGTCAATTAAATGAAAGTATATAAATGACTGAAAGCAAATCTATCAACTCTACTGGGAGAAAAAATAATAGAAGGTGTATATTCTGCTATCAGTAATTACTCTAAATGTAAATAGATTAAATTCCCCAATTAAAAGATAGATATTGGAATAAGGAAGTAGAGAACACAATCCAACAATGTACTATATATAACAGTATCACCTTAGATCTGAAGACATAAATAAGTGAAAATAAATGACAGGGTGAAAAGATATTCCATGAAAATAAGAACCAAAGAGATCAGGAGTGGCTATCCCAATATCAGACAAAATAGACTTTAAGTCAAAAGAGCTATAAGAAACAAAGAAGGATTACTGTATATATTAATAAGAGTTTTAATACAGCAAGAAGATAAAACTTTATAGATATACATCCTGCTAATGTCATCTTTGCATACAATGATAAATATTATCTAAATGAGCAATATTATGTGGAAATGTGATTAGCAGAATCAGTGGAATGTCTTTCTAAATTTTTTTTCAATATTATAATTATAAATTTATGAGCTCTTCTTTTTTACTTGCATCCTATAATTATGTAATGGCAAGAAAAAACAAACTAACAACAATATCTCAAAGTTTTCATTCTTAAGAACCATTCTGGGTGGGATGGAAGAGATCAACCAAAGAGCTTGTAGGCATTTGTGCATAACCCATGGACTCAGACAATAGAGTGGTGAAGGCCTAGGGCGAGGGTGGGGGCAGGCTACAAGGGGTCAATGGGGGGGGGGGGAGGACATATGTAATATTTTCAATAATAAAGATTTTTTTAATTAAATCCAATAATATTTGGAGTAATTTGTATGATCTTAGATTTAAAGTCATCCCTCAGAATCCTGGGGTGGTATGGGGGGACTGGTTCCTGGACTTCAATGGACACCAAACCCCACAGATGCTCAAGTCTTCATGTGAAAGGGCATTGTATTTAAATATAACCCATATTTGCATATAGGCTACAGCAGAGTATGCCAACACATCACTTCATTCATATGATTCAGCATAGTCAGTGGCACAAGGGAAATTCAAGTTTTGCTTTTTGGAACTTTCTGGGATATTTTTTTTCCAAATATTTTTGGTCTGCAGTTAGTTGAATCCATGCATGTGAAACCTAAAGATACAGAGGGCCACGTATTCAGTTCTGATATAGTGGTATGGCCTCAATCATGTTATTATTCATGCACAATCAGTTTCCTTATCAATAAAATGAAGTGTGTATGTAATTGTTTACTTTTATAAGTTAAATAAGAATAAGGGTGCAAAAAGACAGGTTTATGGCTTAATTGTGGCACAAATGTTATTAGAAGAAACAAACCTCACCCTTAACCCAGTGTTTTTGACTCCATCTCCCCTTGAAGAGGAGGAGAAAAGAGAATAAATAGGATTCTGCAGTCTCTTCTCCGGAGACCCATGGACTGGGTGAGGTCTTGTTATTAGATGGCACAGGACCAGCAGCTGATAGATTAACTTGTATGCTTGGTAAGATTGCGGTCACAGATACAGATGTTTTGAAGATGAGGAAATAATATGTGTCTAATACTTATATAGGAGTCTATTCTCCCTAATTCTTCAGGGAAACCAATACTGATCTGAAACCTCCAAGACTAGAAGCCTTGGGAGAGAGCGTTCAGGGTCAGGTTGCTTAATATTGACATTGGAGGTCCCAACATAAGCAGTGGTTAAATGTCTTCTCAGGCAATGGATGTAAATAAATGGGAACTAGAAGAGGGTGAAGAAGGTGATACAGTAAACTGTAACTGACTGCTGGATTTATGAGAATATCTGCAGTCTCATCTGAGTACTTCTAAAAATAATAGGGAATACATTAAAATACATTCAGCAACCCAGAGAGATAAAGGTTCATGGGATTCTAAAGGAGATATAAACCGTTTTATTGTCTTTTCTAGGCACAGGCTGGTGAAGTCTATGCCACAGGTGTTAACATTTTACTGAGCCCTTATTGTATTTATCTTCCAAATAGCTTATAAATAATCATCATACTTTCTCCCCTTCCTCTCCTCCCCCTTTAATCCTGAAATACAGAAGGGACTAAGACTTTGAGACGTTATCTGGACTAATGGTTTGCCTCCAGACTGAGCTGTATTTTAAAACTGATGTGTGTGTCTTTACCACTCACAACTCAGAAGTAGGAGTTTAGCACATAATTGCTGAGATATTGGTAATTCCCATAGTAATTGGGTGAGAACAAGAAATTTTTACAATGTTTAGGTTTTTTACTATGAGTAGTAAATTTTGTAATCATTCATCTTTCATGGGGAAAATGTCAGTGTGTTTTTATTACCCACAAAGTGTTCAACATTGAAAAAGAAAATTTTTAGACATCTACTCTAGTGCAGAATGTGACAATTTAAAATGTTCAAAGCCAGATTAAGTCTTCAATTTGAAATATATTTCCAAATAACATAGCGCACTCAGAAATAAATTCAAAGAAATGAGCATTGTCATCATTATATCATCAAGAAATTCAGAACAATTTAGCAGCAAACTCTGGCATCTACCTAGGGTATACCTAATCTCTAACAATTTTTTATGTAGACATAAGTGCAAATCCATTGCTACTTTAATTATTTAATCCATTATACTTAAGGTTTTCCTCTCTTGCTAACAACTTGAGTTCTCAGCTCTCATGCAAATCTGAGCTAGAAATACATCATGAGAGATCCTTGGGGATTATGCAGATATGTGTCATTTTCTCAGAGCACAGGCACTCATATAATAAGAATAAATTTCAAAAGCAGCATTCCTGTCTCATAGTAATTGCCAGGCCTCTCAATTTCCCATCATCTACAACCTGTAATTCTTAATATTCATGAAATATGAGTCACTGTCATTCTATTAAAACTAGCTCCTTTCCCATATTCTTAACACAGTTATACATATGCCAAACCCTAAAAAATAACTTTAATGCTACTCATGCTTTTATTTTTTCTTGATGTACTCAGGAATCACATTTGACATATCCTTGGCTTTACACAGTCTAGCCACGTAACAGTGTTAGGATGAGGTTATGCTATCTCTGTCATTGAATTTTCAAATCTTTTAAAATGTCCAATATAAATGTGTCATTTTCTAAATTCTGATTATAAAGAAAAAAACATGTAGAGCCATATTATAACAAATGTGTGTTGTTGGTTTGTTGTTGTTTTTTCACAATAATCCAATGAGATAGCATCAAAACAATAGTTAAAGGAAATGAGTCTACATCTCCAAAATGCTAAGCAATAATAATAAACACAACTTGCAAATGAAGACTCCAGAATGTGAACTCAGGTATGTCTTATTTAATATGCCATTGCCCTGCAAAATTTCAGCCCAGAAACATGGGGTAGTTAATGCCACCGGGGCAACTCCCAACCAGTGGCTAAAGGAGTCGGACAGTCAATGCCTGACATTTTTCTGGATATACCAGTGGAATGGAGTCCTCATTCCTCAAGGCAGTGGCCTTGGGAATATACCATAATTTTGCTTCTATATTCACTTCTCCCCAAATCTTGCTTGCTTAGATAATCTTCCCAATAAACTGCTTGCTCCCAAGACCTGTCTCAGGCTCTTTGGGGAGGAAAGGCAAACGGATGTCGGTTGCTTCCTATGGCGGTTGACCTGGACAGTATTGTGTGGATCTAATTTTGCAAACTTCTGAAAGTTATACGTTGAAAGAATACAAGGTGCTGTAGAAGAACCTGATAGCAATGAAAAGAGTGTGGATTAGAAGAGTGAACAGCCTATGAATAATTTAAGTGGCTTTGGACCAGTCAGTTATGCATTTTGGCATATTTCTTCATCTGGAAGAATAGAACTACATCATTTATAAATTACTTCTGACACAGGATCTAAATTCAGTATTTAAAAATCTCTTAAGTAAGAAAAAGACATAAGATCAAATAATAGGCATAACCTAAATTAATCCAAACTGGAATTCTGAAATGTTAAAGTTAGTCCTTCATGGTTAGCCAATGACTCACAGTCTAAGTGATATGGCATGAGAACATTTTAATAATTGCTGGACACTCTTTTTGGAGACCTTATACTTTTTTTTTTGTCAGCCACAGTGGAATTTAGAGGACTCTTTTCCTACTGATATTATCTAAGAGAACTGCTCTCTGCAGTTATACAAAAAGAGAAATACTGCACAATGAGATGATATACTGAAGTGAGGCTTGAAAAAAAGATAAATTTAGCAGATTATATATTTTGCCTATACAGGACATTTTTGCTGATTATTGAGATGTCAAAAGAAAAAAAACATTTTTTCTGTAACTTTTGCATTTTAAGCACTCTTACCACTGGGAGTCCTAAACCAGTTCAAATTTGGAATAAAGAGGAAGTGGGTGAAGGAATCATTAACCTCATTGTTTCCTGGGTTCTCTTCAGTGTGTCATAAGTGAGTAGGGTTTTCTATGTGACTGGAATGAGTCTTTTTCTCAGAAATCAAAATGATGATAAACAAGACAAATTGTAATGGTCTCTTTCAGCCCACTATTTTATGATAAGCCTAAAAAATACTTTGTTTTTGCCCTAGCTGGTTTGGCTCAGTGGATAGACCATTGGCCTGTGGACTGAAGGGTCCCGGATTTGATTCCGGTAAAGGGTACATGCCAGGGTTGTGGGCTCAATCCCTAGTTGGGGGTGTGCAGGAGGCAGCTGATCAATAATTCTCTCTCATCATTGATGTTTCTGTCTCTCTCTCTCTCCCTCTCTCTTCCTCTCTGAAATCAATGAAAATATATTTAAAACCAATGGACACAGACACCAGGGGGGTGAGGGCATGAGTGGGGGGGTGGGAGCAATGGGTGGATAAGGACACATATATAATACCTTAATCAATAAAGAAAAAAATTATATATATATATTTAATTTAAAAATTTGCTTTCCTTGGTACACTATGTATGTATGGTATTTTTCATTCTGAAATTTGGTCTTCTCATAAAGTTATTTTCTTATGCATATACTATATGATGTTACCATAATGAATTAAATTTCTTTAATTTATATCTCTATTTCAAATAGCTTTCCTCTGTTCCAGGCCCATATACCCAACTATATGCCCACCTCCACTTAAGGATTTCAGCTCCACAGATACCTCCACTCCAATGTTGCAAGTAACTAAACATTATTGCTCTTAAAAATTCTCCTTTCCTTTTCTTCTCACATCCTTCTTTCTACTGAAACCTCCCCCTACCCACCTAGCAAATGACACCATCATCCTTAATTTTTTTTTTTAGAAACCTCAGAATAATCCTTGAATTATCCCTCTCATAATCTGTTTTGGTATTCTTGGAATACTATAACAAATTACCATCGACTGGGTGGGTTAAACAATAGACACTTATTTCTCAGAGTTCCGGAGGCTGGGAAGTCCAAGATCAAGGTGCCTGCCAATTCAGTTCTGAGGGTTTTCTTCCTTGCTTGCAGATGGCCCTCAAGGGCTTGCTGTGTCCTCATGTGAGAGGAATAAAGAGAGAGCGACAGAACGAGCGGAGGGGGGGAGAGAGAGAGAGAGAGAGAGAGAGAGAGAGAGAGAGAGAGATCTGTTCTTTCTCTTATATGGACATTAATTCATCATGTGGAGGGGGGCAATCTTATGATCTTATATAAAACTAATTACTTCCCAAGGTCTCACCTTCAAATACCATCACATTGGGTGCTGGGACTTCAACAAATGAATTTGGAGAGGACACTACATTCAGCCCATAGTATTCCACCCTTGCTCCCCCCAAAAAAATTCATGACTTTCTTCTATGCAAAATGCATTTATTCCATCTCAACAACCCCAAAAGTCTTAACTCATTCCAACATCAACTCTAAATTCCATATTTGTATCTCGATATCTAAATGAGATATGGGTGAGACTCAAGATACTAATATCCATCCTAAGGCAAAATTCCTCTCCAGGTATAAACCTGTAAAGCCAGATAAGTTATGTGGTTCCAGAATACAATGATGGGCCAGGCATAGGGATAGACATTCCTGATCAAAAAGGGAGAAATCAGAAGGCAAAAAGGGGTAACAGGTCCCAAGCAAGTTCAAGATCTAGCCAGGTAAATACTAGTAGATCTTAAGGCCTGGAATTATCCATCCAATTCTCTTTGGATTGATAGTCTGCCTTCAGGACCCATGGGGATGTGGTCCTGTCTCCAAAGTTCTACCCGGTGGGGGTCTCCTGGCCGCTGCTGTTTGGCTTGTAGAAACTGAAGTAATGCCCCTCCCCATCCCAGTTTGAAGGCTGAGGAGGCAGCTCTGATTATCTTAAATCATCTTCAGGGCCATTCATTCTTAGTCTTGAAGAGCAGCTCACACTCACTGCCAAATAGCTCTATGGTCCAGTCCTAAAGTTTGTAAGAACTTGGACAGCCTGCCTTCATTTCGTCCTGTCTCTGTTACCGTTAGTTCAAATTGGTAGTGTTTCTGCTCAGGTGGCTGACAGGTCGGTGCTTCACACTGCTAGTCTTCTTATTAAATGGTTGTTCAGCCATACCCTTATTGAGAACAATCCTTCTCAAAACAGATAGACTGAGAATTTTCCAAATCTTTAAATTCTGATTTCTTTTTGTTTAATTTCTTCTTCATTCCTCTCTTCTCAGATTGTAGTATAAACAGTGAGACAGAACTGTTAAGTAGCCATTCCATTAAAACTTTGCTTTGAAATTTCCTCAGCTAAATAATCCAGTCTTATTGCCTGCAAATTCTGACTTCACAAAAAGCTAGAGCACAGTTCAGCCAAGTTCTTTGCCATTTTATAACAAGGATGGCCTTTTCTCCGTTGTCTAATAGCATGTTCCTCTTTTCATCTGAGACCTCAACAGAACAGCCTTTGCTATCTATATTTCTACCAACGTTCTATTTTATGATTATTTATGTATTCTCTAAGATGGAAATTTTCTCTACACCTCTCTCCTTTTCTTTCTAAGTCCTCATGAAAATCACCTTTGACAGCTCCTTTATGACAATCTCGGCTCTTTCTAGTATGCACTTCCAAACTCTCCCAGCCTCTACACATTATCCAGCTCCAAGCAAGCCTCTTTCATATTTTTAGGTATTTGTTACAGCAGCACCCTACTCATCAGTATGTATTTATCAGTGTTCTCTAGAGAAAGAGAATCAAAGGAATGTGTATAACAGAAAGAAAAAGAAAAAATGTATTATAAGAATTGGCTCATGTAATTAAGGAGGCTGAGAAGTCCAGACCTGGGAGAGCTAATGGTATAGTTCCAGTCTGAGCTCAAAGGCAAGAAGAGACTCATGTCCCACCTTAAAGACACTAAGATGGACAGAGAGAATTCTTACGAAGGCTTTTAGTCTATTTAGCCACATTGGGGGAGGGCAATCTTTTACTCACTCTGTTGACTCAACTGCTAATCTCATCGGAAACACCCTCAAAGACACACCCCAAAATGATCATTCAAATGTCTGGGCACCCCATGGTCCATCCAAGTGGACACAAAACTGTCACATTATCCCTCTAAACTAGCAGCATCAAGTTCAAATTTTCATCATTTATTGTCTGGGATAAAATGTAATACCCAACCTAGCTCTCTCTCTGTCCAGCTCCTACCTTCCAGAAATATGTGCCTAAAGTACAAAATGATTACTACCATTTTCAGGGTGTGCCATCTGCTTACATTTCCTGTACTGTCCAATCTATCATCCTTCCTCACTCCTTTCCTTTGATTAACTGAATTATTTCATTTCATCAACTGAACCTATATCCTCTTATTTTTTGTGTGTTTTCAGAATATTAATTCAAAATTCAATCCCTCACTCATTCCTTCATCTAAGTAAATCCTTAAGCTATTTTAAGCTCTGTCTATATAGAAGAGATGAACTAGAAATACCAATAAAAATAGAGAATTTTGAGGGGGGGAAAGGAATTCATATTTATAAAGCTCTTTTTCCCATTATTCTGTATTTCTTATGCTCTGGGAGGTAAATTCTGTGGACACATCCAAGGTGTGCCCTGCCTAAAGACAAAGGAACAAGAAGAAGCTTCCCATTATTAGGTATCCCACCAGGAGGCGGTGGATACTTGAAGTTTTTCCTTAGGGCTTCTTATCCCTTGGATTAAAATATGGCATTTTTAACAATTTACAGCAGATAAAGTGGAGTTTCAGACTTCAACTCTGAAGAGATGGTCACTGAGGAAGTGATACACCTGAAGGTCATGAAGTCAGGTGTTTTTGTAGCACGCATCCTCTAAAGTACGGAGACCCAGAAAGGGTGCTACACCAGATTTAATGAAGCCATTAGATGCTCAGAGTGCAGAGAGAGTACAAAAAAGAGAGGTAAAAGGGGAGATCTGCACTCCTCACAGGTTTGCACAGGTAAAGGCAAGCATGCTTCCTACCCCTAGGTACCCTGCATAGAAGCAAATAGGAGATTCTACTGTGTGAACTTAAGAAAGCAGAGTAAGGTGTTCTGTTATGTTTGTCTTAAGCAACTATGTCAGTTACATCAAAAATACTGGTATACAAAATGCAAATATGTATTTAAGTTAAAATGGATTAATTTTTTATTAATTGTGTTAATTTTTATTACTAATTTTTATTCATTTTTATTGCGAATACTAGCAATTTAGTTGTTTTGTTGTCATAAACTAAAAACTTCCTAACTGTGGATATTTTTCTTTTTCCATCTAAATCCCTTACATAAGTAAAGGTGAGATATAATTGGCATCAGTAGTAGCCATCTGACCTAATTAACCTTAATAAGTCTTTAATTCCTTTTTTAATGCTAGTCCAAAAAGCATAATTTTTGCAATGGACTATAGAGAATATTAACTAATTATACAAAACCACCATTTCTTCCTGTTTTATTTATTTACTTATTTTTAATATATATTTTTTAATTATCGATTTCAGAGAGAAAGAGAGAGGGAAAGAGAGAGAGAAACATCAATGATAAGAGAGAATCATTAATAAGGACCAGGAATCGAACCATGACCTCTGGTTCATAGGTCGATGCTCAACCAATGAGCATCACAGGCTAGGGTATTTCTGCTTGTTTTAAATTGAAGGTATATTGGTTGCCAATTTTCTTAAAGAGCATTGAAATAACTAATGTTCTAATGTTTAAAATGGAAAATATGAATTTGCAAACACTTGTAAATTTGAGTACATTTATTGTCTCCTTGTTTATTTTATCCAGGAAATGAACTTGCCTGCTTTGAGCTAACTCCAGGTTTACATATGTCACTTTGTCATCAGAGAAGTAGACAGCAAGGTGGAATAGATGTGCAAGAGTTTTGCTTATGAAAACTCCTATGAAGGATATAGTGACTTTCTGGCATTCAGTTATTTGAAATCCTGCTAAGCAAATTTATACCTCCTCCTTTCTCCCTCCCAACTCATCCACCAGGACGATCTGGAAATAAACATTCCCAACAATTGTCATTCCATTGATATAAGTAAATTCTATTAGGTGTGTGTGTGTTTTTAATACCAAGGGTTTGTTTTTGTTTGTTTTTTAATGTTTGCCTACATATAAAAAGTAAACATTTTTCTACTCCCAACTCTTGAATAGGTTGGAAACTGAATACTTTTAGCCAAAAAGAAAAATATTCCCCTTCCTACATCAATGCCATTTTTCACTTATTGCTTGATAAGCTATATTGTAATATCATATTAAAATGTTTTGCTTGCAAACATAAAACATTTATAAACAGCAGATTTGTGCAAAGCACAGTCTCACAAATTATATAGGTGATGAACGCCTGTGAGTTTAACATAAATTATAGTTTATTTTCTTTGTGCTCGTAGGTGGTTAATATGGAGCCAGTAATTAAGACTCTTCAATTATGTTTGTTGTATTTTGCCTCAATTTTTATTGCATATTTGTCATTTAGAATTTGGTTTGTAGTCTACTGTCTTCTATTAATAAGGGAGTTTAAATTACAACAAAAATTCACCAGCAAGGGAATTCAATGGGATGTTAGCGACATCGAATCATGTGTCCAGAGTTCCCTTCAATCATAAAACACATGAGGTCTATAATTTCAGCACTGATGCATGACTATAAAAGTTCTAAGATTAAAAAGCCTGCAGCTACTATTGAGTTCATTATAGAAAGCTGACAATGTTTCCTTCAGCATATGAAAGAAATATAATAATTGACCTCTCCAGGAGACAGTTTTGTGTCTACTTTAAATGTTACAAGTGTGATATTTAATTTCAGACTTTTTTATAACCTATCCTCTCACTGGTCCTCTACAGCCGCATAGTACTCTAAATTTATTTGGTGTTTTAGCCAATCTTTTCAAAAACCAATTACCTTAGCAAAATGTCTCCCTTTTTTAATTTCCTTATCACATTATAAACATGAACTGCCCCTTCAAGGGCTACTCAAGTTGATGGCAGAATTTCAAAGACTTTTATTTTTTGTTTTTTTTCATGAAAGGTGCAGCTATGGTGCTCACTGGCTTTTGTATAAAATGCTGAGAAGAACAGAATTGAAGCCTCTGAGAAATGCTGACTTTTACTTTTCACATTTATAGGGGCTTTTTAAGAAAAATGATCATATGAGTTTTAAATGAATGTTTTTCATTTTTTCTTTGCAGGAAACATCCTCATAGATTCAAGAATCAAATGCCTAATAAGAAAAATCTAATCTGATAAATATACTCTTCCCCAGACTATTTTGATGATATATAGGATGGGGTAAAAGTAGGTTTATAGTTGTTCAAATGGAAAATAATACAATAATTAATTAATTAATAATAATAAACTCTGTGTTTCACATACTTACAAATGTAAACCTACTTTTGCCCCAACCTATATACTTTTTTAAAATATCCTTACCCAAGAATATGTTTTTTATTAATTTTAGGGAGAGAGAGAGAGAGAGAGAGAGAGAGAGATGGATGTGAGAAAGAAATATTGATCAGTTGCCTCCCGCACACACCCTGAAGATTGAACCCACAAAACAAAGTATGTGCTCTGACTAGAATTAAAAGCACAACCAACTGACGCTTCAACCAACTGAGCATCCCACCCTGTATACTTGAACTTCATTATGCACTCTCTGGATTGTAAATATAATTAATGAACGTATTCATTAATTCCTATCACCAAGAAAAATAAAGAAGAATGTTCATTCAAAAGCAAACTGCTTATACAACCTCCCCCAAATTATTAAAAGCAATAATGCATTGCCCCATTAGAAAGCATCTAAGTAGGTCCTATGTTTTCCCCCGCCCCTCCTGTATTTTCAAAATTTTCTCAACATTAGAATAAACAAAAATCTTGTGATATTTGGGTGGCAATTTAGATTAGCTTTCACTGACAGCAGTAAAATAAAAGGAATTAAGGAAAAAACTTACATTCAGGGTCTATACAAGAATGATATGTTTACACATTCAGATCCCTGTGCTGTCTGTGAAGTAAACTGTTTTTGCTGTGCTTCATGAGACTGGCTTTCTTCTTGTGAAATTGTTTCACTATTTTATAGCCACAATTTAAAATTAGATTAGACCAAACTCCCTGATCAAAGCAAAAATATATAATTAAACAAAACAATCACAGGAGTAGAGTGTGAATAGATTTCTCATTGTTTCTCAGTGTACTCTTCCATTTCAAACAAATATGTTGCAAGTCTATAGATGGCATGTGTATTCTCCAAAAACATTTACATTCATTCACCTGCAAGAGGCACAAAACCGAAGGCAATATTCGATATTTGCCACATAGCATACTAAACAAGACATTACAGAACCATCTTCTCCACTTGTACCAATTCAGTCCACAAATTTCTAGAATTTCCACTATGATTAATAACTAACCTTATAGAAAGTGCTATAAAAATACTGTCAGTCTTGTCAAATAAAATGAGTCCTCTGACAGATACTAATCAAGGTACACCATTCATTGAAAAGATTGGTTTGAGGAAAGATAAATTCTTGGTATCCTGAAAAGAACCTAAAAGTGGGCAATGAGACACTTCAGGTGTCATCACAGATCTGCCACCAACTCAGCATTTAGACTCTCTAGGTCTCTGCTTCTCCATCATCAGATAGAAGAAACTAATAAGTGAGAAAGTTGACGACATGCCATCTAAGCCACTCAAAGATATGTAGATAGATAGATATAGTTTAGAGAGATAGAGATAGAGATAGAGATAGAGATAGATAGAGATAGAGATAGAGATAGAGATAGAGATAGAGATAGAGATAGAGATAGAGATAGAGATAGAGATGATAGAGACAGAGATAGAGACAGATGTCTTCTTGACCTAGTCTCAACCTCTGTGCGCCAATTCCTTCCTCCCTCCTCCCACCAAATGTAGATTTTTTTAAGATAGGGATATAGAAACCATCTTATATTTGAGGGACAGGGTTGATATAAAGGCTCTTAGAAAGTACTTGTTGGATTGAGTGAGGGTAGGGTACTGAGAAATCAGAGGTGTGAGTGGCCACTCCTTGTTTTTCCATAACTAATCTCTCATAGAGTAGGTAGGTTTTACTTCTAAGGAACCTCTAACTTCCATGCTCTCGTGACTCTTTTAGTTGATCTTGGGCTGGAGAGGAGGCATTGACATACACGAGGCTTGTGTCTAATGTTTCCTCTGCTGATTAAGCTGACTGGTTGGCATAGAGTTCCATCACACACAAGAGGCTCATCATTAATCATTTAGGGTCTATACAGGAAATAAATATGTGTGTCAGTGGGCAGGGTAGGTAAGTTGTTTTATAGAGTACATTTAGGAAGGAACAGAGCAGTCATGTTGCCCAGCAATTAAAGTAGATTCTCTATTACCAGAGCTCTGTGTTTGAATACCAGCTCTGCAGCTAACTGTGGGGCACTTGGGAAGTTATGTAACTTACAGCTCAGTTTCCACATATGAAACATGATAATAAGGTCCTTGTGAAAATTCAATTAATATATGTAAAGCATATACTTAGTCACCCTTAATAGACTGTGACTTGAAGAAGTATTAGCAGGCCCAGCCTCCTGGACATGCCACCTGTGAAGAGGAACAGGGTGCTGAACTCAGTCGGGTCCTGTGTTTGGTTTAATGCTCTGTTATTGCTGCCTTGAAATTCCTAATAAGATTTTAACAAAGGATCTTGCATTTCATTTTACACTGTGCCCTGCAAGTTATGTAATGTAGCCTGTCCTGAGAATTAGCCAGGATGGTATAACATTTTTTCAACTCTATTACAATGACTAGTTTGCAGTCATCCCTACTATACTGTTAACCCCTGAAGGTAGACAATAATTTTTCTCTTTATATACCATCACAAAAATAATACCTCTTTGGAGATTGAACAGAGTATAACCCATTCTCTGAATTCCAAGAACTTATATAGTAAAAAGCCATGGCAATTTGAATTGACAAATGGTTCCATTGTGACTGGTCCCCATCTTTTACCTGGCCCCCCAATCTCAATTCCTAGCAGAAACACGTATTGTCTTGGGCAGGGATAGAGAAATGAACTCACGGAAAGGACAGGTGAACCATTCGAGATATGAAGAGGGCATACAGAGAGGCACAAGGGAGTTTCTCTTTCCCACCTCTTTTCCTGAACCAAGGAACTGGAAGATGTCTGAAACCACTACCACTGCGCTGGAAGTCCCAGTCAATAACTGGACTCAATCCTTCCCACAGATATTGCTGCTGTCAGATAACTACCACCAGATGGCGCCAAATACAGCAAAGGTAGGACTTGCCTTGGTTCCCACCCAGAACTCAGGTCTGCCAGAATTCAAGATAACCTAGCTGGGCATCTTGCCATTCATTTCATAAATCTGTTTTTGACCCCAGCTTGTATTTGGTGGGGATATTGTAACTGGGAAAAAAAGTAAAATCAATACACAAGAACTGACTAAATATAAGTTACAATTGAATGGGTTCTTCAAATATGTGCCTTGAATCCTATGAGGCATATGTGTGTTGTCTTTTTAAACTTAAAGGTTACATACTCTATTTCTTTGCTTGAAGATTTGTGTCACCAAATAATATAGAAAAGGCCTGGTAAGTTCTTACAAGAAAAGAAGCTATCTGGTTGTGTTTAAACCAAATATTTTCAAATTACTAACATGTTCATACTGCTTTCTGCAGAAAATATCTAGGAGAATGTTAAGATAGCTATCAAAAGATATAAGGGTTCAGAAACAGGAAAATCTGTGTGGCCTTGGAAAGTAGAAAAAATATTCAAGGTCTAACATCTCATATCTCTGATATCACTTCAAATCCTCTGTGGAACAAGAGGTATTTTGTCATATTCACTGAAACAACCAATTCAACAACACATTCAAAAGATAGCAATTTTTTCTGACTATTTTGTAGAGATAGTTGGAGAAAATATTGTTGTCACATATTACATAGCAAATGTAACAAAATCCCCCACTAGATATTTGTATTTTTATTCTTTCCCAACCCGACTACTTAATTATTTCTTCTCTTCCTCCTCCTAGATACAATTCCCAAGAAACACACACAGTTGTGTTGAACAGTTCAGCATCTCCCTCAGCTTGCTTGCCCCAATCTACAAAATAATAGGTTACTCGTCACCTCGACGATGGACACTGGCCCATCCATTTGAAACCCCTTCAAGCTTCCACTCCCCCTACAAGTGGCTTATCAAAGCATTTGCATATAAAGTCTCCTACCTGCAAAAATCTATCACTAAGAGATTATAATTTCTTCCATGTTAAAACAAATTTAGACAAGAATTCTTGGCTATTTTAACCTGAAGATAAAAGTCTGGTTCCAAACAATTTTTTATGGAGGTGCTAGGAAAAGGATTGAAGGACTTATGACTATTTAACATCCTATATAATAAAAGGCTAATATGCAAATTGTCCCCTCGACCAGGAGTTCGACAAGGGGATGGGGCCAGCGGCCAACTGCCTGCAGCCCACCCCCTGGCCAGCAAGGCCCCTGATCAGCCCCCCCACTTCCAAGGCCCCTCCCACTAGCCGGACCCCACCCATGCACGAATTCATGCACCGGGCCTCTAGTTTGTATATATTTAACAAACACTAACAAAACATGCTATGTTGGACATTGTTGCTAAATGCTTTACAAATGTTAATTCATTTAAAATGGGGGCTTACAAGTCCAAACTGCAATGCTAAAAGGCAGTAACTAGGCCTCCTCAAGCCTGCCTCTTTTCAACGTGCAGAATCTAAACTGGGAAGCTTTCCATGGTCTGCTAGGATAGTCAGTCCTAGCCCCTTCACACATATTCAGGCTGCATCTTCCTAACTCTGTTGCATTGGTCAACATTCCTCCATGAGTCTTTAGTCAACCATAGTATTATTGATTATATTCCCAATACTGTACATTACATCTCCATGACTTGTTTATTTGGTAACTGAAGTTTGTACCACTAACTCCTCTTCACCTTTTTTCACCCATTTCCTCACCCCTCTTTCCTCGGCAACCAAAGATGTGACACATGCACACACACACACACACACACACACACACACACACACACACACACACAGAGGAATATTAATAGGCCATGAAAAGAATGAACAAACTGATGGTTTCCTATACCTCTTGTGTATGCCATACTGTCCCTCCCAACACACAGGACAAAACTTCTGCCTCAGGACCTTGGCACTGACTGTTGCCTCTGCCTGAAATACTCTTCCTTCAGAATGCCCACTCTCTATTCTTCTCCAGGTATTTTCTTATTGAGGTTTGCTTCTTATTGAGGTTTGCTTTAAGAACAAGCAGTTTTGTTCACCGGGGAACTTTTGAATTTGTATCAATAAATTCAAAAATACTGGTTTTTACATTTTTTGTTTTTTAATTACCATCTTCATGGCAAATAATTGGTTGTCACTTCAGCCAAAAACTTTAAGCCAGTCAAGGGATAGTCATTATATGGCTAATTGTTTATTGCTAGAAAAACAAAAACTCTCAAAGAAACTGTCTTCAAAAATTAGGTTTACCAATTGCCTTTCTTCCTATGTTCTTTCTTCTAAATTAAGTCAATCGCCCACATGGAAGAAAACATCTTCCATGTTTTCTACATAATTCAGAGCTGAAATTGTGGTTGCTTTCATCAGTGCTGCAAGTGTTTAATTTAATAGCATCAAATGTGTTATTATACACTACATTTACAATATCATGACAGCTTAAGATGTGAGATTTCAGGCTGTACTTTAAATTCCTTATGTTGAAAAGGAATAGGGCTTGTTTCTGAAACTTTCAAAGACTGGAATGTTGATTTCTGAATCAATATGTTAGAGTCATTGAGCAACACTATCCTCATTGGGGTCTGAAATGTGAAAGTCAACCAGAAGTAGTGAGAATGGATGATAAAACACAATTTGCTCTATGATAGACCCACTGAGTGTGTGCAGTTAAACCCAATCATGCAAGCATTCAATACATGGCAGACCACAAAAATGCCCAAATTAAAACTATTTCAATCAAAATGGTAAAAGCATTTTGTATATTCAAAAGTCAATTTCTCTGAAGGACCATTAAGCTTAATAGAAATAGTACTTTGACATTAAAGAACAATATGCATAAGCTTTTGTGAATATGTCTTTCAAATAAGCTATGCCCTGAAAGCCTTATGAAATAAAATGAGAAAAATAATTAAATAATATAATGAATAATCATATAAATTATGTGAAGTAGTGCAATGCCATTATACAATGAATACATTCAAGTCATTCATTCACCAAACCAATTATGAGAGAAAGCAATTAAGGGAATAGAATGGGAGGAAAGTATAATTTCAGATTAGATTTGAAAAGCAAAATAACAAGTTGACAAGATGTGCATAGAGCCTTTCTGGTGTCAATACAAAATCCATCTGCACCTACAGATGGACATATGAAAGGCAGCATCCATATATACTCAGAGAATAAAGGTCAGAATATGTATTCACATCTGCCAGGTTAAGGAAAATGTTTGCCAGAATAGCTAACCTAAAGAGTTTAGCAAACTTCAACTTTGTTTTAAGCTCCTTATTTTTCATCTTTTTTTCTCAATAGTTTTTCCTAATAGATTTGTCTTTCAATCTGCCTCTTGTGTACCATTCCTAACATCTCAATATCTTGCTTTCTAAGCTCCTCTCCTTTGTCTTCTTTTCCCTATTGATTTGCTTTTCCTATTTTAAAGCCTTTCTTCAAATTATCAAAGGATAACATCAAATGAAAATTTGTAAAAGTCCTTCTACATTTTAATACTGGTCCTTAAATATTTATTTCTTAACATAATTATATCAAACTAGAGGCCCGGTGCACGAAATTCATGCACAGGTAGGGTCCCTAGGCCTGGCCAGCAACCAGGGCCAATCTGTGGGGTGACCAGAGGAACGATCAGGAGCCCCCACTGGCACCTTGCCTTGGACAGCCTGGGGCCTGCCAACTGGGCACAGTTCCTGCATTGAACATCTTCCCCCTGGTGGTCAGTGCGCATCACAGCAACAGGTCATTCCACCGGTTGTTCCCTTGTTCAGTCGATTTGTATATTAGGCTTTATTATAAAGGATGATGTCAGTGTTGTATCAGTCAATTCACTTATTTTTAATTGGGTCTTTGTTAAGATTACCCTAGATACAGATAAAATAGCTCTCCACATCATGGACTTTTTTATACTGCCTCCCTGTCAATGGTCAGTGGTCAGAAAAACAGTAAACCTTGAGAATTGTACTGTTTAAAATTTCAAGGTTTCAGAGGAGTATGCAGTGTTAATGTTATTGGTAAACAACACATGAATTTTCCAGCTGATACACCTTTCTTGTGAATACATTTTGGAGAGCCATTAATTCTTCAGAGAACTTTAACAAGACAATCTATGTATAATGGAAATGTGATTTGTTAAAGTTTAAGGTTACAAACAAAAGTCTATAACAGTAATGAAAAATCAATATTTCATGTTTTTAAGTCCATGGTATAAAAACTTCTATGTTGCTTCTAAAGGATTTTTATGTGCTTAAAAAAAAAGGCCTTGAATCTTAGAAAATTTAACCAGATAAATCTGCACATTACAAATCTTAAAACTAGAAACCATATTATTAACTGTGAAACTACGTAATTAGTTTCTTTATGGGTCTTCAATTTTTTGCTAGATAAAATTAAAACTGCCACCAAAAATTGAGGCCATTATGAACATGACAGGTCATTTGTTGAGAAAAGGTTATGTAGAAATAGCATCTGATAATTTGTTGGAAATATTAGCATATAGATGGCTATGGAATGTGTGAAGTATTATCAGAAGAATTCTAATCAAAAAATTTGCCATGTATGTCAAATACAGTCCTATTCCAAGTATAGTTTGGTTGTTAGACCTAAGGGCAAGCATAAGCTACATGAAAGGCACTTAACTTGTAAACGACTTGATGAGAAATTCAAAATTTTGTGGGTTGTTTTCTTTTTAATCACAAAAATAGCCCACCTGGCATGGTTGAGCATCAGCCTATGAACCAGGAGGTCAAGGTTTGATTCCCAGTCAGGACACAGGCCTGGGTTGTAAGCTTAATTCCCAGGGAGGGGTGTGCAGCCAATCAGAGATTCTCTCTCATCATTGATCTTTCTGTCTCTCCCTCCCCCTTCCAGGTGGTCTCAACAACACATTCCAATGCCAAGGTTGCGTCCTTGGGGCAGCTACTAGTTCAGGGAAGGCAAGCTGGACACACATTCCATGGACAGAGGAAAGGGTGAGGACCCTCCAGTTGCCCTGATCCAGCTCCCAGGTCAACCAGTGGTCACGTCCCCTCAATGGCCTCCACCAACAGTCTGTGATAGATCTAACTTCAAGGATGCAAACACAATGTTAACAATGAAATAACATTTTGCAGAAGTACTGAAAAGTTAAATCTATTTAAAGATTCTTGAATGACTAAATCAAGAAATATTCTCAGAAGGTACTAACATGGAATTTTAAAAGTTTAATATCATGATATGAGTTTTCTGTTGTAATTTTCTCACAGTGAAGAGGGGAAATGTGGCTTGTCTTATAACTTCTCCCATAAATGACTGGGATTAAACTATTGACTCTTGACATTATAGTTTCGATGACTCAACACCCTAAGTAAAAGTACATTTAAATTAAATGCTTGGAGCTAAAATGTACCTAAATTCACATTAGAGCAGTTTCAAGTTATGTTTTATTGACCTCCATCTCTTTAGAATTGACATGTGATTGTAAAATGAATTTTAAAACTGTAAAATAATTGAAGGCACAGGTCAAAGACTGTTGCTCCCCAAATCTGTTCTTCCCTTTTCCTACAATGAAAACATTTCATCTAGGCATCTAGGACCCAGATGAAGACTGCATTTCCAGCCTCCTTGGGAATATAACTGGCCATGTAGGTTCTCACCAATGGACCCTGCAAGAAAGAGAAATGTGCAATTCCCATAACATTTGTCTTTTAAGGAAGATTGCTTCCCTGTCCTTCCTCTCTTTCCTTTTCCTCACAGCTAGAAATATGGCTGCAACAACTTTTAGGTCCCCATTTTGGGACTGGAAGAGCAGGCCCGCAAACCTGAGGCCTCAGCCGACCTCAAGGCATAGATCCCACCTCCCCACCCTGGACTGCTAACTAATGTGCTATCTGGTTTGACCCCTCTACTTCAGGGCCTCTTTGTTATTGCAGCCTAGCCGATACCCTAATTAACCTAGGTCCTCCATGTATATATGAATGACTTTTTTTTTAATTATTGTAAAAATTCACCTTAGGAATACCAGAAAAACACACTGTTCTCTACTTATGGTTGCAAATTCATCTGTGAGGTCACGTTTATATTTTACTATTATTCACCATTATTGTACTGCTTTCTTAACAAGGATATTTCAGATTTCAAAATTATGAGAATTCCATTTCAGGGAGCAAAATAAATTGATTATGTTTAAAAGCAAAAGATATTCCTGAATAGGTGGCAAAAGAGTTTCATTTCCTCATTTCATTTAGTTAGATCATAGAGTAGCATGATAAACAGGTAGATAATCTTGCATGAATTATGCATAAGGGGAAAAAAAAAGAGAAAGAAAAGGTGAGAAACAATTGCCCTTTCCATTGAGGAAGTGTTAGTAAGTGCTGCTGAGCTGATGAAGCACTTTGGTGGAAAGCCCTTGAGTTTCACTTGATGCCCTACATCAAATGCATCATCTCAAGATGAGAAAAAAACTGGCATCTTGTGTCAAAGGTAAAGGAACCCATGTAGTTCCCAGGGGACCACTGCTGTGCTCGGTGAATGACAGCCCAATCTACTCCACCTCCAGGGCACCTTAGTCTCTGTGATTATTGGAAGACCTTAAACTAGTTCTAAAAAGCTATATTCAAAAAACGGAGTCCTGTTTCTCTTAAAGAAAAAAGGCACAAATGTGTGTACTTTTTAAAGAAACTACCATAAATATACAGGTAAGATGGTAAGAAATGGGGAATAAACTCTTATTTCTACATGAAGTTCTCTGTGGAGGTTATGTCCGTCACCTTTCTGTAGTTGTAATTTATTAAATTTCAGGAACACTCCTAAGCAGTTGCCCCCAACTACCTTACATACTGAGACTGGAACTCAATTCAAGTGAGTTTGAGAAAATTACAAACTGTTTCTAATCTTCAGCATGGGAAGATAAGGGTTATCTTGATGTTGAAATTGATAAAGCAGTTCATAGAAATCTTGGCATATAGCATACGCTTATCACATCTTGCTATTATTTTATTTACATAAACTAGAAGCCCGGCACACGAAATTTGTGTGCGGGTACAGTCCTTAGGCCTGGCCTGTGATCAGGGCCATCTTCCCCAGCTGCCTGCAGCCAGCCCCACCCCCCCACCACCACCCACCCCCGGTTCCTCGTTCACCATCGGGTGATCAGTGCCTGACAGCTGGGAGAAGGGACCGAGAGGTGGTCAGTGCGCCTCATAGTGACTGCTCCAGTGGTTGTTCTGGTCGTTCTGCCTTTAGGGTTAATTTGCATATTACCCTTTTATTATATAGGACTAGAGGCCCGGTGCATGAAATTCGTGCATGGGGGTGTGTGTCCCTCAGCCCAGCCTGCACCATCTCTAATCTGGGACCCCTTGAGGGATGTCCAACTGCCCGTTTAGGCCTGATCCCGGTAGGATAGCAGGCAGGATAGGATTGGGCCTAAACGGGCAGTCAGACATCCCTCTCACAATCCAGGACTGCTGGCTCCCAACTGCTTGCCTGCCTGCTATCCTAATTGCCCCTAACTGCTTCTGCCTGCCAGCCTGATCACCCCCTAACCACTCCTCTGCCAGCCTGATTGATGCCTAACTGCTCCCCTGACAGCCTGATTGCCCCTAACTGCCCTCCCCTGCAGGCCTGGTCCCCCCTAACTGCTCTTCCCTACAGGCCCGGCCACCCCCAACTTCTCTCATCTGCCGGCCTGGTCACCCCTAACTCCCCTACACTGCAGGCTTGATCACCCCCAACTGCCCTCCCTTGCATGCCTGGTCCCTCCCAACTGCCCTCCCCTACTGCCCATCTTGTGGTGGCCATCTTGTGTCCACATGGGGGCAACCATCTCTTGTGTGTTGGAGTGATGGTCAATTTGCATATTACTTTTTTATTAGATAGGATAGAGGCCTGGTGCACGGGGTGGGGGCTGGCTGGTTTGCCCTGAAGGGTATCCTGGATCAAGGTAGGGGTTCCCTTGGGGTGTGGGGTGGCCTTGGTGAGGGGCCTGTGGTGGTTTGCAGACCAGCCACCTCCCCCAGCGACCCAAGCGGAGGCCCTGGTATCTGGGATTTATTTATCTTCTATAATTAAAACTTTGTAGCCTTGAGTGGAGGCCAGGGCAGGCCAAAGCAGGCTGAAAGCTTGGTCTCCTCCATTGCAGGGGAATCCCAAGCCTCCTGTTCGCTCTGTGGCTGCACCATTTTTGTTGGTATTTATTTATCTTCTATAATTGAAACTTTGTAGCCTTGAGTAGAGTTCAGGGCCGGCCAGGGTGTGCGGGAAGCTTGGCTTCCTCCATTGCTGGGGAAACCCAAGCCTCCTGCTTGCTCCATGGCCACAGCCATCTTGGTTGGGTTAATTTGCATACTTGCTCCTGATTGGCTGGTGGGCATGACTTGTGGGTGTAGCGGGGGTATGGTCAATTTGCATATTACTCTTTTATTAGATAGGATAGGAGCATGATATCTATATATATATATATATATATATATAAGAGCCTAAGCAAGCAAACGACCAATCGACTGGTTGCTATGACATACACTGACCACCAGGAGGTAGACTCTCAATGCAGGAGCTGCCCCTGTTGGTCAGTGCGCTCCCACAGTGGGAGTGCCACTCAGCTGACCAACCCATCCCAGCAGCCCACCAGTCCAGTGCCAGCCACTCACTCCCTCAGTAGTCCTACAGGTCCAATCTCCGGAGAACAGACCAGGCACCAATGGACCAGCACCGCCAGCATGATACCGACAATACTGACAGTGCTTCAGCCTCCTGGAAGGTGGCCTCAGGCACCATGGCTGCTTCCCCTCCCTAGACACTTCAGAAGGAAGAAACCATATAAAAGTGGCCATCAGGTGGCTCCTGACAACTGGCACGAATGTCAGAGGGCTGGATCCAGATCCCAGGCCGGCAAGGGCATCCCACCACCTCCCCACCCACCTTGGGCGGTCACCAGACACAGGGTTCATGGCTGACAAGTGCTGCTGTGGCGGAACCTCTCCCTGTTGGACTAACTGGGCATGAGCCTGCGCAGTGGGGCCAGTATGAGTGGGAGCAGCAGGCAGAAGTGGCAAGTGGCATTGGACTGTGGGTTTTGGCCCAATCCCCACAGGCCACCTTGAGGGATGCGACCCATGCACAAACTCGTGCACTGGGCCTGTAGTATAATTATATTGTGTATTGTATCTTGAACCTTGTTCTTTTTTTCCCATGCAGATATTTCCAAATCAGTATATACAGATTTACTTCATACTTTTGTATGAACTCCATGGTAATCTACTTAGATAGATTACTAATATTCATGGAATTAGTAGTGGCACTCATGTAGCTTCCATTGTTTTGACATTATAGATAATACAAGAATGTATATGTGTATGGTTGCAAATATATCAATAGGAGTACATTTCTAATGGTGCAATTGCTGGGTCAAAACTCTTATGCCTTGTCTATTGCACAGGTTTTGCAAAATTGCACTTCAAAAAGTTAGCTGAAATATATAGTTAGTGGAACTATATCTTCATCTATTTCCTCATACCATTGTCAAATTTGAATATTATCAAGTTCACTTTTTCTGAACAACATGATAAATGGATTTTGTTGTTTTAACTTGAAAAAAAAATTTTAATATATTTTTATTGATTTCAGAGAGGAAAGGAAAGGGGGAGAGAGAGAGAAACATCAATGATGAGAGAGAATCATTGATCGGCTGCTTCCTGTACGCCCCCTACTAGGGGCTGAGCCCGCAACCTGGGCATATGCCCTTGACGGGAATTGAACCAGGGACCTTTCAGTCCACAGGCTGACACTCTATCTACTGAGCCAAACCAGCTAGGGCCTTGCAAAATTTAATTACTAGTGATCTTTACTAAGCCTCTTTTTTTTGTGAAATGACTATGCATGTTTCCTGCCTTTTTTATTGAAAGATAAGAGCTTTTCATATACTAAAAAGAAGTGGACCTTTGCCATTTGTCTTTAGCCTCTGTTCTTTTTTTTCTTGTAATTCTTTTTAATTTTGTGTGGGTACATTTATCAATCTTTTCCTAATGTTTTATGTCTTCCTTCACTTTTTTTTATTTCAATATTATTCTAAAAATTGTTCTTATTACTTTCTAACATATAGTTTTATATTTACTATTTTTTTGGAATATCCATTGATTAAAAGTTTGAGTTACATGTTTATATCTGGAGACTTCAGAAATAGGATTTCCATATTACATAGTTGATTCACTACATGTACAAGTAGATGTGGACATATATATGTATTTATGATTGCAGTCTTAAAAAAAAAAGATTCTAGTAATCAACCAAATGTTATTAAAATTATCTTCTATGCTCCATTTGGCTATCTTAATATCTTTTCAAGCTATAATTTGCTACATATAAATAAGATACTATTAAACAAATAAAAAATGTATTTCTTGCATTTCGCCCAAGAACACTTCTTACCACTGGTCTTAATTATCTAAGTTATCTCACATGAAGTTTCCCAAATCAAACAAGGTTAAGTGATGCTAAAAGTTTTTACAGACCTGTATTTTTTATTCTTAAGTAAATGATTATCAGTGCAAACACTGGCAATATAACTTAGTTCATGACAGGGGACAGATGCTCAAGCCTGCAGAAATTATAAGCAAATGCTTCAAACAGCTCAAAGTTTATGGCCACCATTATAATTTCTATTTCCCCAAAGTAACAATCAAACTGCTATGTTTCAGAATTATAATGGAAGGATGTAAATAGTTTAATCATACAAATTACTATAACATTCATTAATGCAGTGCAAATACAATATTAAATATTATTGAGGTACAGAAAAAAGCATAGGCCAAGTTCTCATATCATTTGTACTATCCTATATAATAAAAGGCTAATAAGGTCACATATGTAATACCTTAATCAATAAAAAAAAATAAATAAATAAATAAATAAATAAATAAATAAATGGCTAATATGCAAATTGACCAAACGGCAGAACAACCGGTCAGTATGACGCACACTGACAACCAGGGGGCAGACACTCAACGCAGGAGCTGCCCCCTGGTGGTCAGTGCACTCCCACAGGGGGAGTGCTGCTCAGCCAGAGCCCTGAGCTGGGCTCACAGCTGGTGAGCACAGTGATGGTGGCAGGGAGCAGGCCTAAGCCAGCAGTCGGACAGCCCCCAAGGGCTCCCAGACTGCAAGAGGGCACAGGCCAGGCTGAGGGACCCCCCCCCCCCCAAGTGCACAAATTTTGTGCACTGGGCCTCTAGTATAATAAACCAATGTATAAAAAGTATGCTATAAATACAGAGTTATACTTGAAAGCAAATTTATGTATCTATGGTAGGGTGTTCATTCTTTTTTTTTTAAGTATATTTTTATTGATTTCAGAGAGGAAGGGAGAGGAGAGACAGACAGAAACATCAATGATGAGAGAGAATCATGTATCAGCTACGTCCTGCACGCCCCACACTGGGGAACAAGCCTGTAACCTGGGAATGTGCCCTGACTGGGAATTGAACTGTGACCTCCTAGTACATAGGTCCACTTTCAACCACTGAGCCATGCTGTCTGGCAGGTGCTTATTCTTTCATCAATATGGGGATATACTATTTAGAGAGACCTATCAGTACTTAGAGCTTCCAGCATAACGTAAAATTGAATGTGATAGCTAAACATGTTCTGTACAGAATTTACCTCCATTTTAAAACTTTAAACATGATCATATTTATGTCATCTTCATACTGTTTCAAAAAGACTTTCTCTCTAGTAACATAAAATGACCAGACTACTACACCCTCATTTATTTTCCATATTCTTTCCCTGCTTTCTCTCCTACTTTTACTGGTGAACAGATATTCATATTTTCAGATGTACATAACAATCTGAACCCCAGCTACTGTGTAAGTTACAAAGACCCAGAGGCTTGAAGTTGTGATTTTGAATTTCTCAAAGTAGTTGTGTCTCAAGCAGATGCTGGCCTAGCAGCTATCTACAGCCGTTAAGAACACAAAGAGAATTATAGCAGCTAATGGCTATGGGGGGGAAAAAAACCTCACAATGGGCCAGCTGTTATGCTTTGAATGCTGCTGAAACACAAGTATAGGAAAGACAATATGGGAATCCCAGAGCATTCAAACACAGTGTAAATGCTTGTGTTAGGAAGATGTTCTGTTTGAACATTGGGGGAAGGGCTCATGGGGTACATGATCAGGGTAGGAGGGACTACCTTGAAAATTACAGGAACTAATATTTCTATTTGTCCTATAAAAGGATTGAGATATGCCAAATTGGTCAGATCCTCAAACTGTACTCTAAATTGCTGCATTTGTGAAAAGCCAGCCAAAATATTAAATTGGGTAATGTTAACAATATCATGTATTATGTGTGTTCTTTTGACTAGGATTGCATTTCTTACTGTTTCAATTGAGTGTGTGTGTGTGTTTTTCCTTACTATTTTCTGATAATGGAATTTCTGGAGAAGGAGACTAGTTCATTTTTAAGCTTTTTTTAACTGTAAGAAATAGCATAATGTCTCTAAAATTTAAAATATATCAGCTTTGAGCAACCAAGCACATAAAAAAAAACTCCTGGAAGATATCAAGGGAGAGATCAACAACAATACAATCATAGTAAGGGACTTTAATACACCACTGACATCACTGGATAAATCCTCTAGACAAAAAATCAGCAAAGAAACAGCAACCCTAAATGATTCACTAGATCAGATGGATTTAATTGACATCTTCAGAACATTTCAACCCAAAGCCACAGAATATACGTTCGTCTCAAGTGCACATGGGACATTGTCAAAAATAGACCACATATTGGGTCACAAGCAAAGTCTTCCCAAATTCAAGAAGATTGAAATTATATTAAGCATCTTCTCAGACCACAATGGCATAATATTAGAAATAAACTACAATAAAAACAATAAAATAATTCAAACACTTGGAAGCTAAATAGCATGCTATTAAACAATGATTTGGGTTACCAAAGAGATCATAGAAGAAAGTAAAGACATCCTGGAAACTAATGACAATAAAAACACAACAATCAAAAATCTATGGGACACAATGAAAGCAGTCCTGAGAGGGAAGTTTATAGCTCTACAGGCCTACATCAAAAAACAAGAAAAAATGATAGTAAATCATCTAACTCTACAACTTAAAGAATTAGAAAGAGAGCAACAAGAAAAGCCCAGAGTGAGCAGAAGGAAGGAGATAATAAAGATCAGAGCAGAAATAAATGACATAGAGACCAAAAAAGCAATACAAAAGATCAATGAAACTAAGAGTTGGTTCTTTGAAAGGATAAACAATATTGATAAACCTCTAGCCAGGCTCACCAAGAGGCGAAATAACAACAGAACCCACAGAAATACAAAGGATTGTTTAAAAATACTATGAACAACTCTATTCCTACAAACTAGACAACATGAAGGAAATGGAGAAATTCCTAGAAAAATACAACCTTCCAAAACTCAATCAGGAAGAATCTAAACATCTCAATAGGCCAATAACTATGGAAGAAATTGAAGCAGTCATCAAAAAGCTTCCAGCAAACAAAAGCCTGGGGCCAGACGGATTCACAGGGGAGTTTTACCAAACATTCAAGGAAGAACTAAAACCTATCCTCCTCAGACTATTCCAAAAAATCCAAGAGGAAGGAACACTTCCAAGCTCATTCTATGAAGCCAGCATCACCCTAATACCAAAACCAGATAAAGACAATGAAAGAGAATTACAGACCAATATCCCTCATGAACATAGATGCCAAAATCCCCAACAAAATTCTAGCAAATCGGATCCAGCAGTACATCAGAAAGATCATACACCATGACAAAGTAGGATTTATCCCAGGGATGCAAGGATGGTACAATATCTGCAAATCAATAAACGTGATACATCACATAAACAAATTGAGAGATAAAAATCACATAGTCATATCAATTGATGCAAAAAAAGCATTTGACAAAATCCAACACCCTTTCTTGATAAAAACTCTCAACAAGGTGGGAATAGAAGGACATTACCTCAACACAATAAAAGCCATATATGACAAACCCACAGCCAACATCATACTCAATGGCCAAAAACTAAAACCATTTCTCTTAAGACCAGGAACAAGACAGGGATGCCCACTCTCACCACTCCTGTTCGACATAGTACTGGAAGTATTAGCCATTGCGATCAGACAAGAAGAAGAAATAAAAGGCATCCAAATTGGAAAAGAAGAAGTAAAACTGTCCTTATTTGCAGATGACATGATACTGTACATAAAAACCTTAAAGACTCCATCAAAAAATTATTAGT
This sequence comes from Ia io, assembly GCA_025583905.1. Taxonomy (NCBI): domain Eukaryota; kingdom Metazoa; phylum Chordata; class Mammalia; order Chiroptera; family Vespertilionidae; genus Ia; species Ia io. The sequence continues at coordinate 73,257,557 of JAJQQW010000005.1, read as the reverse complement.
CTTAATAAATGAATTCGGCAATGTAGCAGGATACAAAATTAACGCCAAGAAATCTAGGGCATTTCTATACACCAATAGTGAACTTACAGAAAGAGAGACTAAAAAAGAAATCCCATTTACCATCGCACCAAAAAAATTAAGATACCCAGGAATAAACTTAAGTAAGGAGGTAAAAGACATTTATGCGGAAAACTACATTATACTGAAAAAAGAGATAGAGGAAAACATAAACAGATGGAAGAACATACTGTGTTCATGGGTTGGTAGAATCAACATCATTAAAATGTCCATACTACCCAAAGCAATCTATAGATTCAATGCACTCCCCATTAAAATATCAACGGCATATTTCACAGACCTAGAAAGAACTCTCCAAAAATTCATCTGGAATAAAAAAGACTCCAAATAGCCACCGCTATCCTGAGAAAGAAGAATAAAGTAGGTGGGATCTCAATACCAGATTTCAAGCTGTATTACAAAGCCACTGTTCTCAAAACTGCCTGGTACTAGCACAAGAACAGACATATAGATCAATGGAATAGAATAGAGAACCCAGAAATCAACCCAAACCACTATGCTCAATTAATATTTGACAAAGGAGACATGAACATACAATAGAATCAAGACAGTCTTTTCAATAAATGGTGTTGGGAAAATTGGACAGATACATGCAAAAAAAATAAAACTAGACCACCAACTTACACCATACACAAAAATAAACTCAAAATGGATAAAGGACTTAAACATAAGATGGGAAACCATAAAAATACTAGAGGAATCCACAGGCAGCAAAATCTCAGACATATGCTGAAGCAATTTCTTCACCAATACTGCTCCTAAGGCAATGGAAACTAAAGAAAAAATAAACAAATGGGACTACATCAAAATGAAAAGCTTTTTCACAGCAAAAGAAACCATCAACAAAACAACAAGGAAGCCCACTGCATGGGAGAACATATTTGCCAATATTATCACCAATAAGGTTTTCACCTCCAACATTTACAAGGAACTCATACAACTTAACAAAAGGAAGATAAATAGCCCAATCAAAAAATGGGCAACAGAGCTAAACAGATACTTTTTGAAAGAAGACAGAAAGAAGGCCAAGAGAGCATATTAAAACATGCTCAAAGTCACTAATTATCTGAGAGATGCAAATCAAAACGACAATGCGGTACCATCTCACACCTGTCAGAATGACTGTCACCAACAAATCAACAAACAACAAGTGCTGGCAAGGATGCGGAGAAAAAGGAACCCTTGTGCACTGCTGGTGGGAATGCAGACTGATGCAGCCACTGTGGAGAACAGTATGGAGTTTCCTCAAAAAACTAAAAATGGAACTCCCATTTGACCCAGTGATCCCACTTCTAGGAATATATCCCAAGAAACTAGAAACACCAATCAGAAAGGATATATACACCCCTATGTTCATAGCAGCACAATTCACCATAGCTAAGATTTGGAAACAGCCTAAGTGCCCATCAGCAGATGAGTGGATTAAAAAACTGTGGTACATCTAAACAATGGAATACTATGCTGTGGTAAAAAAGAAGGAATTCTTACCATTTGCAACAGCATGGATGGAACTGGAGAGCATTATGCTAAGTGAAATAAGCCAGTCAGAGAAAGATAAATATCACATGATCTCACTCATTTATAGAATATAATGAACAATATAAACTGATGAATAAAAGCAGATCCAGAGACAGAGAAGCATTGATCAGACCATCAAACCTCAGAGGGAAGGTAGGGGAGAGTGAGGGTAGAGGGGAGAGATCAACCTAAGGACTTGTATACATGCATATAAGCCTAACCAAGGGGGGTGAGGGCATGAGTGGGGGTGTTGGGGGGACCTTAATCAATAAAGAAATTTTATATATATATATATGTATATGTATATATGTATATGTATATGTATATGTATATATATATATATATATATGCTTTCCCAGATTAAAAGCTCAAAAATGATATAGCCAATTGACTAGCATGATACACTGGGAATTAAAAGATTATGTTACAGAAAATTAATTGCGTAAGAAAATAATTGTATTACAATACCTATAGGCCAGCTGGCATGGCTCAGTGGTTGAGCATTGACCTATGAACCAGGAGGTCACAGTTAGATTCCCAGTCAGGGCATATGCCTGAGTTTTGGTCTCAATCCCTAGAGTGGAGAGTGCAGGAGGCAGCAGATCAATGATTTTTTCTCATCATTGATGTTTCTATCTCTCTCTACCTCTCCCTTCCTCTCTGAAATAAAAATATATTTTTAAAAAACTTAATCCAAAAATAGGAAGTACAAGTAGAACTTTAAAAATAGATTCTAGATTCAAGTTATGTCTTCAAAATATTAAGAATCCAGCTGAATCTCTAACATTACTAAAGAAATAAGCTTCATTATGATGTAACAGACTATTTTGCATGTAACCCCAACTATCTTGCATGCCAACTATTCAACCGAAAAGTTGGCTTTAGGATCAATTGGGACATTGAATAGATACTTTACCCCAAATTCATAAATTACAATAGACCTAAAAATAACAGAAAACAAAAATTCAACTTGCAGAATTATTTCTATACTAGAGGCCCGGTGCAGGAAATTTGTCCGCAGGTATGGTCCCTAGGCCTGGCCTGTGTTCGGGGCCATCTTCCCTAGCTGCCCACAGCCTGCCCCACCTCCCTGATGCCACCCATCCCCAGTTCCCGGAGCCTGCCAGCTGGGCAAAGGGACCAAGAAGTGGTCAGTGCTCCTCATAGTGACTGGTCGAGTGGTTGTTCTGGTCATTACGCAGTTAGGGTCAATTTGCATATTACCCTTTTAATATATAGGATTGTGATGGATAATGTAAAAATACTTACAAATAAAAAAGCAGGTGTTTTTCTTAATTATTTAGTAGGAAAAGTTGAAGTAAATTTTTTAAAAATGAAAGCACTTATAAACATTCTGGTTCATTTATTGGAGGGAAATTTCATGAAATGTGATGGGATTTCTAAATATAAGTGATTATTTTCTTGTCAGTGACTCTGTACTGCACCCTGTCACACAGTTGGTAACAGATAGCTACAATCTCAGTGAACATCGATCACAGTTCATCTGGCTTTATTGAATTACTTCCCTCCCCCCACCTCGTCAAGTTCGATCTCATTTCGACAGTTGTTTCAATTTCAAGATTTCTGCATCCCACATATCACATGTTTATGCGTGACTGTGAAGTAAAAATTCCACTGGTATATATCTTCCATACCCTCAAAGGTATTTTTTAGTGCCTGAGGAAGAGCATTTTGGAGTAATTTATAACAGAATGGATTGAGCACTTACCAAATGCCAGGTCTATACTCCACATTTAACAAACATTATCTCACTTAAATCTCTCATTGTCCCTATGAGGTAGGTACTCAATATTCTCATTTTACAGGTGAGAAAACTGAACTTAGGGTGGTTACTTAGCTTGCTCAAGGTCACACAACTAATAAGAGTTAGAACCCAGATGTGATGCTGCAGTGAATTTTATTAAATTCCTAGAGGTCATTCCTTATATCTGTTATTTATGATTGTAGCTGGTCTTTAAACTTACATTCATTTATCTAGTTTGCTATCCTATAAACTATACTTCTCTTTAGATTTTTTTCCAGTTAAATGGGTTGGTGCTTACTACAGAGGCTAAATTGATGTTACTAATTCCTCTTCAGTTTGCTGTCATTTTCTTGTCATCTCAACTCCTACTTACTTTGTAAAAGGAAGTCCTCTAAAATCCAACCCTCTTATCTATGCAGGGAGAGTGCAGAAAGAACAAGCCTGAAAAAAGTACTGACATGTAATATATTCCAAGCTAAGAGTGAGTTACAAGATGAAAATAGAATTATAATGACATGGAGAAAACAGGGTGTTCTCACCTGTAACTGGACATCTTTTTTTAATCTTTATTGTTGAAAGTATTACATATGTCTTTTTTTTTCTCCAATTGACCTCTTCTAGCCTGCCCCACCCCCCACCCCAGCCCTTCCATAAATGGACATTATGGAGTGTGATCTCACCACGAGGCAGTTCTGCAGTGATAAACATGTTCTCTTGCAGACAGATTGCAAGTGTTTAAATCCCAACTCTAACACTTTGTACCTCCATTTGCTCATCCATAAATGATGTAGTACCAACTCCATTGGGTAGTTTTGAAAATTAAATGAGTTTATATATAAACAACCAGAACAGTACTCAGAACCAAGGAAGCACTATATAGCATTATTTAAAGAGAATTTCTAAAATATCTGCCACAGATTATCAAATACTTTCAAGAGTATCTATAAAACAAACATCACTTCTCTGAGAAAAACACCAAATGGTGATGACATTGGTGCTGTGGGTGGGCCTGAAGGCCCCAGGGGCCCTGGAATTCGAGGCCCAGGCAGCTACCATGGAGGGTTTGGCAGAGGCCTAGAGGCCAGAGTCTGCCGTGCGAGGTCGTGGAGCTTGCAGAGGAAAGGCTGAGGACAAGGAGTGCAGTCCCATCACCACGCGGGGCCACCTGGTCAAGGACATGAACATCAAGTGCCTGGAGGAGACCTATCTCTTCTCTCTGCCCATCAAGGAATCTGAAATCACTGACATTTCCTCAGGGATATCTCCAAGTTGAGGTTTTGAAGGTTATCCTGGAGTATAAGCACCTGATTCAAGGCATTTGTCCTAACTGGGGACTACAATGGGCATGTCCATCTGGGTGTTAAGTGCTCCAAGGAAGTAGCCACTGCCATCTGAGTAGCCATCATCCTGGCCAAGCTCTCTATTGTCCCTGTGCTGCAAGGCTACTGGGGGAACAAGATTGGCAAGCACCACACTGTCCCTTGCACGGTGACCAGCTGCTGTGACTGCGCCCAGGGGCACTGGCATATCTCAGCCCCTGTGCCCAAGACACTGTTGGTGATGGCTGATATCCATGACTGCTACACCTCAGCCTGGGTTGTGCTGCCACCCTGAGCAACTTTGCCAAGGCCACCTTTGATGCCATCTCCAAGACCTGTCTATCTCATCCCAAAACTCTGGAAAGAGACCAGGTTCACCAAGTGCCTCTATCAGAAATTCACTGACCATCTTGTAAAGACCCACTCCAGAGTTTTTGTGCAGAGGACCCAGGCTCAAGCTGTGACCAACCACATAATTTTATATTAATTAATTAATTAGTTAATTAATAGCATCAGGATGTTTAAAGTATCTAGTATTCTCAATTTTGAGTATTGCCACCCATCCTCTTCTTTATCCCCATTGATAAAGATAATAAGGAATTCAACAAGTATGAGAAAAACTGTTTACATGTCAACATCTACTATGTGGGTATTGCGGCGGGGGGGGGGCAGGGGGAACTTGCTTAGATTTACTGAGTTGATTATTAATACAGTTCACAGCCCCAACCTCTGCTAAGAATTTCTGGGTGGGCATAGCCTCAGACACCAACCCATCACAACTTGTCCTGTGCAGATTTTCCTGTGCTCAGGCTGTTCCCAGGTAATGCTTAATGGTTAAAAGCTCAGAATCTGATTGTGCTGGTTTTAAACCCTAGTCTGCCACTTAATTCCTATATGGTCTTCCACAGGTTACTTAAGCTCCCTTCTATAGGATGCTAATAACAGTCCAATCTCAAACAAAACAACTACATCGTGAAGGTCCTGGCCTGTGGTAGATTCTCTAACATTAGTTATTTTTCTGGTTACTAATACTTTTGTTACCATCATCTCTATCTTTCCTCATGTGCTCAGCTCCTTACAGAATCCTCCATTCTCTCCCTATCTAAGAGAAATGAGCTTAAACTAGCTGTAAGCATTGGGGGATTAAATAAAGACACTGAAAAAATGAACTGCAAGAATTATCTATTAATCTTGCTGATTCTCCAATGCTTTCTCACAATTAGGTTTTAAAAGTTACTCACATTTTACTTTTAGCTTATTAATTAACTGACCTTCTTTGTTGTAGCTGGTTTCAGCCAAGCAAGGACTTATATGCATAAATGCATAACCTATGTTGTAGCTGGTTTCAGCCAAGCAAGGACTTATATGCATAAATGCATAACCTATAACCAGACGATGGTGCCATGAAAGCCTGGGGGGGTGGGGGGGGAGAGTAGGGAGGAACCAATGGGGAGAAAAGGGGACATCTATAACATTTTCAATAATAAAGACAATTTTTTAAAAAAGGGGGCGGGTGGTAGTAAATTTTTTACTTAGCCCAGAGAAGAATTTAGGGTCAAGTCTTTTTCCTAAAGGGCTTACTGGGGGAGCAGATGGGGCAGGGAGAGGAATAGGAAAATAATTTCAAAAGGGTGAAAACTTAATAGTATACTATTATAAGTGTTGGGGAAAACGTGAATGACTTTCTTATGGGCAAAAGGATTATTGAATGTCCTTTCAGTGGAATGTTGAAGGTTATATGGTTCTATAAGAACCTGTGTCTTTCATTGTCTTTGACTAGAATATTCTACAGCTCAGTAGAGATGGAAATTAGCCTCTAGAAAACAAATAGCAGTGCAGATATTCCTTGTCCACAGTAGTGTAAATGGTTCCTGTGCTGGGCAATGCAAATGGATTTGTCCAGGAGACACATAAATCCGATTCTCATTTGAAGTTGTTATGCCATCTTACTGGTTCACTTATTAATTGATGACTTAAATAAAATAGTTCACATGTGTTTTATTTTACATTTAAATGAGAGACATAACTTTATTATTTTGAAAATTATTCTTTAATGAAAAATACAAAATTAGGGCAGAGGGCCAAATCATCAAATCTGCTGCAGTGAGAGAAGAGGTCAAGAAAGATTTGCAGATCAATGTTAGGTTTGATCGAGCAATTGAATTGATACCCCTCCCCTGGGAACTGCCTTTTCAGGTCATTTCACTATGGACATTCCCTTTGACCACATTTCACTTGTGGTGACCACATTCCATTATCTCCCCTCTGGGTATGCATAAAGAAGTCTCCACCCAGAAAAAAGCCCACCAAAAGTCCTTTAAAAGCCACTGACTCCATCACTGGATGCTGGAGCCATCCAGGCTCAGCACACACCTGGTGTGTGGATGATCGAATAAATTCGTAATCCCTCACCACTCTGGACTCTGGCTACCTAACAATCAGTTTAACATGAAGGATATCCTATCTAAGAAAGAGGGAATATGCTAATTGACCCTGACATCATTGCAAAGATGGTGGCACCCACAGCCAATAAGGAAGGAAGATGCTAATTGACTGCCCCGCCCTGAAAGATGGTGGCACCCACAGCCAATAAGGAGGGAATATGCTAATTGACTGCCACGCTTTCAAAGATGATGGTGCCCACAGCCACAAAATGGCAGCGCCCAGTCCTCTCAGCCCTGCCGGGGCAGCAGGCATGCAGCAAGGCCAGGCCTACCCCCAGGCAGGCCCAGCCTTGCCATGAGCCTGCCTCCAGAGTCCCCCCAGTCCCCTCAGCCCCCCAGCTTCCCAGGGAAGGCCTGAGGTTCAGGCAAGCCTCTGATGGAGGCTGCCCAGCTGCCCAGGGATGCCCGAGGCTCAGGTAACCAGGGCCAGCTGAGGCTTGCACTACCAGCAGTGGCAGCAGCAGAGGTGTGATGGGACGTTGCCTTCCCCCCGACGGTTGCCTCCCACCCCTTAGGGCTCCCAGACTGTGAAAGGGGGCAGGCCAGGCTGAGGGACCCCCTCCTCCAGTGCATGAATTTTCATGCACCAGGCCTCTAGTTAAAACATATAAGGAGAAATTTCCCAGCAAACAAGAAGGAAGGCGTTGTAGGCAGGGAAATAGCAAGCTTAATGACTCATGAATGTGAAACAGTGTTTATTCATTCAACACATAGTGAAGTGCAAAAACAGTTAAGATACAGTTCTTACTGTCAGGAATTTTATACATAAGTAAAAAACAATTAAAACAAGCAAGTGTGATTCAGTATCATAAAAAGAAGCTAAAAATGACAAGGGTACTTATGACAGCACAGAGGAAGGGCATCAGATTTAGAAAAAGAAGCTAAGAAGGTTTTTTTGGAGAATTACTATTTGCAATGAATCATGAAAAATGAATAGAAATGATCTAGATGAAGAATGGAAATCTGAGATAGAGAATAAAAGCATGTGGAATGTGAAACCTTGACCTTCTTGCAGGCTAGAAATACTTTGAATCAGTAGATCCCAAATGCTTGTCCTTGACAAAGTTTTCAACAACCAGGAGAAAAAGAGTTATAAATACCCTAGAAGTGGTTCATGAGCAATCGATTGCTCAGAAGTATATCAAATTATGAAACAAATGTCATATATATTGCCCAAATGATATTTTTACTTTCCTTCCAACTTAACATTCAGTCAATTCAGTGTCTGCCTCAACATCTGTAACCTCCCCCTCTTCTATTCACTTCCCTTCCCCTCTTCTCCCTCCCTTAACCATCCTGTCCCTCGTGATCTTCTTGATCTTTTTTTCTCCTCTGCTCTTCTCCCAGTTTTCCAGGTCCTCTCTGAACGTATTATGTTAGGTCCCCAGTGTATGTCACTGGAGAGAAATTAGGTATCTATAAGACAAACATATCTTTCTCTTGCCAATATTGATTGCTTCTCCTAGATTAAATTTATATTATGTTAATAAAGTCTGTCTTTAAAATAAATCCCCTTCCTTTCCATAAGTGATGAGATGGAAAAAGAGTAAATATGAGGATAAAAGGGAAAAAAAATTTCTTCTTCCACTCTTCTCTTTAGGGTGTTTTTTTTTAAAATAAATCCAAATTTATTCAGTCTAGAGAATTGTAATTTATTTTGCATTAGTGAATTCATGACTTTGTGTGTGTGTGTGTGTGTGTGTGTGTGTGTGTGTGTGTGTGTGTGTGTGTGTGTATGTTAAAATGCTCTCTTTGTAAAGATTAGTTATAGTTACCGGTACCATATTTTAATGTTTTATTGACTAAATTAAAAGTTGCCAACCCATTTTTTTAAATTTTCTTAGTAAAATCCATGAATCGGAGAACTAAACTGAATAATGCTAAAGGGATCTTCCAAGAAGATTAGATATTCAAAACCTCCAGAGCCAGGACTATGATCCAAACTGTTATGGTTCTGGTCCAGTGTTCTTTCTACAATTACATGCGAGATGAATATGCAGCACATTGCTTATAACTTCAAAAGCATTAGTAATACAAGCAACGTCAGTTCTTAGCACTGAAATATAATAGTTTAATATATATTTTGTTATTGTACTAAATTGGTATTCAAATTTCTTATCACAGCATTCATAGTGAACTTATAGAGCATTATAGAATTCTCTGGACTTGAGGAACTAAAGGATAATTCAGGTAATTATGCAATCTTATTTCAAGAACTCAAAGATAACAGGTCTATATTATTCATCTGCACAGAATCCTAATAAAATAAGTGGGGTAGGTTATCTGTAAGGGAAGTTTTTTACTCCCCTTTAATAAAAAGAAAAAGCTTTCAAAACCTGAGCTACATGTTTCATGAGGGCAAAAACATTATACTCACCCTTCACGGGTGAAATACCACCTATTTGTAATGACTCACAGAGCCAACTCACACAATTTGAAATGAAAAAAGTAGGAAGAATTTTTTTAACCTTGTGTGTTTAAATAAAAAACAAAGATGAACCCAGAAACCATGAATTCTACAGTAATTTTAATGAGACTTTACCAGCACACGGATGCTCACATGTTGAAATTGCAGATTCTATTTGAACTGAAACATCAGCTTATAAACACATTAATTTTTTTCACTTTAAAATCTTCAACTCCCCAAAGGCTATGGTCAAAAAAGAAAGCAACTAGTACTGTACCAACTTGTATCAGACAAGACATCTGAGAGTCCATCTTAAACACTATTAATTCAATGAAGGAATTAAATGATGTGCCTGTTTAAATTGGAATGCAGGTCATTTCTTATTGTTCCACAATATTTTTTAAATTTTTGATTGGCATTTAAATTTCACTTAGCACAGTAACAACAACAAAAAATGAATAATGTGGAGTGCTTTCCAGAAGATATTTTCCGCTGCAGCGTAGTAAGGAGGAACCCAAGTGGATGCCACTGGTCTTTTTGAGATGGAGCAGGTTACTCTCTCAAACTCACTTTATGTGGTTTTCACAAAAGGAGCAACATAGGCTCCTGGGGACACTGCTGCTATTAAGAGTCCATTTCAATGGTACATTTATATTCGCTTTCACTCCTCTGGCTGTGTGATCCTTTAACACTACGTATCTTACTGTCCCCATGGGGCTGCCAAATTTAGCAAATAAAAGGTCACCCAGCTAAATTTGAATTTCAGATAAACAATAATCATTTTTCGTATAATTATGCCCCCAATATATGGGAACCCTACTTCCTAGGGATGGGAGGTTTTCTGGCAGGAAGTCTGGAAGGTTGTCATAAATTAATATTTTCCCCAGTGCTTAATATGTCATGCTTGAACCCACATTTCACGGTTCTCACGAAAATGCATTTCCTTGTTCCTATACTAGGTGTACCAGTTAATAATGCGGATTTTATAATCAAAGAAGACACGATAATTTCAAGAGAAACATCAAAAGTGCTTTATTCAAAGTAATGTCCATCGCTAGCTACACATTTCCCCATCTTTCAGGTAATTTGCGGATACCGTCCCAATAGAACTTTTCTTGTTTTGAGGCAAACCATTCAGAGACCCAATTTTCCACTTCTTCATACATTTTGAAGTGCTGCTCAGAAAGTGCGTGTGCCATCGATCAGAACAAGTGGTAATCTGAAGGAGCAAGGTCTGGTGAATACAGCAGGTGGGTTAATACTTCCCAGGCAAGATCTTTTAATGTGTCTTTAACTGTTTTTTTAATACAAGAAATACATGAACATCTTTATTTTTAAACTTCAAGCAATGCAGACAAAAACAAAGAGTATAGTTCAATTTCCCTTCCCCCACATTCCCCTTGCCAGCTTCACTGGTGTATATTCTTAACCATCTAGTGTGTATTCTTCTACATACTTTTCTATGCCTTTTTATACATCGATACATTTATCACACTATCCACCCATTCCTTTCCAAGTTGTTTATCCAGAGTTAAAGCAGCATATATCCTTACAAAGAATTACACACAAATATGCAATAAATGCTTAATAAATAACAGCCAAAAACTTGAAACAACCTAAATGTCTATCAACAAGTGAATGAAGAAACAAATTGTAGGATATCTGTACTATGGAACACTGCCCAGCAATAACAAGTAATGGACGACTGGTATATGTAAATATTTTTTTAGTCTCAAAGTATTTATGCTGAGTAAAATAAACTAGTGGCTCCTAAAGGTTCGGTTCCCAGTCAGGGCACATGCCCAGGTTTCGGGCTGAATCCCCAGTAGGGGGTGTGCAGGAGGCAGAGATCAATGTTACACTCTCACATCGATCTTTTTCTTTCCCTCTCTCTCCCTTCCTCTCTCTCTAAAAACCAATTTTAAAATCTTGTTTAGAAAAGAATACATACTGTATGGTTTTGTTTATATAAAATCCTAGTAAAAAGCAAACTAGCCCATAGTGGCAGAAAGCAGATCTTTGGTTGCCTGGGGAGATATACAGGAAGGGGAAAGGAGGAGAGAAAGAACACGTGGGTGAAAAAGGAAGCTTCCTGGGTAATGAAATTGTTCATTATCTTGATTGTGGTGATGGTTTCATGGGTATATCCATACCATGAAAACTTACCAACTGTAACTTCAAATATGTGCAGTTTACTGTATTTCAATTTTAAACACACACACACACACACACACACACACACACACACACACACACACACACACACAGCTATATAGAGGATACACCAAGAGATCCCTTCTCAGTGGGAATTCCAAATGTTCTATTCCATCATATCCACAAGCAGACTACAAAAACACTAAAAAGTATGTAGGAATTGGGACTAACGATGGAAACAGTTTATTTTTTATATTAAAAACTTCTGCTTTATTTTATTATTTTTGTCACATGAAGGTGCTTGTCTTATTTCAAAAATCATTTCTGAAGATTGTTTAAATGCTTGCAAGTTTATAGAAAAGAAACAACAAAAAAGTATTTACTGTTGAATAAATGCCACTAGTGTGAATCGTTAATAACATTTTCATACCACTATGCTTCTAAGTTTTTTTAGAAACTTTCATTATTTTTTAAATTATGTTTAAATATTTATTTTTTGAGCTGTTTCTTAGCAATGGCACTCTTTATTCAAATAGAACCTGTCAAGATTTCCAATCCACTGCATAAAACAGAAAAAAAAATGTTTTCCTAGTTCAGGCCCTCATCAGTTTTGCATTTTGTCTCAAGTCTCAGTATCTTGCAATCTTTTGATCATGATGCCAGAATAATATTTCTAAATGTATCTCCTATATACAACTTTAAAGTACAACTTTATTGTACAGCTCTAGCAGACCCAGCATCCTCTTTGATCAGTATTTTCTAACTCCCTTTTACAATCTGAAATGAAATTAATATAGAATATTATCTGTGGGTATATACATAAGTAAAAATACATGGATTTATGGTATGTGTGTATAAATGAAATATAAATATATATGTAGCCTATATGTTTTATATATGTCATATATATACCACATATATTATATATTTTCTAAATAAATTTTACAATGATATCATCTAATATTTTGATGGGACTACTAAAATATTGGTATCAAAAGCAATGAGGAATTTAAAATGAAAAAATATTTTTTTCCTAATTGTGTTCAAAGCAGGGTAATAGTGGGTCAAATGTGCTTCTGATACATAATTTCATAATTTCTCTTAGCTCCTCAAACTTTTCTTTCCACCCATATACTGACCAAATCACAATCCTCAGACTGGGAAGTTTAAAGTCTTTGACTCCAATGCAATGAAAAGACTGCTGTGGCCTAAAAGCAGCTTCTGTGATCTAGGCAGAATTGCCACAGGGCCTTGAGGAAGAAATAAGATTTGGATAGGATTTCAACAGAGAAGGCACAGGTAAGTCAACTTTTACTTCCTTCCTGAATTAAAAGTTTATAGTAAGCCATTCGGATGAGGTGAAATGTTATTGGTTGTTAATTTGGCTGCTTGCAAATAAGTTAGATAAACTGATACTGAACAGCCTGCACAATCGGGACCCATTTTACCAAACTTATTTTCCAGTGATCCACGAAACCTTACTCTTCAGCTAGACTGATTGATTTCTACAAATGCCTTACATATGTGTTTGAAAGAGGTTTGGAAATCTATATACATAAAAGCCTAAGCAATCATTCAACCATTTGACCGTTTGACCGATAGCTGTGATGCACACTAACCACCAGGGGACAGATGCTCTGACCAGTAGGTTAGCTTGCTGCTGGGGTCCAGCCGATCAGGACTGAGCGTAGACGTGCCGGACACGCCCTGGAGCCCTCCCCTGGTCCCTCCCTGGCCCTGATGGTGTACCAGTGGGGTCTCTCGGCCTGGCCTGTGTCCTCTCACAACCCAGGACCCTTCGGGGGATGTTGGAGATCCAGTTTTGGCCCAATCCCTGCAGGCTAGGCTGAGGGACCCCACCAGTGCATGAATCCATGCTCCAGGCCTCTAGCTGTAATATAACTTAAGTAGTGGCTCAATATAAACATGATTCTTATTTGCATTAAATAATCCAGTTTAAAGCAACACACAACTTTATTGCTTTCTCAACTGAAACATATTGTAGGTGATACTTCAGAAGGTGAGACAGCAGTCATATTCCTATGACAGAAATACAGTAATATAGATGAGAAATGAGGAGGACCGTGGTCTCTTGGTTCTCAACGGCAATGTACTGTAATTCCCATCAATTGTCACACAAGTTTGAGTTAGTAAGAGTTTTATGTTTTTTAGTCCATAAATGCTTTGCTGCAATAATTATATTATTTGCTCACAAGTGTTTGTTCTCTTGCCAATTAGGCTGTGTTTACTTTCCACCCCACAGATGTGACAGGCTTTGGTCACTGAGATGTGAGTGTACATAATATTTGTCATATCTGAGCTGCAGCTTCAAATTCAATTGCATCGTTTGGCTTGCCCTTTCTTGCTCCTGTGACCACAGGCAGGGGCAAAAAAAAAAAAGACCTGTCCCAGATAAAAGCTGTTCCTTCCATCTCAGACTCAAAATGAAAAAAAAAAAAAAATTGGGAGAATACTTGAACCTGATAAAGAACCTAGAACGTAATCCATCTCAGTGCAATCCACAGTCAAACCCTAAGCCCTCATGTAATATGAACAATAGAAAAAAATTATCATTATTGAAACCTATAAAGGTGTTGGGATTATGTTCTTGTAGCAGAAGCTTAAAGTTAAAATTACCTTTTTTGTGATATTTTTGCACAATATTTTTTTTACTGAGAATGATTATCTGTTTCTAAACATAATAGCAAAATATATATATTTTTTACCTTTTTAATATTAAAAAATAGTCAAGTGGCATTTGTTTACATTAAACATTAAAATAATCAGTTGAAACATTCTATTCAGTTTCTTCAGGTTTTATATCATAGCATCAAAATTTGTCAATTTTTATATATCTGATGTGCTTTATTAATTTATGGGATTCTAAATATTTAGTGGTGTTTTTTTTTCATCCATGATCTCCTAAATAAATTTTTTGTACTTTGGTTCATTATTTTAAAAATGTCAGTTTGCTACCCTGATTAAGTATGACCTATTGCTTAACCAAGCAATTTTAAATGACAATATGCTCAAAACTCTGTAACACAAATTTTTATTAATAAATTTTTTATAAATGCAATCAAATGAATCTCTAAATACTCATTTTAAAGACCAGGCTATTGGAGACTAGTCTCTTAATATTTTTAATAGAACATGCACATGATCATAGGCTTAAAACTATGAACCATGTCTTGGATAGCTTGAAATTTATCTAGAAAATAGAAGAAAATGATATAGAAGAAAATACTGCTTAATGAGCAAGTATTTCATCAGCCATTATTTAAAACTAGAGGCCCCAATGCACAAAATTCATGTGAGGGGCTTGGCCCTCACAGCCCCGGCTGCCTCGTGGTCATTCCGAAAAGTCATTCCGCCATCCGGTCTAGTTAGCATATTAGCTCTTTATTATATAGGATTATGCCCTGGCTGGATAGTTAGAGCATCATCCCATACACCAAAAGGTTTCGGGCTTGACTTCTAGTCAGGGCTCATACCTAAGTTTTAAGATCCATTCCAGGTAGGAGTGCGTATGGGAAGCAACCGAACGATTCTCTCTCTCTCTCTCTCTCTCTCTCTCTCTCTCTCTCTCTCTCTCTCTCTCATCAATTAAAAAAATATCCTTGGGTGAGGATTAAAAAAGTAAATTAAATAGATTAAATAGTATGCTTATCAAGAACAACGAAGTTTCTGAAATTCCCTGCTTAACTAGCCTGCCAGCTTCCTGGATGTTTTCTCTGTTAGAGAAAAAAGAGTTTATTACTCTGAGCCTAAGCATACTGGCATCACTCTTCCTTGCCCCAAATCCCACAGAAGGGATGCAAATGGGTTGCAATGCAGGAGAGAAGCTCTGAGATTAGGGAACCTGAATATTTTGTAATGTTCAATAAGCATGCCTGCTGTTTGCTCCAGAGGGAGACACTATGTCTATTTTCCAATGCTGTTTGCTATACAAACACCCTGAAAAAGCGTGTGAAACAAAGGCAAGTTAGCGCCTCTCATGCAACATGTGCAGAATCATAAAAGATTCCTGGAGGATTGTCTCCCAACACACTTCCAAATATATCTAAGTGGTCTCAAATTAATATAAAATAGATCAATAAAATCAATAATTTAAAATCCAAATTTTTAAGCTACAAAAAATATTAATGAATATTTTTAACATTTTTATTGAGAAGAAGGGCAAGGGAGAGATAGAAACATCAATGATGAGAGAGAATCATTGATCAGTTGCCTCCTGCATGCCCCACACTGGGGATCGAGCCTGCAACCCGGGCATGTACTTTGCCCAGGAATCGAACCCTGACCTTCTGGTTCATAGGTCGACGCTGAACTACTGAGCCACATGAGCCAGACTTATCTAATATCTTGAGAGAAGAAATTTCTAACATTAAAATAAAAGAAATTACAACATAAAAGATTGATGGATTGTACATAAAATTTGAATTTCAATACAGCAAACCACATAAATGAAAATAATGAGCAAATGAGAAACTGGGAAAATATTTACAATAAATATGATAAATAAGTGCTTGGTATTCTACCTAATAAAAGAGTAATATGCGCCGAGACCGGTTTGGCTCAGTGGATAAAGCGTCAGCCTGCGGCCTGAGGGGTCCCAGGTTCGATTCCGGTCAGGGGCACGTGCCTTGGTTGCGGGCACATCCCCGGTGGGGGGCATACGGGGGGCAGCTGGTCGATGTTTCTCTCTCATTGATGTTTCTGGCTCTCTGTCTCTCTCTCTTCCTCTCTGTAAGAAATCAATAAAAAAAATATATTTTAAATAAATAAATAAAAATAAAAAAATAAAAGAGTAATATGCAAATTGACCATACCTCCACTACACCCACAAGCCACACCCACCAGCCAATCAGGAGCAAGTATGCAAATTAACCCAACCAAGATGGCTGCAGCCATGGAGGAAGCAGGAGGCTTGGGTTTCCCTGGCTATGGAGGAAGCCAAGCTTCCTGGCTGGCTGAGGCCTCTGCTCAAGGCTACAAAGTTTCAATTGTAGAAGATAAATAAATCCCAGATACCAGGGCCTCCACTTAGGTCACGGGGGGGCGTGGCTGGCCAGCAAACCACTACAGGTCCCTCGCCCAGGCTGCCCCACTCCCCAAGGGAACCCCCACCCTGATCCAGGACACCCTTCAGGGCAAACCAGCTGGCCCCCACCCGTGCACCAGGCCTCTATCCTATCTAATAAAAGAGTAATATGCAAATTTGCCATCACTCCAACACACAAGATGGCTGCCCCCATGTGGCCAAAGATGGCTGCCCCCATGTGGACACAAGATGGCCTCCACAAGATGGCCAGCAGGGGAGGGCAGTTGGGAGGGACCAGGCCTGCAAGGGAGGGCAGTTGGGGGTGATCAAGCCTGCAGGGGAGGGCAGTTAGGGGTGAACAGGCTGGCAGAGGAGGGAAGTTGGGGGCAACCAGGCCTGCAGGGAAGTGCACTTAGGGGGGACCCAAGCCTGCAGGGAAGGGCAATTAGGGGTGACCAGGCCAGCAGAGGAGGGAAATTGGGGGTGACCGGGCCTGCAGTCCAGGCGAGCAATTGGGAGCCAGCAGTCCTGGAGCCAGCAGCCAGCAGTAAGATCAGGCCTAAATGGGCAGTCAGACATCCCTTGAGGGGTCCCAGATTGGAGAGGGTGCAGGCTGGGCTGAGGGACACACACCCCAGTGCACGAATTTTGTGCACTGGGCCTCTAGTCTTATTATAACAAGAGATCAAGATGAACAAGAAATATTAATCTCCCTTATCCCTATTAATGAACAGGTAAGTAACAGAATAAGTTCAAATAAACTGCAGGGAAGGGCAGTTGGGTGGGACCCAGGCCTGCAGGGGAGAGCAGTTAGGGGTGACCAGGCCTTCAGGAAAGGGCAGTTAGAGGCAAACAGGCTGGCAGGGAGCAGTTAGGTATCAATCAGGCTGGCAGGGGAGTGGTTAGTGGGTGATCAGGCTGGCAGGCAGAAGCAGTTAGGGGCAATCAGGCTGGCAAGGGAGCAGTTAGGCATCAATCAGGCTGGCAGGGGAGTGGTTAGGGGGTGATTAGGCTGGCAGACAGAAGCTGTTAGGGGCAATCAGGAAGGCAGGCAGGCGAGCAATTGGAAGCCAGCAGTCCAGGCGAGCAATTGGGAGCCAGCAGTCCTGGAGCCAGCAGCCAGCAGTAGGATCAGGCCTAAATGGGCAGTCAGACATCCCTTGAGGGGTCCCAGATTGGAGAGGGATGCAGGCTGGGCTGAGGGACACACACCCCAGTGCACGAATTTTGTGCACTGGGCCTCTAGTCTTATTATAACAAGAGATCAAGATGAACAAGAAATATTAATCTCCCTTATCCCTATTAATGAACAGGTAAGTAACAGAATAAGTTCAAATAAACTATTAAAATTATTAACTCAACAACAGTCAAAGAAACAATGTTATTTATCAGCAATGAGTTACCATTCTTTGCCTATCAAATTTTAAAAAGTCTTTTTAAATAATATTCAACTTTTTCAATTATGTAATGAAATTAGAACATTCTTCCCTGCTGATGAGAGATTCAAATGTTGCATTTTCTACAAAGCAAAGAAGAATTATACATCATTTTTAAATGCATTATGTATCATTTTTAAATGTTTGTAACTTATGATTTAGTAATCCCTTCTAAAGAAAAAACTACAAATATAAATGAATAAAGAAGCCACTGCAGGATTATTTATAGGAGTAAATAATAGGAATCAATCTAAATGTCTAAAATAAAGAGCTGAGTAAATTATGGCAAGTGCATTAAGACTGAATATATATTATTTATATGCATCCATCTTTAATTCAATATTTATCAAAATTTAAATTTATTCTTTTTTACAACAACCTTGAAAGAATAAGAAATTGCTGACGTGAGAACTTTAGAGAATATATATCAGTTTAGTTTTTATTTAGGTAAATAAGAGTTAAAAAATGTGCAACTCATGTTACAACAAAATTTAAAATAAAATAAACTATCTTTAATTTCTATCTCTTAAATTTGTTTATTTAAGAGATTAAACATCTTTTTTTTAATATATTTTATTGATTTTTTTTACAGAGAGGAAGGGAGAGGGATAGAGAATTAGAAACATCGATGAGAGAGAAACATCGATCAGTTGCCTCCTGCACACCCTCCTGGGGATGTGCCCGCAACCAAGGCACATTCCCTTGACTGAAATCAAACCCAGGACCCTTAAGTCCACAGGCCAATGCTCTATCCACTGAGCCAAGCTGGTCAGGGCTGAGGTTAAACATCTTATTCTAATAATGAGCTTTTAAAATATTTTTATGAACTCCACTTTTCATTAACATTATCTATGCTAAAGAAAATGCTACTTCATAAAATTTTTATTAGAGAAAATAGTGTTTGTTGGCTGAAAGTTGTAAACTTTAAATTTTATTTTATTTACTAACAGTGATGATTATTATAATCACAATGGTCTAGTTATGCTTATTCTAACAGGTATGAAAGGATTTTCAAACCTTAAAAATAAAAGATAAAGAGGACCAAGATGGCGGCATAGGGCGGACGCCTGATTGTTGCCTACCACAACAATTTTGAAACTACAACTAGAAAACAGAATGGACACCATCCAGAACCACTGGAGGGCTGGCTGAGTGGATGCTCTACAACTAGAATAAAAGAGAGGGGGACTCGGGATGATGCTGATGCCGGTGAGCCAAAGATCACACTTTAAGGACTATGGCTCTGGGAGACCGAACCAAGATGGCAGCAAAGTTAAACAAATGAACTGCGCCGCACACAGCAATTTCAAAAATACAACTAGAGGACAGATCATCTGCCACCCAGAACCACAGGAGAGCTGGCTGAATGGTGGATTTACAACTAAGAGGGAAGAGGAAAGAGCAAACTCGGAGGCGCTGAGATGCGGAGGCGCGTGGGTCGGGCTGGTGGCGGGGGAAGGGACACGCGGCTTTTTTTCCAACCCTAAGGGAGATAAGCTCCCCATCACTCTGAAATCCAGTTTCTGGGGACGCACGGGAGACCCAGATACCTACGTGGAGAAGCTGGAGTCTCGGCCATTGTGTTGGAAAGTGAGAGCGACTTTTTTGCAGAGGTGCACCCAGCAATCAGTGTTTACTGTGCTGGAGCACGGGACGCGGGGACTTGGAAACGCGGAAAGGCAGACTTGCAGCCATTGCTGTTTGCCACGCCCTAGCCTAGTGACGCCCTGAGACCTCGCCCCGCCCTGAGACACGCCCCACCCTGAGACCTGCCCCGCACATTCCACAAACCCATCCAGGCTCCAAACAGCAGCTTTTGCATATAAAATCACACTTTAAGAACTACGGCTCTGGCAACACGATGGCGGCCTGGAACATGCTCGGCGCAGTTCCCCCGGCGGTTTCCGGCTGAGGGGTCAGCTCCACTCGCTGCCGAGCATGAACAGACTAGCCCCTGGGAGACATGGGGTGGGAGACCCTGTGCTTGATGACCTCTGAGTCCTTCGAGAATCTCAGCCGCTGCAGACCCGAGCGCTGATGCAGCGACCTCGGACCAGCCTGTCGCCGCGCACCGGGCGCACTGGAGCTTCGCTGAGCCCGCTGCCCAGTGAGTTCCACGGCAGCTGCCCCAGAGCCTTTGAGAAAATGGCCGGAGGAATTGCTGAGAAGGAATTGACCGATGAGAGTTGGGATCGGGAAGACGAGGCCCCGCTGGGTCCTGGATCCAGGAGCGCTCGCCCGGCGACTGGTCGCTGCTGCAGACCCGAGTGCCGCCGCAACGACCTCGGACCAGCCTGCCTTCGTGCACCAGGCGCACTGGAGCTTCGCCGAGCCCGCTGCCCAACGAATTCCGTGGCAGCCGCCCCGGAGCTTTGAGAAAATGGCCGAAGGAATTGCTGAGAGGGAATTGACCGACAGGAATTGGGATCAAGAAGACGAAGCCCCGCTGGGTCCCGGGTCTGGGTGAGGCCACGCGCCCCTGGGTCTGGGTGAGGCCACGCGTCCCTGGGTCCGGGTGAGGCTGGGTCCTGGGTCCGGGTGAGGCCGCGCCCCTGGATCTGGGAGAGGCCACGCGCACCTGGGTCCGGGTGAGGCCACGCGCCCCTGGGTCCGGGTGAGGCTGGGTCCTGGGTCTAGGTGGGGCCGCGCCCCGGGGTCCGCGAGAGGCCATGCGCCCCTGGGTCCGGGTGAGGCTGGGTCCCGGGTCCGGGTGAGGCCGCGCCCCTGGGTCTGGGTGAGGCCACGCGCCCCTGAGTCCGGGTGAAGCCATGCCCCTGGGTCCGGGCGAGATCAAACCAGAGGGAGTCAGACCTACATTACCACCATTTGTCCACCATCCAGAGCTGAAAAGTCAGTGCCGACATGTACACATAAGGAACTGGTGGACATTGAAATTGGGTCTCAAAAGAACTGTTGGCCCAGAAAGAAACTCACTACAGACTGATTCATTTGCCTGTCAGCATAACTATTATTGTTCGTCTCATATTTGGTTCTTATAAGTATATTTCTAGTAACACATGATCTCACTCATCTAGGGGAAATGATGAACAACATAGACTGATGAACAAGAACAGACCCAGAAACAAGGAGGCATCGATCGGACTGTCGGGCCTCAGAGGGAGGGTAGGGGAAGGTGGGGGTAGGGGGGAGAGATCAACCAAAGGACTGTGTGCATGCATACTAGCCTAACCAATGGTTAGGGACAACAGGGGGGTGGGTGCATCCGTGGGAGGGGTGTGGGATGGGAATGAAGGGATGAGGACAAATATGTGACACCTTAATCAATAAAGAAATTAAAATATATATATATATATATATATATATTTTTTTTTTAATATATATATAAAGAAAAAAATTTAAAGAAAAAAAAAATTTTTTTAAATAAAATAAAAGATATCTAAAGGATTTCCAACTTGTAAAAACAATTAATTAAATGTGACTCTGGTTAAGAAAACAATAAAGAATATCACTTTTTCATTATAACAGAATACTTATGAGATCTCAATGACATGCAAAAATAATCTTGATATAATGTTAAGTGCAAAAAAAAGATTTAAATTGTAGAGCATCAGATTGAAAAATATACCTGAAATAATATCAGAAAGAGCAACTTTGTAATTAGCAATTGCTAATATAATATCTTATTATGGGAAATATTTGTTTTTGTGTAGTTATCTATATTTTAAATTTTTATATTGAGGAAAAAATTATTATTAAAACATTTTTAACAATTCAGAATATATCAGCTTCGAATTTCTACTCTATACAAAAGATGGTAACATATCTTGATATTGTGTTTTGAGAACTTCTCCCCACCCCCGGTTCTGCTCAATTTCTCTTCCAAAATTTTGTCCTGATAACTAAAAATCTCCCATTGGTGTGTCCTTCCCATGGCTTTTTTCGAAAATATACACATGCCTCTCCAAAAAGCTAAATATTTCTGTTTTTTTCAACAAATCAGACTGAGCATAATAATACATTAGTAACTTACCAGATGCTTTACTTTTGATGAGTGAAACATAGAGCAGAGATAAGAATTAGGTGGAGGAACTATCACTAATGATGAACAACCCCAGAAAAGTGTAGCAATGGGCATCAACAATGAGTTTTGTTTCTTCCCAATTTTAGTTATAACTGTCTCTGACATCTCATTCAAACATATTAACCTCCAGGATAATTTAATAGATTGCTTAACCGTTGGCTAGGCTTGTAATTCTGTATTTAAAAAGAAGTTATGTGTAGTCCTCTAGCTCTACAAAACTTGATATTTCTTACTCTCTTTTTTGTACTATCAAATATATTGAACATAAATCAGTGTGTTATCAACTTTTTATTTTTTTAATATATTTTTATTGTGTGTTTTTTTACATAGAGAGAGAGGGATAGAGAGTTAGAAACATCGATGAGAAACATCGACCAGCTTCCTCCTGCATGCCCCCTACTAGGGATCGAGCCTGCAACCAAGGTATATGCCCTTGATCACAATCGAACCTGGGACCCTTTAGTCTGCGAGCTGACACTCTATCCACTGAGCCAAATCAGTTGGGGCTGTTATCAACTTTTTAAAACATATATTTAATGATATGGCTATACATTGTTTCCTGATGATGCTATAACAAATCACACAAATTTGGTAACTTAAAACAACACAAGTTTATTATTTTACAGTTCTGGAGGTCAGAAGTCCAAAATCAGTCTCACTGAGCTAGAATCAAGGTGTTGGCAGGGCTGGCTCCTTCTGGAAGTTCTAGGGGGAAATATGTTTCTTGCTTCTCACAGCTTCTGGAGGCTGCCACCATTCCTTGGCTTGTTGCCACATCACTCCAACCTCTGCTCTTGTTAGATTACCTTTTCTAACTTTGATCTTGCTTTTCTCTTATAAGGACACTTGTAATTACATTTAGCTCACCCAGATAATCCAAGATAATTTCACCATCTCCAGAGCCATAACTTTGGAGAACCATTATTCTGTCTATTATAGTGCAGTATAATTATTACCAAATAACTTACTAGTATTTTATTTATATGAAGCTAATTATAGAGATATAAACAATATTATAACTTTATTGACAGCTGAGTAAAATCTAATACCTTTTCACTGAATCAAGTACATCGTCAATATTTTTAAATAACATTAAATAAGTTTTAGAGAATGTTGTTATTTGATGGACCTAAGATGTGTCAATAAAGTGCATAAAATAACTTTAAAGTTAAAGCTGTTCAAACCTTATTTTGTGATCATTTGCTAAATCTGTAAAGGACTTTTTCCTTTTGAGTCTTTAAAGACCATTTGAAGATTAGATTAATTGTCTGTGGATATCAGTAATTTATTCAGAAAAGAATGGCATTTAATTATATTGTAACTAGTATAGTGGTTGTGACTGTACCCTCAGGACTCTTTGAAAATAAGAAAGAACGGTTTAAATTGTTTTTTCTGATTAAAAGTTAGGAAGTTGCTAGGAGAAAGTAGTGGCATGTTAGTAGAGAAGACATTTTTTATTTTTCCTGACAGTTGACAGGCAATACGGGTAACAGAATGGCCTGGATTAGGGGTTTGAGCTAAAGGAAGAAGCAGTGCAAAGAAACCCCAAACAGTACAAAGCACAGTGAAATCACTTCAGTAACTAGACAACAAACGTCTGACTTCTCTTTTCTGTCAGCTAGTCAGAAAAATGCTGCCTTACAGAAAGAGTATTATTTTTAAGAAAAATAAAGTACTTTATGTTCTCCAAACATTTCTCATAAGTTTCCAGAGCACTTAAGAAGAGGATATAGAAAATTTTACACTGACTTTTATGAAAGTCAGAATTTGTTCACTTTTTAAGAACTAGCACTTTAGAAAATACAAATATTTAATTAATAATATTTAATTATATTTTTATTGATTATTTATGATTTTCTTTAATCAGAATAAAATTTTGCTTGTATTTGTAGTATACCAAAGTGGTCAATAAAATGAAACATGCCCTAACTGGTTTGGTTCAGTGGATAGAGCATCGGCCTGCAGACGCAAGGGTCCCAGGTTTGATTCCGGTCAAGGGCATGTACCTTTGTTGCGGGCACATCCCCAGTAGGAGGTGTGCAGGAGGCAGCTGATCGATGTTTCTCTCTCATCGATGTTTCTAACTCTCTCTCCCTCTCCCTTCCTCTCTGTAAAAAAATCAATAAAATATATTTTAAAAAAATATATGGCTATTCTTTCAAGAAAAATAAATAAATAAAAATAAAATGAAGCAATAGACAAGAGAATTTCTGTCTTTTTATTGGCAATACTTATAAATTATAATTATAATATGAATTTTGTTTCACGAGTGTCATCAAATACACATTGGATGCCCACTGTGTTCTATGCACTAAAAGCAAGTAAAATGGAAGTCAGATCATGTCATCTTTGCTCAAACTGGGCAACAACATCCAGTGTGAACCAGAGGAAAAGCTGAACTTTTTATGGGGGCCTACAAGGCCCCGAATGTTCTGCGCCCCTCCCAGCCCCCTTATTTCCCTGCCGATCCTCAATCTGTCCGCTCACCTGTCTACAGCCTCAGCAGAGAACACTCCCATCCATCTGATCAGGCTGGCTCTTGCCTGAGGACATTGCCCTGGCACTCTCTTCTTCCAGGTATCTACTTAGCAAACCTCCTCACCTCCTTCAAATCTTTGCTTACATCTCACCATGACTGTGAGGCCTCCTCTGACTACCCTATTCAACACTGGGATATGGTCCCGGCACTGCCACCCACACAGTCCCAATGCCTTCTCTCCACTCTTTTCTTTCTTTCTATGGCACTTGTGACTTTCCAACATCTGCTATAACTAACTGATTGGTTGATTGATGGATTCTTTTTATTGTCTCTCTCTTCTGCACTGTAATACACATTCTATGATGGCAGGAGTTTTTGTTTGTTATATTTAATGTATCTCAAGGTCCTACAACTATGTCTGGGACAAGCCAAAGACAGGGATTTTTTAAATTATACTTTAATTGTTGCAATAAACTGTAAGTTAAATTACATTACTAACTTATTTTTGCAGATGGCTAAATGATTTACCCATATCACATAGCTAGTAAATAACCAATCTGAACTCAAAATCTTAAACATTTTCCAACCTACCATACAGCAATATCAGTTCTCATTCTTCAATTCAATAATTCTTTCCTGAGTGCCTAAGTCACACCAAGCATCATAGTGAGACCTGGGCCTGCAGTAATTATAAAGGATGATAAAATGTGGAACTTGTCTTCAAGGAGCTTAACTTCTGATAGATTTTAAATGAGAACACTCATAATGTGGACTCGAACCCATCCAGTCATCCAGCTATACGTGCAGAGACATTAAGCTTTATCCTGATCAACCTATCTCAGCTCCTTCTGTGATTCCTGGTTGGAAGTTTTCGGCATAAATAATAACTTCTCTAATTTTTTACATTTTATCAATTGAGAAAAGAAAGGCCTTCTGAATTCTGTTTTATCTTGGAGTATTTTACAGACTGTAATTATAGTCAGGTCATTGGAAGTGCTTCCATCACCTGAATCCTATTTGTTCTGCAGAGTCTCTGTAAGATGGGTTCTAATTGATCTATGGATTGTGGACAAGAGGAGAATGAATAATAACCTAAGTAGAACACTTCAGGCCCAGATCTCAGACATTCTCCAAAGCATCTGGAGCTCGTACTGGAAATTTAGCAGGTACAAATATATGAAGACAAGTGTTATGGACTGAATGATTGTGTCCCTTCAAAATTTCATATGTTGATGCCCTAACCCCCAATGTATTTGGAATTGGGGCCTTTGATAGATAATTAGGTTTAGATTAGGTCATGAGAGTGGGGCCCTCATAATGAGATTAGTGCCCTTATAAGGAGAGGGAGCCAGAGGGCACTCTCTTTCTCCACAGTCTTGCACTGAGAAAAGGCCAAGTGCACACACAATAGACAGCTGCCATCTGCAACTTGGAAGGGAGGTCTCACGAGGAACTGAATCTGCTGGCACCTGATTTTGGACTTCCTGGCCTCCTCATCTGTGAGAAATAAATGAATGTCTGTTGTTTAAACCACTAGTCTATGGTATTGTTATAGCAGTCTGAGCTAAGACAAACGACATTAAAAAATAAGAGCACCAGATGAAATACCTGAAGAGAAATGTCAAAAGGTTCCTCTAATCTGCATCCCCTTCTGACTCTCTTAATAACAGACCTTGTCAGAACAAGGACTCGGGTTTTTCTGTTATGAGAAGGGAACTGAACTAATAAGTCTTTTAGAAAAGACACCGTGCCATTAGCATGGGGATTGTTCATATTAGATGTGAGAAAATGTTTACTCCCTTGAGTCTGGATGTTACATTGATTGCTCACAAGATGCTGGTTGGGTTTGTGAAATCTATAAAATCTCCTAATGTGCAAGCTAGACTCAGATTTCAAATAAATAAATAATCAATAAAGCATATTTTCAGTGTAGGATGTGGCTTGAAGGAAATAAGGGAAGGAGAGAAAAAGAATGTTGGAGCTGCTAGTTTGTGAAGGACAGAAGATTCAGGCAGAAGAGATGTGGACAAATGGCAGTTCAGGTGAAAGGACTACCAAGAGAAAAAGCAGGCACAATGGTATAAAAATAGCAAGCAAAAAAAAGGGGGACTGTGAACAGTTCAGGAGGACTATGAGGTTTTGGAGGGGAGTGCAAATAGTAGATAAAAGCTAAGGAATATAAATGTTTGTTCTATAGGCAGCTGTGAGCCACTAATGCCTTTTGTTCAGGGGGAACAATATCTGGACTATATCTGAAAGATTAATCTATGTGTAATAAGTATTAAATATCCATATTATTAGTGGAAAAATAAATAGTGAGAAAAGGATATTGTGTATAAGACGTCAACACCTTAATGCATGCAACTCATTATAAGAAGACATATACTATTTTGGCATCAAGAACCAAAACAGGGAAGGTAGGACAGGACTTGTGCATAGGTTTCCTAAATTACTTGTCCTTATTAAAATGAATGACCAGGTGTGTGCCTCCCTGTGAGACCGCAAATGTTAATAGGCTTTTGGATTATTCATTATTCTGCCTGAAAATTCCTCTGGAGAACCCACCCACTGAGAAGACCTGAATCCTCCAGCCTGGGAGAATCTATCTTTTTGTTAATTATCTGAGTCCAATCCTCAGAGATGTTTTTATTTTGCATGAATAATGGAAAGCAAATGTAATAATGGAAAGTCCCCACCAAGAACTGCTCCTCAGCTATTGAGACGAATGCTTGGTACTCTTAGCATATCCTAATGCATAATTGTCCTGGTCCATCTGACTCTGGTGGTCTCCCAGAAGTAGTGTGAGCACTGGAGAATAAATCTCTCATTTAAGCTAATTATTCTATAGTTCTGATCAAATACAAACTACCTTTAATAAGCTATTCCTAAACAACATTATAATGTTATATGATATTATAAATGTCCTTCATTATAGAAGTCCATTTAAAGTCCTGTTTTCTTACCTTATCTTTGACATGATTAATCTTACATTTGCTCTGCAGTGTCTCTTGAAACTTGAAGCTTTCTCCCCATAATCTTAAGCTATTATGTGAATTCTACATCTTCTGTTTTTTCTCCCTCTAGAGTTACTCACCTCAAGAGCATAAATCTGTGGTTCTCACATCTCTATTACCACTGGGCATTATCAGTCTTCCTTTCTGTTACCTTTTCTTTTGTGTTTTCTGGGCCTGTGGTAGTTACCAATGATACTTTAAAAATAGATCACCAATATTATCTATCTATATATATATATAAAGAGCCAGGGTTTGTAAAATCCAAAACGACTGAAGGGATAACCAAACACCAGGCTGCATGTGCATCAGGCTTGGGTGGGCGGGGACTGGTGAGCAGGCTGAACTGTTGACCTCTCGGGGAGAGAGAGAGAGAGAGAGAGAGGCGGGGCTGATCAGCAGCTGCCACGGCTGCTGGCGAGGCCTGGAGAGAGAAGCAGGGTCTGATCCGCAGCCTCTGTGGCAGCTGCTGACTAGCACTTGCCTCTCTCTCTCTGATCCTCACCAGCAGCCACACCTCTCTCTCTCTCTCCAAGAGGTCAGCAGTTCAGCCCACTCACCAGCAGCCTGGGGCAGCTGCAATCAACCCCACCTCTCTGATCAGGCCCGGAGATAAGCCTGGAGACGCTGACTGGCATAGAAACTGACCAATCAGAACCAAATCTGGGTGAATTGCAAGGAGCCAATGGCTGCCTAGGAGGCGGAGCTTTGGGTACTGACTGGCATAGAAACCGACCAATCAGAACCTAATCTGGGTGAACTGCAAAGGCAGAACCTAAGGTGGGGGCTGAGGAGGGGTTTTAAGGGCAACAGCTATTTGGTGTAAGGTGTAAGAAAGTGATTCAATATTTTAATGACCGGTTTGGCAGTATAGTGCATATGGCTGGCTATCAGTCCAGATATAGGGATTATGTATTTTTGTCTGCCAAGAGCATCTCCTCCTGCTGAAAAAGGCTCCCTCTCCCCATTTCAGCAATCCTATTCTATATAATCTATCTATACTAATAAAAGGGTAATATGCTAATTAGACCAGGTGGACCAGCCATCTTCCAGATATCTGACTTCCTTCCAGACAAAGCCATGGTAGTGGGGGCTAAGGCAGAGGCAGTTAGAGGCAATCATGCCAGCAGAGGAGGGCAGTTGGGGGCGATCAGGCAGGCAGGCAGAGGCAGTTAGGGGTGATCAGGCAGGCAGGCAGGTGAGCGGTTAGGAGCCAGCAGTCACAGATTGTGAGGGGTTCCCAATTGGAGAGGGTGCGGACTAGGCTGAGGCAACCCCCACTCCCCCCCCATGAATGAATTTCTTGCACCAGGCCACTAGTATTATTTTTAAAGGGATGATTATATTATAACTCACTTGGGGGCATTATATGTGGAGGTCATATGAACAAAGAAAGAAACTTCTGTAATAGTAATATTCTCATTCTCTCTCTCTCTCAAACTAGGCTATGATGAGATGATTTTCTATTGCCAGACAAGGAGATATCCTAAGTCTTTCTGCCATTTAAAATGACAGACTTATCTTTTAATGAAGGAAAAGAAATATAGTCAGCCTGCTGCACATATTCACATAGACTATTCAGTGGCTTGAATATATTGAAATTGATATATCATATCAAATAGATACCGTATTTAATAAATATCAGAGTCAAATTCGCTTGTTGTGTTTTTCTATATTTTAAGAAACTTATCAGGTTTGGAGAATAGAAAAAGAACTCAACATAGTGAAGCCAAAATTGGTCTTTTAGGCTATTTTTGCATTTCAAAGATAAAAAATAATAATTCTGTGGATGATAATTATAACAGTGGTGATAATTACAAGTGTTCTTGGATGATTAGATTGAAGGCACTAATGATAGCATAAGGAAATGTTTCAAAGTAAAATTGCATTTTTGAAACCACCTACATTTTTAAAAGCAATATAAGTATGACTAAAATAAAAGACAACCTTGAAATTTTTATTTTTCTTAATAGATAGTAATTAAGTTTTATGATTGTTTCAGGCTTGATATGCTTCTACTTAATTATCCCTCTCTCCTTGTTATCCTCTCTACATGTATTATTGCTCAGAAAATAATTTATGTATACACTATGAAAACAGCTGCCTCTTACTAAGTACCTTCCACAGGAGGACTGTTTTAGGCACGTTACGTATGTTCTTTTATAATAACTGCACAAAAAAAGGTGGTCTTGTACTCATTTCTTTGTTTTCAATTGAATTTATTGGGATGACATTGGTTTGCAAAACCATACAAGTTTCAAATGCACAACTCAATAAAACATCATCTGCACACTGCATTGTGCACCCATCACCCCAAGCAAAGTCTCTTCCTATCTCCATTTTTCTCCCCCTTGTCCACCTCCACCTAACCCCTACTCTCCTTCCCCCGCTTTCCCTCTGGCTATCACCACACTGTTGTCTGTGTCTATATGTTGCATATATGTATGGTTTTTTGCTAATCCCTTCACCTTCTTTCATCCAGTCCCCCAACCTCCCTCCCTTCTGACAGCCATCAGTCTGTTCCATGTATCCTTGTCTCTGTTTCTATTTTGTTTCATTTTATTTTATTCATTAGATTCCACATATATGGTATTTGTCTTTCTCTGGCTTGTTTATTTTACTTAGCATAATACTCTCCAGGTCCCTCCATGCTGTCACAAAAGGTAAGAGTTCCTCCTTTATTATGGCCATGTAGTATTTCATTGTGTAAATGTACCACAGCTTTTTTTCATCCACTCATCTACTGATGGGCACTTGGGTATCCATAACTTGGTATTATAAATAATGCTGCAGTGAACATAAGGGTGCATAAATTCTTTCAAATTAGTGATTTGGGTTTCTTAAGCTATATTCCCAGAAGTGAAATCACTGGGTCAGAAGGCAGTTCCATTTTTAATTTTTTGAGGAAACTCCATACTGTTTTCCAGTCTGCATTCCCACCAATAGCATACTAGGGTTCCCTTTTCTCCACATCCTCGCCAGGACTTGTTGTTTTGTTGATTTGTTGATGGTAGCCATTTTGACAGGTGTGAGGTGATATCTTATTGTGGTTTTAATTTGTATCTCTTTGATGGTTAGTGACCTTGAGCATGTTTTCACATGTCCATTGGCCATCTCTATGTCCTCTTTGGAGAAGTGTCTATTCAGGTCCTATGCCCATTTTTTATTTCATAGCTGAAAACACAGATCTCTCAAATTTACATATGGTGAGTGAAACTCCAGAATATAAATCCAAGTCTTTACATCACTAGAAAGTCACTTAGATGGATTCATACTTAGGTGAGGTAGGTTTATCAATAAACAGTATTACATTTACCCCAAATTTTCTTCTCCTTTTCTATATTTCCTCCTATTCTTCTTCACTTGGAAGCTGTTTTCCAGCATAACTTCCACTTCTCTGTAAACTCCCCTCCCCCTCCTCAGCTATGAATAGTAATGTCATCAGAGGATCCTGTGGAACTCTAAGGTTATAAGCCAGTAAAAATTATTTAATAATTGTCAGAGCAAATCAAGAATTCTCTGTTTATGAAATAGCTGGCTGCATAAAATATCACTGAGAAGGTATTTTCTTTAAAGACTATCTTTGGGGATCCACTCTTAAGTAATTCTGCTTAGTTGAACTGAGATGAGGCCTAGGAATCTGTATCTTTAACTGCTCCCGAAGGTGATTCTCATTCATAGGCAGATTTGAGAACTCCTGGCTAAATCAAAAGCAGAATTGCTAATCAATGATTCCTTAAGGCCAAGATCAAGATCAACTCTGTTGCACATTAGAATCACCTTGAGAGATTATTAACACCCTAATGCTCAGGCCCCACACCAGACCAATCACATCAGGATGTCGGAAGGCCGGACCTGAGCACCCAGGTTTCTGTGTTTTTTAAATCTCCCTAGGGAACTATAATGGGCAGCCAAGGTTAGGAACCACTGCTTTAAAGGGTGGAAACAATCAACAATCGGCCAGACTTTGTTTTGTTTTGTTTTTCCCCCAGATCGCCTCTCTCTGTTTCTTCTTAAACTCTGGGCTGCGATTGCAGGGTTGTCACTTGAATGAGATGACATGTGACATCTTTGTCTGCAGTTGGAGTACAGCTCCAACAGGAAGCAGGGAACTGGGTCTGCAGCTTCTGGTTGGCCTGTCTTCCACTGGATCAAAATGATCAAAATAGCCATATGTCCAAAATGGAAATGTAAAAAAAAATGTATCCTGATTTCATTCATTTACCCTACAGACATTTTTTTTAATATATCTTTATTGATTTCAGAGACGAAGGGAGAGGTATAGAGAGTTAGAAACATTGATAAGCTGCCTCCTGCACACCCCCTACTGGGGATGTGCCTGGAGCCAAGGTACATGACCTTGACTGGAATGGAACCTGGGACCCTTCAATCCACAGGCTGACACTCTATCCACTGAGCCAAACTGGTTAGGGCTACCCTACAGACATTTAAGCTGAATGTAAACATTACCTTTCATTCACTTGAAGAAACATCAATAATTTTATATTTTTTACTTGCTTACACACAAACTCAAACACATCAACACTCGTGTAATCTCTATTGCAAAATCCTGCTTAAAACTTGTGTATTACAAGACTGTGGGCCAAAGAAAGGAAGACAGCAGTGTTATGAGCTCCTGAGTAAGACTGAACACAGAGAAGATAAAATCTCAAAGATTATCGAAAGTTAGAAGTAAAGTTGCCCAACACAGAACCAATATGCATACATATCACTTCTCTGCTACTCTAATTTCCAAAAGGCATTTCCAAAATTCCAAAAAGCTTTAAGTTGAGCCCTAACTGGTTTGGCTCAGTGGAGAGAGCATTGGCCTATGGACTGAAGGGTCCCAGGTTCGACTCTGGTCAAGGGCATATACCTTGGTTGCAGGCACATCCCCAGTGCAGGAGGCAGCTGAATTGATGTTTCTAACTCTCTATCCCTCTCCCTTCCTCTCTGTAAAAAAAAAAAAAATCAATAAAATATATATTTTTTCAAAAAAAGCTTTAAGTTGATTGGGGGGATAATTCCCATTCCTGAGAGGAAATAGGAAGCCAGTAGCTGAGGCAGAGGAGCTGGGAGCATCCGGGGTCAGGCAATCCAGAGCTAACAAGGTGATAACGGTCTGGATGACTATGAATTACTAACCACTGCTGGCATTTTTTCCTGGAACAGGTTTGAATCCACTTATTATCTAAAATCCACCACCACTCTTTTTTTTTTTTTTTTCCTTTATGAGTTTGAATCTGGTCCAAGGTACTCTAAAATCACTTCAAGGGTTGGGATGCTTTCCTCAGTTCCTGTCACGAGAGCGTAAAACAAGACAAAGTCTGACGGGTGATTGGGAAGCAGAGAAAAATTGGAAATTATCTCCAGTTTATGTCTGAGTTGATTTAGATCAGAAGATGGGCCGAAATTCGAGCGGGACAAGCTCATAGTCTTATGAGCCAATTCAAAATGAGCTTTAAAATAAATTTAGGACCCAAAAGGCAATTTAATTCAAAATTCCTCTAGGCAGAAAACCAATGGGACTTTAAAACGTGGTAAAATGCAAATAAAAGGGCAGATTCAAGGGTAAAAATATTTTACAAGCTCCAGTGACAGCACAAAAGCGCTATTTAAATATAAGATAGTAGGAAGCTGATATTGTACAGCTTATTTTTAAAGCACTAGACTGGAAATGAGTAGATCCTGATAGAGTATTGGCTCTGCCAATAACTAACAGCCTTGGGCTATTCATATAAAATTTTCTGATCCTTAGGTTCCTCACTGCTGAAAGAAAGGTGAGAGATAATTGATATATTTCACACCCTCAAGTGCTTGGTTTTGTATCTACTTGGGAACCTCGAACTTTGAATTGTCTGAAACCATTTGATTATCTTATAAAGTGGAATTGCTTTAAAATTCAATTTGATACTTATAATTCCTTCCCCTTGCAGTAGACTAAAACCCAACCTCAACTCACCCTATGTAAATTTAGTTTACAGAAAATTAATAGTTTTGTATGAGAAGATATTTTGAGGTTGGTAAAATATTTTTCTTCAAATAGTTTTTCCTTAATCCCCAAAACATTATAATTAAAAGAGACTCTGAAATAAAGTAACTATTTCTCTCTGGCAAGAAAGAACAAAATGTTTACTAAAGGATGGGTGGACTTTTTCAATCAATGCTTGGCCAGTATCCCATCATCTCTCCTCCCACAACTTCCTTATGCTCTCTACACCCTTTTTCCCACCATCATCTCACCTCCAACCAATAGGAAGACTTCCCTTAGCCCTCAGTTTCTTCATGAGTTTGTGGTTCAGAAAATTGTCTTGTTCCTTCAGTAAGTTTTGCTCCTTTCCCCCAAGTGACTCTAATATTTGACATCATAGGAGGTACTAATTTTATTTTTGAAAAGTTCATATCAATCTTAAGGCATATCTTAGAAATAAAACTTTATTCTTGCCGAAACCGGTTTGGCTCAGTGGATAGAGCGTCGGCCTGCGGACTCAAGGGTCCCAGGTTCGATTCCAGTCAAGGGCATGTACCTTGGTTGCGGGCACATCCCCAGTAGGGGGTGTGCAGGAGGCAGCTGGTCGATGTTTCTCTCTCATCGATGTTTCTAGCTCTCTATCCCTCTCCCTTCCTCTCTGTAAAAAATCAATAAAATATATTAAAAAAAACAAAAAACTTTATTCTTATCAGAAAGGGTATGCCTCTAAGTTTTTTGCCTAATGTGATGGGCAACTATCCAGTTTTAAAATAAATAAAGACACTTGATTTACCATGCAATTCATAGACGCTAAAAGGTGAACCCTATTATGAATCTCCATTGATTGAATAAGGCACAGAGAAACTTACCATGTAATTCTGTTGTAAAATGTTATTGATTTACTGTACAATATATAAAAACTCATGGTGTGGCCTTATTGGGAGGCTTTTATTCACTGCAGTGTAGCATGAAACTACGGAGTCCCTCGGTGGTGAAACTCGGGTTTAGTATGGATTTCAGAGGACCTAATTGTGTCACTCTATGGCAACAAAACTTGAACTTTCATTAATCCATTGTGAATTTCTCATTAGAGCCCCCTCTGTACCCTGAGATGCGGCTCCAACCAACCATGAACAATGGCAAGCACAGTCTTACTCTATGGATCTAATTCATGAAAAAGCAACCTCGGGAGAACAGCTTCTGGCAGAAGACATGTGTGTTACTAATCTTTCCCTCAGTAAGAAGGAGGAAGATTCTACTCGCGCCAAAAATAATTTAATCAGAGTTCTTAGCATAAAAATGCCAAATATGACAAGAGGAAGAACAATGTGATCATCTTTAGTGATCATTCACTTTAAGAGTAGCTATATTTTATAAATGCTTTGAGATTGCTTGTGAACATTTTAATTTTATTTTTTATTTAGAAAATTCTGTTAATCATTATTTAAACCATGTACAACTAAACGAGGTAACACAACATAAAATAGATTATTATTCTAAAGATTTTTTTAAAGTCTTCCAAGATTTTCAAATTTGAAAATTATATAAAAGAAGTCATAAAATGTATAAAATTGTATGATATTTTTTATCTAAACACTGTTATCAACTTATAACATTTTATTTCTAAATTTAACTATAAATATCCCTCATTGGGAAAGAATTTTTATTCCAAAGGTTATCATAAACCTTTTGCTCTTTAGATTTCCTTGAAATCTAATAAAATAAGCTCTTTTCAGAAGAAACCCCAGTGTCAAACATAATTTTTTGTGTATGTTAAGTTTATGTCCTTTATATAAATTATTCAAATCTGCCTTTCTCTTAACCCTGCATATTTCTTCTTTGACTTAACATAAAAATGTACTTACTAATAAGAAAATGAGTGAATAGTCATTCATTTCAGTCCTTTGTACTGTTCAAGAAACACATTGCGATTTAATATGCTACAAAGACTCCTTCAACTTCACAGGCAGATGAAACTCCACGCTACATGGGATTTCTTCCAGAAATTATAGTTTACATATGTTCTTTTCTTACATAAATGTAGAGTGTAACTCTGAAAACAATGTTTGAGGGGCTGCTTGAATCTGATATACTATTATATTTTCTGTCAGTCAAAGACTAATTACCTCTGACGTGTATTATCCTGTCTAATAAAGAGGGAATATGTTAATTGACTGTCACGCCCTCAAAGATGGCGGCGCCCACAGCCACAAGATAGCAGCGCCCAGTCCCCTCAGCCCCACTGGGGCGGCAGGCGCGCAGCACCGCCGGGCCTGCCCACAGGCAGGTCCGGCTGCTCCGTGCGCCTGCCTCCAGAGTCCCCCAGCCCCCTCAGCCCCCCAGCCGCCCAGGGCCGGCCCAAGGTGCAGGCAAGCCTCAGATGGCGGCTGCCCAGCCACCCAGGGCCAGCCCGAGGTGCAGGCAAGCCTCGGATAGTGGCTGCCCAGCCGCCCAGGGATGGCCTGAGGTGCAGGCAAGCCTCGGATGGTGGCTGCCCAGCCACCTAGGGCCACCCAAGGCTCAGGTAACCAGGGCCAGCCAAGGCTTGCACTGCCAGCAGTGGCAGCAGCAGAGGTGTGATGGGGGCGTCACCTTTCCCTGATTGCTGGGTTGCCTCCTGCCCCTGAGGGCTCCCGGACTGTGAGAGGGGGCAGACCAAGCTGAGGGACTCCCCTGCCAGTGCATGAATTTTCATGCACCAGGCCTCTAGTCCTATATAATAAAAGGCTAATATGCAAATAGACCTAACTGCAGAACAACCGAACAACTGATCGCTATGATGTGCACTGACCACCAGGGGGCGTGCGGGGAACATGGCGGGCATTGGCCATGGCAGGATGGTGGAGGTGAGTAGGGGCGCCAGACCAAGGCAGGGCACTGGTCACTGTCATTGGGTCGAGCTGAAAATTCTTTGTTCCTTTGTATCACGGTCCCACCCGGTGCTCACACCTGCTGCCAGCACCGGCCCCATTTGCACCCACTGCCAGCACCCAGTGCTGGCCCCAATCGCTCAGCACCATCAGTAAGTGCTAGCGGCACCTGCCGGCCCCCATAGCTCCTCAGGGCCTCTCCACTTCCCCCTGCTCCTGAGGGGCGATCGAGGCAGCAGCCGCCACTGGCACCTGCTGATGGCACCGACCCCAATGACTCCACACCATCAGCAGGTGCGAGTGGGGCCGGCACCATCAGCATGTGGGAGCAGCAGCAGTGGGAGCCAACTGCCAGGAGATAGGGGACTGGGGGCTGGGGCAGGAGGGGCTAGGAAGGGGTGCGGAGGATGGGCCGAGACCCACCCCTGTGCCCACTGCAGCCTCGCAGCCCACAGTTCCTTTCAAGGTGCATGAATTCGTGCACTGCCCCCTAGTAAGTTATAAAGTAAATTTTTAAAAGTAATATATACTCCAAAAAAAAAGTGCTCTCTTATCCTGTCCAGAGTGATGAAAATTATTTGTAATGGGAAGAAGGAAAACAAACTGATAAGCCAGAAGACATCAGGGTTAAATGCTGCAACTGGTCCCTCTACTTGCTTCCTCTATGCACAGCCCTTTCATAAATGTCTCCAAGGAAACTCCTTTTTAAAGCTATAAACACCCAGATGGGGAGATCCCAAACCATGTGGACAGGGTGAAAGGGAATCCATGTTCTCTCTTGTCACAAAACAATGAGTAATACTGTAGTTCACTTGCAAACATCTACTGCATGCTTAACAAAAGTCAGGCACTATATTAGGGGCTTTTCACGCATTAACTAATTTAATCCTCGAAGTGACTTTTGAGGCATTATTATGAACCTCATTTTACAGATGCAGGAACTGAGCACAGAAAGCATACACAACCTTCCCAAGGACACAGAGACAGTAAGTGGCAGAGCAGGACCCCGAGCCAGGCAGTCTAATCGCAGAGACTGTGCTGTATAGGACTTTACACTGCACTGCCCCCAGAGGGACAATGACCATCCTTTTTCAAATTGTGCAGTTGTGTGCGTTCTTATGGAAAGGGTTAGCTCTATTGTCGATAAACACATTGTTTCGCTCTCTTCTATTACCATGTGTGTGTATAAGTGTGTGTGTGAATAAGGCATTTCAGAAATTTAAGAATCCTTTAGAAGAATGTTGCAAATGCAATGTGTATAATGTGTTTTCCTATTGTTAGTATATATCCTGACATATCTGCTTCTGTCCTAAGGGGGGGAGGAGGAATGAGCTTATTATTAGAGAGAATTAAGAGGCATTAAGGGAATTAAGAGGAATTTCATAACCCTAACCAGTACTAAACAAAAACTACATGACTTTTTGATCATGCAAGAATTTTGCATCCTGAGAAATCAGATAGTTCAATAAGGTTAAGTGTGCTTCCAAAATTATATTCTTAAAAATATCCCCAAACCAGTAAGTAGCAAGCCATTCGGCCAGAGACTTTTTTTATTTATTTTATTTTGGGGTGTTTTTTTAATTGATTTTATAGAGAGGGATGGGAGAGGG
Source organism: Ia io (assembly GCA_025583905.1). Lineage (NCBI taxonomy): Eukaryota > Metazoa > Chordata > Mammalia > Chiroptera > Vespertilionidae > Ia > Ia io. Next base: position 73,219,409 of record JAJQQW010000005.1, on the reverse strand, counting down.
AAAGAGAGAAAAATAACGATGTTTCAATCGGTTGCCTCCAGAGAACGCCCTGACCAGGAATCGAACCGGCAACCTTTCAGTACACAAGATGGCACCCAGCCATCTAAGCCACACCAGCCAGGGAGAGACTATTTTGTAGTCTTCCTCCTCCCTTAAAGGAGTAAGTAATGAAGTGAAGTGAGATCATTCACATGTCAAGAAGCATTTAACTGTCTTAGCTGTAAACTTGATTAATAGTCATCACATTGAACCTAATAGCACAGCAGATAACATACTTTTCTGAAGAGTGTAAAAGGCTTCCTTGGGTATTAAGAAGATAGCCTAGGTGTGAGAACAGCTGTTTGGCTTCTGTAGCAGTTTCGAATAGCAAACTTTTTCCCCAGGGGCACAAGAAACTAGAAGCATGGAAGTAGCATCTTCAAAACAACAGAAGCCTTTGTGTGTATGTGTTTGGCCATAGATTCAGGGCTTATGGAAATCTCTGTGAATATCCAGGCAGGTCTTGATCTTGAGGAAAAGTGATTCTTAACTTAGGCATGCAGAGGAATTGCCTAGAGCGCTTGTGAAAACACACATTCCTGGGCCTGAGCATTTACAGCTCTAAAAAGCCCAGAGGTGTGCCTCTGCTGCTGCAGGGACCCCTTTGAGCAGCTTTGCACTGTGTTAGGGCATCCTTGTAACCACGGTGATTCCCCAACTGCCTCTCTTTCTCACTATGCTATTCCCTTTTCTCATACCAGAGAGACAGAGAAACAGTTCTGGCAACCACAGGACATGCAAAAACAATCTCTGTCCCCTGACCCAAAAACAAAAACAAACTATACAGTCACCGTGCAGCGTAGGGCTTCCTCAACTGGGTACCTGAGTGTGAAAAATGAGTATCGCTGCGGGGGGGGGGACAATTCTATCTCACCCTCCTCGAGAGCTTCAACTGTGGCAGGTGACCTTGCCGATGGAATCCTTGGGGTGTTGTTTCACACTATAAAGAGAAGCCAAGAAGATTCGAAGTTGAATACATGTGGGGTGCGATTCACATGTTCTCAGCAGATTTCAGTCAAGACATTTCTTTATTCTTCGTTCAGCTTTAGGTTACTATTGATCCAATTCATAGCAAAATTTTCAGTAACTATTAGATGATTCAATCGTACAATCATCCATTTACTGTTACATTTTTTAAAGGTATGTCCAAAGGAACTCAGCACAATACATTTTAGATGCTCCTTATCTAGGTGATATAACATTATATGTAGTATTTTTTTAAGGTTAAAAAGTGGGGGGGAGGGAATTATTGTAACAAGTCTTCTGCTATAGATAAAAAGGACACCCTCATTTTATTGATTGAGGAATTATGGTTAAAATAAATTAAGTTATTGGGGATGTAAACTACTACATGGAAAATATAGTCAATAATATTGCAATAACTATGTATGGTGTTAGATGGGTACTTGAAATAGCAGGGGGATCACTTTGTAAAGTATATGATTGTCCAACCACTAGGCTGTATTCATGAAATCAGTACAAGAAAATAATAATGAAAGTACACTGTAATTGAACATCTTAAAAATAGATAGGTTATTTGTCCAAGATCATGTGCCAAGAGCATCGAGAGACAGCAGGCCTGCTGTGGGCCACAGTGTGGAGGGTGAGATGAAGCCATAGCTGAAGCTGCTAGTGAACCATGTAGGACCTTCAGTGGATAGCAGACAGGCTGACCTAGAGGAACTCTAATACCAGAAAGAGCTGCAGGACCAAGGCAGCAGGTGAGAAGGACCTGGGAGATGCCCCGCCTCTGTAAAGAGAAGAGACTCCAAGTCTCGCCAGCCCTCCAGGCTTGAACTATGGATGGCAGGAGACGATCAATGACCGAGTGTGACAAGGGATTTTTCTTAGAAGGAGGCCAGTGAAGACTTAAAAAATAGCAGAGTACCAGTACGTAGACTTTGCAGCCAACAGGTCATGAGTGAAACAGTGGAAATATTGAATTTGAGATACCTGGGGGACGTTCAAGTAGAGGTGCATTTTGAGAAACCAGTTTGGCAATCACCTGCTTGTAGATGGAAATTGAAGGTATGGAACGTACCATGGACACTCACTGGGTTTTCACATCACCCCACAAGGGTTCCCCTGCTCTGTCCCAGCCGCACTGTATTAGAGAGAGTAGCCATGATTGTACTCTGTGGCTTCTCCCTTCCAGGCCACAGTTAACTGGGTTAGGATAGGGTACTCTGCCCAAACTGAACCAGGCAAGTTGGAATTGGAACTAGAAAAGTCCAACTTCAGTCAGGTTGATGATTATAAAAGATATAAATTTAGTCTGTGGTTTTAGCTGTCATTTCCCAATGTGAGAGGAAGAAACAGAGAAAGCCAGTCTACCACAAAAGAGAACACATACAGACAAGCATAGAGATGAGAACAAAGAGGAAAACATGTTTTTGTTTATTTACAGTCAGAGACACAGCTAAGTCAAAGGTCTTTGAGTCCACGAGGCAACTTTCTATCTCTACAAAAAAAATTATTTTTTATTTAATCAAGTTTAATGGGAACGCATTTTATTTTAAAATGAGGAAAAGACTTAGAGAGAAAAAAAGAGACCCTGAATAATAACCAACATTAAATATCAGAGAGAAGTTTGCAGGAGTTTGAGAAGTGGTCAGAGGAAGGAAAATAAAACAAAAAACCTAGAGACTATAGTGTTTATAAGTCAAGAGAAACCCACTTCATCAAATGGTCAAATTCTGCCTGTCTAGTAGTCATGAACTATAAAGAATGAGGCATGGACAATGGGTTTAACAAGAGGGAGGTCACTATTGGCTTTGGTGAGGACAGTTAGAGTGACTTGGTGTAGAGCTGAGAGGAGTAAACAGTATGAGGAACTTGAAAGAACAAGGATATGTGTAACCCAATCAATACATTTGATTTTAAAGTAAGGTGACCAGATTTTAACATTGGTAAAGCGGGACACCATTGACCGGAGGGGGGCGGGGAGGCGGGGAGGTTCTTTGTTTTTTTTTGTTGTTATTTTTTTTTAATATATTTTATTGATTTTTTACAGAGAGGAAGAGAGAGGGATAGAGAGTTAGAAACATCGATGAGAGAGAAACATCGATCAGCTGCCTCTTGCACACCCCCTACTGGGGATGTGCCCGCAACCAAGGTACATGCCCTTGACTGGAATCGAACCTGGGACCCTTGAGTCCGCAGGCCGACGCTCTATCCACTGAGCCAAAACGGTTTCGGCCCGGGGGGGTAAGGGGTTGTTGATTAAAAATTTGGTCTATATTGTAATCGCTTTTGATTTTTTTAATAAAAGGAAATTCACTTCTTAGATCATCGTTGAATTTGCATCCTCTTTTCTCACTCATTATGTTAAAAATCTAAAAAAAATAATTTAAAATTATATTATAAATTATTATATACATATTGCTTAAAAACACAGAAAGTAGGTACATAATTACATGAACATATTTTATTGTTAGTTTATAAATTAAATTAATTTGATTGTTATAAAGTAACTATATTTTAAAAATTATTTTAATCCTATATTTCTTTCTAAATAATAACAATACTAACTTGTATTATTTTTCCTCTGAATTTGCCGTAACGTAAGTCGTAAGTGTCACTTTCAAGGCTGGCGCTAGACTTTTTGCTGCCACTATAAAATATAAATAATATGAGTACTGTCTGCTAAATTCAAGAAAATTTATGTATTTATGAAATAAATAAATAAATTACTTACTTACCTAAATTATCTGAATAGCTGATTTGTAATGACATCACTTGTTTAACTAGCTTACTAGCACGCAGTACAATGTGTATCGTCTGAGAGACAGTTACAAAACGTTTTCGTCGTTGCCAATCCCAAAAAATGCCATTGTTCTTTAAGTCCAAACAATGGTGATCGAATTCTAACAACTGATCAACAATGCGAACTTTGATAAGCAGTTCTCGATAATCAGTTCTCAACAATTATTTGTTATTATTAAAGTTTAACATTATAAAATTAACAAAAATAATATAAAACTCATATCCTGGCTAAATAGCCACATGGCTACCAAAAACCGTATATTCCCTTCCCATTCTCCCGCCGTTCCCTAGCTTGTCGTGCATTCTTTCCAAAAATCGGGACTTTTTTAAAACGCTGCAGGACACGGGACAAATTGTTAAAAATCGGGACTGTCCCGCCAAAAGTGGGACGTCTGGTCACCTTATTTTAAAGAGAAGGAGAGAGAGTATGAAGGGTATTTGGGATTATTACAGGGTTTGGTTTTTTCCCTCTTGGAACATGTGTGTATACTGTACACATTGGAAACATAGTTAAATTCTGATAGGAAAGGAACATCAGGAGACTGATAAACTAGAGATGCAGTAGAAATGGGGGTATTTAGTAGCAATGGGCCTGAGGAGGTCAGAAGGGTGGGATCCTGAGAACACCTCAGGGACACCTCTTGCATCGAAAGCAGAAGGAAGGGGGAACCATGGTGAGGTGAGGCAAGATGCTAGTTTACCATCAGAGAATTGAGGAAGTGGTTTTCTTCTCTCCTTTCTAGACACACTTCTTTTCCTTCCCCAAGTCCTGGAGACATGAGCTCTGACACCCCGCCACCCCAGGGTAAAGGAGGTTGGAGCCCAGGAAGTCTGTGATACAGACGAGACCTTAGTATTATTTAATCAGTGTCACCCTCCTCTATGCTGTTTTGTTCTCTTCTGCAACACATATAGTCTGTCCTCAACCCATAAATTCATAAATATACCTAATTGCCTCAATTAAACTGGAATCTCTCTGTGGGAGAAAAACATGTCTTATCCAGTTTTCTAACTTGAGAAAGCACCTGGAAAGGCACATGAGCATTTCTTTAATTATTGTCAGCTGAATCCAGTGTCGTTGGCAGAGCCACATCCTGGAAACACACCTTGCCAGAGGCAGGTGTGTTGTCAGCTTTACCTTCAGCTCGGGCGCCAGGGGGTGGGTTTCATTATTTAAATCCAGCCAAGCACCAGGAACAAACATGATTATCTGGGCCCACCCAGAAGTGACGATTACAAAGAAGCCACAAGAATGCACATAATCTCCTTTGTCTTGGGCTTTAGTAAAACTTCCTGGTATTTTGCTGTATAAAATAGATGTGCTGTATCAGCTCTGGGTCACTGTCTCTCCATCAGAGGACAGCTGTCCCACCGGCCCCAGCTTTTTCCTTCTATCTCTGTGTCTGTCTCTTTCTTTCATTTTCTCAAGCCCCAGCAGCCCCTACTCAGGAACTGGACTGCTCTCTACCCTCGCTGGACACGGAAAAGAGAGAAATATTTACAGTACCTTCCTCTTCAGTACTCAACATACAAATGATTTCTCAGAAACAATTATTTAATAAATTGAATAGAATAGTACTTCATATCTAACATCAATAACAACTTAAAATCTCCCCATCTTTTCTAACATCTGACACCAAAGCATCATCATTTCTGATTACCTCTTAAAAAACTGAATTGGCATATGTGTTTTCTGGTGAGCTCAGAAAGAAAACTAGCCCTTTGTAGAAATTATGTAATTTGTAGATGCTCTAGAGGCTTTTATCATCTGATTCATTTAAATGAACCTCCATGAGCAAAAAATTATAGAGTTTTTTATATTCCTTTCATAGTTTATTTAATGTTAAACATTTCTTCTTTACTTCTTTTCAGAACTATTTATTCCAAATCCACTGCAGAGTCATCCAGAATTTTTAAAACCTGGATTAATTTCAGACATCACATAATGCAGCTAATGTTTCCATGGTTTCATATTTCTAATGGCTCTCAAATACACCCTTCAGTATCAGTAATATCCTTTCAATGCTCCCTTCTCCTCTCTCCACTGATACTGAGCCTGTACTTAATAACTGTTAACCAAAACATATTCAAATATAAGTCATGTGATTGGAAGTGCATTTCTGCTGTTAGTATTTCTAATACACTTTTTCAATTTCTATTCATTTAAGATCTGGTTACTTTCATGTTTAATATTAGGTTTTTGTGATGATTTCTGAGCCACTAGTACTGACTTGTTAATGGTACGCTGCTGCCCTCTAGCTCATGTTTGAGAAGTTCCTTACAATGTAACAATTTCTTCAATAATCTCTTGTATATGCCCAATAAATAGATATCCATTCTTTTTCAATGAATTATATATTGGCAGTTCTATGTAAATTCAATTTGTATGTTGATTAACTAAAAGTATACATCTCTTTACTTTCCAGATAAGATTAATATGATCAGTTGGTCAACTGATCATACTAATCTTAAAAGGAAAAATCCTCAAAAGGGAGAAAAAAAGAAAACAACTCTGTTTCTCATTGTGTTTTGTATTCTCAACAGATTCTCTTTTCACCATAATTTATACCTTTTTCCTTCAGGTAAGCTGCCTGTTTTTTGTGGGTTTTTTTTTTTTTTTAATCAGCGTGCTTTCCTATCTGTTATTCCTTAAGCATCTAGAGAGAAGTATTAAATCTTTTATGTGCTTGATGAACGTGCTTAGTGAATACTAGTCAAAGGATATTTTTGAAGATGGAACAAAATAATTTCAGTTCAAATTCCAAGGACTGTCAGAAATTTTACCATGTATCTATTATATTAAAAGAAAAATTATAAAATTCTTTAAGGCTTGATGTACTATTCTTCTCGGAGAAATGTTCTGAAATAAATCCTGTTATGGAATGATACTCTTTTGTGATGAGATTTCCCTGGCCTGGATAGAGTAGCTGGCAGGTAGCTATTACCTGAAGAATTCCACATCTGGTTTGCTGAGATTTGTTTGTAGTCAAACATATTAACTAAAACTCGGTGAAACTACATTAAATTGAACTGCATATTAGCAAAAAGGAACAGTCCCATTATTTAAGTATCTACCTGCATTTTGGTGCCCAAAAGCCTTAAAATTGAAATGTAATGCGCAGCATAATTTTCAGTTTTGTACTCAGCTGGAACTGTATAGTGAATGGCTTATGGGTATAGCACAGAAACCATGAGACTCAAAAGGTGGAAGAAACCCACATTTGTCTCAACACTTAATATCTCTGAATCTTACTTCTCTTACTTTTAAAATAAACAGCATGCCCTTTTCATGAAATTGTAGAGAGCATCCAAAAATGCAATGAGTGAGAAAGTATCAGCATGAAGTACGCTCTACAAAAGATAATAGATCTTTGTTTCATTTAAATTTCATGTAAACATTAAATTGTTCTACTCTTCTGATGAAGGAGCACTCCTTGCCTTTTTCCCCTTCCCACTTACCCAAGTTGCTTGCTCTCTGTGTATCTTCTATATACTCCTTTTCAGTCAGTCTTCATTTTGCAAATTCTAGCTAGTTTAAGCAGGAAATGAATTTATAAAAAAGATATTAGGTAATTCACAGAACCTGGGGAGGATCTAAAAATCAGGCTTGACTGCTCCGGGGACAACCTAAGCCACTGCCACTGGGACGCTTGTCACTGCTGCCCCCTCAGGCCTACACGAATGGAGTCCCCAGAGGGCTGAATGGTTGCACCTAATTGGCAGTCTTAGCAGCACCGTGGCTGCCAAGAGAAACTGGACAGGTGAGCTTCTGGACAGGAGGCAGGAAACAAAAGTAGAGGAATCCCACAAACATAAAAAAGCTAATGAAGGGTTTCACATGGCCCCAAAAATCATGGCCATTTCTCCCCGCTCTTTGTTTTCTATGATCCCCATCAAGCTGGTCAAATTGTGTTTCCTCAGGAGTTTCTAGAAACAGAGAAGCTGTAGCCAATAACAAACCACAAAATATTGATTCTCTCAGCTGTCCCCATCTCTATTTCTCACTCTCTCTGGGTATATGAAGGTATGTGAGAGTATTATACTGTCATAGGATAGAACTGTATTATGCATATAGTATATAGGATGATGGATTAATCAATTGATTAAATAGTTATTGAATTGCAGAACATCGGCAAGGGACAAAAAATATAACTATAAATATGAATAAGATCTGTGCCATTCATTCTTGGGACTCACATCCTAATTAGAAAAGCTGTAAGGTAAACCACTAATTATAGGCAACATGAGAGGAGCTTTAACAGGGAACATGCAAGGCACTGTGCACATATGCAGTGTTTAGAGATACAGGTTCCAACACCTGTAATAGAAAACCCAAGATTAAAGGTATCGTTCAATAATACCTATATCACAAGCATATTGGTAAGTCTGTTTTGTTATACAGGTGACTAGAGATATGTCAATAGGCTGTTGTGTGATGCTGATAAGTTCAGACTGCACTGTGTGCTTTCAATTTTTATTCATATTTAGTTTTTAGATCTTTCAGTGCCTTCAAATCATTTCAAGCTTCATTGTTATTCAGACACTCACTGTAAAATGAAATTTTAGATCATAAAATGTCCTTGAAAATAGAAACTTCTTACTATGATACTAATGTTTTACTTTCCAGTCTTAAAATATTATCGTTTTTAATTTACATTTCTCATGTATACTCATTTAATAACCAACTTTAAATTCAGTAATCACATTTTCCCCTAAGCTTTGATTAGAACAATTATAGTGAATGAAAATAAGAAAGTAATTTCTGTAAAGAGATTCATAAAGCATCCTTTTCAAGCCATAAAAGCAGCCTTTGAAGTAGGTCTTTGTTTGTTTTTTTCAGCATTAGGGGTACAAACAAATTCTTTCTGTTCTGCTTAAGACACACAGATCCAAAACTCTTCCATTGTCTGCTCATCTTCTTTGTCTTGGTCTCTCCTAGTTCTATGAGTCCTAGCAGAAGACTCAGCACACAAAAGGTGCCAAATAAATGCTGCTGAATGTCTGTCTGGCCTTCTTAGGTAGACTAAGAAGGCAACTAGAAGCATCAGCAGGAAGTTCCCTACAAAATAGGAACCAAGAACTGAATTTTTACACCTACCCCAATTTTTATTTAGCCTAAACTCTCTAGGCCAATGTTTATTGTTGGTTTGCCTTATACAATAAGAATGAACATCAGCCCACACCTCAGGGAAAATGGCCACACTAATTTATGCTATAAACTGACTGGTAGCACGTGGCTGACTATTTTCTGTCACCTCACTACATTAAACCCTAAAGATAACATTCCCATAATTTCCTCATACTGGCATCCTGAATGTTGTGTTTTTTAAATGCTAGTAAAATGTGTAAGGGGAAAAATAAAGGCTACAAACACTGTGATTAGCAGGGTTTTTTTAATAACATCTTTAACCTATTGACGTAAAACCAAGCCAAAGCATGACGTGTGTTTCACAAAGGCCTATAGACTCTGAACGGGTCTCTAGAACTCTGTTAGGGTGAGAGACAATACAATTTTTTTGTATGAGTGGATCCCTCTAACTCAAATTCTCCTCTGGGGAAGTGGAAAGATTGAGGAAGTAGGCTTTCACTTCTTATATCTTTACTAGAGGCCTGGTGCACGAGATTCGTGTACTGTGGGGAGGAGGGTCCGTCAGCCCAGCCTGTGCCCTCTCACAGTCCAGGACCCCTCAGGGGATATCCGCCTAAGCCAGCAGTCAGACATCCCTCTCACAGTCCGGGGCTCTCTCAGTCTGGGGCCCCTCACTCCTTACCACCCATCTGCAGAGGCTCCCGCCACTGCTGCTGCACTCACCAGCCATTAGCCTGGCTTCTGGCTGAGTGACGCTCCCCCTGTGGAAGCGCACTGACCACCATGGTGCAGCTCCTGCATTGAGCGTCTGCCCCCTGGTGGTCAATGCACATCATAGCAACCGGTCATTCCACCATTCAGTCAATTTGCATATTAGGCTTTTGTTATATAGGATTCTTTCAACCCCAATTTCTCAGATTTCCCACACACACCTACATTCAGACATATCACTCATACACACACAGTCAATCACACTCACAGACAAGTAAGACAGAATATAAAGTTTGTCACAAGTAATGAAAACCCCAAAGCACTGTTCCTTACAGGAGATAGAAGTTTGTTTCTCTCTCAGATAACAATCTGAATGTGGGCAAATCGAGTTCTGCCCCACAAAACAGAGCTTCCATCTTGTTACTTCGCCTTGTGTGGCCTCCATCCCCAGGAGCATTAGTCCAGCCACCTGATCTGAGGCCAGCCAGCAGGAAGGGTAAAGGCAGAAAGATGGAGAAAGGACCAGGAGCAGCTCATCTGTCCTTTAAGGAAGTTCCCCAGAGTGTCCATGCAGCACTTCTACTTAATTCCCCTTGGCCTGAACCTCATAACATGACCATACTCAGCCACAATGGGAACTCAGAAATGCCACTTTGATTTTTCAAACTTTGTTCCCAGCTGACATATTTAGGTGTTATTACTGGGAAGAGAGGGGAGAATGAACATTGGCAGACAACTAGCAAGCTGCCATGGGCTTGCTCCCTCCTCTCCCTGACATGATGTAGTGTGTGGGATCTCATTCTCGGAGGATTCAGGGAAGATTCCTTTCCTTGTTTACCCACCCTACACTACCTTCCTCTCTACCACTTAATCCACAAAATTCCTTACTCTTCTGTATACAGACACATTCCTGCTCAAAGAAGAAGGGAGCCCTAACTGGTTTGGCTCAGTGGATAGAGCGTCGGCCTGCGGACTGGAAGGTCCCAGGTTCGATTCCGGTCAAGGGCACGTACCTTGGTTGCAGGCACATCCCCAGTGGGAGGTGTTCAGGAGGCAGCTGATCGATGTTTCTCTCTCATCGATGTTTCTAACTCTCTATCCCTCTCCCTTCCTCTCTGTAAAAAAAAAAAAAAAATCAATAAAATATATTTAAGAGGAAAAAAAAACAAAAGAAGAAGGGAGGGGAGCAATTAGTGAAGGGCAGACCAACTGTCACTATTTAAGCTGCTGAGTAGAGTAGTCCCCCGCTCATCTGTGGTTCTGATTTTCATGGTTTCAGTTATCGAAGCCACAGTCTGAAAAGATGAAATGGAAAATTCCAAAGATAAACAATTAGTAAGTAAGTTTTATTTATTTTTTTAACTATGTTTTTACTGATTTGAGAGAGAGAGACAGAGATAGAGACAGAGACAGAGAAAGATACAGAGAGAGAAAGAGAAACATCCATCCCTGACCGAGAATTGACCTTTCTGTGCACAGGATGATGTTCAACCAACTGAGCCACACCTGCCAGGGCAACAATTCATAAGTTTTAAATTGCACACCCTTCTGAGTAGGGTGATGAAATCCCACACTGTCCCTCTCTCTCTGAACAGGACGTGAATCATTCCTTTGTTCATCATATCCATAGTGTACATGCTAGCCACCCATTGGTCACTCAGTAGCCCTGTGTGTTATCAGATCAACTGTCACAGTATCACAGTGCTTGCGTGCAAGTCACCCTTATTGTATTTAATAGTGGCCCCAAAGCACAAGACTAGTGATGCTATAATTTGGATAAGCTAAAGAGAAGCATAAAGTGCTTCCTTTAAGTGAAAAAGTGTGTATCTATGTAAGAAAAAAAACCAATATATTTAGGGTTCAGGCCTATCCTCAGTTTCAGCAGCCACTGGGGGGTCTTGGAATGTAATCCCACAGATAAGAAAGGACTACTCTACTACGAAGTTGAATAGGAGAATCTGAGCCAAATTCTAATCCTCGGCTCGTGTGTTTGCTATCTAAATTGAGAACACAGTCCTTTTTAATTGAACACAAATCTCCTGTTTGATCCTGAGCACTAGAATAGGGTTTTCATTTGCTGGTAAGTGGATTTTGGCATTTTTCCCAAAAGAAGCTAACCTTTAGTGATAGCTACAGTATTATCTCATTCAGGTCTGGAACAAATATCCTCTGGAGAGACACCGACCTCTGTGGGCAGCAGAATCAGTCACTGAAATACAAATTTAAGCTGCAAACATAGCCCTCGTTATCTAGGCAGTTGTTCTCACGCTTCACAAAGCACCAGCGGTATCTTTGAAATCTCTAGTTTCAAAGAAGGGAGCAAAGCACACAGAGCCCACCCACGCCCACACACATACCCATTCCACCTTACTTTATCTATTGGGTTGGCTTTGTTTTAAAATATAGTTTTAAACATTTGGCCTCATCGTTCCCAGCCTGAATTCTATTTCTTATGGATTTTCTTTTTCTTGTGGACCTTATAGCCTTGAAGTTCCTCGGCCTTTCAGGAGTTGCTAATGAAGAAGGGTAAAAAGAGAAGGGACATGTGGGAACACTTTTGCTGACCTGTCATCATGATATATTTTTGCAAAACTTATTTAATTTGTTTAGAAACAACACGATGATGCTTGCAAAATAGATCCCCAGTATGTCTTGATTCATGAGATTATACTAGCAAGTCTTTTTGTCTCCCTGGCAGTCACAACCTATCTGTATGATTGAAATTCCTTCTTTATTTTTTTTAAATATATTTTATTGATTTTTTTACAGAGAGGAAGGTAGAGGGATAGAGGGTTAGAAACATCGATGAGAGAGAAACCTCGATCAGCTGTCTCCTGCACACCCCCTACTGGGGATGTGCCCGCAACCAAGGTACGTGCCCTTGACTGGAATCGAACCTGGGATCTTTCAGTCCACAGGCCGATGCTCTATCCACTGAGCCAAACCGGTTAGGGCTCTTTTTTTTTTTTTTTCTTTTAAGTGATGTAAATTTTGCTTTCTCATTCTTAAGACATTTTTATTGTGTGAAGATACATGTTGCCTGAAAAAAAAAAAAAAAAAAGCCTGAATATTTGATCGAGGTCAACATACACAGGAAATGATGACCCCCCCGGACAAGACATGGTAAGTTTGCATAGTACAGCTCCACGGCAACTTTATTGTTATCAGAGTCCTCTCAGCAGCCCACTTCATCTGCCAACTATTCCATGGCGACGAAATAAAAGAGTGACAGCACTTGTAATCTTCTTGTTAATTACAAAAGCGCAATCTTCCCTTTCTGCTAGCTCAGCTACTTAAGTCCCAAAACCACATCTCTAAAGGCATCGTTAAGGGATCCCTTCTAAATAAAATACTCCAAGAATTTGTTTCTCTCCGCATCTGTTTCTTCGTTTTCCAGCTCATATTTCTTCATGGCAACAAAATACCGAATGAAAGTTTCTCCGAGAGCCTGTCGCAGACATCGATCCTCCTCCAGCGCCACCAGGGCATCTTCCAGTTTCAAAGGGATCTCGGGAGGCTGGGGCGGATAAAGCTCGGGGCTGTCATCGGGGCCAGGCAGGGCACCGTCGCTGCTTTGAAGTCCGTCCAAACCTGCTGCCACGGTGGCGGCCAGCACCAGGTAAGGATTGGCCGTGGCTGAGCCCAGTTTATTTTCCACCCGGGTGCCCCGCTCCCCGTGACACTTGATATTCAAGGCACAGCTGTTGTCATTATAGCCCCACGTGGTCGGCACGCTGCCCTTCTGGTCCTGGCTCTCCTTGGAGTAACGTCTCCGGCAGCTGCCAGCAGGAGCCATCAGGCAGCTGAGCGCAGCCGAGTGTTGCAAGAGCCCGGCCACCCACTGCTTCCCGGCGGCGGTGAGCGGCTCGGTGCGGGCGCCGGGGCTGCTGCAGAACAGATTGTTCTCCCCTCCCGCATCCCAGAGACTGTGAGACAAAATTCCCGAATTGCAGAGTCCGGTCTCGACGAAGAAGCTGGTGATGTAATTGTACTTCCGGGCCACTTCCTGGACGCCGGTTCGGAGGGTAAACGCGTTGTCAGCGGAACTGATGCCAAAGGCGGGCAGCAGGCAGATCTCCACCTGGCCCGGCCTGGTGGAGGAGGAAAAGCTCTCGACCTTGGCTCCAGTGCGACACAAACCACCCACGAGCTCCTGGAGGAAGGGCTGGCCGTGATGGTCTAACAGGGTGGCAGCCGGGAAGGAGATGGTCTTGGAGTTGATGACTTCGGGCGCGCCCAAAAGGCAGAAGTCGTAGAGGAAAGCGGAGAGCAGGGAGAAGCCCGCGGCCTGCAGCCGGCCCAGCTGCCTCTGGGCGAGGTACCGCGGGGACGTCAACACGGGCTCACCCGTCACCGTGAACGGGTCACAGATCACCCTCGCCGTCCGCTCGGCCCACGGCAGCGCTCGGAAGGTGGACAGCTCGGGCATCAGGACTATGTCACTGTTAAAGCACGTGGCTCTGATGTGATCCACTTCGTGGCCCTTAGGATTCGGTATCAAGTCAAGATAACCTCGGGGCATGAAAACGCCGTGGGTCACTTTTTCCTAAAGTTAAAGGATAGAGCAATTAGGGTTCGAAACTTGAAAACGAACATAAATGAGGGAAGGAAGAGGTGATGGGGGGGGGGGGGGGGGGGGGGGCATGTGTTTAACATCGATTAGTGAACATTCACTTAATTTTAATTTTTTTGAAAGAAAACCCCAATGGTACTTGTATAAACAACTCGTTTTAGCCTTGAAAGGCTTCATAGGCTCTCGAATCTGGAAACAGCCGTCATAACTAAAAGGTATGGTGATGAAGAAAATGTCTTCGAGCAAATGACAAAGGTAAAGTCAAGCCTTACGGAATTATTTGAAATGGTCATGACCAGAAGCGCTTTCCAAGGCTCTTTTTGTTTCAAGGCTTTCTTTTGGCTTGACCTGTTGTAATCCCCATAGTTAACTGCCTCCCAGAAGTCTACAGTCAAGAACTGGAAGTCCTTCCCAGAGCGCTGAGTGCAGTCAGTCCCACAACACACACCCGGGAAGCCAGGTCTGCCGACGGCCACACTCCTCTCTTCATTCACTTTACACCCACCAAGAATGAGCTACCTCACAGTCTCACAGGGTCCCAAAAACCTTGCCTGTGAATGTGAACCTGTATCTCCATGGTTACCGCTTCCAAAATGTTGTAAGCATGAACTGGAGCTCTTCCATTAATTATTTGTGTGAAGTTAGGCAACTCGGACCATGTACCTCGGCATCCATGTCTATGAAACAGAAGCTAGACGAGGTGGTAGCTAAGGTACTTTTTATCCATGTACCCTCTTGGGTTCAATGGATTTGGTCATTTATTTAACTTTTGCTATGTGCCAAGCAGCAGGGAAGTGATGAGGTGATAAAGTCAAGCAGACACATACAAAAACACAATTTCTAGAAATGGTGTAATAGGAATATCAACAAGGCTTCATGTGTTGAAGTTCACATTAATGAACAGAGAAAAAGCCGACTGTAAAGTGTGGTTCCCATGATGTCAGTGAGCCTTACGAGATTAATAAAATGTACTGGCATTCTGCAAGCCAGATAGTTTCCTATATTACCTCCAAACCCCAAGAGCATGGCTACCAGGGAGGTGTTGGTGCTAGCAGACACAATCTACTGGTCCACTCTTCTGCCTTCTATTGTGAGCCACTGCCTCCTTCACTTTCCACCGTCTCTACACCTACTTTCAAATGCCATTTGACTTGGCTGAGCCAAATGTGCTTTTAACAGTAATAATGTTTAGTAAGGTGAGCACTAATCATCTGCTGCCTGATTTTTTAACTCATTCATAGACTTGTATATATACACTTTACACACATACACACATTATGGGATTTTAGAGTACTTTAGTATGAAATCCTTTCATTCAAATTTTCACTGTAAGAAATAATGTGATTTCCCTAACTTGTCATTTTTTTTTAGTTTGAAAATCTGTACGTTAGTTCTGTATCTAAAATGAGGAGTGATGTATTTTATTCATGAGACTTCCAAGAGTTTCTGCAATTTAAATCTGTGTTTGCACACACTTGATTGTGAACAATAGAGAACAGCTTGCTACCATTTTACTCTTCATGAATTTAAAGAATAGTAAAAAGTTAACACTTTATCCTTCAGGTTATTTAATCTGTGTTTTTCTGAGCACTCTTTTTTAACTGTCATTTTCTTTATTCTTTTATGAACATTCAGAATGCAAACTACTCTTTATTAGTAATGGGAAATACATAAATATATACACACAGACCTTGTTCATGACAATTTTTATCTTATTTTATGTTTAAAAATATAAACAGTAGGGCAATTTCACACTGCAATATAAATCACCAGAGAATCAATAAAAATTCTTACAGAATAGCTCCAATCTCAATGATCACTGACATTTTGGGCCATATCAAAGGTCACCTTTTGAAACAACCAAAGAATTAGTCATGAGTTCTATATCATGTTTTGATTAAATCAAAGATAGAAAGAATCTGCATATAATTTAAATAAAAAACTAATTTTTTGATAGAACAGATAGTATAAGTTGGTTGTGTGGTTTAAATAAACTAATATTTGTAATACTGAGCATAATGCCGGGCACATGGTGAGTTTTCTCTAAAAAGTGGATACCATGATTTTCAGAGGTTCCCCATTTGGCCTTTTCCAATTATATAAGTCTTTTCCTCTAGTCTTAGTAGATGGCTTGTTTTTAAAAAATCAATGTTTTTTCAATTTTATAAGAAAGAACATTTAGCTCAAATTAACAATAAAAGGAAATATAAAAGCAGAGCTGGAGGCAGAAGGTGCAGTTAAAAAAAAAAAAAAAAAAAGAGGCAGTGGAAATGGAAGAGAAGAACCACTACTGACTAATGTCCCAGCTCCACCACTAACTGCCTGTACTATTTTTTAAAAGCTTTCCTTAACTTCCCTGGGCCTTACTCTCCTCATCTATAATGAAGTCAATGGATTAAATTATGTTATATCTTTCCATAGTCTAACAATAATTTTCAAATTGATACTTTATTTTCCCCAAATAGAAAAAAAAGTTTTAATTACTTTATAAAGATTAAAATTACTTTTCTCTAAGCCACTGGCAAATTTAAATTACTGACTCCACTCTTTGTTTAATGAATTTCCCATACAGAATTGTAGGTCTATACATATATAGGTAGCTCTATATATATATACACACACACACACACACACACACACACACATATATATATATATACACACACACACACATATATATATATATATATATACACAAACATACAATGTTTCTTTTTTTAAAATATATTTTATTGACTTCAGAGAGGAAGGGAGAGGGAGAGAGAGATAGAAACATCAATGGTGAGCAGACGTGGCTGCTCAGGTGTGTGTTATAGGACTGAAAAAGACTTCCAATTCTTTATTGTAGACTTCTGAGAGGCAGTTAACTATGGGGATTACAATAGGACAAACCATTGATCTGCTGCCTCCTGCATGCCCTTCCACTGGGGATCGAGCCTGCAAACTGGGCATATGCTCTGACTGAAAATTGAACCGTGACTTCCTGGTTCATAGGTCAATGCTCAACCACTGAGCCATGCCATCTGGGCCAGACACACAATGTTTAGATTGCTCTGCACAGATTAACCTATTTTTAATGTCTAGTCATGATAAATTTTCCAAAATCAATTTAATCTTAAATTATAAATATTCATGCTGCAAATAAATACTCATTCTTATTGATACCTTCAAAAGTTCCAAAATAAATTTGAGTTGTTTTGTTAAAAAATATATAGCTACTGTATAATCATTAAATAATAATAATGAAATGTAGCCCTAACCGGTTTGGCTCAGTGGATAGAGCGTCGGCCTGTGGACTGAAGGGTCCCAGGTTCGATTCTAGTCAAGGGCATGTACCTTGGTTGTGGGCACATACCCAGTAGGAGGTGTGCAGGAGGCAGCTGATCGATGTTTCTCTCTCACCAATGTTTCTCTCTCATCGATGTTTCTAACTCTCTATCCTTCTCCCTTCCTTTCTGTAAAAAATCAATAAAAATATTAAAAATAATAATAATAATTAAATGTATTAGGAAACTGTAGTTAAGAATAAACAGCAATTGCCCTATCTAAATTCCAGAAAAATAAAAGTGGTTCTTATATGTGGGACATTGAATAAGATAATGGAAAATATTTTCAATAGCAATAAAAAAAATAGAATGCAGAAGTTTTCTCGGTACATCAATTGTATCAGTGCTCAGCAAATGTAGGGAGCATATTAAATTATATTTTCATAAAGGAGTTCCATTGAGGAACTAGAGTAAGGTCTTAAAAATGTAGTTTCAGATGTCATTAGTAGATTAAATTATTAGAAGTTGGCAAAAACTGAATAACAAAAAGTTTTATATTGAGGTCTCTGGCAAGTGCCTGAAGTGCCAGTTATGGTTTCTTATTGGTTGAAAGAAAGTCATGTGAATTAGATCCTGGGCCTATCCACAATAAATTTCACATTTTGTTATCAAAAGTAACCAACATGTGCTCTTGCCTAGATAAAGAGGAAACAATATCTGCAGGCTGATCTAAAGAATTTCTTAAGAAACAAATTTGAATCTGTTAGCATTGTTTTAAAAGGTGTTTTGAAGATGCCCAGTTTTTTCCAGCATAAAACCTATGAGAAAAGCTACAATTTGATATTACAGTGATAACAATTATATATTTTAATTTAAAGCATGCTTAACTATTATATGTTTATATAATATGACTGATGTCTCATTCCTAAAAAGTCATGTTTCAGTTGTACAATACTAGTGTATCTGTCATTAAAATGAAGACATGATATAAATTGAAAAAAATCTTATGATCTTACAACTTATCCAAAAATACAATATTTCTTAATACCACTATTTTAGAGAAGTTAATAGTCATTAAGTCATCCAACAATAGAGTATTTTCTTATCAGAAATAGAAGCTAAAAGGGATATGCTTTTTATCTAGCAAATTTCTTTCTATTTAATTATTTTTTCCCTTTTATATTTGCTCCTGGGTCTTCTGTTGCAATTTTCTCATGTCAAACAAAATATAATCTTCATAATTGCAGTAAGAGAGAAAAGATAATTCTGTAGAGGGAAATTATTCAAAGCAGAAGGACTAAAATTACCAGTCTTAATTAGTTTTATATTTCTATTGGGTAAAGGAATGGCTGTTTGGGAGCTGAAATTATGTGTTCAGCTCCTTGGGGAGCAATAATGTGTTTGGGAAGGGACAAGAGAAGAAACAAAATAAAGTATTGGTTTTCAGCTAAAGTTGCTGTGTGGATTACAATAAAATAAGAAAGAGTAATAAGGACCATTGGCTTGCTAATGGTCATGAAATTACATTCAGTCATAACTCGACTTGTAAAACTCACCTGGAAGAAGTGTGCAGGGATACTCTTAGACCTGGACACCCCATGGAGATCTGTTGCTTCAAATCGCACAAACTGAAGGTGATTTTTGGCCATCTCTTGTTTAATGTGCTTCATTCTAGAGGAGAGTTGAGGTACCTTCGGAATTTGTGTGCTGTCCCCAGTGTCACCTGTAAAACAGAGAATGGTTCTAAAGCATTAGACCATGATGAAATGAAAAGCAAAAGGAGGCTGGATAGCAGTGGATTATTCTTTATGATTATTAACTATGACATTCATGTCATTGGCTTAGAGCTAGAAATCTTACCTTTCTTACTTAGTCTTACGTATTCCCAAGAACATTGTCTCTAAAGGGCCAAGGAGATTGTTTGTCACTTGGGACTAGGGGAAACTTAACATTATTTGCATAAGTATATAGCAATAGCATATGTAAATACGTACTGAAAATGCCTTTGCTTATGGAAATCAGAATATATTTGCATAATTAGACAGCTTTGGCATCATATAAATCTGTGTATAGATAACTACCATTGAAAAGAAAATACTTTGAGCTCCTTGAACTGGTAATATCTAAATTAAAAGTTCTGGTATGTTTTTTTGTTTTGTTCTGTTTGCCAAAAGGCTTTTTATCTTTAAAATGTCATCTGAATCTAAGGCATCTACATCTTTCTGTCAAATTTAAAATTTGTGTAAATAAGCAAACAAAATAATTTTTCAAGAATGAGAGTGTAGGAGATGAAAGCTCTAGACTGAGTACTCAATTTTAGCATTAGAAACCTAAAACAACCAGAAAACAAAAGAAGGAATGACAAAATAGGTATAGGCAGACCCCAGATACCAATGATCACTAAAATTAGAAGCCAAAAAAATTTTTTGTTCTTTTCAAGACATTTAAGATAGTCTTCAAATTCTAAAACTTTACAATTAGAGGAGACTTTGGAGGATAAGTAATCTAATCCAAAGAACTCATTAGCTTGAGTCCCAGAGAGGTACGAGGTGCCCCAAATCACACTCCCAGTTCATTGCCAAAATTGAAACCAAAATCTGAACCTTTGATTTCCAGTGGATAACTCATCACCATAAAAATGACTGAATATATAATTTTATGGTGATGAGTTATAAAGCATATAGAAGGGTCAGGCGCGTAGTACCCATCACAAATGTTATCTACCGTCCGCACCTTTGGAGAGGCAGTAGACTGTAGGGATTCAGCACAAACACTGGAGACCATCTGCCAACCTCCAAATGCTGCCTTTGCCCCAAAGACTTATGCTCTCTGTGCCTTAGCATTCTCATTGATACAATACACCTTTAGGCTTGTTATGACAATTAAACAAGTTATTTAACAGTTCCTGGGAGACAGTAAATACCATATCAGTGCTTCTTAAATGCATAAAGTGAGCACCATTACTGTAAGTCTAGTAATGGTACTATGATCATATGTGAATTGAATACCCATCAATCTGTCACATCCGTATCACAGCAGCTTTAATTTTAAAGTAATACCTGAGTATCCTTTTTGACATATAATTAGGCTTTAAAAATAAGCATAAAGATGGACAGTTTAAAATATAGATTAAGTAGATTAAAAGTACATGAAGCATGAGGAAAACAAATTACTGGTTTCACCTATGCAAATATATTAGAGATAATGTCCTGTTACTGATACATTTGGCTACACTGAGACTCCTGAGGGTTTTTTACTACCTTCCATTTAACACAAACAATTAAGCTGTAGCAATTACAGTATTTCATGCTAAATTAGCAGTTGCTGTGTTCCCAACCTATTCTGAATTATTGGGTATTCGGCCCAAGTTAAATAATTCTCCTTAAAGAAAATAAAATTTATAAGCATGCTAAAATATGGAAAATTTCAGATAATCAGTATTCTAAACATCATAAGCAATTAGATACTAGTATAAGCTGCAAATTTTGTTTGTTGCTTTTTAATTTATCTTTATTGTTGAAAGTATTACAAGTGTCCCCCTTTTTCTTCATTTTTCCCCATTGACTCCTCCTCCTCCCCACTCCCATATTTTAACAACATAAAAAGTTAGAATGTTAGATTACAGGTAATCCTATTAGTCTTTTACCTTATCTGTATCTTCTAAGTTTCTACAATGAATATGTGTTATTTTTTAAAAAGAAAAAATATTGATCCACTCAAGATAGATTTTTTTTTTTTTTTTTTAGTTACCACTACTATTTATTCTGGACATAGTCTAGGGAGCTGCAGAAAAATCCCTGCCCTCATAGCTTTATATTATTGAATGAGGAAACTGTAGACAATAAACATGCCATCGAATGCAAAGCTGAGATAATTTGTGGTGAAAAGTGCTGAAAAAAATGAATAAAACATAATCACCTAGAATATTAATTCTATGGGATTTGATCACAATGTGCACAGGTACAACCATTGATTTTGTTTAAGATCACCAAGTTTCTCTATGGCTGGATAGTGAGTATATGTATTAGTTTGCTAGAGCTGCCGTAACAAATACCAGGTAGCTGTAACAGAAACTTATTTTCTTACAGCTCTACAGGGTAAAGGTCCAAGATCAAGGTGTCAGGGGGGTTGGTTTCTTCTGAGGCTCTCTCTCCTTGGCTTACAGGTGTTCTCTTTAATGGTTTTCCCTCTATGTGTGTGTCCTAATCTCTTTTTCTTATAAGGACACAGTCATACTGGACACCAGTCATATTGGACTCAGGGGAGACCCTACACAGCTCACTCCACATTTATTACCCCTTTTAAAATCCCATATCCAAGTACAGTCACATTATGAGGTACTAAGGGCTTGGACTTCAACCTATGAATTTTGGAGGGGGAAACTCAATTTATTCATAACAAATTTGTTCTAATTTCATTCAGAGTCCTCATCACTACCTGCATATTCTATGACACACGTTACTGTCTGTCTTTCCCACTTGCATGTCATCTCTAAGAGGCCAGGGGCTGAGCTTCACTTGCTGCTGTAACCCTAGTACCTGTAGCAGTACAGGCATATCATAGGCACTGGATGGCTTTCATAAGCAGGTGTGTGAGTCAATTCATTCATTCGTTCATTCATCCATACATGCTGTGTGATTTGACCTTGTCTAATTAAGAAGCAAAAATCGACATCACATATTTTGGCATGTTTCCTAAGTATCCATTTTTCATTTAAAAGTTCATTTCTTTCACCAACTATGAGAACCCTATCCAATCTAATTTCATTTTCAAGGCAGTAACTAATCTCGCTGCATCATTGTCTGAATTTCTTTTCTTCAAATAAATCATACTTGTTAGTTACAATTAAACGTTTTGGTCAGCCCTTCCCAGATGCCCATGATGAATAGCAGCCAGATAATTGCCAGTTCAGGGTCTCATTTGTTTTTCTTACAGTGTGGTTCCTGGGAGGTGTTCTCCTTTTCCATCCCCTCAGAGGACTAATAAATTAAATCAATGTGTTTTTATAGAGGAAGTTTTACCAGTGTGAATGTTTAGAGGGAAGAAATCAGAAAATACATACAACGAGAAAAAACAAACATAAAACCTCCAAGCTCTGTAGCAACTAGAAGGCTGTGTTCAGTGACAACAAGGACATAGTTCAGTTGCAGAGAGCAAGCCATAGTCACTTATAAAAGGCAGATTAGCTGGGCATGTGGGCTTTCAGAAATATTGATTCAGAAAGTGCACTCTATAAGCACTCAGTTTATGGCATGCAGGGGATAATCTGCCATGCTCCCTTCCCAGGTCCTGCCCCTCTTTATCCACATGTCCCCTCTGAGAACCACCCTGCCAGTGCAAAGGCACCCCACCCTCATGCTAACCCCGCAGTGTTGGAAAGCCCAGGTTGCAGAATAACCTGGTACAAAGCAGGGACAGAAACAATAAAATGTGGAAATGTGGCGGGGGGGGGGGGAGGGGGGGGACAGAGCTTTTCGTATACATATGAAAATTCAGAGTAAGTATTATAGAGAAGAAAAGACAATATTGAAATTCCTTGCACTTACTAGTATGGGGGGGTATTTTTTATGTTTAACTTTAAATTACATATTTTAAAATACACATGTAAGTGTTTTGTTTGGGTTTGTAAACATTTGGTGGTTAGGGCTTAAAAAAACTTAATCCTGCCCTGGGCCAGAGAGGGAGCTTCTGAATTAACTAAATTGAGTCAAAAATGGTACTCAAGCACCTGGTTGATTTGTGCAGAGACAGCTCATGACACAAATTCTTTCCTACTTGAGACTAAGAAATGGAAAATTCAATCTTCTTTTTTTTTTTTGGCTAAAGGTTACAAATTGCTCATGGAAGAGCTAATATGGCTGGTAGATGTTTTCGTATTAGTCTTTCCAATGTTTGAAAAATATTTTGAATTAGTTGACACTCCAATATCAGAAAATTTCATATGAAAATTCTGAGCTCAAGCTTCTCTTGACAAAACTAGATTTGAAATACTAGATGGATATGTCTTCATAGCAACCATTGGCTGGAGCTCTGAGGTAGCCTGGAATGGTGCATGCATGTTCTAATTAATGGATTGACAAATACCTTCTGTAAAGGGCCAGATAGCAAATATTTGCAATTTTGCAGGTCATATGGTATCCAACTACCAACTATGCCATTGTAGTACAAAAACAGCCATAGACAATACATAAAGATTCTTTACAAAAACCAGCTCGCAAGCTAATTTGGTCCATGGGCTATAGCTTGTCACCCACTAATCTAGTTTCTCACAGCCAGCACCACTTCCTATTTTCTTAGACCAGACCACCTCATGCATTTGTGTTATTTGCCTGGCCCCTGTAGCTCTTGTGTTGATAATCCCTGGTGCTTAGGGGCTGTCAGTGCTCATGTTTTTCATGGAGAAATTCATGAAACCAAAAAGCACAGAGAAACGCAGAGATGAGAGACAGTGTGATAGGCCCCCCAAAGACTTTCAGGCCCCGGAACCTGTAGATTACATCAAACTGTATGGCAAAATGGACTTTGCAGATGTTATTAGGGTTATGTACAAACCTTAAAAATTAATATTGTTGCCGAAACCGGTTTGGCTCAGTTGATAGAGCGTCGGCCTGCGGACTGAAAGGTCCCAGATTCGATTCCGGTCAAGGGCATGTACCTTGGTTGCGGGCACATCCCCAGTAGGGGTTGTGCAAGAGGCAGCTGATCGATGTTTCTCTATCATCGATGTTTCTAACTCTCTATCCCTCTCTCTTCCTCTCTGTAAAAAATCAATAAAATGTATTTTTAAAAAAAAATTAATATTGTTATGGATTATCCAGGTTGGCCCTTAAAGGCAGAGAACTTTCTCCAACTGTAGACAGGGGAAAAAAAATATTGTTTTGCGGAAAACTGGAAATTCAGAGAGATTCCAAACGTAAGAAGGATTTGAGGCATTGCTGGCTGAGGGATATAGAAAAAGAGAGAGGATTTTAGGAGCTAAGAGCCACCCCAGTTGACAGCCAGCAAGGAAATAGGAACCTCAGTCCTGCAACTGTAAGGAACTGGATTCTCCCAACAATCTGAATGAACAGCAAGTGGATAGTCCCTGGAGTCTCTGGCTAAGAACCTAGAGGTCCAATGTTCTGATTTTGACCTTGCAAAACCTGTAAAAGAGAAACCAGCTGGGCCAACCCAGACTTGGGACATACAGAAGTCTGAGGTAATGAATTTTGTTCTTTCAAGATGCTAAGTTTGTGGTAGTTTGTTATGCTGGCAATAGAAAACTAATCTCTATGGAGTCCTGATAGCGTTTACTCCCAGGCTCTACTTCCTCCTCAGGCCCTGTGTGTAGTAAAGAATTTCTCCTTGCCCAAGGAGAGCACTGGCCTTTACCCTTGGTCCCTGGGAAGTCATCTCTAAGCTCTCAGACTTTCCTGCCTGACAAGAGTATCTTAGTTTACCGGGAGCTCTGGCCCCACTAGAATATCTAGCCATGTCATTTATTGTTGAGTCATGTGGTATCAGCTTGACCCCCAACGGGACTGAAAACTCAGGTCAGTCACATGGCCAGTTGGCTTTGGAACCCCAGTAAAGATTCTGGACACCAAGACTCAGGTGAGCATCCCTGGTTACAATACTCACACATTGTTGCCAAGAGAATGGTGTTGTCCATGACGCCACTGGGAGCAGGCAAGTGGAAGCTGTATGCTTAGAACTTTTCTGCACTCCCCCCGTGAGTTACTTCTCTTGGCTGATTTTAATCTGTATTCTTTCACAATAATAAACCATAAACTTGAGTATAATCACTTTCAGTGAGTTCTGTGAGTCCTTGTAGTGAATTATCAAAACTAATCTTGGGAAACTCCCAAACATGCAATTAGTGTCAGAAGTAAACGTTGTTTGGTGGATACTGTACCTGTAACGTCACAAACTGCCATTTTCTTACTTTCCAAACCTGTTGGTTCAATCCTTTCAACATTGATTCCCTCGTGGAGAGAAAAAATACCTCTCTTTAACTAGTTTCTGTCATTTGGATCTCAGAAATTTTTAACCAATACATTCATAGTCTGAAATAGCCGTATCACTAATTTAATAAGCCATAAATTTAGAGTAACAGAATTTCACTTTTAGAAGACTTGAGAGATCATCCATTACAAGCTTTTCATTTTCTACATGGGCAGCCTAGTGTGTAAAGAAAACTGTAAAGCACTTTATCAATGATGGCTGATATTCTTAAAAGTATTCTGACTCCCAGGCTAGCATTCCTCAACCAACATTACATTATCTCTAATTCACATACACATTTAGGACTAGTGGCTGGAACTATATGCCCGTTTGTCCCAGAGTCCTTACCAGTACAGCTGGAGTCTGGGTTGAATTCACTACCAGGAGCACTGGCTGATGTTTTGAGGAGGGAGGGTTTCATCTCTGCTGTATGATCCTGGGAGTCCTCGTCATCTTGTGGATGAGATTCATCAGAGCCAGGTCCCACAACTGGTTTGCTCGTATCCCCTAATTTGTGACACACCATTTGTTCTTTGATCCTTTCTGTAGTAATACAGAAAAATGTTAAGGGACGATGCCATTATTTTCAACTGTCTTCCAATATGATATGGAGAGAAATGCTTGAGGAAATAATTTATTCCTAGGCGGTAAAATACCAAATAAAAGGCAGCGAGCATAGTACACCCTGGTTGCAGGCCATAAGGGGGTGCAATGTCTCTAGAGAATTTAAAAATAATTTTAAAAATCTATAAAAAGTCTGGCTGCTTTTGATTGCTTCCATGCACTGCCCTTTCCTACTGACCTGCCTTGGAAAACACCACTGTTCCTAGAATGGAGTCTGTTGTCCAAATTAACTCCTAGTTTCAGCACTGTTTCAGACCCATTAGAGTCTAGTTGGAATTCCAACATGTGGTATGAAAACGTGCCCCCACCTTTATTGTGGCCTCGCAAATCTTCAGTAATGATCTTTATACTCATTCTCAGAACAGAAATGTGCTTCTTTTCTTACTTATATGTTTCTTCTTTTATGTTCTCTCTTTTTTCCCACTGTATCTCCTCATTTTTCCCCCTTTAAATTCTGAATATTTTGGCTGATTGTTTTTATATATTTACATTGTAACCCTGTATTTACCATCTTTTATGTTGACTTTGTACAAATAAATTTTATTTGTTTTTGCTTCTTCTATAGAAGAAAAGCAAATTTATTATGAATATGTGGACCAAATAGAGATTGTCATTGATGACATATTCTTGAGGGATAATGATAGCAAGATATTTGAGATTAAGTGTCTCATGCTCTACCGACTGAGCTAGCTGAGCAGTTGTACAAGATACCTTTTGAGTTGGGCATATCCATTTCTCCTATTTCAGTTGAAGAAATATGTGATTTAGTGACTTTCTTTCTTGTCCTTCTTAATTTTCTCATCCTGCTGCCTTCCGTCTCATTACCTTCATCTCTTGAATCCTATAATAGTTAATAAACAAGAAGTCCAATAACAGATCATGCACACAACCAAATGTGGTTGTCAAGAAAGTATGATGATTGGAGAGCTAAATTTTAAAATTAATACAGGAGACTTTTATAACGAGGTAAATTTTGTCATTTCCACATCCAATGGAATAACTCAAAATTACAAAGTCATTCCGCTCACAGGCTGGATAGTCTGTATCACCTTTCACGTGTGGTTTGGGAAATATCATGAAATAAATTAAGATCTTGTCCGACTAGTCAAGATTTCTATTCTTACTTTATACTCCAGGGTATTTTACATTATTTATTCCTAAATAATTTTGCCAAAGGCATTTCAGCCCAAAAGTCTTCTTTTTTAACATCTCTAATGTCTTTGACCAGAGGCATAATTACCTGAGATTTGATTCTCTTCTCTCTTTTTTTTTTACCTCAAACTTATTGTATCCATATTTACTTTACTTCAAAAAAGTACTGCATTAATACTATTTTGTAACTGTGTTTTACAGTATAAAACAAATGTCATCCCCAAACTGTCTTATAGCTTGATATGTAAAGGAAAACATTTTTAAACAAAATCACCAAACCTCCTACACTCTAGTTATAATCTTTGAAAGGATCCCTTGATAGACTCGACACGGCCTATTTCCAGCAAGGGCTAGAGGTGAAGAGCTTCGGGGTCCTCATACTAGCGGAGGACAGAATCACCCCTGAGTCCCAGGACACAAAAACCAATACTAAAACAAAAAAATTCAAGCGTTGTGCTTTTTTAAGCTAACACTGGTATGTTTAATGTTGTTATACAGAAACATTATGTTTCAGGGGAAAGAAAAGTGGCAGGGGCAGGGTCACAAACTACATTCTAAAATGTTGTAAGCTATTGTCTTTTTGAAGAGCATGTTCTGAGAAGTTTCATATCTGGGGGCGAGTTATATAAATACATGACCAGAGTCACTGCTGAGGCACAGTTGTCCCCATTTATCAATAAAGCCAGGG
The DNA here is from genome assembly GCA_025583905.1 of Ia io. NCBI lineage: Eukaryota > Metazoa > Chordata > Mammalia > Chiroptera > Vespertilionidae > Ia > Ia io. The sequence goes on along the minus strand of JAJQQW010000005.1, from coordinate 73,191,519 downwards.
CAAGTCAGCTTCTGGAGACGGAAAGAGGGGATACAATTTTTATTTTTGTAACATTCACCTGTCTTCAAATAATCCAGACCAAAAAGAAAAGATTCTTAAGAAAACAACAAAGACAATTCACCTAGTTACTAACCTGAGAATTGCACCAGTAAAATCCCAAGAACTAAGTAACAGTACATGCCTCTAACTCCATAACAGATGTTCAAATCAAAAGTTTTTATCAGATGAAGAATACCTTTAGTACAGTCTTTTGACTTTCTCTTATATACTAGGATAATCAGAGTATAGGCATAGCTATAATAACTGAAACAAATTTAGGTGAATCCCTGGTTTATCTTGCCTCCAATAGAGTATTTTTATTCTCCTTAATCTCCTAATCACAGTCAGCTACAATATGAATGATGTTTCATTAAAAAACCTATTAGTCAGGATTCATGTGGTTTGGGTTCTAATTCTGCCTTTTCAACTAAGTAGCAAGTCCTTCTGGAGCCTTTGTATTTTCATCTAGAATCACTACCATTTTATAAGTATTTCATAACCAGACAATATTATGTCTCATTTAGCACTTACAAAACATGCAGGGAACATTTGCTATTACCTACATTTTTGCCAAGGCAGAAATAGGTCCACAGGAGTTAAGTGATTTGTTCAAGGTCATATAACTGCCAAGGAAGAATGGGAATTATTTAAGGAACTTCCCACATCACCACATCCTGACAGTTGAACTAGATGGAGTTCCAATTCTAATGTTATCTGTGTGACTCATAAAAACTTGTTCATTCAGCTTCCTCAATTATATATTCTTTTACAGTTGCATTTTTGTTGCTGTTGTTTTTATTAGCTGTGCTAATGGTTACATATTTTGACCAACATCTCCCAATACCATTCTAGATGCCACTGCTGGGGAAAAATTAGGGTCACTACAGCTATCACTCTGCCCAGGGCCCTCTATAACTTCTGTGTACTCTAAGCAGCATTCCAGTCTTTTTGAGATCTTCTATGTGGTCATTGAGAAATTTTCTTTTCTTCTTTACTCTCTACTTTATACTTTAATTGCCAATATTTTAAAATTATAAAATTTAACATAAAAATCCAGATTTCTGGCATTCTTTGGAGATTTGGAAAACTGGCATCACTGGGGCCACATTTTGTCATAGCAACGACTGGCTAGAGCCACATGTTGGCTCCTTCCTGGAAAAGGGTGTCAGCTCTGGTGTTCACCATCTAGCCCATGGTGTCTCTTCATTATCTGCCTGGAATTTTAGTTTGCTATCCCTGAACAACCTGAATCACTTCTTTACCACATGGAAGCCTTCAATTCCATCACAGTACTTTATTGTAAGACTCGAGGCCTGGTGCACGAATTTGTGCACCAGTGGGGTCCCTTGGCCTGGCCTGTGGGATCGGGCCAAAACCAGCTGTCGGACATCCCCTGAGGGGTCCCAGATTGCGAGAGAGTGCAGGCCAGGCCGAGGGACTCCACCGATGCATGATCGGGGCCGGGGAGGGACACGGGAGGTTGGTCAGCTGGGGAGCGACTGCAGGGCGTGTCTGGCCCATCTCGCTTAGTCCTGATTGGCCAGACCCCAGCAGCAAGCTAACCTACCAGTTGGAGCATCTGCCCCCTGGTGGTCAGTGTACATCTAGCGAGCAGTTGAATGACCTTAGCATATCATTAGCATATTACGCTTTGATTGGTTGAACAGACAACCAGACACTTAGCATATTAGCCTTGTATTATATAGGATTCTTCATGAAAGGGATCATGTTTTATTTGTTTTTATGTCTTTGCTTTTGCCTCATCCATAGCAGGTTATCCATAGTCCTCATTATTTGGATTGATAAAATTTAAGCTAGTGGAGAGTTAAAATGGTTTTAATCCCTACACAGGAAAGAGTTATTAAAAAATACAATTATAGCCCTGGCTGGATTGGCTCACTGGATAGAGTGTCAGCCCTGGTACTGAAGGGTCCTGGGTTCAATTCTGGTCAAGGGCACGTACCTCGGTTACAGGTTCAATCCAGGCCCTGTTGGGGAGCATGCAGAAGCAACCAATCAATGTGTCTCTCTCACATCAATGTTTCTCTCTTTTGTCTCTCCCCCCCCTTCCACTCTCTCTAAAAATCAATGGAAAAATATTCTCGGGTGATAACACTTTTATTATATCTACTATGAGTCAAATCTCTTCTAAATGCTCTATATATATTAATGCATTTAGTTTCAAAACCATCCCTTGAGATAGATACATTATCATACACATATATATATGTGTATATATATATATATATATATATATATATATATATATATATATATATATATATATAAACTAGAGCCCCGGTGCATGAAATTCGTGCACAGAGGGGGGTTGTCCCTCAGCCCAGCCTGTACCCTCTCCAATCTGGGACCCTTTGAGGGATGTCCAACTGCCCATTTAGGCCCGATCCCACCGGGTTCAGGCCTAAACGGGCAGTCGGACATCCCTCTCACAATCCAGGACTGCTGGCTCCCAACTGCTTGCTTGCCTGCCTTCCTGATTGCCCCTAACTGCTTCTGCCTGCCAGCCTGATCACTTCCTAACCACTCCACTGCCAGCCTGTTTGCCCCCAACTTCCCTCCTCTGCCGGCCTGGTCACCCCTAACTGCCCTCTCCTGCAGGGTTAATCACCTCCAACTGCCCTCCCTTGCAGGCCTGGTCCCTCACAACTGCCCTCCCTTGCAGGCCAGGTGCCTCCCAACTGCGCTCTCCTGCTGGCCATCTTGTGGTGGCCATCTTGTGTCCACATGAGGGCAGGATCTTTGACCACATGGGGGCAGCTATATTGTGTGTTGCAGTGATGATCAATCTGCATATTACTCTTTTATTAGATAGGACAGAGGCCTGGTACAGGAGTGGGGGCCAGCTGGTTTGCCCTGAAGGGTGTCCCTGATCAGGGTGGGGTTCCCTTGGGGCGTGGGGTGGCCTAAGCGAGGGGCCTGTGGTGGTTTGCAGGCCGGCCACGCCCCCTGGCAACCCAAGCGGAGGCGCTGGTATCTGGAATTTATTTTCCTTCTACAATTGAAACTTTGTAGCCTGGAGCTAAGCCAAGCCTGGGGCTCCCTCCGTGGCCGGCAGCCATTTCTGTTGGGGTTATAATTGAAACTTTGTAGCCTTAAGTGGAGGCCTGGGCCCGGACAGGGTGTGTGGAAAGCTTTGCTTCCCCTGTTGCTGCCGGCAACCCTGGCCTGCTCTCTCAAGCTCCATTCTGCTGCCATTTCTGTTTGAATTTGTTTACCTTCTATAAATGAAACTGTGTAGCTTGAGTGGAGGCTTAGGCCTGGCAAAGGCAGGCAGAAAGCTTGGTTTCCTCTGTTACCTAGGAAACCTTGCTCTCTGTGGCTGTAGCCATCTTGGTGGGGTTAATTTGCATACTCACTCTGATTGGGTGGTGGTGTGGCTTGTGGGTGTGTCAGAGGTATGGTCAATTTGCATATTTGTCTATTATTAGATAGGATATATATAAATTTTCCTCAAATCACATATCTTGTAAGTAGGAGAGTTAGGATTTGAACCCAGGCAGTTGGCACTAGCACAAGTACTTAATGCGTTCTAAATGAATACTGTCAGTAAGACTGCCCCCTGGGATGCTGTGTTGCTAGGAGGCTAGAGCAGAATTCAAGAGAGCTCCTGCAGGGCCAGGTGTTAACTCTTTAGTGCATGGATTGTAGACAGGACCAAGGGCCTTAGGGGAATAGTAGGACAGCTAGAGAAGTTTGGAGGGTTTGGGGGGACCCTTTGCAGCTGTTTACCTATGAGTTTGGAAAGGTTTCTCAAGCAGTCAGCAATGCAGTTGCAGCTGACAGGTCTTCTGGTTGCACGTTTATGCTGCACAAGCAATGTCTGGTGTATAGTAAGTACTAAATAGATGTTAGTCCTGATTGTTATTACCCAGGCACCATGCATTACTGGGGATCTCTGTTTGGAAGATACCTTATGTTAGGTTACCTCATGGGCCCCTAACTTACAGGAGATGGCTCCCATTGAGTTAGACTCTATAGATTCTGAACTCAATAAATGAGAGGAATCACTCAGGTGAGGTTATGTCAAGTAGTCTGAGGGTCCTCAGAGAGGGCAGTGTGTCCAACATTCTCATACTTGGACTCTAAATGCTTGTATTATTAAGCAGGCAGGATACTTTATAAATAGAGTCTTCAGATAGCCAGAGAAACTAGGCCAAGCTTAAATGGAAAAGGGGGCACCTGTGCCGAAGATAGAGAGGGATGAAGTAAACCAGTTTGGAGGAACCATGAGCATAAGCACAGATATTCAGTTTTATTTTGGTCACATAGCATAAATATGCAAGTCTAATTCATGCTTAATGTACACGATCTCAAAATTCTACAACAGGTTGATTCTGATTTCTTTTGACATTTCCACCAGAGAAGCTTTTCTGCTATCATTCCATCAGATGGCTCCGTTGTCTCATACACAGAATGGCCTTACAGAATGTTTTCTATTACACGATATTTTCATAATTCATGTTTTTCTCATCAGTGTTTCTTTTGAAAGTTGTTTATATGGATTAATATAAGGTTGTCATTTTGCATTTCAAATCCATGGTTTGATCAAATTAACTAGAAGAGGCTTAACCTAAAGGGATTCTGCCAAGCATTAAATATAAACCCTAATTTGACCTAATAAGTTTCCTTTTAATAAAGTAATCAGTGTTATTTACATTCTAAATATCACTGATTTTATTCTTTTACTTTTAATTTTCTCTAACAGTTAGCTTTTTAATGTCAATACTTAAAATAAACCTTTGTTTTGACCTCTGTATACTGGCTATAATGTGAGGCATAATCCTTCATACACTTTGATTTTGTTAAAGATAAAGGTGCACAAAAAAAGAAAGCAAGCCAAGAAAATTTCACAAGTTTTAACCTCTGTTAGAAATCATGGTGGGAAAGGGATCATTGATTGTCAAATTTAAAAGAATATGTCAAACTGAAAAGAATGTGTCTTCAGTTTTCTTAAAGTATATTCTTCAAAGAAAATGGGAGGAAAATGTATTTAAAATATTCACAGAAGAGATATTTCAAAGAGCATATCATAAACTTGCATCAACTAATCTAAACGTATCCATGCCTATTAACTCCTATTCCTACTCTGGCAACCTGGTCTAGGAAAATAATTCAAAATATGTGAAGTTATATATATGTCCAGTGCCACCTCTGTTATAATTGTGAAGACTTGAAAGCAGCGTAGATTAAAGTAGGATGAGTTAAATACATTGTGGTGATTCTGTTCAGTGAATTAACCATTTAGAATTGAGTGCTGCCACTTCCCATCTTCTCGCCTGGATTAACATAGCCATTACCAAACTGTTCTCCCTCCTTTCAGTGTGGCCATTCTCCTGCTATCTTCTGGACTACTTCCCAAGTTACTGCTCTAAGTCACAATTTTGGTCTTGTTATTTCTTTGCTTAGAATACTTCCACAATTTCCCAGCATTTTCTGGAAAAATTAGAATTAGTATTACCTGAGATGCTGCATAATCCAGCCTCACCAATCTCTCCAGGCTCCATAACTGGTCATTTTCACCCACAAACTCTATCTCCATCTTGACAAAACTGGTTTTATCATTTCTGTGGCCAACATTGTTTCCTTCTTGCCTAGGCTATTTTGATTATTTACTCTTCTGACCACCCCTCAAAATTAACCCAACTCTCTGGACAATTTGGTATAGCCACCCTATTCGAAGATGATTAATTTTCTTAAATCCCCAGTGAAAGTAGATCTCTTATTAAACTTTGTAGCCTGTTCAAATAAATCATAAGTATTGTCTTTTTTGTCACAATTGGTAAACTGTTTAGTCTCCTCTTAGAAATCTCATTTGGTGCTTTGTAAAATAATTATCAGTATAATTAAAGTAGCTTTCTTTCATCCACATCAAAAGGCAATGATTAGTTTAATTCAAGTATTGTGATTCCTTAAATACCATGTGTACAGTATACTTAGGTGCCCCTACAAGAGGTAACAAACACTGCAGCAATAAACCAAGGAACTAGGTAGGATCCCCAATATCCACTTGGGCAAAAAAATGTGGATATTCTAGATATTTGTGAGGTAGATTTGGCGGTTTGGCGCTTAGCTAGATATAGAGCTTTACTATATCTTCCTCTCTAAGAGAAAGAAAAGAAGAATGTTAGAAGAAAGAGGAGGGAAGATGAAAAATAAGGAGGAAGAGGGGAATTAGGAAAAAGAAAATTGTCAACATTAAATGATCACTTTTCAAATGACATAACTGAGCCTCAGGAAGATTAAGGTCACTTAAGTGGTGGACAAGAAAGGTAGACAGTTCTGGAGCTTCTAATTTTGTCTTTCAGGTGGAAAAAGCTCAGACAGCAGGGATATGGAAAACTAAAGTTTTAAGGAGGATGGAACTGGTTTGACATAGTCATAGCAGAGAATGAGAAAGAGTCAAATCAAGAAACAAAAATGTTGAGTGTCCCACAGGAACTGGAGACTTTAAAGTTGTGGTGGCACCAATCCGCACCACACAGGTAAATAATTTTTCTCCAGCAAAGCTCTATTTGAGATGTTAAAAACACAGGGTTGAGGTTTGTGAAGATACAAACTCAGGAAGACAATGACAAAGTAAGTTGAAGATATTGGCAACTAAGAGACTAGAATAATAAAATATGAAATCCAAGCTAGGTGGACTAGGAAGTGAAATCAGGAAAGACTGACAAGGCAAACCTAGTCAACAGACTGGAAATTCCTGGAAGGTGGCATTTTAAATGTACCCTTGTGCTTAATCTATTGCCTAGAATAAAATGGAAATTTAATAAATATTTTCTTTTTTAATATTTTTGTTTATTTCAAAGAAAGGAGAGGGAGAAAGATAGAAACATCAATGATGAGAAAGAATCACTGGCTGCTTCCTGCACAACCCCTACTGGGGTTTGAGCCCACAACCCGGAATTGAACCTGGGACCCTTCAGTCCGCAGGCCAACGCTCTATCCACTGAGCCAAACCAGCTAGGGCTAATAAATATTTTCTAATGAATGAATGGCAACTAAACTCTACCATGTTGAAATACAAAGTCAGAAGGGACATTTGACTCTGATCTCTGCTTCATAAATGATTCCAAATGAGATTTCTTTGTCCAACAGGATCTGATGATAACCCAATAGGCTGATGTAATCAAAACAACTTTCCTAGAGAAAATATTGCATGGACGCCTTCGAACTTTTCTCAGGAAGGGCTTTTAAAAAAAAAAAAAGTTTCTGCTGGTGACAAGCTGCTGCATAACAACTTTGTCTCTTGACCTCATTAATTTCACCTTTCCTTAGTGGAGGAGGGGAGCTCACTCTATTTATCCTCTAAACCACAACTTATCACCAGAGATGATTACTTCCTTTAAGAAATGGGCAAAATCTTATTTCCTATACCTCCTCATAGCATAACTAAAACGTGCTGATATCTCAAGAGAATTTTCTAAACATTAAGGAATGATATTAAAGAAAATTCAGAAACATTGAAAAGAACCAATTACAAAATATTTACTCACTCCTGGCAATTAACTATGTTTGTAAACTCTCATCTATTCCACATCTTATTCAAGACCCTGCCCAAAATATTCTCCTTTTTACATATCTAGTTCACCAGCCAGATAAGTAACATCATTTGGTGCTTCTTTGAAAACATAGAACACTTATTTATGGCCTAGTAAGTGATTCAACCAAGCTGTTTCTGCAAAGTCCCTTTAGTCTCATACGAAATTAGGAAATCTCTGAGATCAGTATGCACAAGGACCCAAAAGACCACCAGTTTCCAATTTACAGAAAATGAGATATTCTTAGGGACCCATTACCCATAGAGTTACTTATCCTGAAAGCTAGACCTTCATCTGCATATTTTTAAAGAATTGTAATCCTCAAACTCTATTGCATTTTAGGAGGCTCTATCTGAATACATGGAATCTCTGAAGATTTTTGTTGTTCTTTGTTCTTTATTACAAATGTAATAATCCTCATTGGAAAAAAATTTAAAGGTACAGAAACTCATAAAGTAAAATGGAAAACTAAAAATAAAATAATAAAAGTTCTTTATTTTCCTATAATCTTTTGGTTTTTGACAAGTAAATGTTTTTAGAAAGAGTTGATTCTTATTATTATAAATAATTCTTGTAATGGCTCATTTTCTAATATAAATTCTTTAATAGTTGCTTGTAGTTGTTTAATGTGTCAATACTGATTGGGACCACACACATTTTAAAATATACCAAAAACAGAAATTGAAGAGAATATTTATAGTACATTCACACCTCTTATTGACAAGTGACTTACTGGGACTACTCTACTTTCATTTATTCAACAAGTAATTAATGAATACGTAGAATACTAGATGCTTTTGGAGAACTAAAGATGAATTACTTGCTGTTTCATGAAACATAATAGAATACATAATTTTTAAAGGTGTGTTAGCATGTGTTATATAAATGAGGAAGGTACTGCTAGAACCATTTTCCTGATGAGATAGCTAAGTCACTAAAAGATGCAGTAACTCACCTAATTTCACACCTAGAAAGTACAGAATCCAAACAGATGGTTTGAAACTCTTCTTTCATTTCTTCATGCTACTTACAAACTTTACAGACAACAAAACATTAAAAACTAAAGATGTTACCTTTAGGAATACTAAATGCTGGGCAGTTTTATATAAAATGCAGCAGGAAATTCAAGTCCTTTGTCTTTTAACTTTACACTTCAATTTAGCATTCAGTGGAATCTATGTCCTCTGAGGTGAAACTAAGCACACAAGGAAAATACAGATAAAATTCTTGGAACTTACAGAAAATCAGAATTTTACTTAATATAATGATATTTCAAGAGAATTTTCTAAACATTAAGAAATGAAATTAAAGGGAGGGGCTACTTGGAAAAGTGTCATGTTTCTTATTCTCAAGCACATCTGTGGAGGGGTGAGAGAGTTCAATGTCAGGGATCACCAGAGAGTTTCCAGTTCTACCAACAGAGATGCTCAGAACCTCTGTTATTTTACCATAAAATAACCCAGATCCAAGCTGGGAGATTCGGTGGGACCCTGCTCCACCTATATATCCACATCCACCTGAGAATTATTGAGAAATTATAAAGAGCCTCTGCGTGAAAGAATTGCCACGTGGTAAATGATGGGATGGACCTCTCGTCCATCCCAGCAAGATGGTAAAATACACAGTAGCAGCACCAAGCACAGAGCAAATCCCACCACTGGGGCAAGTCGATGCAAAATCTGCCACAGAACATTCTGTATTAGAAAATGTGCCTGACCAGTAGTTTCACAACAGAGAAAAAAATTTTATTTTCTATAGATATAGCACTGTTATTTTTATAAGATGAAGCTAAATAACAAAGGATGCTAAAAATTTGGTGAATTCCCTGAGCTTGGTACTAGTCCTGGTCTTATTTAATATTTTCATAAGTGAATTGAATAATAAGTTCTTATATTTTTAAGAGAAATTAAGAATTTGCAGCTAAAATTGTATTTATCTTGTATAGAGAGGATCGAAGTGATTTCTGAAAGCTTTGTGGATAGGCAGAAAAGCAACAAATATACCTCAAAGGTAAGGAAGACTTGCAAATTTCTTTATTTTTTTAATTTTTATTGAATTTATTGGGGTGACATTGGTTAAGATATTGCAGAAATTTTTAAATATACATAAAGTACATGATATATATTTATGAGAATGGGTTCTGTGAAATAAGATCCAAAAACATAGAACTGTTGGTAAAGAGATCAACTAATGGGCTGCTGCAGATAGAAATACTGGGCCCCAGAGAAGCATCGAACAGACTGTCAAATTACAACGGGAAGGCTGTGGAGTATTGGGGAGGGTTAAGAGATCAACCGAAGGACTTGTATGCATGCATATAAGCATAACCAATAGACACAAGACCCTGGGTGGTGAGGGCATGTGCCAGGAGGTAGGGGAGGCTGGGGGAAGGTCAATGGGGGGGAAATAGGGAGACATATGTACTACTATTTGTAATACTTTAAACGATAAATAAATAAATAAATAGATAAATAAATAAATAAATAATAAAAATAAATAAATAATACTGGGCCTCATCAAAAAGAATATTTTAAATATGATAGGAGAAGGCATTCTATGTTTTAAAAATATAATATACCCAGAACTAGAAAAATAATATAGTTCCAGTCACTATACCTTAGGAAAATTTTAGTGGGCTATATAAGGATACAGATGTACTTACTTATATAAATGTATTCCACATATAATTGTTATCATTATTATATCCAAAGGCAAATAAAGTTCTACTATGCAAAGTATAAAACTCTTTAAGACTGTAAAAATAAAAACTTAGTGGAGATATTACTTGTGAGTCTACAACACAACACACAGGCATTCTGGTTTCAGTGAGTAGTCTCTTAACCACCATGCATGAAACAGGAACCTATTTTTAACATCGAGAGAGGTGCTTAAACTCAAAAAGGGTGGATTTAAGATAAATAACAATTAATATGAAATGAACTAAAAACCTTGAGATCTGAAAACAAAACTTTGAATCCTAAGAGACAAAACACATTTACAATATAAAAATAGAATCGGGAAGTTTTTGTGGAGTTGCACAGAAAATAGCATGAAGCAGGGAAGGTCGGGTAAGTTGGGGTCATAGCCTCCCACAGAGCTGCGTTAGTGCCTGGCACACAGACAGATACAGGCTGCAGAGAGGATGGACCTCTGGCCTCCCCCCACGTGGCATCCGTTCCCCCTGCACTGTGGAAGCATCAGCTCTGTGTCTACCTGTGCAGGTGTTTTCTGGATGAGTCATAAGCATCTACAGGTCAGAGAACAAATCTTACCCAACTTGCTTGACATACTAGTACCACTCAGCTCAGTGCCACATGCAAGGTTTTTGATAATTAGATTTTAATTATTGTGATAGATTGTCATCTCCCTCAATTTCACAACCTTATACACCCATAAGGTCTATTTTTGGTGATAAGATGTGTTTTTTTTTGTTTTTTTGTTTTTTTGTTTTTTTTTTAAATATATATTTTATTGATTTTTTACAGAGAAGAAGAGAGAGGGATAGAGAGTTAGAAACATCGATGAGAGAGAAATATCGATCAGCTGCCTCTTGCACACCCCCTACTGGGGATGTGCCCGCAACCAAGGTACATGCCCTTGACCGGAATCGAACCTGGGACCCTTGAGTCCGCAGGCCGACGCTCTATCCACTGAGCCAAACCGGTTTTGGCGAATGTGTTTTTTAATCTATTTTCTGTTCACCACTGCTAAGAATTTGGCTGAATGCATGACTTTATGACATTGCTTTGCATAGAGAAGCTCAGTAAAATATTCTTTAGGGAAATACCAAATCTAAGATTAATAACTGTTCCTTTTTACAGAAGATTTTGCCGACGAATTTGTTCTGCTTGGAGAAGTGATCATCCTAGCAGATTTTCTTCACACACACAATCTGCCCTTCTGAATACACCGAGCCTTTGTTCAGCTGCCGTGTTTTTGCAGTTAAGCTCATGCTACTACTGCTCACATTACCAGAGCATCTGGTATAGAACACAATCTTTGTCCTTTTCCAGACATTAGTTAACTGGGAAAAGAATGTAACACACCATCTCCTTCCCTCCTCCCATGTACTTTCTCTTCCTGAGAATATGGCCCGACTCAGGAGAGCACAAAGGAGGTTATTCAGGGGAGAATCAGATCAAGAGGACTCCAAGGCTCACCTTTATTACATCTATTAAATATAATGTTGCATTCCAGTTATCACGGAGAGAGAGTATGTCTCTTGCTGTGAAAATCTGTGTACTTTAAAACCATATTGTTAGTTTTCTATTCTCCTAAGAGTTCATCAACATTGGTCTAAACCAGTGGTTCCCAACCTTTTTTTGGGGGAAGGGTGGGAGCCATGCCCCACCTAAGCATCTCTAAAATTCTGATGCCTCCCCTGTGACATATAATTCTTATTATTCAAAAAGTGAACTCCTATTCACGTGGAGGAAGCCTAAAAAGCCATTAACTTGGTCTTAACAAGCTTCCAAAGAACATGGCATCCAAGAAAGAGAAAAATAAAAGAACAAAAGGACAGTTGAAGTACTGAGGAAGAAATCACTAAGAAATTATTAAAATAATAATAATAATATGAAGTGATATGAAAAAATAGCAAATAAAGTTTCAAAACACACAATAGAGAACTGAAATGTATAAAATAAGTCACAATATATATTTATATACTGTATATGAGGCCCCTAGAACCATAAGAAATGCAAAAAAATTCACTGTTAATAACTCAATCTCTAATTGCCCTCCTTAAAAATCAAATCCCCCCACCCCCCGTGAGGTATGTGCCCCACATTGGGAACCATTGGTCTAGTCTAGACTGATCTAGAGACAGAGTGACTCTTAAGAGTTTTCACAAAAGCTGGGTCGCCTAGAATCCTTGGCTAAAATTGTATGAGGTCAGGGAGATAAGCTCAGGAGTAACAAAACTTACTCCGATTTAATTAGAAACCAAAATTTCAAAAAGCTGATGATGTACATACTAATTACTTTCTTTCTCTAAGCCATCATTTACAGCTACAAATTTACTTTCAGATAAATTGGTTGTCTTACACAAACATATCCATCATTTGATGCCTCTGACAGTGATAGGTCACTACTTGATAAGCCACAGCTATCACTCCAGTGAATCCCTTCTTCACATAGTTACCCACTTTCTTCAAGGGTAACACTTATTCTTGTCTCCATACCAAAGCACACTGCTTATACTCAGTGTACATGTCAGTGACCTCATTCTTCCTTAGGTTTTTCTATATGGGTTTTTATTGATTTTAGACAAAGAAGGAGAGAAAGAGGGGAAAAACAACAACAACAAAATAAAAAAACATGGATGTGAGAGAGAAACATCAATTGGCTGGGGATCAAGCCCAGCAACCCTGGCAAGTTCCCTGACCAGGAATCGAACCTAAGACCTTTTGGTGCATGAGACAATACTCAACCAATTGAGCCACACTGGCCAGGGCTTCTGTGCTGCGCCAGCACAGCCAAGGGTTCGGCGAGCCTGAGGGGGGCCAGCGAAGGATGAAGAAAAGACAGATAATGAGAATAAGCTGGGTCTACGTGGATCTTCTGTGCCTGGCTGAGACCACAGAACAGATCCAGGCAGCAAGCTGAGCCTTTATTTTATAGCCAGAGGTAAACAAGGTAGTGGTCACCATAGTTACAATGTTCTTGTGAGTTTCACTTGCTTTGGCAGCACTTGCTGCACCTCCCACAGCCCATTAGTTACCCAGGAAGGATCTAGGGAGCATCATAAGGTCAAGCTTAATTATGCTAAGAGGGCTATGCCCTCTAAGCTTGGACTTGTTTTTGGCTTTGCCAACAGGTCAGTCTGAGGCTTAACCCTATAACCGCTCCCTACAGGCTTCCTTAGGTTTTTATCAGTCCACTAGATCAGTGGTCGGCAAACTGCAGCTCGCGAGCCGCGGTTTGCCACTCTGTTGACTAATGAGTTTGCCGACCACTGGGATAGGGGCTTAATCACAAGGAACAACAACAGCCTGTAATTATTGGAATCGATAGTCTAGGTCAGTGGTCGGCAAATTCATTAGTCAACAGAGTGGCAAACCATGGCTCGCGAGCCTCATGTGGCTTGCGAGCCGCAGTTTGTTGACCACTGCACTAGATGAAGAAGGAGCAAGGACCAGGTATATTCTCTGCATGACACTATTCCAAACAGTGTATATGTCTACCACTGTGCCTTACACATAATAGGTGTGCTTCTTACATTATATTTTCTTAACTTCATCTAAAGAAAACTCTCTCCCAGACTTGAACACAGCATTCCTCCCAGTCTACATTTCAGCTTTTCAGAATAATCTGTCTGAAAAACAAGAGTAGAACTTGGATACATACACATAATGAGAATGCTATATATTGACAACTGAGTATTTTAATATATTCTAAAGCAGATGAGTGGGCTGTCCTATATAAAATGCTAAACATTTGAAACTGAGGCTTGAAAGGGACCAAAGTTTTGCCACTCTGAAGCTGTCTTTTTAATATGTTGATTTTAAGCTGTTTATTAAGAGGAAACAAAAAAAGAAAGAAAAAAAAGACTCAGAAAGAACCTTGGCCCTTCCCCTTTTCCTGCCCAAGAGAGTCAGATAAAGAAACCTGCTTCAGCAAAGAGATTTCAGGATTCAGTTTAGCCTCATTTGAATTAAGTAAACAGGAGGGCTTCAGGCAGGGGCCAGTTAGCTAGATAAGCCCTTCGTTCCATTGTTTCTGAGTTACCTAACAATAACTTGCCTGCCAAGTGTGTTCCAGCCTATTCTCACTTTTGTAACTAATGCCCTTTTTTTCCACCTTTTCTCTTTGTCCAAAATGTCATATACACCCAACTTTACATCACTGTTTTGGAATTTTCATGCTTACGTGAATTCTCCATGTGTATGTATTAAAATTTGATATTCTCCTGTTAATCTCTCTGTCCATTTGATTAGCCCAGCTAGAAGAATTTAGAAGGTGAGAGGAAGAGTATTCATTTTTGTTAGCCTCCACAGCTCTCAATTTTAATCACTTAACCCCAAACATTTTTATTAGAATGAGACAAACACTTTGAGGAAAAACAAAGATGATGCTCTTAATAACAATCAAAATAGGCATAAAATTTTTATAGCATCCTCATGTTTCTGAAACTCAGTGCCTAATGAAGTTATTTGAAATGATTATTAAAACTAAGTGAGCTTTCTAAATGCAAATTCTAAATTAAGTTTTTTTTATTATATTTTATAAACTCAGTGTGCAGGAGAGAAGAGCATCTCATCAGAAACTTCTCCGAAGCAGACATAAAACAAGTATAACCATGCTGCCCTTATTCATACTGATACTCAGCTGACAGACAACAACAGAAAGCTTTGCTGTCAGGATTGTGGTAAATAACATTTTAATTATTAACTTCATACCTCCTGCTGAAGGTCCCCTTCATTATTCATCTCGCACTTTTTTAAGTTGCCCCTGGAACCACAATATCCCCAACCAATGCATTCCACGTGTATTTATATGTATACCTGAAACAAACACTGCAGATGATGAATTCCATGGAGGCTCTTTCCAGAGGGGACTGGCAGGTAATAAAAGATGAACACCAGACTCTGATGTGTCATGCCCAAGGCACAGTATGCTGGAACCGCACTAGAAAAGTCGAATGATAAATGCTCGTTTATGCCTGACTCCCTACAAACAAAGGCATACAAAGCCTAACACTGTGTTGATTGACTTTTCCTCCAACACACTGAATTTTTGTTATATAACAATTGTGTTCTGGAATGAAATCTATTGTTAGACTCGGATGATGAACACTTATTATTAGACAATTGTGCAATCAAAGTCCCAGACAAAAGCACAAATGGAAAAATACAGCTGTCAGTGACCCAGATTTACCAACGGCAAAAATCTACTCATTTGTAATTCCCCTTTTTTATTTTCTTTTTCAGGGTCCCTTCCGGCTTCTAAATTAATTCTGGCCCTTCATTATATAACTGCAACCATCTTTCTGTAGCCTTTCCAATTCTCCATGTTAGTCTCTGACAAACCCCAGCCCTTCCCAACTGGTCACAATGAGCATAGAATTATCTACAGGCTGCTCTACATGGTCCCATTAACAATCCTAACTCGGTCAGAGGAAGTAGGGGAAGCTTCTCAAAGGGAGTTTGAAATGATGCTGCCTTCAGTTGTGACTTCAAGTACAATTGATGAAGGAGGGGAGGGGAGGGGAGAGAGTCGAGAGAGGGGAGAGGTGTTTTTCCTGAATCAAATCAAATCCTCTAAGCGTTTTTCATGTATTAGTGTACGGGCTCCATAACTGGTCATTTCTGTCTCGGATTTGTAGGCCTGAGGAAGCTAGGCCAACACTCCAGCCACGCAGCCAGGTCTTGTTCTATTTCTGCAATTGCCGAGTCATTATTTTATGTTTGTTGTAATCAACTCTGCTTTTTCCTTTGTTTCTTTGTTCGTTTTTCTACCTGTCTCTCCCTTTGTCCCTCTTTTCTACTTGATGAATTTCAGTTTCTTCTCAGTTTACCCTCCGTGTCTCCTAATCAAACCAAAATATCGAATTCAAACATACTGTTTATAGCAGTTGCTATATTGCTGACAAATTTTGTTCTCTATTCTTTAGCTTTTTATTTATATTACTAGAGGCCTGGTGCACAATATTTGTGCACTGGGGCGGGGGGAGGGGAAGGAGGGTCCCTCAGCCCGGCCTGCACCCTCTCACAGTCCAGGACACCTCACTTCTTACCACTTGGCTCGCTGCTCCTTAGTGCTGCTGTGGAAGTGGGAGAAGCTCCCGCCACTGCAGCTGCTCTCACCAGCTGTGAGCCTGGCTTCTGGCTGAGCACACTGACCACCAGGGAGTAGCTCCTGCATTAAGCGTCTGCCCCCTGGTAGTCAGTGCACATCATAGTGACCAGTTGTTCCGCCGTTAGTTCCGCCATTCAGTTGATTTGTGTACTAGGCTTTTATTATATAGAACTAGAGGCCTGGTGCATGAAAATTCATGCACTGGAGGGGGCGGGGGTCCCTCAGCCTGGCCTGCCCCCTCTCACAGTCCAGGAGCCCTCAGGGGCGGGAGGCGACCTGGCGATCAGGGGAAGGTGACGCCCATCACACCTCTGTTGCTGCCACTGCTGGCAGCACAAGCCTCAGCCGGCCCTGGTTACCTGAACCCCGGGCGGCCCTGGGTGGCTGGGCAGCCACCATCTGCCCTGTGCCTCAGGCATCAGCTGGGCAGTGCCATCTGAGGCTTGCCTTCACCTTGGGCCAGCCCTGGGCGGCTAAGGGGCTGAGGGGCCTGGGGGACTCCAGAGGCAGGTGCATGTAGCAGCTGGGCCCACCTAGGGCCTAGCCTGGCCTTGCTGTACGCCTGCTGCCCCGGCAGGGCTGAGGGGACTGGGCGCTGCCTTCTTGTGGCTGTGGGCACTGCCATCTTTGAAGGTGTGGCAGTCAATTAGCATATTCCCTCCTTATTAGCTGTGGGTGCTGCCATCTTTGTGATGGCATGAGGGTCAATTAGCATAGTTCCTCTTTATTAGATAGGATTTTATTTTATTTTTTCCATCACCATTTATCCCCTCTATGCCCTCTTACACTCCACCTCCCCCCCACACACACACACACACACAAATACCACAATCACCACAGTGGTTATCCATGAGTTCTCTGGGGTGTTTTTTTTTCCTTTTTTGCTCAATCCCTCCACCACCACCTCAGCACCCCTTTTCCACCAGAGCTGTATGCCTGGTCTCTATATATGAGTCTGTCTCTATTTTGCTTGGTAGTTTAGTTTGTTCATTAAATTACACATATGAGTGAAATTATATGGTACTAGTCTTTCTCTGACTGGCTTATTTCACTTAGCATAATGTTCTCCATTTTGTTCTCTATTTTTTTTTTTAAATATATTTTATTGATCTTCTACAGAGAGGAAGAGAGAGGGATAGAGAGCTAGAAACATCGATGAGAGAGAAACATCGATCAGCTGCCTCTTGCACACCCCCTACTGGGATGTGCCCGCAACCAAGGCACATGCCCTTGACCGGAATCGAACCTGGGACCCTTGAGTCTGCAAGCCGATGCTCTATCCACTGAGCCAAACCGGTTTCAGCTTGTTCTCTATTTTTAATCACAAAACTGAGTATCTATAAAGTTTTCATTTCTCTCTTGAAACCTAAAAAATTAAATTGGCCTTATTTACCTATTCACTCAGTAGATTTTTTCATAATTTTATCAAAATCCAAATGCTGATTCTTTTATAAACCTAATAATCCATCTATTTATTGTATAGAATTAAGACAAAGTAAAAAATTATAGCTGAAGTTTCCAGATAATCAGCATTATTTATGTAATCTAAATGCAGTTCACATCCATAGCTACACACTCTTTCCTTAATCCCTAAATTAATAATGAATCCTAATTCTAATACTCAAGATGAAATGGAAAAATTGTTGTGTCATGTAACATGGGATTGGTACTTTTCCGACAAACAAATCAGTTAAACAGTTAGATCTTACTAAGTTGTTAGGCCTTATTCATTTAGAAGAATTTTCATGTCACAAAACTCTTGTCCGCATATTAGTGGCATGAGCAGCATGCACAGCATAAGTCAGAGATACTCATTTCCAGTAAACCTCCTCACTGAGCATCTTTCTAATTCTGTGGTCCTCCCTGGACCTGTACTCCATCATCCCTAACCTACTAATCCAATTGTCTTTAGCCTCTCCTCATTATCATTGGACTTCTTCCTGACTCAAAACCTCAAGGTTAGGTGTTTTAAATAAGTTTCCACCAACTTCTTCTCCCACCAGTCTAGTTGTATACTTATTAAAAATCAGTTGCACTTATTTCAAAAGTGTTTATTCTAGTCACACTGGTTATTGCAAATAAAAATTTAATTAAATATTATGTAAACTAATGTAAAATATATATTTAATATTCTTTAAAACTGAGCTCAATGTTTTAAAAGATTTAAAAATGATGCATGTCTTAGTTTGAGCTGCTATAACAAAAACCCCATAGACTGGGTATCTTATAAACAACAGAAATATATTTCTCACAGTTCTGGAAGTGAGGAAGTCCAAGATGAAGGTGCCATCAGATTCAGTGTCTCACTGTGTACTCGTGTGGGAAACATGTGAGGAAGCTTTCTGAAGTCTCTTTTATAAGGATCCTAATCCCATTCATGAGGAATTCAGTCTATAGCCATACATGTCTAATAATTGTTGTTAAATTCAGTTTAGATGATACAATCATAAAAAATTAAGAAAATTAATTAAGGCTTATTCTTTCAGATTGTCTTACAATGGTCTTTATGATTTGGCATTACAAAAAATTACAAAAATTTTATTCTTATATGATGCACTATGATAATGGTTTATACCAAAAAAAAGACAATATGGGATTTAAATCAATGGATACATGCTCAAAAAAGGCATTGTTCAAAGTCAATAGATTGGCTAATAAATGCAAATTATATGACTTAATTTAAAATAATATGTGTAAAGGGTGTACTCTTTTTTATGATTTCATATTTCAGCTGGATTTCTTGATTAACCAACCAATTTTTCCTGCTTATTTAAGGGAGAACAGCTTCTTTATTTTCATAAAATTTTCTTTAAAAAGTGGATGAGCCCTTTGGGGAGAGGTATCAGATTTTAACACATGCACTAACTTTTGACTGCCCCTTCACCCCCTGGGGAAAAAACACAAAAAAACAAGAACCAATGCAGTGTACATCACAGACTTCCCAGAAATAAGTGAAAATAAAAGACCAAAAAAAAGAAGAAAAAGAATAAAAGTCCAAAATAAGGGATTAAACAAGAAAAGAAAACAAAAGGCCAGTCCAGGAGATCCAACATATGAATAATAGGAGTTTCAGACAAATATGAGGAGAAAATATTCAAATATATTAATTTCCCAGAATTGAAGGTCACAAGTTTCCAGAACACACGGGGACATTAAGTGCCTAACTGAAAAGATTAAAATTAATGCACATCAAGATTTGCCATCATAAAATCTTAGAACACTAACCCATACAATGAATGGGGAATCAGATTGAACTCTTAATGTCAACACTGGAAGCTGGAAGACAACAGAGAAAAGTTTTCAAAATCCTGTGGGAAAATACTTAGCACATAATTCTATACAGAGTCAAAACAATCAAGCGAAAGAGAGAGATGTTTCACATACCACTCCTAAACCCTTTCTCAGAAAACTAATGAAGACTATGGTTCTCCAAAATAGAAAACTAATACAAAGAAAAGCCAAAGATTCAAGGACCAGGAGATCTAACATGGGAGATTAAAGAGAATCCCTCAGAAATTGATAAGGTTGGAGCTCAGAACAATAGCTGAATACTAAACGAAAAGTAGTCAGGTATTTTCAGGAAAGAAGGCCCAAGAAATATTTTTCAAGAAAAATAAGTTAATAAAATAACTCTTATGTTGGAATGTTTGGGGAATAATGGAGATTAACTTTCTAATATATACATAGGATATTAAGTAACTGGATAAAAGGTAATTTTTAACTCCATGGAAACCAAAATATGACATGGGCAAGAAAAAATAATAATATTATAATACTACATGGCTCAACTGTGAATAGCTTTACACAATCATAATAATGTAAATACTAAATATTGATCATATTAAAATTACAATATTATTTTATTAGGAGGATTAGGATAATTGAAAGTGTACATTCAAGAAAGAGGGAGGAAAGCATGTTAAAGCCTCATTAATTCAATGTGAAAAGTCAGTAATAGTAATGTAGGTACCATTTTTAGAGATATTGAGTTAAAACAAAGAAATCCAGCTAAAGAAATTGAAAATGGGTTGCCTGGGGGTGTGGGGGCATGGTAGTAGAGTGGGGAAATTTGACTATTTAAACTATAAGCAAATATAACTTTAATTTTTTTAATATATTTTTATTGATTTCAGAGAGGAGGGAAAGGGAGAGAGAGATAGAAACATCAATGATGAGAGGGAATTATTGATCGGCTGCCTCCTGCACGCCCCCACTGGGGATCAAGCCCACAACCTGGGTATGTGCCCTACCCAGAAATGGAACCACAACCTCCTGGTTCACAGGTCAATGCTCAACCACTGAGCCACACCAGCTGGGCCATATATAACTTTAATAAACATGAAAATGGAAGGAGGGACATGAATTGTTTATATTCTTTCTTCAAAAAGTTATATTATTGTATTTACTTGATCTTTTCTTTTTTCTTTCTTTTTTAAATGTCATATTTAATTTCTTAATATACAGTTAGTCACTCTATCCTCTGGCTTTCACAAAACTTTACACAGTGCTTACCATGTTGTACTGTTTTTTACCTGTCTTTATATCTCCCACCTAAGCTATGAATGCCTAGAGAGTTTTTATTCTGTTTTGTAACTCAAGCACCTGGAACACAGCCTGTTTCATAATAAGAGATCAATATACTTCTATTGAATGAGTGAATGATATCTGGGAGAGATTAAATTTGTTATCTGGGAAAAAAATGCCCAGACTTCTATTATAAGAATTAAGTATGTGTTACCAAAGAACATATAGTCTCTTATGCCATTCTAAATCAAATTTTTATGATGGCTTAGAGTCAAGTGATATCCACTATGCTTCTGTCAATCAGCACAGCCACTGAAGCTAACATGAGTGCTTTCTTTCTATTAGATAAAGGACTGAAACATCTATTGTCAGACATCTTCACCCATAAGTAACAATTTATATTCATGATTCTTTTTTAGGTAAAGTCAGAGCCCTTCACACAATTTATATACCAAACATAGCTGATTTCAGAACGTAATCTATATTATTTATGCCTATTTCAGGTTTGTTGAGAATCAGTCTAGGGATGCTCAATTCAGAATGATTCACATGGAGCACTTAATACATAAGAATATGGAAGGGAAAGGCACAATAGGAACTCTGAGAAAACAGTCAGGAAAGTGTCTGAGTTTTGCACCATCCATTATTCTAGCCTTTTTATATGGATGGACATGAATGTTACCCATAGTTTTAAATAATGTTTTAAGAAGAAGTTGTAAGTAATCTCTGAACCTCCTGGTGGTCTTCCTTCATTGTGTCTTTTTACTTCCTCTTGTTAGTATCTTGGAAAAACGCCTCTTGAATTTTTAAGCAGAATGTGACTCTTCATTTGTAAAATAAAAACAGATTTGAAAACTAAAAAAAAAAAAAAAGAAAGAATGATTCACAAACTAAACACAATATCCCCACCACATTTACTCCTAGATCAAGGACAAAATTAAAGATAAGTTGTATCTTCTACCTGATTCTAGATAACATATGAATAATTTTATTCTGTAAAACAGAGAAAATTATAATCTATATACAAAATAAAATAAAATAAAATAAAATAAATCCAATAACTATATTAGACACTAGGATAATAAGGTATAAGCTCATTTGAAAAATTGGTTTCCATTATATACTGGGTATAATAAGGGTAGGTGGATGATAATCTAAATGGTATATATCTCACTTCCTTTGGTATGTTTTATGTTCCATCACAAATAAATAAACTCCTGTTGACATCATACATTTTAAAGTAATATGTCTTTGTTAAGCAGATATACTTTAGAAAAAGAAATGAAAAATTTTTCAAAAATACCTTTCTTTGCCTCATTAATTGAGCTTCTTCAATTAAAGTCCTTGTGCCAAGACAATGTGTATCAATCTCTTCATTTTGAACTGTGACCTAGATAAAGCTGGAATGTCCACACTGCTTCCTCTCTTCTACTTGTAAAAGTTTGTAATTACAACAAAAGCTTTACAAAATTTACAAGTATTTAGCACTACTACATTATTGTAGTAGGTAAAAATAGTATACACTTATGTGGTTTGTGTGTACAAATGAACTTGTAAGTGCTTCACAGGTACTAGCTCATTTAATCTCCCAAAAATAAATGAGGTACTACTATTAATACTCCCATTTTAAAGATGTGCTAGCAGAGGCACAGAAACCTTAAATGTCTTGCTAACACCCCACAGCTTAGTAAGTGGACAAACGAGGATCTGAACTCCTATAGGCTGGACAAAGTCCATACTCTCAACCAGAAGGACAAGATGGGAGGGAATTCATGCTTAAAAAAAAAATGCAGCACTTAAGAAAACACAAATATATACATAAATAACATGAGGAAACTTCAATAACCCTTGTCCCTTTGCATTTGTGAGAACCTATCTGATGCCACACAGGATAAAGAAAATTCTGTTGGTCTTATTTCTTGGTCTAAAATTGTCTGATGTGAATGAGGAATTTATGTGACCACTTGCAACAAAAATCAAATTGTCAATCTATTTTAAGAGGGCACAGGTGGTTTATAGTTTTTAGGAGTGGTGTTTGATATCATATATTTAGTATTCCTAAATACTGAAGACTTCAAATAAAAGAAATAATGGTTTTTCACCCAGTCGGTGTGACTCAGTGGTTGAATGTCGACCTATGAACCAGGTGGTCACGGATCAATTCCTGGTTAGGACACATGGGGGCCGTGCAGGAGGCAGCCAATGAATGATTCTCTCTCATCATTGATGTTTCTATCTCTCTCTCTCTCTCATTCTCCCTTTCTCTCTGAAATCAATAAAAATATATTTTTTAATAATAATAATGGTCCTTCATCTGTAGAAAGTGAGTGATAACTGAAGATACAAGGAAACAGGAAAAACTTTAGAATGATGTTTATGAAGAATTTGAGACCAATATGTATTTCACATATTTTTCTCATCTTCTTCAAAAATTGTTAATTTGATTTTTTTCTCAGTTTTTCAAAGAGAAAGAAAAAAATCCTTGAAGGAAAAGAATGTTTAAAAGAAGCTATTGAAATATAATTAACATGCACATGTGAATTTAAGAATAAATCTGAGGAAAGGGAACCCTTGTGCACTATTGGTGGAATTGCTAATTATTGCAGCCACTATGGAAAACAGATGGATGTTCCTCCCAAAATTAAAAATAGAACTACCATATGACCCAGCGATCCCACTTCTGGGTATTCATCCAAACACAAATTCAAAAAGATATGCGCACCCCTGTTCACTGAAGCATTATTTACAATAGTCAAGATTTGGAAATGAGTGTTCATCAATATATGATTAGATAAAGAAGAGGTGGTACATATATACAATGGAATATTACTCAGCCATAAAAAAGAATGAAATCTTATCATTTGTAACAACATGGATGTACCTAGAGAGTATTATACTAAGTGAAATAAGTCAGACAGAGAAAGACAAATACCATATGATTTCATTTATATGTGAATAAATAAACAAACAAACAAACAAGACAGAAACAAACTCATAGATACAGAGAACAAGTTGATGGTTGTCAAATGGGAGGGGGTGGTTGGAGGATAGGTAAAAAAGGTGAAGGAATTAAGAAGTACAAATTGATAGTAAAGCACAGCATAGGGAATATAATCAATAATATTATAATCTATAATAGTAAAAGCATAATATGCTAATTAGACCAGACGACCTTCCAGACAAAGCCGGGGCTGCGAGGGAAACCCAGGTCCCAGGTGCCTGCCAGAACCTGGAGGGAAGCCCCAGTCCTGGGTGCCAGAGGGAAGCCAGTGCCGGAAGCTGGGGGAAGGAAGGCCTACTCTTGCACAAATTTCATGCATCAGGCCTCTAGTAACTATATATGGTGCCAGCTGGGTACTAGACTTATCTGGGGATCACTTTGTAAGTTATGTAAATGTCTAACCACTATGCTGTACACCTGAAACCTATGTAATATTGAATGCCAACTGTAGTTAAAGTTTTTAATTTAAAAATAAATTAAAAATAAACCTGGGTTTTTTTATTTTGTTGCTTATATGTTTTTTGTTTGTTTTTTGTTAATCCTCACCTGAGGATATTTTTCCCTTGACTTTTAGAGAGAGTGGAAGGGAGGGGAGAGACAGAGGGAAACATCAATGTGAGAGAGATACATTGATTGAAAACCTGGGTGTGTGTTTTTTAACCAAGAACACCATCAGGGAGAACCAAGATGGCGGCAAAGGTAAACACCTATACTGGCAGCCTCTCACAACCACATCAAAACTACAAGTAAAAGGCAAAACAACTACCACCCAGAACTGCAGGAAAGCTGGCTGAGTGGAAGTTCCACAATTAGACCGGTGAAGAAAGCGCATTGAGACTGGTAAGAGGTGCGGAGGCGCAGAAAGTGCTGGCACCTGGATGTGCTGCCCTTTTAATTGGGAGGGAGATACAAGCTCCCGTTTGCTCTGAACTCCAGTTCCAGGTGAGACTCTGGAGGACCAGACACATATGGGGAGAAACTGGACTGTCTGGCATCAGGACAGGAACTCGAGGGCAGCTTTCTCTCAGAGGTGCTCACAGCAATCATTGTTCCTGCACGGGGGCACAGGACGTGGAGACCCAGGGACCTCTTCAGTGCAGGGATGACTGGCAGCCATTGCTGTTTGCTCTGCCCTGGTGATTCCCAGAGACCCCTCCCCACCCAATTTACAACCCCACCCAAGCTGTGTGCAGCGGCTTTTGCATATGAGTGGCCTGTCCTTTCTCCACCTAAAACCTATCAAACTGCAGCTGGGTCAGAGAGCCCCAGAACTTCCAAAAGAACGCCCAAGGGCCAGCAGCAGCAGCCTGCCTTGCTTCACAGCTGGGCCTCATCTGGGTACTTCCAAATCCCATACAAAGAGGAGGAATCTGCAGATCTCTCTGTAGCTCCTGCTGGGCAGTCCCAGACAGTGCCTGACCTTGCATCTCCTTGGAGATCCAAGAGCCAGTGTGCCCAGTGGTCAGAGTGAGACCATAACAGATTACAACTCTTCACATCCATAAGAGACACACTCAAGGGGCAGACTCAGTAAGCACCAAAGCCTCACTGAAGTAAGTCCTGCCCCATAAGGATGTCTCCTGCGCAACAGATCTTCCAGTGAAGACACAGCTGGTCATCACAGCCAATTAGCCTGGAGGTCAATTCCTCCCAGTGATACCAATAGCAATCAAGGGTTAACTACAACAAGACTGTGCAAACGGCCCACAAAGGGGTGCACCAAGAGTGTCCATCTCAGGTAACTAGGGAGGCTGAGCCACTGGGCCCTGTAGGACACCTACCAAACAAGGCCACTCTATCAACTCAAGGACACTTAGCAGCTACCCAGTACATAGAAACAAACACAGGGAAGCAGCCAAAATGTGGAGACAAAGAAACAAGTCACAAATGAAAGAAATGGAGGAAAGCAAAATACTGGGTATAGAGTTCAAAACCACGGTTATAAGGTTACTCAAGAATCTTCTAGAAACCTCTGAGAGATTTAGTGAGACCCTCAAGGATATGAAAAAGGACCAATCAGAAATTAAGCATACACTGACTGAAAAAAAGAATAATATACAGAGATTCAACAGCAGACTAGAGGATCCCAAGAATCAAGTCAAAGATTTGAAATAAAAAGAAGCAAAAAACACCCAACTGGAAAAGAAAAGAGAAAAAAACAAATCCAAAAATATGAAGATAGTGTAAGGAGCCTCTGGGACAACTTCAAGCATGCCAACATCCGAATTACGTGGGTGCCAGAAGAAGAGAGAGAGCATGACACTGAAAACCTATTTGAAGAAATAATGACAGAAAACTTCCCCTACCTGGTGAAAGAAATAGACTTACAAGTCCAGGAAGTGCAGAGAACCCCAAACAAGAGGAATCTAAAGAGGACCACACCAAGACACATCATAATTAAAATGCCAAGGGCAAAAGACAAAGAGAGAATCTTACAAGCAGCAAGAGAAAAACAGTTAGTTACCTACAAGGGAGTACCCATACGACTGTCAGCTGATTTCTCAACAGAAACTATGCAGGCCAGAAGGGTATGGCAAGAAATATTCAAAGTGATGAATAGTAAGAACCTACAACCAAGATTACTCTACCCAGCAAAGCTATCATTTAGAATTGAAGGTCAGATAAAGAGCTTCACAGACAAGAAAAAGCTAAAGGAGTTCATCACCACCAAACCAATATTATATGAAATGCTGAAGGGTATTCTCTAAGAAGAGGAAGAAGAAGAAAAAGGTAAATATAAAAAATTATGAACAACAAAGTGACAACAAATACATATCTATCAACAAGTGAACCTAAAAAATCAAATGAATAAAAAACCTGATGAACAGAACAGACTGGTGAATGTAATAGAATCAGGGGCATGGAAAGGGAGCAGACTGACAATTCTCGGGGGAAGGGGTTGTGGGGGGTGCAGGAAGAGATTGGACAAAGAGCTTACACCTATGGACGAGGTCAGTGGCGGAGAGGATGGCCTGGAGTGGCGTGGGAACCGGGTGGAGGGGAGCTATGGGGGGAAAAAAGAGGAACAACTGTATAATCTGAACAATAAAGATTTAAAATAAAAAAAAGAACACCATCAAACTGTTTTGGTATAGGCCATATAGTAAATATTTTAAGCTTTGTGAGTCATGTGGTCTCCATTGCAAGTACTTAACTCTGTCATTGGAGGATGACAGCAGCCATAGATAATACGTGAACAAATTACTATGGCTGTGTTTCAATGTGACTTCCTTTATAAAACAGGCAGCAGACTAACCAGTGGCCTCCAACCTCTGATAGAGAGGACTTGATCCACAAATATATACACTTACACTTTATCTCTCCCTTGAGACTTTCTATTCTCATTTCTATTAAAATAAAAGTATGTAATGTAGCCCATGCATATTATATACCATTTTTAAATAAATGTAAAGTGTTTAGAGACGATACATGAATAAAAAAAAATTAAATTTGTTTTTTTATAAAATCTCCTTTCATCAAGGTCCATATTCCTGATAGAATTCTTTTTTTTTAACAGCTCTTTCTTTTTTTAAAATATATTTTATTGATTTTTTTTTACAGAAAGGAAGGGAGAGGGATAGAGAGTTAGAAACATCGGATCAGCTGCCTCCTGCACATCCCCCTACTAGAGATGTGCCCGAAACCAAGGTACATGCCCTTGACTGGAATCGAACCTGGGACCCTTCAGTCCACAGGCCGATGCTCTATCCACTGAGCCAAACCAGTTAGGGCCTGATAGAATTCTTATTTAACACATTGCCTCGCATTCTGTTTAGAGTCAGCAACAAGAATAACTACTATGCTAAATGCAATTTCCTTTCTTCTGATATGCTTTGTGTCTTTTATGAGGTTTATACGTTTTTCCTCTCAGAGTGATTTATGATTTGTTCTTTAAAATATTGATTAAAAATGTATTATTTAAGGTCCAAGAAATCAAATTCTCTAGAACAATTGTAATTTTAACCAGGGAATTTTATTATATTAAGAGTTTATAAAATGTTAAATTTCACTCTTAAAAGTTTTAAAGTAGAAACAAATCGTGTGAATAATAAAGTCTACTATTTTATTACACATTTATGTGCATATATCTTATGACTTTTGGAAAATTCTTACCACTTTCCTAGTTTATTCTTCATTGCTTTATTCATGTTGTCAACGTTGTCAGTTCAATATATGCATGGCTTATAACTGTATCATAAACTACACAAGCAGTTATTAGAATCATTGGTTGTGCCTAGACATATGGTATATAACCAAATCCATGATATTAACATGAGATATATTAAAAGTCTTACTGTTATTTAAAATCAGTTTTCAAGACACCAAATGTCAGTAAAGGCTTCGGGGGGGGAGAGATAAATTGTCAATAAATCCATATTCAACATTTCTCATTCACATTTGTTCAAAACCTACTATATTCAGGCTGTCTGTCAAAATGATTGAGCCATGAATATAAGATTCAAGTCTTTACCCTATCACTTCCCAAGATAGCATATGGGAAGACTCTTAAACTCAAGTACTTCTCTTGCCTGAATATGTAATCTAATTGAATGGATCCAAAGAAGAGTGACTAAAATGATTAAACAAATGATGGGATTCATTTTATGAGAACAGATTGCACAAGCTAAAGTTTACTAAGTACCAACAAAGGGAAACAGTATGTTGTTTAACACAAAGTTACTGCCTTCTGATGAATTATTTAACAGGATTGGAGGAGCAAAGGATGCGAATTAAACAAAAGATTAAACTTTTTCTTTCATTGTAGGAGAAACAGTGGGAGAAAATAAAACCATAATGACTCTGGTTTTATTTCATGTTTATGTATATTATATGTTACAAAACAATATGTTGAGACGCAAAGTTCAAAAGGATAAAACATGCCCAATGGGACTAAGGGCATAAACCGATTTGTGAAAATCAGTCCATAAAAAAGAATGGTCTTTCTCACCACCTCCAATCACAGATGCATGATTTCAGGTCAGCATAGGCCATGACAACAGTGACAGAAGGATGCTCCCACTTTGTCCTTCTCCAGACATGTGCTTGCTCTGGAAGCTGCATGGGTTTCCTTCTCTTGCACATGTTTCCAGTTGTGACAGACACCTGGAAGACTGCGATTGACAGCCTTTACTGTAGTGAACATGACCAAAAAAAATTGTGAAGAGTAACTGAGCTCTCCTGGTAGTTCTGGAACGGCTAATAACAAAAGCTCCCAGATGTCCCCTCACATACCCAGCACCACCTCTCCCCAATTCTGCCTAGAAACAGCTCATTTTCTAAGGAAACAGTAGATCTGTCTGCAGGATTGAAATTTAAAACCCATCATTTGAAAAAAAAAAAAAAAGAAGCTTGGATGGGGCTGAGGAGTAGAGTATCAGTGAACTCATAGATGAACAGAAATACACATTGGCAGAGAACATGAGAAGTTTTTTCTGTTTTGTCTTGTTTTGGTATGTGTGTGTGTTTGCACCTGCATGTGTTTTGTCCTTCTCATGTGTTCTGGAGGGGAATTTCTCCTGCCATCTGCCCCTTCAATAAACTTAAGCACCGTGTAGAAAACAATGTAACTCCTTGAAAAAAGTACATGACAGTTATGCAGAGTTGATAAAACAATTAACTAGTTCAAGTCACCTTACTTTAGCATTTCAATTATTGGCACATATCTACAAGCATTCATATATTTAGCACAAACTTCATGAAGTTAAATGAAATCAGTCATGACTGTGAAAGCATGAAATTCTGAGTTCCAAGGCATATAAGGAGTTTGCACTCACATGTAATGAGTTAAATATTATTCCAAAACAGCCAGTGCTATATTTAGGAAAAGAAGGGAAGTGCCACGGAATTCATTTTATAACATCACTGATTTAACAGATTTGATGCTTGTTGTCCGTATTTTCTTCTCTTTCTGATGACAGCATTCTAATTACTGGCACGGGGCTTAAATATTATTGAGAACCCCAAAACCTTTCATTTATGTGGGTTATATCAATCAATACTTATATTTTAAAATAGAATAATAATAAACATAGAACGTGTTATCATAAATAACATATTTTTAAGGAAAAATATCTACATTTTTCAAAATATAAAAAAATGTAATAGAAGCTTGATGCCATTTAAATTTTTACAATTGTTTTAAATATCTAGAAATAGAAAACCACTAGAATTTCATATCTGCTTTTGCAACATGACATGACATGCAGGCTCTGGAGAACTCCACTGTACACTCACGAGAGAATGAAACTGAAAAAGGCACAAATAATGTCTTATTATGAAAATAATTTTGACCACACATTCTCCTCAAAGGGTCTGGGGATCTCCAAGAGACACTGAGAACTGCTGCTGTAGTGGAACAGCTAGCAGATTAAAAGCCTGAGTTCTAAATGACAACTTGCTTCTTAAGGGTAAATCACCTAATTTTCTTGATCTCAGTTCCTTCATGTGTAAAACGAGGTTTGGGGTAAAGATGATAACTCAGGGTCCACCTAATTTTAATATTCTGTGAGTCTGTAAAATATTAAAGAAAGGGCGACTCCCCCTCAGTTCCCTCACTTATTTATGCTCCTTGCGGTATTCAAGTTTTATGTGACTTCTACTCCCACGCTGTAATTGTCGTAATAGGAATCTGACTTTATAAATTAATTCCAACTAAGCACCTATTTTAGTGATTAGGCCAGGTAGGAATTGCAAAGTTTCTGAGTATATAGTATCTGAAATAATTTTTTTTTAAATAATGGCCTTCTTAAATGCAATGTGAGATTTAAAATAGAAAAGGGACAGTAGTGGGAAACTAGTTGCTAGTACTGTGTCAAGAGTAATTGCTTAATTTTGATAAATGTTCTATGATTATGTAAGATGTTAACGTAAGAGGAAGCTTGGAGAGGAGCATACTGGAACTCTGTTGTTACTGAAACTCTTCTGTAAGTTCAAAATTATCTCAAAAAAAATAAAGAAGGTGGCATTCTGGGTACTGTTACATCACCATGATTGAGACGGTGGGGGTGAGGGCAGAGAATTCAGATAGCAACTATCTGCTCTTCAGGCCCTCACTGTTGCCCAATTATTTTTCAAAAACCCAAAAGAAAAAGGAAACAACCAAGATATTTCAGAATATGGTGCAATAGCCCACATAGGAATTTAATTTTTAGATTTAGAGTCATTTTAAATTTTATTATCAGTGAATATTAAAAATACAAATATTTAATTTACCACTTGCTTTAACAATTCAACTAGATTCATAATGAGCCCCTTATTTTGGATGGTGGTGCCATTTTATTTTGTTTGTTTTATTTTGTTTACTGCCCAGCATCTAAACCCCTTCCTGTGTTTGGGGTAGGGGAAGGAGAGAGGATGCCTATGCTGAGAGTCCTGGAGGAAGCAATAAACTGGCTCTCACTACACAAACTAAAAATATCAGATTCTTACATTTCTAACACCACAGCCACCTGTGTGTACCTTATCTAGGAACGGGTTTTTGTCCTCTGATCAGCCAGACAGAGCAATCTATCAAAAGCTATTGGTGCAAAGGAGCAGGGACAGAGAAGTGGGGGTTTTTTGTTTGTTTTTTTTGTGAGTTGTTTTATGTGTGTGTGTGTGTGTGTGTGTGTGTGTGTGTGTGTGTGTGTGTGTGTGTGTGTTTTGAGGTGGTACTGAAAGAGTCAGTGTTCAGAAGCAGAAGTGTCAGGGTCTGATGCCGTGGGGTGATGTTGGGGAACAGGTTACATCATGCAAGGCTCTGTGGTGGAGTATCTTTGCAGGGCCAGGTCTGTGCTTTGCCTTTAGCCATAGTTCAGTCTGTTCCTCTCCATTTCCTGAGGCCAGTTTCAGCTCCGCTAATGACTCAGCAAGATGTCCAATGTCTTTACAAGTCCATTTTCTGCTTGCATCCATCAAAGTCGATTTCAGTCACTAAGAACCCCAACTAATAACATACTCATTTATGTAACTCTGGAACTCATTCAGTCCAAAGAATATCAGCAATAACATGTTTTAAATTAACCAAAGAACTTATGTGCATATACGCATAATCACGGACACAGGCAATAGTGAGGTGAAAGCCAGGGTGGAGTGGGAGTAGGGCGGAGGGGGGTCAAGGCGGGTAAATGGGGGACATCCGTAATACTCTCAACATAAAAATAAATTTTAAAAAACTTTACCATTTATTTATTGGCATATAATAAGATGATTCTAAATAGTTAAAAGAGGGTTTGAAATAATCATGACATGTGTTCTATTATTCAATAAACATGATGTATGTGACAAGAAGTATACAGAGAATTAGCTATGCTTTGTGTCTAAGAAAAAAATATTAAACCTTATATAAATATGTATATATATGTATTTTTTAATTCAGTCAACCAATTGAACTTCAATGTCAGTAGCCAAGAACTGCCAAACAGAAAATCACTGTATGATCTCATTATATTTATGGTCCATGAGATCTCATTAAAGGCATTGAAGTATTATTCTATTTACGGAAGTTTAATAATCAGCTTTTTAAAATATCACTTGATTATTGTTTTTTTTGGTGTTGAATTGTGTAAGTTCTTTATAAATTTTGGATATTAACCCCTGCTCAGGTGTAACATTGGCGCATATGTTCTTCGTGGGTTGTTTTTTCCTTTTGTTGATAGTTTGCTTTGCTGTGCAAAATCTTTTTAGTTGATATAATCCCACTTGTTCATTTTTTCTTTTGTTTCCTTACCCAAGGATATCATCAGAAAAATATATTACTACAAGAAATGTCCAAGATTTTACTGCCTATGTTTTTTCCTAGTATGTTTATGGTTTTGAGTCTTACATTTAAGTCTTTAATTCATTTTGAGTATATTGTCATGTATGGTGTAAGAAAGTAGACTAGTTTCTTTTTTTTCTTTTGCATGTATATGACCAATTTTTCCCAGCACCATTTATTGAATAGATTGTCTTTACCTTATCGTATGTTCTTGCCTTTTTTGTCAAATATTAATTGATCATAAAGGTTGATTTCTGGGCTCTCTATTCTGTTCCATTGACCTATATGTCTGTTTTTATGCCAGTACCAAGCTATTTTGATTACTACGGCCTTTTAGTATATTTTGGTGTCAGATATCATGATTCTTCCAACTTTGTTCTTCTTTCTCAAGATTGCTGTGGCACTTGGGTGTCTTTTGTGGTCCCATATAAATTTCTGGAATGTTTGTTCTACTTCTGTGAAATACACCATTGGTATCTTGATAGAAATTGTGTTGAATCTTTGGGTAGTATGGACCTTTAACATCATTAAAAGGTCCATACTACCCAATTGCTTTGGGTAGTATGGACCTTTTAATGATGTTAATTCTTCTTACCTATGAACACAGTACATGCTTCCAAGTATTTGCATCTTCTTCAACTTCTTTCTTCAGTGTCTTATAATTTTCTGAGTACAGGTCTTTTACGTCCTTTGTTAAATTTATAAAAACACTCATAGATGCAGACAATAGTATGGTGATTACCAGAGGGAAAGGGGGATAGAGGCATATAGAAGAGGATAAAGGGAGTATAAATGGTGGCAAAAGGAGGTGAACACATAATACAATATACAAATGATGTATTATAGAATTATCCACTTGAAACCTAAATAATTTTATTAACCAATGTCGTCCCAATAAATTCAATTAGAATGTTAAAAAGAAAAAAAATATTACTTGAGAAATAACAGAATTTAATACTATCTCTTTTTACATAAATTAGAACCATGCATTGAGAATCGGACGTAATTACTTGCCTTCTAAATTCTGGCCCAGACCAAATCAGTTTGATTGTGCCAAACAGCACTAGTTTGTTCTTCATCAAGCAGGTTTCTTACAGTGATATCCCTTCAGCTCTCAACCTTTAACATATTGGAGTTAATCTCCTCTGCCTCCTACATTCTCTCAGGCTTATCAGCCTTCAGTGAGTTGAAAGTTTCTCCTCATTGATCAAAACATTGCTCCTTCTCAAACATGTAAGAGCCATTTTCAGATTCACATCCTGATTTTGCTAATATAATAAAAAAATTTTAATATAAAAGACTTTAAATGTCTTATACTTTAATTGTAGTAATGCCTTGCCTACTCATATCATAGTTAGAAATATAATAAATGGAGCAGTGTTAATTATGATTTTATGCCAATAGGATAGTTGTAAGAAAACAGTCAGTGAGCTAATTCATTATGTATGCTTGCATAATTTTTTAATTGATTCATATTCACATTTTAACCTGAATTTACATAAAAGAGTAGGCTTTCAGTTACAGGTTTATTATTTCCTACTTATTTTAATCAACCTGATATGATCTGGCATTTAAGAGTGCTTATCATTTTGAATTTTATGTTTATAAAAATCAACAGTCAAAAGTATGCAACTTAAGTAATATGTATGTCAAAAAATGGATCACCCAACTCAAAATTCCTTTATTTCCAAATGCCCAGTTCTTTACACTCTTAGTTGCTCTCCATGGAAACTGTAATGGAAATCGGCACTGGCAATATTGAGTTTGAACTGGCAGATGACTGGGAACAAGGTGAGGAGGGTATTCCCTAATCACGCAGCAAAGAGGAGTCTCAGAATTTCCAGGACAGGGAGGGATCTTTTGCAAGTACAAATGGTTACTGTGGTAGGCAGAATTCTAAAAATGGGATCCCCAAGATTTCCATCCTCTGGTTATTCAATCAAGCACTAATCCATGCACTACTATGAAGGGATTTTGCTAATGCAATTAAAATCCCAAGTTATAGATTTTAAAATACTGTAATTATCCAGGCAGATTTAATTCAGTTTAAAAGCACAGTGTCTTATCTGACTGGTGGCAGAAG
Source organism: Ia io (assembly GCA_025583905.1). Taxonomy (NCBI): domain Eukaryota; kingdom Metazoa; phylum Chordata; class Mammalia; order Chiroptera; family Vespertilionidae; genus Ia; species Ia io. Next base: position 73,156,777 of record JAJQQW010000005.1, on the reverse strand, counting down.
GGAAAGTTGGAGATGGAAAGCACCAGAAGGATGCAGTGCAGCATTGCTGGCTTGAAGAGAGAGGTCACGTGACCAGCAATTTGAGCAGCCCCCAACTGGTCACTAGCAAGAAAATGGGAACCTAAATCCTACAAATAAAAGTCAAATTTAGCCTGGCCAGCATGGCTCAGTGGCTGATCATCGACCTATGAACCAGGAGGTCACAGTTCAATTCCCGGTTAGGGCACATGCCCAGGTTGTGTGCTCAGTCCCCAGTAGGGGGCATGCAGGAGGCAGCCTATCAATGATGCTCTCTCATCATTGATGTTTCTATATCTCTCTCTCCCTCTCCCTTCCTCTCTGAAATAAATAAAAATATTTTTAAGTCAAATTTAGCCAAATATCTGAAAGACCTTGAAATTAGATTTTTTTTCTAGAAACCTTCATAGGAGGGCCCAGCCTGGCTAACACATTGATTTTGTATTTTGAGACCCTAAAAGCAGAGAGTCCTTCCAACCCACTCTGACTTCTGACTTACAGAACTGTAAGATAATTAATAGATATTGTTTTAAGTGCCTACCCTTGTGGTAGAAAATGAAAATACAAAGGATTAAGAGTCAGGGTGGTTAGGACTTTTCAAGAACAAAGTTGTAATGTAGAAAAAATATCAACAGTGCTTTTGAAATTCTGAGGAAAGGAAGTCTAAAGTCTTCTACCTAGTCAAACTATCAAGAAAGTGTGAGGATATACTAATATGTCAAAGAACACATCCTTCATTATCATCCTTCTTTCTCAGGAGAGGTATAGGATGTGCTCTGCCACAATGAAAGCAAACCAAAAAGTAACAAATCATGTAGCTCAAGAAAGGGGATCCTACTCTTGGGCATGTCAAGCAAGTCTCCAGGATGACAGCTGTACCCAAGAGAAACCATTCCAGATAGAAGAAGTCCTGAAAATCTGGGAAACATTCTCCAAAATAATGGGCCTTGTACAAACACCTAGTGGGTCTGAAAGTATTAAGAAAAGATTTTGATAATTGATTGAGAGTTTAGGCTCAACTTGATGGTTAGTACAAAGAAGGACAAGCAAATGAAGAAAATAACCCCCAGGAAAACAAATAGGCGGCAAAGAAAAAATAATCATAACATAATATTGGGTTGAGCAATAAACATAGTTATATTCATGACTAGAGGCCTGGTGCACAAAATTCGTGCACTGGGGGGTGGGGGGATGGATCCCTCATCCTGGCCTGCACCCTCTTGCAGTCTTAGAGCCCTTAGAGGATGTCTGACTGATGACCTAGGCCAGTGGGGGGAGCAGGCCTACACCAGCCGTCAGACATACTTAGCGCTGCCACAGAGGCAGGAGAGGCTACCACCACGGCCACTACGCCAGCCTTGAGCCCGGCTTCTGGCTGAGTGGCGCTCCCCCAGTGGGAGCGCACTGAGCACCAGGGAGCAGCTCCTGCATTAAGCATCTGCCCCCTGGTGGTCATAGCAACCAGTCCTTCCACCATTTGGTCGATTTGCATATTAGCCTTTTATTGTATAGGATAACATAAACACACAAAATACTTTAACCTTAACAATGGGATTATATTAGAAAGATAGGGAGCTAGAAATGCATACTACTATCAATATTCTAATTCAAAGTCCTGTGTTCATCAGAACCAACCATTGCCCTCTGCAGCATTGGCTCATAGGGAACTCAACCATTCTACAACTTAATTTCTTTCTTTCTTTTTTTCTTTCTCTCTGTCTTCCTTTCTGTCTTTTTTTCTTCTTTTTTTAGAGAAAGGAAGGAGAGAGAGAGAGAGAGAGAGAGAGAGAGAGAGAGAGAGAGAGAGAGAGATTGGTTGCCTCCATACACACCCTCCCAGGAACCAAACCTGAAACCTAGGTATGTGCCCTGACTGGGAATCAAGCCTTTTGGTGTGTGTACAGGACATTGCTCCAACCAACTGAGCCACATTGGCCAGGGCCACAACTTAATTTCTATAGGAAATTATATTCCAGGTCCTAATCAAGAAACTTCCAAATGGGAACCAACTTTGGGAACCAACTTCTAACTTTGGGAACCAACACCATTATCCCACAAAAATAAATAGGCATCCCTTTAAAGAATTATTACATTAGCAATAGATAGATAAAAAACTAGGCTCAAAAATACATGCATTGGGTTTGGGAATTCTTGCTTTTCTTTTACACAGATTTTAATAAGGTGTTTTCTTTTTAATTTATTCTCTTTTTGCTTTTTTTAAACTTTAAATTTATTATTTTTTAAATGCATGGTCAATAGTCTTACATCTGGTTCAACTAGAACAGGGTAGGCTAACTGAAAATTTAAAATAATAGAAGCTTGAACAAAATAGAATTTTATTTTCCTCCAAAAATAAAATTTAAACATAGGCAAGGCAGGACTTGTAGTGAGGACCAGGGATCCCTATTCCTTCTATCTGAGCCCAATTAAGATTTTCCCACATGGACAAAGTTGCTTTAGGACAGTGGTCGGCAAACTGCAGCTCGCGAGCCACATGCGGCTCTTTGGCCCCTTGAGTGTGGCTCTTCCACAAAATACCAAGGCCTGGGCGAGTCTGTTTTGAAGAAGTGGCGTTAGAAGAAGTTTAAGTTTAAAAAATTTGGATCTCAAAAGAAATTTTAATTGTTGTACTGTTGATATTTGGTTCTGTTGACTAATGAATTTGCCGACCACTGCTTTAGGATAGTAGTTGTTGTGTCCTTGTTTCAGCCAGCAGGAAGGATGAAGGGCACCAGTAGCCATGCCTTCACTTTAAGATCACAGCAAAGTCTCATGCTTACACCCCATCGATGGGGAATCAATCACATGGCTACCTTGCTGCAAGGGTGGCTGAGAAGCACTGTCTTTATTATGGGCAGCCATACTCCCGGCTGGGAATCATGAGTTCTATTACTATGGAAGCAGAGAAGAACAGGCCGATAGCAATCTCTGGTTCAATACCATTTACTTAATAATTTTCCCCACTTAATTAAAGACCATCCTTTTCATAAACTAAATTTTCAAAAATAAATGGTCTGCTTCTTAATTCCATATTCTAGTCTGTTGACCTATTTGTTTACGCTTACACTAATTCTGGGCTATTTTATTTGACACAAATTTAAAGTACACTTTAGATATCTGGTGGGGCAAATCTTCCATTATGGTTCCTTTTCACAAGTTTCTTGAATTGTGTTCTGCATTTTCCCTTACAGACGAATTTCGAATTGTTTTTAGGTTGTTTTTCCAATTGCAGTTTACATTCAAATTATTCCGTATTAGTTTCAGATGTACAGGAAAAGCCAGTATTCTTTAAAAACAGAACAAAAACTATTGGATACTTTGAATTTACATCAATTTGTAGAAAATTTAGGGAAAATAAACATTTTTGTCAATTAAACGATATGATTATTTATTCAGGAGTTCTTTGTGTCTTTTAGTTAATTTGTAAGGTTTTAATTGTTGACCAGACATTCCATTTTAAAGTCTATTTTTTCTGCTTTAGTGTATTTTATAATCTATCATTATTCCATAAGTTCATTCACTTTTTCATGCACTCATTCAGCTATATTTTTCCAAAACAACTTATTCCAATAAAGGCTAGAGGTGTCTCTAAGATAAGGTACTGTTTTTCACAACTATTGAGACATATGCTTCATGAAACAAAATTAGATCATTAATGCCAAAGTCCTTTGAAAATTTGGAAAGTTACCAAGTAAATTTCTGTTCTGTTCTTGTTTTCAGCTAGTCACTACCTGGAAATGTACAAGCTGAATCTCACAGTGACTAATCATGTTCTAAAGCCTGTTTAAATAAATGGCAACATTAGAAAATAATTGTTGAGTCACACATGACTCATACAGCAGAGTCCACTAGTCAATGAATGACTTGAAAAGTGCCTAATATTAGAAAAAAGTTTCTCTGTGAATGAGAAAATAAGATAGAAGACTAAGTCTGTCTCTAGCTCTTGAAAGTTTTCTTAAATTTAAACAGAAAACATTTTTCTCCAGGAAATAACAAAAAACATTTATTCTAGAAGAAAAGATAAGTGAGTTGATCATTGCAACTCAAAAGTGATTAGCTAAGCACTGAAGGATTTTGGTCTGTTATAAGCACCTCTCCCTGACACGAGAGAGGTGTTACCAGACAGGACAGCCCCCTGAGTCAGTGGAGACGGCTGTCCCCAACCTCAGCGATCTTTGTCCTCTCATATAAATGAATTTATACGAGACATCTTTTTCTTTTTTAATATGTTTTATTGATTTTTTTACAGAGAGGAAGGGAGAGGGATAGAGAGTTAGAAACATTGATGAGAGAGAAACATCAATCAGCTGCCTCCTGCACACTCCCCACTGGGTATGTGGCCGCAACCAAGGTACATGCCCTTGACCGGAATCGAACCTGAGTCCGCAGGCCAACGCTCTATCCACTGAGCCAAACTGGTTAGGGCTATACGAGACATCTTGACTGCATTGTGAAAAGCCAATTTATTAAAGCATGCTTTTCCAACTTTATTGAAAAAGCAAAGCAAGCAACTCTATACATCTGGCTTATGAAGTGCAGGCGGGCTCTCCGCTAATCTGAAGAGCAAATTGGGTGGGGGTTTGAGACATTACATATCCTCCTGTCTATAGGTCTCAAAATTCCTCTGCTGAAATATTTTGGTGCAGATTAAGTCTCAGGGCCCCTTTTTACTTTGTTGTGGCCTTCCCAGAAATCATGAGAAGCACCTGGCAACTTCATCTTGCCAAGCCTTAAGACTGCTGGCTTCTTTGCTCAGGAAGTAAAACCGCCCTTTTTCCCTTTCCCTTTTCCCCCTCCCTTTCTGCATTCTCTCATTAGGGAGTTGTTTTAACTACTGCTCTCATGTCCTTGGCTGGGGAAGATAATGGCTTGTTACTTACTGGTACAAGCTGGCTGTAAATGGCCCACACGGTTTGGCCTTGTTTTTACTTTCCTGTCTCAGTTTCCCTATTCCTCCTGCCCTGGAATCCTGTAACATAACTTAAAGCAGCAGCTCTGGAATCAATGACCTTGAAAAATAGTTTGCTACAAAAGAAAGAACACAGACTATCAACCTGAACTGCAAAAGAGGTGGAAATGTAACTAAGCATTCATAATGAAGAGCTCTGAATTCTGGGCACATTCCGGTTTCTGTTTTGATTTTGAGTTAATGGTGCAACAAATATTTTTAAACATAAAATCTTTACATGGTACTCCTGGAGGTTGTAGAGAGACAAAGATGAATCAAATCCCAATCTGGCCTAGAAGAATCTGCCATTTGATAGGAGCAAGGCGGCATTTATTAATTACCTTAACCCGGGTGGAGCTACAGATTTTTAAAACAAAATTGAACAAAAGCATCGAAAGGAGAAGAGGTTAGTACAAAGGTCTTTGGAGGAGTTAGCGTTGGAATGCAGCCTTGAAATAACATTTGGGATTTGCACTTGTGTAAATGAGGGTAAGGATTAGGGGGAGAAGGGAAAGCACTGAGCTGGCTGTGCACAGGACAGACAGTGGTTTCTCAATTTAATGACGTCTGAGGGAAGGTAGAGAGAAACTGAGGGGACAGATCTTGATTTTCAAAGACCTTACCTCATGCAAGAAGAGGCCTTCAAAGTGTTCCTTGTTTTGTTATCGATTTAAGCAAGATATTAAATTTAATCAGAGCTGTGCTTTAGGAAGATTTATGGAGGGGCCCACGTTGTAATGTGAATTCATGGGAGTATTAAGGCCGAATTGGAAAATGTTCGTAGCTGCCCAGGCGAGAAGCATGGTCAGCAGAATTCTAAACCGGCCCCCACATTCCCAGACCTTGGTGTACACACACCTTCTCCAGTCACTGAGTCAAACACTACTCTGGGTGTTGCTGTGAAGGAATTTTGCGCTGTAATTAAGGTCCAAAATGAGTTGCCCTTGAGATAAAGAAATCATCCATGAGTGCCTGACCTAACCACATGAATTCTTTAAATCTGTGTCCAGAGGTCAGAGCCAGGGAAGTTAGATTCAAAGCGTGAGAGGGGGTTAGACAAAGGGAAATGTTTTTCCATCACTGGCTTTGAAAACGGAGGAGCTAAGGAATGTGAGTGGCCTGGAAGCTGATAATGGCCCACAGTCAACTGTCCTCAAGGAAATGGGAACCTCAGTCATACAGCGAAAGGGGACTGAATTCTGCCCACAGCCTGCATAAGTGTGGAAGTGGATTGCTCCCAGAGTCTTCATACAAGAAGTCAGCCTGGCCAGCGCCTGTGATACCATGAGCACAGGGCATCCTGCCAGGGCATCTGATCCACAGAAGCTGTGATGTCATATTTTTGTGTGATTTTAAGCCCCCAAGTTTGTGGTAATTTGTTAGCAGCAATAGAAATAGTAACAGTAGTGAAATGTATTTTATATCATTGTACTTTATATCATTTTAAAGCACTTGCTCTTTACTAAACCAAGGATGCAGTGTACACTTAGAAAAGACAACATTTGGAGACCAGGATAAGAATAACATTTCGGTCCATTTCAGGTATTAGAGACCCGCCCGAACATTTAGAAGTGAATGGGTTGTTATTTTAAAACACTTCAAAATTATTCACTCAACAAGCAAAAGTTTAAAGAGTCAAGTATCATGTAAATTAAACTAATTCGTAAGAAATATTTTTAAAAAGTAAATAAGCTTTGGAATTAAGAGAACTATATTTAGAGTTATTTTGGCCGTGTAATACTCAACAAGTGCCTTGATTCCTTTTAGACGCGCTTTCTTTATATCTATGTATCTGTAATATGGAAATGATTACTGTACTGTTTACTTTATAGTATTGTGACTAATACCAAACTTACAAAAATATACTAAGACATATATAAACTGTCAAATAGTTCACATATTTTAATGATGATTATTACTGGATCTAGTCATAGTTGTTTGTCAATAGATCATAGATTATCTCAGGGCATTTCAAGTAGCCTGAAATATGGTTTCAAAGATTTTACAAATTTTACTTTATTTCTGGTTTGAATCAATAGCATACTTAAAATAGTGTTCCATACACATCGCAGGATTACAAAGTAAACAATTCAGAAAACCAATTGGTAAGTAAAGTAAGCAGTATTTTATCCTAACAATAAAAGCTTGACATGCAACCACTGACAATTATATTTACAGGGGGGAAAAGCAGATGCTTTCCTCCTAAATATCTTGAATTTGACTCTTTAAACTAAAAGAAATGTATTTGTCTTAACTTCTTTGAATTCAATTGGAGACCAGTGTATTTTTAAGATGGAGTTTTAAGTATTAAAAATTTACATATACTGTTGTCTTTTCAAACCTGAAAATGATTTCACCATATTGGGGAAGATATAAGACAAATCCTTAGGATTTTCCAGTAGATCAGTGGAAGAATTTCTTATAATGACCTTGTAGATAGAGTACTTAAGAGTAAGTAAATAAATTACTTTTTAAAAAGGAATTGAGATAAAGATGGTGACTGCGGAAAAAGAAATGCAGTTAGAGGGAAGAGCGTTGTTATATAAAGTGAATTATAATAGCATATTTCCAGGCAAACAGTAGGTGGCAACATCTACACAGTCTTATTTTTGAAATGATTGTATAACATCAAGATAAAACAGGCTAATGATTCATAAAATATGGGACTTTCCAAAACTCACGAATTAGGAGCGATATTTATGCACCAATACGTTCTTTGTTTTTATTCTATTTTAGACTATCGTGCTGCTACCTTATCAGAAGGCCTTCGCTGAGATCATTAATCTTTAAAATGTTTTATTCATGAGTCATATTAGATTGCTCATCTAAATGAAGGGACAGAATCTTTTTCCCTCACAGGAGTTGGCCAGAAGAAGTGGTTGAGTTAGATAAGGGTGAGGATTGATGGAGCCATGCGTACATTTTTTTTAATGTTTAAAAATAAATAAAAAGCTGTAGCGTGACCTCGATAACTAGAATTTGCAGCAAGTTGCAGCAGAAGGCACATGGCATGGTCCAGAGCAAGAAGCTGCCTCGGGTTTCCTTTTCTCTGGTGAGCACACACAGCCCACATCTGCCTCTCAGTAGTGCCGGAGGCTGAGGACCTGTGACCCTGTGCGCGGTTCTCACCCATGAACTTCCAAACCTACGAAGCCATTTTAGGAGATAAAGAGCAGACGTCACTGAGGGGTGTTTTTCTTTTCCAGAATGATGAGGTTTGTTATTGGATGTTTTCCAGGTTGGAAATCAGAGAGTAGCCCTGGAGGCGGGCAGAGGCGCTGCTCTGTGACAGCAGAGGTCAGTCACAGCAAAGGGAAGGAAATGGAGCAATCGGCCAGGACTGGCTGTGGCTTTCTTCGAGTTACACAATCCACAGGCAAGAGGCATACACATACACACACATACACACACACACACACACACACACACACAGAGGATAGCCTAATCCTAAAGGCCCTACAGGGTCCCCTGGGCACACAACATCTCCATTCCTGGTCCAGTGCCTTCCTGGACATGCTCAGATGTTTAAGACTCCCCCTACCAGAGAATTTGTCACTACCACAGGAGTATTTTTTTTAGGGAACCATAATAGAATCTAAAGTGAAATTTCCCACTATACTCTTTTACAATGACTGAAAATTTTTTCCTATTTTATTAATCCTGGAGTTAACTTTATCTTCAGAGAGAAAAAAATAATAGCCAAGCAAAGAAGGGGGGAAGTAAAATATTTTATCCCTACATTCTTTCAACAAATATTTAGTGAGTACTAGGTACTGTCCTAAGTACTTTGGGTACAAAAGTAAACATAGCAGATCACGTCCCTTTCCTCATAGAAGTTCGAGTCTGGTAGGGGCCAGCAGAAATGAAATAATAGAATGGTATATTGTGTCAAGTGGTGTGGAGTTTGTTTCCTAGAGCTGCTACAACAACATACCACCACCGAGTGACTTACAGTAACAGAAATGTATTGCCTCACTGTTCCGGAGGCTAGAAATCAAAAACCAGGGTTCGGCAGCGCCCTGCTCCCTCTGAGCCCAGTAGAAGAATCTGCCTTGCCTTCTCCTGGTTTCTGGTGATTTGCTAGCAATCCTTGGCACTCCTTGGCTTGTGTGTTACTCCATCGTCACATGGCATTCTCTCTGTCTCTCCTCACATACTCTCCCCTCTTTGTATGTCTATGTCTGTGTCCACATCTCCCCTTTTTATAAAGACACCAGTCATAATTGGACTAGGACTCACCCTAATAATCTCATGTTAACTTGGCTATATCTGCAAAGACCATATTTACAGATAAGGTCACAATCTGAGGTACTGGGGTTTAGGGCTTCAACATAACTTTTTTAAAAAAATATTTGACAGTATTACAGACGAGATCGGGCACGTTCAGGGTGGTATGGCCGTAGATATTTGACAGTATTACAGATGTCCTCCATTTCCCGTCACCTTTTACCCCCCTCCACCCAGCCCCTATCTCACCTCTTGCCTTCTTGTCTAGCTGCTTCACTTTTTCAACTGTTTTTTAAAATGTCACCTGCTCAGTAAGCCTTTCCCAGTTACCCCATTTTAAATTAACCCCCACCCCCTGCACCCTGCAGCTACCTCCACTGTCCTTATTCCCCTTCTCTGCATTCTTGTCTCCAAAGCACGTTACAATCTAATGTTTAACTCATTTATTTTTACCATCTGCTTCCCCTATTGCATTGTAAAATCCAGGAAAGCAAATATTATATATATATATATATATATATATATATATATATATATATATATATATATATATATATATATATATATTTGTATTGATTTCAGAGAGGAAGAGAGATAGAAACATCAATGATGAGAGAGAATCATTGATTGGCTGCTTCCTGCTCGCCCCCTACTGGGAATTGAGCCCAAAACCCAGGCATGTGCCCTTGACTGGGAATCAAACCATGACCTCGAATTGAACTGTGACCTCCTGGTTCAAAGGTCGACGCTCAATCACACTGAGCCACACTGGCTGGGTGAAAGCAAAAATTTTTATATTTTTTATTTACTCCCATGTCCTCTGGCATGAGAAGAATGTCTTGCACAGATTAACTGCAAAATGAATGTTTGTTTAAAGACCAATCATTTAAACTTACAATCAATCAGCCCGGCTGGTTTGCTCGGTGGTTAGAACGCCGGCCCATGGACTGAAGAGTCTCAGGTTCGATTCCTGATCAAGGGCATGTACCTCAGTTGCAGGTTCAATCCCTGTGTCTGGTCGGGACACAAGGGAGAGGCAACCAATCCATGTGTCTCTCTCACATCAATGTTTCTCTTTCTCTCACTCCCCTCTCACTCTCTGTAAAAATCAATGGAAAAAATATTCTCATCCTCGGGTGAGGATTAAAAATAATGATAATAAATAAATAAACTTACAATCAATCAGCAACCCCTGTATCTGTGCTAAAGAAGAGTTGATTAAAAGCCATCAACTTGTCCCAGATGGGCCACAACTGAATATTAACACGATGAGCACTATCTTCAATCACAGTTCTGGGAAATTCAGAGAAATTTCTTCAAAATGGTGTTGCTCATATATTTGATTTTATACAGGTGGGGGGGTGTCTTGAAGTCTTACTAAAAAGGGGAAGCACAATTCAAGTCTGCTGTTTTATGATGAGCTAACTCGCATGGATAAAACTCGGAGAGCTTGACCCAGTAATTTCCTAGTTATTCCACCCAAAATTCAGCAGGATCTGTAGAAAACATAGGTCAAGAGACTATGAAAGGTAGAGAAAGAAACCTTGGGGGAAAAAGATAACACATTTCCCCTACTTTTTGAATGAGGAGCCTGAATTTTTATTTTGCATTGGACTCTGCAAGTTATATAGCTGTCCCTGCTTGTGAGACATCGATTTTTATTGGACATAATTTTTGTGCAAACAGCAGAAAGAAAACATGAGATAAATAGATTGATTCTGTCAGAGTGGAAAGATTAGGAAACGTCTCAAAATTTTTAGTTCATTCTCTTCATCTTTTTCAATTGTTGTTTCCTTTCAACAATGCAAGTTGTTAAACTACTAATGGGCACATGTCTATCCAGACTTCTCTAAAAAATTAGAGGATAACCTAGAACATGCCTTGGATCCTTTTCTTCTAACAATTTCTATTTTCTATTTTTAAAAAATTTATATATTTACTTCAGAGAGGAAGGGAGAGGAAGAGAGTTTTAGAAACATCAATGATGAGAGAGAATTATCGATCGGCTGCCTCCTGCATGCCCCATGCTGGGGATTGAGCCACAACCCGGGCATGTGCTCTGACTGGGAATCGAACCATGACCTCCTGGTTCATAGGTCAACGCTCAAGCCAGCAGGGACAATAATTTCTATGTTCTAGGTGCTTTGGAGCAGGACTAGGGTGGGTCCCTGCCACAGCAATTAAAGTCAGAGGGCCTTGTTATATAAGGCTCTATAAATCACTAAATTAAAAGATTTGCTTTGTAAATCAATGGAAATGACATTTCCCCTTAGGGCAGGGGTGGGGAACCATTTTTTCTTCCAAGGGCCATTTGGATATGTATAATATCATTCGAGGGCCATACAAAATTATCAACTTAAAAATTAGCCCACTATATTTTGTCAAACATTTAATTAACTCACCCCTCATGCCATGGCAGGGCCAGACCAAATGATTTCTCAGGCCTTATACGGCCTGCAGGCCAGACAGTCCCCTCCCCTGCCCTAGGGAGACTTATATCCAGAACAATTAGGAGTTCCTACTGTGGAAATTCTTTTTAGAAATAGGGCATAAATTTCAAAAATCAATGTAATCTCCTTTCAAGCCATCTGGTGTTGATTTGTCTGCTGTAACTCCTGAGAACTCAAAAGAAGCAAAAAGGGAAGGAAGTAATAATTCTTTCTTCCCTGCAGCTGCCGAGGTAGTCACTAACATTTTTTCTACATCACCTGTAAATGAGAGCCAGCATTCAAAACAATACAGTCTAAAGACGTGTTAGCCAAATACGGAATGATTTGTGTTGCTATGATGCAATGCTAATGACTTTTGGTCTTTTTAGTTCCTGTAATTGGGCAATGTAATTTCTCATGTCCAGGGTGATGGTGGTGGCATGTACAATACTTTATCAATGCTAATTGACTCTTTTTGGTAGCTGTGCCATGGTTACATAAGAAAATGACCTTATTTTTATAACATACACGTTGAAGTATTATTGAGCGGTAAAGGGCATCATGTCCTCATGTCTGCAATTTACTCTCAAATCATTCAGAAAAAAAAAAAAAAAAGATAGTATTACATAGAAATGGATGGATAAAGCAAATGTGGTAACATGTTAACCTTTGTGGAATCAGGGTCAAACTTATATGGGAGTTCTGTGTTCCATTTTTCTGAAAGTGTGAAATTATTTCAAAATAAAAATGTTTCTCTGGCATTTTCTTTCAAATGGTTGGCACTCACTCTGCAAGTATTATTGCGGGTGCTTTTAGATCCCCAAAAGAGTGGGTAATGTCTGACTAACACACCCTTTGCTACCTGACTGACAGCAATTGTGAGATGTCATTGACTTTAAGATGCAGCACAACCTCTAAAAAGCTAAAGTGGGGAAAACGTGCATCTTAGTATCAGGGACCTATTTTAGTCAAAATAACCAAATGGAGAGACCAGATTTAAGCAAATGATGGTTTTCCCATTTAGTATCTGTATCCTTTTCCTGTTGCCATTGCAACAAATTACTTACCACAGACGTAGTGGCTAAAAACAACACAAATTTATTTTCTTACAGATCTGGAAATCAGAATCCAAAATGAATCCTCAGGGCTGCATTCCTTCCAGAGACTATAGGGGAGAATCCTTTTCATCACATTTTCCAGCTTACATTCCTTGGCTGGGGGGCTCTTCCCATTATTCTACCTGCCACTGTATCTCTGTTGACAAGTCCTACTTATGTTGGTTGTGAAGTGGTCTAAAGGTCAGTTCCCAGGGGAGGGGATATCAATTCAACCATTTGATCAGACCTCACATGGCTGTGGTATTACATGTGTTCCTCCTTGATTTCTCAATCTCTCGTTTAAAGAAATATTGCTGAACAAACATATGACCTTGTGAATAATAGAAACTTGTGACTGGAAATTTTTTTTAAAAAAATAGTTGCTGGTGATAGAATGTTAGGAAGACCTGATCTCTCAAGGAAGACAATATGACGCTTTGGAATAAGTATTTCATGGGAGCTCTGTCGAGGCTCCATTGTTGTTATTGTTGAATTTGTCGGGCAATAAGGAGACATGTTGCTGAGAAATAATAATTTGGTTGTGTGTGTTTTTTCACCATTAAGATGACCCAATGATACAAATGCTAGTAATAAAGAAATTCTAAAAAAAAAATGTTCCCAAAAAGTCAATAAAAGTGCTGTAGGTTGTTGGTTATACTCATGGTTAGTATAGACTTTCTGTAATTATGTTAAATTAACACATGCACACACATGTTAGAAGAATGCCTGACAACTACTAAATGTTAGCTAGTATTCTACATTTATATTTATATTATTATATAGTAAATATGATTTTTCTTTGCAAATGGTACTACTAGCTTTTATTGAAATTATGTACAAGATAACCTGGATTATACAGCAGGTCCTCAAATAACATTGTTTTGTTCAATGTCATTTCATTATAAGATTGATGAGACACCATGGGAATTTAATTCTTGTTTATATCAATTAGCCTATGGTAAAATTAGCTTTATTATAAATCATTTTGCATAAAGGCACAGAACCTATGGACAAAGTTGAGAACTTAGTAAAATTTTTACTCATATTCTTTAGGTTGACACATGAAACAAAATATACAAACATTCATTTGTGTGGATAGGTACATATTAGTTTGCATATAGTACCAACTTTATAAGCTTTTGGAAGATTAAGTAGGTAATGTATTTAAGGCACTCTGCCCTTGGCAGGTACATTATTTTAATAATATCATTAATTGACTTTGAGTTTTAAAGGGTCTAGAAAATGCTGAATTTGGAAATGAATTAATTCTAGTTTAGTGATTAATTAATTCTAAATTATGAATTTATTAATTCTAAGTGATTTCAGAAACACTGAGCTATGCTCCCTTTACATTATATGATTCTTTATTCCACAGGCCCTACTTTATACCCAATTATCTTGCCCATGTTCCTCTGCTGCTTTCTACTTGTGCTTGAATTTTCTAGGTGTTGCCTCTGTAATAATTCAGATACTCCTCAAAGGCTGAGAAGAAGTTTTACCTTTCATTTTCACTTACCCAAAGGTCTTATTACTAAGGGCAGACCACAGAGCATTTCTGAAGAGGCACTTTTGGGGCTTTCCGCAGAGAGGGATGCAAATAACAAACACCCAAGAGCACTATTTGAAACCTAAGAAACAGCAAAAATATTCCCATCCTCACTCCTGTTAATCAGTTCTCTCTATTTATTCAGGGCCAGCTGATGAAGGGTAAAGATTGTCTTGATGAAGAACAAGCCCTCTGGCATCTAGAAAAATCACAAGGCTTGTATTCAATATTCTGCACTGTAACTCCCTAATAGACTCAAGCAAATGGTAATAGATACACTCAGCCTTTTCTGGGCTTCTAAAAAACATCCATCCATTGCATTTCTCTTTCATTTCTTTTCTAATTATCTGTCTGTCTCTTACTTGAGCCCAATAGAATTTTAAATATGAAAAAAAAAAACACATTAGAGAATAGACTTTAAATGAAGGGGAAAGTGGGAAATTGGTATTTTATTTGTTGTTTGTTGTTTTTTTATCAACTCATCTACTTTCAGCATTTGAATCAGTTTGCTGGCTAGAACAAGATTGCTGGGTGAACAACTCATTAAAATATACAGGGTGCATGTCAACCACTGTGTACATTCAGAAATGACCACTATTTTTATCCAAACATCACTTGGCAGGAGAAATGATGTTCTTGGATTGCCAAACCCTGAAGAAAACAGAACAATAGAAAAATATACTGTGTGTGGTGCCTTCTTTCAGCTTTTCTAATCTGGAACAGACTGCTCCCATTTTAAGAAAATTACTTGGAGTGCAAAGGATACTTCAAAATGAAGCAGACAGATATGCACTGATTCTTTTTTTTTTTTTTTTTTTTTTTTTTTTTTTACATTATAGCAATCAAATTTTAGAGTAATTTTCCTCTTACTTAGAAGCAAAATACTGCTAAGGGAACAGCCTGTCTTCATCTGGCTTATAGTAAACATTTGCCACTTAGGATTCAGTTGGATTTTTTAATCTTTGCCAATAGACACTAACACATCTCTGATAAATTATGGCAAGCCAACAGGGAAAGAGCAACATCAGGGGGGAGCAGGAGGCCCAGCAAAAAAGCAGGCAGTAGAGCAGAGCAGGATAACCATCATCCATGTGCCCCAAAGGCAAATTTTCAGCAGCCTTCCAATTGCTGCCATGCTATCCCCCTCAGTCTGCCTTTTGGCCTGGCTCCCAAAACTCAGCCTTGGTGAGTTTGTTCATTCAATCATTTATTCAACTATTTTTTATTACATCAAATAAAAATACAGATATTTTAATCCAACCCTTCTATGTCAACAAAAAAATAAATTATATACCTGATTTCAAGTAACTTTATATACACTGAGTAGCCAGATTATTATGATCTCTGAAGGCATAATAATCTGGCCAATCAGTGTATAGCTTATATAATAAAAGGCTAATATGCAAATTGTCCCCTCGACCAGGAATTTTCGACCAGCAGGCAGGCAGGCAGGCCAACCGCCATGTCCCCTCCCCCTGGCCGGGCTAGCCGGACCCCACTCATGCATGAATTCACACACCGGGCCTCTAATATATACTGAGTGGCCAGATTATTATGCATTCAGATATCATAATAATCTGGCCACTCAGTGTAATAAATGTTGGCAATGTTCCAGAATTGACTGGTATGCGATCATAATGCATAATCAGCCAAGAATGATATTTTCTTTTTGGAGTTTCTAGAATTCATACCTCCTGTTCTCAATAAGTAGTCAACAATCCAGCTGGCATGGCTCAATGGTTGACCTATGAACCAGGAGGTCACAATTTAGTTCCCTGTCAGGACACATGCCTGGGTTGCAGACTCAATCCTCAGTGTGGGGCATGCAGGAGGCAGCTGACCAATGATTCTCTCTCATCACTGATGTTTCTATCTCTCTCCCTTCCTCTATGAAATCAATAAAAATATTTTTTAAAATAAAATAGTCAGATAGGCTCCAAGAGAAACCAAGATGGCGGCATAGGTTGACCGCCTAACCTGCAGCCTGACACAACAATTTCAAAAATACAACTAAAAGTCAGAACAGACATCATCCAGAACCACAGGAAAGCTGGCTGACTAAAATGCCCACAGCTAGAAGGAAAGAGAAAACCACAGGGAAAATCAGAGGGACGTAGGAGCCTGAGGTATGGAGACACGGGCGGAGACACGAGCACGTGCGCGTGCGGGGAGGACGAAGCCGCAGAGGACGGGGCGGCTGACGGCCTGGCCGGCGTTCTCTAGCGGGAAGGAGATAAAAGCTCCAGATTGTGTTGAACCCCAGCTCCGACTGCACTGAATCCCAGTTCTGGGCAAGACCCTGGGAAGCCAGGTGCATGCTGGGGGAATCTGGGCTGTGGGGCAGAGGCACAGAGGAGTGGCGAAAGGCAGAGCTCTGGAGGTGCGCACGGGAATGCGCGCAAAGGACGGACTGTTGCCTGTGCCGCTGAATTGCCCTGGCGGGAAGGAGACAGGGGCTCCGGACCGTGCTGAACCCCAGTTCCGGCTGCGCTGGGCCCCGGTTCCGGGCGAGACCCTGAGAAGCCAGGCTCATGCTGGGGGAACCTAGGCTGTGAGGCGGAGACGCAGGGGAGCAGCGAAAGGCAAAGCACCGGAAGCACGCATGAGAATGCGCGCAGAGGATGGTCTGTTGACTGTGCCGCTGGATTGCCCTGGTGGGAAGGAGACAAAGGCGCCAGACTGCGCTGAGCCCCAGTTCCGACTACACTGAAACCCAGTTCCAGGCGAGAATCTGGGAATCCAGATTCATTGGGGGAGAGACTAGACTGTTTGGCAGCGGGCGAAACTCCAGGGCGCTTTTCTCTCAGAGGTGCTTGCAGGGAGTAAAGAGGGACACTGAGACCCAGGAACCTCATAGGGCGGGGCTGACGGGAAGCCAAGGCTGTAGGCTCCACCCTGAAACTCCGCCCCATCCAAGCTGAGCACAGAGGCTTTTACAATTTTGCAAGTCTAGTTGAATAAGGTGGTCTCCCGGTGCAGACACAGCTGATCCTCACAGCCAATTGGACTGGAGGTCAAATCCTCCCAGTGTACCAACAGCAATCAAGGCTTAACAATACCAAGACTTTGCACTCAGCCCACAAAGAGGGGTACCAAGAGCGACCACCTAGGGAGATTGGGGAAGCTGAGCTACCGGCACCTATAGGTCACTGACCACACAAAGAAAGCCACTTCATCAACATAGGGAGGCAGCCAAAAGGTGGAGACACCGAAGCGGGTCACGAATAGAAGAGATGAAGGAAAGTAAACTAATGGACAACACAGTGTTCAGAGCCACATATTTAGGGTTGCTTGGGAGTCTTCTGGAGGACCAAGATGGCGGCGTGGGGCAGATGCCTGATTGTTGCCTACCACAACAATTTTGAAACTACAGCTGGAGGGCAGAGCGGACACAGTCCAGAGCAATGGCCGGGGGAATTTCTGAGAAGGAATTGACCGATGGGAGTTGGGATCGGGAAGACGGGGCCCCGCTGGGTCCTGGATCTGGGTGCGCTCGCCCGGTGACTGGTCGCCGCTGCAGGCCCGAGTGCCGCCACAGTAACTTTGGACCAGCCCGCCACCGTGCACCGGGCGCACCGGAGCTTCGCCGAGCCCACCGCCCAGCAAGTTCCATGGCAGCCGCCCAGGAGCTTTGAGAAAATGGCCGAAGGAATTGCTGAGAGGGAATTGACCAACAGGAATTGGGATCAAGTAGATGAAGCCCCGCTGGGTCCCAGGTCCGGGTGAGGCCACGCGCCCCTGGATCCGGGTGAGGCCGCATGCCCCTGGGTCCGGGTGAAGCTGGGTCCCAGATCCGGGCGAGGCTGCGTGCCCCTGGGTCCGGGTGAGGCCATGCGCCCCTGGGTCCAGGGGAGGCCACGCGCCCCTCGGCCCAGGTGAGGCTGGGTCCCGGGTCCGGGTGAGGCTGCGCCCCTGGGTCCGGGTGAGGCTGGGTCCGGGGTCCAGGTGAGGCCACGTGCCCCTGGGTCCAGGTGAGGCCACATGCCCCTGGGACTGGGTGAGGCCACGCGCCCCTGGGTCCGGGTGTAGCTGAATCCCAGGTCCGGGTGAGGCCATGCGCCCCTGGATGTGGGGGAGGCTGGGTCCCGGGTCTGGGCGAGGCCATGCACCCCTGGGTCCGGGATAAGCTGGAACCCGGGTCCGGGTGAGGCCATGCGCCCCTGGATCCGGGTGAGGCGGGGTCCCGGGTCCGAGTGCGGCCGCGCCCCTGGGTCTCGGAGAGGCCACGCGCCCCTGAGTCCGGGTGAGACCACGCGCCCCTAGGTCCAGGTGAGGCTGGATCCCAGGACCGGGTGAGGCCGCACACACCTGGGTCTGGGTGAGGCCACGTGCCCCGGGGCCCGGGTGATGCTGGGTCCCAGGTCCGGGTGAGGCCGCGCACCCCTGAGTCCGGGTGAAGCCGCGCCCCTGGGTCTGGGCGAGACCAAACCAGAGGGAGTCAGACCTGCATTACCACCATTTGTCCACCATCCAGAGCTGAAAAGTCAGTGCCGATATGTACACATAAGGAACTGGTGGACATTGAAATTGGGTCTCAAAAGAACTGTTGGTCCAGAAAGAAACTTACTACAGACTGATTCATTTGCCTGTCAGCATAACTATTATTGCTCGTCTCACATTCCGTTCTTATAAGTGTATATCTAGTAACACACGATCTCACTCATCTAGGGGAAATGATGAACAACATAGACTGATGAACAAGAACAGACCCAGAAACAAGGAGGCATCGATCCAACTGTCGGGCCTCAGAGGGAAGGTAGGGGAGGGTGGGGGTAGGGGGGAGAGATCAACCAAAGGACTGTGTGCATGCATACAAGCCTAACCAATGGTTAAGGACAACAGGGGGGTGGGGTGGGGGTTGGGAATGGGGGGATGAGGACAAAGATGTGACACCTTAATCAATAAAGAAATAAAAAAAAAAAGTTCATAGGCTCCAAGACAGCCTGATCTGGCAAAAAAAAAATAAATAAATAAATAAATAAATAAATAAATAAATAAATAAATAAATAAATAAATAAATAAAATAGTCAATAAAGTTTTGTTGAGAACTTACCATGTGGCTGGTACTAGGCTCCATGTTAGGAATACAATGGTAGTCAAAACAGATATAGCGTCTGTCCACACTTGTTTACAGTGCAAAGGAACACCAGGATAACTAATCAGGGAATTACTTCATGGTGTGATAAGTAAAGGGGAAATTCAAGTAGCTGTATAAAGGGCACCTAATTAGAAAGTGTATCTATCTAATTCTCCATGGAACCCACTGTGTGGGATGAAACTCTTTAAATCAGAAACACTTTCCTGGAAGAAATGATATCTTGGCTGAAAAAAGAAGGATGAAAAGTTAGACAAATGAAGAAAAACTGAAAAAGCAATCTAGAAAGGGAACAGTAGGTACAAAGGATCAGAGGTAGGCATGGTCAAAGGACCTGAAATTCAGTTTGGCTGTACAGCCTCAAGTGTAAGGAAAAGAGCAGCAAAAGATGAGTGAGAAGTGTAGGCAAGTTCTACATATTAATCAGGATTATCTAGATTATTCTCAGCAACTAAATGCCAAAATATCAGTGATTTGACATAACAATGGTTATCTCTCACTCAAGATACATATCCATTGTAAGTTGGAGTCAAGCTAGTAGTGGTGGGGTGCACACAGCTACTTAGGGATGTAGGATGATGGAGACTCACCATCTCATAGCTGTAATACCTGGAACGCCTGGCTTTCCTAACCTTAGCAAGGAAAGAGACAGATATTGTCTCAGATATTTCAGCCTAGAAGTGATATACACCATTACACCCACAGCTTATTGACTAGCACTAGTTACACGCTTCCCAACACCACTCCCACCCCCAGCCAAAATTGTAAGGACCTAGAAATCTAGGAAAACAGATAGAATGTTTATACGTACTGTGTCTCTGGTATAGTCATGATATTGATGGCCTTTGTACATCATGTTTCCATAGTTTGTGATTTCTTCTGAAGGCAATGAAGAGCTAATGAAGAATTTTGAGCAAGATAATCAAGGGTTCATATTTTTATCTTTATTTTATAGCGCTGCAGGGTTTCCTGCCCCATTGGCCCATTGGCCCTTCTTCTTCTCACCTCTCCTCTAATTGGATAGGTGTTGTTCAGAGTAGTCACCGTGGAAGGTATGCTATTAGGGAATTAAGATCCACAGGAGAACAATTGATTACCCTTCATCCCTCAATAAAAAACATATGCTTTTGAGTGCCACATAGAGCAAATGCCCCAATAAACTGAGCTCCTACTTATAATGCAGCAGCTTTGGGAAAGATGGCTCAGTCATGCACGGACATGCTTTGTTAAGTAGAACTAAATGAAGGAGACGCCTTGGGTCCTGAGCTCTGAATATAAAGAGAAACTACTGTTATTGGCATGTCCATTCCTTTCCCCTAGACATCCAGTAGACAATCCATGCCATCAGATCACAGTTAAAGAAGAGCCTTAGCATAGCATCCACAGTCAGTCACAGCCCCCTCAGAGGTGAATGCTTGCATATGGAAGGGAGAATGGATAAGTGGTTAATGCCATTTCTTTATTTATATTGCCAATAAAACCATGTCTTTTCCATTTTTCTCAATGACTGACATTAACAGAAATGTGTCAGAGCAGATGACAGCAGGTCCTCTTTGCCTCCTCTTGTCCAGTGGTCAATATTTAGTTGATTATCAGAAACTCCTCAGAAGATTTTTTAAAAATACAAAGCTGCCCTAACTGGTTTGTCTCAGGGGAAACAGCATTGGCCTGCAGACTGAAAGGCCCCAGGTTTTATTCCGGTCAAGGGCATGTATCTTGGTTGCGGGCACATCCCCAGAAGGAGGTGTGCAGGAGGCGGCTGATCAATGTTCTCTCTCATCAATGTTTCTAACTCTCTGTCCCTCTCCCTTCCTCTTCATAAAAAATGAATAAAATATATTTTTTTTAAATACAAAGCCCTCAGCTATGCACTCAATTTACTGAATCAAATTCTAGGAGTAGGACCTATAAAGCTGTATTATTTTTAATTTGCCAGGCTTGGAATATGTTGCTCTAGTGAATGTAGGAACAATCCACCATGCAATTATTTTCTATCTGAAGAACCACTATGACTTAGTCATTTGCAGTTTTTCTCATTATGTAAATGTGTGTGTCTCTCCCCAAGAACCAGAGAGCTTACCTCCCCACTGTTGAATTTCTGTGCCACATTGTACGTGGGGAAGCACTCAGCAGACATCTCAAAAATACAGAATAGAAAGAAATACAATCAAACTGAACTGGTATTCTGGATAGAGATGAGTTTGCAGACAGATATCACAAGGAAAGAAACAGCATTTCTCCCTAGGGCACAAACCTATTTTTATATTCAAACTATTCTCTTTTGGTAGACAGTGTCATAAGCATCACCAAGCTGAATCTACTGTTTGACAGGTAGTCTTATGTGATTGACTTTTTAGACACATTTTCTCAGCCCTCATAGGGAAGTAATGGAGGGGATATGCCAGGGCTGACCAATAGACCCTGAGCAACAGATGAATGGATTACTCTGACACAACATTTGCTAGGAAAGAGAGGGCTAAGGGCCTGGCTAAAGGGCCCAGGCAGCCTCGATTGCCTGCCTCTTTAGGCTTTTATTGTAGCAGCATTTTGAGATAAAATTTATCTTTTAGATACACTCAGTAGGGTAAGTAATATTGGGAGGACACATGTTTTTCTAATGTCCTTTACGCAAGGACACCCAAAGATTAAGCATAAGGATTCCAGTAAACACCCGGGGGTCTGCACGCGCACAGACTTGTATGGAAAGGGCAAGGGATAATTAGGGGCACCACCTCAGCACTCCCCTAAGTCGGAATTCCAATAAACAGGGCAGGCGGCCTTCCGCACACTTCCCTTATCTCAGAATGTCCTCCTTACAAACTTTCCAACCAAGTCTCATGTGCTCCTCAGCAGGGGTATTTTTATTTGTCAGGTTGGCCACCAAGGTAAAAGTGTGTGTTATCATTGCATCAAGATGAAAAATAGTTGTATTCTTTTTATTTTTTTTCCTAAATATGTGTGCAGACTGAAAGGTCCCTTTATCCTCATTCTAGATGTCTCAAGTTCTATTTGCCTTTTACATGTTAAGTTTTTGGCTTTGCATTTCATACACATTTAAATATTTTCAGTAACTTTATGTCAACACAGAAACCCTATTTGGAAATAGATCTCACTTTGCAGGAGGAAAAATATAGAATTTTTTTTTTTTCCAATGGAGAACCAAGCAAGTAGCTATCAGAAGTGATGGCTGTCAAATCTGTGTAATAACATTGAAATTTCCTAATATAAAATTTTACTATTTTTTCCAATCACACAAATAATACATGCTCAATGCTGAAAAAGTTAGAAAACATCACATTACAAAGGATGAGATTGAAACCAGCCTTTGGGTCCACTACCACATATTGGTTCACAACTCCATTCCAATTCCCTGTAGCTGCCCTGCAGCATTTTTGAAGATGGAGAGCTGCGGACTAGAAGGCTCGTTGAGTTCAGTGTCAATGTATACCTTCACTCCCACCAAGCAGATGTCCCCACACATATTTGGAAGAAGGAAAGAGGTCGTGTCTGCACTTCTGCTCTCTGCTGTCCAGCGCAGTCCCGCTGGTGTTTAGTCTTTCTGCTGCAGTGTAACAGAGATGACAATGTCTGTTTCCTGGCTTAGTCACTGTACCGTTTTGCTGGTGTGAATCTCAGCTGAGTTGACTTGGTCCTGGAGCCAGCGATCATGGCAACAGCTTCGAGGTCATGGCAGAGAAAGCAGCCAACCTGCAAGTCTGAGAGTCGTTTCTGGAAGCTCAGTCAACAGCCTGCTTCTTTAGCCTTTACATAATTTTGTAAGCACATACTTCTCTTATAAATTTTCTTTCTAAAATATCTTTTGTTACCTGCAACTGAACTTACATTGTATTAATGATAATCTCATAAATCAGGGTAATCACTATTAACATTTCATTGTCTCTCTTTATAACTGTAGCTGTATATGTGCACACATGTAGTTGTTTTAAGTGGAATGGTATAGAACAGTGGTTGGCAAACTCATTAGTCAACAGAGCCAAATATCTACAGTACAACAATTAAAATTTCTTTTGAGAGCCAAATTTTTTAAACTTAAACTTCTTCTAACGTCACTTCTTCAAAATAGACTCGCCCAGGCCGTGGTATTTTGTGGAAGAGCCACACTCAAGGGGCCAAAGAGCCGCATGTGGCTCGCGAGCTGCAGTTTGCCGACCACGGGTATAGAATATTAGAATATTATTTGCAACTTAAGAAAAAAGTTTAGAATGGAAAATAAAGAGATGGATGTAAATCAGTTTAAACTCGCCTATAATATGTGTGCCTGTGATCACAGGAAAACTGAATCAGAGTTGGTTACAGTACACTATGATCTACTTACTGGCTAAGGAAATACCTTTCTTTGTTCAAAATGTAACCACCACCCTTAATTCCCACCATTAGGTTCACTTTGGTACTGAAAGAAGGATGTTTGTATCAGGACAAACTTTGCCCTTTTCTCTAGACCCCACTCTTCTGTGAAATAACTTCTTCAGAAAAGCAATGTCAAACAGACTAGCATTTCTTCAGTGAAAATCTCCCAGTGGGAAGCCTTTTCAATACAACTTTTTGAAGCTATTTGAAATTGTTTTTCCTAAAAGGCAAAGGTTACTACAAATTACCTCATCACCATAGGTTTGAGGTTTGCAACGTAACCCATTCATCTGGAAAATGCTAAGTTGTATCAACATATGGCCCATGATAACTCTTATTACAGTAAGAAATCATATAGAAAATGCAGATGACAGTGGTTATCATCAGTCCATCTTGTCCAAACCTAGACAAGCAAGCAAAGGAACTCAGACTTGCCCGCAGAGTATGGCATTATACCTGAAAGCATAGTGTCATCTAGGGAAAAAGAAATGTCTCTCTCTGCCATTAGTTGAATGTCAACAAAAAGTCACTGTGGGATAATATTGCTTCTTTAATTCCAAGGAAGATTTTCTTTCCTTGCTAGGTGACAGCTCTTAGTTAAATATTATATAATGTTTTCACACTCATGCTGGACCTATCTGCACATATATTAAGTTTTCTGGTAACTTAAGAATAAAGGCAATTCTCAAATTGCCATGTCTTTTAAAATCATCACTGTTTCTCTTAATTTTCCAGAGGAAAAGGAAGCATAAAATGGAATTCACAGATATTGTATTTCCTCTGCAAAATCTATTAAATTGAGTAGGTAAGCATTTTAAAATATACAGAATGCCAGCCACATTGGGGAGAACTTCATATTTCTAAACACATTCAGATAAAATATCTCCCCACCATAAATACTTACCAGTAATATTTATCTCAACAGTAAAACTCTGTTTATCCAAATTATTTGTTTGTGTGTGAGCACACACACATATCCTTGTACCCAGGGTGACAAGTATATATTCACCAGGGAAAGTATACACCAGCACAGACTAGACTAAAGTTTAGAGATAAACATTTTGAACAGGTTTTTTTTTTTAATTCAGATATCCCACATTATCTGAGGATTGTAATGCAAATGACTAAAAATGAGACATAATAGATTACATTAATTCTGCTAAATGTTTATTGAATTAAACTCCTCTCCTATATTGTGCTGGACACAAGCAAGTCAAAAGTAGTAGAATAAATGCTATAATTATACAGTATAGTAACTTCTAATATCCATATAGTAATTTATAGCTTAATAACTCCTTTCACCTAAGGTATTATACTTAATCCTCTAAATCTGTGGAATAACTGATCTTTACCATCCCCATTAAAAATAAAGTTCTGAAAAGGGTAAATAACTTATTTAGGGTTCACTATGCTAGCTGTAGTAGTAAACAGGATTTGAGGAACTATTTTTTGAGCCACCCTTTCAAATTCTCTCTACCTCATTTTATCTCTGGTTATTGGATTACCACCCTTTCTCAGACACCAACTCTCTCTTTTTTCTTTTTTAATTTTTTTATTGATTTCAGAGAGGAAGGGAAATGAAGAGAGAGAAACATCAATGATGAGAGAGAGTCATTGATCGGCTGCCTCCTGCATGCCCCCTAATGGGGATGGAGCCCACAACCCAGGCATGTGCCCTGACCAGGAACTGAACCGTGACCTCCTGGTTCACAGGTCAATGCTCAACTCCTGAACCACGCCAGTCGGGCCACCAACTCTCTCTTAACTACTCCCTCTAACTTGACATTCTAAAAGGCACCCCAATGTCTGGCTTCATTTCCTAGACTCCACTTGTGCTTATCTTATTCATACTCTTCTCTGCTTCTAACCCTTTAAACTAGTCTAAATTATCCGTAAACTAAAGCCCATGATTACTGTGGACACAAATTGGCTGCCTTCCTAACAATCCTCCTCCGTTACTTCCTTGATTGAATTGTCTTGAGTTCCTTTGGTGTCTACCTCTTTCTATCACAGGAACCAAAGAGGGGTTACCCCATTCTCAATTCCAAGAGTAATCCTGATAAGTCTATGCCAATAATTACAACCCCATTTCTTTGGCTAGGGGTTGGTTTAAGCATAGTCAAATAACATAATTCTGTCCAATGAGACATGAGAAGAGAGTATACGGGAGAAACTTATGGGGAGGTTTTCCAACCTTGTTTTGGCCTCAATTGTGTCCTCCCAAAATTTATGTGTTGAAGCTTGTGGATAAAAGGGGCCAAATGCTAATCTGACAAGCTCAGGGAAGGCCTGCATGGCGGTCTTGCAAACTCAAAGACCTAAAGTAACCACAAAGGATGGTCTGAAATTAAACTTGAACTAAAAGCAGTTATGATGGTCAGTCCTAGGCCGGTATCTTCACTGATAAGATCTACCTTTACTTTAACTGATCTTATTATCTTTTTTCTTCTATGATAACAGATCCTTGAAATGTGTGGGTAACTTGTAACTTCCCTTTTTCCGGACCCCTTAGGGCACAACCTAATGTGCCTGGGCACCAGGACAGATACCACAGATTCCTTCATTGTTATTGTTTTCATGTTAATTGTTGACTTTTAACTATTCTGTCCCCATCTAAGTAAAAGAAGCATGTGTCTATCATTTTACTCTTTATCCAATCCCAGAAGTTTCCTTGCTTTGCTTTCTCCCGCCTCTCTAATCTATCACCAATGGATTTCATGTAACACACCTACGTCCCCCCCTTTGATTGCAATGTATAAAAATAGATGAAAAACTGCCATTCTCTGGAGCATTATGCCAATTTGTTGAGATTCTGCTTCCCGGCAATTGTCAACAGTCTGGCTCAAATAAACTCACAAAAATTTACAGGTTTGAATGTTTTGACGTTAACAAGCTCTAATCCCCAGTACCTCAGAGTGTGATTATATCTAGAGATAGGGCCTTTGACAAGGTAATTAAGGTTAAATGAGATCATATGGATGGGCCCTTATCCAATCTGACTGGTGTCCTTATAATAAGAGACAATTTGAACACACAAAGAGACACCAGTGATATACACACAGAGAAGAAGGCTCATGTGAGGATGCAGCAAAAAGGTAGTCAGGACCACCTGCAAGCCAAGGAAAGAGGCCTCAGAAAAAAAAACAACCCTGCTGACATCCTGATCTCAGATTTCTAGTCTTCTGAACTGACTAAATTTCTGGTGCAAGCTGCCCAGTCTGTGGTGCTTTGTTATGGCAGCCCTAACTAATGCAGGTCCTAGAGTTAAAGATAAATAGTATTAATAATGGCCAGGGAACAACTGGCTCAGAGTGCCTTTGGAAAACCAAGAGAGACCTTGTGGTTAGTCTAATGTGGTTGTAACAGACAAAAAGGCCATCAGAACAGAAGAAAATCTTGTCCTTAATGCAAACCTTGTGCCTTCGCTAAGAAGTCATCTTGGGATGCACATATTTAAGCACAATGCACATCAAGTAATAATTTCTGCTTAGTTTATAAAGATGAAATACAAATAGGAAGAAGAAAAAAGAGAAAGAAGGAGGAGGAAGAGTTGGGAAAGAGCTAAACCAAGCATGTCAAACTTGCGGCCCACAACGAATATTTTTGCGGCCCAAACAATATGACGGTATGTAAGAAACATTTTAATAAAAATTTTGTGACTTAATTTTTACAATATCCTGTTGTACATAATTATTAATAATGAACTACAACGTTCGCTAATGACTGATTACTATAATCGTGTTACATTCATTTCTCTTACGCGCCTTATGCGCAGGTGCACCATTTCTCTCCACTAATACCAGCAGCGAATATTCTAGCAGCCGATTGCCACGTCATTAGTCTTGGACTGACTTGTTTGGTGTGCGCAACAGGAAATATTTCACTTTCGGAGAACCAGAAAAATAGGTTTATTTGCATTATGCTTATTAATTTGTGCAGTTATTCCATGTCTGGTAAGTTAATGTTCAAGAAAAATATTAATTTTTATTTAAATGTTCTATTATTTTATGTTAATGATTACTCATTTATTTCAGCCCTTTATATGCAGCACATCTCTATTGAAATAAACCTACGTTTCTATGAAAATTGAAGCTTTTGTTTTTTTGTGGCCCTCATAAACTTAAACCTTGTTTATTTGGTCCATGTTAGCCTTTGAGTTTGACATGCTTGAACTAAATCTTATAAGTGTTAACTCATCTAATTTCTAGAACCCTATGAGGAACTAAATGTACCATTATTATCCCCACTTTGCATAGGAGGAAAACTCAATCACAGAAAGATTAAGTAAATTATTTAGAGGCACACAGTAAGTGGAAGAGCTAAAATAAATAGCAGGTCCATAAGAAAGAATCACAAGAAAAATTAAATTAAAATTTTTAAAAACTCTATTTTCTTGTACTACTCTCACATTTTGTTACTAACGGAATAGAAAAGAGCCTTACCTTAATTTACATTTTCAGGGAAGGATATTGACTCTGATTCATTTCTTATCTTGTGTTTCTATGTGCTTGTTTTTAAACAAGCAAAAGTAACATACACTCAAATTATAACACACCAGACTTATTCTGGCAAAACAATCCATTGTCTTCTTCTGCTTCTACCCTTGACCCCATTGCAAAATCACTACAATCTGATATAATAGGGAGAGAGGAAGGAATAGGAAAATTTGAATAAGCTGTGTGGTTTTAAGCTTAATGAAAGCATGGCTTATGTTTTGAACAATGATTCTTTGTGGTTATCCCAAATCCTATTTATATACTGAACTCTACACATAGCTGCATCTCAATACGAAGTATGTAAACCAGTGAACAAACAATATTTTGTGACTTGATCTTTACCAATGGAAAAGATCATGTCGCTACCATTATTCCAATACAGAAATACACAGAGGTGGTGGACACAGAAATAAATTGTTAAAGATCTTGAAATGCAATCATTTTCAAATTATTTTTGACAATAAAAATAATATTGGCCAGTGCCCTCTGGAAATAAAGTGCATTAATGATAAGCACATGTTTCAAAATTTAACTCCTTTTTCTACCGCACTCCAATAAGAGAACACTTTCTAGGTTGAAATTAATATAGCCTGAAGAAAAGTTACCTTCGGTGAATGCTAAATAGGGAGACTGTGGAAAGGGAAGACCTTCGAAACTACATAAGAGAAAGAATAACTCCACAACTGAGGGATTTGGGTTTCTTCTTTGTGAATCAGCCTCTGTAGGCTTTGCTTAGGTATTTATTATTTATGAAGCTCCTGAGTGTGTTTGCTGCTGGTGGATTCTTTTTAGAAAAAAACTGAAAAACCTAAAGTTAAAAAAAAAATCAGATTTAGAATAGTTGAAAAGAGGCAGAAAAAGATTCTATAAATTTGTGTTAACTGTTATCTCCATAAGGTACATGATTTATTGCTAAATCCACCCTGTCAATGCTAGTGATACTTCTTTTATTATTAATAGGGAGCATATTATAACAAACAAATTGAATTTGTTTTATTGAAAATCAGAATTGAATGAGTTCAGGTAATATCTTTTAACTTTCTTAATTTACTCCACTCACTCAAATTTTAACAATGTGAGTTGGAGAATATGCACTATTTTTACTTTACCTTTGAATTACAGGCCTCAGTTAAATACACAAACAGCATTACTAAATATTGTCAGATCACAAATATTGCTAATAGAAAGAATATTTACACAGGTAAGACTCATTTAAGGCCACATTAAATGTCACGTTTTAAAAAAACATGGTAATAGAGACATATTTGCTGTTATATAATTGACTTATATAGATGCCCTTAGTAGTCAATCTTATGTGGGTCTCAAAAAAAAAACAAAACCCAAAACATGACATTTTCAAATCATCTTAGTTGTTGTAGGTTTAAAGATACATAAAGAAGTCAGGTTGTATCTTAGCAACTATTCAGCCAGGCAGCTGGAACTACAGTATAGTTTATTCAAGACACATACTAACCTTGGAGTACTGACAGCAGCTCTCACACCCAACAACACCTGCAGAAGCCTGTTCAGTAGTCAACTTCTGTGGCTTCCTATGACAAGGACGCTATCTCAACTTGTGACTGGGTTGATCTTCATCTGCTACTTCTGTGACTGCATTATGACTTCTGAAGCCTCAATGGGTCTCTTAGCTTCTGCTCTCTTTTTAAAATTTTCCTCCAGAAATTCCAAAGAGCGATCAGCTTTGTGAGTCAGTCAACACCCAATATTGACCATCCTTATTGGGCAGAGTGTAGTAATGGGACACTTCATGGACTAAAGAACAGTACTTTAGCTTTCCATCTTGGTTCAAGGATCAATCCCTTTAATTTAAGTCACCTGACCCATAAGAGAAAGAGTCACGTGATACAAAAGCATGATGATCCAGTGAGTATATAAACACTTTCTGCTGCTTTTCACAAAATGAGGCTATAAACATAGAAACTTTTCTCAGAAGAGGACTCTGGGCATGGTGAACACATAGGGGAATGTGGTCTCTTCTCCAATGTATGCTTTCTTTTAAGAAATCGGTGACATTAAAGTTTAAAATTTTTAAAAAAACAGTGCTGGTTTTATCCTTCCACACAAAAGTTGTGATTACACCTAGTTATTTTCAGGATTTTCTTGCTTTGAACATAGATTTAATTCTCTATTAATGTATTGCTGCATAATTTTGATGTAGATTTCATGTTTATTCCCTTGTCTTATCTATAAAAATAAACCTTGTCTTGTTTATTTCTTTTTTTTTTTAATATATTTTATTGATTTTTTACAGAGAGGAAGGAAGAGGGATAGAAAGCTAGAAAGATCGATGAGAGAGAAACATCGACCAGCTGCCTCCTGCACACCACCTGCCGGGGATGTGCCCGCAACCAAGGTACATGCCCTTGACCGGAATCGAACCTGGGACCTTTCAGTCTGCAGGCCGACGCTCTATCCACTGAGCCAAACCGGTTTTGGCTCTTGTTTATTTCTTGCAGAGTGCCTGCTATATAGAAGGTGCTAACTAGATGTTGATCAAATCAAATCCATGAAACAAATCAATGATAGAAACATTTGGGTTGATTTTACTAAGGAGAGCCTCAGCTTCAAACCTGAAAAGTGAGAAAACCAGTTTGGCAGGAGCAGGAGTCCTGGGCATCAAGTCTATTGGGCAGACACACTGTTAACCTAGAGACAAGAACATTTCCTTATAAGCTGCAAACTTGTTCAGGATTCCAGGAATGTGGGAAGGGCTGAATCAGTAGGAGTATAGCAGAGACCCTACCAAAAGATTAATAAAGTGGGGCCTTAACCAGCAGGCTACCTTGCTAGACAACAGTAGACATCCCCCTAGCTTAACAAGATGTGATACAATCAACTGCCCCACATCAACATATTCAAGACTCATTCTTAAAAATGTAGTTTCTATAAATGTTCTAATGTAAATGCATACATATTTCCAATAACCTTTTAGGGAATAACACTGTGTCTTGGGGCATTTCATATGGACATTCAATTAAACTGGCATTATTGGTTATTTAATCCCCCAAAATTAATATCATGTAAAATAAAACACAAATTTAATGTTAATAAATATTTGATAAAGCTATTATTAAAATACACAGTGAATATATTAATATGTAAATATAACTGGATATTTATTATTTGTTCCTACCTGGTCATAGGTATATTCAATAAATTGTTTTATAACAACGTCCTGATTATGCACAGGCATAAACTCAGAGTTGTTTGCATTCTCTAACTATTAGGACTTACAGGATTTATATACAAAAAAACATCTTATTGGTTTTATTAGAATTGGCTTATTAGAATGTACACATACATGAATCCTATGGGTTCTCTGTGTGTGTACATATATGTGTGAATATCTATATAATCTATATTAATAAAAGAGTAATATGCTAATTAGACTGGGAGACCTTCCAGAGACCTTCCAGTCGTCCTTCCAGACAAAGCCTGGGGCTTGGCTGGCCTGCAAACTGGCCCCCCTCAGCCCCTCGCCCAGACCGGCCATGCCCCCCAGCAGAGAACCCCCACCCTGATGGGGATGTTGCCAGCCTGCAAACCGCCCCAGCCCCTCGCCCAGGCTGGCACCACCCCCAGTGGGGACCCCACCCCAATGGGGGAATGGCCGGCCTGCAAACTGCCCCAGGCCCCTCACCCAGGCCAGCCCTGCCCCCCAAGGGGACCCCCACCCTGATCTGGGACCCCCTTCAGGGGAGACCAGCTGGCCCCCACCCATACACCAGGCCTCTATCTATACCCATAAAAGGGTAATATACTAATTAGACCAGGAGACCTTCCAGACATCCTTCCAGACAAAGCCATGGTGGCAGGTCTGAGGCAGAGGCGGTTAGGGGCGATCAGGCCAGAAGGGGAGGTCAGTTGGGGGTGATCAGGTCGGTGGGGGGGCAGTTGGGGGCGAGCAGGCTGGCAGGGGGGAGCAGTTGGGGGCGAGCAGGCCGGTACACGGGTAAGGTAAGCAAACAAAATAAGTCAGAATAAAATGAGGTTTTATTATAACCTAATAGTAAAGGCAAAGAGAAAAACTAAAAATAGTAATTTTTCAGGATTATTGTTAAATATTTGAAATAATAGCAAATTAGAAGGAAGGAGTATTGATTAGAAAGTCATTTTCTGGCTTGAGTCACTGGAGAAAGAATAGAAAAATTTAGAGGACATTATAATTCCTACAAACCATTATAAAAATTCTGAAAAAGGAAAGACAGTTTCAAGGGTAAAATACCAGTGTTGAACACCCAAATTAATAAAATTTAAAGCAACACCTTATATCATAGAGGTTACTGATTAGCAAGCACCCCTTCTTAGCTAGCACCTGTATATTAATAATAATTTTTAATTCTTTGGCATCTAATCTTAGGATACTTCCTTGGGCCTTTATCATATTAACTCTAAATGCAACTTCTGTATCTCAACAAAGGCAACATAATCAAGCGTAGTTATATACTTTTAGACCCATCTTCTAAGTAATGAATAGATAATATTATAAAATTAGTTGGAAAAGAAAGATTAGTTGGCATTTTTTACAGAAATGATTGTTTCTTCTAATATCTAATTTTTACCCTTTCTTACTTAAGTAGATTTATCTGTGATGAATAACATCACTTTATGAATAGCATGAGCCAGCACTGTTTTAACTAAGTGGATCATTGGGCTAGAAATAAAGTTTTCTGTGCTGTATTTCTAGCTCTGAGTAGTTCTGTGACCTTAAGCAACCTTCACAGCAGGAATGTCAATCATACCAGTCAAAATTAAAATGTCACTCTCCATCTACAGGATGTATTGCATAAGAATTGTTAAATGCATACCTTTCTTTATGTAAATAAAAGTAAAATGTCATAAAATTATTTCTACATTATTGTCATATTTAAAAACCTGTAATGATTTGTCTAATATAATAGGATAACATAATAAGCTCAAAAAGAAAAATAAGACTTTTGATTATCCTTTAAAGTTAGTAATTCTTATAAAATTATGCAGTAGCTTTCTTGTGTGTGTGTGTGTGTGTGTGTGTGTGTGTGCGTGTGTGATTCATTTACAGTTAGCTAAATGATCATGATTATCTTGAATATTAGAGGCAAGAGGATTCACTATACTTAGTGGTGATTAGTCTTTCCATTTAATTTTTAATAGTTTATTAATTTGCTTGGTTAAATTTAAATTTTAGAAATGCAGGGAAAGAGACTTTCTTCACTCATGGGATGATAGAATAAATTACTTTTCCCTATTCCTCCCACTAATTACAATTAAAAACCCTAAACATGCCCTAACCCAGTGGTCGGCAAACTGCAGCTCGCGAGCCACATGCGGCTCTTTGGCCCCTTGAGTGTGGCTCTTCCACAAAATACCACGTGCGGGCGTGCACGTCCAGTGCGATTGAAACTTCGTGGCCCATGCACAGAAGTCAGTTTTCGGCTCTCAAAAGAAATTTAAATCGTTGTACTGTTGATATTAGGCTCTGTTGACTAATGAGTTTGCCGACCATTGCCCTAACCGGTTTGGCTCAGTGGATAGAGCATTGGCCGGCGGACTGAAGGGTCCCAGGTTGGATTCTGGTCAAGGACATGTACCTTGGCTGCCGGCACATCCCCAGAAGGAGGTGTGCAGGAGGCATCTGATCAATGTTTCTCTCTCATCGATGTTTCTAACTCTCTATCCCTCTCCCTTCCTCTCTATAAAAAAAAAT
This sequence comes from Ia io, assembly GCA_025583905.1. Classification (NCBI taxonomy): domain Eukaryota; kingdom Metazoa; phylum Chordata; class Mammalia; order Chiroptera; family Vespertilionidae; genus Ia; species Ia io. The sequence goes on along the minus strand of JAJQQW010000005.1, from coordinate 73,122,846 downwards.
CAATAAAATATATTTTAAAAATAAATAAAATAAAAACCCTGAACATGAGATATAAAACAAACATAAGAAAGCTCTGGAAGATGGAGAGAAGAAGGCAGGCAGGCTATGAACCTCAGAACCCAAGGAACAGCACACTGGTGAGATCCCTGGGCTTCCTTTTTGCCTCATATATTCCTGAGGTGGAATAGAAGCAGCAGCAACTGGGAAAGACCAATGAGCACAGACTAAAAAGCCCCCCAAAAGCCTGCTCCTTCAAGCCAAAGGTCCAAGGAAAGGGCAATCTAACAAGACAGAAAACTAAACTTCCACACGCAGTATCAGTGGAGAACATGGGGTGTCTGAACTTCCACCCCAGCCCAGCAGTAATAACGCGCCCTTCCTTTTCCCCTTCCCCACTGGGGTGCAGCCAGCCGAGGCCCTGTGCAGAGTCAGGGCTTTCACCCCCACATCCCAGAGGTAATGAGGACACCCCCCCCGCCCCCCCCAGGGTCAGGGGAAGCTGCCTGGAGAGCAATAATAAGTCACTGAGGGTTCTGGCCCAATCACAGGCAATTATAAATGCTTCACCAGGTAGCCCTCAGCAGGGAAAGCTGCCTCCCTCACTACCATCTTGGTGAACAGCCAATGCTCTGCAGATTCTGAAGGGAGTTACAATCAAGGACTCAGGCCCACCGGGCTGGTCTTGCTCCTCTGCAAATCTGATCCTCGCCCAGGCTCCTCCACCTGGAAGTCTCCTTACTGGGGAACCTGAAGACACTTTCCTCCACTCTGAGTACACAGTACTTTTCTACTCCTAGCCCTTCCCCCCCTTTCCTGTGCCCGCCCCGACCCTTGGGTTCATAAAATGGCAAGAGCCTTCAGTTCAGCAGAGAGATGATGCCCAGACTCTCGCATCTGTGTTGATCCACATGACCCTCAACTGGCACCCCATTCCATAGGGTAAAACAGAAAAGGCAGGAGCCAGCACTTTCTCTGCCTTAGCCATTCATTTATCCTATCCAAGTAAGCGATTAAAGGCTGGACTGCTGCATTTATTCTGGCTTGTTCCTGTAATGGGCAACACCTGGCAACTCATCTTCCTCCAGCTTAGCTAGCACCCCGCCCAGTGAGGGAGGTATGGAAGGCCTGGTCAGGAGCCAGAACTCCCACACCCACCCGGCAACACAACAGCAACATGGTGTCCCTCTTCTGCTCTTGGAGGGGTATCAGAGCAAGCTGGCCACAGCAGGAGGTTTCAATAAGGTGCAGGATCTCATAACATAACACTCAAAATGTCCAAGTTTCCATCAAAATCACCCTAAATTCAAAAACCAGGAAGATCTCAAACTGTAATAAAAAGACGTCAGAGCTAATAGGATTACCTGACAAAGGTTTTAAAGAAACCAACAAAAACATTTCAGAGCAATTATAAGCACACTTGAAACACATTTTTCAAAAATAAAATCTCAGCAAAGAAATAGTGTCAGCAAAGTGGTAGAAGACATGAAGAAAAAATAAGTATTCTTGTAATATCAAGAAGGAGGAAAGAAAACACATAGGTCATTACAATAGACTTTTCTTCTCTTGAGTTTTAAATTATGTTGAAGCAACATAATTTAATTATGCCTGATATGATTCTAACTGGGGGGAGTACAGGAACATAAAGTTTTCTGTTTTATTCAAACTAGCAAAATGAGAACTTCAGTAGAGGTTTTCTAAGTTTTGCACATGTAACATAATACTAGAGTAACCACTCTAAGGTCTATACAAAGGGATAGACTAAAAAATAGAATTTAAAATTTGTTCAAGTAAAATAGATAAATAAAAATAGAATTTAAAAATTGTTCAAGTACCCTCCAAGAAGGGGAAAACTAGAGAGAGAAAAAAGAAAGTACAAAAAGAAAACAAAAATATTAAATGGAAGACTTAAACCCTAATATATTGATAATTATATTAATGTAATTGGTCTAAATACACCAATTAAAAGACCACCTCCTCTCCCCCCCCCAAAAAAAAACTACGATAACTCAATACAAAATGGATCAAAAAGAATATAATTATTATTATAACTATTAAGAAAAATTATTTCATAATTTTAAAATTCTCAAAAAAGAAATTTCTAGACCAGATGGTTTCACTAAAGAATTCTACCAAACACTGAAAGAAGAATTAACTACATAATCTCTTCCAGAATGTAGAAGAGTAAGGAACACTTCTCAATTTATTTTATAAGGCTAGTGTTACCCTGGTACACACACAGTACAAAAAAAAAAAAAAGGAAAGAAAGAAAAGAAAAGAAAGCTGTAAACCATTATTTGCAGACCACATATCCAACAAAGGACTAGTATTGAAAATATAAAAACAACTCTCAAAACTCACCAGTAAAAAAAATAAACAATCCCGTTAGAAAACTGGCCAAAGACATGAAGAGACATTTTACTGATGACTATAAGCATATGAAAAAAGTTCAACATGATCAACAATCAGGAAATTGCAACATGAAAACCACAATGAGGTATAACTATACCATTTCAAAATGGCAACATTAAAAAAAAAAAGTAGTGACATGAAATGTTAGCAAGGATTCAAGAAACTGGATCACTCAGTGATTGCTGGTGGGAATGTAAAATGGTACAGCCACTCTGGAGGCAGATTGAGAGTTTCTTAAAAAGCTAAACATGCAATTACTACACAACCCAGCAATTGCATTCCTAGGTATTTACCCCAGAGAAATGAAGACTTATGTTCACACAAAAACCTATACATGAATGTTTATAGCAGCTTTATTCATAATAGCCAAAAACTGGAAACAACCCAGATATCTGTCACTGAGTAAACGAGTAAATGAACTGTGGTATAGCTATGTAATGTAATACTGTTCTGTAATAAAAATGTATGGACCTTTGATACTTGCCACAACTTGAATAAGTCTCCAGGTAATAATATGTAGAAGATGGGCAGAGCCAATCTGAAAAAATTATATACTGATTTCATTATGCAACCTTCCTGAAATAATAAAATTATAGAGATGAAGAGCAGATTAGTAGTTATCAGAGGTTAAGAGGTGATAAGGGTGGATGTGGATGTAGATATCAAAGGCAACATGAGGCATCCTGGTGATAATAGGAAGTTATGTATCTTGACTCTGTCAATATCTTAGATATGATGGTACTAGAGTTTTACAAAATGTTACCATTGGGGAAAATGGGTAAAGCATACAAAAGATCTCTCTGTATTATTCCTTACAACTTCATGTGAATCTACAATTACTCAAAATTAAAATTCTAATTTTAAAACTTTTTTTTTAAATGCAAGGGAAAATATGACAGTCCTCAGCCAGTTAACATGACAAGGAAATACTTGGGGGTGGGAGGTGACAGTATCTTCGGTCCCAGGCTATGACAACACAATTTTTCTCAAACTACAAAGAGAGGTTATTTTACATTGAATTTCATAAAGCATGTGAACTTCCTAGCATCCAATGTTTATGGCCCACAGGAATTTGGTTCTCCCTTTTGATTCTACAATTCTGACACAAATTAAATTTATGCCTATCCAACTAGGAGTTACTAAACCCCATAAAAGCAATTATAGTCATAAAGAGATGCTGTAAAATTGATACTGAAACTGTTCAACCCACAACCTCCTCCTACCCCTCCACCTCCTTCACACACACACACACACACACACACACACACACACACACACACACACACACACACACACACACAGTGCTTGTCTTCTGTGCATGTGCTGAGAGTGTATCCCAGGGAACCGTGGGTTGCATGAAGGTATTGATTTTAAATTCTCCTTCATTAAATACCAGTCAAGAACAAACGATTACCGTGACTTTCTGAATAACTACAGCATAAAATAGCTAATAAACAGACATGCCCTTTCTCCATCTTTCATAGTTTGGGGCATTATCCTTTTGTATGCAGGTTAGGGTCCAACACGAAGGGACAGTTATGTAAAGACTGACCCTTGGCCCTGGAGGGGTAGCTCAGTTGGTTCGTGTCCTCCCGATGGTTCAATCCCCAGTCAGAGCACATACATGAATCAATCAATGATGCATAAATAAGTGGAACCACAGATGGATGTTTCTCTCTCTTTGTCTTCCTCTCTCTAAAATCAATTTAAAAAAAAAAAAAGACTGACCCGTGGGAAGTTATAGACCTTTTCTCTTTTCACAGTCACTACTTTTTCTTTTTTTCCCCCAAGATAATAAATACCATAGCCATTGTTCTGCTGCAAATGTGTATTTTTCCTCACCCCAGGTGTAGAAAACTAAAAATATAAGCAGAGGCAGATTGAGGAGGGGGGCTAGCAGTTCAGGGGGAGGTTATTCCTGATCTGCCTCCACAATTTAAAATGTCTCAAAACAGAGTCTCAATTATTTAATGTACTAATTTGAAATGTTTGGAAAACAAACATGCAGAGCATGAAAACAGTTCATAGTAGTTTCCAGTCAAGTCAGTTCTCAGTTTTACACTCTAATCCTTTTCTTAGTAATTCAGTGTTTTTTTAGTTACTAAATTATTATAAATGTGTTTTTCTCTTTGTGGAGAGCTTGGTTAAAGTAAGATTATGAAAAGGAACACTGTCTTCTTGTGACTAAATTATAGAAAACTGTTATCATAACCAAATTGCCTAAATGTTAAAAATACTCTCACTTCCTCAAAACTGAAAACCAATCTGAGATATAATGAGTAGATGAAATTTACATCCATCAGTTCAAATAAAGAGTAGCCTCCACTAGAGACCTGTTTTCTTCAAGTTGTGGATTTAAAAAGCTATTCACATACACCTAATTATCTCTATAGCCCAGTATTCAACAAATAGCACAATAAATAGTAACACAATCATTTTTAACTTGATATATAATTGAAGTCATATGACAGAACATAAATTATAGCATTTAGATTATGTTGTTTTCACAACAAAAATAATTTTTTGAAAAAATAAAACAGCTATTTTTGTGATTTTCCCTCAGACTTAGACCAGCATTCCAGTGGCTCTAGGTGTTCGACTTTTTTGTAACCAAACACTACTATTAATAACACCTCAATATAAAAACAAAATGTTTTCACAATAAAGCAGGTCTCCCACCCACCTTCTTCTCCCACAGAATGCTGCTTGTATTCCAGCTTGTGTCCTCCTCCCTAAGTAAATCTGCTGTTAGTTTTGTGGCTTGGGGAAGAGGTATTTGTCTACAGGGCTGGACAAACGACTGAGTAACCACATAATTCTTTCAAATAAGCAGGACATTCCAACACAGCCCGCATAACAACTTCTAGGTACTCAATCTTGTGACCCAGAACTATCTGCAAATTTTCTGCTGTTATTCACTCACACACATTCAAAGGAATGTCCTCACATATTTATGACTGGGAGAGAAATCAGAGTCTCTGATGTTCAGGTCTTAAAAGATAAAATTTTGTCTCAGAAGCTGTGACTGAGAAATTTTTTCATCTAATGAAAGTATAGCAAGTTCTTGACCTCAGCAAAGGTCAAGAAAAGCAGGGGGGAAGTCAATGTTTGACTTTAATCATTCTGGAAACTTTTGATTTAAGTTAGCAACTATTTACCAGGAGCACACTCCTTGCTATGTACTATATGAGGAATAGCAGTCAGCATAGCCAGGCATGGTCCCAACAGTACAGATTGTCTAATCAAAGACAATCATCAACACATTGAGCCGCGAGCTACTTCAGGGACATATTTAGGAGTCAGCAACATGACAGAAGACAACAAGACCCCAATCAAGAACTAGCAGACTGCCCTTCTTGACAACCCCTTCCTGAACCAGAACCAGACCAGGAACTGTTGGCAGAATTACATGGACTTCCACCGCTGTGAGGAGACAATGACCGCTAAAATGGGTGATGTCTCCATGTATGAATGGTACCAGCATGTGTACTAGTCCCTCTGCCCAGGTCCTGTGTGTCTGCCTGGGATGATCACAGGGCAGAAGGCACATTTCCTGAAAAGATCTGAACTGGCTCCACCCCACTTCTCCACACTTTTCCCAGGGAGGTGAAGGGGGATCTGGGTATATCCCATCCTGGGATCCTGAATCATGGCTTAACTCATAATAAATACTTGTTGGAAAAGTGTAAAAGAAAGACAATTAGCCAAAACCGGTTTGGCTCAGTGAATAGAGCGTCAGCTTGCAGACTGAAAGGTCCCAGGTTCGATTCCGGTCAAGGGCATGTACCTTGGTTGCGGGCACATCCCCAGTAGGGGTTGTTCAGGAGGCAGCTGATCGATGTTTCTCTCATCGATGTTTCTAACTCTCTATCTCTCTCCCTTCCTCTCTGTAAAAAATCAATAAAATATATTTAAAAAAAAAAAAAAAAAAGAAAGAAAGACAATTATCAAGCAGGTATTACAAGTAGAAAAAGTATGACAAAAGTAGCTCTGGCTGGATGGTTCAGTTGGAGTGTTGTCCGTACACCAAAAAGTTGCAGGTTCAATTCCCTGTCAGAACAAATACCCAGGTTGTGGGTTTGGTCCCTGATCAGGATGCAACTAGTTGATGTTTCTCTCTCTCTTTCCCTTCCTCTCTCTCTAAAATCAATGAAAATGTAGCCCAGCCTGACCGGTGTGACTCAGTGATTGACTATCAAACTATGAACCAGAAAGTCATGGTTTGATTCCCAGTCAGGGCACATGCCCGGTTTGCAGGCTCCATCCCCAGTGTGGGGCATGCAGGAGACAGCCAATCAATGATTCTCTCTCATCATTGATGTTTCTATCTCTCTCTCCCTCTACCTTCCTCAATGAAATCAATACAATCAATAATAAAAATTAAAAAAAAAAAAAAAAAAAACACATAGCCCAGTGCCGGGGCTGTTCAGCAGACCCTGAGCGACAGATGAATGGATTACTCCGACACAACATTTGCTGGGAAAGAGAGGGCTAAGGGCCTGGCTAAAGGAACCAGACAGCCTCGATTGCCTACCTCGTTAGGCTTTTATTGTAGCAGCAGTTTGAGATAAAGTTTATCTTTTAGATGCAATCAGTAGGGTAAGTAATATTGGGAGGACACATGTTTTTCTAATGTCCTTTAAGCAAGGCCATCCAAAGATTAAGCATAAGGATTCCAGTAAACACCCGGGGATCTGCACATGCACAGACTTGTATGGAAAGGGCAAGGAATAATTAGGAGCACCACCTCAGCAATCCCCTAAGTCGGAATTCCAATAAACAGGGCAGGCGGCCTTCCGCACACTTCCCTTGTCTCAGAATGTCCTCCTTACAAACTTTCCAACCAAGTCTCACATGCTCCCGACAGCCCAGGCGGTATTGCTCAATTGGTTGAGCACCGTTCCATGAACCAAAAGTTTGCTGGTTTGATTCCTGGTCAGGGCACACGCCTGGGTTGTGGGCTTGATTCCCAGAGGGGGGCCTGCAAGAGGCAGCTGATTGAGTTTCTCTCTCACACTGATGTTTCCCTCTCTCTCTCTCTCCCTTCCTCTCTCTCTAAAATAAATCTTTTTTTTAATCAATGAAAACATATCCTCTGGTTAAGATAAAAAAAAAAATAAAAGTAATAAAAAATATGGCACTGGATGCAAGGTTCACGCTTTGAATGTTGGGATTACATAAACCCAGATGCCATATTTTTATTTCCTTGATCATGAGCATCCTTTTCCCTTCGATTCTTTGGGATCTTTTTTAATAAGACAGATTTTATTGTATTTCCTCAAACCAGCTGTAAACAAGATCTATGAAAGGAATATGCTATATCATGTAGGACTTGAACCAGATAAAGAGACTCAGAAATCATTTACAAAACAAGTTGAAGACAGTGGTAGCAGGAGCTGATTCACCTGCTTAACGATGCCACCAGAGACCCAGGCTCCTATGATTTCGCTCCGACCCTTGTCCTTCACCTTCATGCCTGTCGCCTCATGATTGTAAGATAATTGATGATGCCCTTTGGCCATCATGTCATCATTCGATCAAGGAAGGAAAGGAGGAGTAAGGGGAAATGCCATCCATGCCTGAACCCTTTTATCAGAGAAGCTAAATTTTTCCAGAAATGTCAACAACAGGCTTCCTCTTATATCTACATGATGAGCTCCTTTGCCTTAGTCTCCTGATGAGTTTGGGCAAATGAGGGACCTGAGCAAAGATTGGAGGGTGAGGGTTGAGAGGATTCCTTCCCTGTTCCTTCCGTTTGTCCCCTTTGAGCACTGGCAATGGCCACGTCCTTCCATAACTACAGCTCCAGCTGGGCACCCTCCTCCATGGCTCCAGCTCTCTCTGGGCTCTGGAAACAACACTCTGTCACTTGCCTTTTGAGGTCTTGGGGTGGTAACAGCCCTTCACTATAGCTGCCTTATTGATACCTTTAACCCTGCCCACATCTCTGTAAATGGACTCTTCATTAAAATATTTTTATTTGACCATCTGAGTAAAATTCTCTTTCATGCCAGGACTCAGCTGATACAAAGAGACCTTTAAGTACAACAGAGGCTGAAAATATAGGGACAGGAAAGCCATACTGACTCAGGCAAAATATGATCCATTGCTTGGAGTTGGGCATACTCCACCATGGATGAATGTATAATTAGAGTAACCAAAAAAGCAGCAGAGATATAAGGATTGAGTGGCTGCTTAACACTGTCTACTACACACAATTTTCATTTAGGGATAGTTTAAAAGCAACCTGTGTGATTGTGTCTTCTATTTTATTTTTTTATTGCCCTTCAACTAACTCGATGTCTTCCAAAATACATTTCTGCTAGTAGTAATAATACCTTAGTAGATAATAATACCTTACTCTTATAGAAAGCTTTGTGGTCTACAATGTACTTTCACCTATATTATCCCATTTGATCCTTGCAAATAGCCCTGTGAGTAAGCTAAGACAGGCATTTTTATCACCATTTTACAGATGAATAAACAGAAGTTCGGAGAGAATAACCACCTTGCCTTGGGCCACACAGTTAGTAAGTGGTGGAATTAGAAAGCAATTATATCAGGCCTCCAGGGTCAAGTCCTGGCCAATGTGCCTGGCTCTGGGTTCAGGGCACAAAACCGAAGCTGTGTTGGTTAGGGCCATGCAAAGAGGAAAAGCAGTATCTTCCACAGCGTCTCTGATTCCTGACTGCAAACATCTTCCAGCAGGGAAAATGGAGGACTCATGAGTTTCCCTACATCTAAGAGTTTTGGTACATTGTTAACATGACCTTGAACTTTTCAGTTAATGCTGGATATTTTAACTTGATGTTGGTTGGGAATTTTATTTGACCCAAGAAAAATTCAGTTTATGTAAAAAAAAAGTAAAGTTAATAAGAATCACTTTTCCACTTAATAGTAGTTAGCAAAACAGATTTGTTCGTTTTTTGAAATCTTTCTAAAATAGTGTAGACTCTGCTATTCATATGCCTACCAATAGCAGCCTTTCCTTTTTTATAAGCAGTTGTGAAATAAAATATCTGCTAAATGTGACATTCCATTTGTGAGAACTGACAGGTCCCTACCACAAATAAAATACAAGTTTTTTGTTTTTTGTTTTTTAGGGGGGCGGGGAAGGGTTACATCCATTGTGACCACTCAGAAGCTTTTTATGTTTATGTGCAGGTTCTCAGCTACAGGTTTGGGTTGGGGATGCCAAAAGTATGGCTACTAAATAAGTGTTGTCACTATATTTAGAATTTAAACGGTAGTCTACAAAATAGAACATCTGCTTTTGCTACCTTATTTGACTCTATTTTCTTAGGATTTATTCAGGACTGTTAAAAATTCGAGACATGTATATGAATATTTTTGTTACAATCTTAGGGTTTCCATTACTTTGGAAACCACTGGAAAATGTTTATTTACAAGATAAATATTATAAGTAATATTTTTCATGTCAAAATCTTTTACTTATTTATGCTGCTAACCTCTGAACAATCTTCATGGAACTCGCTATTTGAGTTAGTTTGTAGATGCTGGTTTCGGGTATAAGAATGCTATAAGCAAATTATTGATAATTAAATAATGGCACTTATCCCTAACTCAAGCTAAGAAATCCAACTAAGTTGCCCATTAGACTTTAAATGCCATTCTTCAAGAAATTAAAAGAGCCTATTGATCTGTGATCGTTCAAAAAAATTGGCAATAATCATTTGATTCTCATTGGTCTCCAAATGTATGTTTCTTTCATTAACTATTATTTTGTATAGCTGTACATAAGATAATATTTCATCTCAGAATGAGATGCTTTTAAATTGAGAACAAAAAAAATCTCTTCTTCCAGTTATAAAGTACTTGGCAAACTTTCAGGATAAAAGCACTGTGCAAATATAGAGTCTTACTGTCTCAGTATGCCATTTCACAATGTCCTAAATATTTTGTTGTTGTGCTAGGAAAATTTAACTTGGAAAATACCCACCAAGTACAAGAGGAGATCTAGACACCTTAAATTCCTATATCAGAGAATCAGCAATTCAGATTTGCATATATATTTTTTTTAAAACTAAAACTTAGCTTATACCTAAATCTCCCCTGGCTTCATCCTCATCTACTGAATATTTCATGGAGGATTAAGTATCTTTCAGCATGAGTCAAAGGAACAACTTCCTGGGGTATTTCAAACCAAATCTATGAAAAGTTAACAAATTTGGTTCAGTGACAAGATATATTGAACCCACATTTTTTTAAATATATTTTATTAATTTTTTACAGAGAGAAAGGGAGAGGGATAGAGAGTTAGAAACATTGATGAGAGAGAAACATCGATCAGCTGCCTCCTGCACACTCCCCACTGGGTATGTGCCCGTAACCAAGGTACATGCCCTCGACCAGAATCGAACCTGGGACCCTTAAGTCCGCAGGCCAATGCTCTATCCACTGAGCCAAACCGGCCAGGACTGAACCCACATTTTTATCTTCACTTTTACCCAAATAGCTATAAAATGACAGTTACCAAAATGTAAATAGATAAATCCACAGAGAGAACAGGAGATCCAACAATGTTGCAGGGGACATAAAAGGAAAAACAAAGAAAAGAAAGAGAGATGGGAAAGAAATACCTAGGATAATGGTGAATAAAATTCCAAGATGAAAGTTGTTCAAAATACCTAAAAAGCAACAACTCCAAATTGGATCAAGAAAGCAAAAGAAAGAGTATCACCCAGGAAAAAAAAAAAAAATCAATATCTAATGTGCAAGCTATTCAAAGAGATTTCCTTTAGTCTATAGATAGAATTTGGGGATGAATTAGTGATTAAATCATAGAAAACAGTAGAAACAAAGCTAATTCTGAAAAATGCCAACTCCTGGAAATACAAGAAGTTGAACAAAATGTATAAGTATAGTATAGTATGTAATTTAGCAGTAGATAATATTCACATAATAATATAAACACAGATTATTGACTGAATTTTTAAAAGTATAATTATGTTTTTAGGGGATCTGAAACATAGACAAGTATCTGAATGAGAGAGAAAGAGAGAGAGAGAGAAATCATCACTTTTCTTAGCAAAGAAATGGATAATGTCGAAAACTAAAAAATTAAATCCTTAAGAAGCATATTATCTACAAGCATAAATACTAAAAGAAACAGCTAAAAGAATTGAAAGTGGTTCTTCAGGAAAGCAAAAATCAAAAATTAAAAAGGACAGGGGATGACATCCTGTTTATATAACACCATTTGAAAAGAAATACCATTTGAAAAGTATTCATTAATTGAAATAAATTTAAAATTCCAAAAAACCAAAGTTATTTTAAAAGAGCAACATACAAAGAAATATACATGAATATATTTTATGCATCTATTGAGATAATCATCTGATATCTTAGTTTGACATGATATATTCATTGATTTTTCAAAATTTAAACTAAACTTGAATGCCTAGAATAAACTCATTTGGTTATGATGTATTATGTTTACCACTAAATTCAATTTTCTAACAATTTGTTATTTTTTACATTGCATCTAGGTTAATGAGGAATATTGGGATGCCTTTATCAGAGTAATGCTGGCCTCATAAAATGAGTTGGGACGTGTTCCCTTCTTAATTTTATGAAAGAGCTTGTGGAGAACTAGTTTTAGTTCATTCTTAAATCAAATAGTTGGTAGATTTCACTAATGAAGCCACCGGGGCTGGGATTTTCTTCATAGAGCAGAGTTTTATTATAACTTCTGTGGTTTTTTTAATAAATAAAACTAGAACTACTCCAGTTTTTCTGTTGTTTCTTGCATGAACTTTTGTGGTGTGTGACTTCAAGAGAATTTACCTAGTTATCTAACTTTCCAAGTTATTGGTACAAAATTATTCGTAATATTCCTTTATTATGCCTTTTAAAGCACCTGTAGCTGCTATAATGTCTATTAGTTCATTCCTAATAATGGAGTATTCTTTCTTCTCTCCCTTTTTATTCTTCTCATTCAGACTACCGATTTATCAGTTTCATTGACCCTTGTAAAGCATAAGTGTTTCTTTCCATTGATTTCTCTTTTATTTTTTTACTTACTACATCACTAATTCTTTTTCTTTATTTTTATAATTTCCTTTCTTATGCTTACTTTGGGCTAAAATTCCTCTTTTTCACTAGGTTCTTAAGATTGAAGCTTGGATCATTGATTTGACATTTTCTTTTCCTCTAATACAACAATTTACTGCAAAAAAGTTTTTCACCATGTACTGTTTGGGCTACACCACCAAATCTGGATGTATTATATTTGTATTTGATTCAGTTCAAAATATTTTATAATCCCAATGTGGGATCTTGCTTGAGCCATGTTTTATTTAAAGTATGATATTTAATTTTCAAATATTTGGGGATTGTCTATATTTTTCTGTTATTAATTTCTATTTTAATTTTATTGTAGCCAGAGAACATGCTTTGTATTATTTCATTTGAACCCAATTAAATTTATTGAGATTTGTGTTGTAGCCTAGAATGTGGTCTGTCTTGGTGAATGTTATATGTGCATTTGAAAGAGAATATATATTCTCTTCATGCTGTTACATGAAGTTTTCCATAAATTTTAAATAGATCAAGTTCATTGTATTGTTCATGTCTCCTATGTCTTTACTGATTTTCTATTTGTTCTATTAATTATTAAGAGGGGAAGGTTGAAATCTCCAACTACAATTGTGATTTATGTATTTCTCCTTTCAGTTCTATCTGTGTTTTACTTCAAGTATTTAGAAACTGTTTTTAAGTGATACATCACATAAACAAATTGAGAGAAAAAAATCACATAGTCATATCAATAGATGCAGAAAAAGCATTTGAAAAAATCCAACACCCTTTCTTGATAAAAACTCTCAACAAGGTGGGAATAGAAGGATCATACCTCAACATAATAAAAGCTATATATGATAAACCCACAGCAAACATCATACTCAATGGGCAAAAACCAAAACCATTTCCCCTAAGAACAGGAGCAAGACAGGGATGCCCTCTCTCACCACTCCTGTTTGACATAGTACTGGAAGTATTAGCCATTGCAATTAGACAAGAAGAAGAAATAAGAGGCATCCAAATTGGAAAAGAAGAAGTAAAGCTGTCCTTATTTGCAGATGACATGATATGGTACATAAAAATCCCAAAAGACTCGATCAAAAAACTAATAGACTTAATAAATGAATTCGGCAATGTAGCAGGATACAAAATTAACGCCAAGAAATCTATGGCATTTCTATACACCAATAGTGAACTTACAGAAAGAGAGACTAAAAAAGCAATCCCATTTACCATCACACCAAAAAAACTAAGATACCTAGGAATAAACTTAACTAAGGAGGTAAAAGATCTATACACGGAAAACTACAGGACATTGAAAAAAGAGATAGAGGAAGACGTAAACAGATGGAAGAACATACCATGTTCATGGATTGGTAGAATCAACATCATTAAAATGTCCATACTACCCAAAGCAATCTACAGAATCAATGCACTCCCCATCAAAATACCAACAGCATATTTCACAGACCTAGAAAGAACTCTCCAAAAATTCATCTGGAATAAAAAAAGACCCCGAATAGCCACAGCAATCCTGAGAAAGAAGAATAAAGTAGGAGGGATCTCAATACCAGACCTCAAGATGTATTACAAAGCCACAGTTCTCAAAACAGCCTGGTACTGACGCAAGAACAGACATATAGATCAATGGAACAGAATAGAGAATCCAGATATCGACCCAAACCACTATGCTCAATTAATATTTGACAAAGGAGGCATGAACATACAATGGAATCAAGACAGTCTTTTCAATAAATGTTGTTGGGAAAATTGGACAGATACATGCAAAAAAATGAAACTAGATCACCAACTTACACCATACACAAAAATAAACTCAAAATGGATACAGGACTTAAACATAAGACGGGAAACCATAAAAATACTAGAAGAATCCACAGGCAACAAAATCTCAGACATATGCCAAAAGAACTTCTTCACTGACACTGCCCCTAGGGCAATGGAAGCTAAAGAGAAAATTAACAAATGGGACTACATCAAAATAAAAAGCTTTTTTACAGCAAAAGAAACCATCAACAAAACAACAAGAAAGCCCACTCTATGGGAGAACATATTTGCAAATGCTATCACTGATAAAGGTTTAATCTCCAACATCTACAGGCAGCTTATGCAACTTAATAGAAGGAAGATAAATGATCCAATAAAAAAATGGGCAACAGGCCTAAATAGAATCTTTTCAAAAGAAGACAGAAGGAAGGCCAGGAGACACGTGAAAACATGCTCAAAGTCACTAATTATCCGAGAGATGCAAATCAAAACAACAATGCGGTACCATCTCACACCTGTCAGAATGGCTATCATCAACAAATCAACAAACGACAAGTGTTGGCGAGGATGCGGAGAAAAAGGAACCCTCGTGCACTGCTGGTGGGAATGCAGACTGGTGCAGCCACTGTGGAGAACAGTATGGAGTTTCCTCAAAAAACTGAAAATGGAACTCCCATTTGACCCAGTAATCCCACTCCTAGGAATATATCTGAAGAAACTAGAAACACCAATCAGAAAGGATATATGCACTCCTATGTTCATAGCAGCACAATTTACAATAGCTAAGATTTGGAAACAACCTAGGTGCCCATCAGCAGATGACTGGATCAGAAAACTGTGGTACATCTACACAATGGAATACTATGCTGCCATAAAAAAGAAGGAATTCTCATCATTTGCAGCAACCTGGATGGAATTGGAGAACATTATGCTAAGTGAAATAAGCCAGTCAATGAAAGAAAAATACCACATGATCTCACTCATTTATGGATAATAAAGAACATTATAAACTGATGAACAAAAATATAGATACAGAGACAGTAAAGCATCAGACTGTCAAATTACAGGGGAAAAGTTAGGGAGAGGTGGGGGAGATAAGAGATCAACCGAAGGACTTGTATGCATGCATATAAGCATAACCAATGGACACAAAACTCTGGGGGGTGAGGGCATGTATGGGTGTGGGGGTGGGGGGGACAATGGTAAGATATGTACACATATAATTCCTAAATAAAAAAAAAGTGGAAAAAAAATAAAATAAAATAAAATAAAAAGAAAATTGTACTCAGCAAAAGAAAAAAAAAAGAAACTGTTTTTACATTTAAAACAGTTATATTGTTTTCTGTTCTTTTATTTTAACCAATAAATGCATGTTATATTGTTTTGTTCTTTTATTTTAACCAACACATGTCATTATACTTAATCTTCAGACCAAACTATAAACTAGGTACTATTCTCATCTCCAATTTACATGTGAGGAATCCAAGATAGAATGCTTGAGGTGACCCTGTGCTGCCTGTCTTCCCACCCTGTTCAACACTACCCTGTACTGCCTCCCCACCCAGCCTATTTCCGAAGGTCTCAGCCTTCTTCTCCTGATGCTACTTCTCAAATATGTGCAGGTCACAATCTCTCCAGTGACAATGTTTTTTATTTGCACTCCAATATAAGTAAAATATCCCAATATGTCCTTTTTTCCATCACCACCATGCTACCCAATTAGACAATTAGCATTTTTCACAAGGAAAATAAAAATGTGGATTGAACCCTTGGTTTCCCTGAATTGGTTCTGGGACCTCCCCTCTGCGCCCTACCCCCCACCCCCGCAAAAAAAGATAAATTTTCTTATGGCTTGTCTATAGATACCTACCTTAATCTCACTTTTGTTGTTGTTGTATGTCAACTAATTTCTGTTTAGATAAACTAATAATTTATTTATTGACAGATAACAGGTTTAAGGCCAAAACCTATACAAGAAGATTTTTCATTTTATTTAAGGGACTAAGCCACAGCATCCCCACCAACAGCACCCTCTTCACATCAGTTATTAGTTTATGTCTCAGAAGTGATTGACACTGTGAGCAGCATTCCCTGGAATATGCCACACTGTCCCACAAACTCAGTGGAACCTCCTCATCCTACAGCAGGTGCTTGGAGCTTGAGCTCAGTCTGCATGGCTCATTGCCCCTGCTCCTGAGAGACTTAAAAGATGATAACAAGCCGTCAGCTCTGGCACTGGCCAAAGAACAAGGGTTTGGAAGCTGTTCTTTATAGAATCCCTTTCATCAAAGCAGAGAAGGGAGGAAACAGTTCCTTGGCAAATAGGTCAGGCCCCAACACATGTCTGCTGGCTTCTCTGAATGAGGAGTTCTATAGGTTTTACCCTGAGCATAAATTTCAATAGAAGAGTTTAGAGTCCCTTAACTTCTACTCAGGGAATCATACTGCTTCTCCACCTGAATGCAGAGAAAAGAGCCTTCAATACAAATGTTTATTCAAAAGCCAAAATGCCTAACTCTACTAGGGCTGTAGCCCAGATATTAGCACTCCCCTAACTATTAACTCTGGAGACCAAGACCACTAAAAATGTGAATACATAGAAGGTGGTGGCTTAGTCCACATTACACCAAATTGCTGGCTTGACTGATTTTTTTTTCAGACTAAATTATTTGTCACCTTGTAAATGTGTTTATACTTTCTAAAATATATATGCTAGCCATGAAATAATCCGTGTATTTTTCTATTTAGAATTTTTTAATTTTTTTTTAAATCACAATTAGTAAACCATAGGGGATATAGTCAATAATATTGTAATAACTATGTATGGTGCCAGGTGGGTACTAGAAGTATCAGGGAGACCACTTCATAAATTATATAATTGTTTGACGACTATGCTGTACACCTGAAACTAATCCATATATATATATATATATATATATATATATATATATATATATATAAAAGCCTAAGCAACCATCGCAACTGAACGGACGACTGAACAGGCTGCGTGGAGTGACCAGGCCAGCAGGGGGGTCAGTGAGGGGCGACCAAATGACTGAGCAGCAGGCTGCATGGGATAACCAGGCCCACAGGGGGGTCAGTGAGGGATGACCAAATGACTGAGCAGCAGGCTGCATGGGGCAACCAGGCCGGCAGGGGGGTTAGTGAGTGGCGACCAAACGACTGAGCAGCAGGCTGCGGGGTGACCAGGCCACCGGGGTGGGGGCAGTAAGGGGCAACCAGGCCGGCGGGGGGGGGGGCAGTTGGGGGTGACTAGGCCGGCAGGGGGACAGTTGGGAGTGACCAGGCCAGCAGGGGGGCCAGTTATGGGCAATCAGGCAGGCAGGCAGGTGAGCAGTTAGGAGCCAGTGGTCCCAGATTGTGAGAAGGATGTCCAACTGCTAATTTAGGATGTCCAACTACCAGCAGTCAGACATCCCCCAAGGGGTCCCAGATTGGAGAAGGTGCAGGCTGGGCTGAGGGGACACCCCCCCACACACCCATACACAAATTTCGTGCACCGGGCCTCTAGTATAAAATAATATTGAATGTCAAAAATAAATACAATAAATCACTATCAAATTTAACTAACACTTTTACATGCTGATCACATGCCTAGCACTAGGTTAGGAACCTTTATTTATTTTGTGCAATAGTAATAAAACATTGAACTAATATTCCAACAATGTTTTCTATAGAGGCTATCATTTAATTTTAAGAAGTAACCACATGTAATAGCACTGGAAACAAATGCTGTGCCTACAGTTTTCTAAATGTCTCCATCTCAACGTCTACAAGTATGATAGTGTTGTTGTCTCTCTATATACCTCCCTTCAGAACACAGGGTGAACAATAACTCTCCTTAGAGAAGAGCACTGAGTTAGGAGCCTGAAGATCGTGGGCCCAGGAGACAGCTAAGGTTGGACGGAAGACTTTGTGAAAGTCACTCCAACACTCTTGGTCTGTTTCACCACCTGTGAAATTCAAATATGACACTAGGTGCTCACCAGAGGCCTCTACTGCTAAACTCTAAAAGATCCTTTACAGAAAGAATGTACGTTGGAAACAACCAAGCAGGTATATGCTTTTTGAAGTGTTAATGATTGATAGGTTGTGACACTGAAATCAGTAAAACACGAATCAAATATTTACACATACCTCCCATGTGGTGTATTTTCCATTATGGGAAGGTATTGGGCAATGGAAAATTTCTAAAATACTTTTACTGGAAGAGATTAATTACGCTCAGTTTTGTGTTACTATTATGTAAAGTTTATACTAGAGCAATAAAGATATGTGAAGCCCTCTGTTTATTTATAGACTAAAATATCACATTAAGAATGACCTAACAAGTTGTTCTCAGGCTAAGGCTTATGATTTGCTTAAGAATAGAGTGCTTTTCTTTACATAAGATGGTGATTTAACCTAAAAGACCAAATCTATTATTGTTGTTAATACTGTTAACAATTATAATTCAAAATATCAACAACATTTTCATTTCAAGGCACTGTTCCTTGAAGTTATCCTAAAATGGAAGTCAGAAATCAGGCTCACATTTTTAACTCAGCCTCTGACATGAAACAGTAAAATGTCAAGCCATTTCATTCTCTAACAAAATGGGGGAGGAGGGGAATACCATTCAGCGAAGTACCCCAGTTCTGTATGTGGACAGGTAGAGACCATGTTACTTGTTCTGCAGGTGTCAACATGAAAAACTTTGAAAAACACCCCAGCTGCCTAAATGTTTATTACAAATTGATTATCATGTTCTTTTAAATTTTAAATTTTCTGTTTAAATTTTCAAACCGCTCATTCAGAATGAATTCTGCATGTAGATCATGCATTTTTAAAATTTTCCCCTTTATTTGCCCTGAAATAACCTTTTGAAGCTTTAGTGTTTAGTGAATAATGCTGGAATTTAGGAATTTGATGACCAGGCCCACCTTTCCCCCATCCACGTACACACTGTGGAACAGACTTTGATCCTATCTCCTTCTGGGCCTTTTCCATCCCAGAATCCTAGTCTTTCAAATCTGCTTCTTCGTGGAAATTTTTCATTCTGTAATTTTTAATTGCCTTTGCCCTACTGAATCTTATTTACTTTTAGTGTTATTGTCTTTCTTGAGTATGTTGCTAAAAATACACTATGGTTTCTTGAGTAAAAGAAAATTATGCTGTTTTTCATCATTCTAAAAGGTTTCCTAATAATATCCAATATTCTACTTGTCTTGTATTAAAACAATGTAGTGAGTGATTAAGTAAAAATCTACATCCTTGAATTCAAATTGACATCTCAGAATTCTTTACCTTGAAATCATATTTCCTCTCAGTTATTACTGGATGCTGACCATAACACTTGCCCATGCTGAACAATATTTCCCACTTACTGTTCATTTCTATTGTTAGGAGTTTGCTTGGTTCCTTTCCTTCCACTATCACTCAAATGGAAATTGTGTTTCCCAGAACACAACAGCCGGGGTGGGGAGGGAGGAGGAATAATCACAATGGCAATCAGGCATCAGGATTTTTCTGGTTCTGTCCCAGCGTGTTCTGTGGAAAACTGAGCCTCCCCAAATATTAAGAATGTGTTCTTCTAAATATCCTTTCAACTGCTCTCTTCTGTTCTAGCTCATTGAAGTGATGATGTTAGTGATGTTCTCAGTGTCCTTGACCTCTAAAGCAGTAGCCAGGATGACAGCATCCACTGAGATCTCTACCACCCCACACCAAAGTGTGCGCTCTGCTGCAATCCACTGAAGTCTACACTGAATGCCTGCCATGGGAGGAGGAGGGCAAGTGTGCCCCCAAGAACTTCTATCTTCTGTAGCTGTTGGCATGACTATCATTGCCATTTGCACCCTAGATATCTCTGCTCTTTTGATTTTCACTTGTTCTCCATGTGTTGGAATTTAGTCTAAGGAACTTAAACTAAGGGATAATTCCTCCCCTCAAACACTGGCTGACCAGTCTCAAACCAAACTTATTCACATCAACATTGTGAACTTTCTCTTCCCACATGAGTTATCTCATTGAAGTTCTTTGTTGCCAGAATGTTTTTTACATATACATAACTTAATTTAACCCTTATGACCATTCCCAGAATAGGTGGTGCCACCAGTTTTACAGATAAAATGACAAAGGCATCAAGAAATTAAATGAATTAGCTCATATCACATAGTTGGCAAGTGACAGAACCCAGCATTAAATGTGGTATTCAGACCCCAAAACCTTGAAGTACAATATGCATTCTTCTCCACCCTCTAGGGTTTTGTATGCTAAATATGCTGCTTCTTAAACAGCATATTATACTGCCTCAGTGTCAGGGAATCTTAGTGGCCCGATGCCATTTCTTCACAAAACATGCCCAAACATGATAGAATCCTAAAGCAAACACAGTTCTTGTTCCAACCCAATTCTTCTATGTAAATGTGTAGTCAGGGAGCTTGTGCTTTGGAGACAGAAAGACCTAGGTATGGAGATACATTCTGCACATACTGGCATAGATCCCTGAGCCCCTGTTTTTCTCCTCTATACAGTTGTTCAGTAAGTATTTTCTGGGATTGGAAATGGCTGGCACTATTAAGCTTTTCTCTTCCTTCTCTTTTGCAAGCTTCAGATCTTCTCTAAAAGTCATAAATAAGCCTTCTCTAATTCTCCCAGGAAGAGCATTAACTCTCTTACTCTATCAACTTATCACCATCTTCAAACCTCTCTCAGCCTCCATAGCACATTGCTTAAGAATATCAACAGGGCCCTAGCCGACTTGGCTCAGTGGAATAATTAGGAGCACCACCTCAGCAATCCCCTAAGTCGGAATTCCAATAAACAGGGCAGGCGGCCTTCCGCACACTTCCCTTGTCTCAGAATGTCCTCCTTACAAACTTTCCAACCAAGTCTCACATGCTCCCGACAGCCCAGGCGGTATTGCTCAATTGGTTGAGCACCGTTCCATGAACCAAAAGTTTGCTGGTTTGATTCCTGGTCAGGGCACACGCCTGGGTTGTGGGCTTGATTCCCAGAGGGGGGCCTGCAAGAGGCAGCTGATTGAGTTTCTCTCTCACACTGATGTTTCCCTCTCTCTCTCTCTCCCTTCCTCTCTCTCTAAAATAAATCTTTTTTTTAATCAATGAAAACATATCCTCTGGTTAAGATAAAAAAAAAAATAAAAGTAATAAAAAATATGGCACTGGATGCAAGGTTCACGCTTTGAATGTTGGGATTACATAAACCCAGATGCCATATTTTTATTTCCTTGATCATGAGCATCCTTTTCCCTTCGATTCTTTGGGATCTTTTTTAATAAGACAGATTTTATTGTATTTCCTCAAAACAGCTGTAAACAAGATCTATGAAAGGAATATGCTATATCATGTAGGACTTGAACCAGATAAAGAGACTCAGAAATCATTTACAAAACAAGTTGAAGACAGTGGTAGCAGGAGCTGATTCACCTGCTTAACGATGCCACCAGAGACCCAGGCTCCTATGATTTCGCTCCGACCCTTGTCCTTCACCTTCATGCCTGTCGCCTCATGATTGTAAGATAATTGATGATGCCCTTTGGCCATCATGTCATCATTCGATCAAGGAAGGAAAGGAGGAGTAAGGGGAAATGCCATCCATGCCTGAACCCTTTTATCAGAGAAGCTAAATTTTTCCAGAAATGTCAACAACAGGCTTCCTCTTATATCTACATGATGAGCTCCTTTGCCTTAGTCTCCTGATGAGTTTGGGCAAATGAGGGACCTGAGCAAAGATTGGAGGGTGAGGGTTGAGAGGATTCCTTCCCTGTTCCTTCCGTTTGTCCCCTTTGAGCACTGGCAATGGCCACGTCCTTCCATAACTACAGCTCCAGCTGGGCACCCTCCTCCATGGCTCCAGCTCTCTCTGGGCTCTGGAAACAACACTCTGTCACTTGCCTTTTGAGGTCTTGGGGTGGTAACAGCCCTTCACTATAGCTGCCTTATTGATACCTTTAACCCTGCCCACATCTCTGTAAATGGACTCTTCATTAAAATATTTTTATTTGACCATCTGAGTAAAATTCTCTTTCATGCCAGGACTCAGCTGATACAAAGAGACCTTTAAGTACAACAGAGGCTGAAAATATAGGGACAGGAAAGCCATACTGACTCAGGCAAAATATGATCCATTGCTTGGAGTTGGGCATACTCCACCATGGATGAATGTATAATTAGAGTAACCAAAAAAGCAGCAGAGATATAAGGATTGAGTGGCTGCTTAACACTGTCTACTACACACAATTTTCATTTAGGGATAGTTTAAAAGCAACCTGTGTGATTGTGTCTTCTATTTTATTTTTTTATTGCCCTTCAACTAACTCGATGTCTTCCAAAATACATTTCTGCTAGTAGTAATAATACCTTAGTAGATAATAATACCTTACTCTTATAGAAAGCTTTGTGGTCTACAATGTACTTTCACCTATATTATCCCATTTGATCCTTGCAAATAGCCCTGTGAGTAAGCTAAGACAGGCATTTTTATCACCATTTTACAGATGAATAAACAGAAGTTCGGAGAGAATAACCACCTTGCCTTGGGCCACACAGTTAGTAAGTGGTGGAATTAGAAAGCAATTATATCAGGCCTCCAGGGTCAAGTCCTGGCCAATGTGCCTGGCTCTGGGTTCAGGGCACAAAACCGAAGCTGTGTTGGTTAGGGCCATGCAAAGAGGAAAAGCAGTATCTTCCACAGCGTCTCTGATTCCTGACTGCAAACATCTTCCAGCAGGGAAAATGGAGGACTCATGAGTTTCCCTACATCTAAGAGTTTTGGTACATTGTTAACATGACCTTGAACTTTTCAGTTAATGCTGGATATTTTAACTTGATGTTGGTTGGGAATTTTATTTGACCCAAGAAAAATTCAGTTTATGTAAAAAAAAAGTAAAGTTAATAAGAATCACTTTTCCACTTAATAGTAGTTAGCAAAACAGATTTGTTCGTTTTTTGAAATCTTTCTAAAATAGTGTAGACTCTGCTATTCATATGCCTACCAATAGCAGCCTTTCCTTTTTTATAAGCAGTTGTGAAATAAAATATCTGCTAAATGTGACATTCCATTTGTGAGAACTGACAGGTCCCTACCACAAATAAAATACAAGTTTTTTGTTTTTTGTTTTTTAGGGGGGCGGGGAAGGGTTACATCCATTGTGACCACTCAGAAGCTTTTTATGTTTATGTGCAGGTTCTCAGCTACAGGTTTGGGTTGGGGATGCCAAAAGTATGGCTACTAAATAAGTGTTGTCACTATATTTAGAATTTAAACGGTAGTCTACAAAATAGAACATCTGCTTTTGCTACCTTATTTGACTCTATTTTCTTAGGATTTATTCAGGACTGTTAAAAATTCGAGACATGTATATGAATATTTTTGTTACAATCTTAGGGTTTTCCATTACTTTGGAAACCACTGGAAAATGTTTATTTACAAGATAAATATTATAAGTAATATTTTTCATGTCAAAATCTTTTACTTATTTATGCTGCTAACCTCTGAACAATCTTCATGGAACTCGCTATTTGAGTTAGTTTGTAGATGCTGGTTTCGGGTATAAGAATGCTATAAGCAAATTATTGATAATTAAATAATGGCACTTATCCCTAACTCAAGCTAAGAAATCCAACTAAGTTGCCCATTAGACTTTAAATGCCATTCTTCAAGAAATTAAAAGAGCCTATTGATCTGTGATCGTTCAAAAAAATTGGCAATAATCATTTGATTCTCATTGGTCTCCAAATGTATGTTTCTTTCATTAACTATTATTTTGTATAGCTGTACATAAGATAATATTTCATCTCAGAATGAGATGCTTTTAAATTGAGAACAAAAAAAATCTCTTCTTCCAGTTATAAAGTACTTGGCAAACTTTCAGGATAAAAGCACTGTGCAAATATAGAGTCTTACTGTCTCAGTATGCCATTTCACAATGTCCTAAATATTTTGTTGTTGTGCTAGGAAAATTTAACTTGGAAAATACCCACCAAGTACAAGAGGAGATCTAGACACCTTAAATTCCTATATCAGAGAATCAGCAATTCAGATTTGCATATATATTTTTTTTAAAACTAAAACTTAGCTTATACCTAAATCTCCCCTGGCTTCATCCTCATCTACTGAATATTTCATGGAGGATTAAGTATCTTTCAGCATGAGTCAAAGGAACAACTTCCTGGGGTATTTCAAACCAAATCTATGAAAAGTTAACAAATTTGGTTCAGTGACAAGATATATTGAACCCACATTTTTTTAAATATATTTTATTAATTTTTTACAGAGAGAAAGGGAGAGGGATAGAGAGTTAGAAACATTGATGAGAGAGAAACATCGATCAGCTGCCTCCTGCACACTCCCCACTGGGTATGTGCCCGTAACCAAGGTACATGCCCTCGACCAGAATCGAACCTGGGACCCTTAAGTCCGCAGGCCAATGCTCTATCCACTGAGCCAAACCGGCCAGGACTGAACCCACATTTTTATCTTCACTTTTACCCAAATAGCTATAAAATGACAGTTACCAAAATGTAAATAGATAAATCCACAGAGAGAACAGGAGATCCAACAATGTTGCAGGGGACATAAAAGGAAAAACAAAGAAAAGAAAGAGAGATGGGAAAGAAATACCTAGGATAATGGTGAATAAAATTCCAAGATGAAAGTTGTTCAAAATACCTAAAAAGCAACAACTCCAAATTGGATCAAGAAAGCAAAAGAAAGAGTATCACCCAGGAAAAAAAAAAAATCAATATCTAATGTGCAAGCTATTCAAAGAGATTTCCTTTAGTCTATAGATAGAATTTGGGGATGAATTAGTGATTAAATCATAGAAAACAGTAGAAACAAAGCTAATTCTGAAAAATGCCAACTCCTGGAAATACAAGAAGTTGAACAAAATGTATAAGTATAGTATAGTATGTAATTTAGCAGTAGATAATATTCACATAATAATATAAACACAGATTATTGACTGAATTTTTAAAAGTATAATTATGTTTTTAGGGGATCTGAAACATAGACAAGTATCTGAATGAGAGAGAAAGAGAGAGAGAGAGAGAAATCATCACTTTTCTTAGCAAAGAAATGGATAATGTCGAAAACTAAAAAATTAAATCCTTAAGAAGCATATTATCTACAAGCATAAATACTAAAAGAAACAGCTAAAAAAGAATTGAAAGTGGTTCTTCAGGAAAGCAAAAATCAAAAATTAAAAAGGACAGGGGATGACATCCTGTTTTATATAACACCATTTGAAAAGAAATACCATTTGAAAAGTATTCATTAATTGAAATAAATTTAAAATTCCAAAAAACCAAAGTTATTTTAAAAGAGCAACATACAAAGAAATATACATGAATATATTTTATGCATCTATTGAGATAATCATCTGATATCTTAGTTTGACATGATATATTCATTGATTTTTCAAAATTTAAACTAAACTTGAATGCCTAGAATAAACTCATTTGGTTATGATGTATTATGTTTACCACTAAATTCAATTTTCTAACAATTTGTTATTTTTTACATTGCATCTAGGTTAATGAGGAATATTGGGATGCCTTTATCAGAGTAATGCTGGCCTCATAAAATGAGTTGGGACGTGTTCCCTTCTTAATTTTATGAAAGAGCTTGTGGAGAACTAGTTTTAGTTCATTCTTAAATCAAATAGTTGGTAGATTTCACTAATGAAGCCACCGGGGCTGGGATTTTCTTCATAGAGCAGAGTTTTATTATAACTTCTGTGGTTTTTAATAAATAAAACTAGAACTACTCCAGTTTTCTGTTGTTTCTTGCATGAACTTTTGTGGTGTGTGACTTCAAGAGAATTTACCTAGTTATCTAACTTTCCAAGTTATTGGTACAAAATTATTCGTAATATTCCTTTATTATGCCTTTTAAAGCACCTGTAGCTGCTATAATGTCTATTAGTTCATTCCTAATAATGGAGTATTCTTTCTTCTCTCCCTTTTTATTCTTCTCATTCAGACTACCGATTTATCAGTTTCATTGACCCTTGTAAAGCATAAGTGTTTCTTTCCATTGATTTCTCTTTTATTTTTTTACTTACTACATCACTAATTCTTTTTCTTATTTTTATAATTTCCTTTCTTATGCTTACTTTGGGCTAAAATTCCTCTTTTTCACTAGGTTCTTAAGATTGAAGCTTGGATCATTGATTTGACATTTTCTTTTCCTCTAATACAACAATTTACTGCAAAAAAGTTTTTCACCATGTACTGTTTGGGCTACACCACCAAATCTGGATGTATTATATTTGTATTTGATTCAGTTCAAAATATTTTATAATCCCAATGTGGGATCTTGCTTGAGCCATGTTTTATTTAAAGTATGATATTTAATTTTCAAATATTTGGGGATTGTCTATATTTTTCTGTTATTAATTTCTATTTTAATTTTATTGTAGCCAGAGAACATGCTTTGTATTATTTCATTTGAACCCAATTAAATTTATTGAGATTTGTGTTGTAGCCTAGAATGTGGTCTGTCTTGGTGAATGTTATATGTGCATTTGAAGAGAATATATATTCTCTTCATGCTGTTACATGAAGTTTTCCATAAATTTTAAATAGATCAAGTTCATTGTATTGTTCATGTCTCCTATGTCTTTACTGATTTTCTATTTGTTCTATTAATTATTAAGAGGGGAAGGTTGAAATCTCCAACTACAATTGTGATTTATGTATTTCTCCTTTCAGTTCTATCTGTGTTTTACTTCAAGTATTTAGAAACTGTTTTTAAGTGATACATCACATAAACAAATTGAGAGAAAAAAATCACATAGTCATATCAATAGATGCAGAAAAAGCATTTGAAAAAATCCAACACCCTTTCTTGATAAAAACTCTCAACAAGGTGGGAATAGAAGGATCATACCTCAACATAATAAAAGCTATATATGATAAACCCACAGCAAACATCATACTCAATGGGCAAAAACCAAAACCATTTCCCCTAAGAACAGGAGCAAGACAGGGATGCCTCTCTCTCACCACTCCTGTTTGACATAGTACTGGAAGTATTAGCCATTGCAATTAGACAAGAAGAAGAAATAAGAGGCATCCAAATTGGAAAAGAAGAAGTAAAGCTGTCCTTATTTGCAGATGACATGATATGGTACATAAAAATCCCAAAAGACTCGATCAAAAAACTAATAGACTTAATAAATGAATTCGGCAATGTAGCAGGATACAAAATTAACGCCAAGAAATCTATGGCATTTCTATACACCAATAGTGAACTTACAGAAAGAGAGACTAAAAAAGCAATCCCATTTACCATCACACCAAAAAAACTAAGATACCTAGGAATAAACTTAACTAAGGAGGTAAAAGATCTATACACGGAAAACTACAGGACATTGAAAAAAGAGATAGAGGAAGACGTAAACAGATGGAAGAACATACCATGTTCATGGATTGGTAGAATCAACATCATTAAAATGTCCATACTACCCAAAGCAATCTACAGAATCAATGCACTCCCCATCAAAATACCAACAGCATATTTCACAGACCTAGAAAGAACTCTCCAAAAATTCATCTGGAAATAAAAAAAGACCCCGAATAGCCACAGCAATCCTGAGAAAGAAGAATAAAGTAGGAGGGATCTCAATACCAGACCTCAAGATGTATTACAAAGCCACAGTTCTCAAAACAGCCTGGTACTGACGCAAGAACAGACATATAGATCAATGGAACAGAATAGAGAATCCAGATATCGACCCAAACCACTATGCTCAATTAATATTTGACAAAGGAGGCATGAACATACAATGGAATCAAGACAGTCTTTTCAATAAATGTTGTTGGGAAAATTGGACAGATACATGCAAAAAAATGAAACTAGATCACCAACTTACACCATACACAAAAATAAACTCAAAATGGATACAGGACTTAAACATAAGACGGGAAACCATAAAAATACTAGAAGAATCCACAGGCAACAAAATCTCAGACATATGCCAAAAGAACTTCTTCACTGACACTGCCCCTAGGGCAATGGAAGCTAAAGAGAAAATTAACAAATGGGACTACATCAAAATAAAAAGCTTTTTTACAGCAAAAGAAACCATCAACAAAACAACAAGAAAGCCCACTCTATGGGAGAACATATTTGCAAATGCTATCACTGATAAAGGTTTAATCTCCAACATCTACAGGCAGCTTATGCAACTTAATAGAAGATAAATGATCCAATAAAAAAATGGGCAACAGGCCTAAATAGAATCTTTTCAAAAGAAGACAGAAGGAAGGCCAGGAGACACGTGAAAACATGCTCAAAGTCACTAATTATCCGAGAGATGCAAATCAAAACAACAATGCGGTACCATCTCACACCTGTCAGAATGGCTATCATCAACAAATCAACAAACGACAAGTGTTGGCGAGGATGCGGAGAAAAAGGAACCCTCGTGCACTGCTGGTGGGAATGCAGACTGGTGCAGCCACTGTGGAGAACAGTATGGAGTTTCCTCAAAAAACTGAAAATGGAACTCCCATTTGACCCAGTAATCCCACTCCTAGGAATATATCTGAAGAAACTAGAAACACCAATCAGAAAGGATATATGCACTCCTATGTTCATAGCAGCACAATTTACAATAGCTAAGATTTGGAAACAACCTAGGTGCCCATCAGCAGATGACTGGATCAGAAAACTGTGGTACATCTACACAATGGAATACTATGCTGCCATAAAAAAGAAGGAATTCTCATCATTTGCAGCAACCTGGATGGAATTGGAGAACATTATGCTAAGTGAAATAAGCCAGTCAATGAAAGAAAAATACCACATGATCTCACTCATTTATGGATAATAAAGAACATTATAAACTGATGAACAAAAATATAGATACAGAGACAGTAAAGCATCAGACTGTCAAATTACAGGGGAAAAGTTAGGGAGAGGTGGGGGAGATAAGAGATCAACCGAAGGACTTGTATGCATGCATATAAGCATAACCAATGGACACAAAACTCTGGGGGGTGAGGGCATGTATGGGTGTGGGGTGGGGGGGGACAATGGTAAGATATGTACACATATAATTCCTAAATAAAAAAAAAGTGGAAAAAAAATAAAATAAAATAAAATAAAAAGAAAATTGTACTCAGCAAAAGAAAAAAAAAAGAAACTGTTTTTACATTTAAAACAGTTATATTGTTTTCTGTTCTTTTATTTTAACCAATAAATGCATGTTATATTGTTTTGTTCTTTTATTTTAACCAACACATGTCATTATACTTAATCTTCAGACCAAACTATAAACTAGGTACTATTCTCATCTCCAATTTACATGTGAGGAATCCAAGATAGAACGCTTGAGGTGACCCTGTGCTGCCTGTCTTCCCACCCTGTTCAACACTACCCTGTACTGCCTCCCCACCCAGCCTATTTCCGAAGGTCTCAGCCTTCTTCTCCTGATGCTACTTCTCAAATATGTGCAGGTCACAATCTCTCCAGTGACAATGTTTTTTATTTGCACTCCAATATAAGTAAAATATCCCAATATGTCCTTTTTTCCATCACCACCATGCTACCCAATTAGACAATTAGCATTTTTCACAAGGAAAATAAAAATGTGGATTGAACCCTTGGTTTCCCTGAATTGGTTCTGGGACCTCCCCTCTGCGCCCTACCCCCCCCCCACCCCCGCAAAAAAAGATAAATTTTCTTATGGCTTGTCTATAGATACCTACCTTAATCTCACTTTTGTTGTTGTTGTATGTCAACTAATTTCTGTTTAGATAAACTAATAATTTATTTATTGACAGATAACAGGTTTAAGGCCAAAACCTATACAAGAAGATTTTTCATTTTATTTAAGGGACTAAGCCACAGCATCCCCACCAACAGCACCCTCTTCACATCAGTTATTAGTTTATGTCTCAGAAGTGATTGACACTGTGAGCAGCATTCCCTGGAATATGCCACACTGTCCCACAAACTCAGTGGAACCTCCTCATCCTACAGCAGGTGCTTGGAGCTTGAGCTCAGTCTGCATGGCTCATTGCCCCTGCTCCTGAGAGACTTAAAAGATGATAACAAGCCGTCAGCTCTGGCACTGGCCAAAGAACAAGGGTTTGGAAGCTGTTCTTTATAGAATCCCTTTCATCAAAGCAGAGAAGGGAGGAAACAGTTCCTTGGCAAATAGGTCAGGCCCCAACACATGTCTGCTGGCTTCTCTGAATGAGGAGTTCTATAGGTTTTACCCTGAGCATAAATTTCAATAGAAGAGTTTAGAGTCCCTTAACTTCTACTCAGGGAATCATACTGCTTCTCCACCTGAATGCAGAGAAAAGAGCCTTCAATACAAATGTTTATTCAAAAGCCAAAATGCCTAACTCTACTAGGGCTGTAGCCCAGATATTAGCACTCCCCTAACTATTAACTCTGGAGACCAAGACCACTAAAAATGTGAATACATAGAAGGTGGTGGCTTAGTCCACATTACACCAAATTGCTGGCTTGACTGATTTTTTTTTCAGACTAAATTATTTGTCACCTTGTAAATGTGTTTATACTTTCTAAAATATATATGCTAGCCATGAAATAATCCGTGTATTTTTCTATTTAGAATTTTTAATTTTTTTTAAATCACAATTAGTAAACCATAGGGGATATAGTCAATAATATTGTAATAACTATGTATGGTGCCAGGTGGGTACTAGAAGTATCAGGGAGACCACTTCATAAATTATATAATTGTTTGACGACTATGCTGTACACCTGAAACTAATCCATATATATATATATATATATATATATATATATATATATATATATATATAAAAGCCTAAGCAACCATCGCAACTGAACGGACGACTGAACAGGCTGCGTGGAGTGACCAGGCCAGCAGGGGGGTCAGTGAGGGGCGACCAAATGACTGAGCAGCAGGCTGCATGGGATAACCAGGCCCACAGGGGGGTCAGTGAGGGATGACCAAATGACTGAGCAGCAGGCTGCATGGGGCAACCAGGCCGGCA
Organism: Ia io; assembly: GCA_025583905.1. Classification (NCBI taxonomy): domain Eukaryota; kingdom Metazoa; phylum Chordata; class Mammalia; order Chiroptera; family Vespertilionidae; genus Ia; species Ia io. The sequence goes on along the minus strand of JAJQQW010000005.1, from coordinate 73,091,581 downwards.
GGGGGGTTAGTGAGTGGCGACCAAAACGACTGAGCAGCAGGCTGCGGGGTGACCAGGCCACCGGGGTGGGGGCAGTAAGGGGCAACCAGGCCGGCGGGGGGGGGGGGCAGTTGGGGGTGACTAGGCCGGCAGGGGGACAGTTGGGAGTGACCAGGCCAGCAGGGGGGCCAGTTATGGGCAATCAGGCAGGCAGGCAGGTGGTGAGCAGTTAGGAGCCAGTGGTCCCAGATTGTGAGAAGGATGTCCAACTGCTAATTTAGGATGTCCAACTACCAGCAGTCAGACATCCCCCAAGGGGTCCCAGATTGGAGAAGGTGCAGGCTGGGCTGAGGGGACACCCCCCCCACACACCCATACACAAATTTCGTGCACCGGGCCTCTAGTATAAAATAATATTGAATGTCAAAAATAAATACAATAAATCACTATCAAATTTAACTAACACTTTTACATGCTGATCACATGCCTAGCACTAGGTTAGGAACCTTTATTTATTTTGTGCAATAGTAATAAAACATTGAACTAATATTCCAACAATGTTTTCTATAGAGGCTATCATTTAATTTTAAGAAGTAACCACATGTAATAGCACTGGAAACAAATGCTGTGCCTACAGTTTTCTAAATGTCTCCATCTCAACGTCTACAAGTATGATAGTGTTGTTGTCTCTCTATATACCTCCCTTCAGAACACAGGGTGAACAATAACTCTCCTTAGAGAAGAGCACTGAGTTAGGAGCCTGAAGATCGTGGGCCCAGGAGACAGCTAAGGTTGGACGGAAGACTTTGTGAAAGTCACTCCAACACTCTTGGTCTGTTTCACCACCTGTGAAATTCAAATATGACACTAGGTGCTCACCAGAGGCCTCTACTGCTAAACTCTAAAAGATCCTTTACAGAAAGAATGTACGTTGGAAACAACCAAGCAGGTATATGCTTTTTGAAGTGTTAATGATTGATAGGTTGTGACACTGAAATCAGTAAAACACGAATCAAATATTTACACATACCTCCCATGTGGTGTATTTTCCATTATGGGAAGGTATTGGGCAATGGAAAATTTCTAAAATACTTTTACTGGAAGAGATTAATTACGCTCAGTTTTTTGTGTTACTATTATGTAAAGTTTATACTAGAGCAATAAAGATATGTGAAGCCCTCTGTTTATTTATAGACTAAAATATCACATTAAGAATGACCTAACAAGTTGTTCTCAGGCTAAGGCTTATGATTTGCTTAAGAATAGAGTGCTTTTCTTTACATAAGATGGTGATTTAACCTAAAAGACCAAATCTATTATTGTTGTTAATACTGTTAACAATTATAATTCAAAATATCAACAACATTTTCATTTCAAGGCACTGTTCCTTGAAGTTATCCTAAAATGGAAGTCAGAAATCAGGCTCACATTTTTAACTCAGCCTCTGACATGAAACAGTAAAATGTCAAGCCATTTCATTCTCTAACAAAATGGGGGAGGAGGGGAATACCATTCAGCGAAGTACCCCAGTTCTGTATGTGGACAGGTAGAGACCATGTTACTTGTTCTGCAGGTGTCAACATGAAAAACTTTGAAAAACACCCCAGCTGCCTAAAATTTTTATTACAAATTGATTATCATGTTCTTTTAAATTTTAAATTTTCTGTTTTAAATTTTCAAACCGCTCATTCAGAATGAATTCTGCATGTAGATCATGCATTTTTAAAATTTTCCCCTTTATTTGCCCTGAAATAACCTTTTGAAGCTTTAGTGTTTAGTGAATAATGCTGGAATTTAGGAATTTGATGACCAGGCCCACCTTTCCCCCATCCACGTACACACTGTGGAACAGACTTTGATCCTATCTCCTTCTGGGCCTTTTCCATCCCAGAATCCTAGTCTTTCAAATCTGCTTCTTCGTGGAAATTTTTCATTCTGTAATTTTTAATTGCCTTTGCCCTACTGAATCTTATTTACTTTTAGTGTTATTGTCTTTCTTGAGTATGTTGCTAAAAATACACTATGGTTTCTTGAGTAAAAGAAAATTATGCTGTTTTTCATCATTCTAAAAGGTTTCCTAATAATATCCAATATTCTACTTGTCTTGTATTAAAACAATGTAGTGAGTGATTAAGTAAAAATCTACATCCTTGAATTCAAATTGACATCTCAGAATTCTTTACCTTGAAATCATATTTCCTCTCAGTTATTACTGGATGCTGACCATAACACTTGCCCATGCTGAACAATATTTCCCACTTACTGTTCATTTCTATTGTTAGGAGTTTGCTTGGTTCCTTTCCTTCCACTATCACTCAAATGGAAATTGTGTTTCCCAGAACACAACAGCCGGGGTGGGGAGGGAGGAGGAATAATCACAATGGCAATCAGGCATCAGGATTTTTCTGGTTCTGTCCCAGCGTGTTCTGTGGAAAACTGAGCCTCCCCAAATATTAAGAATGTGTTCTTCTAAATATCCTTTCAACTGCTCTCTTCTGTTCTAGCTCATTGAAGTGATGATGTTAGTGATGTTCTCAGTGTCCTTGACCTCTAAAGCAGTAGCCAGGATGACAGCATCCACTGAGATCTCTACCACCCCACACCAAAGTGTGCGCTCTGCTGCAATCCACTGAAGTCTACACTGAATGCCTGCCATGGGAGGAGGAGGGCAAGTGTGCCCCCAAGAACTTCTATCTTCTGTAGCTGTTGGCATGACTATCATTGCCATTTGCACCCTAGATATCTCTGCTCTTTTGATTTTCACTTGTTCTCCATGTGTTGGAATTTAGTCTAAGGAACTTAAACTAAGGGATAATTCCTCCCCTCAAACACTGGCTGACCAGTCTCAAACCAAACTTATTCACATCAACATTGTGAACTTTCTCTTCCCACATGAGTTATCTCATTGAAGTTCTTTGTTGCCAGAATGTTTTTTACATATACATAACTTAATTTAACCCTTATGACCATTCCCAGAATAGGTGGTGCCACCAGTTTTACAGATAAAATGACAAAGGCATCAAGAAATTAAATGAATTAGCTCATATCACATAGTTGGCAAGTGACAGAACCCAGCATTAAATGTGGTATTCAGACCCCAAAACCTTGAAGTACAATATGCATTCTTCTCCACCCTCTAGGGTTTTGTATGCTAAATATGCTGCTTCTTAAACAGCATATTATACTGCCTCAGTGTCAGGGAATCTTAGTGGCCCGATGCCATTTCTTCACAAAACATGCCCAAACATGATAGAATCCTAAAGCAAACACAGTTCTTGTTCCAACCCAATTCTTCTATGTAAATGTGTAGTCAGGGAGCTTGTGCTTTGGAGACAGAAAGACCTAGGTATGGAGATACATTCTGCACATACTGGCATAGATCCCTGAGCCCCTGTTTTTCTCCTCTATACAGTTGTTCAGTAAGTATTTTCTGGGATTGGAAATGGCCTGGCACTATTAAGCTTTTCTCTTCCTTCTCTTTTGCAAGCTTCAGATCTTCTCTAAAAGTCATAAATAAGCCTTCTCTAATTCTCCCAGGAAGAGCATTAACTCTCTTACTCTATCAACTTATCACCATCTTCAAACCTCTCTCAGCCTCCATAGCACATTGCTTAAGAATATCAACAGGGCCCTAGCCGACTTGGCTCAGTGGATAGAGCGTCAGCCTGCCGACTCAAGGGTCCCAGGTTCGATTCCGGCCAAGGGCACATGCCTGGGTTGCGGGCTCAATCCCCAGTGGGGGTCATGCTGTAGGCAGCCGATCAATGATTCTCTCTCATCATTGATGTTTCTATCTCTCTCTCCTTCTCCCTTCCTCTCTGAAATCAATAAAGAAATATATTTAAAAAAAAAAAAGAATATCAACAGGTCTGTCTTGCCCAGTCAGCTGTGAGATACTTGAAAACAAAGATTGTATCTTACTCAGGGTGTACCCCTAGTGTCAGGAAATAATATGTCTCCTGAAAAACCCTATGACTAATACATGCTGTTTACCAATATGTATCCCTAGATTTTGTTTTACGTTTCCTAAGCCTCATTCCTAAAGCAGTTCATTTCAAACTTCTCACCTACATATCTGATGGCAGAAGAATGTGTCCAGAGGGTTCAGAGGCCTAACTCTACACAACTTACTTGCCATAAGTTCAAATTTTGATAGTTTAATTATCAATTTGTTTCAATTTTGCTATCTACCCCATAAAACAAAGTGTCCAAGATCGTGATCGATTGCATCATCTAGGATGAAATTTTTATTTTAGTAAATGTGAATTTATTTTCAGATGCGTCTTAGAAGAAAATATGACTAGCTAACCAAGCCATTGATTTCATGGATTTTTTTTTTTTTACAATGTGTGAAGGTTGTCTAAAGGTACAAATTCCAGATATAAGATAAATAAGTCCTGAGGATGCGATGTGCTGCATGGCAACTATAGTAAACAATACTGTATTGTATATGTGAAAGTTTTCTAAGAGAGTAGATCTTAAAAGGTCTCATCACAGGGAAAAAAATGTACCTATGCGTGGTGATGGCTGTTAACTAAACTATTATGGTCATTGTTTTGCAATATATACATAAATCAAATCATTATGTTGTACACCTAAAACTAATACAATGGCATATGTCAATTGTATGGTTTTTAAGTTATAAAAAGAGTACTTGAATAGCCAGCTGTTTGGAAAATAATGCTATATTGATTTGTTTTGAGAGGAGAAATAGATAGAATGGTGGTAGCGCAGGTTAAAGGCAAACACATGAGTTTAAATCTTGGCTTCGCCACTACTAGTCATGTAATGTCGGCAACGTTCTTAACCTTTTTGTGCCTCTGTTTCCCCATCATCCAGATGGAGGTAATGACTGTACCTACGTCATAGAGTTGTTGTGAGGATTAAATGAATTAATATATGTTACACATTTAGAACAGTGCCTGACACATATTAAGAACGATGCAAGTGTATGTTGATATTATTGTTATTATCAGGTAAAAGAATGTTTCATATTATTCATGGTAGGATGAGGTTCCACTAAGCTGTGCTAAGGCTTCTTGTTCCATCTCTCTCACCCTTGTACATTGCTACATCCATCTAGAGATGCTCAGACACCTGTTTGAGAAGCAAGTTGTGGTAGGTTCTTGTAAATATTTAGGATCTTCAATAGCTCCTCTTTACCACAATATAAAAGTACTACCTTGTTTTCCCTTAAGGTTTTATAGTCTTGCAAGGGCTTATGTGTTCCATGTGACTGCTGACTCTCTGGCATATTTATGAGGCATGGTGTTATTTGGGAAACCACGTGACTGGAGAAAGCAGGTCATGCTTTGTATGTACTCACCAAACTAGGCTTTGATGTGGACACTTCAACTGTGTCAGTAACTCATTGTGGGAAATGAATGCCACATGAGTTGAAAACTCAACCTTTATATCGTGCTTTGTAGTGTATATTATCTTATTTAATACTCAAACAAATATGAGAAAAATTAGTATATTCATTTCTTCAAATGAGGAAACTCTGTTTCAGAAAAATTAAGTAACTGACCAACAAACTCTGGGCCAAAAATGGATAGCACCAAATGTTCAACCAGAATGTGATTTTAATATTTATCTTTTAGAGCTAAACATTGAAATATTAATAAGATGATGATATGGATTTTCTTCAAAATAATCTATGGAGGAAGGAATCATAAATGATAAGAAATTGACCAGGAATTCATCAATATTGAAGTTAAATTATAGATATTTAGGGTTCATTATATTATCTAATTTTTCCCACTTTCTTTAATTTTCCATAATTTAAAAAAAAAAAAAGAAAACTTAAACAAGGTATTTTTTGCAAGTGCTATTTTGGGAACCCAAATGTTCACAGTATGAACTCTGGCAATGCGCTTTACCTGCTGTTTGTCACTGGGCAGTTCTGGGCCCAGTTTCCTCATCAATAAAATGGTAATAACAATAGTAGCTGCCTCATAGGGAAGTGGTGAGAATTAGATGAGCTGCATGTAACTGTTACTTGCAGCTATTGCAGACATTATTATTCTGATTCCCAGTTGTTTGATTTTTTTAATAATAGGCTAATATCCAATTTGAATAAAATATTGTTAAACTCATTCATTCCTCCAATAAATAAGCACCTACTAATGTTCAGTGCATGTTTTAAGCACTGGGGATAGAGAGGTAAACAAAGTAAGCAATGTGCCTAGCCTTATCTAGCTCCAATGCTAATAGGAAGAAAGGAAAGAAAGAAAGATGTATGTGTGTGTGCAATGTGTCAAACGCTAATGGAAAAAACTATAGGTAGATAAGGGGAATAAAGAGTGATGGAGGGGAAAGCTATTTTATATAGGGTGATCAAAGAAGGGGCCAGGAGTATGCCAGACCCTGCTCCTGTCAGCTCATGGAAACCAATTTGGGTTACAAGAATTTTGTAAGCCAGTTGTGAAATGCTGTCATCACTAAAAATTAAATTATATCAACTTAAAATTAAATAAATTTTAAAAACTCATCATTTCCTAACTATTTTATTACATTTTATTGGTATCCATGCTCCTGAGGTACTTGTGTCTACTGTATCTGTTGGTAGAAATGCTGCATCATGGTGTGTGCTGCAACCTCCACCTTGAGAAACATCATTTTAGTTGCTTCAAACTGGCCATGGTGGGAATATTTACACCAGGAAATTCAACAAATGCTGCCAGAAACCGAACATTGTCACTTGGTAGTTAAAGGGAATCCGGGAAGGTTGGTCAACCTTTAAGCTAAAGGTCAGAGCCAACCACTCCCTATCTAATTGAGACAATGGTAACTGAGGCAACTTCCCCACCAAATAATCATGTAAATCCTTATTGATAAGATAATCTTCCTGTTACTGGAATTACCTGTCTAAAGGGTATGGGTGTATCTCAGAACCTCAATAAAAGGGATAGCAAAGGCCAGAGTAGTGAGTAGTCCTCCCACTAGAGGTGGACTCCCGCCTGGCCCCCCATCTACCCAAATTAACTCTTTTCCAGTCTCTTCATTTTGATTGAGGCCTTCTCCAGAAACCGGACCTGAACGGGAACCCTGAAACACGCGTTATGTGAAAGGGGCTCCCACAAAATGCAACAAATCAGGGTTTGGTTTATGGTGTGTTAATAGCCACCCTAAACTTCAAAAAATGATGAATAAAATGTCAACAATACAGATGAAACTTAAAACTGTGTTACAATGTACATATTAGCGTCATTTTTTTCCCAGAGAGCCAGTTGTTAAACATTTACCTGCATCCCACAGGGCAAACCTCTCTGTTAAAGTGATAGGTGATTAATAAAGTGATAAGGAGACTTGGAGACAAGAGTGAGCCTTGCAGACAGCCTGGAGAAGAGTTGTTCCGGGCAGAAGCAGCAGCAAGTGCAGGCCAGTGTGGCTGGAACCAAGTGAGGAATGTTTGAGGTCAGAGAGCGAACAAAGCAGGTCTTTGTGGCACCTGATAGATGATTGTAAGAACCACCTTTCAATCTGGGAAAGATGGAAAACCCTTGGAAGGTTTTGAGCAGAGAAGTGAACTGATCTGATCTGACTTCATTTTAATAGGATGCTCTGGCTGTTGTGGAAAATACACTACAAAAGGAAAACACAGGAGCGGAAAGACCATTTAGGAGGTAATAATCCAAGGGAGAGGTGAAGGTGGTTTTCAACTTGGGGGTAAGCGAGGTGTTAAAAATGGTCAGCTTTTAGCTATTTTTGTTGTTGTTGTTGTTGTTAGAAGAGCCAACAGGACTTGCTGACAGGTTGAAAATTATATGTAAGAGAAAGGAAAGTCAAGGGTGACTCTGAGGTTTGGGGCCTGGGAAGGATAGAATCGGTGTTTACCAAGATGGAGAAGACCAGGATGGGAAGGATTTGGAGTCTGGCTTGGCTTTGGACATCTTAAATATAAGATGCCTAGTAAACATTCAAATAAAGATATTTAATAGCTACTTGGATATCTGTGTGAGTTCAAGGGGCAAGTTTGGGCTAAATGGGTATATAGCTGGTGTCTAAAGCCATGAGTCTGACTGAGTTCATGCAGGGAGTTTATACAGGATAAAGGTAAGGTCTACAAGGGTTGTGCCCGGCAGCACTCCAGCATGAAAGGGTCCGGGAAATGAAAGGGACCAGCACAGGAGACTGAGAAGGTAGGCTTGAAACATTGGAGAAAAACCTGACACTATAAAGCATTCGTTTAAATTGTTATTTATTTATTTGTACCCTGGTTCTTTTCTACAAAGGCTTTGAGACCGTAAACAATGAAACAAATAATAAGCTAATAAAACTGACATTTTTTTTAAAAGTTTGTGTCACAAAAGAAAGACTAAAAATACGTGAACTGTGAGAACTAGTAGTATAGTCACTCTGAACTTTACATTTGGTTCTGACTTTTCCAGGACTCACAGCAAAAAGGAAACACAGTCAGTGTGTCATTTTACTAGGGCTGCCATAGAAAATACTAGTACACAAATTGAGAGGCTTAAGCAACAGAAATGTATTTTCTCAAAGTTTTGAAGGCTAGAAGTCCAAGATCAAGGTGTCAGTAGGTTCTGTTTCTCCTGATCCTCTCGCCTTCTCCTGTTGCTACCCTCTACTGATGGCCGTTCCTCTGTGCATACACACCCCTTTGTGTCTCTTCCTCTTATAAAGCCAGCAGTTCTATTGGATTAGGGCCCCACACTTATGACCTCCTTTTTGCCTTAATTGCCTCTTTAAAGGCTCTAACCTCCATTATACTAGTACATTCACATTGCAGTTTAGGGATTCAACACATGAATATGGGTGGAGCCGGGGTAAAGACACAATTCAGTCCATAACAATCAGTGACACTGTTTTTATTAACAAAACTCTAAAAAAATCCTCATTTAGGACTGTATACTATAAATGTTATGTTAATCCTCTTTAAGTCCGTGTTATTATAAGGTATCTGGTTGTCCTAGTGTTACTTTTAGTAATTTTATTAAATGTACATGTGAGGAAGTAGCCAGAAAGAACATTCCTGTGCCAAACAGAAGAGTTAGGAACTGCTCAGCCTGCTGCCGTGTGCTATCTTCAGAAGTGCAAATGCCCCCTCTAAGAAGTAAAGGCTACTGTTACTCTGCTTTGATTGCATCTTTAAGCTTTGATGCTGAGGTAGTCAGGCAGGAAGAATTCTACATAATCCTTACTAAAAACCAATTCAGATGTTGGGAGGCAATGCTGTAAACAGTCCTATTATATATAAAAGTAAAAATCAAAGGCCCAGAAAAAACACTGTGGACCAGAACCACGAATATTTAAGATCTGAGAGAGAGTCACAAACTGTACTGATAAAATTACCTGTTCAAAACATGACTCCTTTATATTCTCTAGGAAATGTATAAATGCATTTTTTTACCTGAAAAAAATAAACGTGTAAAGATTCTTGAGACTATGGCTTCTCATGGTTTACTGGAGCATTATTTTCCCCATCTGTTTCCTTGCTCTGATAACCTTAAAAATGAAGTAGGGCTTATTTATTCCTAGGCCCAGGGGTGTTATGGAGTAGAAATATCACTGTAGACTATGCCCATTTTGAGGTCATGCTTAAAAGGAGCATCCTGAGGGATGACTAGCTAGTAGCATTCCAGATGGAAATAAGTACCATGAAGAGAGAATTCTATAAGGAGAGTGGTTACTTGAGGTTACTGACTCTGAATACCAAAACCTTGAAAATAGTTCATACTCAGCCCTTCAATCCAGATAATGTAACCAAAATCCAGATCCTGCTGCCTGCTGCAAGGAAAGCCAAACTCACGAGACAGGTTCTGGTAAAAGGAAAGAGGTTTATTTGAGTGCCGTCATCTCACTGTAGAAAATAGGGAGCTTTCCCCAGTCCTCAAAAACTTATTTTAAGATCTCAGTGCAGGTGGAGGTTTTTATAAGGAGGGAGAAGAAAAGCAGAACAAAGAGATCCAAGGGAGGGACTGTGGACATGCAGGCAGTCCTTGCTGGTCCCAATATGGATTTTCATGGTCAGCATCCTTGAGAAGGCCATCTGTAAATTCTTATGTCTGTGCAGTCCGTGTTTGCCAGGGCCTTGATGGTCAGGATGCTCCTTAGGTTCACACAGGAACTGAAACTTTTAACATGTAATCTCTAGTTTTGAGAGAAAAATCAAGTTAGAGTAACAATCCAGGTTTAACATTTACTAAGATTAATATAGGTAGCTTTATATAAGTACTAGAGGCCCAGTGCACGGATTTGAACACCAGTGGGGTCCCTTCACCAAGGAGGACCGCGGGAGGGCTCCAGGCCATGTCCAGCCCATCTCGCCCAATCCCAATTGACTGGACACCAGCAGCAAGCTAACCTACCGGTTGGAGCATCTACCCCTAGTGGTCAGTGTGCGTCATAGCAACTGGTCAAACGGTCAAACAGTCAGAGGGACAATTAACATATTAGGCTTTTATATATATAGATAGCATATTTATTCCCTGTTACAATAGCAATATATAATAATAGTAGGGGATCTTTACTTAAGAATTTGTTGAAGATGACACAACAGTTAACTAAGGATCACTAAACCAACATAATGGAATGAGGACTTACGTTCATTTTACTAACTATTCTATGTTCCATGAAACACCAGTTTCCTGAAATGTTATGTCAAATATATTGGGAAAATATTATGGACTTTATATCTAACATACTATAGTTCAAATTTTAAAAGACCTTTTGTAATACTGTGATTTATAAAGAATATATACACTTGGTCATTCAGTTGAGCAAAGCATATTTCTTAGATATATTTGATCTTCATTCATAGTTCATAATTCACAGCTGCCAAAAACCCTTGTAATTTCTTAAATATTGCTAGTGATCAATGTGTCTTTCGTTATGTTAATGAAGTGACTTTCAGAAAGCACCTAAGAAAGAGGGCTAGTCATCAAGAGACCCACCCTCTGGTTGGAGGGTTGAAACTTTTAGTCCCACTACCTAGCCCCCCACCCTCCTAACCTCTCCTGACAGTCAATCATGACTATGTAATGAAGCCTCCACAAAACCCAAAAAAGTACAGCTCACCCTTTTTGGGAGAGTTTCCATGTTGGGGAACCAGAATGTTTCCATGTGCCACCTTACCAGGTCCCAAGTTCAACACAGACAGAAACTTCATCTGGCGGTTGATTTGTATCCTTTAAGCGCCTTTGTAATAAATCAGTAATCTGGTGAGTAAATGGGTTTTCCTGAGTTCTGTGAGCCATTCTCACAAATTAATCAAACCCGAGAAGGGGGTTGTGGGAACTTCTGATTTATAGCCAGTAGATCAGAAGTACAAATAACAACCTGGGACCGGGTGAGGCCACACGCCCCTGGGTCCGGGTGAAGCTGGATCCCAGGTCCGGGTGAGGCCGCGCACCCCTGGGTCCAGGTGACGCTGGGTCCTGGGTCTGGGTGAGGCCACGCCCCTGGGTCTGGGAGAGGCCACGCGCCCCTGGGTCCAGGTGAGGCTGGGTCCCAGGCCCGAGTGAGGCCGTGCGCCCCTGGGTCCGGGGGAGGCCACACGCCCCTGGATCCGGGTGAGGCTGCGCGCCCCCGGGACCGGGTGAGGCCACGCGCCCCTGGGTCCGGGTGAGGCCACGCTCCCCCAGGTTCAGGTGAGGCCACACGCCCCTGGGTCTGGGTGAGGCTGGGTCCCGGGTCCGGATGAGGCCGCACGCCCCTGGGTCCAGGTGATGCTGGGTCCCAGGTCCAGGTGAGGCCGCGCGCCCCTGAGTCTGGGTGGGGCCGTGCCCCTGGGTTCCAGGAGAGACCAAACCAGAGGGAGTTGGACCTGCATTACCACCATTTGTCCACCATCCAGAACTGAAAAGTCAGTGCTGACATGTACACATAAGGAACTGGTGGACATTGAAATTGGGTCTCAAAAGAACTGTTGGTCCAGAAAGAAATTCACTACAGACTGATTCATTTGCCTGTCAGCATAACTATTATTGCTTGTCTCACATTCGGTTCTTATCAGTATATTTCTAGTAACACATGATCTCACTCATCTAGGGGAAATGATGAACAACATAGACTGATGAACAAGAACAGACCCAGAAACAAGGAGGCATCGATTGGACTGTCGGGCCTCAGAGGGAGGGTAGGGGAGGGTGGGGGTAGGGGGAAGAGATCAACCAAAGGACTTGTGTGCATGCATACGAGCCTAACCAATGGTTAAGGACAACAAGGGGGTGGGTGCATCCGTGGGGAGAGGTGTGGGATGGGCATGGGGGAATGAGGACAAATATGTGACACCTTAATCAATAAATAAATTTAAAAAAAAAGAAGTACAAATATCAACATTGGCGTCCTGAGTTGGAGGGGCTCATTGAAACCTCCAATTTGTAGCCTGTTGGTCAGAAACACAGGTAACAATCTGAGCTTGCAACTAGAATTTGAAATTGAGCTCTTTTCCTGTGGATTCTGATTCTATCTCCTGGTAGATAACGTAAAAATTGAGTTGAATTGTTCAAGAATTCGTTATTGGTATGGGAGCTGCCAAAGACATATTGGAATTGTTTTCAGGGGAACTTTTCACCATTAAAACTTTGTTTAAAAGGTCAAATTTTACTTGACCAAAACACACTTTTTTCATGAGATACTAATGTCTTGATAAACTAAAAAATATTTTAGAATAGTGACAATTTTTTAGGACAACCCACAGTAAATACATTTTACATTGTAACCCACTTACCTAACTATAACAAAATCTTCACAAAATAACACTAAAAATTTTTTCTACTTATTTTTTTTTTTTTCAACGTGAGTAACAACTCCACTAAATTGATTTCATGCCCTATTAAACAATTATAATGCAGTTTTAAAACCACCACTTTTGATGATGATGTTCAGGAGTTGTTGTAGGCAGAAATTCGTGCAATGATTATAAGTACACAAAAGAAGTTCTGTCCCTGGCCCTTTAAATCAGCTGACCAACCCATGTGACGAGGAACCTATTTCCCCATTAAAGCAAGCTTAGACCACTCTTTGATGTTCTTCCAACTGCTTCCCAACTTTTCCACCAAAGTATCCTTTATAACAGCAAAAGAGAAAACGTAGGTATGCAACCCTGGATGGCTACAGCATAGCCCAACAGCCCATGGCAAGAGTAAAATGTCTTTCATGTCTTAGATTTTGCCTTAAAAAATTTATGCAAAATTTGCACTTGACTGAAATGGAATAAGTAATGTAATGTATTCTGTCATTAAATACAATTGAAGCTCCAGGAAGGGTTTTTTTGCATATTTTCCTGCTGAGCCCAAGGAGAAATTTTGTCACACTGTTCCAAACAATTGATTAGGATCGCTCTTACTCTTCCACGAGTCCCAACCTAATTTGATCTGGTGTTATATATCTGTCTCTACATTTCTCTAATCCTCAAATTCTAACTTCATTTCCTGCCTCTGTAGCCACAGATTTAGCAATCTTTTTCATTCAGCTTCTGGCACTTTGAGGTTTTATTTGTTTGTTTGTTTTTCACCTCTGGCATTTGGAATCTTTGTATTCCTTTATGGTTTTGAGGATGCACAATATTGTCATTTCTTGAGTCTAAAGCCTTATTCTAGTTCCCTGTCCAAAGAAACCCCATACCAAACTCCAACCCTTCTACCCACGCTTGACTCAATCAGGCTTGAGCATAGCTTCATTGGGTTTACTCAAAAATAGAAATGGGAGCCCTGGCTGGTTTTCTCAGTGGATAGAGCATCGGCCTGCAAACTGAAGGGTCCTGGTTCGATTCCAGTCAAGGGCACAGGCCTGGATTGCTGGCTCGTTCCCCAATAGGGGGCGTGCAGGAGGCAGCCAATCAATGATTCTCATCAATGATGTTTCTCTCTCTCTCCCTCTCCCTTCCTCTGTGAAATCAATAAAAATATATTTAAAAAATAGAAATGGGAGATGGGGAGTGGGTAGGGAAATGCTATCAAGATTCCAAGGACAAAATGAACTAGATTTATTTATTTACTAGAGGCCCGATGCAAGAAATTCATGCACGGGGGGGGGGGGGGGGGGGGGGGGGGGGGGGGGGGTGTCCCTCAGCCCAGTCTGCACCCTCTCCAATCTGGGATCCCTTGAGGGATTTCCGACTGCCCGTTTAGGCCCGATCCTACCAGGATCGGGCCTAAACGGGCAGTCGGACATCCCTCTTACAATCCAGGACTGCTGGCTCCCACCTGCTCGCCTGCCTGCCTTTCTGATTGCCCTTAACTGCTTCTGCCTGCCAGCCTGATAACCCCCTAACCACTCCCCTGCCAGCCTGATTGATGCCTAACTGCTCCCCTGCCAGCCTGATTGCCCCCAACTTCCCTCCTCTGTTGGCCTGGTCACCCCTAACTGCCCTCCCCTGCAGGCTTGATCACCCCCAACTGCCCTCCCTTGCAGGCCTGGTCCCTCCCAACTGCCCTCCCCTGCTGGCCATCTTGTGCTGGCCATCTTGTGTCCACATGGGGCAGCCATCTTTGACCACGTGGGGGCAGCCATCTTGTGTGTTGGAGTGATGGTCAATTTGCATATTACTCTTTTATTAGATAGGATAGAGGCCTGGTGCATGGGTGGGGGCCAGCTGGTTTGCCCTGAAGGGTGTCCCGGATCAGGGTGGGGGTTCCCTTGGGGCATGGGGCAGCCTGGGAGAGGGGCCTGTGGTGATTTGCAGGCCGGCCACACACCCCAGTGACCCAAGCAGAGGCCCTGGTACCTGGGATTTATTTATCTTCTATAATTGAAACTTTGTAACCTTGAGAGGAGGCCAGGGCCGGCCAGGAAGCTTGGCTTCCTCCATCGCCGGGGGCAACCCAAGCCTCCTGCTCTCTCCAGCTCTGTGGCTGCCACCATTTTTGTTGGGATTTATTTATCTTCTATAATTGAAACTTTGTAGCCTTGAGCAGAGGCCAGGGCCGGCTGGAGTGGGTAGGAAGCTTGGCTTCCTCCATTGCCGGGGAAACCCAAGCCTCCTGCTTGCTCCATGGCTGCAGCCATCTTGGTTGGGTTAATTTGCATACTCACTCCTGATTGGCTGGTGGGCGTGGCTGGTGGGCATAGTGGAGGTATGGTCAATTTGCATTATTCTCTTTTATTAGTGTAGATTTTAAATACATTTTTATTGATTTCAGAGAGAGGAAAGGAGTGGGAGATAGAGATAAAAAACATCAGTGACGAGAGAGAATCTTTGATCGGCTGCCTCTTGCATACCCCACACTGGGGATGCGGCCTGAAACCCGAGCTTGTGCCCTGATCAGGAACCAAACCGTGACCTCCTGGTTTATAGGTTGATGCTCAACCATTGATCCACACTGGCCAGGCTGAACTAGATTTATTGGTGCTTTAAAAGCCTCAATATTGGACCTAGTAGAGGCATTCAAACATGAGTTAAAAAATATAAGCTGGAGCATATTAAATACTTTAAGAGTTTATTTGAGCAAAAATCAATTCAAATCTGCAGCACCAAAATGGAAGTGATTAGAACACTGCACTGACAGGAGCCAAGGGAGGGCTCATAAGAGAAAATGTGGAATCAAAGAAAGAAAATTATTTGACTGGTTATAGTTTAAAGCCTAGTTGGCTATTTGTCATTGATTGCCCTTAGGTTTCAATTTCATAACATTGAAGCATTTACAAACTTAGATTTCTATTTGTTTATGCAGGTCACCATGACAGTACAGCCACCTTGGTCTAATGGCTTCATTGTTTAATTAATTTAACAAGCACTACCCTCATGTATCAATAGAATCTTTTATCTCTGTGAATTTCTTAGAGAGATTCAAAAATCAAGCTATGGAATTCCTGAACTTCCTGATACTAGTGTAAGTCTACGTATGTAACTCACAGTTTTGGGAGAAGCCTCTGATTCTATTAACCATTAAAGGCCAAAAGGCAGCTCTCTCCTTAAAAATTACACTCAGTTCCAGGCTATCCTTTAAAAGTTTTGGCATTTCTACCAATCAAGGTGTGGTGAAGGGTGGGATGGATCTCCCAAGTCAGCCAGGGAAAAATCCACCAACTAGCTATGCTCCCACGGAAAGGGAGTTTGACACACTGTCCTGGACTCAATTGAAGGAAAGTCACAAAAGGCTATTTCCATTAGAAGGTCTATTACTGATCCACTCCCAACTCCAGCCCATACTGAAGTTCAGACCTTGACCAACAACTCAGTTGCACCAGGCCACTCTCCTGCCTCTACCACATACCCCATATATATTGTCTGGGGGAAATAGATCACTACAGATTTTATATCAATTTTTACTTCCTCATCACCATGAAAGAGGTGAAGTAACTCTTGGCCAATGTGGTTAAGAGAAGAGTCTCTGATGTCTGTCTTCCAGACTGAGGTCCAGGTGGTCCTCATTCCATTTGTTTCCATCTGTATATGCCACATGGGATTTGTTCCACAGAGTTCTTCTTATGATGTCTCTTTCCTATTTGAGGCTCTTCTGTCTCTAAAAAATTGTCCTTGCTTATACTTTCTCAGTGTTAGCTGCAAATAACTGCATGTGCCATAATTACGTAGAAAAACCAGGAACTACAATTCCATCTCATAACCCCCCAGATTCAGATACAGACACATTCTCTAAAGTCAAAATCCCCAATGGGCAGCCCCAAGCCGTGTATTGCCTGCAGTGTGCCTTGTTTGACCCACGGGTTTGTTTATAAGTTGACTTGGTTGATTTCAATATTTAAAAATCAGAAGATTTTTATTCAAATGTCCACTTTTTCGTGAAAAAATCAGAAGATCTTGCAAAGCTTGGCCCATATTCTGACATTCCCATATGACCCACAGCTGAGCTGAGGAACATGGTGCCCTTTAGATGCCGCCGCCCCTTTTCAATTCATCCCAATAATCACCACTCTAATATACAAACAAAATGTGAACTGCCATTTATAATTATACTAGAGGCCCGTTGCATGAAGATTCGTGCAATAGGCCTTCCTTCCCCTGGCTACTGGCACAGGATTTCCTCCGGCACCCGGGACCCAGGCCTTCGCTCTAGCCGCCACCTTCAGTCTTTGCTCCAGCAGGAGCGCTGCTCCTGTAGCTCCCTCCGCCCCCCACCCTCCCCCTCATAGCAGGCATCCCACCCCTCCCAGCTGCTCCGCGCCTGCATGCATGCTGCCCAGAGGCCCGGAGCGGCTGGGGGACGGGGCCGTCGCCATCTTTGTCTGGTTAATTTGCATACTCACTCCTGATTGGCTAGTGGGTGTCATGAAGTGACAGTCAATTTGCATATTTCTCTTTTATTAGTGTAGATTTGTATCATCATTATATTTGCACTGATTTTCTTTTTTTTTCAGCCCCAAATTTATTTTTTTTTTTATTTCTTTATTGATTCAGGTATCACATATTTGTCCTCATCCCCCCATTCCCAGCCCACACCCCTCCCCACACATGCCCCCACCCCCCTGTTGTCCTTAACCGCTGGTTAGGCTCATATGCTTGCACACAAGTCCTTTGGTTGATCTCTCCCCTTTACCCCCACCCTCCCCTACCCTCCCTCTGAGGCCCGACAGTCTGATCCATGCCTCCTTGTTTCTGGGTCTGTTCTTGTTTATCTGATTTTCTTATAATGCAGAAATATTTCTTTGCATTCCTACCTATATCAATAGTGGGGAAATAAAAGATAGGCTTCCTCACAGATTTTGTAAGAAATGAGACAAGTACATTTTTTGGTGAAAGTAAAAAATTATTCCCACAGGTATGATATGCAAAATGTATTTTAAGTAAAGACATTCACATTAAGACATTATTATAAAACAAGCCACTACAAGAACTATGACCTCTGTACGAAAAAAAAGACAAGTGAGATGAAATAAAAATAAATAACAATAAAAATTTAAAAACTAAGGTGTCAAAAGGGATTTGTTTTGAGATGTTGTAATGCTACTATGAAATGCATTCACAAAGCTGACTGCCCTCACACATATAGCTCTTCATACAGCACCCTGCACCCTACCCTCCACCTTTATCACCCATCCCACCCCATTGACTTTTGAGTTTGTAACTTATGCTCTAAAAGAATAAATCTACAAAAAGAAAAGATACCCACATAAATGTCAAAATCACTATATTTTACACCTAAAATTAATATAATATTGTGTGTCAACTATACTTTAATTTTTTAAAAAAGAAATGACACTTAACTACCCCCATCACTAGCCCCGTGAACCCAAAATGCCTGTCATCCAATAGTGACTACAAAACGTGGAGAAATGATAATGTGTATACTTGGAGAGGCTTAGTAAAACTCAATGACTTAATGATGAGATTAAAAAATGAGGCATTTGCGGGGGGCAGTACCTGGTGGAAGGGGTCTATGGGGAAAAGGGGGATATCTGTAATACTTTCAATAATAAAGATATTTTTTTAAATAAAAATAAATGAGGCATTTATACTGAGTATTTCAAACAGGTTGGTGGTGCGTTTTGTCTCCTATTCTAGACCACTGCAGAACTATGTGGAAATAAGGACTGAAGGATGTTTCAAATTTGATGTAAAGAATTCCAGATGGGACAGGGGGTGGCTGATGGATGTGGCAGGAACACATTTCTAACAATTGGGCTAATGGTCGTTAAAGAAATCCCCTGAACACTGATTAGGCAAAAAGGAGGAGGAGGAGGGAGAGAGAGGCAGCAGCAGCATAGGCAACCTGGGCTAAGTCAGAAAATATTTTGGGCAGATTACCATTTAGTCACGCACAGGTTGTGATGCCAGCAGGCCATGCTCAGGACAGTCTGCCCTAGAAACAACTATGAGCAAGGGATGCTGAAATCCTGGCAGGCCCGGGGAGTACTGTAATCAAGGTCAGCCCTTCCCAGGAAGAGAGAAAGCACAGGTCTGGAGCAAAGTTCAAGCAGGTAGAATACTGACTCCTTAGGCTAACATATTTCAGATTAAGGGTACAGTAGAGATAAAGGACATTATTATGTAGTGGTTATTTTGTTTTGTTTTGTTGTTTTTTTTGTTCTTGTAGTGGTTATTTTTTACAGTTAGATGTAATGAAGACATAAGAGACAGAGGATTAAGGAGATTCTTCACTAAGCAATAGACTCATTAAAAGTTCACCTTGGTATTATAGTACTGCCTCATAATTATATGACTTTTTTGTTGAAAGTTTTCAGACTGGGTTCTCCTAGTAATTCCAACAACCTCATCATGTCATAGAAGGCCTGATGTGACAGAAGTTGCTAGTAGAGCATAACCAGGACTGTTCAGTTGACTTCTCCTCCTCTTTCTCCTTCTCCTCCCCCTTCCTCCTCCTCCACTTCCTCCTCCTCTATGTGCTTCTTATATTTCCTTTCCTTTCTTTACTAACCTGTATCCTTGAATTGGATTTATCTTAAAGAGAAATCACAATAAAAGAGGAAAAATTTAAACATGAAGCTTTATATACCTTCAAAGGATTTATGGAATTAAATGCATGGCTCTTCACTAAACCTCCCTAAATTAGAAGAGTTTCAGCTTAGTACAATTAAATTAAATTAAAAAGGCTAGTTAGTGCAAAGGGGGAGAATTTTAGAAGGTTAGTAGAGTAATAAGCTAAGAGAGATTTCAAATATATAGTAGGTGATAGGCAAATCTATAGTGACAAACAATAGCTAAGTGGTTGTCAGAGACTAGGGAAGGGGCAATGGGTGCAAATTTCTTTTTAGGGTGATGAAAATGTTTTAGAGATAAGGTTCAGCTCTTTCTCTAGTATTTTTCCTAACAACACTATGGGCCTAGGACCTGCTTATATTCTGATAAAATCCTAAATTTCCATTATCTATTCTAAACAGGTTGCTATACAGACCTTGTGGGGCTGTGAGTGGTAAGCAGAAAAAAATTGTTCTCGAGAACAAAGAGCCAAAAATAATCTGGAGATGAAAGTGCTGCTTGCCATCCCCATGTATGGCTCATTCTAGTCGCACAAATGATCATAGTTCATTGTACTCTAAATAACCAGGAATTTAAACTTACTCCCTCAAAGGGAATTACAAAAATCTAACACAATTTTGAGTAAGCAATTGAGGTGTTGACTGGTTTATGAACTGGACACCCCATTATAGACATAAGTAGAAAGAAGTGTAATAATTATTTGAACATCAGAACACACACTGTGGGGTTTTGTTTAACGATATACATTTAAGCTTGTCAGTTTCATGCAAACTTTCTTCCTTGTGTCCCATGTAAATAAAAAGACAATTCTTGAATTATTTCCTTTGGTAAAGAAAATTGGGTTCTTTACCATCTTCTCCTCGAACTTGCCTTCAGGCATTGTGCTTTGTGCTGTTATTTGGGAGGGATGCGGTTGAGGAGGTACTGCCTGTTTTCTATGATTAAGTTCCATAACCTCTTTATAACTAACAGCATTTTTGAAGACCTAATAGATCAATTAGTGTGTTAGCCTGTACAAACCTGTTTTTCTTCCCCTCTGAGAGCCTTGAATGTGAAAATGAAGGTGGATGAGAAGATTATGTTTAAAAGAGAGGAAGAGGAGGAGGAGGAGGAGAAGAGACAGGAGGTGGAAAAGGCTTATAGAGAGTTGGAGCTCAGACATGGGATTTGGGCTCGAAAACTGGTTCAGCACATCCCTGAGATTGGGGAGTATCCTGACTATTCATCAGTGGGAGAAATCACAGGCCTTGGGATCCTAGAAGTCTCAAATAAGCCTGCTGGTTTTACATTTTAATTCAAAATCAAAGTCAGCTTCGTTTCTGTGTCTCCTTTTTTTATTTCCTCCTACTGAAGAAGTTTTGGATTGCCCCATACAAGGAAGTTCCTGCCTCCCTTGGCCAGCTCTGTATTACCTTGGTCTGGTGTCTCTGGGATGCCCACACAAAACCAAGCAGGTTTGTTCTGTCCGTTCTTTGTGTAGCCATGTCATTACCGTACGGTAGTAGTTTAAGAGTCTTCGGACTTACTGTTTCTTCTTCGAGGAAAGGCTCCTCCTTAGATGTCCTCATGGCTCCCTCCCTGTCACAGATTGGGTCCTCCAGGAAGCCCACCCTGAAAGAGACATCTGTGCAAAGGATGTTATGAGGGGTGTTCTTGGAATCAGCCTTGAAAAGAAGGGAAAGGAAGCAAGGAAGGGTCAGCCACAGCTGGCTGTAGGACTCTGTCAGGTACGTCCTGTGTGAGCTTGTAAACACCCAGCTTGATCATCATTGGATGTGGGCTACCTGAAGGAAGGCCACGCCCTGGAGAGAGCAGCTCTTTGCAGCTGAGGCAATCCCTGAAAGTTCTGACATTGAAGGCTGTCTGGTGACAACTCTCCAGCAACTGGGGAAGAAAGTGCTTCTTTGGAAGGGCATCTGAGGAGAGGGGAAGGCACATCTCTGCACCTATGAATCCCTCACTTCATGCAGACTCTGCATAAAGGTTACCACTTCAGAGAGGCCTTTCTGACAACCCTTTATAAAATATCATCCCCATTCCTAGGTTCCAAACAAGATCCCAGTCTTCGTTTACACTTACCTTGCTTTTTTACCACTTGACATATTATATTTTCACTTAAGTGTATATTTTTTGCATATTCCCCTGACCCACACAAACATCACACATGCTAAATATAAGTTTCATGAGAGCCTGAACTTTGGTACAAATTTATATGTCTGCAGCACCTAAAATATACAACAATTTCTGACAAATGGTAGGCAGCCAAGAAATATTTAGTGAGTAAATAAATCAAGTCTGTCTGCCACCTAGATCCCTTCATTTGAGGGAAATACCCACTGAGACAATCTAGTAATTCTGTTGCTTAAGGCTGAGATTCTTAGGTACTATCCAAAAAGATTTAATGATAGCCCTAAAAGGTTTGGCTCAGTGGATAGAGCCTCGGCCTGTGGACTGAAAGGTCCCAAGTTCGATTACGGTCAAGGGCATGTACCTTGGTTGCGGGCACATCCCCAGTAGGAGGCAGCTGATCGATGTTTCTCCCTCACCAATGTTTCTAACTCTCTATCCCTCTCCCTTCCTCTCTGTTAAAAATCAATAAAAACATATTTTTAAAAAAAGATTTAATGATAGAATAAAACAAGGATCTTAATATCAATTGGAGCTGTCTAAGGTTTGACCCACTAAAGATGCCCTCTAATGCTAGAAGAAGGGATACAAGCAAACTTATTCTAATATAGGAGGGACCTGACTTGAGAGGCCATTAAAAAACAAAAAACAAAACTCAATGTACTCATTTGTTGGGAAGCTACAACAAAGTACCACAAACTGGTGGCTTAAACAACAGAATTTTATTTTCTCATAGTTCTGAAGATTAAAAGACAGGGATCAGGGTGTACACAGGATTGCCTCTCTGCTTGGCTTGTAGGTGTCTATCTTTTCCCTGTCTTCACATGGTCTCCTGATATGTCTGTGTCCAATTTCCTCTGCCTATAACACCAGTCATATTGGATGAGGACCCACCTGAATTACTTCATTTTAAATTAATTGCCCCTTTAAAGACTTTATCTCCAAATACAGTCACATGCTGAGGTACTAGGGGTTAGGACTTCAACATATGAATTGGGGTTTGGGGGGGTGTAGACACAGTTAGGCCATAACACACAACCAGAGTTAAACAAAATAGGATTAATAACACAATAGGTGTTAAAATTAATTCATGCACTACAAATCTACTGTAAAATAAATGCGCATCAGCCCACATCGAAAATTCCAGAAGGCTGCCCTGATGTGAAAGCTAGTTGACAGATCATAATAAAGGAACTAGGAAGCCTTACAGGAGTACTTTCAGTCTTTTGGCAGGTGGACAGGCTTAATCTAGCTTCAAATTGGCACTGCAAATCTTCACTCTGCACCAAGGCACATATTACAAGAAGACTTCCTCCCACAACCACTTTAAAATTACAACTAAACTACAGAACAACCATCATTCAGAACCTCCTGAAATCTAGCTGAATATAAGTCCTACAAGTAGGGATTTAAAGAAGAAGCCACATCAAGACCAGTAGGAGGGGCAGAGATGTGGAACAGGCTGGTCCCACGCTCAAGTGATGGATAAAAATTGGGAAGGCTATCTCGGCCCCTATGAAGAGTGATGGGTCCCAGCCCCACACCAGGCATCCGAGCCCAGGGTCCCAGTGCTGAGAGAGAAGTCCCCATAATTTCTGGCTATAAAAACCAGGGGGTGTTATGCCTGAGTCCCAGGCAGTTCATCTTAAAGGGCCCACACAGACTTACCTGCACTCACTCACTCACTCTGAGCTCCAGTATTGCAATCGCAGCTCAAAAGGCACCAGGGACATATGAGGCAGAAATGAATTATCTGGCATCAAGACAAGAGCTGGAAGGGCAGCTTTCTCACAGACAAAAGTTCTTTTTGTTTTTGTTTTTATTGATTTCAGAGAGAGGAAAGAAGAGGAAAAGAGAGATAGAAACATCAATGATAAAAGAAAATCATTGATCAGCTGCCTCCTGAATGCCCCACACTGGGGATCAAACCCACAACTCAGGCATGTGTCCTGACTGGGAATTAAACCGTGACCTCCAGGTTCATGGGTTGATGCTCAACCATTGAGCCACATGGGCTGGGCTCCCAGACAGAAGTTCTGCAAAAGCCATTGTTCCTTTGATGAGCCCTTCCCCCACAAAGCCAGCAGCTACGTGCTCATATCTGAGTTTCCATCAACCTGGCTAACACTGTTCACCCCACCCTGATGATTCCCTGAGGCCTCACTCCACCTTCCTTTCAGAATCACCCAAGCTGCTTCCAGTAGCTTTTTCATACAAATTGCTTGTATTGACTCATGCTTCACTTTCCTAAAATCTCTCAAACAAGCAACATTTGGCCTCATCATGCCCATTAGCTCTCTCTAAGTGGCCCCAGGCCCAGCACTAGCAGCAGCAGGCCTTGGTATGCACCTTGGCCTCTCCTGGGCCACCTCCAAGCCCAGCATAAGTAGAAAGCATCTTTAAGAAGAAGGAAAAAAAAAGAAGAAAAAATGACCTTTATTATCCTGGAGTGATTATCAGGATGATCACTTAGTAAGTTATATAACGTCTAATTACTGGGGTGTACACCTGAAACTAATATAATATTGTATGTCAACTATAATTTTAAAATAGAAAACTGATTTAATTTTAAAAAAAAAAGATTTACTGTCCAAGACATTATACTGAAGAATGAGTTGGCCCCAGGGTGAATAACTTCTGGGCCAGTTATGTCAGTAATACCTGCTGTTATTGTTGGGGGGGAAATAGTGAGGCCTTTTACAGGAACCCCTGAAGTACTTTCAGTATTTTAGAATTGAATTAGGGGTGAAGTGCTGAGTCAGTGTATCACATTGTGGACAGCAGCCACCATTGCAGCTGCTAGGTCAGTTTGCCAAACTTCCATAGATGCAGCCAGTACAGAGACAATTAGCCCAAATAGATTTGAACTGTTTATTACACTTGGCACTGCAAACAGCATGAGCTTCATGTTCACAGTGGTTCCTCTTGCCCCTCAAGTCCCATGGCAGCGATGCAGAAGTAGGCCCAGGTAGGCACTGCACGCCCTGTGTCACAGCAAGGAACCTCCAGTTTAGGAAAACACCAAGCTATTAAAGGAGCTACTAGGAAACCTGTTCATCCACCCCTACAGAGAGCGACATTATCTTTATATCCTGATCAGAAAACAAATCTGCCTTCTGACTCAGAGGGAGATATTATCTTTATTACCCTGGATTATCTCCAAGGCAGGAGGAAAACTACCTTATTATCCTGGAGAATAAGCAAATTTGCTCCCTGCCTGGAGCAGCTTTACAAATATCTTTAAACAAAGCTACCCATGCTCTTCCATGCTCTTTGCTCAGGAGGCCTCCAGAAATGCCAGATTCATCACTCAACACGCCCTTTTTATATGTCTTCCTTCCATGACTCACAGGGTAGCCTAGGTGTTAGAACTCCAGCCTGTCTTCCTTCCTGGACTTCAGAGGGTAAGTCTTTCTATTTAATAGTTTGTATCATCAAGAACTCAGGCTTCAGACTTTTTAAGTGGAGTATCCTATAGCCCAGGCAGGATCTTACATGGAGCCTCATTATATAAAATGGATCAAAGCAGACCTACTCCCTCAAAGGAATGAAGTGACGCCCCCTTCTCTGTACTTCCTTGAGTTAGATTTTGGTCCATGTTGGCCTCTGAGCATCCTCAAAACGTCCTACTCCTCAAAACACAGTTGAAAGCCATCACTATACTGAAGAGTGATGTTTTATAATTACTAGCACTCCTCAGCAGGTTGGTAGGTTATCAGACAATGAGAAAAGGTTACACAGGTTCGAATAAATAAAACACAGTTTTTCCTGGCATCAGCGCAGACAGGAGAAAGCTGTTCCCATTAGTCACTAAGTCATGGAGGCAAGCAATTTGGTTTCTGTTAACAGGAAACATATCCAAGGGCGGCCTCAACAAGTAATACTCATTTCTGTACTCATTTACTTATTCACTCATTTATTCTACTCAGCAAGAATATTGATATTGATAACCCACTAAATATATATTGTTGGTATATAAAGATGATTAAGACATGATCCCAGTCAAAGAAGGGATAAATAAAAGCCAGTATTATATAAGTAACAATTATATAATTTTTGTAATTACAGAAATTACGTCCATGTGCCTTAAGAGGGTATGGTATGTTTTTATGATGCTTCTGCTGCTTGACTTTGTATACCTGAGACAGTTCCCTAGAGCATGTGCAGGAGTTCTCTGGGTTGAAGAAGAAAGAAAGGCTTGAGGGACACTTTTGTTTTTTAATCTACCACTGGTTTTGAAGGCATTGACTCATAAACTCTAAATACTCTTATAATCTTCAAATTTTCTGATTAGCTAACCAAACTGTGCATCGAGAAGTCTTTTTCATATTAAAAACATCCTACTGCTTTTCTAACAGGATAACCTCATAGTCACAAATAACCTAACCATAGAATAGTTTTTCTCAGGGAAGGGTCTAGAAGCTTGATACAGATAATGCACACCTTTTATCAAAAATGATGATCATATCTACCAAGTGTTCTAGATACACTATATCATTTAGTTGAATTCTCATAGCTACTTTATGAGTAAAGGACTATCCTACTTTTGCAAGTGAGAAAAGGGTGGGTCGGGCTGTTAGGTAATTTCCCAGCATGCTGCCAGAACTGGGAGGCAGAGTCCAGGCCTGTCCACCCCCATTCCCAGGCTCCTCAGAGCCCTGTTCCTTGCTTGATGAGCAGACAGCCCTGCCAGCACCTCTTTGCCCAGCTATCTTTTTAGCTTTTACTATAAAGGGAAACTCATCTCCTTTCATCTTCTCTGACCAGGAAGTTCGCTACCTCTTTCCTTTCTAAATAACATCTAGAGAAATAGGAGAATATATGTGACTTAGAGTATGGATTTCCCTCTTTATGATTCAAAAAGACTTCTGCAATAAAGAAAGGAAATAAATTGGCAGAACAAATTCGAAGAGCATTAAATATTAACAAACTTTGAACAGATTATAATTTTTATCTTTATATTGATGACAGAAACTTTTATTGAAGATGAATTTTCTCTTTTAATTTTGAACTTAAAGAAGATAGCAAATAAATGTAGCAGACACCAGAATGGGTACAATCATATATATTGTTTTTTAGTAAGAATCATTAAAATAGCGTTGATATAGTACTAAACAAAAATGCACATCTTTGGATCATTTTTAAAATATAACATATTCAGGAATAAAGGATTTTAAAAATCAATTCATAGAATAGTTTAACTAACCTAAATTAATATTCTTGCTCCACAAAATTAATGTTGCATGTAATATATTCAATAATTACATTCTGCTAAAAATATAAAAGCATTATTTGCCATATTTATATAACTTATGGTTCTGCTATGAGTATGTCTAAATAGCCAAGAATAAGATCTCTCTTTATTCAAAAACTAATTGAGTCTATATTTTATTTTAAAATATAAAAATTGTCAAGAAAATGCCATCAGTCCTGCACTCCCTTTTGTATTAGACTGGCCACAGGGTGTTACTTCAGCGAAAAACCATGAAATGACACTTTAGTCTACTGAATGTACTCCTTTACACAGGAAAAAAAAAAAACATATTACAACCCATGTGCAGAAGGTTCGATCAAAAGTAAAATACTTGATTTGAAGTCTTTGCACAGTTGCCTAGTTCACTGATTCACTGATGCTTGAAGAGCATAGGCCTCTGTCTCACGTCCAGGGAGATAACAATCATACCTCCTTCCCCTCTGTTCTCACTGGTACTCAAGTGGATTGGCAACTGCAGAAATGCTCAGAAGGAGGGGCAGTTTCAGAATAAGAATGTGTGACACCTACCTCCAAAAGTGAATGGATCAAGTCGACCTTATGATTTCCAGTGAAGCAAAAGACACAGGGGAAGAACATTCTTCCTTCCCGTCACTGAGCCTGTCTTTTAACCACACCCCAACCAGAGTTCTTTGTCACATATCAGAGAAGTGCTCCTCGCTGGAAGCTGAAAGTTCACCAAGATACCCCAGACCTCCTAGATCCATTTCAGGACTGGCACTAGGATGTCAGCCCTCCAGTTCTAGCAATTCTTACCTAAGCTGGGAGACACTAGGAATTTTCTTCAAAAACACCAAAGCTGAATTCTAAAAGAGGTCCAAAGGGGATCAGTAAACTCCTTCAGAACCCTCGCAAACCCTCGAGGACTGTTTCCTATTTTTCAAACAAATCTAAGTTAATTATTATCACTAAATCTAAATGGGCAGAAGACAGAGGAGTTAATGAGTATTTTAATCTATCATAAATAATCAAAACTTCCTGGGCATGTTTTCTTAATTGCAATCAATGTATTCCTGATAAATTGCCTATAAACTGAATCTCTGTATGTGTCATGTGCCAGTATGGACCCCCCCAGTATAGATTTCTATATATTTTATTGTCATTCTAGTTCAACTCCAAATTAGTGTCCAATGATTTAGCATCATTTTCACTACTTTTTCCTCCTTATTTCACACCTTCTCTCCCCTATCCAAGCATGTTCAAACTTCCTCAAATATATTTTTAGTAAAGGTGGAGATGAGAATAACTTCCCTAAAGCAGGACACACCTATCTCTACATTGAGTGTAAAGGCTAACAAGTTCAAAGTAATCTCAGTAAATGCATTGCCAGCCAGCCCCTCCTTCTGAGCAGCTGTTATACGAGCTTATGCTACATTTAATTTATTAACCCAGGACAGGTTAATTGCATAGTTTCCAGAAAATAGAGCATGTTGTTCATAGCAACTACATGCTAATTCCTTTGAAAAAAAATCACTAATTATACAGTGACTGTGCATCTCCCAACAATTGTATGATTAACTGTTGTTACATGTTTAAAGCTCTGAGTGAGCTCAGCATCAAGGCAGACAGAGTTCTCTGGCAGGGTTGGTGCACAAAAGGACCTTTTACTATCCTACCTCTGTTCTCCTAGAACTTTGCTTCTTTACTAAGGCAAGTGGGTTTGCACACGGCCCCACTGAGGTAGGAGGGGTTGCCGCAGCAGCAGCTTTGACATTTAAGCAACCGCATAGAGGCAGCAAACCTTTTCCAGGCACAGAACAGTGTGTACTCACAGAAGACAATATCAATGGTTGCCCAGTAAATCTACATCTATAAAAAGTTCAGTAAACACACAGGTGTAATGGCTTGAGTTTTATATCCAAATACAACTATAAAATCACACTTCAGGCTGAGTACTTCTGAGAAATGATTGCACTTTTAAAGGTGTTTGAAGGCACATGGCCTTCAGGATTCACTTAGCTCATAAAGCTAAGAAAGAAATGTCATTTTTGCCTGAAGTGCTGATTTGGCTTTGAACATCACATATTCAGAATGTTCCGTTTCGGGTTAATGTTTATACAAGTGAACACCCTTGGTGCTTTTAATTGACATTTCTCCAATGTCTTATGGTTTCCTCCTTCCTCTCCCCAAATCCCTCATTCAGCACCTCTAGGTCTGATGAGAAAATGGGCATATTTTGCCATCACATTATTTTTCTCTGCATATCTGCTTTGGTTAGTTGCTTCAACAGAAATGACTCTCAGGAGAATGAAGTCACAAAGACTCCCTGTGGGCTTAAAATAAAAAGTGTTTTCCTTATAAAACTAAAGGGAAGTAAAGAAAAGGCAAAAGTGAAGAAAGCAATGATTTTATAGAGCATAGATTTCTTAGCCAAGTTTTATAACATGCAATCAGCAGTCTGAGTCAGACTACAAAGCCCTTTTCTTCTCCCCCATTCTTCGGGTTGGATGGGAAAAATGTTCCTTCTATTTCAACTCTGGTAGTTTGGGGTTGGCACCTCTATAGGACTCTCCAGGTTTTCAGTCTGATAACTTGGTTTCTGCTATTTAATCCAGGTGTGGAAATGTTTAGGCCATCCCTGTGATACTGAGTCATTGTGTACATTGGATTTCTGGTCTCCCTGGAGGATGGTAACTCCAGCCTGGAGGGGGAGACTCCCCCCTTGACCTTGCCTGAATAAGGACATGGGTCCCTCAGCTACCTCTTCCTGCTCTCCATTTCTTGCAAAGCAAAGTCATGAGCCTGCTGGCCTGACATGCCTGAGCCCCATGAATGATCACCCTTTCTGACTTGGGTATCTTTGATGATTCATTTTCAAGTGGCCCCTGGGGAAT
Organism: Ia io; assembly: GCA_025583905.1. Lineage (NCBI taxonomy): Eukaryota > Metazoa > Chordata > Mammalia > Chiroptera > Vespertilionidae > Ia > Ia io. The sequence goes on along the minus strand of JAJQQW010000005.1, from coordinate 73,062,006 downwards.
GATTTCTGACATTCTATAAACTATGACTTTATAAAAGCAAAATTGCTTTTCAGAGGCAGATTTAATTTTCAACAAAGGAAAAGGTGAGTCATTGGATCTTAGCCTCCCTTGGAGCAGAAAGAGAGAAGGAATCGTCTCTATGGTTCCTTGGATTCTCATATTTACCCCAAAGCAGCAGCCTACAATTTATCATTACAAGCCCTGTATATTCACTAAGTCTCAATGTAAAAGATATAGAGTAAGCAATATATATGTTGTTCCACAGAGTAAGCAAAACACACATATATATACTAGAGGCCCAGTGCATGAATTTGTGTATGGGTGGGGTCCAGCTGGCCCGCCCCGATTGGGTCCATTGTATGGGCCAGCAGGGGGGAGGGGCCACAGGCAGTTGGCGGCCGGCCCTGCCCCTAATCGGAGCATTGGGGGCCAATCAGGGTCTGGGCTGGCTCCGGGGAGGGGGGGTGGGGCGGGGAGAGGCAATCAGGGCCCAGATCAGGCTGGTTGGCTGCTGCAGTGCATGTCATAGCCACTGGTCGTTCTGGTCATTCTGGTCATTCCGCCATTCCAGTCACTGGGCTTTTATATATATAGATGGTGTGCCCAAAAAATGCACACACACACTTTGAATAATTATAAAGGCACTGTTTATTAAAAGACATTTCATTTTCAATATTGAGTTATCAGATGCTAAAGTGTGTACATTTTGGGGATACCCTGTATACATGGGAGCAATAGAGAAGTAAAAGAATAAAAAAGTAAAAAGAGCCGAAACCGGTTTGGCTCGGTGGATAGAGCGTCGGCCTGCAGACTCAAGGGTCCCAGGTTCGATTCCGGTCAGGGGCATGTACCTTGGTTGCGGGCACATCCCCGGTAGGGGGTGTGCAAGAGGCAGCTGATCGATGTTTCTCTCTCATCAATGTTTCTAGCTCTCTATCCCTCTCTCTTCCTCTCTGTAAAAAAAATAAAATAAAATAAAAAGTAAAAAGAAATAGTGGGACCTATCGAGAACACATTTATAGGTGGTTCAATTTCTAATTTTAATTATAGATCCACATTTAAAGTTATTTAAGAATTAGCATCTCACCAGTTAGTGAAAGGCCCACCATCCAATTTCTAAAAAGAAATAGCATTTGAGAATTTCTACATCATGCTGCTCCACTTCTAAAGAAAAGGTGTGTTATAGGCAAAAACTTTTACCTTGCTTTTACATTCTATAGAGTCTGATCACTTTGTTTATTTCAACTAAAGTCTGGTAGTAAACACTTGATATTCTACTAAATTAGATAATATGAGTAGAAGAGTGTTCTGAAACAAGATACTTGCTAGGAGAATATTGATTACTGGTTTTAATATCAATAATCCCTATATTTATAAGTTTTCATGTCTTGTTTTAGTAAATATTAGAATATCATGCATTTTGAGCTTTTGAGAGTGAGGGGAGAGGGATCTCATTGTCTGTAATTTACATAATGACAACAATAATTCACTGCCTACTATCTATAAAACACTGTACTACACACCCTATAGATTACACTGATTTTTTACTTACTACCAGCTCTATAAAAAGCAATTATGGCTGAAACCGGTTTGGCTCAGTGGATAGAGTGTCGGCCTGCGGACTCAAGGGTCCCAGTTTCGATTCCGGTCAAGGGCATGTACCTTGGTTGTGGGCACATCCCCAGTAGGGGGTGTGCAAGAGGCAGCTGATCGATGTTTCTCTCTCATCGATGTTTCTAACTCTCTATCCCTCTCTCTTCCTCACTGTAAAAAATCAATAAAATATATTTTTTAAAAAAAAAGCAATTATGATTACAGCTTATGTTTATTGAGCACTTACAAATGCCAGACTTTGCATTAAGGATTTACATGGATTATATCAGTTAATCTTCATATTAACCAAAAAAAGTACCATTTTATCCCATTTGTAAAGAGGAAATAAGGTGCAAAGAAGCTGAGCAACTTTCCCAACTTCTTGGTTAGCAAGTAACAGAGCAGGAGTTCTTTTCCCACCCCATTACTCTCCACCACAACCTATTCACTTACAACTCTGCTGCAGGTCTGCTCCTTCTTCTCAAATGTGCTTCAATCTAATGAGAGGATTAGTATAAGGATCAAAGAAAAAAATGAATAAATACTGCATACACCTGAAAAGCATGTAAATTATTAAAGCAGTAGAATGAAAGATTGCATGTATGAGTGCTAAGTGGGATTCTCACAGGTAATGTCTTGTGACCCCTCTTGTTTTAATTTATAAAGCTACTTAATGCACATTATTGTTCAGCATTTTGCATGTATACCAATCCTTTCTCAGCTGGATTCTGACCTCACCAATGGCAAACTGTGTTTTCTATTTTAGGAATCTGCCATAGCAGCTAATGACACATACATAGTAAGAGCTTTATAAATATTTGTGGAGTGCATGAATGAAGAAATTATGGGCAATTAAGACAATTTTGCATATGGCTCTGTGGAATGGCTATACACAAAGGAATGGCAATAGCTTAAGTGAGATAGCAAAGGCCTGGATAAAATAGATAAGAAAGAAGAGATAGAGTCAGAAAGTAGGTTATAAAGTAAGCAACATTTATGAAGTACTTATATTTGAAGTGCTTTAGAGGTATTAAACCCTTTACTCTTTGTAAGACAGTGCCTGGAAAGGCACATGGGCATTTCTTTAATTATTGTCAGCTGAATCCAATGGCGTTGGCAAAGCCACGTCCTGGAAACACGCTTTGCCAGAGGCAGGAGTGTTGTCAGCTTGACCTTCAGCCCAGGTGCCAGGGGGTGGGTTTTGTTATTTAAATCCAGCCAAGCACTAGGAATGAATATGACCCGGCCCACCTAAGAATGAGCATAATCTCCTTTGTCTTGACTTTTAGTAAAACTTCCTGTTTTTTTGCTATATAAAATAAACAGGCTCTATTGGCTCCGGGTCCCTGTCCCTGTCAGAGGACAGTGGTCCCACCCAGCCCCAGCTTTTTCCTTCTATCTCTGTATTTGTCTCTTTCTTTCATTTTCTCAATCCCCAGCCGCCCCTACTCAGGAACTGGACTGCTCTCTAGCCATGCTGGACTGGGAAAAGAGAGAAATATTTATAACTCTTTATCACAACAATCCTACAAGGTAGGAACTATTATGATCCCCACTTCTTGGATGAAACACAGGTAAATAACTTAACACCACCCAGTAAGGAAGTGTATCAAAAACTCATGTGAGCCCTAGCCGGTGTGCTCAGTAGATAGAGCGTTGGCCTGCAAACTAAACGGTCCCAGGTTAATTCTGGTCAAGGGCACACGCCCGAGTTGCGGGCTCAGTCCCCCCTAGTAGGGGATGTGCAGGAGGCAGCCAATCAACGATTCTCTCTCATCATTGATGTTTCTATCTCTCTCCCCTCCTCTCTGAAATCAATTTAAAAAAAATAAAAATTAAAAAAAAAAAAGAATGAACTCATGCGGTTTCATTCTGCCATTGGGTATACAGGATCCAAGAGTACTTTGAACATCACATGCCCATGTTAAGAGTAAAAAAGAACAATGATTCAAGGATGGCAATAAGAATCTTGATTGGATTTTTAGAAAGTTATAGCATTGCCTAACACAGAAAGTTGGAATGGGAAAAGTACAGAGGGAAAGCGAGCAACTGTGCTATTTTTTCCACATTCAGCTTGTCACCTTCAGAACCTTCCCAGGAAGGCATATTAGGAAAGGAGGACCACAGATGACTGGTCTGGGGGTTGGGGCAGGGGGAGGATGGGGGGGTGGAGTTTGATAATAATAAAGGAACAACAACAGCCATTTGTATAGCCATTTATATTTTGTGAGAATTACGTTTCGTGAGATAATTAATGTACATTCTAAATTCAGTGGCTGAATATGGTAACTCTCTTCACATGTACAGTTATTTGACAAGCTGTTTCATTGTTCTTCACAGTGCTATAATGTTTTCATGTTTCTTAGTTGTAGAGGAAAAACTGAGACTCAGAGTTTTAGGGACTATCCAGTGGTCTCTCCCCTAATAAGATAGATGTACAAGCAGTTCAAAGCCTGATCTTGTCAGGTAGATTCCAGAATAAAGGAAACCCAGTCAGAGCAGCCTTCCCTACCTGGCTGCACAGACTCCAGTCACCCCACCTGATCACTCTTTATCTCATCTTCTACTAGAAGCCCGGTGCATGAAATTCGTGCACGGAGGGGGGTTTTCCCTCAGCCCAGCCTGTACCCTCTCCAATCTGGGACTCCTGGAGGGATGTCCGACTGCCCGTTTAGGCCCGATCCCCCAGGAACGGGCCTAAACGGGCAGTCGGACATCCCTCTCACACTCCAGGACTGCTGGCTCCCAACTGCTCACCTGCCTGCCTTCCTGATTGCCCCTAACCGCTTCTGCCTGCCAGCCTGATCACCCTCTAACCACTCCCATGCCAGCCTGGTTGATGCTTAACTGCTCCCCTGCCATCCTGTTTGCCCCCAGGTTCCCTCCTCTACTGGCCTGGTCACCCCTAACTGCCCTCTCCTGCAGGGTTGATCACCTCCAATTGCCCTCCCTTGCAAGCCTGGTCCCTCTCAACTGCCCTCCCTTGCAGGCCTGGTCCCTCACAACTGCCCTCCCTTGCAGGCCGGGTGCCTCCCAACTGCCCTTTCCTGTTGGCCACCTTGTGCTGGCCATCTTGTGTCCACATGGGGGCAGGATCTTTGACCACATGGGGGCAGACATATTGTGTGTTGGAGTGATGGTCAATATGCATATTACTCTTTTATTAGATAGGACAGAGGCCTGGTGCATGGTTGGGGGCCAGCTGATTTGCCCTGAAGGGTGTCCCGGATCAGGGTGGGGTTCCCTTGGGGCGTGGGGTGGCCTGAGCGAGGGGCCTGTGGTGGTTTGCAGGCCAGCCACACCCCCTGGCGACCCAAGCAGAGGCCCTGGTATCTGGAATTTATTTTCCTTCTACAATTGAAACTTTGTAGCCTGGAGCGGAGCCAAGCCTGGGGCTCCCTCTGAGGCCGCAGCCATTTGTGTTGGGGTTATAATTGAAACTTTGTTGCCTTAAGCGGGTGGGCCCGGCCAAGGTGTGTGGAAAGCTTTGCTTCCCCTGTTGCCGCCGGCAACCCTGGCCTGCTCTCTCAAGCTCCATTCTGCTGCCATTTGTTTGAATTTGTTTACCTTCTATAATTGAAACTTTGTAGCTTGAGTGGAGGCTTAGGCCTGGCCAGGGCAGGCGGAAAGCTTGGCTTCCTCTGTTACCTAGGAAACCTTGCTCTCTGTGGCTGTAGCCATCTTGGTTTGGGTTAATTTGCATGGTCGCTCTGATTGGCTGGTGGGTGTGGCTTGGCTGGTGGGTGTGGCTTATGTAGCGGAGTGATGGTTAATTTGCATATTACCATTTTATTAGAGAGGATTGTCTTTGGCAACAGAATACTCAAACACTTCCGACCCCCTACCGGTTTATCTATAGTTCTGCTTATTTTCTATTTGCTCCCACTATAACATAAGCTGGGGATGGGGGGAGAACAGCTATGGGGGAGAAAGAATGGGGGGGCGGTTAGTCTTGTTCTCTGTTTACCTACTGAATGTCTGGCAAGTAGTTGGCACTCAATCAAGGTTGTTGCAGAAATTATTGAAACTCAAATCCCCAAAGCCTGTAGTCTCATCAATGACAGTGGACATGATAGTTAAAAAGTTCACGACAGTGGAGTAATGTGGTTCCTTCCCCTCCCACTGTTCTGACTTGAGATAACTGCTAATTGACAAGAGGTAATGTGGGCAGGAAATGAAAGAAAACAGGAATGAATTGGGGAACTTTAAAGGAAACTCTTCCCAACAGTGAAAAGTGCTTTTGGATTGAGCAACTCTGGGAAGACTGTAGTGTGGCGTGATATACAAAGCAAACCGGATAGCAGCAGCATACCAAAAAGTCATTTGATACTTACCTGAGTTTATACTAAGTTTATACTAATAAGTTCATTAATTTATTACCAGCCCCTACCAAAACCACATGTTTTAACAAAAAAATTACATGAAATATAACATCTTTAGAGTTTCTTTCCCACTTCCTATATTCTTCGGGGAATTTTTTTTTTTAATGTGTAAAAGTCAAGCAGATCTTCATGCACACATTGTTTCCAGGATGTTTTGTGCCACACCCGAAGGCAAATCAATTCTGATTCATAAGCTTAGTCAGTGATCTGTCCATGGCATGAATATGATCCACAATGCAATGCACAGAATTTTACTTTAAACATTTAAACTACGATAATTTTCACATCAATATGTGGGCGAGTGTGACCTCCCATTGGAAAGAGAACCTTAGGAATTTGTATAAAAGCCAGAGTGTTGTACCAGCCCTCCCAGTTCTACTGCTCAGCAGCTGTGTTACAGCCGGAGTCTGTAAAATGGGAAGAAGAATAATCTCTAATTGATAAACTTGTGAGAATTAAATAAATCATGTCTGGCAAGTAGTAATAACTCAAAACTTAGTTATCTTATCTTGTCCTCTTCTAGGGATTAACCCCCTCCTGTGATGGCATTATCATTTCTCTTCCCACAAGTCCAGATCTCCGATTTTGTCTAAGATTCAAAGGTTGAAGAAAAATCATCTTTGCCCTTCAATAAACTAATCTGCCTTCTGCCCTAAGAAAACTTTATTATTATGTAGATCAGTGAAGTTCTTTATTAATTGTATCCCCCAATAATAGAATAGGGGTTTTATTTTGCTCTGCAAACCACAAGTTTCATTAAAGTGCTTCTTCCCCAAAGAGGTATCATTCTTGGGGTAATAGGGGCAAAGAGGAGACAAACAATAAAATAAATCAAAAAATGCATAATTACTAACAGAGAAGAATGGTATACGTATTTTTTGTGATAAAAAATAATCAGGGGAGCTCTAGCAGGTATGGCTCAGTAGATAGAGCATCAGACTTTGGACTGAAGGATTCTAGGTTCGATTCTGGTCAAAGTCACATGCCTGGGTTGTGAGCTTGATCCCCAGTAGGGGACATGGAGGAACAGCCAATCAGTGATTCTCAATTCTCTCTCCCTTCCTCTCTGAAATCAATAAAAATACAATTTAAAATAATGATAATAATCAGGGGATCTACTTTAGATTATATGGTTAGAAAAGGCCTGTTTGAAAGATAGCATTTAAAGAGAGACCTAAAGAATGAGAAGGAGCCCTGGCCAGTGTGAGTGTGGTTCAGTTTGTTAAAGTGCTATCTCATATACCAAACAGAAGGCAACTGATCAATGTCTCTCTCTCTCTCTCTCTCTCTCTCCCTCTCTCTCTCTCTCATCTCCCAAAATCAATTTAAAAATTACCAGGGTGTTTCCACATTTATTAGGGTTCAGGAATCTGGAGAAGGGGCTGCGAGTAAATTAATGAAGAGACTATACACGAAATATGAATTTGGGAGGTATTTTTGTGGAAGCCAAATGAGACCTAGCTTTAGTAACTAAGTTCTCTGAGCCTCTGGACCCCTCACTTTTTATTAACACGTTTTTTCCCTATAGCAGAGCAGATATACATATCAAAGGTTAGGTTTGGTAAACAGTAAGATTATCAGGTTGGGGGAACTGCCCCCAGCTGTCTGGCAGCAGGTAATAATATATGCAGATTTTTAGGTTTGGGGCAATGCTTTCAGCTATTCCAGCAGCAGGTAATATGATTCAGCCCTACTGTAGCCCTAAGGTTCATCAACCTTTTGATGAACTTCTTGCATTTATGACCTGCTGGAATTAGCCTCCAGCAAAAAATAAATAAACAATTTTTTTAAAAAGGAATGAGAAGGAACCAGCTGGGCAAATGGTGGAAAAATATCACACCATGCAGAATAACATTCTCCCTTTCTTCTCTCCAATTATTTATTTGTTTTGGAAATCAGCACTGATACCTTAATGGTATGGAACTTCCCCTTTTTCCCTTTTCCCCTCCATGAGATAAATAATAGTTGGTTTTAACCAATCATAGTTTAATGCTAGTCCCCTTCACCAGTGATTTGGTTTAGGGTGGGTGTGAGACTATATTCTGGCAAATGAGAACATAAGCAGAAATATGATAGAAGGCTTCTGTAAGCTTTGTTTCTTTGAAAGAAAGTGGCTCAGGTGGTTGGAGTATCATCCCATACACCAAAAGGGTTGCAGGCTGGATGTCTGGGTGGGACTGTACGTGAGGAACTGATCAATGTTTCTCTCTCACATCAATGTTTCTCTTTCTTTCTCTCTCCTCCTTCCTCTCTCTCTAAAATCAAAAAACATATCCTCTGGTGAGGATTTAAAAAACAAAAAATCTTAGCTATGGTGAAAAGGACTTGTATGCATGAATATAAGCCTAACCAATGGACACAGACAACAGGGGGGTGAGGGCATGAGTGGGGGGGTTGAGGGGGTGGGTAATGGGGGAATAAGGACACATATGTAACACCTTAATCAATAAAGAAATTAAAAAAAAAAAACTAGAGATAAGAGCTTACTGTCACCACCCCTTCTCTCTTCTTGCTTTCAATGTAGAATTGACGCATGGAACTGTAGCAACTATTCTGAGACTATGAAGCAACAAGCAAAGTAGATTTTGTATGGCTAGATAGAAGTGTTGGGTCTTTTGAGAAAAAGCAGAGAGTTAAGTCGAGGTATAATTGTCACATCAAACTTCATTCAGTTTTTTCTTTATGCCAACTGGACACCTGTTAAGGCAATAATTCTCAAAGTCTTTTTGTAATAAAGATTATGATATTTGATATCTTATGACTCATTCTATTCTATTTTACATAATTTCTGTGAGAATGAAATTCAGACATGGGATACAAATAAGCTTTCATCTTTGTTACCAAAAAATGCATGAAAAAAGGAAAGGTATTATGATATATTAAGTCTATAGATAAGGATTACACCTGATGATCCTATTGGATAATGTTACAGATGGAATTGACAAGCAATCAGGCCTTCACTTTCTAAATATGATATATCAAGACATTCTTCCCACATAAAGTCATCAATGTTGCTGAACCATCAAAGTGAAAAATAAATAATCCTGAACTTTGTATTCTATTAAGTCCCATGTGAATAAACTCACTATATGATCCTCATTCCTGGGAGAATTTGAGTCAAGTCAAGTTCCATAGGCCTGAAATTTTACACCTCTGCACTTAGTAATACAAACCTAGCCAGAATATTTCTGTGGGACTTAAGTAATAAAAAACAAGTAGTAATGAAGAAATAATTCCAGCTAGAATAAGACTTATGCTCTCATCTGCTAATTAATTAATCATTCAATATTGGATATTTTTTAAAACCTATTGTCATCTATTTCATATTTTTGCCATAAGATAATTATTAAAAACACCTTCATGGTGTCTTCTCTGTTTTGTTGTTGTTGTTGTTCAATATTACTTAATTTTTTCAGTCTGGATTTTTCTCTATAAAATTTTTGTATTTATTATTAATAAATATTTTCTGCAGGTTTTAAAAAAAAGTGTTTAAATAATTAATAATGGCATTACTTTTGGCATAGTTTCATCCTAGTTACCTTAGAGCAATAAAATCAAGTTTCCTTTAACCTGTCTAATTGGTAAGGTACACCTTCTGAATGAGTCAGAGTCTACAGATGCAAACAACAGAAACAGGCTCTAGTTAATTTATACAAAGGAAACTTCTGAAAGATATCAGACCTCATTATCTGGCAGCAAGGTTAGACAATTAGACTTGAGAATGTGCAGAGAATCGGTGAGGCCAGTGGTGCAAGATCCGGGGATGATGGGAATGGTGACATGGTGACAAAAACCCAGGACCTAGCCCCTGGACTAAATGAATTCCTATTATTTTCTCTGTCTCTAATCTTCTACCCAAGATTTAAATTCCAGGGAATAAATGCTTGCTTGACCTAGTTTCAACTGTATTCTCAAACTTTGATTAAGGAGGTATGGGGACCCTGGAGTAAAAGTTCATCTATCAAGCTGAATCCAAAATAATGATGCTAATACTACTATTACTACCACTACTACTGCTGCTAATAATAACAATAACAATAATAATAATAAATACAATTATAGTTCCTTTAAAAGAAATGTGGTGTTATTAAGAAGGGGAAATGAATGCTGGTCAGTCACAAATTACAGATAGCAAATATACCATTGTTAACCATTTTTTGTATATGTGCATACCTATTTTCAATGCATGCTTAAATAAAAATAATTATTTATAGCCATTCTAAAAACCCAGGGAGCTCTTTATCATTTGCTTGACAACCTCAGTCTGAAATATAGGAAGTACTAAGTGGGTTTTATTCAAGCTGGAGTTCAGCGTGGTGGGAGCTCTGTATATTAACAAAATCAGTATGTTACCTGAGTTTCTCCCCATTGCTGGTGGTGACACAATCAGCTGATTTGATGAGAAAGTTGTTTGTCACACATTCTGTTGAGTCATAGTGAAAGGTATAAATGACGTCACCTAAAATGATGAGATCCACTGTGATTCATTTCTCTTCCAAACTGGCCAGTCACCACCATGGACATGACATGGCCTTCCTACTCCTCTCTGTTGTTCTATAGGATCCAGAATGTTCACCCCATCCCACATTTGATTCTCCCTAGTGTTTCCTTGTTTCTGCTGGTAACTTGCTTTTTCCTCCTTATCAATATCTCCCTCACCACCCAACCAAGCGTTGTAAAGAAAGGCCAGTGATGTTTCTATGTTTTTCTCTATCTCTTTAGTAGTGAAATCCTGTCATTCTTTATTTTTATGGGACACAGGTGTCTTGGAAGTCCTTAGAAAGAGGATGTGCCAAATGTGCTAAACTAAGGAGAACAGTTACCAGCTGTTTAATAGCTTCAGACTCATCAAGGAGCTTAGTGAGAGAAATACTTTAAAAATAATTATGTTCTTTGCTTAGGTTTTTGATAGTTGACAGTACTGCGAAATAGTCCAATTCAATCTGTTGGGTAGCTTTAAGAAAAAAAATAAAATGTTTTATTACGTATTCATTTTTCTCAGGGTAAGGGAAATTAAAGTAACTGTTATTTTGTTGATGAGACAATTTTCTTATCCAGTCTGTTATTAGTCAGGTCTCTATCTCTTTTTTTTTTTTTAATTTCTTTATTGATTAAGGTGTCACATATTTGTCCTCATTCCCCCATGCCCATCCCACACCCCTCCCCACAGATGCACCCACCCCCCTGTTGTCCTTAACCATTGGTTAGGCTCGCATGCATGCACACAAGTCCTTTGGTTGATCTCTCCTCCCTACCCCCACCCTCCCCTACCCTCCCTCTGAGGCCCGACAGTCCGATCGATGCCTCCTTGTTTCTGGGTCTGTTCTTGTTCATCAGTCTATGTTGTTCATCATTTCCCCTAGATGAGTGAGATCATGTGTTACTAGAAATATACTGATAAGAACCGAATGTGAGACGAGCAATAATAGTTATGCTGACAGGCAAATGAATCAGTCTGTAGTGAGTTTCTTTCTGGACCAACAGTTCTTTTGAGACCCAATTTCAATGTCCACCAGTTCCTTATGTGTACATGTCAGCACTGACTTTTCAGTTCTGGATGGTGGACAAATGGTGGTAATGCAGGTCCGACTCCCTCTGGTTTGGTCTCGCCCGGACCCAGGGGCGCAGCCTCACCCGGACTCAGGGACGCACGGCCTCACCCGGACCCGGGACCTAGCATCACCCGGGCCCCAGGGCGCATGGCCTCACCCGGACCCAGGGGCACGTGGCCTCACCCAGACCCAGGTGCGCACAGCCTCACCTGGACCCGGGATCCACCCTCACCTGGTCCCAGGGGCGCGCGGCCTCCCCCGGACCCAGGAGCGTGCGGCCTCACCAGGGCCCAGGACCCACCCTCACCCAGACGCAGGGGCGCATGGCCTCTCCCAGACCCGGGACCCAGCCTCACCCAAACCCAGGGGCGCACGGCCTCACCTGGACCCGGGATCCAGCTTCACCCGGACCCAGGGGCGCATGGCCTCACCCGGACCCAGGGGTGGGTGGCCTCACCTGGACCCAGGGGCGTGCGGCCTCACCCGGTCCCAGGAGCACACGGCCTCACCCGGGCCCAGGACCCAGCCTCACCCGGACACAGGGGTGCGCGGCCTCACCCGGACCCGGGACCCAGCCTCACCCGGACCCAGGGGCACGTGGCCTCACCCTGACGTGGGGGCACATGGCCTCACCCGGTCCCAGGGGCCCGCGCCCTCACCCGGACCCAGGGGTGCGCGGCCTCACCCGGACCCGGAGGCATGCGGCTTCACCTGGGCCCGGGTCCCAGCTTCACCCAGACCCAGGAGCGCGTGGCCTCTCCCTGACCCAGGGGCACGTGGCCTCACCCGGGCCCGGGACCCAGCCTCACCCGGACCTAGGGGCACGTGGCCTCTCCTGGACCCAGGGGCGTGGCCTCACCCAGACCCGGGACCCAGCCTCACCCAGACCCAGGGGTACGTGGCCTCACTCGGACCCAGAGGCGCGCAGCCTCACCCGGACCCGGGGGCGTGCGGCCTCACCCGGACCCGGGATCTAGCCTCACCCAGACCCAGGGGCTCATGGCCTCACCCGGACCCAGGGGCACGTGGCCTCACCCAGACCTAGGGGCGCGTACCCTCGCCCAGACCCAGGACCCAGCCTCACCCGGACCCAGGGGCGTGCGGTCTCACCCAGATTCAGGGGCGCGTGGCCTCACCCAGACCCAGGACTCAGCCTCACCCTGACCGGGGTCCCAGCCTCGCCCGGACCCAGGGCCCAGCAGGGCTTCGTCTTCTTGATCCCAATTCCTGTTGGTCAATTCCCTCTCAGCAATTCCTTCGGCCATTTTCTCAAAGCTCCCAGACGGCTGCCACAGAACTCACTGGGCGGCGGGCTCGGCAAAGCTCCGGTGAGCCCAGTGTGCGGCAGTGGGCTGGTCCGAGGTCGCTGCGGCGGCACTCGGGTCTGCAGCGGCAACCAGTCGCCGGGTGAGTGCACCTGGATCTGGGACCCAGTGGGGCCTCGTCTTCCCGATCCCAACTCCCATTGGTCAATTCCTTCTCAGCAATTCCTCCGGCCATTTTCTCAAAGTTCCGGGGCGGCTGCCGCGGAACTCGCTGGGCGGCGGGCTCGGCAAGGCTCCGGTGCACCCAGTGCGCAGCGGCGGGCTGGTCCGAGGTCGCTGCGACGGTGCTCGGGTCTGCAGCAGCTGCCAGTCACCGGGCATGCGCACCTGGCCGCTTCCAGGGCGCAGAGATTCTCGAATGACTTGGAGGTCAGCAAGCGCGGAGTCTCCCACCCCGTGTCTCCCAGGGGCTCGTCTGTCCATGCTCGGCAGGGAGCGGAGCCGTCCCCTCAGCCAGAGACCGCCGGGGGAACTGCGCTGAGCACGTTCCAGGCCACCATTGTGTCGCCAGAGCCGTAGTTCTTAAAGTGTGATCTTTGGGTCATCGGCATCAGCATCATCCCGCATCCCCCTCTCTTTTATTCTAGTTGTAGAGCATCTGCTCAGCCAGCCCTCCGGTGGTTCTGGATGGTGTCTGCTCTGTTTTCCAGTTGTAGTTTCAAAATTGTTGTGGTAGGCAACAATCAGGCGTCCGCCCTATGCCGCCATCTTGGTCCTCCAGAAGATTCTTAAGTAACCTTATAAATGTGGTTCTGAACACTGTGTCGTCCATTAGTTTACTTTCCTTCATCCCTTCTATTCGTGACCTGCTTTGGTGTCTCCACATTTTGGCTGCCTCCCTATGTTGATGGAGTGGCTTTGTGTGGTCAGTGACCTATAGGGGCTGGTAGCTCAGCTTCCCCAATCTCCCTAGGTGGTCACTCTTGGTACCCCCCTTTGTGGGCTGAGTGCAAAGTGTTGGTGTTGTTAAGCCTTGATTGCTGTTGGTACACTGGGAGGATTTGACCTCCAGTCCAACTGGCTGTGAGGATCAGCTGTGTCTACGCCGGGAGACAGCCTTATTCAACTAGACTTGCAAAATTGTAAAAGCCTCTGTGCTCAGCTTGGATGGGGCGGAGTTTCAGGGTGGAGCCTACAGCCTTGGCTTCCCGTCAGCCCTGCCCTGTGAGGTTCCTGGGTCTCAGTGTCCCTCTTTACTCCCTGCAAGCACCTCTGAGAGAAAGGCACCCTGGAGTTTCGCCCGCTGCCAAACAGTCTAGTCTCTCCCCCAATGAATCTGGATTCCCAGATTCTCGCCCGGAACTGGGTTTCAGTGTAGTCGGAACTGGGGCTCAGCACAGTCTGGTGCTTTTGTCTCCTTCCCACCAGGGCAATTCAGTGGCACAGTCAACAGACCATCCTCTGCGTGCATTCCCGTGCGCGCCTCCGGAGCTCTGCCTTTCACCTCTCCCCTGCGTTTCCGCCTTACAGCCCAGATTCCCCCAGCATGAGCCTGGGTCCCCAGGGTCTCGCCCGGAACTGGGGTCCAGTGCAGTCAGAACTGGGGTTCAGTGCAGTCCGGAGCTTTTGTCTCCTTCCCTCTAGGGCAATTCAGCGGCACAGGCAACAGTCCGTCCTCTACACGCATTCACGTGCATGCCTCCGGAGCTCTGCCTTTCGCCGCTCCTCTGTGTTTCTGCCTTACAGCCCAGATTCCCCCAGTATGAGCCTGGCTTCCCAGAGTCTCACCCAGAACTGGGGTTCAGTGTAGTCGGAGCTGGGATTCAGCACAATCTGGAGCTTTGATCTGCTTCCCGCTAGAGAATGCCGGCCAAGCACTCAGCCGCCCTGTCCTCTCCGGCTCCGTCCTCCCTGCACGCGCGCGCACCCATGTCTCCGTACCTCAGGCTTTTACGGCTCCTCTGATTTTCCTTGTGGTTTTTCTCTTTCCTTCTAGTTGTGGGCGTTTCAGTCAGCCAGCTTTCCTGTGGTTCTGGATGATGTCCATTTTGACTTTTAGTTGTATTTTTGAAATTGTTGTGCGAGGCTGCAGGTTAGGTGTTTAACCTATGCCACTATCTTGGTTTCTCCAGGTCTCTATCTCTTAATGCTAGCTCAGTTATTTTATAAATGGTTAAATTATAAATATTTTCAGGGAAGGAGTATTCTTGAAAGTTATCAGAAATAATTTGGACAAGCATCTCTTCATTTTCTTTCTCAAATAATGGAAACAGCCATAAGAATAGTTTGGGCTATCACTGACATATACCATTGCTTGGGCAGAGCATGCATAACTTAGTCTCTATGGGAGTCTAAATGGCGCATAAATGATTCACTGACCTTTTTTAAGATGTTGGTTCCCTTCACAGCTAAGGCAAAGCTTGTATCCTACTAACTAGTTAGTATCCCTGCAATCTTAAGGCAGCAGGGGTGAGGGAACAGAAGAGTGAGAAAAAAGGGTGGGAGAGCCAAGTCAGTGATGCCTTTACCAAGACAATCTTTCCGTTTTACCTCTGCCAGACCCCTGACAAAAACACTAAGCCATTCCTGCCTGCCCCAGAGTCCCAGTATATCCATACAAAGTGAATGATCATCTGTACTACTCATAACACTGCCTACAGGGAGGATTTTCTTTCAAAACTGTCTTTCCATCCCTGGGTGGGACTGTAATGTAGTGGCAATCCATTTTCCACTAATGTATTGTGAGAATTTGTGTGAAAGCTAGGTTTAAGTGGTCTCTTCTTAAATCACTTGGTCATAAGAGACCACCCACTCTCTCCACACTCACCACCCCCACATGAGGCCATAGGTGTATAGTAAGTTGAGGGAGGGGCATTGGTGCAACAGTGGCAGGTGACATGAGAGTTGAGATACATGTATGTGTAATTTATTCATGCCTTCTGCACATATTCAGGTTGGATCCCAATGTTTCATTTCTATCATAAGTCTGCTGATACATTCACCCAAACTTGCCACTCATTATATCATGATGGGCAGCTTTAGTTGTGTAGTCACCTGAGGATCCATGGCCAGGTACACAGTTTCTACTAGAATCTAATAAAATATCCAGAGCCAATTTTTATATGAGACCATTTTTGTCATCTCCAATTCCTGGACCTCCTAAGTGGTGTTGGCTTTGTCCAGGTAAAAGCCTGGTTCTCCAGCCATTCTGCTAAACAATGAGTATCTGAATCCTTCAAGCAAGTTCCCTTTACTTAAGTTAAACAGAGTCTGCTTTTGTTTCTTACAACCAAAGAATTGCGATGCATAAAAATGTTATATTGGTCAACCAGGTTAGATAATCGTTAGTTCCTCTATTTATGCAAACTGACTTATGTATTTCTCCATAACGTATTTTCTCACTATGACATTATTTATTGATCTGTTAAAGTAAAGAAACTGCATTTTCCATTGTGTCCAAGAGGCAAAGAAAGTAACTTGGGTCTCTCAGCTGTACAGTAAAGCAAACTAAACACCACAACACTAATTACATCTAATTTGACCCTAGACTTTCTTCTGTGAATAGTTTACATCCAATTCACACAATGGTTCAATATTATGCATTTAGCTAACCTAAGAGTGAAACTACATACCTTACTCCAGAAAATTATCCCAATTTCATATAAAAGAAAAATCACCTACAGGGATTTTGCATACTTTATTATGAATTATATTATAATTTTTGTAGCTATTTAGATTATTTTAGGACATTCAAACTGAAAACATAACAATACCATTCATAGGCCCCCTTTTCCTCCACAACAACTTCCTAAAAACTGGTGATAGAGATAGCAAGATGACTAGAGGACAGAAATAAAGGGAGAATTTTCACTGCATTCCTTTTAAACGTTTGAACTTTTGCATTATGTGAACAGATATCTATTCAAAAAATAAAATAGAGCAATAGCTGTCAAGAATGAAAATAGCCCTGACCAGTATGGCTCAGTTAGTTGAGCATCATCCCATGCACCAAGAGGTTGTCGTTCAATTGCCAGTCAACCCACATTCCTGGGTTTCAGGATCCATCCCCAGTAGGGGGCATACAGAAGGCAGCTGATCAATGTTTCTCTCTCTCTCCCTCTTTCTCTCTCTCTCTCTCTCTCTCTCTCTCTCTCTCTCTCTCTCTCCTCTCTCTCTTTCCCCACCCCCATCTCTTTCCCTAAAATTAATTTAAAATATTTTTTAAAAGATAGTATTTATAAAAAGATAGTATTTTCAAAAAAGAATGAAGTAAATAATCCAATAAGCTGTACTTGCATCTACTAATGTAACTTTACATGATGGAACAATTAATATCCATTAAAATTATATTTTTAGACAACACTAAATGATAACATTTAGGGATACATAGTGGTTGGTAAAAATATAAGGAAAAACAAGGAAATGATTACCATAAAGTTTATTAGGGCTATAGATTTCAATGGGGAGGGAGAGAGTTATGTTAGAAGTATGCTTCTGGGGTGACTGAGAAATGTGGTGGCTGCAAGAGTGTTTGCCTTATAATCATTTATGCAGTTCTTTGTATTTGTGTTGCATTTAACAACATAAATATTTTAAGAAATAAATTATTTTTGAAGATTTTTAATAAGATGGAAAAATACAACATAGAATTAAGTGGGGAAAAAGGAAGATACACAATTCATATGCAGTATGATTCCAATGATGCATATATATATATATATATATATATATATATATATACACACACATATATATGTTGGATATTTGTAGAAATAGGCATTCGAAAAAAAATACCAAATGTGAATTATGCCTTTCTTTATTTTTCCTATTTTATACAGCTACCATATTTTCTTAAATGTACAATATAATAACTTGTAAGGTGAAAGTTTTATTACAAAGGATGAGGTGATAAACCTGATTGTAGGGTAAATATTAACCCTTCACCCTCTTTAGCTCCTAAAACGTAGGTATCTAATAGATTATAGCTATAAAATTTTAGAGCTAGAAGAAATAATAAAAAAATCATATTCCCACACATCACTATTTTACAGATGTAGAAACCAAGCAGAGATAAGTTAACTGACTTGCCAAGGCCCAGGATTAGTCAGACCTGGGACAGGCCCGGTCCAGCACAGGGCTCTGCCTCCCTGTCACACTGACGCTGGCCTTGTGTGGAGGCAGAACACAAAGCCTTGCTCTTTAAGGCAAGTTCCACCGACTTTTCAAAGCAGGGGTGTGTGAGGATTATAATTAAACAGTATCACCAATGAAAAATAAACTTGTAATGCAATAGCAATCTAATAAAGCAAATGTTAAAATTAATATTGGAGAACTTTTACTTTTTAATTTTTTAAACAAAGAAAGCAACAAACAACTTTGAACTTCTAGAAAACCTACTTGAATTCACTTATCTAACATAGTAGAGGTAGCTTGTGACCGCAAGAAAGTCCTTCATTGCTCCTTTCCACGATGTAAAAATGATACAATATATGCGGCAACTGCTCTAAATCATGCTTGTTTTGACAGGCTGTTTCTGAGTTCCACCTCATTTGCACTTTAGCCTCACTTCTGTGCCATGTAGACCCAAGCAATTTGGATAAACACCACATGACCTCAACTGTGCCTCCCAGAGGAGAACAAAAAAAAAAAAAGGAGAGACAAATTAATCCTCCTAAGTTCCAGTTACCACCTAACTTGTTTCTACTGTTTGACTACTTTTCTTTTTTAAACACTTCAAGTTTTAACTCCTTAATGTCTAATATTAGAACTTTCCTGTCCACATTTTACTCCCTGAAAGGTAATTTCCAACCTCCAACCCTCATTGAATACCTACTATGTGCCAGACACCATCCTCGGGGTTATGAATACAGAAATAAGTAACACACAGTGTATTCCCCCAAGAAGCTAATTATTTAGTGGAGCAGCTAGACAAATAAGCAGATGATGGCAATACGTCGTAAGGTGTGGTTGGTATTATAAGAAAATCATGCTCTGCTCATGGCACTTTTCACCACAGGAGAAAGTATTAGCTAATACTTAACACAAGTGTCTGGTTCTTCATTTCCATTCTTCTGTACAACACCTTAGATTCACAAGATTAACCCAAGCAAAGTCTTACAGATCCCAGTCCCCAATTCATGGCAAATTTAAAAGGAACTAGCTTTCTAGCTGAATGTGCAAAAACAGACAGTAAGGACTATTTAGTATACAAGTTCCTTGGACATAATTTCAAAGACTAGCATAAACACTGAGTGGCCAGATTATTATGATCTCTGAATGCATAATAATCTGGCCACTCAGTATATATACATACATATATATATATATATATATATATATATATATATATATATATATATGAGGCCTGGTGCATGATTTCGTGCATGGGTGGATCTGGCCAGCCTGGCCAGGGGGAGGGGACATGGGCAGTTGGCCGGCCTGCCTACTGGTCGAACTCCTGGTCAAGGGGACAATTTGCATATTAGCCTTTTATTATATAGGATATACACTGAGTGGCCAGATTATTATGCGTTCAGAGATCATAATAATCTGGCCACTCAGTGTAAAAAATACTCCTGATTTATCTCTATCTTTCCATGAAGCAGCTAGAGAATTAATTCCATGAAGAAGAGACTATGGAATTTACTACTCATCATCCATGTCTCCCCTTATGAATAAAATCTCAGTTTTATTTGGGTAGCAATGTGTACAGCCTATAATACTTTGTAAGATAATTACTTTCCCAAACTCCTTTCCTACTGAGGACACCAGCATGGCACAGTTCTGCCAATGAGATTTCAAGAAAAATCTGCCGGGGGACTTCTGAGAGTTTTTCTATGTTTGTAAAAAGGACAAGAATAAGAAAAGAGCTTCCTTGGCCATTTCATTCTGATTTAAAAGCAGATGAGATGTTTGGAGCTATGGCAACCATGACACAATGAGAAGACAAGAATGAAGTCAAAAGCCAGCATGCTAAGAACACAGACAAAAAGGAACCTGTATCCTTGGTAACATTTTAGAGGGCTGGACAATGGACTGCCTGTCATAAATTTCTGTTATGCCACTTTTTAAATTTTTTTATTTATTTATTGGTTTTTAGAGTGAGAGAGATTTGTTTTGCCATTTATGTATGCTTTCCTTGGTTAATTCTTATGTGTACCCTGACCAGGGATCAAACCCTCAACTTTGGCATATTAGACAATAGTCTAAACAACTGAGCTACCCAGACAAGGCTAGGCCACTTTTATATGCCTATTGTGTTACTTGTTGCTGAAAGATAAATGTCTGTCTTGTTCACCTCTCTAGCCTTAGTATTGAGGACAGTGGCTGACATGTAGTAAGTGGTCAAAGGGTATTTTTTTAAAGAATAAAGAATGAGTGGCCCTAGCCAGTTTGGCTCAGTGGATAGTGTGTCGGCCTGCACAGTGAAGGGTCCCGGTTCAATTCCAATCAAGGGCACATGCCCGAGTTGGGGGGCTCAATCCCCAATGTGAGGTGTGCAGGAGGCAGCCAATCAATGATTCTCATCATTGACATTTCTATCTCTCTCTCCTTCTCCTTTCCTTTCTGAAATATACATATATATATGTTTTAAAAAAGAATGAATGGATTTTAGATCAGATACTAAATATCATATCTAAACTTGTGGGTGGTGATTTATACTGAAATTTTCTTTTTAGTATAATTTCTCTGAAAACAAAATGTGCAATAAAAATTTTGTTTGCCGTACACTGCTTTTTCCTTGCTAACAAAATGCCCGATTTGTTTACACTTAAAAACATTATCCAAGGGAGGATAGACTCCTCTCCAGTCCCAGAAAACTCAGTCTTGATTGGTCCAAGGAAATCGCGGTAGTCTAAGACTCTTTGCACAATGACTGACTTACACCTTGGGACAAAAGGCAATGTGCCCAATGGAGACTTTGGAGAAAGGTATGTTTCACTAAGAAAAGGTGACATAAGGAAGGAGATCATCCTCTTCTTGGGGATCTTAAGCAGTCATCTTGCCAAAATGAAAGATGAAATTTGAGGACTAAGCCACCATACTAAGGATGGAAGCATAGAGAGATGAAAATTTGAACTTGGGTCCTTACTGACATGGTTGAGCCAACTGGTTCTGTTCTTGCTTAAAGTTTGCAAAGCACCAGACCAAAGATGTACAACACATGAAAAGAAATCTCTGCTGAGCTCTGACTCTTGATCTTTTCATCGAACACTGTTCCCCTGGCTTTTTATCGTGTTTCTTCATTTTGAAGTACCTTTTCTGCAAGTTGTGACAGCAGTGAAAATTTCTCTTCACTTCTAGGCAAACCATCAAATCATTACACCTTGTCATTCATTAGCCATTGAGCATGCCTAATGTTGTTGTGGCTGGTTAAGTGAAGGACTTCTGTTGAATAATGGAGATATATTATTTATTTTAATAGCATTCCTGAAAAGCATTGATAAATGTACAGAGGTTTTTTAAAATGTTGAAACGTTTAAGCAACAGTAAGCTGTGACATATCTAAAACATGGTATTTATTTGTTTGTTGATTTGTTCATTCATCTTCACATGTTCTCCCTCAGTGCTAGAAAAGCAACAAGCTAGGTGGATATAAGAAAGATTAAAAACCATCACAACTTAGGCAGATACAAAAACCTAAGTAAAACTGGAGCTAAAAAAAAAAAAAAAAAAATTAAGCCCTAACCGGTTTGGCTCAGTGGATAGAGCGTCAGCCTGCGGACTGAAAGGTCCCAGGTTCGATTCTAGTCAAGGACATGTACCTTGGTTGCGGGCACATCCCCAGTAGGAGGTATGCAGGAGGCAACTGATTGATGTTTCTCTCTCACCAATGTTTCTAACTCTCTATCCTTCTCCCTTCCTCTCTGTAAAAAATAAATAAAATATATTTTTTAAAAAATTAAGCTTTCTGGAAAGGAAAAGAGGAAGGCAAGCCTAGTTCATACTGTATTCTATGATTTAGATTTTTTTTCAAGTAATATATTAGAGAATCACAGAAAAACCATCTAAATTTAATAATTTTCAAATAATTTTAGTAGTATGGCCTGGTTTATTCTAAGATGTGCTGTCATTAACTTAAAAATATATCTTTGGAGAAAAAAATCATAATAATGCTGTGATTTTCCTACAGTATATAATTTTTTCCTATTTATTCTTATTAACCCTTCTGAGAACCTTGTTTTTTATTATATTCCTTAAAATCTAAACCTTCAATAGAATAGCAAAGCATATTTTAATGAAGTTTCAACCTGTTGCAACTCTGGACAAATACAAGACTGAAAATAAGACTTTCATCTGTTAGCCAAGAGAGTTTCTAAACCCGTCACTAAATTCTGTGAATCCACCTATCCAAAAGGTCAGCAGAAGTAAAGGCTTCATTGCACAAGTTGATACCAGTACCATGTTCTTTGCCAAGAATGCTTGGTAAAATAAAGGACCCATTGTTTCCATAGATCGACCTAGCGACTTAGAAAGGTTTTCTTTATACTAATTGAGTTGAGGAGACAGAAAAAAAGTCAAATAAACTGTTGTAAGGTAAAAGCACTTCAAAGTAGTACTTAAGCGCTCTGAAGTCTGTTAGATCTGGATTTGACTCTTGGCTCTACCAGCTGTTAGTCAAATTAACTTCTCTATGATCCAATTTTTCCATTTGTGAGATGGGTACAACAATAGCTCAAGTGTGGCCAAGACTGCTGTCTGTATCTCAATACCAATTCCCCCCTTCTTCCTTAGCAGAAACCCTTAATTTTTAGCTAGACACACAAATGACTGAAAAAGAATCTCTCTTACAACTAGGTATGGTGGTATAGCTCTGGGATACATATGAAAATGGCATGTGCTACTCTCAGGGAGAGTCTTAAAGAAAGGGGGTATAACCTCCTCACCCCTCTTCCTACAGCTGGAACATGGACATGATGGCAGGAGTTCTAACAGCATCCTTTGTCCATGAAGTCACTTTGGGAATGGAAGCTACATTTGTCAGAGGTAGAAGACAAAAAGAGCCCAGCCTATGTGGCTCAATGGTTAAGTGCCAACCTATGAACCCAGAGGTCACAGTTCGATTCCCAGTCAGGGCACAGGCCTGGGTTGTGGGCTTGATCCCCAGTGTGGAGCGTGCAGGAGGCAGCTGATCAATGATTCTCTCTCATCATTGATGTTTCTATCTCTCTCTCCTTCTCCCTTCCTCTCTGAAATCAATAAAAATATATTTTTTTAAAAAAAGAAGACAGAAAGAGACTGAGCTCCTGCCAACATGTCTTATCAGCCCTGGACTGACTACTTCTAGGATATCTGAACAGCAAAGGGAAAAAAACATTTGACTTAAGCCATTGTTTGGGGGTATTTAATTCTTCTCTCTGTCGGTGTTTATCCCAATTGATAATACTACCACAAAGAAAGGTTTTGAGAATCAAATGAGATCATGTGCCAGCTATATAGTAAGTGCACAACAAATGATACGTTGTTGTTGTTGTTAAAAGATAATATTGGCTAAATAATCAGGAGAGTAAAATATGTCTGAAAAAAGGCTTACTTTTCAGACTAGTGGCATTAAGGAATTATAAAGACACCTTTCAAAGGATAAACTCTCTTCTGGGAAGCAACTTTTGATGTTATTAGAATAAATTACCTGCAATAAAGAAGAGGTCAAACAGACCTTCATGAGCTCCTAATCCCCATGGTAACCACA
The DNA here is from genome assembly GCA_025583905.1 of Ia io. Classification (NCBI taxonomy): domain Eukaryota; kingdom Metazoa; phylum Chordata; class Mammalia; order Chiroptera; family Vespertilionidae; genus Ia; species Ia io. The sequence continues at coordinate 73,038,524 of JAJQQW010000005.1, read as the reverse complement.
TATTTTCTTACACCAAGTGTTGCCTAATGTTCTCACTGAAGGACCCTGAATATAATGAGAAATTTTAAATGGAAAAAAAGACATGTACATGTAACAGCCTGTGAAACAAAACCGTCTCAATGGTGATGGATCATCTAATGATAACCTCAACTAACAATAATAACACTATGCACAAAAGAACAATTCTGGAAAAGGAAATAACTCTAAAAACTCAAAACTAGGAACATTAATTAATATACAAATACATAAATGTTATATTATATATTACATATAATATAAAAATTGTCAAGAATCATTTGTAATTGCATAATATGTATTATAGATATTGATGGAGAATTTGAAAATACAGGGGCAACCTCCCTCTGTCCCCAATCATAGACTATGTCCAAAATTTTGTCATAAAATCGTTTCTAATAATGCAACCCAATAGTTTTTTAAAGTACCCATTAACATCATTTTCACCTTTTTCATAACCCTACTGCTGCCACAGTACATTTTAGACTGCTATTTTACTCTGCCTAATAGTAATTGCAATACCAGTTTTGTTGGTTTTACTTTTATAGTTACTTGTACCTAAACTCACAGCCTAGGTATCTTGAAACCCTGGCGGAAAAAAAAAAAAAAGGCAAAAATTAATTTTATAATTGCTAAGTATAAAATTAGCATTTTAGGCATCTCATTGCAAAGAAAGAACTAGCAATGGAATCTAATGGTGTAAAGATATTGATCATACTCCACCTCATCAGGATTCATGCTTTTTTGAGACTGAGACAAAAAAAAAAAAAAAAAAAAGGATGTTGGTATCAGCATCAAAATCTTATAAAGAAAAAAATGGAATGCTCAGAAGTGTTAAATAACTTGACCAAGGTCTCACAGCTTGTGAGTAGGCCAACCAGGATTTGATTCTAGAACTCTTTTACTCTATAGCTAGGGCTCTTTCTAGCAAGCCATTCAGCCTCTACCATGCACTAACAACAAAGAGTTGATAAAAGCAGAATTTTTCCTTTAATACTTGAATTAGTGATGCAATAATCATGAATGTACCTGGGAAGTTGCAGAAAGAATTAAAAAGATGATTCAACACTGAGATATATTCCCTAAGAGATTTCAAATCAAAGAAAAGGTACACTTAAGGACCGATATGTTTTGGAATTCAGTATCTTTCAGATTTTATAAAGAAAATAGAATATATATATATATATATATATATATATATATATATATATATATATTATATATTATATATTATAATACACTTCCAGCAAGATCTGAACAGTACCCCATTATCAAATACTTCTGAAGTAAAGCAAATAAATATTCACACTAAGAGTGATAAATAAAGACTACAAAAGTCATGTAAAGCCCTGTCCAGGTAGCTCAGTTGGTTAATGGGTGGTCCCGATACACCAAGGTTATGGGTTCGATCTCCAGGAGGGGCACATACAAGAATCAACCAATGAATGCATAAATAAGTGGAACAACAAATCAATGTTTCTCACTCTCTCCTTCTCCCTCTTCCTCTCTAAAAAAATCAATAAAATAAAATAAAAAGTCACACAAAAAGTAGTTTACATTGCTAAATAAATTCAGGTCAGGTTTTGAGTTTCTAAAGTATTCCTCCTTTCATAGCTGTTTGGATTTCCTAATTGCAGGTGAGGAACTTGGACCTCTAGAATGACCTGTCTTGCCAGGAGAGGGAAATACTAATGATAAAATGACTGACTGGTTTATCAGAACTGACTTTCCTTGAACAGTGAAGATACCTATGCCAAGTTTGTGCCATATACTTGGCACAAGTTTATTTCCTGCTGTGTGACTCAAATACAGTTCATTATGCAACCCACTTGAATTAAAAAGTAGGCTATGAAAATTAAATACAGGTCATTCTACTAAAATCCAGGTAAGCTATTAAGTAATTCCTGTGTGACTATTCTAATTCATGGCCAAAACTATAGTTAACTTGCAACATTTACACTTAACTTGCAAATAAACAATTGAGAAAATTAAGAGGTGCTGTAACTAGCTTATTGGTCCCCAAAATTCAATAATCAATGTATCATCAAGGGACTTGAAGTAAACATTTAACCCATTAAAATTCAGCAGACAATCATTTTACCCTATAAGTGTATAAAACTGTTGAGTGATTTAATGTGTCATCATCTGTCATCTGATAAGAAGCCTCTATACCTGGGCCAACATATTTTAAAACTACAAAATTGCCAAGTAATCAAATAAACATTTACTATTGGATCTCTTACATTATTTTATTCCAGTTTACACTTTTTGTCTTCTCTGTGCATCTCTTTTGTTGTTGTTAATCCTCATTTGAGGACATTTTTTCCATTGATTTTTTTTTTTTTTTTTAGAGAGAGTGGAAGGGAGGGAGGGGGGGAGAGAGAGAGAGAGAGAGAGAGAGAGAGAGAGAGAGAGAGAGAGAGAGAGAGAAATGGATTGGTTGCCTCCACACACGCCTTGACTGGGAATCGAACCCACAACCCTGTGCACAGTCCAATGCTCTAACCACTGAGCAAACTGGACAGGGCTCTGTGCATCTCTTTTTACCTTCAGTCTTCCTTGAGTCTACAGCTGGGAATAGTTTCCCATTAGATGTACGTGATTCTTATTTTTAAATGTTGAAATATGTTGGCCCTGGTCTTCAGGAGATTTATCATTCAATGTGGCTAAAAACTAAGAAAATAATAAAACAGTCAAAATAAAAGTAAACATCTGAAAAAGATTTGGGCCCAATTGTTTCCCTTAATAAACTTGTGACCTGTGTTTATGGTATTATTGGCTATCTGACAATGGTTACTATCCTTTTTGAGTTTTTGCCTAGTAAACAAGTGATAAAGAGACCACTTAATTACCCCATGTGCCGTAGGCTGAGCTACGTAGACAGGGGGAAAGTCAATTGGGCGGGAAAAGAAAGGAGACATATGTACTACTATTTGTAATACTTTAAACAATAAAAAAACCTGTGCAAGAAAAGAAAAAAAAAGCAAATAAGGTTTCAATTATTGCACAGAAAATAATGTCTGGCTAGTCATATCCTAACATAGTAAATCAATCTTTTTTCAGTTCTCAATTCCATTTTTCCTCTCAATCTAATTCTTTGTTTGTGTAGCATCAAGGAAGAGGCAGCCACCCTTCTGTGTATAAATGCACAAAAGTAGCTAATTACATCAAAAACAGAATAGACATAAACAACACTTGAAAAAAGAGTAAGTGACAGATGGCTAAATGCCATAACTAAGCTTTAGCAATATTACCATTAGCCATCAAAATTATTTCTTTCCTAAAGAAACGTAGTTTGGACATTGCACATATTTTAGAAAAGGCCCCTTGACCTGCATAAATTGCAAAATAAACAGATATGCCTACCCTTCCCCTGCCTCCCCTGCAGTAACTCATTAACAGTTTAAATTATGCTCACCTACTTTCTGGCTCCACCAGGCTCTTCGTTGCCCTGTCCAGTATCCGTATTCAGAATGGATTCTAAACACCTTCAAGCTAGTTTTCAGCAAACAGGTAACTAATAGGTACCTTCATGTGTTTTTATGGAGTACTTAGGGACAGTCTATTAGACCAATGGGAATCTTATAAAAAAATGTATTAACCCAATTCTCTGATTATTTAGGTAGAATGATTGATGGCCAATGAGTACTGACTTGTTCAAGGGCACACAGTCATTCAGTGGCAGAGTCCAGACTAGAGCTCAAGTCGGCTAATTCCTCCCCAGTGCTCTTTCCCACAGGCTCCCTCAGATTATATTTCCCGGATTTGATCACCTCATATGGGTAGAGAACCTTCGTTAAATAGGTGGCTAAGTCCTTTGTCTTCCATACTGGGCTCTCAAATTTCCTTATTCCAATGCTACATTTATGCTTTTCTGATGTTATGAGGTATTTTAAAAATCTTTGTAGTTGAAAGTATTATATATTCCCCTTTTTTCTCCCACTGACCTCTTCTAACCCTCCCCCACCTCCACCCGAAGCCTTCACCACCCTATTACCTGTGTCCATGGGTTATGCATATATGCATACAAGTTCTTTGGTTGATCTCTTCCCACCCAACCACTGATTTTTATGAGATTTTTAAAAAGCATTTTTATTGATTTCGAAGAGGAAGGGAAAGGGAGAGAGAGATAAAAACATCAATGATGAGAGAGAATCATTGATCGGCTGCCTCCTGCATGCCCTACACTGGGGATAAAGGCCACAACCCGGACCTGTACCCTGACTGGGAATTGAACCATGACCTCCTGGTTCATAGGTTGGCTCAACCACTGAGTCACACCAGCCCACCAGTTTTATGAGATTTTACATCACATTTTCTCCAAAGTATTTAAAGAGCTATACTTCCAATTTAAGCTATTGTTTCTGCTATTTATTTGAATTTGGCTAAATCATTTTTGTAATTATAAGGATAAAAGTTTCAGAAACCATATCCATGGTGTAAGAAGGACCACCACCTATTTGCTAAAAAATATTCTAGTGAGAGAAAAAAGATGATAAACAATAAGTACATAAGTCTCGTTAGGAGACTCCAGTTATGACTCAGACAGAATAGGATGAAGTGGTGGCAAATGCCAGAGTTCTTTGTCACTCTCACCAAAACTGTTCCCATGACAAGCTTTAGATAAGCAAAGAGCAATGGGAAGCACTTTCTCTTTGAGCTGGAAAAGGACACTGTAAGGTAAGTGTTTCCCCAATAATATCATTTGTATTAGTTAAAGGAACACAATAGCAATGTGGTGTAAAATAGTGTAATGGCCAAAAAATCAAGCATTTGCTCTTGTATTTATTCAGAGTTGGTATTCCTTGGACAGTGAAGGTGATAAGACTATGCTGTTTGCTACAGTGGAAGATTCAGGGCTGTTTGCTACAGTGGAAGATTCAATCTAAGTGGGTTCAGACATAGAGGTAGTTACATGGTCTCCTTTAAAAGATTCAGAGTCATCAGAAAACCCAGGATGTTTACTACATTTTACTACTTATAATGCGCTTTCTCGGGTACACAATATATTTACAAATGAAATCCTCTATTAATCTGCAATAAGCCCCCTCAAAACAGGATCAAGATGTCTTATCTGCCTAGAGTATTCCATGTAGGAATTTTAAACTGATCACCAATGGCTAGAAAATACTGTTTTGTCATTCCCAAATTTCCAAGATATGATTATGAAAACAGTAGAAGTAAACCAGATATAGAAAAAGTAGAACTTTGCCAACAGGCTTTTAATTTGGTTTATAAAGTGCACAGAAGCCTGAGAGACATATTAGCAATGCACATTTACATGAAAAATAATTCCATGTTCAAGCCCAGTGTCTTCTCAAAACTGCCACAGCAGATGCATTTCCAACATCAACTTTGGCCTTTTGCATCTTGACTTAATCAGTGAGGAACTTTAAGGTGCTATATCTAAAAGCATTTTGAAATATAACAGGTATAATTTCAATTATTGTATGTATTTATTTATGTCCAGCCTGTCCCAAGAAAAATAAAATGTGAAACCAAAAAAAGTTACTGAAAACAAATGTTAAACAACTTATAATTTTAAAGTATATAAAAACAAAATTATTAAAACAGAACTCTGAGTTTTTTGGTAGCTAAAGCAAAAAGATAAATTCAGGGTGTTATTTTTTCCTAACCTTGTATCTAATAAGAGAAAGTACACAAATTCATGTTAAAAGATATATTTTTCTTGTCTTGGTGTTATATTCTAGGAAAAATCATATATGAACGCAAAAAGATACAGATATTAAATACCATAATGGACAACACTTTTAATTGCAGTCTTTGTAGATACCACAGAGGCAGTCTTTATATTAGCATTTCTTAAAATGGAAAAAAAAAATTAAGGAAGCAAAATTAATTCATGTCTCCAAGAACTAAATTAGTAGGGTTGAGCATTTCACAATCTCTTGTTCTAACTTGATTCAGGAATTTAGCTTGGGGAAAAAAACTAGAGCAGTATTTCTGAACGTGTGATTTAAACAGCCCCTGAATCAGATTATTCAAGGTTTCTTTTGAAAAATGAAGATTTCTGGGCCACGTTCTAAAACTACCGCATCAAGATTTCAGGTATGGACCTCAGGAATCTCAATTGTAAATAAGTTATCCAGGTGAATTGTATGCATATGGTGCTGGTTATTAATAATCTCTCAGGATCAACCTCACCCTTTTATATTTGGCTTTCTGAGGCTGAGGCTGGGTCTTGGTAACCACCTTCTTCTTTGCTCCCCAGATCCCTGCTTAGCTCTGCCAAATAGAGGAGGAGTTAGAAGACCACACTCCTTCCAATTTGCCCGTCCTTCCTGTCAGCGTCAGCCAGCTTCGGTGCTTCACTTCAGCAGTTCTAATTGTTTCTGATGGTAGTTGGTTCCAATTTCCACTTTATTTCCATCTCCCAGAACCAGCCCAAGGTGCCCCGCAGAGCAACAGCACCTTCTAAAATCTGGGCTCCAGATTCACTGGACTCTCCTCTGAGTTTCTGGGGCACCAGCGACAGCCAGCCAGCTCCCTCATCATCTCAGAGGTCGAAATTCCTCCTCCAAGTTTCTGGGATCTAACCCTTTCCCCCTGTTCCCCCAGGCCTAGTGGTGGTAACTGTCTCTAGCAAGTATTTTCTCTGTATTAGGTTTGTTCCTTTTTACCCTGTCAGTCCTCCAACACCTATATAACCAATTCCCTCCTAAAATAATTGGTGTGGTTTCTTTTTTCCTGACTAGGACCCTGCATGATAACAAATGGTAAAGCTTGAGTTTTAGTGGCTTAGAAGATTAAGGAGACTACATATCGCTTAGCCATGGCGTCTCTCAGTTATCAATTGTTCAAAGTCCTCTTTTGGTACCAATAAATAAAAGACTGGTACCAAGAGCTTCAACTACTACATCGTATTACCTTAAGAAATTTCCAGAAGTTTGGGGCTCTAGATAAGCACACAACAAGGTTTAAATTCTGTTATCAAAAATGAAAAAATTTTACATAATCTTTCCCAGATTCAGAACTAACCCAGTTCTATATAGGAGTGGCCCATTTATGAGCCTGTGAGCAGAGCAAAAATTTTTCTCAAGAACAATTTTTATTCTCCTTAATGCTTTCCATAGGAAGCATTACTTGCATTATCTGCAAGACAAAGACCAAACCGTGGCCTTCTATGTAAAGCCATCCATGATGTTATGCCTACATACTTCTCCAAACCCATGTCAATCATATTTATTAGGGCTCTGCCTCTGCCCAAGCTAGTTGTTCTCTGCCACACCTTATACATAGATTCCTGCCTCCCTACCTCGGCTCAGGCAGTTTTCTCTGACTATACAGATACTAGAGCAATGAGCAGACTGGGAATTCAATACATGTTGGAACTGGCTTCCATTGCCTTCCTTCTACATTAAGCTTTCCTCAAAATTATCCTTGTTTGAACGGCCATAGTAGTTACTTTATGTATACATTTTATACACAGCATATATTATCTTGTGAATTGCCTGAATATATGTACAATCTTCCCTCCTAGATTATAAATTATTTAAAGACAAGCTATGTATTCTATATCATATTGTACCCCCACAGTGCCTCACAGACCTTGAATATGTTTGTTGAGTGAATAAATGACCTATGAATGGTCATCTACTTTTTTTGTGAGTCATTCCTTTCTCCTCTACTATATTGTAGATGTTTCTAATTCTTTTGCAAATTTGTGGGATATAAATAATATCTAATATACTTTATATTATATCCACAAGGTTACAAAATATTTTTATGGGGCGGGGGTGGAGGGGGTAAAAAAAAAAAGAAAAAGAAAAGAAAAAAATATTTTTACATTTGTCTAGATCTGCATAGTACGTTAAATGTTTAAATTTTGGTGCCAACTCTGTGGAACCATTTTCTATTTTAACCAAGGAAATTAAGGCTCTGAGAACTTAAATGACCTTGTCCAAGGTCACATAATGAGACAGTGATATTCCTGGAATAGGACAAGGACTCTTTTCACACACTTTGCATGGTCTCTCAGGAAGTTAGTGCTTAAACAATGATGATGACAGTGATGAGCTCACCTGACAGATTGCTCTTCTTCCTCTGCAGCCTCACTTCAACACCAGCAACAACCTGAAAAGAGTGACTCACCATTCCCAGCAGCAGTGCCAGTTCGTGTGCTGGGATTCTTACCACAAGCATAACGATCAGGCCAGGGAGTCAGATTTCTGCTGGATTTAGAAAAGCATCTTCATGTTCATAAGAGGAACCCAATGGGTTGGTGTTAGTACTTCGGCTCTTGGATCCCCATCACCCCTTCACCCCAGCCAAGAGCATGGCTATGGAAGGAGGAAGGCAGACAGCAGAGAGGTAAGTGTGGCTTCCCCATGTCCCCCTCTTCCTCATCTTAAAGCTTAGAGTAGTTGCTGGGTAGTCCAGTCCTATGTATCCATTCATAAAGTCTTACTGGCCCACAAAATTTCAAACACACCAACAACACAGAGGGGCTTGAGCACAATGAATATATTTTCCACTTCTGTTGATCTCTCTGAAAATATTATTAATATACACATTTAGTGGCACTCTCACAGAGGACTTGTAGTGAAGAACACGTTTTATTTCATATTTATTAATAACTTCCCAGAGCTTTCCAATAATTTCAACAGATACCAAGGTTCTCCAGAGTATCAAAAATATTATAATTAATATCAACTTTTCCTCTATATAATATCTGATACATAAGATGGCCTTATTGCAAGACAAATATTAGATTAAAACCAAGACAAGCCTGGTGAAGCTTAATTACCTTCATCAGTTCAAGTAGATAACGTCTTTCAAACTTTTAAGCAAAAGAATGTCCCAGATTGTTTAACCTTTCTCACCCCCACCTCTCCTTCTTTGCCCTCTCTTGCCTCGCCTGCCCTTTTCCTAGTCACCTGGTCTTCCTGGTCTACCTAGCTCCCTTCTAATCTCCCCACCCTTTCTTTCCTTTTGTGAAGGAGGGGCTTTTCTTTTTGAGAAATTGCTTTGTTTGCTGCACTCGCTCTAAAACCTAGTCTTAGGAGCCAATCCTGTTTGCATAAAATGAAAGTTAGAAAACTAAAAGTTTCTTGAACCAAGGGTGGAAGGGAGAGTTATAAAATTTATCGCACAGTCCATCAGCTTTGAGTTCATGCTATCAGCAGAGAGCTAGGTACAGATTTTATGAGTAATTCCACATCTTCTCACATCCTATATTGGTAAAAAATATATGCTTAAGAGGAGTTGACAGAAACTATCAGAGAACTAAAAATTATAAATTAAGTGTAAAAATATGTCTACAGTTACTGGAAGTTAGTATTTTCACTATTAGAGAAATATGATATTTTGCCATTATAAATTATTATGTAATTTTGCTTTTTGCCATTATTTAGGTGCCTTTATAGAATTATGGGCAATATTTCATTTTCTGACAAAAAGAAGGTTAGAATCATGAAGATTAACTATTGCCAGAGATTAGAGCCGGGATAATAACAGTGTCGATTCCTGAAAATGAGCACATAGAAAATCAATCCAAACAAACTGGCAGAGATAAGTCAAATTGGAACCATGTAACATGCTGTAACGATGAAATGCAATCATTAAGACAACCATGAGGTTAATTTACTTAACACTCTTTTTCATCCACTGGAGTCAGCAGATTATCCCAAGGTGAAGAAAAGATATAGGTGTAGCCTGGTAAGGGGAGAGTTGTGGGACACAGCTACAGACAAAGCCAGCCTGAGAAAAAGGCACAAAGGCTAAATATTGAATTTATTTGGTGTTACTGGAAAGCAGCCAGAAGGGTTTGCCCTGCCTTTTACTCCCACGTCTATAGTTTAAAGAATGGTCCTTGAAGACTCTGGCACCCAGACATAAATGGCTGCCTGGTGTGGCCACACAGACTGTTCACTGCACAACTCCAAGGGGTGCCATTCACATAGACTACAATGTGCAAGGAGATCCCTGTATTTGGGAGATGTGGAAGGCCTTCTATGATAAACTTCTGGGGTCATGTAGAATAAAAGAAAAAAGTAGGATATAAAATATATGGGATATATACCATATACATACATATATTCATATATATAAAGTAGGATAATGATTTTTTTTTTCAATAAAACATAGATACAGACATCCCATACACCAAAAGGTGGCAGGTTTGATTCCTGGTCAGGGCACATACCCAGGTTTTAAGTTCCATCTTCAGTTCCCCTCTCTCTAAAATAAATAAATAAATAAATAAAAAATAGTCATACACATAGAAAAATGACCAGAAGATACTATACCAAAATGATAAAATTTCTGGAAGTATGACTGAATTTATTTTTTTCTTATTCATCATTTTCTGTATTTTCACATTGAATAAATAGGCATCTTTTAAAATAAATTAACAATATTTAATAAATCAGTAGCTTAAACATCCAAAATGATACTACTTATAGCTTCAATATTATAAAGTGTGGAAGATGTAAGAATTAAAATGATTTCTATATGGATGGAAAATCCTTTAGAAAAAATGGGTACTATTTTCCCACATGTGTTTACACTTTAAACTAGTTTTACAGTTTAAATTATTCAATAAAATATAAGGCTTAGCTTTGGCTTTGAAAGCCCTGAATTTACCATAAATGCTAGAGAGCTTGTATACTGCTCATCCATAGTTGCCTCAGTGCTGCCAACCTACAGGGTTTGGCTTCGGTCTAGACCTCAGACTTGTCCACAGCAACTGGGGTCACCAGATTTCTGGTTTACAGCCAATGGAGAGAGGGCTCGTCCACCCCTAAACCAATCACGGTCAAGAAGAGGGGACTGATTTAGGTTCAGCAGGATTACGTGGACCAGGGATCGCTATGTCACCACTACATCCTGGGGAATGGTGGAATCAAGGACAAATACAGGTTTTGTGAGGCATGAAACTTACACAATCTGGAGGTTCTCTTTAAGTAAAACAATGAAAAAGTACAAATTGATGAAAATGAACATTTATGTAACATTTTTTAAATGATAAATTTAGAAAAAATGCAAAATACCATAGATATTCCAGAATCCAGAAAAGAGAACAACTTTTATTAATTAACTTCCTGACACATCCCTAGTACATATACCTTTTTCTACATTTTTTGGCCGCACCTGTTTATTGCCTATTTGTATGACAATTGTGTAATATTTAATTTAAAAAATAGAAATATAATTGTCTTTCCTCTAGCATCTATAATTTGAAATTGTTTTCATTATTGATAATTTCAAACTTTCTCTAAGCATCACAATTTGTTATCAGTGAAGTCATACAATTTTTCAGGAATCTTATCAAATTTACTTAGAACTCCTTTTCACATATGTCTATAAAATTTGGAAGAATTTTCCACAGTCTACCTTCTGGATCCATACTTCTCAAATGTTGACCTTCCCCTAACCCTCACATACAAGCAGTACCATGCACTACTACAGTGCCTGCTTATCGCTGCATACATCCCATGCCTAGATTGGCACAGCACAGTGAATGATAAGATTATTTCTGGAAGCCATTTCTACACCAAGTCAGCTAACAGTACTGGAAGTAATTGCAAAGCAGGTAAATATATGCCATTAAACCCAAACAAAAAAATATTCTCTATTCACCATCACCTTAATTAGATCTCAAAAGTGCGCTAGGACACTGCACATCACCCCACTGAAGGACAAGTGATGAAGGGAAATTTGGAGAGAGAAACAAAATTCTGTCCTAACTGGTGAGAATTAAAATATCCAATTGTTACAATTATTATTTTTATTGACTTTTTAGAGAGAGGAAAGGGTATATAGAGAGATATATCCATTGGTTGCCTCCCACATGCTTGTCCTGACCCAAGATTGAACCCAAAACCTGGGTATGTGCCCTGACCAGGATTTGAACCCCCCAATGATCCACACCCACCAGGCCCAATCCTATCTAATAATAGACAAATATGCAAATTGACCATACCTCTGACACACCCACAAGCCACGCCCACCATCCAATCAGAGCGAGTATGCAAATTAACCCAAACCAAGATGGCTACAGCCACAGAGAGCAAGGTTTCCTAGGTAACAGAGGAAGCCAAGCTTTCCGCCTGCCCTTGCCAGGCCTAAGCCTCCACTCAAGCTACAAAGTTTCAATTATAGAAGGTAAACAAATTCAAACAAATGGCGGCAGAATGGAGCTTGAGAGAGCAGGCCAGGGTTGCCGCTGGCAACAGGGGAAGCAAAGCTTTCCGCACACCCTGGCCGGGGCCACCCACTTAAGGCAACAAAGTTTCAATTATTACCCCAACACAAATGGCTGCCGGCCTCGGAGGGAGCCCCAGGCTTGGCTCCGCTCCAGGCTACAAAGTTTCAATTGTAGAAGGAAAATAAATTCCAGATACCAGGGCCTCTGCTTGGGTTGCCAGGGGGTGTGGCCGGCCTGCAAACCACCACAGGCCCCTCGTTCAGGCCGCCCCACACCCCAAGGGAACCCCCACCTGATCTGGGACGCCCTTCAGGGCAAACCAGATGGCCCCCACCCCTGTATCAGGCCTCTATCCTATCTAATAAAAGAGTAATATGCAGATTGATCATCACTGCAACATACAATATAGCTGCCCCCATGTGGTCAAAGATCCTGCCCCCATGTGGACACAAGATGGCCACCACAAGATGGCCAGCAGGAGAGGGCAGTTGGGAGGCACCCGGCCTGCAAGGGAGGGCAGTTGGAGGTGATCAACCCTGCAGGAGAGGGCAGTTGGAGGTGATCAACCCTGCAGGAGAGGGCAGTTAGGGGTGACCAGGCTGGCAGAGGAGGGAAGTTGGGGGCAAACAGGCTGGCATGGGAGTGGTTAGGGGGTGATCAGGCTGGCAGGCAGAAGCGGTTAGGGGCAATCAGGAAGGCAGGCAGGCAAGCAGTTGGGAGTCAGCAGTCCTGGATTGTGAGAGGGATGTCCGACTGCCCGTTTAGGCCCGATCCCCCAGGATCGGGCCTAAACGGGCAGTCGGACATCTCTTGAGGGGTCCCAGATTGGAAGGGTACAGGCTGGGCTGAGGGACAACCCCCCTCCGTGCACGAATTTCGTGCACCGGGCCTCTAGTTGTTACATATTTAACAAAAACACATGTTAAGTCAATATCAAGATCCCATTAGAGTGCATTTTGTGGGGGAACAAGCTATGCAAAAACTATTGTCTGGAAAAAAACAAGATAGTGCACATTGTTTTTTTGTTTTTTGTTTTTTTTTTAATTTCTTTATTGATTAAGGTGTCACATATTTGTCCTCATCCCTTCATTCCCATCCCACACCCCTCCCACGGATGCACCCAACCCCCTGTTGTCCCTAACCATTGGTTAGGCTAGTATGCATGCACACAGTCCTTTGGTTGATCTCTCCCCCCCTATCCCCACCTTCCCCTACCCTCCCTCTGAGGCCCGACAGTCCGATCGATGCCTACTTGTTTCTGGGTCTGTTCTTGTTCATCAGTCTATGTTGTTCATCATTTCCCCTAGATGAGTGAGATCATGTGTTACTAGAAATATACTTATAAGAACCAAATGTGAGACGAGCAATAATAGTTATGCTGACAGGCAAATGAATCAGTCTGTAGTGAGTTTCTTTCTGGACCAACAGTTCTTTTGAGACCCAATTTCAATGTCCACCAGTTCCTTATGTGTACATGTTGGCACTGACTATTCAGCTCTGGATGGTGGACAAATGGTGGTAATGTAGGTCTGACTCCCTCTGGTTTGGTCTCGCCCGGACCCAGGGGCATGGCTTCACCTGGACTCAGGGGCGCGTGGCCTCACCAGGACCCAGGGGCACGTGGCCTCACCCGGACCCAGGGGCGCGTGGCCTCATCCAGACCCAGTGGCGCGTGGCCTCTCCCGGACCCAGGGGCATGGTCTCACCCGGACCCGGGACCCAGCCTCTCCCGGACCCAGGGGCGCGGCATCACCCGGACCCGTGACCCAGCCTCACCTGGACCCAGGGGCACGTGGCCTCACCCGGACCCAGGGGCGCGTGGCCTTTCCCGGAACCAGGGGCGCACGGCCTCACCCAGGCCTGGGACCCAGCCTCACCCGGACCCAGGGGCGCGTGGCCTCACCCGGACCCTGGAGCGTGCGGCCTCACCCGGACACAGGGGCGCGCGGCCTCTCCCGGACCCAGGGGCGCGGCCCCACCTAGACCCAGGACCCAGTCGCACCCGGACCCAGGGGCGTGCGGCCTCACCCGGATCCAGGGGCGCATGGCCTCGCCCGGACCCAGGGACACGCAGCTTCACCCAGACCCGGGACTCAGCCTCACCCTGACCCGGGTCCCAGCCTCACCCGGACCCAGGGGCACATGGCCTCACCCGGACCCGGGACCCAGCGGGGCTTCGTCTTCTTGATCCCAATTCCTGTCGGTCACTTCCCTCTCAGCAATTCCTTCAGCCATTTTCTCAAAGCTCCCAGACGGCTGCCGCGGAATTTGTTGGTCGGCGGGCTCGGCGAAGCTCCAGTGTGCCTGGTGCGCGACGGCATGCTGGTCCGAGGTCGTTGCGGCGGCACTCGGGTCTGCAGCGGTGACCAGTCACCGGGCGAGCGCTCCTGGATCCAGGACCCAGCGGGGCCTCGTCTTCCCGATCCCAACTCTCATCGGTCAATTCCTTCTCAGCAATTCCTCCAGCCATTTTCTCAAAGCTCTAGGGCGGCTGCCGCGGAACTCACTGGGCAGCGGGCTCGGTGAAGCTCTGGTGCACCCGGTGCACAGCGACGGGCTGGTCCGAAGTTGCTGCGTCGGCACTCGGGTCTGCAGCGGCGGCCGGTCGCCGGATGTGTGCACCTGGCCACTTCCCGGGCGCTGAGATTCTCGAAGGACTCGGAGGTCAGCAAGCGCGGGGTCTCCCACCCCATGTCTCCCAGGGGCTCGTCTGTTCGTGCTCGGCAGCGAGTAGAGCTGACCCCTCAGCCAGAGACCGCTGGGGGAACTGCGCCGAGCACGTTCCAGGCCGCCATCGTGTCACCAGAGCCGTAGTTCTTTGGAAGTGGTAACTTTTGAACGCAGCCTTAGGGGGTCCAGTTCATGGGTGTGATGGTGTGCACGCCGTCCCTGCCCTGCGAGGCAGCCAGCTGGGCTGTCTGTGCAGGTATTTGATTCCACCTTGTGCGTTGACCCCATTGTCCTGGCAGCGCCTGCGGGCCTCGTCCCGGTCTCCCCGGTGGCGGGAGTGGACGTCACGGCAGCTCGGCCGGAGGAGGCTGAGTACAAAGCAGCCTGGCCCCGGACGCCCCTCCATCCGAGGCCTGCACATTGTTTTTACTATTATGATGATGATGATGATTAAATTATATCTGCTCATTGGTTAATTGGATACTAATTAGGTAATGTATTACATTCTTGATGTGAGCCTACATCCAATGGCATAAGGAAGGAGGGGGTAGACACAGGTACACAGGGTATCTCAAAAAATGTATACACACTGTAACAGCTGATAACTTAATTTTGAAAATAATGCATACTTTAATAAACACTGCCTTTATAATAATTCAGTGTGTGTGTACATTTTTTGGGACGGACACCCTATATATCACCAGACCCTGCTGACATGATGAGGACATCAAAATCTATAGGTATTCATTTTCTTCTTTAAAATACTAGATTAAAAGGAATAGTGCTACCAAATTATAGCATTCATTGCTTCATGTTGGATATAAGGCTATTTAACATTTTCATCACTTGTGTGGTTGGTGGACTAAAGCCCATAATTATTAAATTTATAGATAATAGAAAATTGGAATAAGTGGTTATTACTTTAGAGGACAGGATTAGAATTTTAAATAACTTTGAAAAGGTGGAACAAGAATCATATAAATAGACTGATGAGCAATTGTATTGAGAAATGTGTGGAGAAGTACACATAGGAATTTTTTTAAACAAAATATAAAAAATTCTTGAACAAACATTTTTTTAAATGCAGAACTCACCATCCATCACAAATTGAATATACTTAAGTATAGAAACTACATTTTTCAAATGCTTCATTTTGGAGGTAGTTTAATAACAATGAAAGTGGAAGGAAACAGAAAATAATATACTTTCTCACTACATCTGGTACCGTGCAATCTCTCCTGGATCAAGGTTTACTCTAATTTGGGAGAAAATGATTTTCTGAGGACAGTTGACTACACAGCTTCTGCATGGGGTAGATTTCTCTACTGAGTGGAAGGAATGTCAGAACAGTGGCACAGGGGACCTAAAATTGGGTCTAAGTCACTTTAACCAATATTTATAACACATCCTATCTAATAAAGAGGGAATATGCTAATTGACCATCACGCCCTCACAAAGATGGTGGCACCCATAGCCAATAAGGGGGGAATATGCTAATGAACTGTCACACCCTCAAAGATGGCAGCGCCCATGGCCACAAGATGGTGGTGCCCAGTCCCCTCAGCCCCCAGGTGGGTCTGGCTGCTCCACATGCCTGCCTCCGGAGTCCCCCAGTCCCCTCAGCCCCCCAGCCACCCAGAGCTGGCCTGAGGCACAGGAAAGCCTCAGATGGTGGCTGCCCAGCCGCCCAGGGCTGCCCAAGGCACAGGTAACCAAGGCCGGCTGAGGTTTGCGCTGCCGGCAGTGGCAGCAGCAGAGGTGTGATGAAGGCGTTGCTTTCCTTTGATCGCCAGGTCACCTTCCGCCCTTGAGGGCTCCCGGACTGTGAGAGGGGGCAGGCCAGGCTGAGGGACACCCCCCCTCCAGTGCATGAATTTTCATGCACCTGGCCTCTAGTTCATACATAACATTGCACCAAGTACTACAGGCAATAAGATGTATAGGGCATGGTGTCTGTGGTTAAAAGAGGGTTTAGAAGAATTAAAAGCACAGCAATAATATGCGTTTTCTTCCTTAAGTGAATAGTAAGTAAATTTCACTTATTACATAACTAAAATTAGAAGCATTTGTCAATCATTGTGTGTCATTAAAATTTCTCCAAGGTCAATCCTAATATATAAAAGAGCTAGGTGCCATCACAACCGAACAGACAACCGGTCCCACCCCCCCCACCCCCCGCCTGCCCCCGAGCTGCTTGCCATGAGTGGGGAGTGGCGGTGGGTAGAACTGGGGACTGTTGAGCAGCAGCGGTGGCAGCAGCGAGTTTCATGGGGCAGGAGAGTTTTATGGAGCAGTCTCGAGGTGGGGGGAGCCTCGCGGAGCAGTGGTGGGGTGGGGAGAGTTTCGCGGAGCGTCCAGCAGCAAGCTTCACGGGGTGGCAGCAAGCTTTGCAGAGCAGTCAAGGGGTGGGGGGAGCCTCTCGGAGCAGTCAAGGGGCCATGAGCATCGCGGAGCGTCCCAGGGTGGGGAGCTTCATGTAGTGTTACAGGGCGGCAGAGGCCAGCAACAGAGGCCAGGCTAGGCCTAGGGACCCTAACCGGGCACGATTTCGTGCCCGCTGGACCTCTAGTATGTGTAAAAGAAATATAGCAATATTTATAAAAATGAGTGTGATACCCACAGCAACATCACAAACACAGAGTAGCTTTGATGAAGGACTGTGCCCCACATATATCAAAGGATCAGAAAGCTGACAGCCAACATAATGGCTAGTTAAAAATCAATACATAGGTTTATTTTTGGCACAGGTCATTTCATTACTCTGCTTTGCTGGTATTTGAAAGCCAGTCACAAAGGTTTAAGGATAGCTGATTAACTTTGCTGAGAGAGTAAAATATATAAAAGATTGGATTAAAACAATGAGATTAGAAACCAGCTGAGCCCAGGAGCCCCATGGGAAACAAATCACTTATGTGTTATCTACATTGTTTTAACCAGTTTTAAACATAATCTTTGAATGATTTACAGTGTTTCCTGGCTATAACTTGTGTTTTATCCTCAGAATAATAAATGCTCTAAAGAAATTTCCTACTCTATACAAAGTATCACTACAGGAAAATAAAAAACCTTAATTATAATCCATTATATTATTTATGTATTATTTCTTTTAAGATAATAATAATAAATGTAAGGTTTGGGGGTATAATAGTAAAGTTTTGAATAGCATAGCAGTATAGGGCCCTTTAGTTAAACTTGAAGTTCCCCCCCAAAGTACTCCAGACTACAAATTCTCCTCTGAGCAAACTCTGTGTGACTGTAACTCTCAGGATTGGTGTTGCTACTTCAAGTGGAATATTTTTTAATTGTATTTCCACCTAATTATAAAAGATCACATATGAAATAAGTTAGGGAGTGCCTTTGTTGGGGAGGAAGGGAGGAAATAGGAGTAGGGATTGAGAATAATGGTGAAAAGTTAAAGAAAAAAAAACACTAAAATGAGAAGAGCTTTTATGGACTGATAAAGTGGAATGACTTCAGGAAAATAATGTTCTTAATTGTTCTAAATTTTAAAAATTATTTGTAAAAGGGAGGGTGGCAGTATTTTCTGAGGAGGACAAAAGTTACCTAACATAGTGGTTTTCAAGTTTTCACTGGAGCAATGGTTCTCAAAATGTGGTCCTGGGCCAGCATCAGCATCCCCTGGGAATTGTGAGAAATGCAAATTATCAGACCCAGTCCCAGACTTAAAGAACCAGAAACTCTGGGGTGGAGCCTGGTAACCCTGTTTTAACAAAACCCTACAGGTGATTCAAATGCATGATAAAGGTGGAGAACCATATTAGTAACACACCTGGGAGTTTTTAAAACTACCAATGCGCAATCCCAGCCCCAGACCAATTAAAACAGAAGCTCTGGGGATAGGGCATTGACCTCAATATGATTTTCAACACTTTCCAGGTGGAGAGTCACTGCCTTGGAGATCCCCTCTTCACCCCAGAGAAAGGAGCCAAATGGCTGAGCTCCAAAACTAAGCCTCCTTCAACAGGATGACTTGACTCGAATTACTCTGTTTTACTTTTTTATTATTATTACTAGAAGCCCCTCAGCCCAGCCTGTACCCTCTCCAATCTGGGACTCCTGGAGGGATGTCCGACTGCCCGTTTAGGCCCGATCCCCCAGGATCGGGCCTAAACGGGCAGTCGGACATCCCTCTCACACTCCAGGACTGCTGGCTCCCAACTGCTTGCCTGCCTGCCTTCCTGATTGCCCCTAACCACTTCTGCCTGCCAGCCTGATCACCCCCTAACCACTCCCATGCCAGCCTGGTTGATGCTTAACTGCTCCCCTGCCAGCCTGTTTGCCCCCAATTTCCCTCCTCTGCCGGCCTGGTCACCCCCTAACTGCCCTCTCCTGCAGGGTTGATCACCTCCAACTGCCCTCCCTTGCAGGCCTGGTCCCTCTCAACTGCCCTCCCTTGCAGGCCAGGTGCCTCCCAACTGCCCTCCTCTGCTGGCCATCTTGTGGTGGCCATCTTGTGTCCACATGGGGGCAGGATCTTTGACCACATGGGGGCAGACATATTGTGTGTTGGAGTGATGGTCAATATGCATATTACTCTTTTATTAGATAGGATAGAGGCCTGGTGCATGGGTGGGGGCCAGCTGGTTTGCCCTGAAGGGTGTCCCGGATCAGGGTGGGGTTCCCTTGGGGCGTGGGGCAGCCTGAGCGAGGGGCCTGTGGTGGTTTGCAGGCTGGCCACACCCCCTGGCGACCCAAGCAGAGGCCCTGGTATCTGGAATTTATTTTCCTTCTACAATTGAAACTTTGTAGTCTAGAGCAGAGCTAAGCCTGCTGCTCCCTCCAGGGCGGCAGCCATTTCTGTGGCAGTTAATTCACCTTCTACAATTGAAACTTTGTAGCCTTAAGCGGGTGGGCCCAGCCAGGGTGTGCAGAAAGCTTTGCTTCCCCTGTTGCCGCCGGCAACCCTGGCATGCTCTCTCAAGCTCCATTCTGCCGCCATTTGTTTGAATTTGTTTACCTTCTATAATTGAAACTTTGTAGCTTGAGTGGAGGCTTAGGCCTGCAACGGCTATGGAAAGCTTGGCTTGCTCTGTTACCTGGGAAACCTTGCTCTCTGTGGCTGTAGCCATCTTGGCTGGGTTAATTTGCATACTCTCCCTGATTGGCTGGTGGGCATGGCTTGGCTGGTGGGTGTGGCTTATGTAGCGGAGTGATGGTTAATTTGCATATTACCATTTTATTAGAGAGGATTCTTGATTTTAGAAAAGGGGGGTGAGAAAAAGAGGGGAGGGAGAGAGATTGGTTGATTCTTCATATTTGTCTTTTCTCTTTATTTTTTTTGTATTTTTTGATTGGTTGATTCTTAAATGTCCCCTGACCAGGGACCAAACCAAGAACCTTGGTATATCAGGATGATCCTCTAATCAAAGGAGCTACCTGGCCAGGGTTGTTTTACTTCTTTTTCAATGAAAGCCTTTCTTAAAAGAAGTGTGAAAACTCTTTGGTATGAGTAAAAGGACCCATAAGACATAGTGAGAACATCTCAACAGCCAAGAATCTGGAGAAAGAGCCATGCTCTAGTGGTGGGGGTGGGGGAGTCCTATAATAGGAATACAGGCAGGCCCAGACAGAGGTTTAAAATAACAACAAGCAGATATGGTGTCACAGACAAATCTCCTGCATTAATCAGAGTGTACCTGAAGTTAGCCTTTGTACAACCAAATGGAAATTACTCCGATATAAAGATAAATGATCTCTGAAATTATTTTGCAAAATAGTGGGGAAACTTGTCAAAATTTGCTGACATTAAATGTACAGGAAAATTTCCAAGCACTTATCTCAGCCATTAAAGTTCTTCGGAATATGAGCAATGGTGTTTACCGGGAGGGAAATGCCTAGTTGTTCAAGAGACCATGTTTCCCAATTTTCCAGTTGGGACCTGGCATTAAGAGAAAGAGACAGATTACCTGGCTGGTTGCTAAGTGGTTAGAGGGTTGGTCTGAGCACAGAAGAATCTCAGGTTCCATTCCCCCTGAATGGGCAGATACCTGAGTTGAAGGTTTCATCATGGCCCCCGTTGGATCGTGTGTGGGAGGCAATCAATCCCTGTGCCTTTCTCACATCATTGTGTGTACTGTATGTCTCTCTCTCCCTCTTCCTCTCCCTCCTTCCCAGCCTTCCTCCCTCCCAGTCTCTCTAAAAGCTAATGGAGCCCAGCTAGCATGCCTCAGTGGGTGAGCATTGACCTATAAACTAGGAAGTAGCTGGTTTGATTCCCAGTCAGGACACATACCAGGGTTGTGGCTCGATCCCTAGTGTAGGGTGTGCAGGAGGCAGCCCTTCAATTATTCTCTCTCATCATTGATGTTTCTACCTCCCTTCTCTAAAATCAATAAAATTATATTTTTTAAAAATCAATAGAAAAAATACCCTCAGGTGAGGAGTAAAACAAAAAGAGAAACAAACAGCAACCCAGGACTGTTCCACTAGTTTCTCCAGCACCAAGATTTCAAGAAATTGTACTGAAAGCTTAGCAAACGTTTTTAGAGGGATTTCCACTCTTCGTAAAAAAGCATAGAGCCCTAGTTGTTTTGGTTCAGTGGATAGAATGTTGGCCCACAGACTGAGGGTCTGGGATTCGATTCCGGTCAAGGGCACATACCTCAGTTGCAGGTTTGATCTCCAGCCCTGGTCAGGGTGAGGGTGATAGGCAACCAATCAATGTGTTTCTCTCACATCCATGTTTCTCTCTGTCTTTCCCCATCCTTTCCATTCTCTCTCTCTCTCTAAAAAATAAAAAAGAAATAGACATGCAAAAACTGAGACTGAATAATTTATTGGTTGGATTATGAAGAGTGAATGTTAGATATTCAAAGTTAAAAGAAATTAGAAATTCTACTTTCAATGGAAGACATTTAGTGCTGTAGATATATGTCCCAGTATTTAAGCATTATAAATAATAAATAACTTATTAAAATTTTTGTCCCAACATATAAAATTCTGCAGATACCAAGAAATAACATGCAAAAAATTATTATTAAAAAAATAGTTGGAAAAAAATAAACAGTTGGGGGTTCTTAAGAGTATAATTTATTTTTAAGATAGCATCAAAACTATGCTTTAGTTTTTCCCTACAACAATAGTATACTTCTCAGAACACAGATTGCTGGGCCCTACCTGAAGAGTTTCTGGGACTAGAGGTCTGGCTTGCTGGCCATTTTTTATTTCTAAACAAATTATCTGGTGTTGCTGATGCCACTGCTCTGGAGATCACATTTGAGAAGCTATGGTTTAGAATACAGGGTACATTGTAGCATGTCCAAAGATTTACAAAGAGATGGAGAGTAAGTCAATAAATATATTTGACCCACCACCTAACCTACGAAATTAAACATTACAATGATTTGAAATCCATGTTATCTTTTCTGGATACCATTCCTCTCCCAACTTCAATGTGAGGGGTAATCATTGTCCTTCATGTTTCATTGTTATTCTTTATGGTTTGCCAAGAACTACTGCAAATCAACAAGAAATCTAAACTTAAAAAAATAATAGGCAAAGACTAGGAGTTGGCATTTCAGAAGAAACTCAAAGGTCAGCAAATACCCGAAGACATGTTCGAACTTATTAATAATCAAAGGAATACAAGTTTTTTTAATATATTTTATTGATTTTTTACAGAGAGGAAGGGGAAGGGATAGAGACATGGATGAGAAACATTGATCAGCTGCCTCCTGCACAGCCCCCCCTGGGGATGTGCCCGAAACCAAGGTACATGCCCTTGACCGGAATCGAACCTGGAACCTTCCAGTCTGCAGGCCGACACTCTATCCACTGAACCAAACCGGTTAGGGCAAGTTTAAAAAAAAAAAAAAAAAAAACTAATAAGTAACACTTTTAAAAAAACTATGGAGAAAAAAAACCTATGTATTTGATGGGCAAAATTAAGAACGTGGGTAATGCCAACTGTTAGAGGGTTTGAGGTACCAGAAGAGACAGAAATGTTTGTGCCTATTGGTGGAAGAGCACATTGGTGAAGCCTTCTGGAAAACAACACAGGTGCATTCCATTGACCAGAATCAAACTGGGGACCTTTCAGTTCGAGGGCCAACGCTCCCCATTCTCTCGGGATTCTTATTGTATTTGTTGGCATGGGATACATATTCACCATCATGGACTTGTTGATCCCACCAAGTTTTCCCTATTTCTGTCTGTACATCTCTCCCATCTTCCTAGACCCACTTCCCTTCCACAGCCCAGGCTGGAAGTCATAACTTCCCCCTGAAATCTCTCTTGGCATCCTCAGTCTCAGTTGATCCCCCTCTCTGTTTTCCCTTGGCACTTACTCTTTCCCCTCTTGTGATCTCTTACCTCCCCCTTCCCCCCACCCTCACACTCTTGATTTAATTACTTTTATTAGGGAAAAAATGTTGACAAGATTTGAAAGCATAAAAAAATATATATTAAATTGGGAAATGGGAATCACACATAGAACCCACAGTGATTGCTTTTGAATCTGTATAATAGACTTAAAACCAAGAGCATTGTGGGTCCGTTCCTGATTTGGTATTAACAGAGAGGTGTGGCCAAAAGGAGATAATCTGATAAACTTAAAAAATTTACCCACCCCTCAGAGTATAAAAGGAGTTGAGGGAGGCTTGGGTTATCCAGTTGGAACTTTTCTTCAGAGAGAGTTAGGCTTAACCCAAGAGAACAGCTAGAAAGAGGGTGAGTACACCATCCCAATTGCGTGTTAAAGGACCTTAAAGTCAAGCTCCTGGGGCTTTAGAAACTGTTGACAGTGGTTCTCTTGGTGGAGTGAGATCTGGGTACAAACGGAGGTGCGAGTGTTTCTAAATGTATCTGTAATGTTTGATTTATTTTTGAAGTGTGTACATGATTTTCTTTTTTTTATTTATCTTCATTGTTGAAAGTATTATAGAATTCTTTTTTCATTAAAAAGTTTCAATTTGAACCCTAGCCGGTCTGGCTCAGTGGATAGAGCGTCGGCCTGCAGACTGAAGGGTCCCGGGTTTGATTCTGGTCAAGGACACGTACCTCGGTTGCAGGCTCCTCCCGGGTCAGGGCGCATGCAAGAGGCAACCAATCAATGTGTTTCTCTCTCATCAATGTTTCTGTCTTCCCTCTCTTCCACTCTCTCTAAAAATCAATGGAAAAATATCCTCTGATGAGGATTAAAAAATCAAACAACAAAAAGTTTCAATTTGTAAAAAAAAGTTTCAATTTGTTACTAGAGGGTATTTCTTCTATTGATCTTAGAGAGAGTGGAAGGGGGAGGAGAAAGGGAGAAAGGAGAGAGAGAAACATTGACGTGAGAGAGCCACATCAATCAGTTGCCTCCTGCACGCATCCCAACTGGAGCAGCGAACCTGCCCTTGACCAGAATCAAACCTGGGACCTTTCAGTTCGAAGGCCAATGCTCTAAACACTGAGCTATACCGACCAGGGCCAGGATAAGTACTAAGTATTGGTGAAGCTTAGCATAAGTAACTCCATTTTTAGCCTGTTTCTTTTTAACACTTTTAAGGGCCATTTTTAATTATTTCCAGAATATAAAAAAAAACTTTGCATGGTTTCAGGTGCTAGGTTGCACCTACCACAGATAGTTGCCATGCTGAATTAAGACCTATCACGGTTTGATTCCTGGTCAGGGCAGGTTGCAGGCTCGGTCCCCAGTCAGAGGCGTGCAGGAGGCAGCCAGTCAATAATTCTCTCATCATTGATGCTTCTATCTCTCTCTCCCTCTCCCTTCCTCTGAAATCAATATAAAAATATTTTTTTTTAAAATAGCTTGATGTAATTAAAGAAAAGTTATTACAAATATTGTGAAATCTGTTGTGTTTTTTTTAAAATCTTTATTGTTCAGATTATTACAGATGTCCTCTCCCCACCCCCATAGCGCCCCTCCACCCGGTTCCCACCCCACCCCAGGCCCTTGCCCCCCTCCCACTGTCCTCTTCCATAGGTGTACGATTTTTGTCCAATCTCTTTCCGCACCCCCCACACCCTCTTCCCCCCGAGAATTGTCAGTCCACTCCCTTTCTATGCCCCTGATTCTATTATATTAACCAGTTTATTCTGTTCATCAGACTTTTTATTCACTTGATTTTTAGATTCACTTGTTGATAGATATGTATTTGTTGTTCATAATTTTTATCTTTACCTTTTTCTTCTTCTTCCTCTTCTTAAAGAATACCCTTCAGCCAAAACCGGTTTGGCTCAGTGGATAGACCATCGGCCTGCGGACTGAAAGGTCCCAGGTTCGATTCCGGTCAAGGGCATGTACATTGGTTGCGGGCACATCCAGGTAGGGGTTGTGCAAGAGGCAGCTGATCGATGATTCTCTATCATCGATGTTTCTAACTCTCTATCCCTCTCTCTTCCTCTCTGTAAAAAATCAATAAAATATATTTTAAAAAAAAAAAAAAAAAAAAAAAAGAATACCCTTCAGCATTTCATATAATCCTGGTTTGGTGGTGATGAACTCCTTTAGCTTTTTCTTGTCTGTGAAGCTCCTTATCTGACCTTCAATTCTGAATGATAGCTTTGCTGGGTAGAGTAATCTTGGTTGTAGGTTCTTGCTATTCATCACTTTGAATATTTCTTGCCACTCCCTTCTGGCCTGCATAGTTTCTGTTGAGAAATCAGCTGACAGTCATATGGGTGCTCCCTTGTAAGGTAACTAACTGTTTTTCTCTTGCTGCTTTTAAGATTCTCTCTTTGTCTTTTGCTCTTGGCATTTTAATTATGATGTGTCTTGGTATGGTCCTCTTTAGATTCCTCTTGTTTGGGGTTCTCTGCACTTCCTGGACTTGTAAGTCTATTTCTTTCACCAGGTGGGGGAAGTTTTCTGTCATTATTTCTTCAAATAGGTTTTCAATATCTTGCTCTCTCTTCTGGCAGCCCCACAATTGGGATGTTGGTATGCCAGAGGATCCTTACACTATCTTCATATTTTTTAATTCTTTTTGCTTTTTGCTTTTCTGATTGGGTGTTTTTTTCAAATCTTTGACTTGATTCTTGGGATCCTCTAGTCTACAGTTGAATCCCTGTATATTATTCTTTATTTCAGTCAGTGTATGCTTAATTTATGACTGGTCCTTTTCCATTTTTTTTGGCATTCTCACTAAGATCCTTGAAGGTCTCACTAAGTTCCTCGAAGGTTTCTAGAAGATTCTTGAGTAACCTTATAACTGTGGTTTTGAACTCTATATCGAGTATTTTGCTTTCTTCCATTTCTTTCATTTGTGACTTGTTTCTTTGTCTCTGCATTATGGCTGCTTCCCTGTGTTTGTTTCTATGTATTGGGTAGCTGGTAAGTGTCCTTGAGTTGATAGAGTGGCCTTGTGTGGTAGGTGGCCTATAGGGGCCAGTGGCTCAGCCTCCCCAATCACCTGAGGTGGACACTCTTGGTGCACCCCTTTGTGGGCTGTGTGCACAGACTTGTAGTAGTTAAGCCTTGATTGCTGTTTGTATCACTGGGAGGATTTGACCTCCAGGCCAACTGGCTGTGATGACCAGCTCTGTCTACACTGGAAGAGCTACTGTGCAGGAGACACCCGTATGGGGCAGGACTTGCTTCAGTGGGGCTTTGATGCTCACTGAGTCTGCCCCTTGAGTGTGTCACTTATGGATGTGAGGAGTTGTAATCTGGTATGGTCTCACATTGACCACTGGGTACACTGGCTCTTGGATCTCCAAGGAGGTGCAAAGTCAGAGCTACTGCCTGGGGCCACCCAACAGGAGCTACAGAGAGATCTGCAGATTCCTCCTCTTTGTATCGGATTTGGAAGTGCCCAGATAAGGCCCAGCTGTGAAGCAAGGCAGGCTGCTGCTGCCGGCCTTGGGCCTTCTTTTGATAGCTTTGGGGCTCCCTGACCCAGCTGCTGCCTGTTTGACAGGTTTTAGGCTGAGAAAGGACAGGCCATTCATATGCAAAAGCCACTGCAAACAGCTTTGGTGGGGTTGTAAATTGGGCAGGGTGGGGTCTCAGGGAATCACCTGGGCGGAGCAAAGAGCAATGGCTGCCAGTCAGCCCTGCACTGGAGAGGTCCCAGTGCAGGAACAATGACCACTGTGAGCACCTCCATCTGAAAGAAAGCCACTCTCGCGTTCCTACCCCAATGCCAGACAGTCCAGTTTTTCCCATATGTGTCTGGGTCCCCCCCAGAGTCTCGTCCAGAACTGGAGTTCAGAGCAAGCAGGAGCTTGTATCTCCCTCCCGATTAAAAAAGCAGCGCACCCAGGTGCCAGCCATTCCGTGCTTCCGCATCTGCGCTTTCTTCTGTGGTTGTAGTATTTCCACTCAGCCAGCTTTTCCATGGTTCTGGATGATAGTTGTTCTGTCTTTTAGTTGTAATTTTGATGTGGTTGTGAGAAACAGCAAGTACAGGTGTTTACCTATGCCGCCATCTTCGTTCTCCAAAATCTGTTCTTAAACAACTATTACTACCACTGATCTGTCAGCAATGTATTTAGAAATTACCCACCAGTCCACAGGTCCCATGCCATACTCCTCAATTAAACATCAATATTATTTAGCATTTCTTTGGTACAATTAAATAAAGACAAAAGTTATATTTTCCTTAAATTTCCAAAAAGTTAGTCCAGTCTTCAAACTTACATTTTTGCAAATCTAAAAGTCTATTTACACTAATACAATATAACAATTTAAAAATATTACAGTAAACTTGCTTTAGGTTTGGCATGTTAAGTATTTTCTGAGGGTGTGGTTTTTGTCTGCTTATAATGTACAAAAGGGAGGATGATAGCAGAGGGGAAGTAAAGTCTAGAATTCTCTGTGAAAGGCTCTGCCAAAGAGATCAGCATGTCACTATCACTTTGGGTGAATCTGTACTAGATCAATAATTTATTCCTGAGTCACTGACACTATTTGTCCATTCTTTTGTCTTGTTATTCACTTCAAGGGGCGGGGGAGTAAGATTATTCTAACACAATAATGTAAACATGAATTATTAAAAGTCTCTTAGGAGAAATTTTCAAACATAGCAAACTAAATAAACAAACAATCTGTCCTCTCAGGTGATACTATCCAAGATAAGCCAGGCTGTTATCTTAATCACTTTCTTGATTTCACCTTCTAATCTCATTGTCTGCTTCCAGATCCAATTTCTCAGGGTTTCTTGTCTACCAAATACCAGCACTATCCTCCAGAGATCCTTAATTCAAGCATGAAACAGTATTAGCGCAAAATACACTAATTGCTCATTAACTACCTACCCTGTGCCAAGTACTGTGTTAGGCACAGGAAAATTAAAAGGATATACCCTCTGCCTTGGAAGACTTTATTGGATACGAGGAAGACAAGTAGAGTTTACAAAATGATTATTCAAGTGCAGTGAATGCTGCAATACAGTTATGTAAAAGGTGATACCCCGGAAGCACAGGGAATAGGTTACCTATGTTGTTGGGGAGGTCAGGAAAACTTCATAAGAGAATTAATTTATGGCTTTAGGGGAAGTAGAAAGAGAATTTCCCAGGTAAAAAGAATTGTAAACCATGGAGATGTGAGAAAGCATGGCATATATTTTGGAAATCATAATTGGTTTCAAAGACTAGAAGAGTTAACAGTGGAGTAGGAGGTAGAGCTCCCAAAACAAAGGCATAATTTGGAGGGTCTTAAATGTCTTGCTAGAGTTTGGACTTTCTCTAAAAGTTAGCGGTGGACTATTGGAGGATTTTTAGTAGATGATTGACAAAATCAGATTTGCATTTTTTTAAAGACACTGAATTTTTTTAAAAAATACAGAATGGGTTAGTTGGAAAGAAGACTAGAAATAGCAGAATCAAGATCTTTCAGTACAACTTAGTAAATATGGAAGGAGTTAGGCAGGGAAGGAGGCAGGGAACAAATGAAGTAAGAAAGACTCTGACAGTAAAAAGTGGAAGGGGGAGGACAATTTCTGAGATATTTAGTGGATAAATTAGTGGCAGTCAAAAGGAAAGAAGAGCCTAGCATGACTGCCAGGTTTCTGGCTGGGGTACCCGAGGAGCAGAGGTGCCAGTCACTGGTATCAAGACAACAAAGATGAACAGGTCTCATGAGAGAAGAGAGGAAATTATTTGTCAGTTTTAGCCATGTTGAGTATGAGGTGGTTGGAGTTTTTCCCATGAAATATATTTATCTGGAACTCAGGAGAAAAGCTTATTTTAGAGTCATCATTGAATGTTTAGAAGTTAAAACCAAAGAAGTTCTCTAAATGACTTGAGATTTTAGAGTGTAGGGAGTGGCAGAGAAGGAATAAGAAATATCTTTTAAAATACTTCCTCATAGTCCCAACTGACTACTCATAGCCCTAGTCAATCTGAGCAGTGAAAGGAATGAAATCCTCCATTCCTTTGATATGTGTGGTATAACTGGAATCATTCAACATTTACTAGATCTGCCGTCCTTGTAAGGATTACTCTTCACCACCAGAATATTCTGGCTTGTTGTCTTACGCAGCGTTTCATTTTCTCTACAGATCCTCCTTGTGATGCTTTTAACAGTCTCTGTATCTCTCAACTGTTTGCTTTTGCATTTTGAACATGCTGATGAAAAGTCTTGCCTACCATGTGAACTCAAGAATAGTGTTTTGTTGAGATATAACTTACAACGGGGCATCTTGTTTAGTGGGAGAAGTCATCCATCTTAGGGCTTCTTCTGCAGCATTGGCTTTCAAAGATGTTTCCTTACTTTCAGAGGTGTGGACCCCTATTTGCAAGTCTACTGGCTCAATCTGGAGATCTTCTGTTAATAAATATGGGTGCCGCCCTGGCCGGTTTGGCTCAGTGGATAGAGCGTCAGCCTGCGGACTGAAAGGTCCCAGGTCCGATTCCAGTCAAGAGGACGTATCTTGGTTGCAGGCATATCCCCAGTGAGGGGTGTGCAGGAGGCAGCTGATCGATGTTTCTCTCTCATCGATGTTTCTATCTCTCTATCCCTCTCCCTTCCTCTGTAAAAAATCAATAAAATATATTTTAAAAATAAAAATAAATAAATAAATATGGGTGCTGATGCTCTAAGTACAAACCTACAGTGTTTTGGACCTGGTGACTACATGAGTCTCCTGACTAATGTTGGGATGAACTACTGGTCTCTAAGAATCAGAAGCTTAAAACTATTGGGCTGATTAAAGCAGACACCCTTAGTACAATAGTGAACCACAATGGCAGCTGCCAGAGTGGCAGGCCCATGATTACTCTTGAGAGAATTTAGTGAGCTGGTCGGCAAAACCATATCCATTCCTTGTTTAAAGTGTAACCTTTCTCTCAGTAGCTTTCTCTAGTTTTTCATCCTTGGGCTATGTCTTTTTCAAAGTAGAACAAGGTGGTACCTCATCTGAGAATCTGACCCCCAGAGGCTGATGGGTCTACTTATGAGTTTGAGTCCAGCTTTTAGAGCTGGAGTGTAACTGACTAGATACGTCATGTCAGCACTGCTGTGGTAATTATAGGATCTGTGGATCACAAGGCTCACAACCTGTAGTACAAGTTCTACTAGTACAAGGAAACTGTCTAATACTGATTTGGTTCTGCTTACCATTTCCTAAACTTATATCTTGTTATCACCAAATCCCTTTTTTAAAAAGTCATTATATGAAAAACTTCATATTCCAATTATCGTCACTGTGCTGACCAACTTTTGTAGTGAAGGTAGCTGACAATATGTGTTTTCTAACTACGCTGCTATAAATGACGGTCAACCCTTTTCTTTATTATGATGTTAATTCCGCTCATGACACATTGCCAATATTTTCTCCCAGGTGACATTAATATTTTAACTTTGCCAAACGTCTTGCCATATAGAAGTTTTAAATTTTATAAAATAAAATCTGCCTTTCATTTTGTTCTCTGACCTACTTAGGAAGGCCCCTAACGCCCCAGGATCTCTTTTGAATCCTCCTCTATTTTTTAGGACTTAAGACTTTAAAATATTTGCTGCTTTTATAACTTCATTATGAAGGGACATATATTTCTCAAACTCTTTAGCTTTCTTTGGCTTAGATGGATTCATGGGCTAGTAATTTCTTTAAAATGAAGATGAGTAGACTTTTGTTCTTGTAAAAACCTAACCCAATTCTTTTTTTGAAAGTACTTTGTAGAGTGTATGTTTATTTAAAAAGTGGAATAACTATGCAACCACACTGTCTAAATATAAGTGCTAATAAATCTTAAGAGGCTGCAGTACACCGAAGACACAATTTGATCCCGTAAAAACCTCTCCAATCTGAAAACAGCAAACAAAAGGCCTCAGTGTTAGTGGAAAACGGAGTTCTTCAACGCAGGTAAAGGTCCTGTTTACTCCTTCCAGAAAGCAGAGGAGGAGAAAAGGATTTTCCGATTGCGAATGACAGAGTTGCCCTTGTGTAGCACACAACACTTGCGATAAGGCTCTACTTCGTAAGGCCCTAAATTATGAGGACAGTGGGACAACAGGGCGGAACGTGAACAAAAAGGAAAGCTTTCGCTTTGACGCAAGAGCATTACATCAGGCC
Source organism: Ia io (assembly GCA_025583905.1). Classification (NCBI taxonomy): domain Eukaryota; kingdom Metazoa; phylum Chordata; class Mammalia; order Chiroptera; family Vespertilionidae; genus Ia; species Ia io. Next base: position 73,007,192 of record JAJQQW010000005.1, on the reverse strand, counting down.
TTGACAAAACGAAACACTACTTTCAAAGCGCTTCCTTTTAGCAGCCTCTCGTTATCTGTGCCAACACATCAAGCGAGCAGCAGTACAAAGGATGCATGTCGTTTCGAAATGCCACAGGAGAGCCAACTGCCTTGCCAGCACCCCAAGTGTTGGAGGCGTGACCCCAAAACGACCAGAGCGAGCGTAGGGTTTTATCTGCACCGCGAGATCCTCTCCCGGCCTCACAGGGGATGAGGTCGGGAGGCTGCATTTCTCTCCGCTGGAAAGTGCCCCCGGCGACAAGTATTCCCCGAGTCGGAGCCGAGGGCCGTGGCCTGAGCGGCGTTGAGTCATCGGGGACAGCGGTCATGCGACAGGGAGATGATTTGATGACGGAGATCGGAGGCGGCCCAGGTGCCAAGGTACACCGCCGGAAAGGATGACGGCGGCTCTGACTTAGAGTGGAAGCAAGCGGGATCGGGACTGAGACACGGTTCCAGCCCCAGAGGGACTGCATTTTAAGTTTGAGGCAAACTTCATGCCTTCCGTGTAACGTGTGCCGCCCTCGGTGGTTTTCACCAGAACCAGGGTTGGCGGCGCGATTTCCCCCCCCCAACCCATAGATCGCACGCTTCTCCCATCCCCTCCCCACCCCCGAGTTGGCCCACCCCGCAGTCCTACCACGGCCCCCTCCCTCCCGCGCCCAGGGGCGCCTCGCCATTCATCAACCGGTTCACGCCGGCGGCAGCCACCGCGCCGTGACGTCGGCAGGGGGCGGACCTCCGCCCCCGCTCTCCGGGCCCCCTGCCGTGATTGGTGGCCGGGGCCTCGCACGTCGCACCGGCTATAAAAGGGAGCGTTTGTGACGCAAGGGAGCCTCGGCGTGCGTATTGGCCCCGTGCACTGCGGACCGGCTCGGCTGCGCGCTCTCCCGGAGCGGTTCACTGCATGGTAGCGTGGTGCCCCCGCCGCCGTCTGCACTGCCGCCGCCGCCCCGCCGCGACCACTGCCTCCCCCTGCCCTGCAGCCGTCTCCACCGCCGCCGTCTGGGTCGCCGCCGCCTCGGGACCGGCTGTATGATTAGGCCACAATCTTCAATGAGTAAACATATTCCTGTGAGTACCCGTCGCACCGCCGCCTCTCGGGCCGGGACGCCACGACCGGCTCCCCCCAGCCCCGTCGTCGCCTTTGTTCAGAGGCGGCGTCCGCTCCCCGCCGCCCGGGCTCGCAGTTCCGATGGGTCCCGGGTGGGAGGGGAGCCGGGCTACGACCGGCCGGTGGTGGCTGACTGCGGGGAGGCGGGCCGCGGGGACTGCGGTGGAGGGGGGCGGTTGGCCGCGGAAGGCACCGGCTTTCCTCGTCCTTCCGAGCCCGGGGCGGTGCGGGCGGTGGGGCCGGGCCTGCGCTGCGGGCGCGGGCGGTTCAGGCCCGCCGCCGCGGGCCGGGCGGGGCGGCACAAAAGCCGCTTTGTGACCGCCGCCTCCGCCCTTGGCCCTGCAGCCCGGCGCGCCCGGGCCGGGCCCCGCGGCGTCCCGAGGCCCCTTTGTTTGGCCGAGAGAGAGCGGCCCGCCCGGGGAGCGGGAGACGTGGCCCGGGGTGGGGCGAGGGTTGCGCGTGTCACTGCGGAGCCGGATACGGGCAGGGCGCGGCGGCGGCGGGGTCGCCTCCAGACCCGGCCCGGCGTGGGGTAGGCAGGGCTGCCAACGGCCTCGGCCGGGAGCTCTTGGGGGGCCGGCGCGGGACCGGAGCCCGGGGCAGCCACCTTCGTGCTCCGCGGCCGGGACCGGCGCCTCCACACAAAATGGCCTCGGCGTCCGCGCCTGACTGAGGGCGCCGCGCGAACCCGTGATTGCGGCGCGGAGAGGGGGTGCCGCGGGCGGGCCCCGTGTGCGCCGGGCGGCCCTCGGGGGACTGTCCGCGAGCTGCAGCCCTGCGGGGCCTGGAGCGGAACGACTAGGTGAGGGCGCCGACTCCCCGCCCCGCTCTCTCCGTCTCCACCTGGTAATTCGAGCTGTTCCGGATTTAACGCCCGCTTCGGGCTCCGGAATAAAGGGAACAAGTTGCGTCTTGTCCTTTCGGGGCAGGTCGAGAAATGGCCTGGGAAACTTCCAGGGCTGCGGCTGTTGCGCCGAGGCGCAGGAAGTCCCCGGCGGGGCCCCTGCACGCGCCTCCCCCGCCAATCCCGGCGGGGCCCTGGCTGGCGCCCTTTAATCGGGGGCTGTTCCTGAAATCCTCCGGTGTGACAACGTGTTGCCCTCTGTGGGCTCGTGGCAGCCGCAGCCAACCCGAGCCAGGATTGTAAGGTTTGCCTTCTGTCCGCCGAAGCCTCCCTCCTTCCGAGAGTACGGAGTAAGTTACTTGCCGCTAGTGTGGTTGGAGCCGTGGGCCTGCTTGGGAGCCAGATGCTGCGACCGTGCTTCCTGTAACTTTTTTAGGGGAGTTTTTTTGGCCTGATGGTAGTGAATTAGTTGAAAAACCAGAAAGCTAGACCCTTCCCAAGGGTAGGCAGCGTGTCCTACAGGCTTGATTCTAGATGCATTACCTAACATACAAGTAGATGGGGGGCAGACTCCAGCGAAGTATTTTGCAAAGCTGTTATACAGATTAACGGCCCTGACTCTGCGATCTGACGTGAGCTTCTGAAATTGCTCTTTCCCCCCGTTTTCTGTGCAGCTCAAACAAGAGGAGAAATTGGCTGGTATTTCTGAACTGCCTATGACAGGACGTTTTTCCTGTACGGAGGAAATTAGCGGGGGGGGGGGGGGGGGCTGCGGGTGTGTTGGAAAGAAAGGAAAGATGATAGGTATCAGTGGTCACTGCTGCTTTGGTAGGTGCCCCCCTCCCCCCCAACCCCACCCACCTTCAGCCGCTGGCCGGCTCCACTCTATAAAAAAATAACAAATTCACTAAGTGAATTATTTCTATATTGTTTTCTCCTCTTGCTGATAAAACTGCTTACAAATTGGCTTATAATTGCAAAAGAATAAATAGTACCTGGAAATCAGAATACTGAGAAGACTCATTGCCTTTAACAGCTTTACAAGTGGCTTCTTTCGAGTATGTCATCAGAAAGATACAAGAATACATGTGTTGTTGTTGTTTTGATTCAAGGAAAGTAATATTTAGGATTTGAGATGAGGTTAGACTTGGAATTATTTCCAGGTTACTGCCGTCTATTCACTGTAAGAGTAGAATCCTTAATGATAATATGGTCACTAATTTTTTAACCCAGCTAGCAAGTGAAGTAACAACCTCCAAGGGCTCATTTAAGCAAATTTGGAATAATGAAAATTATCTTAGGGGAAGATCTTTGTTCCATTGTTTTGGCAGAAAAACTACCTTGGTTTCTGACTGGACGTTTTCTGTGATCTGCTAGATTTCTGTGTGGGTTATTCAAATTTTAGTTAAGTTTTTCTAGAAACTATGACTAACATGGGAGTCTATTTAAAGATGTAAGTGAAAATAGGAGCACGTAGTTTAAATTTAAGACTTTTAAATGCTTACATTTAAATTTAAATCTAGAAAATTAATTGAAACTTTTGTTACAAAATTTTATTTTATTTGACATTAACCCGTGAGAATAAATATAACCTTTTTGGAGCAGTGGCTGGTTGGCACTTTGTGCTCTTGTTAACCTGCTAATAATATTCCTTTTCTTATTCTAAGTAAGCAAATTTCTTATGAACAAGACTTGGGAGGAGATAACATTTGACATTGATGCTTTTTGTGTACATATTCTGAGAATAACTTGTGTGTATTCATTTAATGTTTTATAGTGACAGAAAACTGATTTTAGTTCTTGAAGGGGGGGACTTGGGAAAAATACAAATGTATGTATTGGTGGTGGTAGTTCCCTTGCTTTTGAGACCTATGAAAGAAATGCAGAGTGATTTTCACTACCTAACACTTCTCTACCCTTTTGAATTAGATACGTTTTTAAGCTGAATGAATGAAATTTTGGTTTTAAAATAAAGAATATTACTGAAATTATCTTTTATAGTTATAAATGGCAATTTTTTGTTTTTCATTTATAAACATACATTTTATAATACTTCACATAACAACTTTGTAATATCCAGAGACTTAAATGAGGAAAATCTGTTAAAAGAAAATGATAAATTAATTGGTTATTAGGATCAAATGAGATAATTTACATGTAATCATTTTGAGAACCAATTTGTTTTTTCAAAAATATATTGGTTGTCTTTAGAAAAGTAAGTAAATTATGGGAAATTAACAGCTTCAAAGTTTTCATAAACTTATAATACGTAAAAATACTTTATTAGTTGGAAAAATCAATATGGAAAGTTGTACATGTATTTTGTAACAATGTAAAACAACCAACTATATTAAAAGGGACATTGTCCGGATATGGTAGTGATATTCTTTGAGGGAGAGTGTATTAGATCAGTAATTTCAACTTAGAAAATCTATTTGTGAATGCTTGTTTTTTGTTTATTGATTAGACTTGTAATTATTCTTGTATTTTTGTGGTTCAAATAAAAGTTAAAACGGTAGCTTGAACCAAAATTTGAAAGGATCGTTGTGTACTTAAGTACTTTAAGAGAATAACATGTTCCTTTTGAATTGGAAAATAACTTTCTCTTTCTCTCTCCCTTTCTTTTTAAACAGCAGTTCTGTGGTGTTCTTGGTCACACATTTATGGAGTTTCTGAAGGGCAGTGGAGATTATTGCCAGGCACAGCACGACCTCTATGCAGACAAGTGAACTGTAGACATTCATTACTGCTCCACCAAGAAGCCCCCATATGAGTGGTTAACCTGGACACAAGTGTTGAACTGAAAACTGCAGAGCATTTTACGAGTTCTGACCTGGATGGGGTAAACCTCAGTGCACTTCCTTTCTATTGCCTCAGTATTACTGGATTGAAGAGTTGCTGCTTCGTGTTAGGAGGTTCATTTCATTTCCCATTACTCCCAACTTCACTCAAAGCACTGAGAATTTCAAGTGGAGTATATTGAAGTAGACTCAGTTTCTTTGCATCGTTTCTGTATTCGATTTTTAAATTCTTTCATAACCCTATTGAGTGTTTTTTAACTAAATTATCATGGCTCGAATGAATCGCCCAGCTCCTGTGGAAGTCACATACAAGAACATGAGATTTCTTATTACACACAATCCAACCAATGCGACCTTAAACAAATTCATAGAGGTAAGGTTTGGTACTTTTTAAAATTTTTCTTAAACTTGACAGTTTGATAGTAGAGCTTGTTGTATAACAGAATATTTTGGAAAATTCTGAGATATATGCCTACAGTTCCAGGTTCCAGAAATGAAGTATCAGTGTTGTCTTTAGGTTAAAGGTAAATTGTTACACATTTGAAGAACATGTACTTGAGTTACTTTAGATTTATAAGTTAACATCTAGTTCTTCATGCCTCGAAGTTTGCTTACTTGAGATTTATGTGGATAGTGTTAATAGTATGGCTCTTATATGAGATTTATAGGAGGAGGGTTGCCATTTACATGGATTGTTTATATATCAGCTTTGTGTAATGGCTTATACCACAAAACAAAATTAATGTATATCTTGGAACCCGTTTGACACGTAGAATCCAATTTTCAGTTACTAATTCTACTGCTTCCTAGTGGTTGCTGTCACCAAAACTGTCTCGCTGTGTGCCTCTTTTGACTATAAGGAAGGAGTGTAATGCTGAATGATGTATTTGGATGCATATGTGTTTTACAAATATGTGCAGATGCTCAGAAACAATAACTAGGCCTTGCAGATCATAGGATAGTTTTGATATCAAGCAATATTTTTTTTTTTTTAAAGACGGAAGAGTTAAGATTTTAGTAAATGCAGTATGAATCTTAAAGCCTGTAGTTTAAGGAGTTAAGAGATTCCTTTGGTTCTGTTTACCTTTATTTATGTATCACTTCTAAAAGAGTGAGAGGGAGTGAGGGAGACAGAAACATCAATGTGAGAGTGATGACACACTGATTGGTTGCCTCCCACACGCCCAACCAGGGCAGGGGATCAAGCCTGCAACCCAGGTACATGCCCTTGTCTGGAATCGAACCAGGAACGCTTCAGTCCTCAAACTGACACTGTCAACTGAGCCAACTTGGCTAGGGCTGGGAATATTTTTTTTAACTTTTAATTTATTAAAGCATGTAATGTTTAACATTGCCTTATCCTTTTATGCTATTTTAGTATTGTCATTTTTAAAACAAGATCTCACTTCCCTATTAAATGTACATAGGTTATGCTATTTCATGATTTTTTGGTAACCTTCAATATTTATTGGAGAGAGAATCAAAATGGCAAATGGTGGCAATAGTGACATGGTATAAAGAATATTGAGTATTTTTTTTATGTGTTTTATCCAGGAACTTAAGAAGTATGGTGTTACCACAATAGTAAGAGTATGTGAAGCAACTTATGACACTACTCTTGTGGAGAAAGAAGGCATCCATGTTCTTGTAAGTATTTAATAATTCCTATGTGTTTATGATACTGTGCTATAAAAGTTTATTGAAATAAATCATTGACTTAACCTTAATTATTTAAATTGTCACAAAATTGTGTAGTATCTTAATTTCAAAATAAAGGTGAAGCCAACCAAGGGTTTGGAGTAATAAAATACTTTTATAAAGATTTGGCATTTATTTACATTTCATTGACATTGGAGTGTCAAAACACAAGTTTAAATATATTAAGATGTATTTGAAAACAATTGAGTGTTAAAAATTTAGAAATATTAGTGGTATTATATTAAAAATCTAAAATGTTTCTTCTTTTGACTTAGGATTGGCCTTTCGATGATGGTGCACCACCGTCCAACCAGATTGTTGATGATTGGTTAAATCTTGTAAAAATTAAGTTTCGTGAAGAACCTGGTTGTTGTATTGCTGTACATTGTGTTGCAGGCCTTGGAAGGTAAAGAGAATTTCTTAAATTCGGTTAATGGTATTCGTCTTATTTTTAGTAAAACTTGATACTCCAATAAAAAACTCCGTAATCACTTCGTGAATCAATTTGCTTTGTTAAATTACACTGAACTATAAATTAAAAAGTAGATTATTGTAACAGAATAATGTATTTCCGGCACAGCTGGAACTAACAAATGCTATAGCTACAATTCACACTTGGCTCATGTGTGCTAGGTTATATCCAAGTTATTGGAATCATTGTTAATATCAGGAGAAAGGATTGTGAATTTGTCTCTAAGGTAGTTTGCATATGGTGCACTTTTGATAGGATCCTTGATGCTAGTGATCCTGATTCAGTAGGAACTTGTTACCCAAGAAAGCACATTTCTGGAGGTCTTTAGAAAGGCGTTAATGACATTTTAAAAAAATTTTTTTTAAGTGGTAAATATTTTTCAGTGCTTGGAACTCAGAAAAAGAAATTGTCTGTAGTTATCAAGACTTATGCTCTCCCGTAAATATTTTCAAGATTCTTTTCCAATAATACAAGCTTTAACTTCTAAATTTGTAATAGTTAAGGGCATAGTTCATTTTTGGTTCTAGGTAAAATCTAGGTTTGATATGAAAATACTGGTACTTAATTTTTTAACATAAATCAACATTTACTATATGTATTATATAGGAAGTGTAATAAATGATAGTATTGTATTGGGGAGTCCTATCTAATAAAGAGGTAATAAGCAAATTGACCATCACTCCAACACACAAGATGGCCACCCCCATGTGGTCAAAGATGGCCGGCAGGGGAGGGCAGTTAGGGACAATTGAGCTGGCCGGGGAGCAGTTAATTGTCGATCAGGCTGACAGGGGAGTGGTTATGGGGTGATCAGCTGGCAGGCGGGCGGGCAGTTGGGAGCCAACAGTCGTGGATTGTGAGAGGGATGACGGACTGCCCATTTAGGCCCGGTCCCACCAGGACTAAAAGGACCATCGGACATCCTTCAAGGGGTCTCAGATTGGAGAGAGTGCAGCTGGGCTGAGGGACGCACCTTCTCCCCTCCTACCCCCCACCCCCCGTGCAAGAATTTCGTGCATCAGGCCTATAGTGTTTGGAATATTGAATTATCCCAGGCTTGGTTTTGTGAAAATGATTTATCAAAATTCTTGCCTCACCAGAGCTCCAGTGCTTGTTGCCCTAGCATTAATCGAAGGTGGGATGAAATATGAAGATGCAGTACAGTTCATAAGACAGTAAGTAATAAAATTAATTTTTTTTTCATTGTATGGGAGTGAGTTTAATTATATTACTATGAAAGCAAATTTTTTATAGTAACTGATCTGACCATTTTTAAGATAGTATTAAAGCCTAGAAATAAAGATCTTTTCTCCCTTTTGCATTCCATTTACACATGTATGCCTATCCATGTTTCTGCATTAGATCACAGTGTAATAATCAAAAGATAAAGTGCCACAAGAGTAGTCATAACTGCCTATAGCACAGTGAATGTTATTAATGGAGGGCTTTTGCTTTAATTACTTCCATGTTTTGTTTTTCCCTTTCAGAAAGCGGCGTGGAGCTTTTAACAGCAAGCAACTTCTGTATTTGGAGAAGTATCGTCCTAAAATGCGGCTGCGCTTCAAAGAGTCCAGTGGTCATAGAAACAATTGTTGCATTCAATAAAACGGGTGCCTGATGCCATTGCCTTGAAAGTGGAACTTGAGATAGGACCTAATTTGTCATATATATTAGCCAACATGTTGGCTTGGTGAATAAGTCTAATGAAGCTTCCAAAAGAGGGTTGAAAAGCAGTTTTATCGGGCCACAAGCTTGACAGAATTGCAACCTCTATGTTTGGGTTATGATCAACCTATTTTAACACTTGGCAAGATTCTTACTGTTCAGCATTTAAAATCTGCTTATCATTTGTACCAATTTACTTTTCCTGAAATCATGCAGTATTGAGTTATGTCTTTAAATCTATTCCCATGTCAGAATCTTACCGATATATAAAAGATTTAGAAAGATTAGGTGCCAAAATACCCAGCACAATACTTGTATATTTTAGTTTCATACAGAACTAAAATCCCAGGAACTATGAACACTCTGGACCTTATGTGGTTTATCCCTTCAGTCATTTCAAACATAGAAAGTAGGGCCTATATGTGATTATTTGCCTGCTCACTTTATGTTTACATCTCCCACATTCATACAAGTATACATCAGGTTTGCTCAGCTTTTTGATTTTTATATAAAGTCTTGGTTATTATTTAATGTCTTTCTATAAATCTCATTTTGTGCTGTTATGGAAAGCCTCCATTTTGAAAATCTGAATTGTATAGAAGCACATGTCTTTAATGTCTCCAGACAAAAAGCCTTACAGTTAATTTTAATGTTTGCACTTAATGTGCAACTTATAGGGAGGGCCTGAGAAAAGAATGAGAGGGGGCTATTAAGTATTTTTAGTAAGATGTTGCCTTTGTCTTGTGTGGAACATGTAGAATATGCTCTTTGGTAAATATTTTTTTAAAGGTAGACATGCTTTGTTGTAGCTAAAACGATTCGTAATCATATAAATTCTGAATTCTTGTATTTTTTTTCATACATTCTGAAGTTTACCAACTTATTTTTGTTTGAAGTGTGATTTTTTTTCCTTCCCACCCTCTTGCAAAAAAAAAAATGGGTTTCTGCTAATGAATTGAGCAGACATCTAATATTTTATATGCCTTTTGAGCTGTGTAACTTAATATTTGGATACTTGATAATTTGTTTTATTATGTAATTGATAAAATGGTGATGTGTATTGATGTTAGTTCAACCATATATTTATACTGTTTGGGAATGTGTGGTTATAGTTCTGTGGGAGAAATAATTTGTCAGTGTTCACCAGCTTGTAAAAATTTAGTGCGAGAGCTTAAACATCTAAATAAATGAGATGCATTTATCATCACTGACACTGTTTTTGCTTAAAGTTAACTTGAGAATGTGTTAAGACTGAATTGCATTTCACTTAGTAACTATAGCACCATTTGAAGTAAGGTGTGTGTGTTTTTAGTGAATGATTAAATGAAGTCATCTTAGTAAGCTTATAGACACAATTTGTTAGGGTCATGAAAACTATTAAAAGTGCTTTTCATTATAAACTGCTTTTTAGCCCTAACCGGTTTGGCTCACTGGATAGAGCATCAGCCTGCGGACTCCGGTTTGATTCCAGCCAAGGGCATGTACCTTGGTTGCGGGCACATCCCCAGTAGGAGGTGTGCAAGAGGCAGCTGATCGATGTTTCTCTCATCAATGTTTCTAACTTTCCCTATCCCTTCCTCTCTGTAAAAAATCAATAAAATATATTTTAAAAATAAACAGCTTTTTAGATATTTAGATAGTTTTGAACCATTATGCACTATTCTGTACTGAGGAGAAACAGTATACATAGAAGGGGAAGTCCTTGATTTGAAGTTTAATTCACCAAATAACTGGTTAGGATCAACTTCTGAGCTTCAGTTTTCTCAATTATATAACTATAGGGGGGGTTGTTTGTTTTAATATATATTTTATTGATTTTTACAGAGAGGAAGGGAGAGGGATAGAGAGTTAGAAACATCTATCAGCTGCCTACTGCACACCTTCCACTGGGGATGTGCCCACAACCAGGGTACATGCCCTTGACTGGAATCGAACCCGGGACCCTTCAGCCCGCAGACCAACGCTCTAGCTACTGAGCCAAACCGGTTAGGGCAATTATATAACTATAGGTTTTTGATTAATTTAAACAGGTATTTGGCATAAGAGGGCTTGATAAATGTTCCTTTCTGTAATCTGAAACATGCGTACATAACATCTTAAAAGATCCTTGTCCGTTTCTTTAAATAACAGTTACAACCAAATAGACTCAAATTTAAGTGAAAAACAATATTTGTGTTTTAAAGATTTGCTTCCATCTGTTCAGGACAGTTCAGCACTTAACATACTCCATTCATGAAACTTAGAGCAGGCTAAAAGGATAAGAAGGAGCCTTGGGATCCTTGGTTCTTTAAATCTTTGATGTTTTGTGATAAGGGCTAAGTTAGTTAACCTGGCTATTTCTTTTTTTTTTTTTTATGTAGCCTATTCTTAAGATAATTTTATGTAGATTTACAAAATGACAATTTCTATATCACATACCCCATAAAGCAGCATTTGTGTTTATTGAGAGGAGATGCCATCATGATTAATGAAACATGAGTTTGAAACAGTCTGCAGTGTTAGATTGTATATATGGTGCTAAAAATCTTAACCCTTTGCACTCGCTTTTTTCTCGATTCCTTTAATGCTAACCGTGTTGAGTCACACTCGACATCCGAGTGCAAAAGGTTACACCTCATCTGTATAGTATACACTGAGATTTGCTTTCTATCCAAACATTTTCCATCTTATAAATGTGACTTATAGGAAAACTCATATCCTGGGAGATTCCTTATCTTTTATATATATAAAAGGCTAACATGCTGTCTGTCCGATTGGTTGCTATGATGCGAACTGACCACCAGGGAGCAGGTGCTCAACACAGGAGCTGCTGAGCTGCAGTGACTTGGCAGCAGTGGTTCTCAGGTGACACTCCGAAACCAAGGAGGAGGGAGCCCGATTCCACCTTTGGCTGTGGGTTATGTTACTGGGGCACTGTTGGCCCCAAATCTGGTTTACTGCACACAGTGTTTGCATTCCACACCCTGTACAACACCAACTTTGCAGAGTGCACTCCGGGACCCCTCGGGGGGTGTCCGAGCCGATTTCGGCCCATCCTCACAGGCCAGGCCAAAGGACCTCACCTGCCAGAGGGACCCACTCACTCCACAGCTGCCCCTTAGAGTCACAGCAATGCTGGCCGGGGGCAGACCGCAGGAGGTTGGCTCCAGGGCAAGTCAGGCCTGTCTCACCCAGTCCTGTCCTGCCGGCCATCTTCTAATTAATTTCCTTTCAATGTGCACAAATCCGTGCACCGGTCACTAGTACCTAATAACTATAAGTTGAGACCTTGTATATAGGAAGTTATCAGATGGTGTTTTAAAATTTGGTTACTTGGTTTTGGACAACAATTTGCCTCAGTAGGATGGTAATAAATAGTTGACAAGGCTTGTCTATAGGAACCATAATATGATTACTGAAGCAAAACAAGAAAAATGCAATCTTAGTTCAAAGAAAAAGTTACAAATGCCATTGGCCATTTTGCAGCACACTGCAACCTTCATTTATTCCCCCCAATAACCGCTTTTCCTAAGTGCTTTTTTTATTCCCACAACTTCACACAGCCTAGGCATGCAATCACATCTGATCACATCCCCTTCCAGCCAGACCACTTCAAAAGGGTATTTTGGTCCCAAAAGTTGGCTACAGAATCTCATTTTCTGGGTTCTGTTTTAAATGTAATTTTATGGCAGAGAATATGAAAGATGGTCTGCAGATTTTGACCACCAACGAATAGTACCCCAGCCCTTTTCCGGCAGTATAATTTCAAAGTGAAGTGGGAACATAAGTAGCAAAATTTCTTCACACATAGACAAGTTTTTAGTTAGAAAAAAATAGATGAAATGTTTGCTGTACATGTTTATACTATACATTCCCTGATTCCTTGAATAAGTGTGTGTGTGTGTGTGTATTCCTCCTTATACCTGAATGAAAATTAAAGACTGATTTTGAAGGTTCTGACAATGTTTGTGCATGATGGTGGGGTAACTAACCTAAGCAGAATATTGGAAGAAAAGCTAAGGAAACTATATATTTTTTAAATGTGTGTGTGTGTGTGTGTGTGTGTGTGTGTATTGATTTCAGAGAGAAAGGGAGAAGGGGGAAGAGAAATCAGTGATGAGAATCATTGATTGGCTGCTTCCTGCACGCTTCCTACTGGGGATTGAGCCCCAAACCCAGGCAGGTATGTGCCCTGACTGGGAATCAATCATGACCACCTGGTTCAAAGGTTGATGCTCAACCACTGAGCCACACCAGCCAGGCAGGAAAATATATATTTGAGCTCAATGAAGTAAGCCAGTTGTTTGCATTAAGTTTTGAATGGAAGAATTAACAGTATATAATTTGATATATATTGCCTGACTAGTTGATTAATATAGCAAGTAATGAAATTAAGAGTAGTATTGTCAGGTGACTTATAATTTGACTAGGCCCGGTACACAAATTCGTGCACCAGTGGGGCCACTCGGCCTGGCCTGTGGGATCAGACTGAAAGTGGTTCTCTGACATCCCCCGAGGAGGTCCCAGATTGTGAGAGGGCACAGGCCAAAACGAGGGATCCCACTGGTGCACAATCTGGGCTGGGGAGAGACGCGAGAGGTTGGCCAGCCAGGGAGGAACTGTGGGAGGGCTCCAGGGCGTGTCTGGCTGGTCTCAGTCCCAGTTGACTGGACCCCAGCAGCAAGCTAACCTACCAGTTGGAGCGTCTGCCCCCTGGTGGTCAGTGCACATTATAGCGAGCGGTTGAGCGGACTTAGCATATCATTAGAATATTACGTTTTGGTTGAACAGCCAACTGGTCAACCGGACGCTTAGCATATTAGGCTTTTATTACATAGGATTACGTAGTAATCCTATATTACCCCAATTTTATACATAAAATATTTGAGCCTCCAGATAGATTACTGCTAATAAGTGGTAGAACTCAGGTTTAAAACCGTGACTATTCACTACACACAGCTATGACTACACGTGCCTGACCATTTTTTATGAAACCAGTTAAAATTTTTGTATGAGTTCAGCTGCTTTTTGTAACTCATACTCATTTTCCTTAACTGTTCATGAAAACCATGTGATGTTATCACTTTCATTTAGATTGAACCCTTTTCTGTCTGCAGAAAAACCTTTTTGAAGTAAATCAGAATAGGCTAAGAAACACCAATCTGAAAGTAACTTATATTTATTTCTCACTTAAGCTTCACATACATTATAGGACCCATACTGATGGAACATCTACTCTGTGGAACAGAGCTAGTGACCAAAAAAAATGAGGGGGGGTAGCTTTGGAGTTTCTCACAATTAAGTTCCTGACTAAAAAATCGTAACATGCTCTAGCCAGTTTGGCTCAGTGAATAGAGCGTCAGCCTGCGAACTGAAAGGTCCCAGGTTCAATTCTGGTCAAGGGCACATGCCCGGTTGTGGGCTCGATCCCCAGTCGGGGACTTGCAGGAGGCAGCCGATCCATGATTCTCTCTCATCATGGATGTTTCTCTTTCTCCCTCTTCCTTCCTCTCTGAAAGCAATAAAAATATATTTTTAAAAAATCATAACACTTCTATTCAACTCACTGTGCAGAACTAGTCACATAACCATTCAACACAGAAAATGCAATCCTATCGTGCTGATAAGCCAGAAATATACATATCTACCACATCTGAATTTTAAAAGTGGATTTAAAGAGTATATCCACAGCATCATCCCATGTAACTGAAATATCAAGTATAAAGGGACAAAGTTTTCAAGCAACCACAACAGACAGGAAGTTTAGGAACTAACGTGTGCTTATTAGGGAATCATAGGTGCTTATTTAAGCATATTTAATATTTTCGATATAACTTTATCTAGTTCTGGTAATTTGATTTCCTGCCAGACTAGAGGTGGTAAATAAGATGCAGAGCACGGGAGAGAAGCATATGGATAAGATATACTTGTCAACTGGATATTGAGAGACTTGGATTATATAACTAAACTGAATCCAAAAGGCACAGCCATTTGGGACACTCAATGCTATGACTTACAGCCTTAGGCTTGGATATCTCAGTAGACCTTCAGGCCATCAATGTTGCACACAGCACAAAACAGTTACAGATATTGCTAAGGATTATCCTTAGTCATCAAGACTATAAACCATTATATTTGGCTTTGTTTATTTTTTTTTAACCCAACCAACAAAAAGCTGCTTTATTTTAATTCTGAAGAGTGATATTAATGCAGCATTGACTACTGTGGTGAGCTGCCACATCTGCACCCAGGCCTATCCTTCCCAGTGGCAGGTGTAGAGTCAGGCTCAATCTTGTGCTGCCTCCCCACCCCCACCCCCTGCAGTAAGTCCATATTATACAACTTCTGGCCCCTAATGGCATAAAAATGAATGTTTTCTCTACTGTCCATCCACAATTAGGAACCTGCTAGTAAGTCCTCTGCTTCAAGAAGAGAAATAAAAAGACCAGTTTTGAAAGGAAGAGAATTGAGTCCGTTTTATGAGTATAACAGTTTGGGCCAGAAATCTGTTAACATCTACTCTCAAACTGGACACAGTGTCACAGACTATACGTGATTTTGGAAATATTCTGTTTATCTTGAGTTGGAAGACACATGGGCCATATTATATTCAAAAGCCTTATAGTCCAAAATGACATTGAGTAGGCTAACTTCCTGTCATCCAAGCAACTAAAGGGTAAAAGCCTTACAGTTGAAATAAAGGTGTTTGCCTTTTTCTACCTATAAAACACAAGTGGGCAGTGCAATGAGACAGTTGCTCACTCAGATTGTTTGTACACTCTGCTCCAAACAGCCACAAACAAGGTACTTTTTATATATCTGCCCACCCATGCCTGGAACAAGAATTTTCCAAGACTTGGGTGATTGTGGCTTCATCCCCTTAAGCGGGCAGCAATTCGTCCCATAACCAAGTCCCCTGTTCTCTAGTCACTGCTGGGCCTGAGACTGCAGCAAATGGTCCTCAGCATCTAGGCCTCCGAAACAATCAGGTCTCTGGTGGCTTGAAAAGCTGCAATGAGGGAACTCAGCTGAATCTTCTCGTTGGTGCCCACAGAAAGTCTGTACTCAATGTCTGCCATTTTGGTCAATAAGTGTATTCGAACTGACGATAGAAAGTCAACTCTATGCACAAACAAGTGTATCTCCGTCAGAATGTCATGCAATGCCAACCCCTTCAGAGTCTTCAGCTCCATGATATTTCTGTAGGCCGTGGTGAAGTCTTGATTCAACATCCAGTCCACGTTGTTGGCGATGTCTGACTTGAATGGGTGCCCTGTGCAGGTGTAGACAGCCTCCTCGGTCACCTTCCCAAAGGCCATGTTGGTGCTCTGCAAAATGTTCAGAGCCAGTCGCATATCTCCACTGGAAAGAGTTATAAGTGCTTTCATTCCATCTTCACTTACATCAACTTTCTCTTCTTCTATGACATGTTCCAGGCGTGGGACCATGAGTTCAGGGGTCAGGGGACCAAATCGGAACCTTGTACACCGGGACTGCAAAGCGGGGATGATCTTTGACAGATAGTTACAGAAGAGGCAAAATCTGGTATTTTCAGTAAATTTCTCAATCACTCTCCTCAAGGCATCCTGGGCATCCTGAGTCATGGCATCCGCCTCATCCAGGATCACCAGCTTAAAGCCTTTCTTCAATATTGTCCTTGTGCTCGCAAAGCTCAGGATTGGTCCCCGAATGATGTCCATTCCTCTGTCATCTGAAGCATTCAGCTCCAAGAACATGGAGCCAAATTCTTTATCTTTGTACGGCTATTTAGCACAGGCCAGGATGGTGGATGTCTTTCCTGTCCCCGGAGGACCATAGAAAAACAGGTGTGGCGATCGGTCTTCACTGTTAAATTTCTGAATGGTACTCAAAATGTCCTGATGAGAAATGAGATCACTTAGTGTCTGTGGCCGGTATTTTTCAACCCAGGGCAGGTTCCTGATCTTGGACGCCGAGGGCTGCTGCTGCTGTTGCTGGTGTGCTGATGTTTCCATGGCGGGGAGATGAAGGTGTCCAATCCGTTGGAGTCGTCGCATCCCCAGGGGTCAGCACTTGGCTTTGTTTATTTTAAGGCAAGGCCTATTATAGTCTCTTATGTTCACAGATGAATTTAGATATATTGTTAGTAAAATGATGCCATGAATAATTAAGGTTGACAAACACTAGACTTAGGCTAAACTTAGACATTATTTACTGCTGAATTATTTAGAGTCTTTATACTGCTAATGTGAATTTTTAATCTTTCCAAGAAGGTAATATAATATTTAACCATTGTGTAAATCAGCATCCTGGAAGGAAACATGGCACACTCACAGTGGGAACTGAGAAACATTTAATAGAGGGAAACCAACAAGGGAGAATACAGTACTATTACCACCTCTAGACCTAAAGCTGTAAGGGCGGCCTGGCCGGTGTGACTCAGTGGTTGAGTGTGGACCCATTCCCAATTTGGGCACGTGCCTAGGTTGTGGGCTTGATTCCCAGTAGGGGGCATGCAGGAGGCAGCCATCAATGATTCTCATCATTTATGTTTCTATCTCTCCCTCTCCCTTCCTCTCTGTTGAAAAAATAAATAAAAAATAAATAAAAATAAAAAAAATAATAAATAATATATAGATAGATAGATAGATATTTTTTTTTTAAGTGCAAGAGAAGGGGAGCAGTTAACAGAACTGGAGGAACAGCGACATGAAGAGGACAAGCTCACCAAAGCTGTGACCTTAGTAATAAGACAGCCAATGAACTTATTTCTTTTACTTCTTCCCATATTTTTCTTATGCTTTTATGTTATGCTCTAAATAAGTATGATTCCTTTCTGAGTTATCACTTGTTTTAATTTTTGAAAGTAAACAGCAATATGAAAAATTTTAAGACATATTGAGACTAGGGTAGTCAAATGGTTATTCTACCCTACCCTGAGACATATTTGTAGCCACGAGGAAAGCCATTGCTGAAACAATAAAGACAGCAGAGCAGAAAGATCAAAAGATTCCAAGTCAGTGGGAAAACAGAGCCACTGTAAACATAATGAGAATGAGGGATTTATTGTAAGAATATTAGACCTTATGCAAATATAAGAAATGTGGAGACAGTGGAGATCTGGTAAGGGAGACAGAGGATCAGAGAAATCTGCCCTAACCAATTTGGCTCAGTGGATAGAGCGTCGGCCTGCGGACTCAAGGGTCCCAGGTTCAATTCCTGTCAAGGGCATGTACCTTGGCTGCGGGCACATCCCCAGTAGGGGGTGTACAGGAGGCAGCTGATCGATGTTTCTAACTCTCTAACCCTCTCCCTTCCTCTCTGTAAAAAAATCAATAAAATATATTTTTTTAAAAAGAACTAAACATTCCATCTGCAGCACTGGTGTGAGGTGGACAAATTGGACCTGGCAGAGAAACCAGGAAAACAAGCCAAACTGCTTCCCAAAGTGGGTCTGCAAAGATAGTGCTCAAGGAGAGGGCTCTTCAAAGTGTCACCTCTGGGGAAACAGTTGCCTTTGTGTGGCTATCATTTCTGGGTCTGGAGCTGTGTCCATTTAGGTCAGGAGCTGCTATTATTTGGCAGGACCAGCAGGTGGCAAGAGAGGCAAGACAGAATGGAGACCAGGAAGCACAAGCCCAGGGCATCTCTGCCTCTACTGTCACCCAGTCTGGCAGCAATGACCTTCTGAGCAAAATTTCACATACTTTCCAAATCTCATACAAATTCTTTTATCCAATTCTAATTTGGAACCACATAGGAAAGGGGATTCTGGGAAATGTTCTCAACCTTAGCCAAGAAATGGGATAAACAAACAAGGTGTAATCCTTCTGGAAAGTCTAAATGTAGTGGTTAAAATCAGTAATAAGGACAAAGTTGGAGCCGAAACCGGTTTGGCTCAGTGGATAGAGCGTCGGTCTGCGGACTGGAGGGTTCCAGGTTCGGTTCCGGTCAGGGGCATGTGCATTGGTTGCGGGCGCATCCCCGGTGGGGGTTGTGCAGGAGGCAGCTGGTCGATGTCTCTCTCATGGATGTTTCTAGCTCTCTGTCCCTCTCCCTTCCTCTCTGTGAAAAATCAATAAAATATATTTTTAAAAAAAAGACAAAGTTGGAAATGATACCAGTTAACTATCCCTTACAACCGTGCCTTTCCCTCTTATTATAAATGAAAACCAATTTCCTTAAACTTGTAGGTCAACTTATAAACTGGCCCTCGCTGGTTTGGCTCAATGGATAGAGCTTTGGCCTGTGGACTGAAGGATCCCAGGTTTGATTTCGGTCAAGGGCCGGTCAAGGGCACATGCCTGGGTTGTGGGCTCCATCCCCAGTTGGGGCGTGCAGGAGGCAACCAATCAACAATTCTCTCTCATCGTTGATGTTTATATATCTCTCTCCCTCCCTCTCCCTTCCTCTCTGAAATCATTTTTTTTAAATGAATACATGAGCTCACACACACTCACACACACACACACATTCAACCTAGTGGCTTAAAAACAACAAACATGGTTTTTGTGGATCAGGAATTCAGGAAGGGCTTGGTTAGGTGGTTCTTGCTCAGGTCTCTAATGCAATTACCTTCAGAGAATGGCTAGAAGAGTGAAGGGCTAGATGGGCTGGGGGTGGGTCAGACATTTCCCTTTCCACGTAGTCTCAGGGTTTCTTCATGTCTTTCGATGTGGGTTAGTTAGGCTTCTGGACATCCTGGCAGTCTCAGAGTGTTTGGATTGCTTATGTGGTGGCATCCCCCAGCATGAGCATCCCAAGGGATCAAGATGAACATCTGGGGCATATTTATGACTTATCCTTGGATAATCACACAGTGTCCCTCTGCCATACACTCTGTCAAGGCAGTCACAGGGGCCTCTTCCCAGGTTAGAGGACAGAAGTCATGGCCTAGGAGCCATCTCTCAATGGGAGGAGAGAAAAAGCCATAATGTAAGAAGAGCAGGTGGAACACCTTGGTCATCCAGGAGGTCCATGGGTGGGGCAAGAAAGTATAAATACACAGGGGTCTCCACCCAGCTTCCCTTTTGTATGACACAAAATCAAAGCAATGCCCCTTTGTGTGTACAATTAAAGAGAGGTTTCTGGCTTGTGTGGACACCAAAGAAAGGGTGTCACTACTATCACTACTTGCCCGCGGTAGAGGTGCAGAAAATGTAACTAAGACCTTGTCTATACAAAAAGAAATAGACAGCCAGTTTGAAAGGGAATTGCCATGGACTAGAACAAAGAATATCCTTACATGATATTATTCTACACTGTCATTAAAATTTTTCCCAGATTTGGATCACCCCCATTACTTATAATAGTTCCTCGCACCCGTGGGGATAAAAAAAGAAAAATCATCTGTTTGGTGCTTGGAGACAAACGTAACACATCTCTAGATATATTAGATTTACAACAGCATATTATACAATTATCCCAAACAAACTTACAAACTAATTCTTTGAATGTCTGGCAGCAATTTAAAAAGGACATGAAAGGGTTTAATCCCTTCCACTGTGTAGAGGGCCCCCTGGGAAGGCACCTGAGCATTCTAAATTGGCCCCTCTTGCCCTTTTGGCCAAGAGGGACCCGCTTCTCACAATCCAATTGTCCACAGCTGTTGCCTGAGCTTCTGTTCATACCAAGTTTGAAACCTCGTGATGGCTGGTACCATGGATCTGTCTCTCGCCCAGTGGGGTGAGCTGGGCCTCCTTGGAGAAGAAACCTGGGTTCCACAAGATATGTGATCAGTGCTGGGACCCTGCCAGCAGGCGAGGGGATCCCAAGGCAGGTGCTGGGCATGGAGGCCATGGGGGCATAGGCGACCAAGGAGACAGAACTAAACCTCACATCACCCTGCTTGGCCCCGGAGGATGGCTGGTTAGCCAGAGACAGGTAAGATTCCTCAGGGAAGGAACAACCTAAGACAGGCACAGTAGAGTAGGGGCCATCAGGAGAAAACTTTGGGGTCAACAGAGGTGGGGCACAGACCTTCACCCCCCCAAGTTTACAGGGGCCTGAACCCTCACCCCTGCTGAGGGAGATCTCCTGCCCCCATGGCTGCTCAGCTTCACATGCCCAGCTCAAATCGGAACCCAGAGACTTGGCCGACAGCAGATGCCCTCTCACTGAAACAAGACTTGATGGAGATGTCTTGCACCCATGATCCGGGGAACTGGGGTCTATGATATCTAAATCCAGCTTAGCACCAGGAATGCTCAGGGCCTACTCAAGAAGGCAAATAATCCTCTCCACTAATATTTACAGGGTAAAACAAGATGGTTGTTAGAGTATTAAATTTGACAGTAAAATAGTAGTCAAGTTTTCAGACTAATTTAAATTGGCCAATCAAAATAAGCAAATACTCTAGAAAAATCAATTGTACTGGACAAAAAAGCTGTTCCTAAAGTGTTAACTAAAATTTTTATTGGTAGTTCATCTCATGGTAAAATTGCGTAACATATAATGAACCTAAAGCAGTCACATTTTAGTGCAAAAAAGTAAAATTTAAAAGCTATCAAGATTACAGCATAAAATTTCCAAAAACCTCCCAATATTTAAACCAAAAAAGGGGGGATAGTAGAAGAATATCATGTAAGGAAAAATATCCTGTAAATAAATTACATGTAGAAAATTTTTACTTTAGAAAATTAACTTTCATTTGTAATGCTAACAGCAAGACACCCAGGTAAAACATACATGGTGTCAAAACAAGCCAAAGGAAAATCGTTTGGGCAAAAAAATGAAAAAGGATTGCAAGTCAAATTTATAGAAAATATTCCTTTATTAACTTTTGGTTGAGAATATGTTTGTATATTTTTAGAAAACAACTCCAAGACCATGTGGATTCCTTCAACAGAGAGGAATTGACAGGAGTGCTCCAGCCATGAAGACAGAAGAGAAACAGTCCAGAGATGGAAGACGCTGACCATGCCTTGCCATACTAGCAGTCAGCAGATGTGCATCACTGCAGATTGCCCAGGACCAAACCAGAGAGGGTCGGACCTGCATTACCACCATTTGTCCACCATCCAGAACTGAAATATCATTGCTGTTATGTACACATAAACAACTGTTGGACATAGAAATCGGGACTGAAAAGAACGGTTGGCCCAGAAAGAAACTCACTATAGACTGATTCATTTGCCTCTCAGCATAACCATTATTGCTTGTCTCATTTTCGGTTCCTATAAGTGTATTCCTAGTATCACATGAGCTCACTCTTCTAGGGGAAATGATGAACAACATAGACTGAAGAACAAGAACAGCATTGATCAGACTGTCAGACCTCAGAGGGAAGGTAGGGGAGGGTGGGGACAAGAGAGATAGATCAACCAAAAGACTTGTGTGCTTGCATATGAGCCTAACCAGTGATCACGGACAAAAGGGGGATGGGTGCATGCGTGTGGGGGTGTTTGGGATGGGAATGGGTGGGGGGGTTTGATGACAAATATGTGATACCTTAATCAATAAAGTAATTTAAAAAAACAAACAAAAAAAAAGAAGAAGGAGGAGGAGGAGGAGGAGAAGAAGAAGAAGAAGAGGAGGAGGAGGAGGAGGAGGAGGAGGAGGAGGAGGAGAAGAGGAAGAAGAAGAAGAAGAAGAAGAAGAAGAAGAAGAAGAAGAAGAAGAAGAAGAAGAAGAAGAAGAAGAAGAAGAAGAAGTGGTAGAACGAGAGACGCTGTTGTGGACATCTTTGGAAAATAGAGCCCTAGCCAGTTTGGCTCAGTGGATAGAGTATCAGCCTGTGAACTGAAGGGTCCCGGGTTTGGTTCCAGTCAAGGGCACATGTCCGGGTTGTGGGCTCCATTCCCGTTTGGGGGCATGCAGGAGGCAGCCGATCAATGATTCTCTCTCATCATTGATGTTTCTCTCTCTCTCCCTCTCCCTTCCTCTCTGAAATCAATAAAAATAATTTTTAAAAAATTTTAAAAAGGAAAATATAACCTGCCACACTGAGCCTGCCCTTTAATGTGCATTTTGCTTTTTGTGTTTCTGGATTGACCTTAATACTGTGTATACTGGATTTCATTTTCATTCTTATAAGTATTGATGGGCAGATAATAAGGCAAATGAAAGACACAATGTGTTTTTTGGTTTGTTTGTTTTTTACAATTGTTCAAAATATATTTAACCTTTAAACCTTACAGAATACAGTTTAGTTTTCCTTCAGTTATTC
Source organism: Ia io (assembly GCA_025583905.1). Taxonomy (NCBI): domain Eukaryota; kingdom Metazoa; phylum Chordata; class Mammalia; order Chiroptera; family Vespertilionidae; genus Ia; species Ia io. The sequence continues at coordinate 72,984,453 of JAJQQW010000005.1, read as the reverse complement.
AACAGGGTTTCAAAACCATCTTTTTATCCTTAGGAAGCTGGATTATTCTTGTATATATCATAGAACAATCTCATCTATAATATGTTGAATATCTAGATACATGGATGTTTACCTTTTGGTTTTGGGGTCATTTCAAGAATATGATATATTGTGAATATATGTACACACATGCACATACACACACACACAAATACATGTTATTTATATTTGCAAATTCAAATATCACTAGGTTATAACATGGTGAGTTCTGCACAGACTTCTGGAAATACCTTTTTTCAAGAAAAAAAGGATTTTAAGAATAATAATATTACCAAAACTGTACTAACATAGCATGATATTATAAAAGTTGTAGGAAATATTAAAAATCTGCAAATAACAGGATTACTTCTTTTATATTCTAAAATATTCTTTTTCCTAGGACACAATGTGTTTTGTCTTGGGTGCCACATCCCACCAGTGATATCTATGCCCATCATAAAGCGTCTATAAACTCCCACTAATGCCCTGTGGAGGCTAAAAAGATGATACTTTTCCTCCCACCATCTAAGTTCTTCTACCTGGGCTAATAACCAAATCAACAGAGACAGGTTAACAGGAGAAAATCAAGTTTTAATACATGTACATGGGAAATTCACATAAGTGAATTGGAGTTTCCCCCAAAATTAAAAATGGAACTGCCATTTGACCCAGTGATCCCATTTCTAGGAAAATGTCCTAAGAATCATGAAACACCAATCAGAAAGAAAATATGCGCCCTATGTTCATGGCAGTGCTATTTACAATAGTTAAGATCTGGAAATAGCCAAGTGCCCATCAGTTGATGAATGGATAAAAAAGCTGTGGTACATTTATACTATGCAGCAATAAAAAAGAAGGATCTCTTAGCCTTTGAGACAGCATGGAGGGACCTGGAAAGTATTACACTAAGCAAAATAAACCAGTCAGAGAAAGGCAAGTATCACATGATCTCACTCATATGTAGAATCTAATGAAAAAAATAAACTGATGAGCAAAACAGATCCAGAAACATAGAAGCATGGAACACACTGTAGAATCTCAGAGGGAAGGAGGGGGTGTAGGATGGGTGGAAGAAATTAACCAAGGAACTTATATGCGTATGCATAATCCATGAACACAGACAATAGTGTGGTGAAGGCCAGGGGTGAGGATACAGGGTGGAGAGGGTCAATGGGGGGGGGAGGGGGAGGGGACATCTGTAATACTTTTAACAGTAAAGATAAATTTTAAAAAATAAAGAAAACAACTAGAAGTGCCCTGGCTGGTGTGGCTCATTTGGTTAGAGCATCATCTCATACACTGAAAGGTCACTGGTCCAGTTCCCAATCAGGGTACATTCCCAGGTTGTGGGTTTGATACTGGTCTGGGCATGTCCAGGAAGCAACCATCGTTGCTTCACTCTCACATTGATATTTCTCCCTCTCCCTCTCCCTCTCCTTCTCCCGCTCCCTCTCCCTCTCCCTCTCCCTTCCTCTCTCTTTCTAAAATCAATTTTTTAAAAAAGCATGTCCTTGGGTGAGGATTAAAAAAGAAAGCGGGTAGAAGTAAAGAGTTCTATTTTGATAGAGATCCCTACAAACCATAGTGATCATTTTGTAGCCAGTGTATCTGATATTCCTATTTAGTGGCACATACACTATAGGTAAACCACAATATATGCATAAAATTTCACAGTCAACAAACAAGTATAAAGTTATCACTGAATATACTAGATTTTTATTAGAAATTTCAGTGGCTTATGAATAGTTATATATTTTCAGAAATACTTCATAGTGAATTCATAAAGAAAATCGCTCTTGGGATTTTCTCTAGTTACCTTTTTATATTTTTATATTAAATTATAAAACTCTTCAGGCATATAAAAAAGTATGAAAATAAATATGCATCTACTAATGAACCACAAGATTGAGCAAAAGTAAACATCTGACCACATCAGCTCCCTTCCTCCCCCCATTCTCTTTCCTCTCTCTCTCTCTTTTCTCTAAATTAGATATAATTAAAAAATCATCCCCATATTTCTACCTTCCCTTTCTTAGCTCTGCCATATAAGACTTCAGATTGTAATCATTGTAGTTTGCATGAATGGCACCCCAGAAAGTCATGCAAAGCAGAACACTATTAAGCATGGCAGCCCCAGTATTAATGTACTGAAATTAGTAATTTTCATTATTATTCTCATTTTTATACTTTCACTACAAATGAGGATTATATATAAACTAGAGGACCAGTGCACGAAATTCGTGCACTGGGTGGGGGGTGTCTCTCAGCCCAGCCTGCACCCTCTCCAATCTGGGACCCCTTGTGACAATGTGGGGGTGGCCATCTTGTAATGATGTGGGGCGCCATCTTGTGATGACATGGGGGCAGCTATCTTGTGACAACATGGGGGCGGTCATCTTGTGACGCCAGGGTATGAGGGTCAATTGCATATTACCTCTTTATTATATAGGATGTTCTCTATATGCTGACCTTGACATTTTTACATAGATAATTATTTTGCAATTTGTTTTTTTACTTCCCTTATCCATGTTAATACATGTGTGTCTAAATAATTATTACTGCTCTAGAGTATTCCATTTTATGACTCCCCCTGGGTCCCATTGCTTCTGAGTTGCCTATCAAGGATTTTCCTGCCATGATGATTCTCTCTTCCTCAACTACCTGTAAATCACTTCTGAAATCTAATACCCTATATATCGCCCCCCTTTCTCCTTTGTCTAAATACATTATATATATATCCAATGTGCCTCACCATCTTTGGCAATTCATGCTTATGTGAATTCTCCATGTGCTTATATCAAAAACTTTCTTTTCTCTCTGTTAATTTGATTATTAGCCCAGTTAGAAGAACTTAGAGAAGGTGAGAGAAAAAAGTTTTGTAACCACTTAGAAATCTTATTTTCTTTAACCTGGCTTTTATTTTGATTTTGTTTTTCTTGGACTCAAACGGGCCTCCCCTGGCACCCTGATTCACTCTTCTGCCTCTTCCTTGCCTAATCATTAAGCCCTCAGGACAATGAGGTTCTGGTCAGCATCCAGTTGTCTTAGAAACAAGGTCCTGGGTCTATTGACTATTGAGACAGAGTTTTCAAGCAAACTAAACATAATTTTGGCCCCAGTGGTGTTTTAGTTCTGGACCCAGGAAAGCAAAACAATACCACAAAGCAAATCCTTGCAAAATTGCACAAAACTACTCGATGGCTGACATCAGGACCAAATGCAATGATCAATTCCCCCCTACCCTAGCACCAATCAATTAGTAGAGACCACAACCCTAACTCTATTAGTCACCATGATTAATGATTTTTCTTTATGTAATCCATCTTCTAAAAGCCATTGAGGAGCCAGGTCTTTGAGCATGAGCTACCTGTGACTCCGGGCATGGCGCCATGTGCTTAATAAATCTTTACTTTCTTGGCTGCAAGTGCCTATTTGTGTCTTACTGGGCTTTGAAGTGTTCAGGCAAACAGTACCCTTCAGTCTGGTAATAGTATTAGTTATTTTTGTCCCCACACTGTTCTAGGATGTTCATTGCAACACTGATGGCAATAGAGAGAAAAAGGGGGGAAATGAACTACTCTCATACAGGAATGAATAAATTGTGGTTCTTTCTGAGTATTTTGTTTCTTAATAAACAGCTTAAAATCAATATCCAAATAAGCAGCTTCAGGGTGGAAAATGACTGTGTTTCTTTCTCTTTTTTAAAAAAATATATTTTATTGATTTTTTACAGAGAGGAAGGGAGAGGTATAGAGGGTTAGAAACATCGATGAGAGAGAAACATCAATCAGCTGCCTCTTGCACACCCCCTACTGGGAATGTGCCCGCAACCAAGGTACGTGCCCTTGACCAGAATCGAATTCAGTCCGCAGGCCGATGACCTATCCACTGAGCCAAACCAGTCAGGCCATGACTGTGTTTCTTTAGGGAATACATATACCCAGAAACAGAACTGCTGACAATGATCATATGTAAATATTAAATATAGCCAAAAATGCATCTCTAGGGTAGGTTAGGCTACAGTAATAAATAGACCCCATAATGTCCTGCTTCAGTTCAATAGAAGTTTATTCTCATTCACCTAAAAGCTTACAACAGCATGTGCTCTGACCTTCCTAGTTACTTATAACTTGCAGAGTGGATTGGGTGAAGGGGACCCTACTCCACCCAGCTATTCAGGTAACCATATTGTCAGGGATTCTGCCATTTTTAATATGTGCTCTCCAAGTTTCCCAGTGCATTGCCATCCCAGTCAGCCATAAAGGGAAAAGTACATGGAGAAGCACATCACTTAAACAAAAAAAATATTAAATTTATTCCGGTGACATTTGTTAATAAAAGTTATAGGTTTCAGGTGTACAATTCTATAATACATCCTCTATATACTGCTGTGTGTGTTCACTACACAGTTAAGTCTCCGTCCACCACCATTTATCTCCCCATAACCTCTTCTACCTCCCCCCAACCCCTTTCCCTCTGGTAATCACCATACTTTGCGAAGCACATCACTTTTCATTCCACTGGTAACACTCTGTTACATGACCACATCTAAATGCAAGAGAAGCTGGGAAAGATAGTCTAGCTATATGTCCAGGAAGAAGAGGAGAATGGATTTGATAAAAACTTAGTGATCTGTGCTTTCTTTATTTTCCCAAGTAATGGAAATAATTATATTTTTTCTAGGAGTATACAAGAATTTCTATTCCTACTCTGCCAGTGTGGCTCAGTGGTTGAGCATCGATCTATGAACCAGGAGGTCACAGTTTGATTCCTGGTCAGGGCACATGCTTGGGTTGCAGGCTTGATCCCCAGCCTGGGACATGCAGGAGGCAGCCGATCAATGATTCTCTCTCATTATTGATGTTTCTATCTCTCCCTCTTCCTTCCTCTCTGAAATCAATAAAAAATATATATTTTAAATAAAATATTTTCTCTTCTTACATTCAATCAATTATGCAAGTCATTCTATATTTCAGTTTACTATATTTAAACCACTGTTTCTCATAAAGCTTTTATTCTTTGTTGGTATTCTTAACTGCTTTTCTTTTGTCTTGCTGATAAAACAAAACAGGAAGCCCCTGAATCAGCCCAAGGAGCAGGCCAAGGAGATGAACGAGGAAAATAAGGCATTTGAGCAGGAGCAAAAAGAGAAGAAACTCCTGGGTGCTAAAAGTGAAGGCCTTGGGGAAGGGCCCACTGGCCACAGGTGGAATGAAGAAATCTGGCAAAAAGTGAGCTGTTTCTTGCGCCTAGGGCAATGATGATCCATAAGCCCATTCCTGTTTTAACACACGGATTCCCTGCTGTCACATCTGTTGTCACCTAAAGCTGGAATGAAGTGTTTTCTTGGAGCCTGTTGTACATTTAAGTATAAACTTTTGTAATAATAATCATCATCATCATCATCATCATCATCATCATCATCATGCAGTGGCTCATCTTCTCTTTAGTTCTTCCCATTCATAATGTCTACCTTGGCTGTGAGGACAGAGTAAACCCAGCACAGAATTCTCCAAAGTGTGTTCTGTTCTTGTCTTTGTCCTTTCCCGAATTCTGTACCACCCTGAATCAAACCAACACACGGGGGTAAAAAAGACAAATGTCAGTTGGATTTTCATTACTATACAAGTGAATGAACCTGGATTTTCTTTATGAAGCTTTTATTTTATTTATTATTATTTTTTTATGAAAGCTTTTAGAATTTTATCTTTTTCCTTGATGAGGTTAAATATAATGAGGAAAAAATATGTATATTTTATTTTTTATACAGCTACCTGATTCTTCATAGGTATTTTGCTTTCAGCCTGGCTGGTGTGGCTCAGTGATTGAGCATTGACCTATGAACCTGGAAGTCATGGTTCGAGACCCAGTCAGGGCACTTGCCAAGGTTGCAGGCTCGATCCCCAGTGTGGGGTATGCAGAGGGCAGCTGATGGGTGTTTCTGAGAATATTTTTCCAATGATTTTTAGGGAGAGTGGAAGAGAGAGGGAAAGACAGAAAGAAACATCGATGTGAGAGAAGCACATCAGTTGGTTGCCTCCTGCATGCGCCCCGACCAGGGCTCGGGCTGGGAGAAGCCTGCAACCAAGGTACATACCCTTTCACCGAAATCAAACCTGGGACCCTTTGGTCTGCAGGCTGACGCTCTATCTATTGAGCCAAACTGGCTATGGCTCTCTCTCATCATTGATATTTCTCTCTCTTTCCCCCTCTCCCTTCCTCTATGAAATCAATAAAAATATATTTTAAAAAAGCACAAAACTTTATTTTCAGTCTCATCCCCCCGAATTTCTTTTATAATCTTCTGTCCTCTAGTTCTTTAATTCTTTGTTTGTGAAGTACATGTAAGTCAATTATTGGCGTTTCTGGATTGATGCTCTATACGCCATCTTTCCATCTCCACCTTTTTCCTCTTCATTCTGGGAGACTTCCTTGTAGTCCTTCTTTTTTTTTTGCTTCCAAAGCTATTTGTGTTTTCTGATCGTTTTTAATAATTTCTAGCATTGTATCTAGCATAGTTGTATGGATAAAATATCACTCTGAACTTTTCAGAGGGGACTAATTCAGTTTTACCAGTATTATAAGTTCTCATCCCAAATTGGCTGCTTCCACCAATTTTTTTTGATTGTTTGGTTTGTTCACCGTGGTCTTTTACATTCAGATTTTTAATTTCTTCATAGTTCTGGGGATATGTACTTTTTCAGTTATATTTACAAAATAAAAGGCCAGGTTAACTAGTATAAATGCTGATATAGGTTTCTACTGCTGTGTATTGTTCCTCCAACAGGCCTCACCCTGGACTAGTAGCAATATATAAGTAAATGAGTGAGAGTACTGGTTGGCCAACTTTATGCAGGCTTTCCAGGTGGAGATAAAGAGGACAGTTTGGAGAACTACCAAAAAATCAGAATGGGGGTGGGGAGACTGCTCTGGGATATAACTTTCATAGCAGAAGCCTTAGGCCTCCTTAGGAAGTTTTTAAAAATTTCTTTGGAAAACCACCCCCACTCTTAGCCTACTGGTAAATTCAGGGCTTCTAGTTGCTCTGCTCTTTAAGAAAGAGGGATACCAGGAGGACAAACAGAATAGTTGTTCCAGAAGTAGACTTACTAACTACCTTGTCGGAACATGACAATTTCACAACTGAAGCCCCTGTCGATGCTTCCGCTGGCACGTTCAGATCCTATCGGTAGTTTCCCCATGCTTGTATTTTAAACTGAAGCTTCTGCTTTGTGTTATTTGTCAACAAACTACTATCCGTTTTCCTTCTTCCAGAAATCCATTGATAACTCTGATTAATCAACTGCTTTCCCATTTTATTTACTGCTATGGCTTTATTCCCATTTGTATTGCTTTACTATCATTTCAATGATATTTAGGGAGGGAGGAACAGTAAGTAAGTAAGTGCACTCAATCTATTAATTTTATTTATTTGTCTTAAACATATTTACTGAGAGCATACCAGGTGTTAATATTAACATGAGATTGATTTCTTGGTCTGTAAAGTTTCCCATTCTTGGGAGGCGATTTTTTCCTCTTATTTCATATGTAAGACACAAAGGACTCTAACATCCATAACTACAGCTCTTAAGAAATGACTAAATGTCTCTGGCCTGTGCAGCTCAGTTGGTTGGGGGTCATCCCACACACAGAAAGGTTGCCGGTTCAATTCCTGATTAGGGCACATGCACAGGTTGTGGACTTGATCCCCAGTGGGGGCTTGGCAGGGGTGGGGTGGTGCAGGAGCCAGTTGATGTTTCTCACATCAATGTTTCTCTCTCCTCCTCCCTTCCTCTCTCTCTAAAAGCACACTGCCTAGCCCTAACCGGTTTGGCTCAGTGGATAGAGCGTCGGCCTGCAGACTCAAGGGTCCCAGGTTCAATTCCGGTCAAGGGCATGTACCTTGGTTGCGGGCACATCCCCAGTAGGGGGTGTGCAGGAGGCAGCTGATTGATGTTTCTCTCTCATCGATGTTTCTAACTCTCCCTCTCCCTTCCTTTCTGTAAAAAATCAATAAAATATATTTAAAAAAATAATAATAAATAAATAAATAAAAGCACACTGCCTAAATCAGCAGTTGAACTCACTTTTCCTGCTACTTTTATCTTAGGTGTTTTCACCTTTCTCTCACTCCTTTCAGTCTGACTTCCGAAAAATTTTTAAGAGTATAGAATAAACAGCAAGGAATAATTAAGGAATTATTAGGCCAAATCTGAAAAAGAAAACAAGAACCTAGAGAGTTACTCTAATAAGGAAACTGCTTTTGGCCAACATTTTCCCAAGGTTGAGGGTAGGAGTAGAATTTGACATCTTTATGGAGTGCAAGGAAGATAAGTCCATCCAGGTCTTGAACAAAGGTGTGTGTGTGTGGGGGGGGGGGGGGGCTCTAAAGGATTATCCCTGCAATAAACAGGGGCTGTACTTCTTTTTAAATATATTTTTTATTGATTTCAGAGAGAGGGAGAGGGAGAGAAGATAGAAACATCAATGATGATAATCATTGATCGCTGCCTCCTGCACGCCCCCTACTGAGGATGGAGCCCACAACCCTGGCATGTGCCCTTGACTGGAATCGAACCTGGGACCTTTCCGTCTGCAGGTTGACGCTCTATCCACCGAGCCAAACCTGCTAGGTCAGGGGCTGTACTTTCAAACTGAGAAAGAGCCCATGTAGAATTACAGCCCAGTAGAAACTTCTGGGACATCAAAAAATTCAAGACATGAACTTGGTTTTCTATGGTCCAGGACTTCTACACGCCCTGACACAAATGCTAATTTTTCTGGAGGAAAGTAACTTCAAAGTATTTTATTTGCAAACACAATGCACGGCAACCACAGACAATCTGCTTCCATGAGCAAGAAGCAGATCCCCAGGGAATTCAGATATTGGAATTACCAAATGCACACTCTAAAAATACTCTGCTGACCATTTAAATAAATAAAAGACGAGACTGAAGAATAGGAAACTATAAAAAGTAATACTTGGGAGTGGGTACGTGTGAAAAACAGAATAGTCTTTTAATCTTGATAACCCAACAGGAGAGGTTCTAGGCCCCTCATGGGCTTGGGAAATAATAGATAATAACAAGAGATGACAGAATCTGAACATTTACCATATACCAAGTATTTTCTTTTCTTTTCTTTCTTGTTTAAGTCTGGTATGGCTGCCATCACAAAATACCACTGATTGGATGACTTAAACAACAGATTTTTTTTTTTTTCTCACAGTTCTGGAACCTGGACAGCCAAGATCGAGATGCCAGCTGGGCTGGTTTCCCTGAACTCTCTATCCTTGGCTTGCAGGTGTCTACTTCTTTCTGTGTTGGCCTTTTTTTCCCGTAGTCCATGACAACACTAAGCAATGTTCTAAAAGCCTTACATTATTTAATCTTCAGAACTCTTCTAGAAGATGGGTGCTCTTATTATCTCCATTTTTAAGGGAAAAACCAAAACACAGGGACTATAAGGGCAACTTCATTGCTGTGTGTTTAACAATGATTTTTTCCTAGCCTGTAATATCAAACTTTTAAAATTAAACTGCTAATACTTTTTATAATAAATGTATAATAACAATAATTTTTTATTATTATTGTTTTCTAGAAGTTTATTCTTTTAAGGTGCCATTTGGTTTGGCATCAGTTTTTGCTAAATATTAACTACCATGCAAGCATTTGTCATTTGCCTAAAATGTTAATCTCTGCATGACTAAATATGTACTTCATTTAATCCTACATAATAAAAGGGTAATATGCAAATTAACCATCACCCCGCTACACCATGATTGGGCCAGCGGGAGGCTCGGGGGGCGGGACTCAGGGTGGCCGGGGTGGCCGATTGGGCTGGTGGGAGGAGCGGGGGGGAGGGAGGGGCAGGGAGGCGCGGGGGGTGGGGTCCCGCCGACGCGATCGGTCGCCGTGCTGCTGAGCGGGGACCGAATGGGGCTGGTCGGGAGGCGCAGGCGGCAGCAGGGACTCGCTGCCCCAGAGGCCCCTTCTGTGCCGCAGCACAGCCATGGCACAGACGCCGGCCCCATTTGGTCCCCCCTCAGCAGCGTGGAGGCCAATCGCGTCGGCAGGACCCCGCCCCCCACGCCTCCCTGCCCCCCTCGCGAGTCCCCGTTCCTGTGCCTCCTGCTGATGCGATTGGCTGCCGCGACGCTGAGCGGGGACCGAATGGGGCCGGCGGGACACTGAGCCATGGTTGTGCTGCAGCACAGAAGGGGCCTCTGGGGCAGCAAGCCCACGTCCCTGCCCCGGCCGGCCGTGCGGCGGGATGAATGGGCCTGTGGGGCCCAGAGCTCAGCATCCGCGTGGCAGGGAGGAACCAGAAAAATGGATCTTTCCAGTTCCTGATGCTGACAGCCCTATGGGTGCCGGGGTCCTCCACCTGCAGCCCCCAGTCGCAGCCCATCAGCCCCAGTCGCAGACTGGAAGCCCCCTGCCAGCAGTCCAGACAGGACCAGTGTGGCACTGCGGTGGGTGGTGGGTGTCAGTGGGCATGCTACAGACATCAAATCACTGCCACTGAGGCCACCCCCCCACACACACTCGCAAGTAGTATGGTCCAAGGGGGTGACTCCTAAGGCAAGGCTCCTGTGGCAGCTGATGCTCGCCATGCGAGGTGAGGAAGCTAGACCTGAAAGCCCAAGCCCCCGAGTACCCGAACTGCAGGGTGTCGTGGGCCAGAGCCTTGAGGAGGTCCCAGGACAAGCATCTTCCCAGAGGCTGTGCAGAAGGAGGGGAGGAACCTCTGGCTACAGGTCGGGGTGAGGGATGCTGGTGTCTTTGCACGCCAAGACAGGACTGAGGGACCCCCCCGCCTCCCCGCACCCCCATGCACCAATTTCGTGCACCGGGCCTCTAGTTGTGATATAAAAGGGATACCCAGTTCCTCCTACTGCTGCTGGAGCTGGTGTGCTCCAGTTCTTATGTAGTGTATAGAAATTTGATCTTGCCACCTTTATTGGGGGTGGAGGTGGGGGGGCAAGAGTCTAGTGATCCCATAAGAAATATCAATGGCTAAGTTTTGGTTCATGTATATCTAGCTTAATCTGATTAATATCTAGCTTAATCTGATTAATGGGTTTCACATGAGCTCACAGTATTCTCCTATTATCCTGCCCCAGCTTTCCTCATGTTCATTGCCTACTAAATCACTACTATTGTGTTTGGGGAGGGGGGGGCACCATGAAAATGGTGATGGCCAGACTGAAGTCCACAAACCCCAAAGCTGTCAAAAGTGTGAACCCTCAAGGTGCTAACAAAGCAACACATCCCCCGAAAGTCTGGTGGATGTCAAAGCTGTCTGTGTTCAACTCAGAAATAGAGGAAATGCCTCCTCCCCCTTCTACACCACACTTGATCTTCTGAATACCTAGGAACAGTGCTTTATAGCTTCACATTTCATGAACTCCTTCAGTTGAAAACAACTCCTTTGGCTTCTCCCTGGAGAAGTGTTGGGACAAAATTATACTGGGCCTACCTGGCTCATGAACCAATATCCATTGTTGTTCAGTCTCCACTCTCTTTGACCCCTGGCCTTGGGGATGCTGGAGTGGGGTGATTGGGTAAAGACAGTAAAAGATGATGATGAGACACAACAAAAATCCTTTCTTAAAAGTTAAAGTCCTCATGCAAATCCACTTTTGGTAGATTTGAGTAATTATGCCAAGGAATGTTTATTAAATTTCTATTATGAGCCAAATTTGTGCTGGGTATGAGGAAAGGTTTGAGCAGTTTTATATAGTCTTTGCTCTTTTGAAGAGTACAGTATAGGCGAGAGGAGGAACATTAAACAATTAATTTACACATGCTTAATTAAATTATTACAAGTGGTAAGAGTTAGGAAAAAAAGAGAACCTAAAGAGGGTCAGTGGTATAGGGAATTAGGGAAGGTGTCCTGAAAGAAGTGATGTTTGAACTGAAACCAAAGGATTAGGTGGTTTTATGATTCTGTTCATATGAAATCTCCAGAATAGGCAAGTCTGTAGAGAAAAGAAGTAGATTAGTGAAAAGTAATTACTGGTTGCTTAGGGCTGGTGGGAGGATGGGGGTTGGGTGGTGATGGCTAAAAGGTTAGAGATTTCTTCTTGGAGTGAAAATGTCAAGGTGAGAAATGTCCAAACCTGTAAGAATTTTTATGAGTATATTTGAGCCAAAATGACAAACATTGCTGAGAAGCAAAATTTCAATGGATTGAGAAAGTGTTCCAGAGAATGGCAGTTTTGCACCTTATTTTATGCATTAGCATAAAAGAAGGAGACATAAAGGGGTTATATGGAATTCATTAGTGATGGATTAGGAAGGCAGAAGAAAGCAAAGTGGGGAATTCTCTGGGATTGGACAAAAAGTAAAACAGAGAAACACATACTTCTTTTACATTGGTGGGTATTGGATAGTTAATAGATAACAATTAACACAATAACAATTGTAAAGAATGACCTTTGGCTGACCTGCGTGACTCAGTCGTTGAACATGGACCCATGAACCAAGCGGTCACTGGTTCAGTTCCCAGTCAGAGCACATGCCCAGGTTGCGGGCTTGATCCCCAGTGGGGGGCAGGTAGGAAGTAGACCCTCAATGATTCTCTCTCATCATTGATGTTTCTATCTCTCTCTTCCTTCCTCTCTGAAATCAATAAAAATAAAAAATAAAAAAAGAAATGTTCATTTCAGTCCATCGTATGTGGTTACTTTAGGTATCTGAGTTGGTAAGACCCACCATGCAGGCCTTCCCTGAGCTTGTCAGGTTTAGTATGTGGCCCATTTTCCATCCACAAAAATCTTTTTTTTTAATATATTTTTATTGATTTCAGGGAGGAAGGGAGAGGGAGAGATAGAAACATCAATGATGAGAGAGAATCATTGATCAGCCGCCTCCTGTATGCCCCCTACTGGGGATGGAGCCCACAATCCAGGCATGTGCCCTTGACCAGAATCGAACCTGGGACCCTTCAGTCTGCAGACCGACTCTCTATCCACTGAGCCAAACCGGCTAGGGCACCGTTCACAAAAATCTAAAATTAATTGTGGTATTGGTGTGCAATTTTATGAATGGACTTAAAAAAATTAAATTGTACAATTCAAATGGATGAATTTTATGATATGTAAATTGTTTCAACAAAGCTGTTACAAAACAACAACAAAAAAACAGATCATGTCATTCCTTGCTTTAAAATCTCCCAATGGCTTCCAATTTTGTTTGCAACAGATTCTAGTTTACCAGGTTCTTGCCAATCTCTCAGCTCCCTCATACTTTATGATTCAGTCACACTAGCTTTTTCTTTTTCTAGAACATCCCAAATTCATTACCACCATGGAGTTTGGGGATTAGCTTTTTCTTCCGATTAAGCACTCTTCCTCTATGACCTCCTTGATTATTAGTGAAGAACCACAGTCTCATTCCCTCAGTTCCCAGTCCCTCCTCTAGTCTGATGAAATCCTCTTGCTGGGTCCTCTCTTCCCACCGTTCCAGTTTGTGTTCTTACATATTTTCATTGACCAGACTACCTGGGAGAACTTTTCTCCTAGGCCTGGACACTCCTAGCAAATGCTGTATTTTCTCTAGGCTCTCAGATCTGCAGATAAATTAAATACACGATTTTCTAACTTTCTCTTCAATAGTTTGAATTCAAATACAAATGACAAACAAGTGATTAGCTTTGAGTGATATAATTGGAAAGAGTCATGAATGCTTGGTCTAGCCCAGGAATGCTGGGACTGCTCCCTTTGAGAAAAGCCATAAAAAAAAGGAAGTTCCTTAGCCCCTACTCTGAGGCAGTCTGACCTAATGGACCTGCATTCTGCTTTGCTGTAACTTGCTGAGATGCCTGTTGGTGACATGACTCAGTGCATCTTGGGAAACTGCAAGTTGTTGGGAGGATAGCCACCACCTTCTTTGTCCCCTGGGGGAGTTGGGCTGTTACCCCTCCTGTGCCTTTGGGCTAAGGACCTGCCCTTTAGCTTTCCCACTGTGCCAGGGGCCAAATACAGGCAGTATAAAACTTACTTTTATCTTAATCCTATCTGATGAATCTGGTTCTGTATGTGCTAGGAGTGCAAATCACTGTTCTCTCAACTGGGAGATGAGTCTTGAACCAGTCGAAAGTTATATTTAACTGCCTCTCAGCATTTGACCTTTACCTCCTTGATTTACTAGTAAATGAATTCTGGTTATTCCCTGAGGAACTTATTTGCTCTCCAATTCTCTCAAATGGAGGCTACATATTTTTTTCATCCCTCTTACCTTAGGCTAGGCCAGTGGTTGGAAAACTCATTAGTTAACAGAGCCAAATATCAACAGTACAACAATTGAAATTTCTTTTGAGAGCCAAAATTTTTATACTTAAACTATATAGGTAAGTACATTGTTATTAACTTAATTAGGGTACTCCTAACCTGGCCTTTGCTAAAAACTCAAGGGGCCAAAGAGGCGCATGTGGCTCTCGAGCCACAGTGGAAATAGAAAGGGCTAGGCTTTCCATTTCTGCATCGCAGTTTCTTCTTCTTCTTTTTTTATAAATATGCTAGAGGCCCAGTGCACAGAATTCGTGCATGGGGGTGGGGGGGTGTATGTGTCCCTCAGCCCAGCCTGCACCCTCTCCAATCTGGGACCCCTTGAGGGATGTCTGACTGCCTGTTTAGGCCCAATCCCAATGGGCAGTCGGACAGCCCTCTCATAATCCAGGACTGCTGGCTCCCAACTGCTTGCCTGCCTGCCTGCCTGATTACCTCTAACCGCTTCTACCTGCCAGCCTGATCACCCCCTAACCACTCCCCTGCCAGCCTGATCAATGCTTAACTGCTCCCCTGCTGGCCTGATTGCTCCTAATTGCCCTCCCCTGCTGGCCCGGTCACCCCTAACTGCCCTGCCCTTCTGCTGCTGGTCACCTTGGTTGCCCCCCCAACGGTCCCCCCCCTTCCCTTCCTGCTAGTCCGCCCCAACTGCCCTCCCCTGCAGGCCTGGTCCGCCCCAACTGCCCTCCCCTGCAGGCCTGGTCCCTCCCAACTGCCCTTCCCCTGCAGGCCTGGGTCCCCCCCAGCCCCAACTGCCCTCCTCTGCTGGCCCTGTCACCCCTAGCTGCCCTCCCTTTCAGGCCTGGTCCCTCCCAACTTCCCTCCCCTGCTGGCCTGATCACCCCCAACTGCCCTCCCTCACTGGCCATCTTGTGTCCACCATGGGGCAGCCATCTTTGACCACATGGGGGTGGCCATCTTGTGTGTTGGAGTGATGGTCAATTTGCATATTACCCTTTTATTAGATAGGATTTGTATTGATTTCAGAGAGGAAGGACGAGAGAGAGAGAGAGAGAGAGAGAGAGAGAAACATCAGTGATGAGAAAGAATCATTGGCTGGCTGCCTCCTGTACAACTCCCACTGGGGATTGAGCCCACAACCCTGCAACCCCGGCATGTGCCCTGACTGGGAATCGAACCGTGACCTCCTGGGCCATAGGTCAATGCTCAACCACTGAGCTACATCAGTCAGGCTTCCCTTTTTGATCTTTAATGAACTGATGCTGTAGGGACTAAAGTTTCAGTGATGGCATACATTTTTTCATATCAAAATTAACCTTTGTATCTGTATTGTGAGATGTCTTCCAATGCCTCACTCTCTTTCAGGCTCAATTTTCCT
The DNA here is from genome assembly GCA_025583905.1 of Ia io. Taxonomy (NCBI): domain Eukaryota; kingdom Metazoa; phylum Chordata; class Mammalia; order Chiroptera; family Vespertilionidae; genus Ia; species Ia io. The sequence goes on along the minus strand of JAJQQW010000005.1, from coordinate 72,968,803 downwards.
GTTTAAAATTTACAAGATCCAAATTTTGTCAGTTTTCATAATTTTCAAGTCACTTACAAATATATTGTCAGTTTTAGCCATTGTTGGTTGTCTTGTTTTCTGCCAAATTTAATTTTCCTGAGTTAATTCGGAGTTTTCAATATAATCTGATTTTCTGATAGGTCTTTTAACTAAAACAGTGTCCTGCATGCCGTTAGATCCATTCCCAGTGTTATGCTGGTTCTTCCTTTTAGCAAACTTTGCACCGATTGTGTTTATATTTGGAAGCAAAATGCAAAGATCATTAATGGACAAATGCGAAACTTGAGGGCTTGGCTCATTCAAAAATAATAGAATCAAAGCATTATGATTTATGACAAGCTTTTTGGATTTTTTAGGATTAAAATCTTTGTTTTGTAAATAAGACAGCCTTATGGTTCCTACATTCTCTTTTTACCTCCATCCAAAAAATTAAATCTTTATTATTGTAAGTATTACATATGTCCCTTTCCCCCCCATTGACCCCTCATAGTCTGCCCCCACCCCCACCCCCACCCTAGGCCTTCACTACCCTATTGTCTGTGTCCATGGGTTATGCATATATGCATATAAGTTCTTTGGTTGATCTTTTTTTAAAATGCTATTTTATTTATTTTTTGGATCTTATTATTTTTATTAACATTTTTAAATTAAAGTATAGTTGGCATATAATACTTTATTAGTTTCAGGTGTACAACATAGTGATTCAACATCTGTAGACCTTATAATGTAATTGACCACCACAATAAGCTTCATAACCATCTATCACCATGCAAAGCTATTACATTATTGACTATTCCCTGTGCTGTACGTGATTGTTTTAATCAACAGACACAATTTCTTAGAATAATTTTAGATTTACAAGTGACCTTTTTTTAAAAAAATATATTTTTATTGATTTCAGAGAGGAAAGGAGAGGGATAGATAGAAACATCAATGATGAGAGGGAATCATTGATTGGCTGCCTCCTGCAAGCTCCCTGGGGATGGAGCCCGCAACCCAGAATTGAACCCGGGACCCTTTAGTCCGCAGGCCGATGCTCTATTCACTGAGCCAAACCAGCTAGGGCAGGTTAGTCTCTTCCCACCCACCCTCTCCCACCTTCCCTCTGAGCATTTTTTTAAAAATAGGGCCTTCCTGTAAAAGCTGGAAGACCTGCTGGACAAATTCAAAAAGAGCTGTAAGCACTTGAGCATTTTTCTAAAATATATTTTTATTGATTTCAGAGAGGAAGGGAGAAGGAGAGAGAGATAGAAACATCAATGATGAGAGAGAATCATTGGTTGGCTGCCTCCTGCAAGCCCCACACTGGGAATTGAGCCTGAAACCTGGGCATATTGCCTTACCAGGAATCAAACCCTTGACCTCCTGGCTTCTAGGTCGACGTTCAACCACTGAGCCATGCCAGCCAGGACAGCATTTTGTTTTTTTCATAAATTTACTAAAATTTCTCTAATATGGTAAGTTTCCCCCAGCTCGTCTAAAGGGATTTTCCATCTAATGACTTTTCATTTGAGCTTTACTCTATTGAATTCCTTTAGGATTGGATTTTGTTCATAGCAATAATCTTATATTTTCCTAATGCTTTTGAAATAGGAATTTTTAGGGGTGAAACATGCAGGTTTAGGAAATTTTTAAAATTAAGGTGGTCCATGGAAAAAGCAGAGGGCTACAGAGCTACAAAAGTTATATTTCCATAAGACAAGGGAGTTGGGAGAGGCAACAGTTACATTTCCATAAGACAAGGGAACTGAGAGTAGCAAAAGGTCTATACTTACAAAATAAAGAAGAAGGAAGAAAGCCTGAAGGGAATAGGAGAACAACGAGAGAGGAGGGCCTCACCATCCCATACGAAGTTTGACCTTTGAGCTCAGGAGTTGCTATAGTGACCAAATCAAAGGGGATTAGCGACCAATCAGAGGGGATATCGAGGCACAAAAAAACTGCAGCCTTTATAAACCGTGGAAAAAGGAACTCAGTGGGACTCTTTCCTCTTCCCCACGTGAGAGTCTGTATTTGTTCTTCAATAAATTCCCACCTTTACTGTACCAACTTTCATCTGTGGTTTCACTCTTCAACTCAGATGGACAAAGAGCCCAGGAAAGCCATCCTGCCAGGGGAACACCGCGTGTTCCAATCCAAAAATCCCGTATCACTTTTTTCAAATTTCACATTGAGGTCCAGAAAAAGAATAAAGATAAAACTAGATTTATTTTTGCAATTCATCCCAGTCATTCCAAGTAAAAAACATTTTTAAATTACTCATTTCTATTTTCCTTTTTCAAAAAACATTTTTTTTTTTTTTTTTTTTTTAGGGAGTGGAAGGTAGGGGTAGAAACAGAGAGAAACATCGATGTGAGAGAGACACATTGATTGGTTGCCTCTCCCATGGGCCCAACCAGGGCTGGGGATTGAGGTACATGCCCTTGACCAGATTGAACCCATGACCCTTCAAGTCTGAGGGGTGACGGCTCTAATTGAAACAGGAATTTTTAGGGGTGAAAAAGACAGGTTTAGGAAATTTTAGAAATTAAGAAGGCCATGGAAAAAGCACAGGGCTGCAGAGCAGCAGAAGGTATATTTCCGTAGAATGGGGGAGCTGGGAACAGCAAAAGGTCTATATTTACAAAATAAAGAGAAGGAAGCCCTACATCCAGAAGGAGAAGAAACCCCAGAGGGAATAGGAAAACAATAAGGAAGGAGGGGAGGAAATGTGAGGTTCGACCTTTGAGCCCAGGAGTTACTATAGTAACCAGTCTAAGGGAATAGTGACCAATCAGAGGGGATATCAAGGCACAAAGATCTACAGCCTTTGTAATCTGTAGGAAAAAGGAACTCAGTGGGATTCTTTCCCTTTCCCCATGTGAGAGTCTGTACTTGTTCTTCAATAAATTTCCACCTTTGCTATACCACCTTCTGTCCCTGGATTCATTCTTCGACTCCGTCGGACAAAGAGCCCAGGAACCAGTCTGCCCAGGGGAATACCGTGTGTTCCAGTCCAAAAATTCCGTTTTATAACCACTGAACCAAACTGGCCAGGGCTCAAAAACAATTTAAAAAAAAGATTGTCAAAGTTTTGAAGGGTTGATGAGTTAAAGCGGGGGCTGGAACTCTAGGATTCCAGTAGAATTAGGACAACCTAAATTTCCTTTGTGGACAAGCATTTAGAATTGGGAGTGTTTGAAATATCACAAGACGGAGAGAGTTACAGGAGAGATCTTCACCACATGCCTGTAGACTATTATTTTACTCTGTACAAACTTTAAAATGTGGCCTGTGGTTGGTGTGAGGATTAAATCAACAAATAAAGCTTTTAGAAGAGCACAGCAGGTGCTGGTTGTCATTAAAAAATTTTTTTTTAATTGCTGACAGTATGGCTGTCATTCTTTATTTTTAAATATATTTTATTGATTTTTTTACAGAGAGGAAGGGAAAAACATCCATCAGCTGCCTCCTGCACACCCCCTACTGGGGATGTGCCCTTGACCTGAATCCAACCTGGGACCCTTGAGTCCACAGGCTGACGCTCTATCCACTGAGCCAAACTGGTTAGGGCTGGCTGTCATTCTTTAGAGGGCACTGTAATGGTCCCTGCAGATAGCAGACATAATTCCTGTCCTTAAAGGGTTCATTTTGAAAAAAGAAAAAAGAAGTTCATTTTGGTTAGTGTGATGACTAGCAAGTTACTTGGAGTGCTTAGTAAAGGCTGAGATAGGGGTCAGTCCAAACTGCTGTTGAAAACACATAAACTAGACTGGTGGTTTTTCAACTTTTTGGTCTCAGGACCTTTTCACACTCTTAAAAATTACTGAGGGGCTTCCAAGAGCTTTTGTTTATATGGGTTAGTTGTATTTATTGACATTTATCCCCTTAGAAATTAAACCTAAGGCAAATGACATTTAAAAACAATTCGCTGTTATCACATATAGTTATTATGAAAAACATTTTTCCAAAATTTAATAGAGTGGCATTGTTGTACATTTTTGCAAACTTCTTCAATGTGTGGCTTATTAGATGGCTGAATTCTCACATTTGCTTCCTTATTGTTTTGGTTTAAAAAGATCAAGAAAATTTGACCTTATGCATAATGTAATGGCAAAAAAACTGAAGATTCTCTGAGAAGTCTTGGGGACCTCTCAGGGGGTCCTCTGGCCACACTTTGAGAACTGCCGACTTAGGCCAGAAATGTCTCTTGGAGGCGGCGGCTGGAGTCCTGGAGTACACCAGCTATTGCGGGTGGAGGTGGTTCATGATGGGACTTTTGTGCCGAGCCAGCAGGGATTGTTGGGCAAGAGGCTTTACTCCAACGTCCTCGACCACTCATTTTTTTCTTCTTCTTCTTCTCTACCATTCTTGAACACATACACAAAAGGTAAGAAGTACCCGGGGGAGCAGCTTTGCCCATCAATATTCCATTAGCTATGAAGCCGTAGTGCTTACTACAGCCCAGAAAGAGAGACCATCCCTTAGCCTCTCCCCTTCCGGTTGCCCGGGAGGTGAAAGCGAGGAGCCCGCGGGCGGTACGCGGTCGTTTGAAAGCCTAGGAACGGGGCGGAGGCGCGTCGGAGCGTGGCCGCCCGGGGCCCGCAGAGGCGCGGCGCGGCGCGGCGCGGCGCGGCGCGGGAGGGCCCACGGTGCGCAGGCGCGGCGGCGGCTCCGGCCGCGGCCCCGGAACGGTAAACAGAGGGGTCACGTGACGCAGGCTCGCTTTTACCCCCGCGCCGCCGCCGCACGCCGATGGCTGTGGGGTCTCGCACCGCCGTACAGCCCCCACGAGGCGAGCGACCCTCGGGTTCTGGGCGGCGGCGGCTGCAACGAGGACTAGGAGGGCGGCGCAGAAGCCAGGAAGGTGTCGTCAGCAGCAGCCGCCCGACCCCGTGAGGAAAAGAGGCTGTGGCAGCGACGCCGACGTCCTGCGCGTACCCCCTCTCCGCGGCACCCACCGGGCCCCTCCTCTTCCTCCTCCTCCTCCTCCGCGGCGGCGGCGGCGGCCACCATCTTCCTCTTGCTGCCAGTGGTAGCGCTCGTCGGCGGAGCTGGGTGAGTTGCGGCTCTGGCCGCGGCCAGCGAGACGGGCAACCCTCCCCTCCCCCATCCCCTGCCACACGCACGACGCCTCGGCTGCTCTCCCCGCCCCTCCCGCGGCGGACACTCCGCGCCGTTGTCCGGCGCGGCGGGGGGAAATCTCTCTGGCCTCTTGCGTAACGTCCTCGGCCTATCCGGGCCGCGCCTCCGCCGCCCGGGACCGTTTGGACCGCGGGCTGGGGAGGGAGCCGCGGTGGAGAGGTCGCCGGGCGGAGGGTCGGGACCGCGCTCTCTCCCCGGTTCCGGCTCCTGCTCCCGCTCCGGGGCCCTCGGGGGTGAGTGTGCCCCGTCGCTGCCGCGCGGGCGCGCAGGCCTGGAGGCACGGCGGGCCTGGCTGGGAAGGCCCGGCCTGCAGGCCCCGACCCTGCCCACTCCGGCCTCTTCCCGCCAGGCGAGCCCGGCACTGAGCTTTGGGCCCTGGGTCCGGGGAGCCGGGACTGGCCTTGGCTGCGAGGCCGAGCCCGGTTCCCGCGTTTGGAGATGGGGGAGTTGGCGCTCCATCCATCCATCCATCCATCCTCCTGCCGCGCGCTTTTGTGCTCGGGAGCCAAACTGTCGACGCCTTTTGCTTAGGTTGAAAGGAGAAGCCGAGGATCTGGCCTTCCGATGATACGTGTAATTGACTGAACCACTTGTCGCTGTGTGCGTGTTAATGGAGCTCAATAACTAATCACCTGACACGGGGTGGGGGCGGGGACGAGAAGAAAGGGAGAGAATGTTGGAGCGGCGCACGGTCCCGGCCCCTGCCGTGTGTTATTGCCTGGCCCGAGGAGCTTTTCCTGTCTTCCGGTGGGAAATGCCATTTCCTAGACGCTTATGATTCGAGGTTATTTGAGTGTGGTTTTTGGGTGCTATTCAGGAATCATTCGCAGAATATGATCATGGCTATGGATAGTCATTAATGTAAGTAGCAACAAAGCTTTAATATCGGCTCAGCCCTAATTAATCTTCATCACCTGTAGAGATGCTTAATTTACAAGGAAGCATAGGTAATGGAACCTTCACCAGAGAAATTTACCACCTTGTTTTTAAGCTAAAAAAATGATACAGCAAACTGCTGGGGAATACTTAAGTACTACGTTCTATTTGGTTATTATTTGGGGTTCGAGCTTGCCTTCCTTTTTCCAAACTGGTTGTTTGAGATCCTCCAAAAAAAAAAAAAAAAAAAAAAAATGACGCCTCCATTACTCATTCATTTCCTACCATTTTTTGGTATTTGACTGAGGTGTTTGGGATTGTGAAAATGTTTGAATGTGTGTTTGTGATAGAAGAGAGACATGAGTCAAAGAGCCAGGAGACCTTTGTAGTATTCTTTTATTTTTGAACTTGTATCTTCGTTCCAGAGCACAAAAGGTGTTGTATAAAGATTGTTATTTAGAATAGTAATTTTTAACATTCACTGCCACTTAGACCATTTCTTAATTTACTGTTTTTCTCAGTTCTTTTGTTTACTGGCCATATATTAATTTCCCTCCACCATCATCACTATTACTGCTTTTAACTGCATACTCCATTTCCCCAAGATAGTAACAGAATTTAAAGGGGGACTTTAGGAGTTATTATTGCTCTGTTTAAACCACACACAGTTCAGTGGATTCCTTAGCAGCAGAAAGTTGGCCACTTTTTAAGGATGCAGAATTACAATCTTAGATTTTGAGCTTTATTTGATAGCTGTACTAGTGAATTGTCAAAAGGATAAAAAATGAGTTAGTAATAAGGGCCAGTTTTCCCATTCCTTGCATGCTTTATAGGTCCATTTATTGAAGAGCATGAACATGTAATTTATACTGCTATTACATCCTTATGGAGGATAGTGAACTTCTTTATTTATCACACTGAATTAATTATGCATTCCATGCTGTTTGGATAGACCTCAGCTAACTTTAGATGATCCTGTAGTATACTCAATGGGTTGCATATTCAGATACCTAAAATCTAAGAGAAGTGGTTCCTGTAAATGTAGGTGAAAAATAGTTTTAGGCAAATTCAAATTTCAGAATAGAAAAATGGAAAGGAATTTGTATGTTAATTACTTATAACCATACTATTAAAATTTAAATTGTACTTAATGTTGGAATCAGCTAGGAAAGGTTAATTTTTGCTTACGCAATAGCTTATTAATAAAGCAGTTAATTAAAGTTGGAAGGAAGCAAGTGATGATTTGGATTAGTGCAAAATTATCTTTAAGAGTTTAAATTTTTACATTGTATGGATTATACTTGGGAAAACTGGTAAGTGTAAATTATGTATGCAGTTCTGTTTTGGGGGCACTAAAATATAGATAATGGTTATCTTCCTTGACATGGTAATATGGCGTTTGCCTTTTTGGTACATTTTGCTTTTTAAAATTTTTATTGATTTCAGAGAGGAAGGGAGAGGGAGAGATAGAATCACCAATGATGAGAGAGAATCATTGATTGGCTGCCTCCTGCACACCCCACACTGGGGATGGAGCCTGCAAACTGGGCATGTGCCCCAACCAGGATTTGAACCATGACCTCCTAGTTCATAAGATTGACTTTCAACCACTGAGCCATGCTAGCCAAGTGGTACAATTTGCTTTTTTAAGTGTGCTGTTTTGTCTTCAGAAAGATTTCTCATGAAATTCTTTTTATTTAAAGTTTGGAGATATCTTTTCTATATTTTGGGGATAATGAGTTTTATTGATTGCCCAGAGTATGGACTGGACAATTCTATGCATTGTGCATTTAACTTAGACTAACTTTAGGTCTGTGGATTACCCATAACTACTTCACCACACACTGTCAGGGAGTTCAGGGTTCTTGGAGTCCTGTTTTCTTTTTTTTTTAATATATTTTTATTGATTTCAGAGAGGAAGGGAGAAGAAGAAAAAGGTAGAAACATCAATCAATGATCAGCTACCTTCTGTTGTATGCCCCCCCACTAGGATCGAGCCCACAACCTGGGCATACTAGTATGCCCTGACTGGAATTGAACCGTGTGTGACCTGGTTCATCTATACTAATGAAAGGGTAATATGCTAATTAGACTGGGAGACCTTCCAGGAGACCTTCCCGACGTTCTTCTGGACAAAGCCATGGTGGCGGGGCCGAGGTAGAGGTAGTTAGAGGCCAAGAGGGGAGGGCAGTTGTGGGTGATCAGGCCAGGATGGGATGGCAGTTGTGGGTGATCAGGCTGGTGGGGGGCAGGGCCGCTGGGGGTAAGTAGACCTGCAGGGGGGCCAGTTGGGGGCGAGGCGAGCAGGCCATCAGTGGGGGTCCGTTGGAGGTGATCAGGACAGCGGGGGGAGGCAGTTTGGAGTGAGCAGGCCAGCAGGGGGGGCAGTTGGGGGTGAGCACACTGGCACGGGGGGCAGTTGGGGGTGATCAGGCTGGCGGGGCGGGGTGGCATTTGGGGGCAAGCAGGCCAGCAGGCAGAGTGGTTAGGGGTATCAGGCAGGTAGGCAGGTAGGCAGGCAGGTGAGTGGTTAGGAGCCAGCAGTCCCGGATTGCGAGAGGAACGTCCAACTGCCGGTTTAGGCCCGATCCCGGTAAACCGGCAGTAGGACATCCTTCGAGGGGTCCCAGATTGGAGAGGGTGCAGGCTGGCTGAGGGACCCTCCCCCCCACCCCGTGCATGAATTTTGTGCACCGGGCCTCTAGTAGGTAGATAACCACTGAGCCACCACAGCCTAGTGCTGTTTTCTAAATATTTTCATGCATCTGCACTTCAAGAATTCTGACATTTGGTTTCTGGATTTCTTTTCTTGGGCTCTATTTCTCTTTTATTTTTTGGAGCACCCTCTTAGGATCCTGGAGTATCTTTCCAAAAGCATAGACCTTTTATATTTAAAATTGACTTGGCAAATGGTTACACATTTATGATACTGGTGCATTTTTGAGAGCAGAAATATATTCTTTTTAAATTGTTGCCCTGTGACGGAAAGATATTGAGAGTATTGAATTGATTCAAAATATTTGAGCTCCAGGTGCTGTTTGTACTCTCAAGGAATATATTCTAGATCGAGGAAAAAAAGATTTAGAGAAATGAAGTGTTAAATCACATTAATAGTTAAAAGCTATTGTATGAGAGATTGCCCAGAGTATGGACTGGACAGTTCTATGCATTGTGCATTTAACTTAGATTATCTTGTAATAGGGGATTTAAATTTTTATGATCATTTGTATAATGAAGAGGGGATGAAAAGAAATAGTTAAGTAAAAACTTCAAACTGTTACACAAAAGTTTTAATATCTTAGCACAAATCTAACTTTATCAGACAGTTTTGCATGACATAGTAGATTGTACAGAAAGGCAAAACTTTAGTCTTTTTAAAAAATGTATTATTTTTTAAATATTTTTATTGATTTCAGGGAGGAAGGAAGAGAGAGAGATAGAAACATCAATGATGAGAATCATTGATCATCTGCCTCCTGCGCAACCCCCATTTGGCGGGGGGTCAATCCTACAAACTGGGCATGTGCCCTGACCAGGAATTAAACTGTGACCTCCTGGTTCATAGGTCGACACTCAACCATTGAGCCATGCCAGCCAGCTAGAGTTTTAATTCATTCATAATTTGTGTGAGCTGGCCACATGAAGACATTCTAAAATTGTAGGCTGAAAATAAATGGCAAAGTTTGTAGTTGATAATTTGTAAAATGTTTATACACATAGAGGATAGCCATTTTATTTTTTATGTGTAGGGAGGGGCTAAATGCATATTTCCTAATTTATTTTGGGACAAGGGTACATCACTTTGTTTCCAGTATTTTTATTTATTCATTGATTTCAGAGAGGAAAGGAGAGGGAGAGAGAGAGAGAGAAACATCAATGATGAGAGGGAATCATTGATTGGCTGCCTCCTATATGCCCTCTACTGGGGATTGAGCCCACAACCCGGGCATGTGCCCTTGACTGGAATCGAACCTGGGACCCTTCAGTTCACAGGCCCATGCTCTATCCACTGAGCCAAACCAGCTAGGGCTGTTTCCAGTCTTTTTTTAAGGTTTCATTAATGGTGTACTAGTATTAACATAAAAATATGTTAAGCAAGCGGAGTGCATAAAGTACAGTAGTTTAAAAGTATAGACTTGGGAATTAGACTGCCTGGGTTCTGATTTGGGTATACTGGGTATGTGACCTTAAGCAAATTATGTAATGGTTGGGTCTCATTTTGTTTATCTGTAAAATAGAAATAATAATTGTACTTAACTCACAGTGTTGTTGTGAGGAACTAGTGAGATAATGCATAGGGCCTGGCACATTGTACATGCTAAATACATGTTAGTTTGAACTGTTATTACTTAGGTCATAGTTTTAGTGGTGAGTCGCTTCCACTGTTTTCATGGTTAATCCAAACTGTTAATGCTTCCCATAATGTCAACAGGATATGGTTGTAAACTTTTTTTTAAAAAAGTATGTTTTTATTGATTTTAGAGAAAGGAAGGGAGAGGGAGAGAAGGGTAGAAACATCAATGATGAGAGAGAATCATTGATCAGTTGCCTCCTGCACACCACTCCTACTGTGGATTGAGCCGGCAACCCTGCCATGTGCTCAGACCAGGCATATGCTCTCACCTGGAATTAACCATGATCTCCTGGTTCATGGGTCCATGCTCAAGCTCAACCATTGAGCCACACCAGCAAGGATGGTTGTGAACTTTGAAGTTAAGGCTTAGTAGTGTTCAACTTGCACTTGATAGTTCTTTTTTTTTTTTTTTTTTTGATAGTTCTTTTTCTGGGTTCTTGGGTCTGCTTTGGTCTTAGAAGTCATATACCTTGGATTTTTATATATTATTTTTCCTGATAAGTAAAGAAAAGAAGTTGTGATTCGGGCTTTTTCTTATGAAGTCTTGTTAATAGATTCTAACCAATGAAACTGGACCATAATTTAAGATGGGTGTGCAGAAAGGTGATTAGGTTGTTTCAGTGTGTGGAATTGTGTCATATCACATGGTGTAACCACTTAGTGATTTTCCTTGACTCTACATTGGAAGGGTAACCTATTACTTCTTTTTAATGTTACCATATCATGGTGATTAAGAACTAACTTTTGTGTCAGAGTGGATTTGAGTCCCAGCTCTGTCACTTACTTTGTAATATTGTGTATAACTTTGCTAAGCTTTAGCCTCTCTCATAAATTGAGAATGTAATAGTACCTGCCTAATTGTGTGATTGTGAAGATTAAATGACATTCACTTAAATGAATTTAGCACAGTGCCTTACACATGATAAACATTCAATTTAACTTTACAAAGAGATAATATAGGGTACTGTTAAATGCATTGACTCTTGAATGAAATTCTGGGTTCAGATTTCATCTCTACCACTTCCTTTGTCAAATCATTTTATTTTTATTTATTTTTAATATATTTTATTGATTTTTTACAGAGAGGAAGAGAGAGGGATAGAGAGTTAGAAACATCGATGAGAGAGAAACATCGATCAGCTGCTTCTTGCACACCCCCCACTGGGGATGTGCCCGCAACCAAGGTACATGCCCTTGACCGGAATCGAGCCTGGGACTCTTGAGTCTGCAGGCTGATGCTCTATCCATTGAGCCAAACCGGTTTCGGCTATTTTTATTTTTATTTATTTAAGAGAGGAAGGCAGAGGGAGAGAGAGAGAGAGAAACATCAATGATGAGAGAGTCATCGATCGGCTGCCTCCTGCACGCCCACTACTGGGGATCGAGCCTGCAACCTAGGCATGTGTCCTTGAACAGAATTGAACCTGGGACCCTTCAGTCCACAGGCTGACGCTCTATCCCAGGGGTCCTCAGACTTTTTAAACGGGGCCAGTTCACTGTCCCTCAGACCGTTGGAGGGCCGGACTATAGTTTAAAAAAAACTATGAACAAATTCCTATGCACACTGCACGTATCTTATTTTGAAGTAAAAAAACAAAACAGCAAAAACACCCACATGTGGCCCGCGGGCCGTAGTTTGAGGACGCCTGCTCTATCCAATGAACCAAACCAGCTAGGGCTCAAATAATTTTTTTGATTCCACTTTTATTTTATTTTTTGTATAATTGGGATTATAATACAGCATTGGTGTGAGGATTATATTAATGTTGAGCAGAGTTTCTTAATCTCAGCATTTATTTTTGGGGGGCAGGTTAATTCTTTGTTGTGGGGCTTTCTTAGTGCATTGTAGTATATTTATTAGATGTCAGCATGCCCTCTCCAGTTGCTATGACCACAAATGTCTCCATACAATTCCATGTGTAGTTTAGATTATCTTTTAATAGTCAAGGGATCTAAGTTTTTATGATCATTTGTATGATGAAGAGGGGATGAAGAGAAATAGTTAAATAAAAACTTCAAAATATTACACAGGAGTTTTAATCTCTTAGCCGTCTTTTTTTTTTTTTTTAATATATTTTTATTGATTTCAGAGAGGGAGGGAGAGAGAGAGAAACATCAATGATGAGAGAATCATCGATCAGCTGCCTCTTGCATGCCCCCTACTGGGGGATCAAGCCCGCAACCCAGGCATGTGTCCTTGATCAGAAGCAAACCTGGGACCTTTCAGTCTGCAGGCCGATGCTATATCCACTGAGCCAAACCAGCTAGGGCCAGTCTGTCTTTTTTAGACAACTAGAGGCCCGGTGCATGAAATTCATGCACTTGGGGGGGGTCCTCTCAGCCTGGCCTGTGCCCTCTCACCGTCCAGGAGCCCTGGGGCGATGTCCGACTGGGGGCTTAGGCCCACTAAGCCCTCAGTCGGACATCCTTAGCATTGCCACGGAGGCGGGAGAGGCTCCCACCACTTCCCACCACTGCCGCTGTGCTAGCCAGCTGTGAGCCCGGCTTCTGGCTGAGCAGCGCTCTCCCTGTGGGAGCACACTTACCACCAGGGGCCAGCTCCTGTGTTGAGTGACTGCCCCCTGGTGGTCAGTGCACATCATAGTGACTGGTCATTCCACCATTTAGGTCATTAGCCTTTTATTATATAGGATTTTGCATGGCATAGTAAATTGTACAGTTGGCCAAATGTTCTCTGGAGGGATGAATCACCTCTGATTAAAAACTGATGTAAAGCATGTAGGACAGTTCCTGGCATGAGTTTAGAGCACATTATGTTTTACATTTTGTCATCATTAGTAGTAGTGGTACTTATATTTTTCTTCTCCTTCTGCTATTAGTACTACTGCTACTACTACTACCACTACTACTAGTATTACTACTACTGCCTATTAGAAATTTGTTCATTGTAAGCATGCTTAATTAATTGATGGCTTAATTTAAATTGTGATGTAGGGGTTGAAAGGCACCAAGTAGTTGTTTCATTCCTAAGGCCTTTTCATTTAAGTCTTTGCCTGCTGGGTTGCTGTTTCTCTTATGCATGGATCATTTCTTCATTTCAAGTTTTGGCTCACATGTTTCCCTGTTAGCAGGTCCTTCGTTTACAAAATGCCCTCCTTAACCTTAACACCCCTTCCCAAATCACTATTACCCTGCTTTGTTTTTCTTCCTAGATTTTATAATCTCTTGATATATATTTGTCGCCCCCTTCATGCCACCCAAATATACACAAGACTGTAGTCTTCACGAGACAGCTTCCTACTATGATAACCTGTTAGGGCCTTTTGATTGCTTTAGCGATTTAATTTTTAGGTTTATATGTACTATTTTTTTTTAAAAGAAGATAAGATATCTAGTTTTACTTGAACATGTTTCTGAAAAGTTGAGCTACTCTTAATTTACTCTTAAGTTAAAGGGGATCCTTGTAGAAGTGCATTTTTGTTGTTGGTACTTTCTAAATCTTATCTTTTTACATTCTGTTCATACACGAAACACTTGGAAAACAATGTATGCTGATTTCATGAGTGTAAACGAAAGTATAATTCTTAGATAGTTCAGATGAAACAAGCATTTTAAAGTGGGAACTACCTCCGGATTTAGGTTGAATTTTATTCAGAATCTTAGTACTAATACTTATTTGAATCTTCCTAAATGGTCCATTGGGATCAAACTTGGCTGTATGTAATTAGCAGATGCTACGCTCTTTGCCCGAGTATCTTCTGGACTTTTAGAAGCCATCGCTCACATAACCTGCTTAGCTTTTCTTGTCTCAACGATTTTCACCTTTCTCTGTGATACTGTCTGCAGCACTTCACTATAACACTTTCATATTGTGATATTTACATGTATTAGTTTTTATGTCTGTCCTCTGTTTTGGAGTGTGCATTCCTTGAGTTAGCGACGGGTTTGTTTTACTGGCACCTATGATGCTTAATAAGTACACTATGAATAAATGAGTAATTTTGAATTAAGCAGATTATCCAATGTCCTGGTTTAGGTGGATACATTATTATCTGTAACCATGAGGTGTGACTGTGAACTCGGAAATAATTTCTGATTTTAGCATATATGTACTGGTCTAATTGGATATGTACATATTATTAGCCACCTAAAATATACCCTAGACTTGTTATGTTTTAATTATTAAATTTATAATACCAAATATGAGGAAGCATTTAAGTAAAATTTCAATGTAAGAAATCGGAATTTGTTTAAATCAAGTTGTCTAAGTAATAGTCTGTTTAATTAACTCAAGTTTTCTTAATTAGATCTGATTATCTTCATTTACATTAGGTATCTCAGAGCATTATATTTTAGATTATGTTTATTTTTTTTAAAGGACTAATTTTGGAATAATTTTAGAGTTATAGATAAGTTGCAGACATAGTATAGAATTTCTATATACCCTTTATCCAGTTTCCTTTATTGTCTTATTTGACATGCTAGTGCTTTTATCAGAACTAGAGATTAACATTTGTACATTACTATTAACTGAATTCCAGACCTTATGATTTTACCAGTTTTCCAACTACTGTCCTTTTTCTATTTCATTTTAAATGTGCTTAATATTTCTATATTGGCTAACATTTGTTTTTAATTTAGCATGTGGGTTTTTATTTTTGATACTGAGCACTTGATATCTGAAACTGATTTTTAAAATAAATTATTTCATTCCTCCATTAAATCTCACTTTCAAGATAGTCTTGTGGGATGTCTGTATATTATTTTTGCATTCTACTTTTGGAATTGCTCCAGAGCCATTTATGAAAAATCAGTCTTACTAATTTATAACAATTTCACAAAATACTAGTTTTGTTATGTTTCCTGTAGAAGTTGTCATCTTTGGACCCATAGGTTTGAGTTGCTTTGCTCTGTTTTGTCTTGCGAATATTCCCAGTCTTATTGGCCTATTAAAGGTGTTTCACACAATGGTAACTGCTTAACATTTTTTGAATAGAGGTATTGTTAAAAAAGAAATATAACTTTCTGTTATATCATTCTTTCTCAGTGTTTGAAGCCTCCCCCCTACCCCCCCCCCCCATATGCTTATTTAAATCCAGGAGAGCACACTTTATAAGTCATACTAGTTGTGGCAACAAAAAGAAAAGAAAGAAAAAAATAACTGGAAAGTTTTGTTTCACCCATCTTATTTACAATGTGCTTTACTACTTTTCTTAATTGATCTTCTATTTTAAAATGTGTTTTTATTGATTTTAGAGGAGGGAAGAGAGGTATAGAGAAGGCTAGAGACATCAGTGATGAGAGAGAATCATTGATGGGCTACCTCCTGCACGCCCCCTACTGGGAATCAAGCCGCCAACCCAGGCATGTGTATCCTGATCTGGAATCGAACCATGACCTCTTGGTTCATGGGTCAACGCTCAACCATTGAGCCATACCAGCTAGACTCTTAATTGATCTTTAAAGAGTAAATATTGTATACTGTTGAGATTTAAAAATATGCCATAGGCTCTGAAGGTACTTCTAGTTTTGGGATTGCTCACTAATAGCAGTAGTATTACTGAGAAAAAAATATTTCTCACCTAGGTCAATATTTTGAATGAGCTGGTATTTCTTATAGTTGTGTGATTTCAAGCTGTGTGATCTTAATTTCTGAATGTCCCCACCATTTGAAAGCACACACAGACAGTATTGGGGTAACAGAAAGGCTGACCTCAGTTGAAGTTTGTAGAGTTTACCAGACACATGATATTATGGCAAGATGGCAATGAGTGCATTTTTAGGAATTGAGCATACCATTTTAGAAGGAGTGTTAATCATTTTTTCCCTAGAGCTGGAATTGTCCTTTTTTCTTTCTTTTTGATTCTTCTGAGAAAAAGAGGATTACTAATTTGGATGCAACTCCAAAGAGGAGGTAGTTTTGGCCTGTTGTAAACTTTGAATTCCAGCACATTCAGCTATGTAAATTCATTGGTCATTCTGGCTGCATAATTTGTAAAGATTTAGTAAACCTTTTGTAAATTATTTTTAATTACCAGAAATTTATTATACTAAAATTTCTTTGGAACCTGAAAACAGTGGGAGTGTTGGTGATGTATGATAATTGAGCCTTGCTTAGGCACTGGGATTAGATAGTTTTAGGGAATTAAAACTTTTCCTGACTTTTTCACCAGCATTGTAAGCTATAATTTCCTCTTAATCTTATAATTAGAGAATGCATGTAAAATAATTATCGAGTCATCAAATAGTTAACATTTTATTTCAGTGCTTTATTTTAGTATAAATACATTGTAGAAGAGATATTGACATCTGTCTATTTAAAAAAGGATTAATTTTTGTGAGAAAATTTTCTTTCCTTTTTAAAAAAACTTAAAATTCAGTTACAATAAGTGCATCCATTTAAAATGAACAGGTTGATGAATTTTGGTGGATATATACACTGAGTGGCTAGGTTATTATCTCTGAACGCATAATAATTTGGCCACTCAGTGTATATCCGTCCCTCTCTCTCTCTCTCTCTCTCTCTCTCTCTCTCTCTCTCTCTCTCTCTCTAAGTGGCCAGATTATTATGCGTTCAGAGATCATAATAATCAGGCCACTCAGTGTATACACTCAGGAAATTCCACAATCAAGATTTAGGATAGTTGCATTATAAATTTCAAAGTATCTTCCTGTTCCTTTGCAGTCCATCCCTCTCTTACTCAAGGCCCAAGGCAACCACTGATTTGTTAGAAAATTAGGGAAAATAGTTTTTAAAGGAGAGCCTTTACCCCAGGCCTGTGTTGCTCAGTTGGTTGGGAGTCATCCTGTGCACTAAAAGGTTGCTGGTTCAATTCCCTGTCAGGGGACATGCCTGGGTTGAGGGGCTCCATTCTCGGTAGGGGGCGTGCAGGAGGCAGCTGATCAATGTTACGCTGTCACAACAATGCTTCTTCTCCCTTCCACTCTCTCTAAAAATCAATAGACTATTCTTAAAACAAAAAACAAGATCCTTTAATGAATCGAATCTAGTCAATTTTAGCTCTAGTCAATTTTAGCTCGGTAGCTCAGTGTGTAAGGATTATGGTCTTGGGCTGTGGAATTTGTAAACCTATTTGAATCTTGGCTCTGTTTTGTGACTAGGGAAGACATTTAAATTATTTAAATGCACTTTTGTTCTTAAAACAGTCTATTATTCTGATTGGAAATAAATTAAATATAGGTAAACTGTTTAGCAGCAATTTACCTAGTAAACTGTAGAATATCTTTGAACTTCCTCTCATTTTTTTTTTTTTTAATCCTCACGGGAGGATATTTTCCCATTAATTTTTATTGAATTTTATAATTTTTATTTTCCCATTGATTTTTAGAGAGAGTGAAAGGAAAAGAGGGGGAGGGAGAGGGAGGGAGAGAGAGAGACAGACAGACAGACAGAGACACATCGATTGGTTGCCTCCCGCCAAGGACCTAACCTAGGTATGTGCCCTTGCCCTTGACCGGAATCGAACCCGGGGCCCTTCAAGTCTGCGGGCCAACACTATCCACTGAGCCAAACCAGCCAGGGTCCCCCTCATTTTTATAGGGAAAATAATTCAAGGACAGTTTGAGGAAGTTTTGGTAGATTTGGGGCTAATCTAAAAAACCTTGGAATTTTGCTTAATTAGTGGAATTTTCTAGCTAACTGAACATTACTAGATTTTTGTTGACTCCCCTGCCCCCTAAAGTACATCACTTCAGTTTTCTCTGTAACCAATATTGAAAATAATTCAGCTTTTTATAATTGAGGCTCCTCTAGAGTATAAATGACTTTTACTGAGTGATACCTAGTATGGTACACTTCAGATAGGAGACTAGCTTGATATGCGTATGGGTTTCACATAATTCACTCAAGTAAATTTAAGTCTCTGATATGTTGTTGTCTTGTTATTTATCTCATTGTATCTTAAAAGGGTTCCCCCCTCAGTTTGTGTATGTGCACATCTGTTCCTGAATGTGTGTAGTTTTTTGAGTTTTGATTTGTTGGATTTAGTTTTAATAGTGTCTTTCTACCCTCCCCACTCCCCCACCAAAAATCTTTTTCTCTCTATATTATTATTCTTTAAATGCTTTGTAAATAAAACAAGGCTATTTTACAGTTTTAATATGTATGGGACAATAAATTATTTGACTTTAGCTCTTTTATATGGACTTACTATAAAACCAATGTCTGATTCTTAATTTATGGAAAGATAATGGTTGAAAACATGATTTTTATGGTTTAAGCCTTGTAGTTCTTTCAAATGTGTGAAATTAATGGAGTATATACACAGTGGTTTTTTTTCCTTTTCTAAGAGTGAGTAAACATTTAATAGGGTTTCTGGTACAATGATATTCTACATGCATGATGAAGAAACATTTAGTAACGATTTGTTCTACATCTCCAAATGTATATTGGAAACTTTGAGGATTTTTTTTTTTTTTAACAATTCAATACTAAGTGTGTTCTTAGACTCAGAACTATTAAAATAATTTGGTTTTAGGTGATTATCAATTGGTAGCTTTATTTCTTATGGTATTTTTTTTGTCTTTCTATAGGGTTGAAAGACACACAGAAGTCTTCATGGATATAGTTGATACATTTAATCATTTAATTCCTACTGAACACTTAGATGATGCCCTATTTCTAGGATCCAACCTGGAGAATGAAGTCTGTGAGGATTTTAGTACAAGTCAAAATGTCTTAGAGGACTCGCTGAAGAACATGCTCAGCGATAAGGATCCTATGCTAGGATCTGCAAGTAACCAGTTCTGTTTGCCTGTTTTGGATAGCAATGATCCCAATTTCCAGATGCCTTGTTCAACAGGTAATTCTTAACCTTTTTTTTTTTTTTTTTTTTTTTTTTTTAGTCTGCAATTTAAAATAAAAAGAATTTTTAGCAGCATTTTTTTTCCTTTTTCTTTTTTTGATGAGGGCAGTGAATTTAGGGTTCTTTCATTTGAATTTAGGTATTCTAGGCATCAGAATTAGAATTTAAACTAAATTCCCTTTGAAGGAGTGTGGAGTTATTTTCGAGGATATTATGGATATAGATAGGGCAACCATATAATTTATCATCTTAAGTGGGACACTGAGAATTACAGGGGATGCTGCTAATAATTACATCATCACAACAGGTGTAATTAGGACTTTGCCTAGCAAATTGGGACCTCAGCCTAGGCTTGCTGGAGTCAAGGGGAACAGCTGAATTGACCTTTCTTGTTGCCCTTTCCAGCCTTTCAAGTTAAATATTGTGTGCTCCTATCAGATCTTTTGGTATTTTTACAAGTACCCCAGAACCAGAGAAAGAACTCTAGACCTGTGCTATCTAACATAGTAACTACTAGCCACATTTAACTATTAATCACTTGAAATGAATCTGGTCCTAATTGAGATGTGCTGTTAAATGCATACCATATTTTAAAAGCAATATGAAAAAAAGAATGTAAAATATATTTCATCAAAAAAATTTTCAATGTTGATTACATGTTGAGGTGATAGTTTGAGTATTTTTTTGTTAAATAAGATTTTAAAATTCATTTCACCTTTATTTATATTTTTTAAAAATATTTTTATTGATTTCAGAGAAGAAGGGAGAGGGAGAGAGAGATAGAGATAGAGACATCAATGACGAGAGGGAACCATTTTTCGGCTGCCTCCTGCATGCCCCCCACTGGGGATCAAGCCCCCAACCTGGGCATGTGCCCCTGACTGGAATCGAACCCGGGACCCTTCAGTCTGCAGGCTCTATCCACTGAGCCAAACCAGGTAGGGCTCATTTCATCTTTAAAAAATATATATTTTTAATAATAACTTTTGAAATATATATTTTTTGATTTCAGAGAGAAAGGGAGAAGGATGAGATAGAAACATCAATGATGAGAAAAAATCATTGATTGGCTGCCTCCTGCACATCCCCCACTGGTGATCAAGCCCACAACCCGGCATGTGGGACAAACCATGACCTGCTTCATAGGTCAACGCTCAACTACTGAGCCATGCCAGTGGGCTCACCTTATTTTAAAATTTTATTTTTGTTTTTAAAGTGGTTACTTGAAAATTTAAAATTAAATATGTGGCTTACATTATAGTTCTGTTGGCCAGCACTGCTCTAGAATTCTGTATGTAGTTGAAGTCAATGAAAGAAAGATTGAGGAAAATAACTTTCTGTAGGGCTAAACTAATTCTTAATTAGAAATTATTTTGGAGATATATGTGGAGAAATATGTAGATTTTCTTATATAATGCAAAGAAAATATTACAACAAACTTTGGTGCAATTAACCTATCCTGTAAGCTAGAATTAGATAAGGAAAATCAGCTTTAGATGGAGAAGTTAGACTTTCCCTTCACTGTTCCCTAGAGTAGTTCAGAGGTTTAGGTTGTGTTGGTCTATTTTTCAGTGACGCTAGACTTCCTCTGCATTACAGTTTTCCAATATATTTTTTTCATTTTCTTTTAACTTTTTCTACTTAATATAATAATACTTAAAGTTTTGGATTAGGTGGCCTGCTATTCATTCATAAATATATCAGATAACTCTGCCTAAAGACCTCGACATTTTGGCTAACTAGGAATCTTTTCATTCTAACTACTGTATCTTTTGAATTGCTTGTTAATGATGTATCTCTGAATTATATACATTGTTTGTGTTATTGCATAGGCTTACATTGTTTTTGTGTATTCTAAATGTTTTAAAGCTGTAAAAATTTTGTTTTATGTATATGCATTGTTCAAGTTTTTTACTTTGGTTCCTGTGTCAGTACAGTATATTGAATTATCTTTATTGTCAAGCACTTTTGACAATGTTTGATTGTATGTACAAAATTTCACAGTTTAGTCCAAATTCAGTAAAAACATGTATTGAATACTTAAGTGCTTGTTACTGAGAATGCAGTTACCCATAAGGATGTTATGGGCCTGGAATTGGCAAGTGTAACATCCTCTTAGAATTCTTTACTTAAGAATTCCAGCCCTTTAGTAATATTGGTATTCCTACATGCAACCCCTTTTTTTTTCCTTTTTCTTCAGTTTTGGTGAACATTTCTTTTGCTAATAGAATACTTTGAGCATCTTTATTCACATATTTAAACTTTTTCCAAGGTATGATTATTATTTGTTACTTTATTATTTTGTAAAATTTAACTTCTTATTTAAGAATTTTAAGTAAAATTATTTAAATATTTTATTTTAAATTTGTTTGCTACAATTATTTATTTTGGTTCTGAAGCAGAACTGTTTGTATAATATATGTGTAGTACATGTTTTTAAGATATACAAGGGAATATGTGGGGGGAAACTTCAGATAAAGCTTTTCTGTCTAGAATTATTTAGATTTCATTGTGCCATCAGGCAGGGGATTTATCTTGATTGCTTCAAAATTTGTGTTCATTGGGATATTTGGTTCAGTAAAAGGCTTATATATTTTCTAATGATAGCAAAGTGGTGGAATACATGAAAAAGTTTTAAATTCTGTTTTGAAATAATTTTAGATTTTAGAGCATTGCAAAGAAGAAATTTCATTGTAAATTATTTACTGAAAACCCAATGTGGGCAACTTGTACAATTTTCAGATAGTCAGAAACTACTTCAATTTTTGCTCTATGGCATAGTTCTTACACAGATGTTTGTACCTGGATCTATAGGTTTTTACTAATGGTCTTAACTGAAGCTTATCAGGGAAATGACCCTATCAGTATTCCTCAGGCCAACGAAAGCTATAGATTATGGTTATTTGGTAACATTTGGTTTTGGTAGTGCTAACCTATTATATCTTGTTCTCTACTATGCTGAACCAGGTTGGTTTGCTGTAATTGTTAAAGATCAATATTTTGGTTAACATAGTTGAGTGGCTTGCATTATATTTAAGCTGTCTCCAAAAAATCATAGAAGGAGCTTTAAAGTTTAAAAAATAAGAAAGAAAAAGGGAAGGTTATGTCTAGTGTTCTGTCATATGCACAAAAGTTAGGATAATTGTTAAAGAAACTTTCTAAAGCAGCGGCCAGTCGGTGGTCTGAAAGGTTGGCAACCGCTGACTTAAGGAAACCTTTGGAGCAGCGGTCGCCAGCTCGTGGTCCGTGAGATCTGAAAGGTTGGCGACCGCTGCAGTGTTTCTTTAACTACAGTGTTTGCATATGGTTTTTATTGAATTTATTGGAGTGACACTGGTTAACCAAATTATACAGGTTTCAGGTGCACAATTCCACAACACATCATCGGTACGCTGTATTGTGTGCTCATCACTCCAAGTCAGGTCTCCTTCCATCACCATTTATCCCCCCATACCTCCTATCACCACACGGTTACATATGTTTTTTTTTTAAGATTTGCCCAGTAATATATTTTTTAAAAACTCCAAGTGAGGAAAATCATTACGTGTGGAGAAATATTTGATCTTGATGATCAAATCAATTATTGGTGTTTTTTAAAAAATCCTGGTATCCTTAAAATGAAAATTAGATTTTTCCAAGTATTATGTTCAAGATACTAAATATATTGTTTATATATACCACTTGAGGAACTTATTCAAAGTCATTATAATGGTATTTGAAAACCTGGCATTATAGTGTCATGAAGAAATGTTTATCTCATTTTATAAACAAATGTGTTTCCTTTTTACATAAATAGCTATGATTCATAAATGTGGAACAAGTCTTGCATTTATGATCCATTTCTTTACATGATATATTGGAAATAAATGTCCAGTAGCTATAATTTGATTTGTTACATTAAGACCAGGAAGACAAACACACTGTAGATATAAGAATATTCAGAGCAGCCTTTCATTTAAAAGCACCTGTAGGTACTGCATCCTTCAGTGAAAACCAAGATGTCTTTTCCAAGCTACATCATGGCCTGCAAGGTTATCATTCACTAAATTAAAAAATAATAGCCCTTTTGTAGCATGGATTTTTAGAGATTAAATACATCAAAAAGTCATGTAATTCTTACAGTATCTTGAATGTTTGTTAAATGTTGACTCATTGTGTATTTAAATGTAAAGGAAACTTTGTGCTAGCATGCATATATAATGGTTGTTTTCCTATCGTGAATGACATTGGTAATATATGACATCAGGCAGTTATTTAATAAGGATTTTAGCATGTGCTGCTTCCTTCCAAGCAAAGTACTGTAATAACATGTTACAAGTTTCTCAGTAGTAGTGTGATTTGGTCCCTTTATTAGCATCAGATTTTGTTTTAAAAAATATTTTTATTGATTTTATAGAGGAAGGAAGAGGGAGGGAGAGATAGAAACATCACTGATGAGAAAGAATCACCGATCGGCTACCTCCTGCAGGCTCCCTACTGGGGATTGAGCCAGCAACCTGGGCATGTGCCCTGACTGGGAATTGAACTGTGACCTCCTGGTTCATAGGTTTGACACTGAACTGTTGAGCCACACTGGCTGCTGGCACACAAATTTTTAATCTTTAATCATAGACCTGTAGTTTGGACTTTATCACCAGAGGCAGGTTTCATCTGTAATATTGGAAAAATTATATTGTACTTGTTCTGGAGAAATCATTAGTATCCTTAGTGTATCACTGAGATTTGTTTAAAAGGTGTTTACAAGTTTTTATGACTTCTTACTTCTCTTGGACAGTATTTCCAGACAGTACATTGAACTAACCACAGTGGGCCTCTGGTCCAGAAAACTCATGTTTTCAGAATTATTATTATTCTTATTTGTACTTTATTTGTGGGTGGTAGCAAACTTTTTGTACAAATTAATTACACATACGGATCTAACTGCACATTATTTTTAGTGGTAGTATCTGTCATTTAAAATTTTTTTTTTAACTTCTGGGCTTCAGTGAACCTCTTGTGCCATTGTTCTTATTTTTGAGAATTGAATTTGAACAAGAAAATACAAATTTAATATATGTAAAGTAGTCATGCAAATGAGATGAAAATATACTAGTATTGGTTAAGACAGTGAGTGTATACTCTTAATTGAATGTTAGAGAAGAGTAACTGATTAGCCTTTTAAGAACATGCATAACCTCTAAGAATAAAAATTTATTTCAGTAAGGTTGATGATTAATATTAAATAATCATTTTGAGTTATACTTAAAGGGATTTTGGTGAAAGTGGAGTATGTTTAGAAGAGAGCAAACACAGAAGAGAGGCAAACACCTTGTAGAATTAGAGATATAACCTAGTGGAAATGAGAAAATGCTGGAAAGTGAAAAGGGTAGGACTTAATAGCAGCCAGAGATGTTGAAAGTTTATCACATTGGCAAGATGATTTTACCTTTTTTATGGATAACAGGAAAGAGCTAGATTCAATATGTAGCAGTTAGGGGGAGACAAAGTTTGACTGACTAAAAGAAATTTGGGATTCACCCAAATAGAATAATAGGTTCCCTGTGGGAATATGGGATTTATTCTTTTGCTGGATATGACCCTCCAGCCTGGATGTTTCATTGGGAATTAGGTATCAGATCCACAAACCTCAGTTCACAGGTGTTGTGTTGCTTTTTTTTTTTTTTTTAATAAACAAAAGCCAAGTTTATTTGTTCATTTCTTGCATTTGAAGTACTCCTCGCTGACATCCTTTGCCTGAGACTCTTTGCCATAGTCCTTAACCACCACACAACTGCAGCCAACCACTTTACGGGGTTTCCCTTTCTGTCGATTTTACAGAGGCCTACCCATTCCCCTAGTTTCTTGTCGTCAATCTTAATGAGGTTGATTTGGTGTTCACCACAAAGAGCCTCCACCAACTTGACGTACATAGGCTCATCACAGTTGGATGCAAGTACACAAAGGTGGGCTTGGCGCTTGTCTAAGGCTTTGGCAGCTTCGCGAATTCCGCGCGCGAGGCCATCCTGGATGAGGGCGGTCTTCAGCACCTCTTGCAAAGCAGTATTAACGTCCATTACACCTCCAGCAGCAATGCCTTCCTCGGCCATGGCCGTGGGTTATGGGTAGAGCCGAATCTTGAACGCACCCAAGCCTCCGCCTCCGCGCAACTCCGCAGCGGCAGGGAAAGAGCTGTGTTGCTTTTTTTGTTATGCTTTTTTTTTTTTTAAAACAAACTTAAGATCCTCCACCAGCAAAAAATGACAGTTTGTTTATTGAAAAACACAAGGATAGGAAAAATGTTGGGCCAGGTAGTAGAACCAGAAGTTAAGATAGTAAAATACTTGCTGCAGGTGGGACACAGTTTTGGCTTTCAGATTTCTAGCAGTAATTGTGTGAGAGGACAACATTCCACAGTGAAACATTAGTGTCCTTGAAGTAAAAACAAAGTCAGTGCCCAGGAAAAGGAAAACTATTTCTGACACTAAAACCATAAAGAAATTTCATGTACAGTTTTATCATGATGTGTTATATAATAAAGAAAAATCCTTAATTAACATGCTTTTAATGAATATGGCGCATTTTTTCTCTAACTCTCAATATGCATCACAGTACCCACATATTACAGGACTAGTATAATGGTTTGGCCCAATCACGGGTTAGATTTTAAGTTACTTTTTTGGTTGTTGTTAATCCTCAACAGTTGATATTTTTTCATTGATTTTTTTTTTTTTTTTTAAGAGAGTAGAAGGGAGAGGCAGAGGCAGAGAGAGAAACATCAATGTGAGAGAGACACATCGGTTAGTTGTCTTCTGCATGCACTCTGGCCAGGGCCAGGAGGTACATGTCCTTGACTGGAATCAAACCCGGGACCCTTCAGTCCACAGGCCAACACTCTATCCATTGAGCCAAATCGGCTAGGGCTTAAGACAACTTCTTGGATATCATTTTCTCCCACCAGATTTTTAAGTGTATTGATGTGAAGGTGAGTTTATAATACTGTCTGAGAACTGCTGGTAATGCAATCTTCCCCCCTCCCCCCTTTCCAACTAAGTGCATAGGTATAAACTTTATAAAGAAATAGTGCTATGTATGGGATTATATAGATTTAAATGCTATGATGGGGGCATTTGTTTGAATAGGAGGCTATTCTGCCCATCCTGAGTAGAGGAGGACAGAACCAAGATTTTCCTTAGAAAATAATTTTGGGACCCTCTGTAATATATAAATGGTCAGGAGAAACCTCATAATTACAGACATGAATGAAGATAATCTTGCCATAGATAATTTTTGTTTTATAGACCATATTTAAAATGGCAGCTTGTTGAGTAAAATTCATAGATTCTATCATCTTTAGTTCCAGTTGATTAATCTTGCTACTTTCTTGTAGTGGTGGCAGGATTGTGGAATCCCTTGTTCCCATTTTCACCATAATCATTTTCTGGATTCCTTTGGAACTCTTTAAACCAGGGCTTTTTATTTCTACACTTCGTACTTTTTACCCATTCCATAATTATTTGTCTTAGTTGGAGAATGTTTTGAAAAGATTTTTGAACTGGAGCTACATTGATATTATCCTTTGCTGTCCCTTCTTGCCTAAAGTATATCACCTTTCCCTAATTTTGATTTTCTTTTATTATAGACTTTATGTCTTTGAGTGCTTCTTGAATGACAAATTAGTTACCATATATATACTTACATAAGAAAAGAGGTAAATTGTCATGGGACAGTGAGCTAAAGCAGAGGAATATCCAAAATGATGACATTCTTCTAAGCATAATCTAATTCCTCTTTTCCTGGTAAAGCTACTATGTGTACCAGTTAATAATGGCGGATTTTGTAAACAAAGAAAACATGATAATTTCAAGAGAAACATCAAAAGTGCTTTATTCAAAGTAATATCCATCGCTGGCTACACATTTCCCCCATCTTTCAGGTAATTTGTGGATACCGTCCCAATAGAACTTTTCTTATTTTGAGGCAAACCATTCAGAGACCTAATTTTCCACTTCTTCCTATGTTTTGAAATGCTGCTCAGAAAGTGTGTGCCATTGATCAGAACAAGTGGTAATCTGAAGGAGCAAGGCCTGGTGAATATAGCGGGTGGGTTAATACTTCCCAGGCAAGATCTTTTAATGTGTCTTTAACTGGTTTTGAAATGTGTGATGGTGCGTCATCATGAAGCAAAATTACTTTGCCGTGTCTTCTGGCACATTCTGGTCATTTCACGATCAAAGCATGGTTCAAATTGATTATTTGTTGTCGGTAGCGATCAGTATTAATGGTTACACCTGGTTTTAGAAGCTCATAATATGCCATACCTTCCTGATCCCACCAAACACAGAGCATTGTCTTCTTTCTGAAGCGCTTTGGCCTTGCAGTCGATGTTGATGGTTGACCTGGATCAGCCCATGATTTTGTGCATTTGGGATTCTCAAAATAAATCCACTTTTCATCGCCAGTCACAATTCGATGCAAAAAAGTCTTTCGTGCCGTTGAAGCAACATTTTACTGATGACTTTTCGGTTTTCCATTTGTCTTTCGTTCAGTTGCTGTGGCACCCATTTTTCTTCCTTTAAAATCTTTCCCATTGCTTGTAAACGATTGGAAATTTTTTGCTGAGCAACGTTTAATCTTTCTGCAAGTTGTTTTTGAGTTTGATACGCAATCTTCATCCAATAATGCTTGTAATTGTTGGTCTTCAAACTTTTTCGGTTGACCTGGATGTTCTTTGTCTTTCACATCAAAATCATCACTTTTAAAGTATTTAAACCAGAGTTCACAAGTATCTTGAGATGGAGCATGTTCACCATAAGCTTCCCGAAGTATTCAGCAGCACTTTTCTTCAAAATAAAGTAATGAATTAAAACTTGCCGCAAATGTCCTTTTTTTGGCATGAAATTTGACATTTTTAAGCGTAAAAATATCTATGATGTTAACACCTTCAGCAAATTTGACATAGGAAGTTTTGAAGCTTGCTGTCAATACAACAAAATAGCATATCAAATTGCCTATATATCAACATATGTATAACTCCATCTATTGAAAAAAAATCCACATTATTAACTGGTACACCTAGTATTTACCTGTAGCCAGACTCTGTGATTAGCATGAGGGCACTTTACTAGTTGGATGCACAACTGTACTAGGTACCAGTCAGAGAACATGTGAATTTGCCCCCTAAGGTGAGTGGACAGTGGCATGGGATAGTTTAAAAGAGTGAACAATAATTTACATATAGATATTTTTATTCAGAATTATGCCTGAAACTTGATCATACTGTGGTTATTTTATTTTTTAGACCCTCATCTGAGGATTTGTTTTAATTAATTTTTAGAGAGAGGAAAAGAGTGAGGGAGAGAGAGAAAACTTCTATGTGAGAGAGAAACATTGATCAGTTGCCTCCCATATGAGCACCAACTGGGGATGGAACCTGCCACTTAGGTCCTGACTAGGAATCAAACCTGCAATAGGTTTAATTGTGTATTGGACGACGCTCCAATCAACGGAGCATTGGCCAAGGCATATTGTGGTTATTTTAGTTTTTAATTTTCTTAAATAGGAGAAAGGATACATTCGATAAATCTCATAAGATTACTTTGAAAAACTAGTGCTAGTGGTCGGCAAACTCATTTAGTCAACAGAGCCAAATATCAACAGTACAACGATTAAAATTCCTTTTGAGAGCCAAATTTTTTAAACCTCTTCTAACGCCACTTCTTCAAAATAGACTCGCCCAGGCCGTGATATTTTGTGGAAGAGCCACACTCAAGGGGCCAAAAGAGCCGCATGTGGCTCACGAGCTGCAGTTTGCCGACCACAGAACTAGTCTTAAAACAAGATTGCTGACCCTGTCCTGGTAGCTCGGTTGCTTAGAGCATTGTCCCGATATACCAAGGTTGCAGACTTGACTCCCAGTCAGGGAACAGAAGAATCAGCCAGTGAATGCACAAATAAGTGGAACAACAGTGTTTCTCTTTCTCCCTCACTAAAAAATAAAATAAAATTTAAAAACAAGATTGTTATCTGGTTATTAGACTACCACCACCTGATAATGATGTATTCTAATTACCTGTGTTTTGACTAGAAAGGCAAAGGTTCCCCCCAAAAACTAATTTATAATCTGATCATTTTATAGCTGTCATTGGTCAGGAAACACTTATTATTTATAAATGTAAAAGTCATAAAATATTGCTCACAACATTTTGTATAGAATATATGTTAGGTATTAAAGACATCTTAAATTTTATTAAATTATAGTTAAGAAACAGCTATGAGTCATTTCTGAAGATATGTAAGTTTGAAATTTCTCATTAGGAAGGTTAGGAATGGTCTTATTTTCAAATTAGCTTTCACATGCTTTTTAAAACCTGTAACTTCGTTGTTTTAGAATAATAATAGAATGAGCCTGTCCACTGAGTCCTGGTTTTGAACAGAAGTATGAAAGAGAATTGTTTTTAAATCTCTTATCCTGGAACATTTTGAAGTGTGTAATATGCTTGTGTGTCCTGGAACGTTTTGAAGTGTGTAATAGGCTTGTTGATCATTTTACAGTTTATTTTCTGAGTTCTGTCACCTGTCTACCTCTTCCTTTTTCCCATCTGAATTCCTTTCAGCTTCATTCTTTATCTGAAAACAAGGTTTTTCCTTTCAGAATTAATTGCTTACTCTATCAGTATACCTTGTCTATGATCTCAGGTCAGCATTTAAGCAAGAAGCTTATCATACTAATATATACCCAGTTTAAACTTGACTGATAGCTCTTTAACAGTTCCAGAACTATTTGTATTATTAAAAGAGGATGTTTTCTAATGCAAATGATGATGCAATTATTGGATGTTCATACATTTTAATAATTGTGGAGTAAAAAAGTTTTATGGCCTGGCCAGCGTGACTCAGTGGTTGAGCATCAACTTACGAACCAGGAGGTCCATGGTTCGATTCCTGGTCAGGGCACATGCCTGGTTTGCAGGCTTGGTCCCCAGTTGGGGGACGTGTAGGAGGCAGCCAATCTATGATTCTCTCTTATCATTGATGTTTCTCTCTCTCCCTTTCCCTTCCTCTCTGAAATCAATAAAAAATATTTTAAAAATTTATGGTACGGTATGTGGATAATAGGTAGTCTTTGGGTGGAAAGGCTGAATGAACTATGACTTCGTAATTTGAAAGGCTAGGATTCTTAATTTGGTAATTATTTAATGTACCAACTTGATCAAATGTACTTGTTTTTCATAATAGAATATTATTTCATACTAGATGTGCAAAAGTTGATATTCAACTTATTTAATCTTTAAAGTAGTGAATTATTCTACTTTAAAATTCAAAAATAATTTTGGTGTAAAGAAAATCAAAGATCCTTGAGCAAATACTTCCTTGACCTTGGTTTTGATCTTCTATTCCTTTGTCTCATTAACCCATACTTTTTACTCTGTTTTTTCCCCCAGCTAGTAAGAAAAATGCATAATAAAATCTCGAAGCCATTTACTTTGTTGAGGATGTTGATTAAAAAGGAATTCTGATAAAGGAGAGCTGCATCTGTGATTCTTCTTATGGGATCTCTAGGATGAGACTAGCTGACTTTTAGTGGGCCGAGAGAAATTAATTAGCTTGTTAATAGGACCCCAGACCTTTCATGTCTAACAGGTGTACTTGCCTTCCACCCAGAGTTGAATTTTATAATTCCTTGTTGTTTGTCGATTCCTGTTGTTACAGAAAATTAGGAAAATTAAGTTACCTGGATTTTCCTAAACCAGACCTAGGTATCTTCAGCATTTAGGCTGACCCCAGAAATGCTTTCTCTATTCCACGCTCTTTTCCTAGTTGGTTGCTGTCATGGATTTGGTTCTCATGGATTGTAATTCTCTGGGTCATCTTTGGCCTAGAATTAGGTTCAGCTTTGAGTGCCAGAAAACTCCAAATAACAGTGATATAAAGAAATAAATTTATTTTGTCATGTATTGACTCAAAAAAGTAACTGAGAGCTGGTATGGAGCTCCACAGTGTCAGGGACTTAAGCTCCTCTACCTGCACTAGCGTGTATGATCCTGATTTCCAGGCTTACTGCATAGTTTGACATGGCTCCTCCAGCTGTCAAGTTGGGATTCTAGTTAATAAAAGAGAAAAGGGGAGGGGATGCTCCTTTTCTACCATCATATCCTGAAAGTTGCATGTACCATTTTATCTTACATTCAGTTGGCCATAACTTGTGGCTACATCTAGTAATAAGGTAGATTGCATAGTGTGGTCTTTATTTTGGGTGACCATGTGAATAACAGGAATTGTAGTAAATGAGGTAGGATGACTAAATGGATATTGGGCAACAGCTAACCATCTCAAGCATAGCTTCTGTAGTTTACTCTGGGGAGGTTAGGTTAAGATCAGGACCTTTTACTTGGTAAGCTGACCCCAGCTCACAGAGCATCCTCGTTTGAATACTGGTTTTGTTTTCATTGCTGTTTCTGCTTCACTTGTCAAAAACTTCTATGCTCCATATCTATTTTTTACTCCTAGCTAATGGAACTTGCTTGGGTCTCAGTTTGTAAATTCGGATCTCTGTTCATCGATCGTGGTCAGTTGCTCATATTAATAAAAATGTTGAAGGGCCCTGGCCAGTGTGGCTCACTTGGTGTTGAGTGTCATCCTGTGCACCAAAAGGTTGCTGGCTCAATTCCTGGTCAGGGCATAGGTTCAATGTGGGGATGAGGTGGTGGTGTGTGCGTGGGAGGCAGCTGATAGATGTTTCTCTGTCACACTGATGTTTCTCTGTCACACTGATGTTTCTCTCGTCCCTCTTTAAAAATCAATAAAAACATTTTAAAAAATTTTAGAGGGAGATAAGATTCTTGTATTGTTCACCTTGAAGGGGTAGGTGTCAAAATCACTAATTGTGTACTTGAGGCTTCATTTCATTAAGTATATTTATCCTAAGACCTTTTTGAGTGCTTATCAGTACTTTTATTTTTAAAAATACTTGCCCTACTGTGCTGATATATTACTGTTCAATGTAACATACAATAGGTACTTAAAAATAATTAACTATAAAAAAGACTAAAATGATTAGCTATAGATAACATAAGTGGTATTTACACTTTAAGAATTAACTAAAATTTATAATTGTATAAGAACGTTTTTTTGGAGTACAGTATGATTGGATATACTTATTTGTTTTACTTTTTTAAATGCTTTTTGTTTTTTAGAGACTAGTAGGTTTTCTCAATGCATATGTTAAGAATTGACAAATTAGTTTACTTGTTTACTTTTGTAGACACATTTGTGTAATTACAATTAAGTATATATTAAAAGCTTAATTTCACAGAAAAGTTTTCTATGTGTATTACTGTAACTTTAAATTTATACTGACTAGGTCTGGTAAATGGGTGCATTCACCAATCACCGTGAGTTATAAACACATGTACACCGCTGGTGTATGGCTTAGCATATGGAACATTGGCCAGTATGCATTAAAACTGCTGCAGAGAGCTGGGTGGGGGCAGGGGAAAAAACACACACAAAAAAACTGCTGCACAAACTCACACCACCCCACAACATAACCATTTACTGTGTGCAATGCAGTGTGATTAGATGCTAATCGTTCAGCAAACGTTGTTTACATTGGTGATTCTTGAATTTAACCTTTTGCATTTGGATGTCGAGTGTTAGCATCGGTAGCAGGAATCGAGAAAAAAGCAAGCTAGTGCAAAGGGTTAAATATGTAGACTGTAGTTGTAGATATGTAATATTATGTCAGGAAATTACTACAGTGTTTTTCCAACTAATGACCTATTCACTAAAATGGGTTAAACATAACAGTGAATTAATTACAAAAAAATAACCTGTTAACTTATAAGCAAATTTTGGTTAAAATCATTTAAAAATTAACAGGGTGCTAATTTTCACATGACATATAGACTGGAAATTTTGTCGGTTAAATCCGAAGTCCATTAAATCGAGTTTTGCAAAATTGAGGGTTTATGGTACTTAACTTTTTTTTTTTGAAAATTTCATCTTGTCATTCTGATACAATCTTTTATACATCTGGTTCTAAGTTGAATTTGATTTTAATGACTGTTGTGGATGAAAAAGATAAACCCAGGAAAGATACATAGTATTCAAATAGAAAAAGTTGACTAAGTTCTACTAACAAGTCACAAGCCTAGTTTTTTTTGTTTTATCGAGTATACAAAGTCTGTTATTTGCAGCTACATTGGAACATATCTGCCCCCTTCAGTCTGTCTGTTGTTCTTTTACACCAATAGGAGGTCTATGTTTTAAAATATTTACCATTTGAGCTCAAAATTCTCTGAATCTTTTTTTTAATATCTCAAGGAAAATGATTTTAAATATGATGTTACATGCAGTAAACACCAATTATTCAAGAAAAATGCTTTTACATATAATATTACATGCAATAGACATGAATATTTCAATAAAAACAATTTTAAATATGATAATGTTATATGCAGTAGACACCAATTATTCAAGAAAAATGATCTTACATATAATATTACATGCAATAGACATTAATATTTCAAGAATAAAAGGAATTTAATATTATTAAAATTATCAAAATTATACTAACAGTATAATAGCACAAAAGTTGTAGGAGATATTAAAACTCTGCAAATAACAGGATTACTTCTATTATAGAATATTTTCCCCCCCTCTGGCTCTATTTTTGTTCATCAGTTTATATTATTATATTCCACAAATGAGTGAGATCATTTGATGTTTATCTTTCTCCGACTTGCTTATTTCGCTTAGCATGATGCTATTAAAGTCTATTTTGTCGGATATGAGTATTGCTACTCCAGCTTTTATTTTCTTTTCCATTTGCATGGGAAATTTTTTTTCCATCCCTTCACTTTCATCCTGTGTGTGTCTTTTGTTTTGAGGTGGGTCTCTTGTAGACAGCATATAGTTTGGGTCATGTTTTTGTATCCATTCAGCTACCCTACACCTTTTGATTGAAGCATTTAATCCACTTACATTTAGGGTTATTATTGAAAGGTACTTATTTATAGCCATTTTAATTCTGTATGGCTAGGTTTCTCTTTCTGTTTCTTCTCAGCATTGCCTTACAGGACTGGTTGGCAAACCCGCGGCTCGCGAGCCACATGGGGCTCTTTGGCCCCTTGAGTGTGGCTCGGCGTTAGAACCACTTCTTCAAAATAGACTTGCCCAGGCCAAAAACCGACTTCTGTGCATGGGCCACGAAGTTTCAATCGCACTGTACGTGCACGCCCGCACGTGGTATTTTGTGGAAGAGCCACACTCAAGGGGCCAAAGAGCCGCATGTGGCTCACGAGCCGCGGTTTGCCGACCACTGCCTTACAGCATTCCCTTTAACATTTCTTGTAATGCTGGTTTTGTGGTGATGAACTCCTTTAGCCTTTTTTTTTTGTCTGGGAAGCTCTTTATTTGACTTGTCTATTTTGAATGATAGCCTTGTTGGATATAGTAATCTTGGTCTCAGATCCTTGCTTTCCATTACCTTGAGTACTTCATGCCATTCCCTTCTGGACTGTAGAGTTTCTGATGAGAAATCAGGTGTCAGCCTTATGGGAACTCTTTGTAGGTAACAGTTTTCTCTTGCTGCCTTTAAGGTTCTCTCTTTGCCTTTAATTTTTGGCATTTTAATTATGATGTGTCTGGGTGTGGGTCTGTTTGGGTTCTTTTGTTTGGGGTTCTCTGCCTCCTAAACTTGTGTCTTTTTCCTTTACCAGGTTAGGGAAGTTTTCTACCATTATTTCTTCAAACACCTTCTCTATTCCTTTCTCCCTTTCTGCCTCTTCTGCACACCTACTATTTTAATATTGTTATGTTTCACATTGTCCCACAGCTCCCTTAAGCTGTTCTCCTGTTTATTAATTGTTATTTTCTTTTTGGTTCTCTAATTGAGTGATATTTTCAACTCTGTCTTCTAATTCACTGATCCCTTGATCCTCAGCTTCCCCTAATCTGCTGTGTATTCCTTCCAATGAGTTCTTTATTTGTGTTATGTCATTCTTTCTCTCAGACTGTTCTTTTTTCATAGTTGCTATATCTTTTCATACTGTTGAGCATTTTGAACATCATTACTCTGAGCCCTGTTTCAGGTAAAATTTCTTATCTCTGCTTCATTTATCTCTTCTGGAGAATTCACTAGTTCTTTCATTTGGGGGTTGTTTCTTTGTTTCCTCATTTTGGTTGTCTGTTTGGGTTTGTGACTGTTTTAAGTAGATCCTCTACACTTCTCAATCTCTAGTGCACAACAGTGTTAAAGGCTGTTTCTGACTAATTGGATCAGGCAAAGACTCAAAGCCTCCAGAGACCTCTGTCTACAGACTATCCTGACTTGAATAGCCCCAGGCAATCGTCCTCAGGTGTGGCGAGAGTTTTTTCAACAGGATGGGGCAGTTGCTTTTGCCTGGAGGTTAATTGTTACTTTTAATCTCTTAAATGGCCTCAGGGCAAGGTGTTTTCCAGTAGGGTGTGTCGACTGTCTTCCCCCCCAGGCAAGGCAAATGTCTGTGTGGGAAAGATGTCCTTTGCTGTGTGAGGGAATGACAGCCCAGGAAACTAGGGGTGTCTCCTTCTGTTTTTTTTTTTTTTTTTAAATATATTTTATTGATTTTTTACAGAGAGAAAGGGAGAGAGAGAGAGAGTTAGAAACATCGATGAGAGAGAAACATCGATCAGCTGCCTCCTGCACGCCCCCCACTGGGGATGTGCCTGCAACCAAGGTACGTGCCCTTGACCGGAATCGAACCTGGGACCTTTAAGTCCGCAGGCTGACGCTCTGTCCACTGAGCCAAACCGGTTTCGGCATGGGGTGTCTCCTTCTGAACTCTATCCCCTGAGACCTCAGTCCTGGGTTCTGCTCTCACAACTCCAATCCACTTTACCCTCTGCCAGAGCACAAGGTGGGTGGGTGGCTCCACAGGAAATTTTTGTGCATTGGCCCTTTAAGAGGATGCCTGAACTTTCAGCTGCCACTCCCTGGCAGGCAACACCCCACTGCTTTTCACAGCCAGATGTTATGTGGGTATCCTCCTCAGTTTGGTGCTCTCTGCTGCGGAGCCCAGCTTCGGGATTAGATCCCAGAGTTCTCTGTGGCTCCCCCCCACAGCTGAGATATCTCTCCAGGACTTCAGTTGCTGTCTGTGGGTGTCCGGCCAGCCCTTTCATGCCTCCACCCCTCCTACCAGTCTCTGTGTGGTCTCCACCTTTGGTCCTTGGGTATTAGGGTTCTCTCCTGTGATTATTCAGGAAGCCTTTCCCTGTTCCAGCTGTAATTCCATCTTGTTCCTGGGAGCATGTCCTTGCAGCATCCTCCTACTCTGCCTTCCATTTATCCACTGATTCTTTTTATTTGGGAAAAATTTAAGTGTCCAGTAAGAGTTTTTATAGGTGCCACATTACATTTTTAGTCACAAACCATAGAATGATAGAAACAGTTCTAAGCATCAGTTAGCCCAAATTATTTTTAGAAAAGAAGTAATTTTCTTATTACTAAACTGTCAATTTTATCTTGAAAGGACAGATTAGGGTGCTTCTTTTTTTTTTTTCCCTTTTAAAAATATTTTTATTGATTTCAGAGAGGGAGAGGGAGAGCGGTAGAAACATCAATGATGAGAATCATTGATCAGCTGCCTCCTGCATCCCCGCCCCCCCCCTCCTTACTGGGGATCGATCCCACAACCTGGGCATGTACCCTTGACTGGGAATCAAACTGACCTCCTGGTTCATAGGTCGATGCTCAGCCACTAAGTCATGCCTGCTGGGCTTGTGTGCATTCCTTTAGTTATGTACATCTATTTGGAAGAACACCTAGTGAGTATACTTCAAGTTTAATGAAAGCTTGCTATGTAAGGGTGTCTGTTGAAATGATAAATACTTTATTTAGTGGTAATAACCCCCCTCCATCCCGCTCCCAAGATTGTGTAGCTTTATTTTTACACTAGAGGCCTGGTGCAAAAAATTCATGCACTGGCGGGTGGTGGCGGGGGATTGTCCCTCAGCCTGGCCCACGCCCCCTCGCAGTCTGGATCCCCTTGCCGGCAGTTGGACATCCCTCTCGCAATCCGGGATCCCTTGCTCCTTACTGCCCGCCTACTCATTCCTTACCACTCGGCTCGTTGCTCCTTAGCACTGCTGCAGAGGTGGGAGAGGCTCCTGCCACCGCTGCAGCACTCGCCAGCTGTGAGCCTGATTTCTGGCTGAGCGGTGCCCCTCCTGTGGGAGCACACTGACCACCAGGGGGCAGCTCCTCCATTGAGCGTCTGCTCCCTGGTGGTCAGTGCACATCATTGTGACTGGTCATTATGGTCATTCTGCCATAACGGTCGCTTAGGCTTTTATTATATAGATGTGAATTAAAAAAAAAAAATATTGTTGAAAGTATTACACATGTCCCCTTATAGCCCTCCTGGGTCTCCACCCTAGACCTTCACCACCCATTGTCTGTGTCAGTGGGGTATGCATATCTGTATACAAGTTCTTTGGTTGATCTCATCCCACCCACCCACCCCTGCCTTCCTTCTGAGATTCAACTGTTCCATGCTTCTGTATCTCTGGGTCTGTTTTATTCACCAGATTATGTTGTTCATTAGATTCCACATATGAGTGAGATCATGTGATACTTGTCTTTCTCTGACTGGCTTATTTTGCTTAGCATAATACTCTCCAGGTCCCTAATTGCTGTTCCAAAGGGTAAGAAATCCTTCTTTTTTTCTGCTGTATAATATTCCCTGGTGTAAATGTACCACAACTTTTTTATCTACTCATCTACTGAATGGCACTTGGGCTGTTTCCAGATCTTAGCTATAGTAAATTGTGCTGCTATGAACATAGAGGTGCATACATTTTTTTTTTTTTCTGATTGGTGTTTCAGGTTTCTTAGGATATATTCCTAGAAGTGGGATCACTGGGTCAAATGGCAGTCCTATATTTAATTTTTTGAGGAAATGCCATACTGTTTTCCATAATGGCTGCACCAGTCTGCATTCCCACCAGTATACTAGGGTGCCCTTTTCTCCACATCCTTGCCAGGACTTGCCATTTGTTGATTTGTTGATGGTAGCTATTCTGACAGGTGTGAAATGATACCTCATTGTCATTTTAATTTGCATCTCTTTGATGATCATGACTTTGAGCATTTTTTCATATCTCTCTTGCCATCTCTATGCCCACTTTGGAGAAGTGTCTATTTAGGTCCTTTGCCCATTTTTTAATTGGTTTGGTTTGTCCTTTTAAGTTGTATGAGTTCCTTATGTATTTTGGATATTAACCCTTTATCAGATATATCATTGCCAACTATGTTCTACCATACAGTGGGCCCCCTTTTCATTTTGTTGGTTTCTTTTGCTGTGCAGAAGCTTTTTATTTTGATGCAGTCCCATTTGTTACTTTTCTCCTTAGTTTACTTTGCCCTAGGAGATGTATCTGCAAACATATTGCTATAAGAGATGTATGAGAGTTTGTTGCCTGTAGTTTCTTCGTTTCACATCTTACATTAAGTCTTTTATCCATTTTGAGTTTATTTTTATGTATGGTGTAAATTGGTGGTCTAGTCTTTTGATTTTGCATGTACTTGTCCAATTTTCCTAACACCATTTACTGAAGAGACTGTCTTGACTCCATTATATGTTCTTGCCTCCTTTTTCAAATATTAATTGAGTATAATGGCTTGGGCTGATTTCTGGGGTCTCTGTTCTATTCCATTAATCTATATGCCTGTTCTTGTGTCAGTACCAGGCTGTTTTGATCACAGTGGCTTTGTAGTATAACTTGATATCTGATATTATGATCCCTCCAACTTAGTTCTTTCTCAAGATTGCTGTGGCACCTGTTCGGTATGGCTCAGTGGTTGAGCATCAATCTATGAACCAGGAGGTCGCTGTTTGATTCCTGGTTAGGGCACATGCCTGGGTTTCAGGCTCGATCCCCCAGAGTAGGGCATGCAAAAGGCAGCCGATCAATGTTTCTCTCATCATTGATATCTCTCTCTCTGTGTCTCTTCCTTCCTCTCTGAAATCAGTAAAAATATATATTAACCTTTTGCACTTGGATGTCGAGTGTGACTCGACACGGTTAGCATTAGAATAAAGGAATCGAGAAAAAAGCAAGCGAGTGCAAAGGGTTAACCTTTTGCACTCGGATGTTGAGTGTGACTCGACACGGTTAGCATCGGTAGCAGGAATCGAGAAAAAAGCAAGCGAGTGCAAAGGGTTAATAATTATTACTGGGTTAAGGTGGCAACAGCCAAAAAGTTTCTTCCCAATACTTGAGGTAACAAATATTCTGTAGGGGTATATAACTTTGGCAACATGAAAATCTTGAGTTCCTCTTTAGCCTTTCCTCTAATGGTTTTATGCATTCATTGATAATCAGTTGTAGCAAAGTGATGATTTTTTAATTCTGTCTTTTTTTTTACATTTATTTGTTGGCATTCTTCTGGTAAAGAAAAATTTTCCCTCATTATCTGGTTACTCTGTACTGCAGTGCCTACTAAAGAGGCAGATTAAAGTTAGAGAATTGAGGTTTCATTACCATTTTACAAAGTAAGGAGTTAGTGAAATCACATCTAATGCCAGAGGTGGCAAATTATTATTATTTTTTGGCTCTTTTTGATTTTTTTTTAGGTTGCCTTATAGGTTCATGGATTTTATATTATTTTTTAATGAGAGAGGGAGAGAGAGATAGAAACATCAATGATGACAGAGAATCATTGATCAGTCTCCTGCACACCCCTACTGGGGATCGAACCCGCAACCTGGGCATGTGCCCTTGACCAGAATTGAACCCAGGACCTTTCAGTCCGCAGGCCGTTGCTCTACTCACTGAGCCAAACTGGGTAGGGTGGGTTCATGGATTTTAAAAATACATTAAGTCCTCACTTAACATCATTGATAGGTTTTGTGCCTTTAAGAGAAAGGATGTATAAGGAAACCAATTTTACTGTAGGCTGATTAATATATAAACAAGAGTTAAGTTCTTAATGTTTTATAATGAAATGATGAACTTTATTCAAAGACCTTCTGTGAAATATCTTTGCACTTAGTAGTGTATCTTTCTTTAAAAAAATATTTTTATTGACTTCAGGAAAGGAGGGAGAGGGAGAGAGAGATGGAAACATCAATGTGAGAAAGAACCATTGATTGGAGGCCTCCTGCACGCCTCACACTGGGGATTGAGTCCGCAATCCAGGCCTGTGCCACAACCAGGAGTCGAGCCATTACCTCCTGGTTCACAGGTCAGTGCTCAACCACTGAGCCATGCCAGCTAGTCAGTAGTGTATCTTTCTTTCTTTTTTTTTTTTTTAGGGACTATACCCTTTTTTAAAAAAAATATATTTTATTGATTTTTACAGAGAGGAAGGGAGAGGGATAGAGAGTTAGGAACATCTATGAGAGAGAAACATCGATCAGCTGCCTCCTGCACACCCCCTACTGGGGATGTGCCCGCAACCAAGGTACATATGCCCTTGACCGGAATCGAACCTGGGACCTTTCAGTCCGCAGGCTGACGCTCTATCCACTGAGCCAAACCGGTTTCGGCAGTAGTGTATCTTTCTTAAACATCTAGTATATTCATCCATCTAATTGAGAGGCTAGGAAACAGATTATTAAAAACATGTGAAACAAAATAAGGGATTAGTTTTGGCCAATCTTTCGCAGTGGTTACAGCGTCGGCTTGGGGACCCGAGGGTCACAGGTTCAATTCCCAGTCAAGGGCTTGTATCTCGATTGCAGGTTCGATCCTGCCCCAGTTGGGGCGAGTGTGGGAGGCAACCAATCAATGTATCTAACGATGTTTCCCTCTTTCCTTTTCCCTCCCTTCCACTCTCTAAAAATCAATGGAAAAAATATCCTCAGGTGAGGACTTAAAAAAAAAAAGAAAAGCTTATAGATGCTTATGAAGGTGTACATAACAAAAAGTAAGCCTTATTTTTCTCTGCTATTTACTTCATTTTTCTTATGAAGGGCTCGAATTAGAATCTTGGCTGAAATGAGCCTGGTAAGAGATCACCCAGTCCAAAATGCTCATAAGAGCCAACAGAGACTTATTGAATGAAGATAAAGTATTTATTGACTTCTCAACCTACATTGTGGAATGGAATGAGATATTTTACTGTATATATATATATACAGTTGCTTCAAGACTAAATACATATAGTATCAGTTCATTTCTTGTCATTAAATTAGGATCCTTACCTACCTAGGGATATTTAAGTTTATGAGGTATGTTTAGGTTTATTAGAATTCTTTTCCATGTGTTCCAAGTTCTAGTAATTCTCGTACATGTTCTAAATTTATTGCAGAGTTGACACTTTTTATATCAAGCTTACATATATATTTTGTAAATTACCTTTATTGAGGTATAATTGACATGTAAAATTGTAAGATATTTAAAGTGTACATTATGATGATTTGGTTTACATATGCATTGTAAAAGGATTCCCCCATTTAGTTAATTAATAACCATCACCTAACATATTTATCTTATTTTGTAAGTGTGAGAACATTTAAGTTCTATTCTCCTAGTCATCTCAAATGTACGATACAGTGGTTATCAAGAGTAGTCACCCTATTTTACGTTAAATTCTCAGACTTTACTTACTCTATTTTCTCCCCCCAACCTCCCCACCCCCAATCACTTTTTTAGCCTTCGTTTGATTTTTTTTAAGGATTCCACTTGAAAGTGATACCATGCAGTATTTGTCTTTTCTGCCTGCCTTATCTCACTTAGCATAATGCCCTCAAGGTTCATCCCTGTTATCCCAAGTGGCAGGATTTCTTTTCTTTTTTTCTTTTTCCAAATGGCAGGATTTCCTTCTTTCTCATGGCTAAATAATATGCTAGGGTGTGTGTGTATGTATACCATATCTTTATTCCTAGGTGTGAGAGTGCTAAATTATGTGGCAGTTCTAGTTTTAAATATTTTTAGGAACTTCATATTGTTTTTAATAGTGGCTGCATTAGTTTACATATTGCCAATAGCACAAGTGGGTCCCTTTTCTACACATCCTCACTAACACTTAAACTTTTATCTTTTTGGTGATAGTCATTCTAACAGGGTGTGAGGTGCTACCGAATTGTGGTTTTGATTTGCATTTTCCTGATAATCAGTGATGTTGAGCACCTTCTCTTGTGTCTCTTGTTCATTTGCATGTCTTTAGAGGAATGTCTATTCTGTTCATCTGCCTATTACAAATTTTTTTGTTTGCTGTTGACTTGTATGAGTTCTTTATACATTTTGTATATTAATCACTTATCAGAAACATGATTTGCAAATATTTTCTCCTGTTGCATAGGTTGTCTTTGTTTTGTTGATGGTTCCATTGCTGTGTAGAAGCCTTCTGATTTGATGTAGTCCCATTTGTTTATTTTTGCTTTTATTGCCTTTGCTTTTGGTGTCAAATCCAAAAATTTATTGCCAAACAGTGATGGCAAGTAGCTTAATTCCTGTCTTTTCTTCTTTTGCATTGATTTTATTGGTATGATGTAAGATAAGGGGTCCAGTTTTCAGTATTGCATCTGGCTTCTAGTTTTCCTAGCATCATTTCTTGAACAGGCTGTCCTTACTTCATTTTATATTCTTGGTTTCTTTGTCATAAATTAATTGACCATATATGCATGGGTTTATTTCTGGACTCT
Source organism: Ia io (assembly GCA_025583905.1). Classification (NCBI taxonomy): domain Eukaryota; kingdom Metazoa; phylum Chordata; class Mammalia; order Chiroptera; family Vespertilionidae; genus Ia; species Ia io. Next base: position 72,926,030 of record JAJQQW010000005.1, on the reverse strand, counting down.
GTTATATTCCATTGATCTTATGTGTCTGTTTTTATGCCAATACCATACTATGGTGATTATTGTAACTTTGTAATATAGTTGGAAATCAGGAAGTGTGCTGCCTCCAGCTTTGTTATTTTTTTCTCAGGATTGCTTTGCTTTTTTGCGGCGGGGTGTGTCTTTTTATAGTTCCATATAAAAGACTTTTTATTGATATTCTTGAGAGAGGAAAGGGGGAGGGAGGGTGGGAGAGAGGGAGAGAGAGAAAGAGAGAGAAACATTGATTTGTTGTTCCACTTATTTATTCACTCATTGGCTGAATTTTGCATGTGCCTTGACCAGGGATCTAATCTGCAACCTTTGCATTACCAGGAGGAGGCTCCAACCACTGACCTACTTGGCCAGGGATGTTTTTTCTAGTTCTGTGAAAAATGCCATTGCTTTGGGTAGTATGGACTTTTAAAAAATTTTTTATATTTATTAATTTTAGAGAGAGAGAGAAAGAGAAACATCAGTTTGTTGTTCCACTTATTTATGCATTCATTGTTGCATCTTGTATGTGCCCTGACTGTGGAGATCGAATCTGTAACCTTGGCATATTGGACCAATGCTCTAGCCAATTGAACTATCAGCCAGAGTACATTTTATTTTTTTAAAATCCTCACCTGAGGATATGTTTTTCTTGATTTTGAAAGAGAGAAACATAAATATGAGAGAGACACAGAGATCATTTGCCTCTCGTACACACCCTGACTAGGGATCGAACCCACAACTTTTTGGTGTATAGGATGATGCTCCAATCAATTGAGCCACCAGTACAGAATGGTAGTATAGACATTTTAACAATATAATTCTAATCCATGAACATGGGATATCTTTCCTTTTTCTTGTATGTGTCTTCAGTTTCTTTCATTGTTTTTAGTGTACAGATCTTTCACCTCCTTGGTATTGTTAATGGGAGGTTATGTCTTTAATCTGTTTTAATATACTTGATCAAATTTTTTTTAGTTAGAGATTTTATCAGTTGTAGCCCTAGGGAATCCTTGGTTGCTATGCACGTACCCTGAAAAATGGTGTCTTTCTGAGTGAGGAGCTTTTTTGTTGTTTGGTTGTTTGATGTTGGGACGATTCCTTCTAATCTCTGTTTTCTAAACTATCTCATTCTTACTCTGTGTTCTGCAAGGAGTTAACACTACTGTGATTGGCAGTAGAGGGTAACTTGTTGCTTGGAGTGAAGTTTAATGTGGAGGTTCTAATCTCTTGAGATAGAACTTGGGAACCATGACATTTTTGTATATATTCATGCATTTTTTAAAAATTTGAGTTGTTTTTAACACTGGGTACTGTATGTTTCAGCTGCTCTTCTAGGAATTAGGGATATCTCAGAAAGTAAAATGACAAATTCCTGCCCTCATGGAATTTCTGTTCTGTTTAATATTGTGTATCCCATTAAAATCTTTTCCTGTGCTGGTACGGATTAGGGATGTTATATTCTAAGAATTTTTTCCTGAGCCTTGTCTCTGGTTTTTCTCTTTTATTTGAGTAAAATTGAACACAATGTTATAAAACAAAGTGCCTGGTTGAGATCTGATTTTTTGATATATGAGACCAATAAATAATAAGATCCTTATTATAAGAGTAGGGTTTCATTTTTTAAAACTGATTTCTTTTTATGGTAACATTCTTATTAAATAGCATTTCCAGGTATCAGCAATTTGGCTCATTGTTCCACAATTGTGAGGTATAATGATTTGTTTTGGCATTAAAGTAGTTGGTACTGTTAGTTCATTTAACAAATATTCCTATTGTGTGCCAGACTCTTTCCATTGCTGGGAGGATACAGTGGTGTTTGAGACAATGTACCTGTCCTCATGGAGCTTAAGTAAAGTGTAAGGTGATACAAAATTTGTGGTTGTTTGATTGGCAGTGGGAGGTCATGGTTTATTTGATTTGGGCTGGTTAGGGCAGGCGTCTCTGTGTAAGTGACCTTAAGAGTAGCAGCATCCTTAGAGATAAGTAATGGCCAGCCTTTTGAAGATCCTGGGTCAGTGCCCCAGCTGCCTTGACTCAGTGGTTGGAGCATCGGTCTCCGGACTGAAGGGTCCCAGGTTCAATTCTGGTCAAGGGCACGTACCTTGGTTGCAGGCTTGATCCCTGGCCTTGGTCAGGGTGCATGCGGGAGGCAACCAATCGATGCATCTCTCTCACATTGATGCTTCTCTCTCTTTGTCTCTCCCCCTCCTTCCTATTCTCTCTAAAAATAAATGGAAAAATATCCTAGGTGAGGATTAACAGCAACAAAAAGATCCTGGATCAGTGAAATACATTCCAAGTAGGAAAATAGCAAGTGAAAGGTATACATACATTAATTTAAGTAGTGATTAGTTAGTCCTTTTTATCAAATTAAAATCTATTTATTGTTAATACTAAATAGTTCTAGTAACCTCTTGGGTTGTGTTTACATGATTACATTCATATTTAGTTTTACACAAGTGAGTCTTAATTGGTGGTCTATGCAATGAACTGTGAAGACAGTGATTTCCCATGTGCTCTCCCACCTAAAAAGAAAAACACAAGAAATAAAAGTAAGATTTAGCTCTGGCTGTTTTGGCTCTGTTGGTTGGAGTGTCGTCCCATGCATCAGAAGGTCACGGGTTTGATTCCCAGTCAGGGCACATAGCTAGGTTGCAGGTTCTATCCCAGGTGGAGCCCATATCGCAGGCAGCCAATTGATATCTCTCTTAAGTTTCTAAGTACTCCCTGATAGCAAACACACAAGCTTGTATTAACAGTGTTAACCTTGGTCACTGTAGTTTTTCCAGAATTGGCCAGTGAGTGTCCAGTGCCTTTTCTGTGTGCTTGTTTTTAGAAACATTGAGGCACAGCTAATTCAATTGAAAATTTGGTATGTATATTTCAACATTTTCCTTAAAATCATAATCAGTGTTGCCTGAGAGTTAAAAACAAATAAAAACCTTGAGTAAATTTTTAGCCCTTATATCTCTGATACGTATTTAGATTATTTTAATGAAATTAGATTTTCATGTTTTGAATTTAGGTTTCTAGTCTGTTTTCCATAGATACAGGTTATAGTTAACATGATGGAGTATCCAACTCTCCCTTTCATTTTATCTGTGCTTGACAGAATTGAAAAGAAGTATATACTCTGTCATTCTTACAATTGAATTTCAGTGTTACCACATAAAATCTTTTTTTTAGCAGGCTTTTAAAAAATATATTTTTACTGATTTCAGAGAGGAAGTGAGAGGGAGATAGAAACATCAATGATGAGGGAAAAATCATTGATCAGCTGCGCCGCCTCTGCCTCCTCTGCCTTGGCACCCTGCCCGCTGCGGTGGCCAGGGGCCTCTGCTGCCCTGCTCCCTGCACCCTGCCGCCGTCCGGAAGGACGTCTGGTCTAATTAGCATTATGCTTTTATTATAGACTAGAGGCCCAGTGCACAAAATTTGTGCACTGGCGGTGGGGGGATGTCCCTCAGCCCAGCCTGCCCCCTCTCATAGTCTGGGAGCCCTCAGGGGATGTCCTACTGCAGGAGGCAACTGGGCTGATCAGGAGAAGGCGCCACCACCATCACCCTGCTGCTGCTGCCACTGCTGGCTGCCGCAGCTGCCAAAGTGTTTTCATCAACACGGATTCTTTTCCCTTCACCACGAAAAAATGACAACTTTCTTTAGGCGTTTTCAAGATTCATAGGCTATGACATTTCTTTATTTCTTTTTCTTTTATCCTCATATGAGGATATTTTCCCATTGATTTTTAGAGAGTGTGGAAGAGAGAGGGAAAGACAGAGAGAAACATCAGTGTAAGAGGCACACTTTGATTGGTTGCCTCCTGCATGAGCCCTGACCTGGGCCCCGGCAGAAGCCTGCAACCTAGGTACACTCCCTTGATCAGAATCGAATCCGGCCCCCCTGTGGGTTGTTCTCTCCGGGGCCAGGCTCGGGCCGCCCTGTCTGTTGTTCTCTCAGGCGCTGGGCTTGCGCCAGGCCCCTCCTGAGCTGTTGTGACCTTTACGGTGTCCTGGCCTAATTTGCGTATTACATTTTTATATATATATATATATATATATATATATATATATTTTAGCAAGGGTTTGAATTGGGGCCTTCTGATCTAAATAATCACATTCTTTTTACTAGATTTCATGCAACTACACATTTAGAATTTGCTATATGTCAGCTAGTTAAGGTATATTTGTTATACAAAGAAATAAACCCAGTGACAGTGTAAGTATAGTATTTCAATATTTATATTTTCTTCAGTATTTCTCAATCCTTTTCCATATCTTCCCACTCTCTCTCTTTTGAGTAGAAGAAAGTAATTTGATTATGTAGCTATATTAAACAACTACCATTAAAAATTTTTTTTTTATTGATTATTTAGAGAGGAAGGAAGAGGGAGGGGGAGAGAGAAACACCAATGATGAGAGAAGAATCATTGATTGGCTCCCTCCTGCACAACCTCCCACTGGGACAGAGCCCACAACCTGGGCATATGACCTGACCAGGAATCGAACTGTGACCTCCTGGTTCATAGGTTGGTGCTCAACCACTGAGCTATGCCAGCTAGGCAACAACTACCATTTTTTCTAGCATTTGAGGGAAGGGAAAGTTTCACAATGTTTTCATTTGTGTCTGTGTATTACCACTGAAAAGTACATCTACAATACTTTCATACATGTAGCATATAAAGTTAGAATCTTTTGGTTCTAGCACAAATCTAAAATCACAAGCTTTTTAGGATTTAAACTCTTTTGTACTACTTTAACCAAAATTGGTAATCAAGTACTCAAGTATAGTTGCTTGTTATGTTCACAAAGGTACAGTGAATAAGTGACAGTGATAGTGGAGGTCAGATCAAGAAAGATTATAGCCTTTCCTAGTTGCCTCATAAGGTAGAAGTTTGTAAACCTGAATTGGGAGCTTGGTAGTGGCAATCACATACTAGGAATAGACCTAGATTTTCAAGCCTATGTACTATTGCATTAAATTCTCACAATATTCTGTACAGGCCATTAAGTACTTAAACATCCCCAATATTTTTTAGAAGTAATTTTTTTGGTTGTTTTTGTTTTTTTCTAGTTGTTGGTCTTGACGATATTATGGACGAAGGAGTTGTTAAAGAAAGTGGCAATGATACCATTGATGAAGAAGAACTGATTTTACCTAACAGAAATTTGAGGGACAAAGTAGAAGAAAATTCAGTGAGATCACCAAGAAAATCACCTCGTTTAATGGCACAAGGTAATCCTTTCAAAGATTACCTAGAAAATCAAAGGTGTAGGGACAGATGTGAGAAATTATCAACTTGCTGAGCATTTTGATAATGAGTTTTGAGTTTATACCAATTTTTTGACATAATTTTTATAAAATTTAATTGAAATTATACATTCACATAATTTAAAGAATTGACTAGTTCTATGAGTTTCCAGTACTCACTATCCCACTACCTATTTTCATTTCCCCAGAGATATTTATTCCATGTCTCTGAGTAATATGTATATTGCTACTTTATGATTATTCTGATGTAGGTATTTATTGACTTCCCACTGTGGATTATGATGTAGCATTCTTCTCTGGTCCCTATCACACAAAAGTACATTTTCTCATCCTTCTACTGTATAATTTTGTTAGAGCAGTAGGGATTATGTTACTGTGATTCTGTATGTTATCAAAGATGATCTGTTTAGTAAACTGGTTACTTTTCTTTTCCTATACATCTTTTTGTCTTTCTGATGTAAGATTTTTTTGTTTGTTTTTCATTTGCTTATAGCTTTATATATTTGTACACACAGCTTTTTAAAAAATACATTTTTATTGATTTCAGAGAGGAAGGGAGAGGGGGAGAGAGAGAGAGAGATAGAAACATCAATGATGAGAGAGAATCATTGATCAGCTTTCTCCCACATGCCCCCACTGGGGATTGAGCTCAAAACCCATGTGTCCTGCTGGTTCATAGGTTGGCGCTTAACCACTGAGCCATGCTGGTCAGGCTCTACTCAGAGCTTTTGTGTACATGTTAATAATCACACCCCAACCCCTTTGCCAGTTGTTTAAATTTTTCCTAAAGATATTTGTGCATATCAGATATTCTGTCATTGTTATTTCATTGAAGAAATATCTCTGGGAGACTTTGATCTGCTCCTATTTGGACTGATGTGTTGCATAGCTGTTATCCAGGGCTCTCCCCTTACCATTTTGAGGATTCTGTTCTGTGTTACAGTTTCTGTTTCCTCTTTTTTGGCTTAATGCCTTCATTTTGGTGACACATTTCTTCTTGTATGTTTGTAAATGTGATTAATCTGTTCTCATTGAAGTCATGGTCTGGTTGAGCATTGACTTCAGGGTTGGAAATAATTTTCCTTCGGAAATTTAAAACTATGCCATTTTTTCTAACTTCAATATTGAGAAGTTTATTTTGACACCCCTCCCCCCCTTTTTGGGAGGGTATGTTAGCTACTTTTCTTCTGGAACTTAGTGGAATTTCTTCCTCATCAGCTCTAGTGCTTTGATGTTTCTGATATTGCATCTTGGTGTAGGTGTTTTATATATTGAGCTTGGTAAGTCCTTTTAGTCTGAACTGTTATTATTCAATTCTGGGAACATTTCTTGAATTGTTTCATTGGTAATTCCCTTCTTTATTTTCTCTGCTCTTGCTTTCTGGAACTCCTGTTATTCTAAAGTGTCAGATAGCAAGGACTAGGCTTTCCATTTTCTTTATCTTGCCTACTTTCCACCTCAGTCTTTTTCCTCTATTTGCTGAAATTTTCTCATATTTGTCCTCCAACTTTTCCATTAAGATTTGCGTTTATAATTTATGAATGTTCTTTTTTTTTTTTTTTTTTTTTACTTTGAGAATAGTCTTTCTGTAGCATTTTAGTCTTATTTCATGTATGTTATATCTTGTTTTCTTTTGTAAGGTATTTATGGTGTTTTAAAAAGTTTTTTTGTCTTTTTTTCAGTTATAGTTTCATTTTTTTCCATGTTGTCATTTTTTTCTTCTTCAGTCTTTCATGTTAGATAGAGACTTGTCTGATCCTTGATTGTTTGCTCATGCTTAGGAGTAGGGAACTAAAATTGTATGGAACCTTTTAATGTGTAGATTGGGTTTTGTTAACTCTGAGCATTGCTGTATGGTGATCTGGCTGTGGGTTTTTTTTTTTTTTTTTTGAGAAATCCTGATGTCAGAATTTAGGTTATTCCCTTAGGCTCATTAGATTGCTTATATATTACAGGAGCCCTTGAGAGAAGTTGACTGGGATGTATCACATTTCAGTATATATATATTTACTTAATCTTACAAATTTCAGTGTACTTAACACTTCAACTCTTACCTGTGACTGATGTTCCTTAGCCTAGAAACTCTTGTTTTACACTCTCCACAGAATAAATCTTTCAGTCTTGGATTAGGACCAGGGAAGGGGACTTGCCCAAACAGATGGAGTCTGGGAGAGGAAGCTAGGGATCTAACGACTTCTTTAATAGCTTTCTACTCATCCTAATTTTAACCACCTTCCTTCATCCCCACATTAGAATCATCTGAAGTCACCAATTCCTAAGCCTTTTGAGGTGTTAATGGTATTGGTTTTTGCCAGCACTGTCAACTTTTAGTGTTGGTCTTATTTTGGATTTCTCAGTTCATTAGTTCCTTCTTTTTTATTTTTTAGAGCTGAGGTTTTTATTTTTTTAATTTAATTTTTTAATTGATTTTAGAGAGGAAGGAAGAGGGAGAGAGATAGAAACATCAATGATGAGAATCATTGATTGGCTGCCTCCTGCACGCCCCCTACTGGGGATTGAGTGTACAACCTGGGCATGTGCACCTGATTGGAATTAAACTTGGCACCCTTCAGGATAGGCCTATGCTCTAGCCACTGAGCCAAACCAGCTAGGGAAGCTCCTTCTTTGTTAAAAACTTATTTTTATTGATTTCAGAGTGGAAGTGAGAGGGAAAGAGATAGAAACATCAATGATGAGAATCATTGATCAGCTGCCTCCTGCATGCCCCCAACTGTGGGTGGAGCCCACAACCCGGGCATGTGACATGACTGGGATTCAAACCGTGACCTCCTGGTTCATGGGTTGATGCTTTACCACTCTGCACACCAGCTGGGTCATCAGTAGCTTCTTGATCATCCCTTGTTTGACTTCCAAAGATGTCAGTTTTCTCTTCTGTTCTTTGCTTTTAGATTTATGGCTTTTTATAGCTTTAGTGGGGTTTTGAAAAGTGGATTGACTTAGATGCATATATTTACTTTGTCAACTTTTTCTCAATTTATATTTTAAATCAGTTATTTGGTATATACTTGTGACTTGAGAAATGAAAAAAGTAGAATGCATATTATAGACAATGCATATTATTGGCCTATATAGCCAGGCTTCAAACTAAGGCAGTTGATATTTAGAGGAGAAAAAGGGACTTTTTTCCTTTGCTCAACAAATCAATTACTATTGCAAAACCATTTTTAAAAAAAATTTTTTTTTATTGATTTCAGAGAGGAAGACAGAGGGAGAGAGAGAGAGAAACATCAGTGATAAGAGAGAATCATTGATTGGCTGCTTCCTGCACCCCCCTAACTGGGGATTGAGCCTGCAACCTGGGCATGTGCCCTTGACCAGAATCGAAACTGGGACTCTTCAGTCCACTCAGTTCGCTCTATCCACTGAACCAAACCAGCTAGGCTCAATTTTTTTATCTGAATACCTTCTGAGTTAAATATGCTATTCATTTATTTTTAACAACCACTTAGGTAATGGATGTTAAACATTCTTCATTTATTTTATGTCAGGGCAGGTGAATAAAATAGAGCTGTAAATTATTACAAGCTGTCTTCAAAACTTTACAAATTACCTTAATACTAATAACCAGCCATTAAAATATTGCCCTGACCGGTTTGGCTCAGTGGATAGAGCGTGGGCCTTCGGACTGAAGGGTCCCAGGTTTGATTCCGGTCAAGGGCATGTACCTTGGTTGCAGGCACATCCCCAGTAGGGGGTGTGCAGGAGGCGGCTGATTGATGTTTCTCTCTCATTGATGTTTCTGACTCTCTATCCCAGTGATGGGCAACCTCTTGAGCTTGGTGTGTCAGACTTCACCAAAAAACTGAGCATAACTCGGGTAGTGTGTCACTTGAGGAAAAAACTAACTCCAAGACTCTAGTCGCAAATGTTTCATCCTCGGCATGCGGCCGCGTGCCATCAGATATGGCTACGCGTGTCAGTGCTGACACGCGTGTCATAGGTTCGCCATCACTGCTCTATCCTTTTCCTTTCCTCTCTCTGTAAAAAATCAATAAAATATATTTTTAAAAAATTTTAGTTATTTAACAGAGTTATATAGTTGAACTTGTGATAAACAGTTCATAATCCACTAAGAAAAAACTTACTGAGTGCTTAAACTAATGACCAAATATTATAGATTTGGATGACCACATAATTTCTTGTCTAAGCTGGGGCACTTGAGAGTGAAAGGGCGTGCTCTCACATAGGACTGTTATAGACAGATAGGGACATTTATACTTTTAAGAGTCCTACAGTTTAGTGATGAATGACAAATTAGGAAAGTGTTCTAAATATTGGTACATAGTAGGATTTTGCATTGAAAGGAAGGGGAATTAAAAAAAATCAGTAGTGTTTAGTTATACAGAATTGATTCAGAAGTATTGGATATGCATAGGTTTGGAAATAGCTTTTTATTTTATAATTTAGTTTGTGGGTTGTTTTTTCTTTTTAACTTAGTGCATTACTTAGCTTTCTTTTTTTCCAGTATTTTTTTTCTTATTTTCCCACACTTTTGTGTTTCTCCTTCCCCTAGATAAAATATACAGATAGGGAAAAGAGGAAAATTAATAGATTTTTTTTATTAGAAGCATTGTTAAAGGTGAGAAAGTTTATTAAATTATTTTCATACTCTTTGTTTTCTTTTATGATACATTTTCTTGGTTTAAGTGTTTTTCATTGTAGTTTTTCTTTCTGTTGATGTAATACTCTAGTGTACACTTCATTTCCTCTTTTAGGAATAGCTTGGATGCTAAAATGGTGATATAAGTGAAGCATATTCAAAAGGAATTAGAGTTCTTTTGAGGTTGTGCTTTGAAACACAGAGCTTGTTTGTAATAGGTGGTTTAGTTCATTTTATTGGTACTTGAATTTTTGTTTGGGTTTTATATATTTAAAAATATTTAATGTTTAAAATGGTATGACAGTCTTGTTTTAAGATGGGTATTGATGTAAATGAAGCTCTTTTATTTTACTTCCAGCTAATTTCTTTATTTTTTTTATTTTTTCCTTTATTGATTAAGGTATTACATATGTGTTCTTACTCCCCCCCTCCCCTTACCCTCCCCAACTTATTTCTTATCGAAAAGAGACTTGATTAAAAAAAGAAAAAGAGCCCTAGCTTCTTTGGCTTAGTGTAGTGGTCAGCAAACTGCGGCTCACGGATCACGATCCACATGCAGCTCTTTGGCCCCTTGAGTGTGGCTCTTCCACAAAATACCACATGCGGGCGCACACGTACAGTGTGATTGAAACTTCGTGGCCCATGCGCAGAAGTTGGTTTTCGGCTCTCAAAAGAAATTTCAATCGTTGTACTGTTGATATTTGGCTCTGTTGACTAATGAGTTTGCCGACCACTGGCTTAGTGGATAGAGAGTCGGCCTGTGGACTGAAGGGTCCTGGGTTCGATTCCAATCAAGGGCACATGCCTGGGTTGCAGGCTTGATCCCCAGTAGGGGGTGTGCAGGAGGCAGCCGATCAATGATTCTCTCTCATCATTGATGTTTTTATGTCTCTCTCCCTCTCCCTTCCTTTCTGAAATCAATAAAAATATATTAAAAAAGAAAAAGGAAAAAGAGATGATGAAAACATATGTCTTGTAATAAGGTATAATAGTCTAAATTTTAGAGGTTTTCCCCCCTGCCAGAATTTATAGAACTCTGATAAATATAAAATTTAACATATATATGTATATATTTAAAATCACCATTATGAGTAACTGTTCAGGACATTTTCATTGAAATATACATTTTGTAGCTCAGAATAAAGAAGTGTATATTTTAAGTTGTATTGAAATAAAAACACATGGCAAAATAGCTAAGTTATTTTTATTTTTTTCCCTTGTGATAGAACAAGTAAGAAGTTTGCGACAAAGCACTATTGCCAAGCGTTCAAATGCAGCACCTTTAAATAGCACAAAAAAAGCACCTGTGAAGACTGTATCTGCCCCTAAAGCAGGGGGGAAACAACCAGAAAGGTGTCAGATAAAAGAAGAAGCTTGTACATCACCGAAACCTGAGTATCATAAAGAGAGCAGAAGGGGCAGTCGGCATCTTGAACAAACTGAAGTATCGGAAGAATCAGTATCTTCAAGTCACTCTTCAGTGTCATCTTGTCTTGAAATGAAGGATGAAGTTGGATTAGATTCTAAGCAGAAGTGTAATAATCAAGAAAAAGCAAATGTGCCATCTCATGAATTAAATTGTCCACTCCTTTCAGAGACTTGTGATAGTATTGAAGAAAAGAAAAATGAACCTCTGGTGGAATGTAAAATCAAGACTGTTAGTCCATTGTTTACATTTTCAGATAAAGAAGAACATGAAAAGAATGATTCTATTTCAGATAAAGTGGATGAGACTATTGTAGAAGAAATGAGTGCAAAGGGAAAAGTTGAACAAGAATCAAAGGAAATGGTCAAATTATCCCATGAAGGTGACCAAATTGTTGAGGAACCAGAATCTTCTGCTGCTCTCTGTGGTGATGCTTGTACAAATCCAAATAAGACCGAAAAGAACCTTGTAGATTTGTCTAGCACTGTGGATGAAGTAAATGAATGCCATTTGGAATTGAAGAATACCATGGAATTTGATCAAGCTAAGAACTCTCTTCATAGAAATGAACTAGAACCGTTGGGTTATTGTAAAGACATAGAGTCTAATCATAAACAGTTGGAGAGCACTGAATTTAACAAATCAAACTTTGATGAGGTGGTTGATACTAGTGCTTTTGAACCAGAGTCTAATATTGTAGAAAATGCTATTTGTGATGTGCCTGATCAAAATTTAAAACAGTTGAATATTGTTGAAAATATTAAAATGGAGTCTCATGAAACAGCAACCCTTCAGGATGACAGGAACAGCCCATCAAATAGTGTTTCTTGCTTAGAGTCAAAAAACATAAAATCCAAACACACGAAACCTGTAATTCACTCTAAGCAAAACATGAGCACAGATACTCTGAAAAAAATGGTTGCAACGAAGCATGAATTAATGCATAACAAAACTAAAGCTAGTGTCAAAAGTGTGAAACGAAATGCCGATGACCTAGAATCTCAGCAAAATTTTCATAGGCCAGTCAAAGTGAGAAAAAAACAAGTTGATAAGGATTCAAAGATTCAGATTTGCAATTCTGGGGTTAAGTCTGTGAAAAATCAAGTTCATTCTAATTCGAAAAAAACGCAAGATCAAAATTTAGTACAGATTTCCAAACCTGTAACACATTGGTTGAGTGATAAGCCTTACGGTCAGCCTGGTTGCTCTAAAGAACCTCATCATCCTGCACAAACTGGACATTTATTACATTCCTGCCAGAAACAGTGCCACAAGCCCCAGCAGCTGTCTCCAGCAGTAAAAACCAATAGTCATATGAAGGAAGAGCTTGAACATGCAGGTGGTGCAGAGCATTTTAAGGAGGAGGATAAACTGAAACCAAAAAAACCTGAGAAGAACTTACAACCCCGCCAGAGAAGAAGCAGCAAAAGTTTTTCTTTGGATGAGCCACCATTGTTCATTCCAGATAACATAGCTACCATAAAAAAAGAAGGCTCAGATCATGGCTCTTCATTTGAAAACAAATATATGTGGACTCCCAGCAAGCAGTGTGGGTTTTGCAAAAAACCCCATGGCAACAGGTGTGTGTGGTGTGTGTGTGTGTGAGAGTGTGTGTGAGAGTGTGTGATGTGTACATTGAAAAGACATTCCTTTTTTAGTGTGGGATTAGTGGGAACATTTTAATAGAAAGAAATTAACATACAAAGACTTTTGCAGAAACAAAAAAACCCCCTCATCAATCCTGGATAAGTGATAGAAAGATGGAGCCACTGAATTTACATATATATTATCCTAGCATATTTTAAAAAGTATAGCGTGACCAACAATTGATATACGTGGAAATGTTTCGTCATTGTAACCAGTTGGTGTAATTTAGTCATTACATATGGAGCAAAAAACTTTTCTGCTAATCAGAAAATGGTTACACTGCCTTGGGTCTGTATATATTTTATTTGGCTTGAGAAAAATTAGTAATAAAGTGTGAAGGTCATAGTGGAAATTCTATTTTTCTTTTGAAGATTTGGGGAGGGGGGTTAAATGAAGCACACTGTAACTTACTGCAACTACTTCATAACTATCAAACTTAGAGTTGGAGTGAAACTTGATAGCTAAAACAACTGTTATATTACCCAGGTGAATTTTATATGTATCATGGAATGGAGTGAAAACATTTGTTCCTTTTTTGGAAATTTTTAGTGATTTGGAGGTTTCTTGTGAATTCTGATCTTTTAAGAAATGATCTTAACACTGTCCTTTGGCATTGTTTTCTTAGGATTCAGTATTTTGTAGTTTTATGGCACAACCCCCCACCCCTCCATCCCCCATCCCGGCCCATGTATTTTATTTGCTAGTTTTTAAGAAAGGAAAACAAGAAGTGAAGTGGATATTGCAGCTACAAGATTATCCTGTTCAAGTGTTCAGATTGCTGTTGGGACTTCTATCAACATTGATAATGATAAAAGAACATTATAACTTACACATTATAATGTTCTCCTTACTCATGAAAGTAAATGTTATAATGACTTCCACAGCACTATCAGATTATATAAGTGAAACTATTTGGGGGGGGGTTGGTACCGTTCAGTAAAGTGTGTTGTACATTATTTTAGTGTGGAAAAATGTGATTGGGGGAAAGTGTGTGTGTGGGTAGTTTGGGGCTATTCCTGTAAAAAATAATTCAAGTTTATGTCCAAGGGTTTCTTCATTGTTGATTCAGCCTGTGGCCTATTTTTAGTGTGAATGGTTACTTTATAACATATTTCAGTTTTTAAAAGTTGTGACTTATTTGAAGGTAGTGTTACATTTGCTCTCACTTATGTCTTTATGCTTTTTTTAACTTAAAACACCTTAATCAAATATTCTAAAGTAGGCCTGCTGAATTTTTAGGTCTAAGAGAATTGGGGGCTGGATGGTACATAGAAGTGCTCTTTTATGCCAGCCCCTTTCTCTTTCTTCCAGAATCGTCTATAAACTATCCCAGTGACATGTGATCAGAGGAATGGAATAGGAGTCTTAGAGTGAATGAATATCTAAAATGAAACTTTGGCCTACAGTTGGAAGCCAGGTTAAGGGTGTTATTATGTAACTTTTTTTGCAGATCAAGTTCTGTTCTGATGAGCGGTTCTTAGTAGTTTGCTCAGGCTTTTCAATGACTGTCACTTGATCAACATCAACAGTTATTTTCCTAAAGTGAAGATGAAGCGTTAATCCCTCTTTTTTTATCGAGTGCTGGCTTTTGACTCTACTCTATAAGACCTAGGATTTCTTTGTTCAGGCTGGAAAATGACAGTAGAGGGATTTTGAGTCCGTCCTATGTAGTTTATATGAATAATAACATTGGAAACAGTCAGTTTTGGAAGAACCATTACACATTACTTCAATTTTGTGAATAAAGAACGCTAAATAAATGATTGTTTTTTTTTCTTTACATATTAACTAACTAACCTTCACTACTTGGACACATTGTGCTTGTATTTATTGAGGTTACTCAAAGAATGTTCCAGTCATGCAGCATGTAATTTTCTTTAATTCATGTATAAGAATATGAATTCATTAGGAAGGGCATATCTGGAAATAATTTTCATCCATCTTTTTCATTTCATGCATTAGCCCATTGAAAGCTATTTGCTAATATGACATTTTCTAGCACTTAAGACAGACAGCTTTGCTTCTGTAAAGACTGTTTTAATAAGTCTTCACCATTTTACATGTACTCCAATAGAGGTTAGCTTCTTGAAGTGTTCCCAGTGGAAATTATGTTTTTAAATAAATTTGTTCATGGTATGGCCAAATGTAATATTTGACCATAAGCAGCTTGTATACAAGTCCTACAGACAGTATTGACTCTAACAATTGACACATGATGCTGGCCTGTTTTTTCTTTTTCTTTTTTTAAAATATTTTTATTGATTTCAGAGAGGAAAGGAGAGGGAAAGACAGGTAGAAACATCAATGATGAGAGAGAATCATGGATCGGCTGCCTCCTGCATGCCCCACACTGTGGATCGAGCCCGCAACCCGGGCATGTGCCCTTAATTGGAATCGAACCTGGGACCCTTCAGTCCGCAGGCAGACACTCTATCCATTGAGCCAAATCGGCTAGGGCTGGCCTGTTTTTTCATTTGTTTGTTAATATTTTAGGTTCTGTTTTCTTGAAGATTTGGGGAGGGGGGTTAAATGAAGCACTAACATGGTGATTGTGTCGGGTTAAGCCTTTCTCAAGCACAGCATGATTGAGTTTTATAGTTTTCTAACAAAGGTGTACACATTATTTTAAAAACCAGTTTATTTAATACTCATTTTAAAAAAATTAATGTCACTTTTGAACTACTTGGAAACATCAGCCAGTTAATGTTTAAGAAGGAACAAATCTGGCCTTTTCATACTGTCTACCTTGTAGTTATCCTGAAGACATTTGCTTCTTTATATTACAATTTCTTGTTCAGTAATAGAAGATTAGCTTATTGGATGAAATCTAAAATTTTAGCTGAAGGGATTCAAAGCTTTATAATCAAAGCAACCTTTTATTCTGAGAAGGAAATTTTTGCCTAGAATAAATGATTCTGGCTTTTTTTTTCAGGACTTTGAAAAGTAT
This sequence comes from Ia io, assembly GCA_025583905.1. Taxonomy (NCBI): domain Eukaryota; kingdom Metazoa; phylum Chordata; class Mammalia; order Chiroptera; family Vespertilionidae; genus Ia; species Ia io. Next base: position 72,910,109 of record JAJQQW010000005.1, on the reverse strand, counting down.
TTTTTTCTGCAGATTAGGTTATTAGTGACAAAAACATAGACTTATAGTTTATGTGGAATTGAACCCTTTTAGAAAAGAATGATATATATATATATATATATATATAACATTCACAGTAATGTTTAGATTTGTCACTTAACAGAACTGAAGGCCATCTTGTAACAATTACATTGTCAGTGAATTAATGACATGAATTTGTTAAGAACAGGAGTTCAGTGTTGCCTCTGCGGCTTACTTTAAAAAAACTTGAAAAATTTCTAAGAATATATTTTGGCTTATGCCAAAAAAGATTAGAATATTAAATTAGTTTCTAATTATCCTATAGTGGATCTCATTTGGGTTTTTTTTTATTTTATTTAAAATTTTGTGTATGAACCTATAATAAAACAAAAATATTTCCAAACTCTTCAATTTAATTGGATATATGCTGACTTGTCCACTTAATCCAGAGCTAAGCTACACACCATATATACATATACATACAGAAATATATATATGATTTTAGTGAAAGAGTTAAACAACCTGGATGTTATATCCTCACTGGAGGATATTTTCCCCCATGATTTTTAGAGAGTGGAAGGGAGGGAGAGAGAGAAAGAAACATCAATGGTGAGGTACATCGACTGGTTGCCTCCCACATGCGCCCCAAATGGGGCCGAGGATAAAGCCTATGACCCTTCAGTTGGAGGGCCAATACTCTAATAACCACTGAGCAAAGCTGGCCAGGGCCCAGGTTGTCTTTTAAGTGATTTTTACCTATTAGTAACCATATCAAGGACAGCAGAAAATGGGAGAGTAACACTGTTAGCTGGGTGATCCATACTCATCCACCACACTCTCCCCTCCCCCCATGAGAAATAATACAAAAAGGGGAAGAAAATATATGTCTTTGTGAATCTATACACTATAACTGGTCTTAATGTATAGGTTTTTAAGCAGTGTCTTATTGAAAATACTCTGACTTGAAATCATAGCTCCGACAATGGAAATAAAGGGAAATCACTACTAGCTTTCCTTTAATATTTCAAAGACATTGCTTTCAAGAAATAGCAGCTCTTACGACTGCAATGTAAAATAAAACTTTTAAGCACCTGTATTTTTATGTTGGCTGCAAGTTCTTGTAATTGAAACATGGACCCATCAAAAATCTCGCCACACCTAAAGAAACAATTTCTATATTCCAAACTAACCGCATTGTTAAAAAGTTTACATAATAGGGTTATGAATCCAAAACGTTCTAGTTTTGTTTTTACATAAGGCACAAGATTTTTTGCTTTTTCCTCCTAAACCAAATGATCATTGGGGAAATGATGACTTATAAAGCCATCATAGGCATTACCAGATAGGGTAAAGAATGGTGAATTACAGACTTGAAGTTTAATTTCCTTCATGCACAGCAGTAGCTTGGTATACAGTAGAAAGGCACAGAACAAGAGTGCTGCTATTGAGGAATGAGATATTTGGGATAACTTTTTTCAGGATACTATGTAAAGAATGAACCTATTACGATTTTTATACTTCCAATATTAAAAAAGGACCTCGTGTATTTAGGGAGAGTTGGCCATGTAGCTGTGTTTTACCTTTAACATCTTCCTATTGGACCACAGTTTTTTAAAAGGAGTTTAAAAAATAAAAATAAAACTTTTGACATGAGGTACCACTACTACCAAAATCAATACAAAGTCTTTAAATTGTTAAAGAATAGACCTGAATTATTCTATCTTAATTTTCCAAATATAGCATGAGTTACTAACCTGAAAAATGAAAATGTTAAACATGCTTGAGTTTTGTAGTTTTCCTAACTAGATTGTAAAGTATGTAAATAATTTCTCCCTCAAATTGCTGATTTGCCATTTTAGAGTCATAAATCTCATGTCCCTGGACGTTTTCATGGGTTAGTGAAGTTATTTCTTAGATAAAATGCAGTAAAGGGAAAAATTTTATAAGGACATTGCTTAGAAATTTTTTAAAAAGTCAGCCTCAATATTAATATTTTCATATTAACATACAATATTGATCTTTATTTTGCAAAAAGTTTACTAGGTGAAGTATTTGGTCAGAATTAAGAAAGTCCACACTCAAAAGTACATAGGATTTTTTTTTTTTTTTTTTTTTTTTTAGCAAAATCAATGTCATACCCTGAACCACAATGTTTTGAGCTCAAAGAATAGTTACATAGTTAAGATGGTTAATAAACAATTTGAGATACTCCATTATGTTAGTTTTTGAGTTGCATTTTTGTTTTCTGCTTTTTTGTCATTTAAAATTACTCATTGGATAAATTATTCTCTAATTTTATGTATGACATCAGGTTTGTGTTCAATGCAACTTTGATGGATTGTGATCAAATCACAGATCTTAACCACCCTTCTCAGTAAAGAAATTATTCTATACTTTTTTATTTTATAAAGTATACTGACGAGGGTTAGTTGCCCTTTACTTTAGTCCTTTGGGGTTTTTTTTGTTTTGTTTTCAGTATTTTCTCATACCAGAGGAGAAAAGTTTCATTTTTATTGAATATTCTTTTTGAAAACTTGGTCCATATTGAACTGATAGAGTGGGTTAAAGATAGAAAACCTGCAAAAAAAGTTAAATTTTGAAAATTTAGGCTTTTGACATTGATTTTTAAGAAAATGTATCAAAATATTTTTTTTCTTCCAGGTTTATGGTGGGCTGTGGAAGATGTGATGACTGGTTTCACGGTGATTGTGTCGGGTTAAGTCTTTCTCAAGCACAGCAAATGGGAGAGGAAGACAAAGAATATGTGTGTGTGAAATGTTGTGCTGAAGAAGATAAAAAGACTGAAGTAACAGATCCAGATATTTTGGAAAACGAAGCTAAAGTTGAAGTCCATACTGAAGATAAAACAATGGACTATGAAAAGCTTGGATTATCAAAGCACACATCAGCAAATGACAAAACCAAATGTACAGATGATACAGTGAAGCACAAGGTCAAAATTTTAAAACGGGTGAGCTGCTCGCTAATGCATTCTTTCGTTATCTTAAGAAATTTGTATAGGCTGATCATTAGAATTTGAAATTTCTCCTTAGGTTTTATTGTTCTAGTGTACATTTTCAAACTTATCCTACCTAATAAAATAGTAATATGCAAATTGACCGCACCTTTGCTATGCTCAAGCCACGCCCACCAGCCAATCAGGGCAAGTATGCAAATTACCCAACCAAGATGGCGGTTAATTTGCGTACACTGAGGGAGGGAGGAGTGAAGACTGAAGCCAACTTAGAAGGAAGAGGGAGGAAAAGTGGAAAGCAAGGTGGCTGCCAGAGGGAAAGCCCGGGTGGGGCGGGCGGCAGTGGCCTGTGGGTGCAGGTGCGCGGTGGGCGGCAGCGGCGACGGCAGCGGCAGCGCACGCGGGCGGCCGCTTGCAGGATTCTTCCTGCAAATGGGCTACTAGTTTTTCTATAAAAGTGGATGGATTTTTAGTTAACACTAGTGGCCCATTGCATGAAATTCATACACATTAAAAGGGAATTAATTGGAGAAAATACTTTAATATTGCTATTTGCCCTTTCTCTATAGTAGAAGTGTCAGAGATGAAAGAAAATTAGTAAAATGTATATGAAAATAGCCCTCTTGTCAGAGTCTGGGGCACGCCGCGGAACCCAGAGTCAAGTTCCTGCCCACCTGTGCACACCTCGAAATCATGCGAGACCCAGACTCGGCCAGCCCCATCCCCATCAAGCCCCGCAGAGCAGGGGGGCGCAGCCTCAGGTCCCCTGTCAAGCCCTGCTGGGCTGGGGGCACGGCCTCAGATCCCCTGGCCCTGGGGCGGGGCGGGGGGGAGAGTAGATGGGAGGGCACGGCCTCAGGTCCCTGGCCCTGGTGCAAGGGGGCTAGGGAGCGAGGACTGTTTGCATATTAGCTCTTTATTATATAGGATACAAATTTTATTTGTTTTTGCTATTTCTAATTTCTAGTTTGGTACTTGGATTTTCCGCGCACGCGTGTGTGTGTGTGTGTGTGTGTGTGTGTGTGTGTGTGTGAGAGAGATCTTTGGTACTAACTATAAATTGTGCTTACTCATAAAATTTCTTTACAAAGCTTTTCAGCCCAGCTGGCATGGCTCAGTAGTTGAGCATTGACCTATGAATCAGGAGGTCACGGTTTGATTCCTGGTTGAGGCACATACCAAGGTTTTGGGCTCCATCCCCAATGTGGGGCATGCAGGAGGCAGCTGATCAAGGATTCTCTCTCATCTGTGATGTTTCTATCTTCCTTCCTTTCTGAAATCCATATAAAAATTTTAAGTTTTTTAGTCTGTAAATGTCTATTATTTTCAAATGGAAGAGTTTTGTTTTTCTCTGTAAGGAAAAGTAATCTTAATTTGTTTTATCTTTGTCCTAGTATTTGCTTGGAACCCTCACCTCATAATTTTTCTTTTAAAATGTGGACTCTTTAAAAAAGTTGTCACTTTTCCCTCATTCTTATATTTTTAACTACCTTCTAAAAGTATTTTATAAACAGATATCTAAAGATATTTAGTCAGTTACAGGAGCAATGTATAAAGAACACAGCACTTTATCTGATTAAATTTTCTTTGTCTACCTTTTTATTACTGTTTATTTTTCTAATTGATTAGTTATTCTTATAGATAGTGCTAGGGAGGAAACATAGTGTCAAAAAATGTACATGGAGAGTTAAGTATAATAACCCAAAAGACAATTAACATGAATTGTAGAGTTGAAAGGAATCTTAGAAATCTTTTAGTCCAGCCATTCGATTTAAGAGCATGAGCATGTTTTCTCCAAAATCTCTATTACTTACAAACTCAGTTCTTTCAGACATTCCTTATATGACAAATCTAGATTAAGTTCCAGTTTGCTAAATCCTTGTATCCACTGTTTTCTGTCAAGATTTTTTGAGAATCAGATTATGTCCTTCTGATATATGCTGTTTCTTTATCTGTTGATCTGATTACAACCAAAGTAATTGATGATACAGAACTGAAAGCTCCATTGAGAAGAATTTATAACACACCTTTGGAAAACTTCTTTTATCATTAACTATTACTCATTACTTCTTGGGTACAATTTCTTGGCCATTTAGAAATATGGCACATTGTTTTATCATTTAGCTGAGTTGTCTCCATCTTGTCTAAAATGACATTTAAAAAAACATTAACATTGTAAATGTTTTGAGCCCTAACTGGTTTGGCTCAGTGGATAGAGCGTCGACCTGCGGACTCGAGGGTCCCAGGTTCGATTCCAGTCAAGGGCATGTACCTTGGTTGCGGGCACATCCCCATTAGGGAGTGTGCAGGAGGCAGCTGATCGATGTTTCTCTCTCTCATCGATGTTTCTAACTCTCTATCCCTCTCCCTCTCTGTAAAAAAAAAATCAATAAAATATATTAAAAAAAAAAAAAAAAGGAGGGAAAGGGACCACAGCTCATACATTCTTTCCACAAAGTGTATGTGCCGATTCTCCTTTCGGTTCATCCGTAGGAACCTCATGAGAATCGATTACTGTCACTTTGAAAACAATCACAGACCTCCTTTTAAAAACAAAACAAAACAAAACAAAACAAAAAAAAACGTAAATGTTTTGAGAAACTCCCCCTTTCCGGAAAAGACCTAGTCTGATTTTGTAAATGCATGTGCTATCCAAGTGATAACCGCTTCCTTTTTGATGAACCGTTGAATCTTGACTTGCCTCCTTTTAATTTATAAAATCTGCTCTTTAAAAACCACTTGTTACCCCTAGATTTTTATGTTGAACCATTTATTGAATTTCTATTATATGCCAAGCCTGATATCAGACTTGGGTTTATAGCACTGATTGGAATATGTTCCTGCTCTCACGTAAATCTAGTTGGTAGAAAGTAAATAAATAAATAAAATTAGAAGATTCCTAGTCTGGAGAAAATCAGTTTTTGTATGTACTCTATGTTTATATACAGTGTTCTTCTCCATCTTTTTTATTACTATTTTTTATTTTATTTATTTCAGAGAAGAAGGGAGAGGGAGAGATAAAGGAAAAAACATCAGTGATGAGAGAGAATCATCAATCGATTGCCTCCTGCATGCCCCACACACACACCGGGGACCAAGTCCACAAACTGGGGATATGCCCTGACCAGGAATTGAACTGTGACCTCCTGGCTCACAGGTCGACACTCAACCACTGAGTCATGCAGGCCGGGCTTCCCCGTTTTTTAAACACTAGTGTGATGTGACTGATTTCTCCCAGGGTTCTCAGAATGCCAGTTTCACTACCAGGTCTTTGTGGGTTATATAAGAGTAGCAGGTATCCTGAAGGTTTGTTCTACCTTATGGGAATTAAAATTGCCACAATTGGTACACTTGAGAACTTAACTGATACACTTATTATAGATGAATAGAACTTCATTTGTTTTAGAAAATAGTGAAAAATATAGATACCTGTTTCTCCACAATTTTTCTCTCCTTTTCCCATATCCATAGCCAACTAAGAGAACTCTTAACTTATATCTCTAATTTTCTTTCTAATATTGTTATTGGGAATGTGATCTCTATTTATTCTCTCTTTTTTTTAAAAAAAAAATTAATAAATTTTTAATGTTCAGATTATTACAATTGTTCCTCTTTTCCCCCCCATAGCTCCCCTCCACCCGGTTCCCACCCCACCCTCTGCCCTTACCTCCCCCCCACTGTCCTCATCCATAGGTGTACTATTTTTGACCAGTCTCTTCCCACACCCCCCATACCCATTTCCCCCTGAGAATTATCAGTCCACTCCCTTTCTATGCCCCTGATTCTATTATATTCACCAGTTTATTCTGTTCATCAGGTTTTTAATTCACTTGACTTTTAGATTCACTTGTTGATAGGTATGTATTTGTTGTTCATAATTTTTATCTTTACTTTTTTCTTCTTTTTCCTCTTTTTAAAGAATACCCTTCAGCATTTCATATAATACTGGTTTGGTGGTGATGAACTCCTTTAGCTTTTTCTTGTCTGTGAAGCTCCTTATCTGACCTTCAATTCTGAATGATAGCTTTGCTGGGTAGAGTAATCTTGGTTGTAGGTTCTTGCTATTCACCACTTTGACTATTTCTTGCCACTCCCTTCAGGCCTGCATAGTTTCTGTTGAGAAATCAGCTGACAATCGTATGGGTGCTCCCTTGTAGGTAATAAACTGTTTTTCTCTTGGTGCTTTTAAGATTCTCTCTTTGTCTTTTGCTCTTGGCATTTTAATTATGATGTGTCTTGTTGTGGTCCTCTTTGGGTTCCCTTTGTTTGGGGTTCTGTGCACTCCCTGGACTTGTAAGTCTATCTCTTTCACCAGGTGGGGGAAGTTTTCTGTCATTATTTCTTCAAATAGGTTTTCAGTATCTTGATCTCTCTCTCTTCTTCTGGCATTCCCATTATTCTGATTTTGGTACGCTTGAAGTTGTCCCAGAAGCTTCTTACACTGTCTTCAAATTTTTGGATTATTTTTTCTTTTTGCTTTCCCAGTTGAGTGTTTTTTACTTCTTTGTATCCAAATCTTTGACTTGATTCTTGTGTTCCTCTAGTCTGCTGTTGGGTCTCTGTATAATATTTTTTATTTCAGTCAGTGTATTTTTAGTTTCTAGTTGGTCCTTTTTCATAACCTCGAGGGTCTCGCTAAATTTATCAGCCTTTTCTAGGAAATTCTTGAAAAATCTTATAACCATGGTTTTTAACTCTATATCCAGTCATTTGTTTTCCTCCATTTCTTTTGTTTGTGATCTGTTTCTTTGTCTCCGCATTTTCGCTGCTTCCCTGAGTTGGTAGGGTAGCTTTGTGTGCTAGGTGTCCTATATGGCCCAGTGGCTCGGCCTCCCCAGTTACCTGAGGTGGATACTCTTGGTGCACCCCTTTGTGGACTGTGTGTACAGCCTTGTTGTAGTTAAGTCTTGATTGTTGTTGGTATCACTGGGAGGGATTGACTTCCAGGCCAATTGGCTGTGAGGATCAGCTGTGTATGCCGGGAGAACTTCTGTACTGGAGACAGCCTTATGAGACAAGACTTGCATAATCGCAAAAGCCTCTGTGCTCAGCTTGGATGGGGCGGAGTCTCAGGGCTGAGCATACAGCCTTGGCTTCCCGTCAGCCCTGCCCTATGAGGCCCCTGGGTCTCAGTGTCTCTTGGTAATCTCTGCAAGCACCTCTAAGAGTAAGCCGCCCTCGAGTTTTGCCCACTGCCAGACAGTCCAGTTTCTCCCCCAATGAATCTGGATTCCGTTTCCTGCCTGCTAGAGAAAGCCAGTGGCGCAGTCAGCAGTCAGTCTTCTCTTCGCGCACTTGCGCGCATGCCTCCAGACCTCTGCCTTTCGCGGCTCCTCTGAGTTTCCGCCTGACAGTCCAGATTCCCCCCGTACAAGCCTGGGTCCCCAGGGTCTCGCCCAGAACTGGGGTTCAGTGCAGTCGGAACTGTGGTTCAGCACAGTTGGGAGCTTTTGTCTTCTTCCCGCTAGAGAAAGCAAGCCAGGCACTCAGCCGCCCGTGCATGTGTCTCCGTACCTCAGCCTTTTGCAGCTCCTCTGATTCTCCATGTGCTTTCCTCTTTCCTTCTAGTTGTAGAATTTCCACTCAGCCAGCTTTCCTGTGGTTCTGGATGATGTTCGTTGTGTCTTTTAGTTGTAGTTTTGAAATCGTTGTGCAAGGCAGCAGTTTAGGTGTTTACCTATGCCGCCATCTTGGTTTCTCTCTTTTTGTTCTCTTATATAAAAAAACTAAATAGTCTAGTATGTGTTCTGTAGAAAACAGTTGCTTAACAAATGGATTTTGAATGGGAGGGTGATTCTCCTTTTTGCTAATAATTGAGTTATTTTTTGAGTGCATCTTTAAAAAAGCCCTTTAAACAGTTACTGGGGCAAAGAATAGAAAATGTTTGATATTGTTATAGGTTGTAATACTAATAAGGTTTATTTTTTCATCTCTATCTCTTGGGGCTTGCTTTATATTTAAAGTTGGTGTAGAAGTTTTAATTCTAGTGAATTCAATACTATTTTTTTTTTTTTTTCAGGAATCTGGTGAAGGTAAAAACTCATCAGACTGTAGAGATAGTGAAATGAAAAAATGGCAGCTAGCTCCTCTTCGAAAGATGGGGCAACCAGTTTTACCTCGGAGATCCTCAGAAGAAAAAAGTGAAAAAATACCAAAAGATTCCACAACTGTTATTTGCACAGGAGAAAAAGCTTCAAAACCAGGCAGTGAGATTAATAGACATTATTATATACTAATGTATTTATATTTTATTTCATACACTACCAGTTAAAATATTTAGGGAAATTAAATTTTAACATTTTAATTTTTTGGTGATTAACCTTATTTGAAATTAAAAACCATTATTTTAAATTCTGGGGAAGTACTAATGAATTTAATATACAGCTCCTTCCCTCATGGCACTTAAACACCAATGGGAGAAGACAGATAAGAAAATGGTATGCTCTTTAACAGAATTTAGACACTTTGAAGAAAAGATAGAATAATGGGATAGAGAATCACAGTATTTATCAGTGTATAGTAATTTAAAGTCCAAACTTAGATATATACAGAGAGAGTTCAGTAGAGGCTCTCCAGAAGCAGAGCCCTTGGAGATCATCTACATTTAGAAGTTGGGAAGAAGAGACAATTGGCTGAGTGAGATAAGAGGACAAGTAAGAGACCATGGTGGCCTGGAAGCAAGATGAAGTTTGATACAGGAAGAAATAATCAACCATGTCAAATGCTGTCTGGTGTGGACATTTAATAAGATTAACATAGATTAAGTATGTGGTTTAGTGAAATAGAAATTCTTGGTGAACTTGATTTAGAATGATTTTGGTGGAGCAATGGGAACAAAAACCAATTGTAGTGGTTTATGGAAGAATAGAAAGTGAGAACAAGCTGGTGATTACAGATAACTCTTTCAAGGAATTTTGCTGTTTAAGGGAACAGAAATGGTGTGGTAACTAGAAGTGGATGTGGGATCTAGCACTTCTTTATTTTTATTTATTTTTTAAAAATCTTTATTGTTGAAAGTATTACATGTGTCCCCTTTTTGTCCCATTGACCTCTTTATAGCCTGCCCCAGGAGCTTTTTTTTTCTTTTTTTTAAAGGAGATATAGATATATAGCATTAATGGCAATGATCCTGTAGAGAGAGAGAATTTGGTGATATAGGAGAGATTATGTTATAGATAAGATTAAAAAATCCATGAGATGAGGGGGTGGGATTCACGTTGAAGGGTTACATAGAAAAGGAAGATTGTATGTGATAGGACAGATACAGGTTGATTTAGTGATGGGAAGATGTGATAGCTGACATTTTTCTGTTTTCTCAGTAAAAATATGAAGTGAGAAAACCAAGTGAGGTTGAAGTTGAGGAAAGGGTTTGTTGGTTTGAGAAGAGAGGAAAACGTGTAAAATAGATGTTTTCAAAGTAGGAGAGGAAATTTTCTGAGAAAATTTAACAGGATTAAGGCAACAGATTGAGTTATCTACTTAAGATTTGTGGCTTATAAATTTAAAGTGAGACCTGTCCACACCAGCTTATTTATTTTTTTTTTTTCAGTTATCTTCAGCTGTTTGTAGGCTATTTGGGTGAAGGATAGAAGTTGGTTTTCACTGGTGGTGTGATTTTGCCAATGCAGAGGTTTAAAGGAGAGAGAATAAAGGCATTAAGTATGCAAGGCAGTATAGTGTTGGACTATTTAATCAAAGTTGGTTTTGTGGGAAAGTGAGGGCATAGATGATAAAAATGATAGGTTTAAGAATGAGGAAGGAGACTTTAGAATAAATTAAGTTGGTGTGATAGGAGGTCAGAGTAGTGGAATGTTTGGCATTTTTTGGAGATGCACATGAATTAGTAATGGTGGATTGGGAAATTATTTGAAAAGCTTAACGTTCAAATTACAATGTCAGTCAAGTACATTTGTTTTAAAACCAGAGGAGATTTTGTGAATTTTGTGGTAGTAGTAAGATCATTAAATTATTTACTCATTTAATGAGTTCAGCCACATTTTCTAAATAGTTTTTTAAAAAGTTAATGCATATATGTGAAAAGTAACTAGCTTTAAAAGCCATTATTTAAAATGGAAAAGAGGATATTTTGTTTTTTTAGCTTTAGGGCCATGTGTTAATCACTTAATTTCTAATTAAAGTTGATTTTAATTAGAATTTTTTTTTTTTAAATACATTTTATTGACTTTCTACAGAGAGGAAGGGAAAGGGATAGAGAGCCAGAAACATTGATGAGAGAGAAACATCGACCAGCTGCCTCCTGCACACCCCCCACAGGGGATGTGCCTGCAACCAAGGTACATGCCCTTGACCGGAATCGAACCCGGGACCCCTCAGTCCACAGACCGACGCTCTATCCACTGAGCCAAACTGGCTTCGGCTTAATTAGAATTTTTTTAAAGCTGAGGTATAACTGGCGCAGCATTATATTAGTGTTAGCTGTACAGCATAATGATTTAATATTTCTGTATATTATGATCAACACAGTAAGTCTAGTTAACATGTCACCATATATAGATTTAGAATGTCAAGAATATTTAAATATGGAATAGTTAGAAATAAGTAGTCAGTTTTAATCAGTTTATTTTGTTTATAAATTTACATCTGTATTAAAAAGGAAAATATGTTTTTAGAAACAATGTAATGTGTTTTGATATGATATTTATTTAAATTAGGTGCTCATGAGAAGCAAGAGGTAAAAAAGAAGAAGATTGAAAAAGGAGCGCCTAATGTGCATCCTCCTGCTGCCCCAGCTGCCAAGCCCTCTGCAGATCAGATCCGACAGAGTGTCAGACACTCTCTCAAAGACATCCTTATGAAAAGGTAACACACATTACTCTTGTGGGAGATTGAATAATACATGCTTCTTGTATTTGAAAAATAATTGAATTGTTCTAATTTTAAGACTTACAGATTCAAATTTGAAGGTACCAGAGGAAAAGGCAGCAAAAGTTGCCACAAAAATTGAAAAAGAGCTTTTCTCTTTTTTTCGGGACACAGATGCTAAATATAAGAACAAATATAGAAGTTTGATGTTCAATCTGAAAGATCCTAAAAACAATGTAAGTGTGTTTTGTTCATGTTCATAGATACTTACGCTTCCTACTTTACTGAATGCATAAAGATTTAAGATTGTAATACAGTAGATCTATAATTTCTTGAAGTGAGACCATGGAATTTTAATAGTCTTTTGCTTCTGGATTGAATTCTGCTTAGTGGTGACTAGTATTATAGAATGAGCCTATTAAAATATAAAATACTAAATCTGTCATAACCTCATTTATGTGAATTTTCTTTCCTTTATGTTCCTTGTTCAATCCAATTTGTTAAGAATTCGTATGTATTCTTCAAAAAATGATTAAGCTAAAATTGACAATACTATTTAATACTTCTGATTTAAATTGGAAAATAACTGCATCCCCTAAATTGCATTTAGATTAAAAAAAACTATTTTAAGACATTTTATTACATTAAATATGACTTTAGTTCTAATTATCTTTTAGCAGTGGCGTAAACATTCACAGTGAAACCTTAACTTTCCTGGGATTTCTTGTTTGTGATTTAGAATCTAAAAGCTGTGTGTGTGTAGATGCAAATGCCTTGCATATTTGGTTAAATTTGACAAAGCTTTCACGTAAGTGATAGCAATTTGTCAGTTTGCATACCTATATTTGCTATAGTATGTGATTTAAGTATTTTCTTGTAATATTCTAACAGCTACTTAAGAGAATTCTACAGTGTAGAATCTCACGTTACGGTCTAGGGGATCTATTACTTTTTGAATTGTGTAATCTGGAAGTTTTTCTTCAATAAGAAATTACTTCCTTTAGGTTTCTTTCTTGCAGTTGGTTCTTCCCTCTGGAATTCCTCCAAGCCTGTTAGGATTTAAACATATGCAATCTTAAAAACATGAACGACATCATATTTAGTAAAGCTCTTTTATGTAGTACTTTGTCTGTTACGACAGTGTGTCCTTGGGAAGACATAATACAGCTTTGGGATAGATGTTGTCATGTTTCCAGTATATGTGCTTCCGCATCATGTGTTGCTTTTTGTGAGATGTGTATTTTGTTGCCTTAGATAAGTTCCTAGGCTATAAGGCTGTCATTTATTCTTGTGGTAGGCAATATGTAAATTATAAAACAATTATAAATCAGTTTTCAAAATTGCATCTTATTTATTACAAGCTTTTGGATAGCCATTTTTTTTCTTCTGAAAATGTTTTTCTCCCTTTCCCATTTTTAAATACTTTCAGATATTATTTAAAAAAGTACTGAAAGGAGAAGTAACCCCTGATCATCTTATAAGAATGAGTCCAGAAGAACTAGCTTCGAAGGAGTTAGCTGCTTGGAGACGAAGAGAAAACAGACATGTAAGATTACTCATGAATATGTGTTTGACTATATTAAAGTCTATATTTTTTAAGCCTTCTAGTTGTTTAGCCTTGTTCTTAAATGCTATCTTTTATTTTTCTTGATCTCTGCTACTTTTTTTCATTTTCTTAAGTTTTCAGGTTACATAAATACTTTGTGTTTTGTTATATAATTTGTAAATCAGATGGTGGGAAAATAGATGCATCTTATCTTAGTCACATCTTGACTTCTCAGAAGCCCAGTATTATGAATATTGGTAATTTGTAGAGCCAGATTTAATTCAGAATGAAAATTTTGTAGGTTTATAATTCCCCATTCGAAGTTTCAAATGCCAAAAGCTCTGAAAAATGTTTTTTCCTGTAACAAATTGACTGATAAAATTGACCTGAATTGCCATGTCTTAATGTATTCACAGAAATGTTGTGTATTTAATTAAGTAGCACCAACTGGAATGTTATGTAACAGATACAATATGTGCACCATATTGTATTTTTAAAACTAAAAAATTCTAAAAGTCACTGCTGGTAAGAGTTTTTAGTTGAAGGTTGTGAACTTGAAATACCTTTAAAGATTTCAGTGAGTATAGATGTGACTTGAGGTATGAGGTAGCCCATCATCCACCATTTTATTACAGTGGCCTCGAATATTAGCCCTTTATTCTAGAAAATACTGGTTACTTATAATTCATATTAACTCTACATAATTTACCTGATTTTTCATAATATTTATCTGCACCTTAGGTATTAAGCTTCCAAGTAGATCTTCTGCCAAATCTATTTTGAAGTACCAAAGGCCTTGATTTGATAATATTATACTTTTTCACATATTTCTTCACTTTCAGACTGTGTAATTTCTCCTGTTCTTTTACTTAAATTTTTTTTTTTTAAATTTTATATATATTTTATTTATTTTTTTACAGAGAGGAAGGGAGAGGGACAGAGAGTTAGAAACATCAATGAGAGAGAAACATCAATCAGCTGCCTCCTGCACACTCCCCACTGGGGATGTGCCTGCAACCAAGGTACATGCCCTTGACTGGAATTGAACCTGGGACCTTTCAGTCCTCAGGCCGACGCTCTATCCACTGAGCTAAACCAGTTAGGGCTTTTTTTTTTTTTTTTTTTTTAATTTTAATGAGAGAGAGAGGAAGAGAGAGGGAGAGAGAGACTCACACACATCAATGAGAGAGAACCATCAGCTGGCTGCTTCCTGCATTCCCCCACCTGGGGATCAAACTCCTAACCTGGGCATATGCCCTGACCAGGAATCAAACCAGCAACCTAACTGGCAACCTCTCGGTGCATGGTACAACACTCAACCAATGGAGCCACGCCAGCCAGGGCTGTTTTATTTTTTGAAAATAGTATCTCCTCTTCTTATTCTCCATAACCCAAATATGCACATGCCTTTCTTCTTTGAAATGGGCTGCAAGTATCATCTGCAGTAAAGACCAGCTTGTTTTATCTTTAGGCCTTGTACCTGATTTCTTTAAATGATGATTTGTATTAAACTAAGGCGAGCTAAATACTGGACCCATCTTTACCCATTCTTAACCTCTTCTATTCTCATCTACCTTTTACTAGTTCTTGTTACACTTCTTTATTTTGCTTTATTGCTGAGCTTTATTTTTTAAAAAATATTTTGTTAGACCATAGAGATGATTGAGAAAGAGCAGAGAGAAGTGGAAAGACGACCAATCACAAAAATAACTCATAAGGGTGAAATAGAAATTGAGAGTGATGCTCCAATGAAAGAACAGGAAGCAGTCATGGAGATTCAGCAGGTAAAGATAATATAAATGTTGTGTTTTATAGTGCTCAAAGCATACAAATCCAGAAAAGGTTTCTTTGCCTAGTGTTCTTAAAGTAGAAAAATCTTAAAAAAAATGTATATATTTTAAAGTAGCCTATTTTTTTTGGTTTAAAGGATTTCTGGGAGTGTTTAAAGTATTGTTTCTCTGTATGTAGTGTGTAGACTATCTGCATTATGGGCAGCTGTTAAGCAATTTTTTTTTTTTAATCTTTATTGTTCAGATTATTACAATTGTTTCTCCTTTTTTCCCCCCATATCTCCCCTCCACCTGGTTCCCACCCTCCCTTCTGCCCTTACCTCCCCACTGCTGTCCTTATCCATAGGTGTATGATTTTGTCCAGTCTCTTCCCATACCCCCCACACAGACACCCCTTTCCCCCTGAGAATTATCAATCCACTCCGATTCTATGCCCCTGATTCTATTGTGTTCACCAGTTTATTCTGTTCTTCAGATTTTTAATTCACTTGACTTTTAGATTCACTTGTTGATAGGTATGTATTTGTTGTTCATAATTTTTATCTTTACTTTTTTCTTCTTTTTCCTCTTTTTAAAGAATACCTTTCAGCATTTCATATAATACTGGTTTGGTGGTGATGAATTCCTTTAGCTTTTTCTTATCTGTGAAGCTCTTTATCTGGCCTTTAATTCTGAATGATAACTTTGCTGGGTAGAGTAGTCTTGGTTGTAGCTTCTTGCTATTCATCACTTTGAATATTTCTTGCCACTCCCTGTCTGGCCTGCATAGTTTCTGTTGAGAAATCAGCTGATAATCGTATGGGTGCTCCCTTGTAAGTAACTAATTGTTTTTCTCTTGCTGCTTGTAAGATTCTCTCTTTGTCTTTTGCCCTTGGCATTTTAATTATGATGTGTCTTGGTGTGGTCCTCTTTGGATTCCTTTTGTTTGGGGTTCTGTGTGCTTCCTGGACTTGTAAGTCTATTTCTTTCACCAGGTGGGGGAAGTTTTTGGTCATTATTTCTTCAAATAGGTTTTCAGCGTCTTGCTCTCTCTCTTCTTCTGGCACCCCCATAATTCGGATGTTGGTATGCTTGAAGTTGTCCCAGAGGCTTCTTACACTATCTTCAACTTTCTGAATTCTCTTCTCTTCTTGCGTCTCTGGAGGAGTGTCCTTTGCCTCTTTGTATCCAAATCTTTGACTTGATTCTTGCGTTCCTCTAGTCTGCTGTTGGGTCTCTGTATAATATTTTTTATTTCAGTCAGTGTATGTTTAATTTCTAGTTGGTCCTTTTTCATATCCTCGAGGGTCTCATTAAATTTATCGGCCTTTTCCATGAAATTCTTGAAAAACCTTATAACCGTGGTTTTGAACTCTATTTCCATTCGTTTGTTCTCCTCCATTTCTTTCGTTTGGGATCTGTTTCCTTGCCTCCTCATTTTCGCTGCTTCCCTGAGTTGGTAGGGTAGCTTTGTGTACTAGGTGTCCTATTGGTTTAACGGGTCAGCCTCCCAGTTACCTGAGGTGGTCGCTCTTAGTGCACCCCTTTGTGGACTGTGTGTACATCCTTGTTGTAGTTAAGTCTTGATTGTTGTTGGTGTCACTGGGAAGAATTGACCTCCAGGCCAATTGGCTGTGAGGACCCGCTGTGTCTCTAATGGAAGAATTGCTGTGCTGGAGACACGTTTATGGGGCAGGACTTGTTCTAGTAGGGCTTTGGCACTCACTGAGTCTGCCTCTTGAATGTGTCCCTTATGAGAGTGGTTGAAACCTGGTGTCATTTCACACCGACCACTAGATGCCCTAGTTTCTGGATCTCCAATGGAGTGCAGGTCAGCTACTGTCTGAGGCCACCCAGCATGAGCTACAGCAAGAACTAGTTTTCTCCTCTTTGCTTGGGGTTTGGTGGTTTTGGAGCAGTCTGACTGGAGCTGTAGTTTATTTGGTTAAGCTTCCACAGAACAGGCCATTTATATGCAAAAGCCGCTGTGTGGATCCTGGGCGGGTTTGTAGAATGGGCGGGGCGGGGTCTCAGGGTGTCACTAGGCTAGGGTGTTGCACACGGCGATGGCTTCAGTCAGCCTGCTCTGCCTTTCCGCGTTTCCAAGTCCCCGTGTCCCGCGCTCCAGTGCAGTAAACACTGATTGCTGGGCGCACCTCTGCAAGAAAGTCACTCTCACTTTCCGACTCGATGGCCGAGAGTCCAGCTTCTCCCTGTAGGTGTCTGGGTCCCCCGCGTGTCCCCAGAAACTGGATTTCAGAGTGATCGGGAGCTTATCTCCCTTCGGGTTGGAAAAAAAGCCGCGCGCCCTGTCGCCCGCCACCAGCCCGCTTCGCGCACCTCCGTACCTCAGCTTTTCCGTCTTTGTTCTCCTTTCTTTTTCCTTCTTAGTTGTAAATCTACCATTCAGCCAGCTTACCCGTGGTTCTGGGTGGTAGACGTTTTGTCTTTTAGTTGTATTTTTGAAATTGTTGTGCGCGGCAGCAGTTTAGTTGTTTAACTATGCCGCCATCTTGGTTCCTCAAGCGATTGTTAAAATGTATATTCCTGGGGTCCTCATGACGTAGTGAATTCCTTAGTAGGCCCTGACATGTGTAAGTGCTTCTTGAGAGCTGGTGAAACTTCTTATTTTTAATTATTAGTGAGAAAATAATATGAAATCTTGTTAGACATCTTGAAGAAAGGAATGTTTAAGTTTTGCTCTATTTTAAGTCCGTTAATATTTAAACATTTGTTATTTAACAAAGTAGTAAAAACAACCGGTAAATGTAACAGTTTCATTTTAGAAAAATGCCAGTATGAAATATAAGTTGATGTTAATTGAGGCCAAACTTTAGCTGCTAAAACTAATTTTGCTCTAACTTTTGTTAGGAACCTGCAGGTAACAAGTCTTTGGAGAAAACCGAAGGATCTGAAAAACAAAAGGAGGAGATTGACTCTATGTCTAAAGATACCACAAGTCAACACAGACAACATCTTTTTGATCTTAATTGCAAAATTTGCATAGGTAAATGGAATTTTTTCTTCCTAAAATGTTGCTTTCACTTGGAAAGGGGCTTATTTGTATTTGTAATTTAAGTAGATTTTTGTTTTCACAGTATCGTTGGTAAAGCATCTGCCTACTCCCTTTGAGCAATAGCACATTTTTTGTGTGTGACTTCTTTAGGCTTGGCATGTAATTTTATATTATTGTGTACTTTACTATCTAGAACCAGTTGTATTATATAAGATCTGAACTTATCAATCCAGTGTCATATGACTAAAATTTAACCATTACAATAGACTTCAGAAATTGTGGGCAGTGGTAATGGTACTGTCATTTAGTAAGTGAAGGAGTAAAATAATATTCATATTGTATTATTATATGTAATAAATGAAACATCAGAAATTACCTTTTTCTCTAGTATTCTTTTTTTGTTGTTGCTAATCCTCACCCGAGGATATGTGTCCATTATTTTTTTTTTTTTAAAGGGAGAATGGAAGCAGGGAGGAGAGACAGAGAGAGAAACATCGATGTGAGAGAGACACATTGATTGGTTTGCCTCCTGCAAGTGCCCTGCTGCAAACTGAGCTTGTGACAAACACTGCAGTCCTCAGACTGACACTATCCACTGAGCCAAACTGGCTATGGCTTCTCTAATATTCGTATTTTTGGTCATTCATTTAATAAATGAGTTCTTACTCCTTGCCAGGCACTTTGCTGGAAGAAGGGAATATAGTAGTGAAACAGTCGGATGTTATCCAGGGTTTAAGAGAAATTGTAGTCTAATGGAAAAGACAGACAGGTGATGATATGAGTTACAGGAGTACAGTTGTTATAAATGTATTTGGGTAGCAGAAAGACCTGGTCTAGATTGTGTTGTTAGGGGAGGTTTGGCTGAGAAATTGACATTTACACTGAGACATGAAGGTTGAGAACTATGCCTGCAAAGAGCAGAAAAGACCATTCTACTGGAAATGGCATGAGCTTGACTTGAATTCAAGGAGAAAGGCACATGATTTGTTTGAAGAGATATTTAGAAATCAGATTTCATAGTATCTTATAGCCATTGCTTTTCAAACTGCAGACTGTGACTTAATAGTAGAAATAAAATCTAGCAACTAGAATTTCAAGGAAAAGCAGTTATCCTATCTAATAAAGAGGGAATATGCTAATTGATTGCCACGCCCTCAAAGATGGCGACACCCACAGCCACAAGATGGCAGCGCCCAGTTCCCTCAGCCCTGACGGGGCGGCATGTGCACCGCACGGCCCGCCCCGCCTCCAGGAGTCCCCCATTCCCCTCAGCCTCCCAGCTGCCCAGGGCTGGCCCGAGGCGCAGGCAAGCCTCGGATGTTGGCTGCCCAGCCGCCCATGGTCAGCCCGAGGGACGACCAAACGACTGAACAAGCAGGCTGCGTGGGGTGACCAGGCCAGTGGGGGGGCCATGAGGGGCGACCAGGCCAGCAGGGGGGGGCAGTTGGGGGTAACCAGGCCAGCAGGGGGGGCTGTTGGGGGCGACCAAGCCGGTATGGGGGGCAGTTGGGGGTGATTAAGCTGGCGGGGGGCAGTGAGGGGTGACTAGGCCAGTGGGGGGGGCAGTTGGCGATGACCAGGCTGGTGGGGGGGTATAGTTAGGAGTGACCAGGCTGTCAGGGAGGGGGCAGTTGTGGGCGACCTGGCCAGCAGCGGGGGGCAGTTAGGGGTGACCAGGCAGGCAGGCATGTGAGCGATTAGGAGCCAGCGGTCCAGGATTGTAAGAGGGATGTCCGACTGCTGGTCTAGACCTGCAGTCAGACAGCCCCCGAGGGAGAGGGTGCAGGCTGGGCTGAGGGGACCTCCCCACTCCCGGTGCAATAATTTTGTACCAGGCCTCTAGTTTATATATAACAAAAAATGCAGACATAAATACACGCGTATCTGTAAGGTATATGTACATGTACATACATCCCTGTAGTGACTAATGGATCATGATGTAAAAATATTACTTTAGAGATAATAAAACATGCTGAAAATCTACTTTTGTAGGCCACATTAAAGATTTTTTTTTTTTTTTTTACCTAAGAGCAGTGGATAGTGACTTAATGGTTTTAGAAGGGAAATGACTTGATAAGATTGGAATTTTATGAAGATATATCTGACTTTGCCTGGAGATTACAGTCGAAGAAGTCAAAGAGAAAGGAGGAAGAATAGATAAGAGTCCAAGTGGGAGATGGTGGTATTTTAATTAGAGTGGTAGCATTGGAGATGGAAATAAGTAGGAGTTTTGAGAAAATACCCAAGTTAGTAATATTAACACATGTTGGAGATTGACTGGAGTTAGGGCCTAAGAAATGGTGATGTGTTAAGGAAGATTTTACATTTATATTCAGTTTATTCGTAAAGGTGAAGGATCAAGAGTGTTTATTTTAAACTCGAGATAATAGTTCTCAATGTTTATATTTTTACTGTAGTATACTAAAGGAATGATACTTTGTTCAGAACATGAAAAAGTCTTTTAAGTTGGTTGATTGTTGCTCTCCACTATTATACTAGAGACTAGATAAAATGTATTATATGTTATGTAATTTTCCTATAATAATATCTTACCAAAATTAGGTGTATTAACATATTTTGCACTCTTTGTACAATGATAAAGACTAAAGGGCACAGTGTTTTTTACACATTGTTATCCCTAAAGAAAGCTATCCATGATGTTTACTAGTATATAAATATACCCAGTTAGTTCTTTTATCTGGGAAAAAATCTTAATAAAAGTACTCTTAGTTATTTCTATTAATTTTAAATATTTTCACGGCAATCGTTTGGTAATGGTAGCACACAAAAACATTGGTTAATGCTACTAGACTTATTTTCTGAATGTTTTAGTGATTTTCTTTTGCTTTTTGATATAATAGCAATGTCATTTTCTAAACTTTACTAGTATTTTTCATGTTTAGTAATGAAGTCGCACTGCACTATGCATATGTTACATGAACTACTCATGTAACACAAAGTAGGATATGGATTTGTTTTACTTAGTTCTTAAGTTACTTCTGAAGACTGTTGGAATTTGGTGTAGTTTAGTTTAAAAAATTTGCTAGGGTATCAAGAAACCTATTTTAGGTTCTAGTTATATTTCCATTTCAGCTTATCTAAGCTGCTTAACATTCTTTTTATCTAATTTTTCACATTAATCAGAGAGGTATTAATATGTCAGTATGAGAAATGATATGATTAAAAATTACTCCAGGAAATGTATGGTCATGCAACAATTCAGTCATATAATCTGAATAACTTTAGGAGTAAAAATGAATGAAGTTACAGAAATTTCAGTTCACAAATATAGCTTATTTTGGTATCTTCTGGCTTTAGGTCGAATGGCACCACCTGTAGATGATCTTTCTCCAAAAAAGGTGAAAGTTGTTGTTGGAGTATCTCGTAAACATTCAGATAATGAAGCAGAAAGTATAGCAGATGCATTGTTTTCAACCTCAAATATTTTGGCTTCTGAATTCTTTGAGGAAGAGAAACAAGAGTCTCCAAAATCAACATCATTCTCTCCTGCTCCACGGTAATTTTCTCTTAGTATAACCTATAATAATCATTATAAATATTTGCCAACTTACACATGGAGGTCTTCAAAAACAGAAAAATATATTTTTTAGGAACCTTTCTTTTGAGAAAATAATTGTATCTTCCTATGCTGTAAATTAATTGAGAAAAACAAGACTGGGAAAGTTAGAGATTTGAATATGTGAGGACTTGACTATAACACTCCCTTTAATTATGTTCATGCCAAAAGGCAGGAGAAAGGTCATTAAAGAAAAATTGTTTGCACTTCTCTGGACATTGAGTCTACCTAAGCCAACTAAGAAGGATGACATTGTAAAGCATGACTTTGTAAATATGAGTATAATTTTATAAAGTGAAAACATAAATGTTTTAATCAATAGTCTTTACATATTCTAGCCTTTTTGACATGTTAAAATAGAGAAATAATTGATGACTATGTAGAAAATATATTTATTCACGGATATATCTTTAGGCTGAAAACTTTTTTTAATGTCATCTTTTTAGTCCAGAGATGCCTGGAACTGTTGAAGTTGAGTCTACATTCTTGGCTCGATTGAACTTCATCTGGAAAGGTTTTATCAACATGCCTTCTGTTGCAAAATTTGTTACCAAAGCCTACCCAGTGTCTGGTTCCCCTGAGTACTTGACAGAGGTAACTGAACTTTTCTGCCTTTCTTGACATATGTGTTTCTGAAATCAGTAGGCAAGGAAACATAATAAAAATCATAAGAAATGTTAAAAATATTTCAGTTTTATTCAGAATAAAAATATTTGTTGACATTGACCCTTCAACCATTCAATTAATGGAATTATGAGTTCCCAAATGGAGTTTTAGAGCTATAGAAAACTGTGCTCTGAAAGTGTTAGATCCACATGTTAGAATCTGCATGGATATTTAAGTTTTTGTTAAGTACAATTTTTATTTAAATATTATAGCTTTCAGGAAGATTTTTCATTGTTAACAAGTTTTCTAATTTTCCTACTGCTTGCTTTTTCAGCTTCATGACTACAATTCTTACCTGCCTATTTCTGTGAGTGAGATATAGACTGTAGTTGAAACTTTAGAGCTCATTGACACTCCCATGAGACCAATGACCATAGTTGCTGTAGTGGTTTCCTTGGCTGGTTTTATTTTATTATTTTTTTTTTTTTTTTTGAGATGTGGTAGAAAGCTTTATTTGTGTGAAATTATAACCCTTGGTTTTCTAAGTCCCATTTCCCTTACACCAGTCCTGGGAAGGGTGCAGCTGGGGCTTTAGTAGAGCTAAAAGCAAAGCCAGTGTCCCGAGTTTCCATTCCATGGGGAAGCTGGGTCCAGTACAGCATCATACTACTTCCAGTCCATCAGTCCATTGTGTGTGGGATCTTGAGAGCCCTGCAAGCCAGGAGTCATGCTCGAGCAGCAAGAGGAGGGAGCCAAGAGCTTGGCTGGTTCTTTATCAGAGGGAATAGCAACTATAATGCAATGTTTATGGAAAATAAACAGCTGTATTTTACACAGTATGATAAATGAGAAAGTATGATTTTTTTAAGCACTGAAGCTTTTTATTTTCATGTTTATGCAGAAGGAAAATATATCAATGCTCCTTTACTGTATATTTTTCTATTAATCATATTCATATCTAACATTAACCTTTTCCATTTTCAGTCCACTGACCATAAAGGCAAAAGTTAAAAATAATTTAATTTCTTCAGTAATTCAGGAAGCCTAAATCATATATATGCTTGTTCTTTTTTAGAAGAGTTTTTTTTGAAAAAACGTTTTGATTTCTGAGAGAGGGAGAGATAGAAACATCAATGATGATAGAGAATCATCAGTTGGTTGCCTCCTGTACCTCCCTTATACTGGGGATCAAACCCACAGCCTTGTCATGTGCCCTGACTGGGAATCCAACCGAGACCTCCTGAGTCACGGATCAATGCTCAACCACTGAGCCTCTCTGGCTGGGTGCTTGTTCTTTTTTTTTGTTTTTGTTTCATTGGGATTTTTAGAGAGAGGATGGGAAAGAGAAACATAAATGTGAGAGATAAACATCAATTGGTTGCCTTCCGTACGTGCCCAAACTGGGTATTGAACTGCAACCTAGTTATGTGCTCTGACCAGAAATCTAACCCAAAACATTTTGGTATATGGGACAATGTTCCAACCAACTGAGCCATACCTGGCCTGGGCTATGTTTATTCTTTTTAAGACTGTCATACATTTTACTTGTCTTTGTATTAGGCTGAAGTTAGTTTAACTCAGTGTAATGGTGATTATCTGATATTGATCAGTTTGTTTACTGGTTATGTTTTTTGTTAATGAATAATCTATTATTTTTACATATAGTTTGCTTGTTATTTTTATACAAAAGATTAAGTGGGCCCATGATGCTCTTCTTTTTGAACATATCTATTTAGAAACTTAGTTTTTGATCAGTCCAATGTGAAGATCCCTCTTCTTTTAAATGGATAATTAGGTACTGAACTATGGAACCCTTTAGATTTTAAACAGAACTATTATTCTACTTTCTGAGCCATTTTCTTTTTTTAAAGTTTTATTGATTTAGAGAGAAACATCGATTTGTTGTTCCACTTATTTATACATTCATTGGTCGATTCTTGTATGTGCTCTGACCGGGGATCGAGCCCACAAACTTGGTATATCAGGACGATGCTCTGACCAACTTAGCTACTGGGCCAGGGTGATGAGTCATTTTCTATGTGATTGCTTTCTAGAACTCCACTTCTGCTTTTTGCATATTTTTAGTTTGGTTGGGACAACAAGCCCAAGTAAAATATTTAAAGCAATTAATAATAACTTAAACTGAATTGAATTTAATATCAATTAATTATACTTTTTGATTTTTGAGTCCATGGGAAAAATAGAAGTATTCTGATTAAAGTTTTAAATATTTCTTTTAAAAAATATATATATTTTATTAATTTTTTACAGAGAGGAAGGGAGAGGGAGAGAGAGTTAGAAACATCAATGAGAGAGAAACATCAATCAGCTGCCTCCTGCACACCCCCTACTGGGGATGTGCCCGCATCCAAGGTACATGCCCTTGACTGGAATCAAACCTGGGACCCTTGAGACTGCAGGCCGACGCTCTATCCACTGAGCCCAAACCGGTTAGGGCAAAGTTTTAAATATTCTTAATTGCAGTTCTTAATTGTTTTTACTTGTAATTGTTTTCAGAAAAATTGTGCCTTTAAAAAAAGTGAACCTAATGTTACTACAGTGATATTCTTTTCTGTGCAAAAATGTATACTATCATCAAACATCAGCTGTTAATGATTAAGGCATACCCCTGCCCACTAACACCAAATAAGGGGGCAGATGTATGGGAGGGGAAAAAACAGTCTCCCCTAATATTCTGCATTTTTCCTGGATTGTCATGTTTGCCACTATTTGTCTTTCCTTCTGAAAATGAACATGACCTCAAATTGTTTAATTGTATTTTGAGTATCCACCTAATTCATTTGGAACTGACAGTTGAGGTAAAGCCTAATTACTGTCTGCATTCTTGTTCTCTGATGATGCAGTTCACAATCTTTTTGTTTACTTATTTTATATTACTATTTCAAATTAGTCATAGAGCTAAACTTGTATGAGCTATGAGTTTAATAAATATATGTTTACATATTAATCACCTTCATTTTTACCACAGGATCTACCAGATAGTATTCAAGTAGGGGGCAGGATATCACCTCAGACAGTTTGGGATTATGTGGAAAAACTTAAAGCATCAGGAACCAAGGTAAGGAAAACTTTTTTCACTATACCAGTTTGAGAGAATATTTGGAAAGTAAACCACTAAGAGTTCTTATGCAAGGTCCCCTGTGGGAGGGAACCAGTACAAATTCTAAATCTAAATAATATGGTTGACAAAACTGAACTAAAGCCATTTGCTAAAGCTCAGAATAGCTCATTATTCCTTTTGTGTTTTTTTCCCTCCTGGTGTGCTTTCTCAATGACTTCTTCAGTGTTTTGGAAGAAATGTTTTAGAGTAAATATTGAGATTCATCTTGGAATTTTACCTTTCTTTGATTATAGACATTTGTTTTAGTTAGAGCATTGGTTAAAACCCTAAAATATAATGCCTCAAAGATATGAAAGTATTTTTTTTATTATGTTAGGAAGGCTATTCATTCAGGGTGCTTCAGCAGCTCTGGTTCTACAAATTATTCAGAGACCATCCTCTTCTCTCGTTTCTTTCCTGGTTCTAAGACTGTTGTCCATATCAGTCAAGCATGACTTACCTGCAGCACCAGTGACAAAAATGAAGAATGCCTGTCCAGTTATTTAAAAAAAATATTTGTATTGATTTTTGGAGAGAGAGGAAAGTGGGGAGAGAGAGAGAGAGAGAGAGAACATCAATGTGAGAGCAAAACATCAAGTGGCTGCCTCCTGCCCCCCCACCCCCCTACAATCCGGGCATATGCCCCTGATGGAGAATTTGAACCAGTAACCTCTCAGTGCACGGGGCAACACCCAACCAACTGAGCTACACTGGCCAGTGCCTGTCCAGACCTAGAAATTGCAAGTATCATTTCACTTCCTCTACCTTCCATTGGTAGGATTTAGTCACATAGCTGCTAAGAAGGCTGGAAATGGAATCTCTGGAAATGTAGAATTGGATAGCCATGTGCTATCTAAAAGTTAAGGACTTCTTTTTGTAATAGGAGGAAAAGAGGGGAATAGATACTAGGAGGTCATTAGGAGCCTCTTAACAATAATTTCTATTTCTTGTCAGTACTATACAGGAAAAATTAATCATTAGAAGAAGTTGTTTCTCCCTCCAAGGATGATAGTACCTAGCTTATTATAGACATTTAAAAGATAAATTTTGAGTAAGCGAACAGTTTTTTTTTAAGTAATCCAAAATGGATCTTAAGCTAAAAATATTTTCCAATATAGATTTTAGAATTGAAACTGATAGTATTAGAATACATTTGAACTTTGAAGGTCTAAAAAAATTACTTTCTTTTGCTGTCACTTTTTCATGACAGCAAAAGTCATGGGACAGTATTAGGTAGTAGTATTACTCTTAGACATTTTGGGAATCCCTCTTGATCTATTCATATATTGCTGCCAAACACTGTATATTATGCCTCCATCTTGAACTGACTAAAACATTATACTAGTTGTTATCTTTAAAAGAGGACAGTTTAGATGACAGACCTTTTCTAAGAGGTTGAGCCACAGTTGAGCTCATTCACATGGTTTCTTTAGGATCTGCATCAATTTAAGCTTGTATCAGATCTAGTTTCCCCCATTTTGACAGTATACCTTCGTGAAAAAGCATTCTTTTTTTACACTATTAAATTGGGACTCTTCTCTGAAACAAAGCCAAGAACCCAGAGGCAAGCACAATTGGTACCTGAGTAAACCAAATGATTTTCCAAATTATATGGCCTATGTGCATTTGAGGTCTTTTCACCCAGCCCCTTTATTCCTAAATTTAGTCCCTGTAGATTGGATTATCAATGAATTTGTGGGTATGTGTACATGGTAGGGTGGTGAGGGTTGGTTGCTATTAATTTGCTGTATGCTGAGAATACAGGCAGCCCTCTGTGGAGGTTGTAACATTGGAAATCAGGATATAGTATTGATATCAAAAGTCTTGGGTTTAAAAATCTGTCACTGAGAAGTGTGTCATTTTGAACACATTAATTATCTTGGGATGTAATTTCTTATTGGAAGCCTTTAGGTAAGTCCATCAATGGGTCAACTAAGATCTTTTCTCAAGAATTGTTTATTAATCATCATTATACAACTCAACTAGTTGAGAAATGGTATTTAAAACCAAGCTATTGTTTAGGTTATAATTTTAAACAACCATTTATTTTCTTGAATAGGAAATTTGTGTGGTTCGCTTCACACCTGTAACTGAAGAAGATCAAATTTCTTACACTTTGCTGTTTGCCTACTTCAGTAGCAGAAAACGCTATGGAGTAGCTGCTAACAACATGAAGCAGGTTAAAGACATGTACCTTATTCCTTTGGGTGCCACAGATAAAATTCCACACCCTCTCGTGCCTTTTGATGGACCTGGTAGGTAATATTTTAATAGAGTGAATAAAACAAAGTGGGAGGTGGGACCAGAGTGAAAAAACTGACTCTGCTTGTTGTCTTGGGATCCAGGTCTCTAGAGCTGACCTGACAGGGAAGGACACCCACTTAATAGGCTGTAATATGCTACATGCAAACATTTACACTTTGTTTTATGTCTATATTTTTTTTATTGATATTAGAGAGACGGAAGGGAGGGGACAGAACCATTTGTTCCACTTATTTTTGTATTCAGAGGTTTTTGTTTTTTTTAAAAATATATTTTATTTTTTAAAATATATTTTATTTTTTACAGAGAGGAAGGGAGAGAGAATTAGAAACATCAATGAGAGAGAAATATCAATCAGCTGCCTCCTGCACACCTCCTACTGGGGATGTAAATATATTTTATTGATTTTTTACAGAGAGGAAGGGAGAGAGAATTAGAAACATCAATGAGAGAGAAATATCAATCAGCTGCCTCCTGCACACCCCCTACTGGGGATGTGCCCGCAACCAAAGTACATGCCCTTGACTGGAATCGAACCTGGGACCCTTCAGTCCGCAGGCCGACTCTCTTTCCACTGAGCCAAACCAGTCAGGGCCAGAGGTTGATTCTTATATGTGTCCTGACCAGGGGTCGACCCCACAAACTTGTCATATTGGGATGATACTCTACCCAACTGAGCTACCCAGCCAGGGCAATTTACCCTTTATTTTAGGAATCGAAAGTGACTTAATTTATGTTTTTTATGCAGGGCTTGAACTGCATAGACCTAATCTGTTGTTGGGCTTGATTATTCGCCAAAAACTGAAGCGGCAGCACAGTGCTAGTGCCAGCCATACTGCTGAGACCTCTGAAAGTGTACCGGTAGCATTGCCACCTGAAAAAAAAAGTAAAATGGAAGTTTCCACAGAGGAGGCACCAGAGGAAGAAAATGACTTTTTCAATTCTTTCACAACTGTATTACACAAGCAGAGAAAGCCTCAGCAAGCTGCTCAGGAAGACCTTCCAGCTGTAGTGGAACCTTTAGTGGAAGTCACCAAACAGGAGCCACCAAAACCTTTAAGATTCCTTCCTGGAGTATTGATTGGCTGGGAAAATCAGCCTTCCACTCTGGAATTAGCAAATAAGCCTCTTCCTGTGGACGATATACTTCAGAGCCTTTTGGGCACTACTGGTGAAGTATATGAACAGGCTCAGTCAGTGACAGAACAAAACACTCTTAACGAAATTCCATTTATCAGTGAGCAAGCTGACCCCAAATCAGAGAACGTAGATAAAGTAGCAGTGGATGGTGAAGCTAAGGAGGTAAAGGGTAAAGTAGATAATCTTTCAGAATCTTCAGGTAATTCAGTACCAGTAGACGAAGAAACCCCAGTAACAGGGCCCTCCTCCATTTCTCCTGGAGCTTCGGTGAGTCTTAGTCTCAGAGGCAAACCACCCGATGTTTCTACAGAAGCATTCCTAACAAATTTATCAATTCAGTCAAAACAAGAGGAAGCTGTGGAGAGTAAAGAGAGACCATTAAAAAGACAGCTGCTGCAAGATCAAGAAAATAATTTGCAAGATAATCAGACTTCAGATACTAGTTCTCCATGCAGGTCAAATATAGGAAAAGGAAATACAGATGGTAGTGTGAGTGGCAGTGAAAACCTTGTTGCTAACACAGCCAAGTCCCCACAGTTTATCAACCTGAAAAGGGATCCTAGGCAGGCAGCAGGACGAAGTCAGCAGGTAACTGCTTCAGAAAGCAAAGAAGGAGATAGTTGCGGGAATGGAGAAAAGCACACCCCGCCTGGGCCGCCACACAAGGAGCACTCACCAGAACAAACCAATGTAGAGGAAAAGTTGTCTTCTGTAGAGAAAAACTCAAGTGCTCAGCAGAAGGATAATTCAGGGGTTGCACAAAACTTGGCATCAGAAGACAAACACACTTCTCAAACAGAACAAGCAAAACCCTCAGAGGAGAATATTTCAATGCAAAACATTGAAACTGTGCACCCGTTTCGAAGAGGATCGGCAGCAACAACATCTCATTTTGAAGTTGAAAACACAACTCAATCAGAATTTCCTTCTAAAAGCATCAACCTTACCTCCAGAAGCAGCAGTCCCAGAACAAGTGCAAACTTTTCACCCATGAGGCCACAGCAACCCAACCTTCAGCATCTCAAGTCTAGTCCCCCTGGATTTCCATTTCCGGGGCCTCCTAATTTTCCCCCCCAAGGCATGTTTGGATTTCCACCACATTTGCCACCTCCATTACTTCCCCCTCCCGGCTTTGGCTTTGCTCAAAATCCCATAGTTCCCTGGCCACCTGTTCATCTAACAGGCCAACCTCAACGTATGATGGGTCCCCTTTCACAAACATCAAGATATGTAGGCCCACAAAATTTTTACCAGACTAAAGACATTCGAAGACCAGAAAGGCGCCATAGTGACCCTTGGGGTAATAGGCAAGACCAACAGCAACTGGATAGGTCATTTAGTAGGGGCAAAGGGGATCGACAGAGATTTTATAGTGATTCACACCACGTGAAGAGAGAGCGACATGAAAAGGAATGGGAGCAAGAATCTGAAAGGCATAGACGCAGAGACAGATCCCAAGATAAGGACAGAGACAGGAAAAGCAGGGAGGAAGGGCACAAAGATAAAGAGAGGCCACGGTTGTCACACAGTGATCGAGGAGCAGATGGAAAAGCAAGCAGAGATGGTAGGAATGTAGACAAGAAACCAGACAAACCTAAAAATGAAGACCATGAAAAGGACAAAGAACGAGAGAAAAGTAAACACAGAGAAGGAGAAAAGGACAGAGATAGGTACCACAAAGATAGGGACCACACTGACAGAGCTAAAAGCAAAAGGTAAAATCTGCGAGCTGCTTCAAGATTACTCTTAAGTAAATGTTAAATGTTGTATCTTAAAAACTTTATGATTGCCTGCTAGGATTGTGCCATCTTTCAGACTTACTATTGGTGGTTTGCAGAACAATAAATTCTGTGTGTTGGTGCGGAGTGCTCTGTACCAGTGCTCATCGTCCCTTCTTCATACCAACTGTCCTAGTTATAGGAATATTTTTAAAAGTTTTACATTGCTGTATATTCAAAGATTTGTTTTATTAATATGCAATAAAGGCTTAGAAATTTTAGTTTTATTCCTTAATTGGTAAATATAGTTAACTCTGGAATATATTTACTGCCTCTAGTGAATGTTCTTTATGACTAATTTGAGAGTAATGTGTACTCTGTAAGTTTGTTTAAATTGCACTGTTTTTAAAGAAACTAGAGAAGCAACACAAAGACAAGCAACTTCATAATCAGATTATATTAATCAGTTTATTGGGCAGTTTCTGACCAAGAATCAGAAGCCCAAGGAGAACATTTACTGCTTTAATCTGCACTTCCTGAAGGCATTTGTTACCATGTATATGACAGCTTTGTGGTAGACCATTAGTTTCCTTTTCCTTTTTGCCTCTTCAGGAACTTGAATACTTAAGCTTGTACATGATCTTGTGTTTTGCTATCCTTTTTACTGTAAAATGTAAATATTTTAAGGGATATTTTGATTCTAAATATGATAAAAGAATTTCTCACCTATTTTGTGTGTGTGATTTGAAATTCAGTAAAAGAATTTCTTCTCTAAAGCTTTGATTACTTTCATACCTCTTTTTTTTTTTTTTTACTCAGCCAAGAACATACATACAGGCATAGCTGTTTGTGTCAGCATTAGGTGAGGGGGAAACCAGTTTGTCTTAGAGGTTACTGATAAAAATCATGATTTGAAGAGGGAGAATTTTGAACTACCAGTGAAAAACTGCAGCAAATAGCCCACTTTGTAGGTATGTTTCTGAAGACTTGTCACTCAAAATTTGGTACACTGACTAATCATGGTGAGACCACAGAAATTTATGAGAAACGTGTTGTGAATCTCTTTGTAAAATGTGTAATTAACCCTAATTTGTTTTGGAGGTAACTGCAGTTTTGCTTGAAATAGAAAGCATATGGAGACTATTGTTAATCCAAATATAAAGTTAATTACAATATAAACTACACATTGTATTGACATAAGTTAAAGCAATGGCTACCAAATGATTAATACTTGAGGCCAACAAAAAAAGAGAAACCGGTACTTTTACTTACCTATATTAATGAAGAAAAATATAAATGGCTTCACAAAATTAAGAAGGTAATGTTTGATTTCCTAAAAAGTCTTAGGATTAGGGTTAAAAATTAGGTTTGAAATGGAATCAACTTTGTTATTCTCTCTGGTAAGAGAAGAAGCGGAAATTCAAAACCACACATTTTGTCTAATTTCAACAATTTGCATCTTTTTTGTCATCCTTATTCTCTGAAGTTTTTCCATCATAAAAGTTCTGAAACAGAGGACTTGTATTTAAATAAAATTTGTTTAATTTTAGTCTGTTTTTCTTTTGGAAACTAACTTATTTAAAAACAGTGTAAACAAAACTTAATTTGGTGGGTCATTTTTTGCACAATCAGGAAAAATTGTCAGGAATTCCCCCCCCCCCCCCCCCCCCAAAAAAAAAAAAACCCCACAACCAAATCCTCCAAAATTAGCCTTTTGATTTCAAATATGTACTAGTATGTTGCTAGTAAATCTGATTTTACTGATTTATTTGGTAGGAGGTTGATCAGACACCAGATTTTTTTTTTTTCAAAGTACAAGTAAAGAATGGGTTAATCAGCGAAGAAAACCTTAAAGTCAGTTTTGCCTGACTCTTAGCCAGTAGTTTATTATAACATATTGTTGTGATGCTTACTTTAAAATTATTTATTAGTATCTCATTGGATCTTGTCACATCCTCTATAGGCCCCTATTAATGATAACCATCTCCTGGGATTATGGGGCTACTAAGGATTCAAACCATATCTCCTTACCCCTGGTTCACTGAAACTGGTAAGTAGGGAGAGTACGGGCATATGGACTCTGAGGTTTTAACTTCTGAGGAATGTAGGGGGAAATGAGAAAAGTTTTCAATGAGTAGTAGATGCAAAGCCATTCTCCATCCTTAAGTCACAGCCAGCCTTCTACAAACTAGTGAGTTATATGAAGTTTATCTTTCTCCTGTTTTAAGAAAAACTTGCTCTTTAAAAAGTTTGATGCCCAAGACAGTTTTATACATAACTCTGTTGAAATAAAATGTACCAGGGTTTCTCAGTACCTACAAAGTCCACCCCTTGTGGCAACAAGAAAGCCTCCACGAACCCTCTGTATTGCAAACCTTGTGCTGAATGCTTTATATAAACCTTGTTCAGCCTGAAAGGTAAAGATTTATATTAGAACTGAGGAAACTGGTGCTTGGAAAAGTTAGACTGCTGTGATCAGGGTTGGGATTCTAGCTCAGTTTTATTTTTCTCCGAAGTCAAAATGTGTGGCAGCTGTGCTCTGAGAATTGAGAGCAGGAGAGTAGGACAGAAGCCTGGTTATTATATACCTTTCCCAGCCCTTTCCTTCCCCATTCTGCTAACCCCGTGGTCGGCAAACTGCGGCTTGCAAGCCACATGCGGCTCTTTGGCCCCTTGAGTGTGGCTCTTCCACAAAATACCACGGCCTGGGCAAGTCTATTTTGAAGAAGTGGCGTTAGAAGAAGTTTAAGTTTAAAAAATTTGGCTCTTGAAATTTCAGTCGTCGTACTGTTGATATTTGGCTCTGTTGACTAATGAGTTTGCCGACCACTGTGCTAACCTATCTGAAACACTACAGAGCAGTCCACTCATCAAAAGTGAGCAGGATGATACAACCAAAAACTTGTGGGTTTTCTTGTACAGATTTATCAAGTTTTTCACCTTAAATCCTAATTCTGCAGTCCTTATTTTCTATTGCTGTTGTGACAAACATCATAAACTTGGTGGTTTAAAACCACAGATTTATTAACACTTCTGTAAATCAGAAGTCTGCTGTGGATCTCAGTGGGCTGAGATTAAGATGTCTCAGAGGGTGCATTTCCTGGAGGCTTAGAGGAGAATCCATTTTCTTGCTTTTTCCAGCTTCCAGGGGCCACGGACTTTCCTTGTGGTCCTTTCCTCCATCTTCAAAGCCAACAACATGGGCCCCAGTCTCAAATTGCTGTCTCTGAGGCTCCCTCTTCCACCTTTAACCTTTTGCACTCGCTTGCTTTTATCTCGATTCCTTTATTCTAATGCTAACCGTGTCGAGTCACACTCGATATCCGAGTGCAAAAGGTTAAGGACCCTTGTGATTCCTGGAGCCGACCCAGATCATCCAAGGTGGCGCCTGAATTCCATCTGTGACCTTAATTCCCCTTTGCCATGTAACCTAACATATTTACAGGTTTCAGGTATTCCGATGTAGACCACTTTGGGGGCCATTCCACTTATCACAGCTCTTGACTCAGTAATTGTAGCTTAGTTGTGGGTGAATTAATCTTAAAAATTGGGAGTTATAAAAGATCTAAGGCCATAGTAAATATGTTTAGATATTAAGAAAAATAATGCCAATAATAGGAGAATGTTTTAACAGCTTTCTTGCCATAAAATGTGTATCTTTAAAAGTCAGATTTCATTATCACTATCAAGGAATTTTTTTGAGCAATTATCCTTATGATTTTAATGTCTCAAGAGTGAAAAGTGGTACGGACCAAAACAGATTTAGGTCAGAGTTTTTCAGGAAACATGGGGTAGAGTTGTGGTTTCTTTTAAAAATAAAACCCCCTTTGAATCAATATATAGACATTCTGGAATTCCACCTATTTTGCTCACACACTTTTCAATGTTAATAAGAATGGTATGTCTGGCAACAATAGAATAGTGCCAAAGTTCTCAGCTTTAGTTCCAGGGCCTTCCAAGAATGTCTATCACTTTCTGATTGCAAAAATAAGGCTAAAAACATTATCCGTAAAGTTCTTCAAATGACAAATTACTTACCTAGTGTCTTTGTATAGACTGGAGCTCATGCAGGCAGGATTTTGCATTAAGACGTTAACTCTGCGCCAGCCCTCTTTTTGTAAAGTCTCCGTTTAACAGATAATTACATGTTTTTCTTTTTAAACTTTACATGCTGCTTGTTACTAAGTTCTTTTCTCCATAGTCCTGTCTATTAGTGCTTTGTATCAGTCATGGGTTGTCAGTTGCTTTCTTGGTGGCGAAATTATAAATATCAAACTGAAAACATTAAGTAACAACAGCAATAATGGTGGTGGAATGCAGGTGGGGGTGAAAATGCTATTCACAATTATATCCATCACTGGTATTGGGCAACATTGAGTTTCTCAAGTTATCCTTTTGACAGTACAGATATCAAGAAAATAATTCACAATGGCTTTATTTAGAACCTCTTTTTCTGCCCAATTTTGAGACATGTAGACTTGACCTTCAGTATTTTACACATTAGGATATTTGCCTTCACATCTGTAAGTAATATTTATATGCTATTTAAAAATAGTTACAAAAACCAATATTTATTGATGACAATGTGGAAGATAAGGATTTAGCTCTCACCAGCCAACTCCTTCCTCACCTTCTCACATTCACATAATTTTTGTTTTAAGTCATTATTCAAACTTCACATTGCCAATCGTGAATAGTTATAGCTGAGCTATAGAATAGAACATTTCCTTATATAATTTTATTTTTAATAATATTTGCTTATTTTATTTTTCTTTGTGTGTATCACTAATTCATTCCCACCTAAATTTTAAAACAATTCACAGATGAATAAACACTAAATGAACTAATGGAGTAAAAATTGAGCAATCAACATACTTACAGATAAATTGGATGTTGGAAAAACAACCAGAATCTTTCTTTAGCTATATAAGCTTACAAAAGTGTTAGCATTTAGACTATTTCAGATAATAGTAAACAGTTGATTTTCAGCAAACAATGTGCTAAAGAAATAACTACCAAAGCAACTACATTTACATACCAATATATAGTATATTAAAGTAACCACTATAAGTTTGTGTAACCTAATTGTGTTCATTTCCATTATAAACATTGTACCCTTCTGATTCAATTAACTCAAGTTTGTTTGAATCCTGAAAAAATACATCTTTAATTTTACCAACAAAATTTCTTTTAAAAATCTCTTGAGTAACAATATTTACCTTTCGACCATATTCAAAACCCCCTAGGTAACTAATACCATCATAGTTCAGAGCAACAAATTTTTTATGTGGGTCAATATCCTCAGAGAGAATTAGCTTGCCATCTAGGTAGGCCTTAATAAGAGTTTGATTTTGACTTACAATGATATGGTGCCATTTATTACAACAGAATGTACCATTGCTATAAGTCATCGGTACAGAGATGCTTTCTCCTAAGTTAACTGCTATTTTCCAAGTCTGATTATAGAGACCAATTGCCAGAAAATCACTTTCTTCATTTTGAGCTTTTCCTATCCACACAATTAAGCCTTCTCTTTCAGTAGTACTGAAATTTAAGGATACAGTAGTGAGCTGGAGGTTTCTTTTTCTATAGTGTGGATCAATGTATTTAATGTAAGAATTACCCATCAATTTTGCAGTTGAAAATGAAGTTTTGCTTTCACAATACCTTCCCACCCAACCCAAAGGACACAAACAACTGTAAGAGAATGACCGGTCAGGTATACATAGAGATTGGTGGAGACAACGGTTATTCAAACAGTACACAGACTGGTCACATGCATTTCCAGTCCAGTGTGGCGAACATCTGCAAAAAAAAGTGGTGCCGTTTACTATACATTCACCCCTATTTCTGCACACGGTGTACCCACAGGCTGTCCCATCACAGTCACCTACATTTGAGCCACCTTTCGCTCCTAGTTCAGTTAATTGTAATTCTTGATTTTTTATAATAACTTCTCGGACACAACCTTGAAAACCTACCAGTCCATTGGCTGTTGCCATGGGATTTACAAGACTTAAGGAAGACACTCCTCCAATATAGAAGTCAGTATTTGTGTCCAGGTGGCTCATTTTAGCGTTGGCCTTTTCTGTTACATTTATCCCATCCAGATCCAGGTAGCCTTTTGCACCAACTCTTCCTGCTTTAATCACATGCCAAGTGCTTCCATTAGTACTTACTTTTTGGCGAGTTTCTAGAATGACAGTTATGTCACCCAGATTGTAGCGAAGTTGAACAGCACCATTTACTAAAGAGATACATAAAAAATCACCTGTTGAGAAAGAAAACCAGTTTAGTAACAGTGAAATGTTATTCCATTAAAAATGTTTGCTCTTTCTGGCCACTTGAATAAGATTTTGTTTTGGAGAAAGAAGGTAACAAGTATTGGTCATAATTATGGTAGAGAATTTTCTTTCCATTTACAGATCAAAGTATATGTGTATACATTCATTCACACATTCTGTATTCTTTTGTTCCGGAACTGGCTACATAAGTTTTCTCTAGTTACAAATATTTCCCATTGAGGGAATGAATGTATGGTGGTACTAAGTTAAAGCGAGGTGTTCCTTTAATAATTTTAGTAAAGTGTGAATGTGTAAAAATAAGCAACATTTGCTACAAGCCATTGACTTTGTTTTTAGACAGATTGGGGAGGTAGGTAAAAGAAACAAGAGCAGTTGATAGTTACGCTCTGAAAACCTTTTATTATAGTGTATGTGTTTCAGCCATGCCCTTGGCATCAAGCACACAGACCCCTTGGGGTCTTGGGTTTTAAAGGCACCTCAAACTCCAAGTTTGTATCTCAGTGTGTGAATTCCCTCCCATACACCTGGCTTCTTTTAGTCTTCCCCAACTCAGCGAGCCACTCCCTCCATCCTGTTCTTCAGACCAGAAATTTAGGTGTGATCCTTGGATCCATCCTTTCTTTGGTCCACTCATAACCTGTCAAACGGGTCTCTGATCAAACAGATTTTTTAGCACTTAGGTTCATTGTAAACATCTTGATTCTGTCCACTTCTCTCCTGCCACTTTTAATTGACTATCATCTCACTCTTCTCCCTTTCCAACTGATTTTCTAGTCTACACAGAAGCTCAAGTGATCGTTTCAAATGAAATTCTCATTATTATACTACCTTTAATGGCATTAACTACTGTTGGGACAAGAACTTAAAATCTCTGACATATCGACAAAGGCTCTGCAGGTTCCGGGCCTCTCTCCGGCTTTACCTGGAGTGTCTTCTCTCCCTGTTCCTCCACTCCACTCCGGCCACACTGACCTTGTTGGAGAGTTTCATCCTCTTGTTTCAGAACCCTCGCACGCACACGTGCTGTTTTATTGGAACACCCCGCCACCTCACCTAGGCAACTCCTACCCTTATTTGAGCTCTCCGATCCAATGCCACTTCCTCGGAGAAGTCTTTTTCGGTCAGCGTTTTTTGGTTTGTTTTCCTATTAGTGTTTTAATAGCACCAGGTCTCTCCCCTTCACAATATTTATCTCATAATTATACAGTCTTGTGTGAAAACACTTGAACAGATGATCCAGCGTGTTTATGAAGTTGCAGGGAGGTACTCAGAGGAAAAGTAAATGCAACTGTCCATGCCTGGGAAAACGACGTGGGCCTTCAGTGCACACTCTTGTTTCTAGAGGGTAGTCAAGTGGTGCACATAACAAACCCTGCGGGAATCTTCCTCAAAACAGCATTTCCCTTTCCCCTGTCATTTCAGGGCCAATGGAAAGTTCTTTCCTCTCCTATTCAAGAAGGCTTCTTGGCACCTGCTACTACTTTTTCCTCTTCCCCTTTCAAAGTGCCAGGCCGCCTCATCTCCCACCTGCAAATAATGTTCATTCTCCCCCTTGTGGCCCACACCAGACCACTCTCGGGCGGGTGGGAGACCTGGCAGCTCTATGGTCCTATACGTATCATTTCCACCTGAGACAATG
The DNA here is from genome assembly GCA_025583905.1 of Ia io. Lineage (NCBI taxonomy): Eukaryota > Metazoa > Chordata > Mammalia > Chiroptera > Vespertilionidae > Ia > Ia io. Next base: position 72,871,613 of record JAJQQW010000005.1, on the reverse strand, counting down.
CAAAGTATGGTTCTCTTGCTTCAAACATTTTCTCATAATTTCTGGTGGATATAATCTGTGTCATGACATCTGTTATTATTTGATTAATAGCTGCCTCCTTCACTAGCTTATAAGCTTCATGAGAACAGGGGCTGTATCTGATTTGGCCCAACAGTTGGCCCCCAACAGGAGATAGTGCCTGGCACATAATGAGATATTCAGTAAGTAATTGTTGCATTAAGAAATACATTTGTATAGTTGTGGGGTGAAATTACTGAATAGTTCCCAAATACTGGTTTTCTGGCATTAAAATCCTATAGTATGTAAATTTCAAAATTGTTAATTTCCCCAAAGAGAAAGAAATTCAATTTATTTCCTATTTTCTAACATGAACACATATGAAGTCTAAAGAAAGAGAAGCAGCATTGCAAACAGATTTTATAAGACAATATTAAATTCAGGTAGAATTACTTAAAATGTGTATACCGTAAGAAACTAGAATAACGAAACAATTGATATTAAGTCTTAAAAATTTATAGCACTCTGGCCCTGGCTGGTGTGGCTCAGATGTTTGGAACATTGTCCCTTACACCAAAAGGTGGCAGATTCGATTTCTGGTCAGGGCCCATACCCAGGTGGTAAGCTGAAGCTGTGATCTATTACATCACTGGCCAAGTTGCCAACTGGAAGAAGAGTAAGGAGCACTACTTATTTTAACATGGCTTTGCTGGTACATTCTTAAGAATTGGCAAAGAAAGGGGTTTTTCTCTCCCTCTGTGGCCCTGGGAGCTAGAACTGCGCTCAGCTGTATGTGCAGCTCTTGGCATGCAGGCCTGTTATTTTAGTTGACTAGGAAATGGTGCTGTAGTCATGGGTCGTGAGTAAAATTGGCATTAGGGCACATAAATGTTAAAGGCTCACCACTAGTGGATGGTCCTCACGAAAAAGTGAGCTCATAAGTGGAATGAAGATCATGAATGAATGCGCTCTGGCTATTTAACCATGTCTAACCAGGCCTAGGGCCCCGCCTGCCTCCTCTGTGCTGTCATTGCCCCCACCATGCATCACAGATCAATGAAACCTGGGAGGACCTAACAGTTGTGGAGAGACTATAGACAGCTTACTAGGGAAATTTTGTATACTTCTTTCTCTAGAAAAGGAAAGCAAAGATAATATAACATCTTTTATTGTTCAGTTGTTTGAATATGCTTTAACTTTACATTGTAGTTGACTAGGCTTTTTAATACACATTTGTCTGGGAGGATAATAACTATATCAAGAGGAATTCAGCTAGCTGTGACTAATTTATGCTTAACATAATATTGATAATTTTGTGTCAAAAACTAATTTTACGATATTAAATATTTAGCCGAAACAGATAAACAGGTGCCATAGACTTATCTCTTTCCAAAATCAGAGATCTAAAATAAACTATGGTAATTTTCAAATGATCCTTTTGTTTTAAATTTTACACTATTCAAAATTATTCCAATTATTTATCTCTAAAAAAACACAGAAACCTTGTTAGTTAAGAATTTGGTTTGGCACATATGAAAACCTAATTGGCTGTTGAAAATCTAAATTTATGATTTTTGACATTATGTATTGAGTGGGTATTTTTAAAAATTATGTTTTTATTGATTTTTAGAGAGAGAGGAAAGGAGAGGGAGATAGAGATAGATAGAGATAGATAGAGAGAGAGAGAGAGAGAGAGAGAAACACTGACGTGAAAGCAAAACATAGATTGCTGCCTCTTGCATGCCTCCTGCCAGGGACTGAGCCGGAAACTCAGGCATCTCTGTGCCCCAACCAGAGATCGAACTGGGGACCTCTTGGTTCATGGGTCAACGCTCAACCAACTGAGCCACACTGGCCAGGGTGGGTATTTTTTTAATTTTTATTAATAGCTCCTCTTAGCAGAGGATGAGCTAGAAGGCTCAGTTAATGTTTCCATGAGATGTGGTTCTTAGAGAAGGTACAGGACAGTCACCTTTATTTTATGCAACCTTAAATAAATGAGTTATACTTCACCTCTTGTTATACCACTTGATTGCTAATAAATAAGTATATGGCTTTCAACTGATAATTACCTTTAGGTTAATCTAAGTCTGCAAATATAGAGCTTAGATTTTTTTTACATTTTAAAGTTTTTATTATTTCCTTACATAAGTCAGATACAGCACCAATCATGACATAACACTAATTAGCCTATTTTTAGTTCTCTTTGTAAATAGTGTCTAATGGCAGATAAAAGGAAAATCTTGACTTTCATGAACTGTAATACAATGCCTTTTAATAACATGTAACAAAAAAGTGTTCTTACCTCCTATGATTATTAATGTGTATGAGCTTTTAATTTTATATATTGTGAAGTGTAGATACTGATTATAAAATTATGGTATAGCATTCTTAGCCAGTCCCGAATATTTCTTGATTTTTTGCCCTTACTGTACAAAGGTTAACTCTGAGGGTATTTTTAATGAGCTACACAACTGAAGCCAATTATTTTTTTTTTTTTTAATTTCTTTATTGATTAAGGTGTCACATATTTGTCCTCATCCCCCGATTCCCATCCCACACCCCTTCCCACGGATGCCCCAACCCCCTGTTGAACTTAACCATTGGTTAGGCTCATATGCATGCACACAAGTCCTTTGGTTGATCTCTCCCCCCTCCCCCCACCCTCCCCTATCTTCCCTCTGAGGCCCGATAGTCCGATCGATGCCTCCCTGTTTCTGGTTCTGTTCTTGTTCATCAGTCTATGTTGTTCATCATTTCCCCTAGATGAGCAAGATCATGTGTCACTAGAGATATAAGAACTGAATGTGAGACGAGCAATAATAGTTATGCTGACAGGCAAATGAATCAGTCTGTAGTGAGTTTCTTTCTGGACCAACAGTTCTTTTGAGACCCCATATCAATGTCCACCAGTTCCTTATGTGTACATGTCAGTACTGACCCCTCAGCTCTGGATGGTGGACAAATGGTGGTAATGCAGGTCCGACACCCTCTGTTTTGGTCTTGGCCGGACCCAGGGGCATGGCTTCACCCGGACTCAGGGGCACATGGCCTCACCCGGGCCCAGGGGGCGCATGGCCTCACCTGGACCCGGGTGCGTGTGGCCTCACCCGGACCCAGGACCCAGCCTCACCCGGATCCAGGGGCACACGGCCTCACCCGGACCCGGGATGATCCAGCTTCACCCGGACCCAGGGGCGCATGGCCTCACCCAGACCCAGTGGCGCGTGGCTTCACCCGGACCCAGGGGCGCGTGGCCTCTCCCAGACCCAGGGGCGCGTGGCCTCACCCAGACCCAGGGGCGCACGGCCTCACCCGGACCCAGGATCCAGCTTCACCCGGACCCAGGGGCGCGTGGCCTCACCCAGACCCAGGGGCGTGTGTCCTCTCCTGGACCCAGGGGCGCACGGCCTCACACTGACCCAGGGGTGTGAGGCCTCACCTAGACCCAGGGGTGTGTGACCACACCCAAGCCCAGGGGTACGCACGCAGCCTCTCCCCGGGACCCAGCCTCTCCCGGACCCAGGGGCGTATGGCCTCACCCGGACCTGGGATCCAGCTTCACCTGGACCCAGGGGCGCGTGGCCTCACCCGGACCCAGGGGCGCGTGGCCTCACCCGGACCCAGGGGCGCGTGGCCTCACCCGGACCCAGGGGCGCGTGGCCTCTCCCAGACCCAGGGGCGCGTGGCCTCACCTGGACCCAGGTGCGCGAGGCCTCAACCGGACCCGGGACCCAGCCTCTCCCGGATCCAGGGGCACACGGCCTACCCAGGCCAGGGATCCAGCTTCACCCGGACCCAGGGGCGCGTGGCCTCACCCAGACCCGGGATCCAGCTTCACCCGGACCCAGGGGCGCATGGCTCACCCAGACCCAGAGGCGCACGGCCTCACCCAGACCCGGGATCCAGCTTCACCCGGACCCAGGGGCGCATGGCCTCACCCGGACCCAGGGGCACACGGCCTCACCCAGACCCGGGATCCAGCTTCACCCGGACCCAGGTGCGCGAGGCCTCACCCGGACCCGGGACCCAGCCTCTCCTGGATCCAGGGGCACACGGCCTCACCCGGGCCCGGGATACAGCTTCACCCGGACCCAGGGGCGCGTGGCCTCACCCGGACCCAGGGGCGCATGGCCTCACCCAGACCCGGGATCCAGCTTCACCTGGACCCAGGGGCGCACGGCCTCACCTGGACCCCCAGGGACCCAGGGGCACGTGGCCTCACCCGGACCCAGGGGCGCGTGGCCTCACCCGGACCCAGGGGCGCGTGTCCTCTCCCGGACCCAGGGGCACACCAGGGGGGTGTGTGGCCTCTCCCAGACCCGGACCGCGTGGGGCACAGATCCAGGGGGCACGGCCTCACCCGGACCCAGGGGTGTGTGGAGGCCTCACCTAGACCCAGGGGTGTGTGACCACACCCGAGCCCAGGGGTACGCAGCCTTGCCCGGACCCGGGACCCAGCCTCTCCTGGACCCAGGGGCGTATGGCCTCACCCGGACCCGGGATCCAGCCTCTCCCGGACCCAGGGGCATATGGCCTCACCCGGACCTGGGATCCAGCTTCACCCGGACCCAGGGGCGCGTGGCCTCACCCGGACCCAGGGGTGCGTGGCCTCAGGACCCAGGGGCGCCTCACCTGGACCCATGGCCTCTCCCAGACCCAGGGGCGCGTGGCCTCACCCGGACCCGGGATCCAGCCTCTCCCGGACCCAGGGGCATATGGCCTCACCCGGACCTGGGATCCAGCTTCACCCGGACCCAGGGGCGCGTGGCCTCACCCGGACCCAGGGTGCGCGGCCTCACCCGGACCCAGGACCCAGCGGGGTTTCGTCTTCTTGATCCCAATTCCTGTTGGTCAATTCCCTCTCAGCAATTCCTTCGGCCATTTTCTCAGAGCTCCAGGGCGGCTGCCGCAGAACTCGTTGGGCTGCGGGCTCGGCGAAGCTCCGGTGTGCCCGGTGCGCGGTGGCGGGCTGGTCCGGGGTCGCTGCGTCGGCCCTTGGGTCTGCAGCGGTGGCCAGTCGCCGAGTGTGCGCACCTGGCCGCTTCTGGGGCGTTGAGATTCTTGAAGGACTCGGAGGTCAGCAAGCGCGGAGTCTCCCACCCCATGTCTCTCAGGGACTCGTCTGTCCATGCTCGGCAGCGAGTGGAGCCATCCCCTCAGCCGGAGACCGCCGGGGGAACTGCGCCGAGCACGTTCCAGGCTGCCATTGTGTCGCCTGAGCTGTAGTTCTTAAAGTATGATCTTTGGGTCACCAGCATCAGCATCATCCCGCGTACCCCTCTCTTTTATTCTAGTTGTAGAGCGTCTGCTCAGCCAGCCCTCCGGTGGTTCTGGATGGTGTCAGCTCTGCTCTCCCGTCGTAGTCTCAAAATTGTTGTGGTAGGCAATAATCAGGCTGCCGCCCTATGCCTCCATCTTGGTGCTCCTTTGTATAGTTAAGTCTTGATTGTTGTTGGTGTCACTGGGAGGAATTGTCCTCCAGGCCAATTGTCCGTGAGGACCCGCTGTTTCTATAAAGGAAGAGTTGCTGTGCAGGAGACACGTTTATGGGCCGGATCTTGTTGCAGCAAGGCTTTGGCGCTCACTGAGTCTGCCTCTTGAATGTGTCCCTTATGCGAGTGGTTGAAATCTGGTGTCGTCTCACACCGACCACTAGATGCCCTCGTTTCTGGGTCTCCAATGGAGTGTAGGTCAGCTACTGCCTGAGGCCACTCAGCAGGAATTACAGCAAAAACTGCAGTTTCCTCCTCCTGTCTAAGCGGCCCTGGAGCAGTCAGACTAGAACCGCAGTTCATCTGGTCAAGCTGCCACAGGGCAGGCCACCCACATGCAAAAGCCACTGCTTGGAGCCCAGGTGGGCCTGCAAAACGTGCGGGGTGGGTCTGCAAAACGTGCGGGGCGGGTCCCAGGGCGGGGTGGGGTCTCAGGGCGCCACCAGGCCATGGCGTGGCAAACCGCAATGGCTGCAAGTCTGCTTTTTCTGCTCTCCACGTTTCTAAGCCCTCTCGTTTCGCACTCCAGCGCAGCAAACACTGATTGCTGGGCGCACCTCCGCAAGGAAGTTACTCCCACTCTCCAACACAAAGGCCGAGAGTCCAGCCTCTCCCTGCAGGCGTCTGGGTCTCCCGCGCGTCCCCAGAAGCTGGATTTCAGGGTGATGGGGAGCTAATCTCCCCTAGGGTTGGAAAAAAAGCCGCACGACCCTTCCCCCGCCACCAGCCCGACCCACGCGCCTCTGCACCTTATCCCTTCCGAGTTCGCTCTGTCCTCTTCCCTCTTAGCTGTAAATCCACCCTTCAGCCAGCTCTCCTGTGGTTCTGGGTGGCAGCCGCTCTGTCCTCCAGTTGTATTTTTGAAATTGCTGTGCGCGGCGCAGTTCATTTGTTTAACTTTGCCGCCTTCTTGGTTCTCCTCTCTCAAAATGGCTAAAGGACTTGAAATCCTTAAAAATCCTCCAAGTCGGTGTCGGCGGCCTCCGGGGCCCCGAGGATCTCACTGGGCAGCTCGGCCAGGTCGGTGACGCGGATGGGCCCGTCCTGCAGAAAGATGGTCTCTTCCTTCACCGAGAGCCACTGCGCCGAAGTCCGCGGCCGCCGCCGCCGCCATAGCAGCTGCCGTGGCCGCCCACGAGCTCATGGCCCCGGCTGAGGTGCTGACAGAGAGGAGCAGCCGCCCGGCCTGGGGAGACGCGAGCAGGAGTCGCCGCGCTCACCAGTCCATCTTTTAGTTGTATTTCCGAAACTGCCATGCGAGGCAACAGATCAGCCGTTCAACTCCGCTGCCATCTTCCAGAGCCATGGATTTTAAAGTGAGATCTTTGGCTCACCAGCATCAGCGTCATCCCGCATCCCCCTCTCTTTTATTCTAGTTGTAGAGCATCTGCTCAGCCAGCCCTCCGGTAGTTCTGGATGGTGTCCGTTGTTTTCTAGTTGTAGTTTCAAAATTGTTGTGGTAGGCAACAATCAGGCGTCTGCCCTATGCCGCCATCTTGGTCCTCCCCAGCCAATTACCTCTTAATGTCTCTTGATTTATAAACAGAAATTATCTGTTTGTGCATGATTCTCCCATTTAGCATTTTCACAGGTATTTAAATTAATCATGAATTTAAAACCAAATATAATATCAAATCTCAGGAGAAAAATTTCTTCTAAGGTATATTTTGTAGCTCAATCATGTTATCTTTTTTTCTTTGAAAGTATCATCTTTTCTCCTTGAATTTATTTTGAAGGTATTTCAACAGTGCATTGAGACGGAACCACTTTGGTCTAATTCTCTAATATAATCATTTAGTAACATATTAAAGCACCTTAAAAATAATTAGGTTAGATTGTGAAAATCAGGTACGATTTCTGTTGACCATGAGAAGAAAACTGAATTAGTTATTTCTCAATACAAAAATTTCATTTTCTGAGAAACAAAATGAAAAAAAAAATCCTAAATGTAAAATTCAAAAAAGATTTTGCAGTAAAAATGCATGCAAATGTCTTTTTTAAGTTCTGGAGAACAATATAAAAAAGTAAATTAAGAACAGAGTAAAAACTCAAATATTAATTTTTAAAACTGAAGCACAGTACTTACCTATTGTTATTCCATATTCTTTTACAATAGATATGCAAATTTTATAGTTAATATTTTTTATAAACTTAATTTGGGATGTAGATCCTACATTTTTACCATTTAGAAGACAGAACAACTTAAAGAAAAATTTTTGGAGCTGTAAATGTGGACAGATTTATTGGCAAACTATCAGCATGCCTTCTTTTTTTAAAAAACAAATCAGTTATATGCATATTTTGTTCCTTTTGACAGAGAATATCCGATATGGCTTCAACCTTTTTTTGATGGGATTATTATAAAGCTGAGATTATACTATGTTTGGATTTTGCTAACTTTAATTCTAACAAAGCTCTTGCTATTTTATTAACATTCATATTTAAGGAGTCAATTCATAAACATAATGCTCACAGTAACAATAGAACATGAAAGTATCAAGTGATTACATATTGATAGGTGAGGTGACTTAAATAAAAATACTTCATCACCTATTACTTAATGGACTATCGGGAATTCATTAGTATTTTTTCTCCCTGGCAAACAAAGATCCTGCCAACTTTACCTGATTGTGCTGTTAGGTGTTGTGCCACATAAAATAGGATGCCATCTGTAGAAAAAGCCTGGAACTGCATTTGAATATGTGTCTTTTTACGAATACGAAAGGAAGCAAAAGACATCCAGGATAATTCGTGGCTTCTGAAAGATGGATCACTTATAGATAAAGCTAAAGAACAAAAGAAGACAAAAACCAGTTTCGAAAAACAATCTTGCTCATTAATGCATCAGTGCGGTAAACTCAAAATTTTGTCACTTACCTTATCTTCCAAGGGTTGCTCCCTGCTGCATGTACTAGTACATTGAACCTTGGTCACTCTCTTCTAACCCCACTAACAGTAGGTGTTTGGTAATGGGGCCAGTTATTGAAAAGCCTTCGATTACTTCTGGTACCTGTGTTCCTATTGCTGGCACTCTGTGACACAAATCCTCTGCCCTAGAGTGCACTGTGGACAGAAAGGCATCAGATGCATCGATTCTGAGAATGTCTTGTTCTTATCTCAAGAATGTGAGCTTTGCCGAAGCCGGTTTGGCTCAGTGGATAGAGCGCCAGCCTGCGGACTGAAAGGTCCCAGGTTCGATTCCGGTCAAGGGCACGTACGTTGGTTGCGGGCACATCCCCAGTGGGGGGCGTGCAGGAGGCAGCTGATCGATAATTCTCTCTCATTGATGTTTCTAACTCTCTCTCTCTCTCTCTCCCTTCCTCTCTGTAAAAAATCAATAAAATATATTAAAAAGTCTTGAAAGATTCTTTAAAAAAAAAAAAAAAAAAAAAAAAAAAAAGAAAAAAAAAGAATGTGAGCTTCTTGGGATGTCTTACATGAACAATGCTTTCAGAAAGATGGTTCAAATAGTGGAACATAGAAGGCATCACTATATAAATTATCCTTCTGTTTCTATATCGCTGATCAAAATATAGGGTGTAATCAAGTCAAGATACATTTGAAGTGACTACATGAATGAAAATAAATGTCAGTTCACTTGACAATAATTTAGGTCCATTTCTTCTCAGAAAGTACTAACTCCGGAGTTTTGCTTCATGGTAAGCATGAGAAGATTCGTTTCAATATGAAGTAGAGTTATTAACCTATTTATAGTCCATCAGATATTCCTTGTTGCCTCTATGTACAACCAACCAGATGGGAACCATGAGAGGAAGAAGGCAAGTTCTGAGCACCTGGCAGTTTTTACCTCTTTATGGAATCTACATTCCTTCTTTCTTCCTCCGTGTATAATGAGACAGTGCTTCACAGAGCGGGCTCTGGTTCCCCACCTGCTTGGAGCCATGAATTTATTTACGTGGCCTCTTCTCCCTTTGGACCAGGCCTACACTAACTTTTACTTCCCCTTTTAGATTGATAGGCAACTGGTGGGTGTTTATCAAAGCAATATTGGCAGTTGCTGATGCTTAAGCAACAATATCATTCATTTTGATTCACTGCAATTCAGAATGGTAGAGATTAGAATCACGTGGTGTGGTGCCAAGAATGGGAAGCCCTGTACCTCGCTCCTAGAGGGTCTGATTTATTAAAGCTGAGGTGGGGTCTAGGAAGCATGTTTTTCATAAACACACAGGAGTCTCTGACATCAGTGTTTCTTAGACCCATGTTCATAAACACTGAACTAAAGTTTATTTTAAGAATGCAGGTTTAGCAGAAACCGGTTTGGCTTAGTGGATAGAGCGTCGGCCTGCGGACTGAAAGGTCCCAGGTTTGATTCTGGTCAAGGGCATATACCTTGGTTGCGGGCACATCCCCAGTAGGGGGTGTGCAAGAGGCAGCTGATTGATGTTTCTCTCTCATCGATGTTTCTAACTATCCCTTTCTCTTCCTCTCTGTAAAAAATCAATAAAATATATTAAAAAAAAAGAAAAAAGAATGCAGGTTTAGGTAGAGGTCAGAAGAATGGCGGTGTAAGGGCGCATCTATCCTCTCCCCATAACATCTCAACAAAATAACACCTATAATTCAACAAATAAGTCCTGCTCAACATGGATGCATGCCTGAGAGAACTGCACACTGGAACAACTAAGTTGGGCTCCTTGGAATAAGTGGGGAGATGAGAAGGGAGGGAAGCTGAACACGGTGACAAATGCAGCAGCATGTTTGCAGCGTAGCTGGGAACTGGCAGCAGCAGTTATGGGATGAACAGAGAGCAAACCCAGCCAGTGGCTAGCTGCGGGAGTTGCCACTGAAGTAGTGGCATTGTGTGGTCGTGCACACAAGCCGTGAGAGAGTGTCTGAACCGTGGGGGCCGTTGTGAATGGGGTCTGAGTTGCATGCGTGAGCTGCGAGTCAGCAGACACATGCCCTACAGAGCTGCTCCACAAGGGTGGGCCTGGCTGTGGGCTTTCAGGCAAAGAAAGTAAATCACAGAGCCATGCCACTGATTAAACTCCAAAATCTCGCTTCCCATTGCCCTTGGAGTTGGCTCCAGCAGTGTATCATCTGTAGGCCAAGAGCTGTTGCAGTAGAAACTCAGTTTCCCTCTGTGACTGAACCCCAGGAGGGGTGCTTGGGCTGGACCTGTGGAGGTCAGGGATCGCCATTACTGTGAGGGAAAAAAAAACCTCAGCCCCAAGCAACAGAGGTACAGCCCTATGGAAGCCGCAGAGGCTCAAAACTATTTGGCCAAAGAGGATAAAAATCTTGCAATTCAGTGCCATCTGCTGGAACACAGCAGAAAGACCTCCTCAGTGATGGGAAAACAAAGAACAGTGAATGCTGTGAACAACCACCACAACAACGATGACGAGAAAGAAATGAAAAATCCCCAGAAAATAGGCTGGAACACATGGAATTATGAGAGTTGAAAAAACAGAGATTTCAAGATTGCAGTTCTGAAAATCTATATATATATAAAAGGCAAATATGCTAAGTGTCCCTCTGACCACCAGGGGGCAGACGCTCAACGCAGGAGCTGCCATGACATGCATCAGCCATTTACAAAGAAACAGCACTGCGGACCTGGTACCAACAAAGCAACACTTGGCTTCCTCCAAGTGGGACACAGGCCCCATCACCACCCTAGAGCAACAACCCACCAAATCACAGCCAACGCTGCTGAGACCCCATGGCACAAAATGTGGCCCACAGCCCAGCCCAGCCCGGAAACAGTGGCTGTGGGCATGGGGTAATGACGTCACACAGCAACACCCAGCTTCTTCTTCCTCCCAACTAGCCTCCTTGGAGTTTCTTCAGCCCAGGAACATGACTTGCACTACATTTTAACCAAATGTTTGTGAAGTGTTTTCCCATGCCTCATCTCATTTGATCCTCACAGAAGTCCTGGAGTAGGTAGATAGGAGACTTGGTGGAATCCTATTTTCTTTTCATTAGCTGGAAAACGGAGATTTAGAAAGTTTAGAAACTTGACCCGACTGAAAAGAAGTAAGAAATGGTGGACCTTGAAAATGACTTCAGGTTTTCTCACTATACAGAATATAGTCAAACACTGCTACAGTTAAATATTTTACCCTTTGTTCTTCCTGCATGATCTACAATAATAATCTGCTTTGTGTTGATATTTACTGCTGTGTTCTGACAATTACCTGAAAGACAAGTTGGGGTGCTTCACTGGGCTGGAAAAACTTTAGCTAAATCAGAAAGCAGGTCTAATTAAGCAAGTTTATCTATATATATAAAGTTTTCACTGGCGCCAATCGCAAGCATGTGTTTCCATCTGTCATTGTCAATAGTGAATTTAGTTGACACTTCTATTATAGAGAAAGGGCAAATAGCGATATAAAAATATTTATTCTAATTAATTTCCTTTCAATGTGCATGAATTCATGCACTGGGCCTCTAGTACTCAATGAGATGTGAGAAAATACTGACAGGCAATTCAGCACACCCAGAAAACAAATCAATGAACAAAATGAGTATTTATCCAAAGAAATTGAAATTTTAAAGAATCAGGCAGAAATCCTGGAAATGAAGCAGGCAATTAAAGAAATTAAGAGTGAGCTGATGAGCATAGAAAACAGAACCAACCAGTTAAAGGAAAGAACTAGGGATACTGAAGATAGGAATCAAGAAATGATGCAGAGGGAAGAAGAGAGAGACCTGAGAAAAAAATACAAAATAGCCCTATGAGACCTCTGATTCCATAAAATAAATAAATAAATAAATAAATAAGTAAATAAATAAATAACATCAGAATCATAAGGCATAGCGGAGGAGGAAGAGAGAGAGTATGGAATGGAGAATCTTTTTTTTTTTTTTTTAGCATCTATTTTTTTCTCTCTTTATTAAGGTATTACATATGTGTCCTTATCCCCCAATTGCCCCCCCACCCCCCTCACTTATACCCTCACCCGCCCCCCTGGTGTCTGTGTCCATTGGTTAGGCTTATATGCATGCATACAAGTCCTTAGGTTGATCTCTCCCCCTTACCCCCACTCTCCCCTACCTTCCCTCTGAAGTTTGACGGTCTGATAGATGCTTCTCTGTCTCTGGATCTGTTTTTGTTCATCAGTTTATGTTGTTCATTATAGTCCACAAATGAGTGAGATCATGTGATATTTATCTTTCTCTGACTGGCTTATTTCGCTTAGCATAATGCTCTCCAGGTCCATCAAATGCTCCTGCAAATGGTAAGAATTCCTTTTTATTTTTTTTTTATTTTTTTACCACAGTGTAGTATTCCATTCTGTAGATGTACCACAGTTTTTTAATCCATTCATTTGCTGATGGGCACTTAGGCTGTTTCCAAATCTTAGCTATTGTAAATTGTGCTGCTATGAACATAGGAGTGCATATATCCTTTCTGATTGGTGTTTCTAGATTCTTGGGATATGGAATGGAGAGTCTATTAAAACAAATAGTGGGTGAGAACTTCCCAAATCTATGGAAAGAACTAGATCCTTGAATCCAAGAGGCAAACAGATCACCTAGTTACCTCAATTAAAAGAGGCCCTCTCCAAGGCACTTGGTAATGAAGCTATCAAAAATTAGTGACAAAGAAAAAATTCTCAAAGCATCCCAGGAAAAGAAGGAAGTAACCCATAAAGAAAAGCCCATCAAAATTTTACCCGACTTATCAGCAGATACTCTACAAGCCAGAAGAGAGTGGAACCAAATATTCAAATGTCTGAAAGAGAGAAATTACCAGCCATGCATATTATATCCAGCAAAATTATCCTTTAAGTATGAAGGAGAAATAAGAACATTACCAGACATATAGAAGCTGAGGGATTTTATCACTAGAAAACTTCCATTGCAGAAAATACTCAAGGGAGTTATTCTACCTGAAACAAAGAACATAAGGTCATAACACTACCAGTAGGATTGCCAAAAAACTCGTAGCATAAATAGGGATAATTTGTGATAACAAAAACAGACAAGAGGAAGAGGGACAGGTATGAATAGGCAAAGGAAGATGAAGATCAGATGCACTCAAAAGGGAAAAAACTATGGTATACTAGTATATGCAACCTCACTTTTTATAAAACTAATGGCAACCACACACAAAAATCCCCCAAACAAGACATATAACTTAAAAAAAGAGGAAATATGTATGGAATACCAAACAAAAACAACAGATAGAAGCATAAAGAACCAATGGGCCCTAACCGGTTTGGCTCAGTGGATAGAGCGTTAGCCTGCAGACTGAAGGGTCCCCTGTTCGATTCCAGTCAAGGGCATATACCTTGGTTGTGGGCACATCCCCAGTAGGAGGTGTGCAGGAGGCAGCTGATCGATGTTTCTCACTCATCAATGTTTCTAACTCTCTATCCTTCTCAATTCCTCTCTGTAAAAAATTAATAAAATATATATGTTTTTAAAAAAAGAACTAATGGAAGCACAGAGTTACCAGAAAACAAAAGATAAAATGGCTATAGGAAATCCTCATACATCAATAATTACCCTAAATGTAAATGGTCTAAATTCACCAGTAAAGAGGCATAGAGTAGCAGAGTGGATAAAAAAAACCCACAAAACTCAACCATATGCTGCCTACAAGAGACACATCTAAAAAGCACAGACAGCTCTGACCGATTTGGCCCAGTGGATAGAGCATCGGCCTGCGGACTGAAGGGTCCCAGGTTCGGTTCCGGTCAAGGGCATGTACCTTGGTTGTGGGCACATCCCCAGTGGAGGGTGTGCAGGGGGCAGCTGGTCGATATTTCTCTCTCACCGATATTTCTAGCTCTCTATCCTTCTCCCTTCCTCTCTGTAAAAAATCAATAAAATATATTTAAAAAATAAAAAAATAAAAAGCACAGACAAAGGTAGATTCAAAGTAAAAGGATGGAAAAATGATTCTCCAAGCAAATAACATCCACAAAAAAGCAGGTGTAGCCATACTTATATCTGACAAAATAGATCAAGAAAACAAAGATATCAAGAGACAAAGATGGACACTTTATAATGATAAAAGGAACACTACATCAATAAAACATAACACTTTTTAACATATATGCATCAACCAGGGAGCACCAAAATATATTAAATAGCTATTCACAGAACTAAAGGGACAAACAGATCAAAACACAATTACCAGGTGTACCGGTTAGTAATGCGGGTTTTTTTAATAGACGGAGTTTCACATATGTTGATATATATGCGATTTGATATGTATGCTATTTTGTTGTATTGACAGCAAGCTTCAAAACTTCATATGTCAAATTTTCTGAAGGTGTTAACATCATAGATATTTTTACATATAAAAATGTCGAATTTCGTGCAAAAAAAAGAGCATTTGCGGGAAGTTTTAATTCATTACTTAATTTGAATAAAAGTGCTGCTGAAAGTTATCGTATACTTCGGGAAGCTTATTGATGAACATGCTCCATCTCAAGATACTTGTGAATGCTGGTTTAAATGTCTTAAAAGTGATGATTTCGACGTGAAAGACAAAGAACACCCAGGTCAACTGAAAAAGTGTGAAGACCAACAATTACAAGCATAATTGGATAAAGATGCATGTCAAACTCAAAAACAGCTTGCAGAATGATTAAACATTGCTTAGTAAACAATTTCTGATCATTTACAAGCAATGGGAAAGATTTTAAAGGACGAAAGACAAATGGAAAATGGAAAAGTCATCAGTAAAATGTTGCTTCAACGGCATGAAAGTCTTTTGCATTGAATTGTGACTGGCGATGAAAAGTGGATTTATTTTGAGAATCTCAAATGCACAAAATCATGGGTTGATCCAGGTCAACCATCAATATCGACTGCAAGGCCAAATCGCTTTGGAAAGAAGACAATGCTCTGCGTTTGGTGGGATCAGGAAGGTGTGGTGTATTATGAGCTTCTAAAACCAGGTGAAACCATTAATACTGATCACTACCAACAACAAATAATCAATTTGAACCACGCTTTGATTGTGAAATGACCAGAATGGCCAGAAGACATGGCAAAGTAATTTTGCTTCATGATGACGCACCATCACACATTTCAAAACCAGTTAAAGGCACGTTAAAAGATCTTGTTTGGGAAGTATTAACCCACCCGCTGTATTCACCAGACCGTGCTCCTTCAAATTACCACTTGTTCTGATCAATGGCACACACACTTTCTGAGCAGCACTTCAAAACGTACGAAGAAGTGGAAAATTGGGTCTCTGACTGGTTTGCCTCAAAACAAGGAAAGTTCTATTGGAATGGTATCACAAATTACCTGAAAGATGGGGGAAATGTGTAGCTAGCGATGGACATTACTTTGAATAAAGCACTTTTGATGTTTCTCTTGAAATTATTGTGTTTTCTTTGATTACAAAACCCACATTATTAACTGGTACACCTGGTATAGTTGGAGACCTTAATACTCCATTGACAGCTCTAGACAGATCAACCAAACAAAAAAATCAATAAAGAAGTATTGACCTTAAATGAAACTCTAGACCAATTTACAGAACACTTCATCCCAGAACATCAGATTATACATTCTTCTCCAGTGCATATGGAACAGTCTCAAGGACAGACCATATGTTGGGTCACAGAACAGTCATCAACAAATTCAAAAAGACTGAAATTATTTCAAGCATATTTTCTGACCACGATGCCTTAAAATTAGAAATCAACTGCAAAAAGGAGGTAAAAAAAAAAAAAACTCCTACAAATATGTGGAGATTAAACAACATATTATTAAAAAATGACTGGGTCAGAAAAGAAATAAAGGTGTGATCAAAAGATATTAGAGACAAACAAGAATGATAACACAACATATCAAAACCTCTAGGATGCAGCGAAAGCTATAAAAAGAGGGAAGTTTATATCATTACAGGTCTATCTCAAGAAACAAGAGAAATTCCAAGTGAACAATCTAAAATCCACCTTAAAAGACTAGAGAAAGAAGAACAAAAGCAACCCAAAATTAGCAGAAGAAAGGAAATAATAAAAATTAGAGCAGAATTAAATGAAATAGAGAAAAAGAGTATACAAAAAAATCAATAACACAAAGAGCTGATTCTTTGAAAAGATTAATAAAATTGACAAAACCCTGGCTAGACTCACTGAGGAAAAAAAGGGAAAAGAACCATATAAACAAAATCAGAAACGAGAGAGAAGAAATCACCACAGACATCAGAGATATACAAAGGATCATACTAGAATATTATGAAAGCTTTTATGCTACCAAATTCAATAACCTAGAAGAAATGGATAAGTTCCTAGAAATATATAATCTTCCTAGACCAAATCACGAAGAACTGGAAAATCTAAATAGATCGATCAGCAGTGAGGAAATTGAAACAACCATCAAAAACCTCCCAAAAAACAAACGTCCAGGCTTCACCAATGGATTCTACCAAATGTTCAAGGAAGAATTAAAACCTATTCTTTGCAAACTCTTCCAAAAAATTGAAGAGGCAATACTTCCTAACACATTCTAGGAAGCCAATATAACCCTGATACTAAAACCTGGCAAAGATAACACACAAAAGAAAATTACAGGTCAATATCCCTGATAAAAAAAGACGCAAAAATCCTCACCAAAATACTAGCTAATTGAATACAACAGTACATCGAAAAATAATACATCATGATCCAGTGGGATTCATTCCAGGGGCACAAGGATGGTTCAACAATTGCAAATGAATCAACGTAATACACCACATTAACAAAAGAAAGGATAAAAATCATATGATCTTGTCAATAGATGCAGAAAAAACATTTGATAAGATACAACATCCATTTATGACTAAAATGCTCAATAAAATAGGAATAGAAAGAAAGTACCTCAACATAATAAAGGTCATATATGATAAACCCTCAGCCAATATCATACTCAATGGTGAAAACTGAAAGCTTTTCCCCTAAGATCAGGAACAAGACAAGGATGTCCACTCTCACCACTCTTATTCAACATAGTACTGGAAGTTCTAGCCAGAACAATAAGACAAGAGAACGAAAAAAAGGCATCCAAATAGGGAAGGAAGAAGTCAAACTGTCACTTTTTGCAGATGACATGATGCTATATATAGAAAACCCTAAAGACTCTATCAAAAAAACAAAACAAAACTGGAAACAATAAACAAATACAGTCAAGTTGCAGGATATAAAATCAATGTGCAAAAATCCATTGCCTTCCTGTTTACCAACAACAAAACTGCAGAAAAAGAAATGGAGAAAACAATTCCTTTTGCAATTGCAACCAAAAGAACAAAATACCTAGGAATAAACTTAACAAATAATGCGGAAGACCTATATACTGAAAATTACAAAACATTATTAAAAGAGATTGAAAAAGACACAATGAAATGGAAAAATATCCTGTGTTCATGGATTGGAAGAATCAACATAGTTAAAATTGCTGCCAGACATTCAAAGAATTGGTTTGTACGTTTGCTTGGGATAATTGTATATTATGCTGTTGTAATTCTAAAGTATCAAGAGACGTGTTAAGTTTGTCTCCAAGCACCAAACAGATGATTTTTTTTTTTTATCCCCAAGGGTGTGAGGAACTATTATAAGTACTGGGGGTGATCCAAATCTGGGAAAAATTTTAATGATAGTGTAGAATAATATCATGTAAGGATATTCTTTGTTCTAGTCCATGGCAATTCCCTTTCAAACTGGCTGTCCATTTCTTTTTATATAGACAAGGTCTTAGTTACATTTTCTGCACCTCTACCGGGGGCACGTAGTGGTAGTAGTGACACCCTTTCTTTGGTGTCCACACAAACCAGAAACCTCTCTTTAATTGTACACACAAAGGGGCATTGTTTTGATTTCGTGTCATACAAAAGGGAAGCTGGGTGGAGACCTCTGTGTATTTCTTGCCCCACCCATGGACCTCCTGGATGACCAAGGTGTTTGGTATTATTGGTAACTGCATTAGTCAGGGGATCAGCCCTCGTAAGGGCTCTTACCCATGAAGGGTCAGGAGCATAAGAACAAAATACTTACCCTCTTGTCCCAGGTAAAATTACCGTACATCTGATTATTGTTAGCGTGGCTAGAAAGGCGTTCTCAGGCATTCTTGGGTTTCTGGTTACCTCACAATTTCTTCCCTGAGGTTTGACGTTCTGATTGATGTTTCTCTGTTTCTGGATGTATTTTTCCCCCCATCAGTTTAAGTTGTTCATTATATTCCACAAATGAGTGAGATCATGTGATATTTATCTTTCTCTGCCTGGCTTATTTCACTAAGCATAATGTTCTCCATCTCCATCCATATTGTTGCAAATGGTGAGAGCTCCTTCTTTTTTACCGCAGCGTAGTATTCCATTGTGTAGATGTACCACAGTTTTTTAATCCACTCATCTGCTGATGGGCACTTAGGCTGTTTCCAAATCTTAGCTATGGTGAATTGTGCTGCTATGAACATAGGGGTGCATAAATCCTTTCTGATTGATGTTTCCAGTTTCTTGGGATATATTCCTAGAAGTGGGATCACTGGGTCAAATGGGAGTTCTATTTTTAGTTTTTTTAGGAAACTCCATACTGTTCTCCACAGTGGCTGCACCAGTCTGCATTCCCACCAGCAGTGCACGAGGGTTCCTTTTTCTCCACATCCTCGCCAGCACTTGTCATTTGTTGACTTGTTGATAATGGCCATTCTGACAGGTGTGAGATGGTACCGCATTGTTGTTTTGATTTGCATCTCTCTAATGATTAGTGATTTAGAGCAGGTTTTCATATGTCTCTTGGCCTTCCTTCTGTCTTCTTTCGAAAAGTGTCTATTTAGATCAGTTGCCCATTTTTTGATTGGGTTGTTTATCTTCTTTTTGTTAAGCTGCATGAGTTCCCTGTAAATGTTGGAGATTAAACCCTTATCATTGACATCATTGGCAAATATGTTCTCCCATGTAGTGGGCTTTCTTGTTGTTTTATTGATGGTTTCCTTTGCCGTGCAAAAGCTTTTTATTTTGATGTAGTCCCATTTGTTTATTTTCTCTTTAGCTTCCATTGCCCTAGGAGCAGTATCAGTGAAGAAGTTCTTTTGGCATATGTCAGAGATTTTTCTGCCTGTAGATTCCTCTAGTATTTTTATGGTTTCCTGTCTTATGTTCAAGTCCTTGATCCATTTAGAGTTTATTTTTGTGTATGGTGTAAGTTGGTGGTCTAGTTTCATATTTTTGCATGTATCTGTCCAATTTTCCCAACACCATTTGTTGAAGAGACTATCTTGACTCCATTGTATGTTCATGCCTCCTTTGTCAAATATTAATTGAGCATAGTTATTTGGATCGATTTCTGGGTTCTCTATTCTATTCCATTGATCTATATATCTGTTCTTGTACCAATACCAGGCAGTTTTGAGAACAGTGGCTTTGTAATACAGCTTGAAATCTGGTATGGAGATCCCACCTACTTTGTTCTTCTTTCTCAGGATTGCTGTGGCTATTCAGGGTCTTTTTTTATTCCAGATGAATTTTTGGAAAGTTCGTTCTAGGTCTGTGAAGTATGCCATTGGTATTTTAATGGGAAGTGCATTGAAATTATAGATTGCTTTGGGTAGTATGGACATTTTGATGATGTTGATTCTACCAATTTATGAGCATGGTATGTTCTTCCATCTGTTTATGTCTTCCTCTATCTCTTTTTTCAGTGTTGTGTAGTTTTCCGCATATAGGTCTTTTACCTCCTTAGTTAAGTTTATTCCTAGGTATCTTAATTTTTTTGGTGTGATGGTAAATGGGATTGCTTTTTTAGTCTCTCTTTCTGTAAGTTCATTATTGGTGTATAGAAATGCCATAGATTTCTTAGCATTTATTTTGTATCCTGCTACTCTGCCGAATTCATTTATTAAGTCTACTAATTTTTTGATGGAGTCTTTAGGGTTTTCTATGTACAGTATCATGTCATCTGCAAATAAGGACAGTTTTACTTCTTCTTTTCCAATTTGGATGCCTTTTATTTCTTCTTCTTGTCTGATTGCAATGGCTAGTATTTCCAACACTATGTTGAACAGGAGTGGTGAGAGTGGGCATCCCTGTCTTGTTCCTGTTCTTAGGGGAAATGGTTTTAGTTTTTGCCCATTGAGTATGATGTTGGCTGTGGGTTTGTCATATATGGCTTTTATTATGTTGAGGTATGATCCTTCTATTCCCAGCTTGCTGAGAGTTTTTATCAAGAAAGGGTGTTGGGTTTTGTCAAATGCTTTTTCTGCATCAATTGATATGACTATATGGTTTTTATCTCTCAATTTGTTTATGTGATGTATCACATTTATTGATTTGCGAATATTGTACCATCCTTGCATCCTAGGGATAAATCCTACTTGGTCATGGTTTATGATCTTTCTGATGTATTGCTGGATTCGATTTGCTAGAATTTTGTTGAGGATTTTGGCATCTATGTTCATGAGGGATATTGGCCTGTAATTCTCTTTCATTGTGTTATCTTTATCTGGTTTTGGTATTAGGGTGATGCTGGCCTCATAGAAGGAGCTTGGAAGTGTTCCTTCTTCTTGAATTTTCTGGAATAGTCTGAGGAGGATAGGTTTTAGCTCTTCTTTGAATGTTTTATAAAACTTCCCTGTGAAGCCATCTGGCCCCGGGCTTTAGTTTGCTGGGAGCTTTTTGATGACTGCTTCAATTTCTTCCATAGTTATCAGCCTATTGAGATTTTTAGTCTCTTCCTGAGTAAGTTTTGGAAGGTTGTGTTTTTCTAGGAATGTGTCCATTTCCTCCAGGTTGTCTAGTTTGTTGGAGTAGAGTTGTTCATAGTATTTTTTGACAATCTTTTGTATTTCTGTGGGGTCTGTTGTTATTTCACCTCTTTCATTTCTGATTTCGTTTATTTGGGTCCTCTCTCTTTGCTTCTTGGTGAGCCTGGCTAGAGGTTCGTCAATCTTGTTTATCCTTTCAAAGAACCAGCTCTTGGTTTTGTTGATCTTGTGTATTGTTTTTTTGGTCTCTATGTCATTCATTTCTCCTCTGATCTTTATTATTTCCTTTCTTCTGCTCACTGTGGGCTTTTCTTGTTGCTCCCTTTCTAATTCTTTGAGTTGTTGAGTTAGATGGTCTATTACCATTTTTTCTTATTTTTTGAGGTAGGCCTGTAGAGCTATACATTTCCCTCTCAGGACTGCTTTCATTGTGTCCCATAGGATTTGCAATGTTGTGTTTTGTTTTTTTAAAATATATTTTATTGATTTTTTACAGAGAGGAAGGGAGAGGGATAGAGAGCTAGAAACATCGATGAGAGAGAACCATCGACCAGCTGCCTCCTGCACACCCCCTACCAGGGATGTGCCTGCAGCCAATGTACATGCCCTTGACTGGAATCGAACCTGGGACCTTTCAGTCCGCAGACCGACGCTCTATCCATTGAGCCAAACCGGTTTCGGCGCAATGTTGTGTTTTTATTGTCATTAGTCTCCAGGATGTTTTAAATTTCTTCTTTGATCTCATTGATAACCCAATCATTGTTTAGTAGCATGCTATTCAGTTTCCAAGTGTTTGAATTTTTTGGAATGTTTTTATTGTAGTTTATTTCTAATATTATGCCATTGTGGTCTGAGAAAATGCTTGATATGATTTCAATCTTTTTGAATTTGGGGAGACTTTACTTGTTACCCAATATGTGGTCTATTTTTGAGAATGTCCCATGTGCACTTGAGAAGAACGTATATTCCATGGCTTTGGGGTGAAATACTCTGAAGATGTCAATTAGGTCCATCTGATCTAGTCTGTCATTTAGAATTGCTGTTTCTTTGCTGATTTTTTGTCCAGAGGATTTATCCATTGATGTCAGTGGTGTATTGAAGTCCCCTACTATGATTGTGTTGATGTCGATGTCTCCCTTGATATCTTCCAGGAGATTTTTTATGTATTTGGGTGCTCCTGCATTGGGTGCATAAACGTTTACCAGAGTTATATCTTCTTGCTGGATTGCTCCCTTTAGTATTATGTAGTGGCCTTCCTTATCTCTTATTATGGCCTTTACTTTGAGGTCTATTTTATCTGATATAAGTATCGCAACCCCAGCTTTTTTCTCATTTCCATTTGCCTAAAAAATGTTTTTCCATCCCTTCACTCTCAGTCTGTGTGAATCTTTTGCTCTAAGGTGGGTCTCTTGTAGACAGCAAATATATGGGTCATGTTTTCTTATCCATTCAGCTACCCTAAGTCTTTTGATTGGTGCATTTAATCCATTTACGTTTATTGTTATTATTGATAAGTAACTGTTTGTTGACATATGTTTCCTTAGTGTTTGTGTTTCTTCTTGCCTTTCTCTTTCTTCTTTTTACAGCAGCCCCTTTAGCATTTCTTGCATTGCTGGCTTGGTAGTGATGAACTCTCTTAGCCCTTTTTTGTCTGTGAAGCTTCTGATTCCACCTTCAATTTTGAATGATAGCCTTGCTGGGTATAGTATTCTTGGATTCAGTCCCTTGTTTTGCATCACTTTGTATATTTCATTCCATTCCCTTCTGGCCTGGTGTGTTTCTGTTGAGAAATCAGTTGATATTCTGATAGGAGATCCCTTGTAGGTAACTTTCTGTTTCTCTCTGGCAGCCTTTAAGATTCTTACTTTGTCGTTGGTATTCGTCAATTTAATTATGATGTGTCTTGATGTCGGTCTTTTGGGGTTCAACTTGTTTGGGACTCTGTGTACTTCTTGGACTTGGATAGTTTTTTTCTTGCCAATATCAGGGAAGTTTTCTGTCATTATTTCTTCTAACAGGTTTTCTATTCCTTGCTTCTCTTCCTCTCCTTCTTTTATCCCTATTATTTGAAGGTTGTTTCGTTTTGTGTTGTCCCAAAGCTCCCTTAGGCTCTCCTCTTGCTTTTTAAGTTTTCTTTCCAGTTGCTGCTGTGTTTGTGTGTTTTTTCCTACCTTGTTTTCTAATTCACTGATGCGGTCCTTAGCCTCTTCTACTCTACTCTTTAAGCCTTCCATTGTGTTCTTTATTGCAGCTATGTCGTTCTTCATTTCCTCTTGGTTTCTTTTCATGTTGGTGACATTTTCATTCAGCTCCTTATAGTTCTCATTGAGTTGTGTGTATTTGTTATCCATCCGTTTAAACATCCTTATAACGAATATTCTGAATTCTTTCTCTGTTAAGCTGCTAGCCTCAAGTTCATTTAACTCCCTTTCTGGTGATTCCTCTTTTTCCTCCCTTTGGGAATTTCCTTTTTTTTCCCCCCCCCATGTTTTCCTGTAATGTTTTAATTGTAGATCTGCTTGCTTTGCTACCCAGGTTCTTTTGGGGATGGTGCTACTGGTGTAATCTCTCAGTTCTCCTGGGCTTGGTAATCTAGTGTAGCTCCCTACTTGAGCTACTTGGGTTCTCTTGATGTAGGCCTGCAAGCTTGAGAGGCACAACTGTGGTGTCTAAAAGTCAGCAGCTATGGAGTGGAATGTCCCAGTTTTTGCTGTCTTGCACCCTTAGTTGAAATCGCGCGTGTCCAGTGGGGACTCACAGTGGCACCCAGGAACCGTCTGTTGGGAGAGCTCCCAGTGGCTTCCACTAGCACCCTGTGTGTAGATGGGCTCAGGGTGCCTGTCTGTTGTAAATTCGCTTCTGTGGAGGTGTGTTTGCAGGTGCAGAGCTTTGATGCACTCTGAGGGGCCCTGGCACTGAAGTTAAACAGCTAGGGTGTATGTGGAAAGTTATTCAGGAGAAAGGAGTTCAGAGTTTCTGCTGTGGGACAGCGCGTCCTTAGCTGTACAGAATCACACCCAGCAGGGGCTCAAAGCAGCTCCCCAGAGGACTCTGTGGATATATGGGCTCAGGGTGCCTTCCCTTGCTGTGGCCGTGAGTTTGCCCGCCCTTGAGTGTGTGCAAACTGGTGGTGCGCCCACCAGCACAAAGCTCTGAGGGACCCTGGCTCTGAAGTTGCACCGCAGGGGAGTCTGTGGGCAGTTATTTAGGAAGAGGCAGTTCAGAGATTCTACTGCAGGGCCGCGCACCCTTGACTGTGCAGAATCACCCCCTCGGGGGCTCTCAGTGGTTCCCAAGCACTGCCTGGGTAGTGGAGTGCCTGGGTGCCTATGGGCTGGGGATGCAGCAAATCCTGAGTTCCGGCACTGGGGAGGGGGAGGTTGTACTTACTGCTTTCAGCGGTGCACTTTTGGAGGTGGAGGTCTCAGGGTTCGCGCATCTGCAGCTGGGGTGGCAGGTCTTCTGCCAGAGTGGCTGTAGTGACCAGGTTTGCTCTGAAGAGACTGTCTTGACTCCATTGTATGCTCTTGCCTCCTTTGTCAAATATTAATTGATCATAATGGCTTGGGTCAATTTCTGGATTCTCTGTTCTGTTTCATTGGTCTATATATCTGTTCTTGTGTCAGTACCAGGCAGTTTTGAGATCAGTGGCTTTGTAATATAGCTTAATATCTGGTATTATGATCCCTCCAACTTTGTTCTTCTTTCTTAAGATTGCTGCAGCTATTCAGGGTCTTTTTTTATTCCAGATGAATTTTTGGAGAGTTTGTTCTAGATCTTTGAAGTATGCTGTTGGTATTTTAATGGGCATTACATTGAATCTATAGATTGCTTTAGGTAATATGGATATTTTAATGATGTTGATTCTACCAATCCATGAGCACAGTATATTCTTCCATTTATTTATGTCTTCCTCTATCTCTTTCTTCAGTATCCTGTAATTTTCTGAGCACAGGTCCTTTACCTCCTTGGTTAAATTTATTCCTAGGTACCTTAATTTTTGTGTTATAATGGTAAATGGGATTTTTTTTTTTAGTTTCTCTTTCTGTGAGTTCATTATTGGTGTATAAAAAAGCCACAGATTTCTGGGTGTTAATTTTGTATCCTGCTACATTGCCAAATTTACTTATTAAGTCTAGTAGTTTTTTAATGGAGTCTTTAGGGTTTTCTAAGTACAGTATCATGTCATCTGAAAATAAGGACAATTTTACTTCTTCTTTTCCAATTTGAATGCCTTCTATTTCTTCATGTCTGATCGCTGTGGCTAGCACTTCTAGTACTATGTCAAACAAGAGTGGTCAAAGTGACCACATGTATATGAACAGATAATTTTCAATAAAGGAGCCAAAAATGCACACTGGAGTAAAGACAGTCTCTTCTATCAATGGTTCTGGGAAAACTGGAAAGCCACATGTAAATGAATGAAACTGCATTGCAGTTTGTCCCCATGTACAAAAATTAATTCAAAATGGATCAAAGACTTAGACATAAGACCTGAAACTATAAGTCACATAGAAAAATATATAGGTACCAAACTTATAGACCTGGGTGGTAGAGAACATTTTATGGACCTGACCCTAAAGGCAAGAGAGATAAAGGCAAAAATAAATGAATGGGACTATATCAAACTGAAGAGCTTCTGCACAGCAAAAGAAACAGACAATAAAACAAACAGGCAGCCAACCAGATGGGAGATGATATTTGCAAACAGTAGCTCTGGCAAAGGTTTAATTTCCAAAATATATAAAGAATTGATAAAACTCAATACCAAACAAATAAACAATCCAATCAAAAAGTGGGCAGAGAACCTAAAGATACATCTCTCCCAAGGAGACTTATAAACAGCTAATATGAAAAGATGTTCAACCTCTCTGGCAATTAGGGAAATGCAAATTAAAACTACAATGAGATACCACCTTACACCAGTTAGAGTGGCCATTATCAACAAGACAAGCAACAAGTGTTGGAGAGGTTGTGGCAAAAAGGTAACCCTCAATGCACTGCTGGTAGGAATGTAGACTGGTACAATCACTATGGAAAGCAGTCTAGCGGTTCCTCAAAAAAATAAAGTTAAGCTACCACATGACCCAGCACCCCCACTCCTGGGTATATACCCGAAGAACTCCAAATCATTTATACGCAGAGATATATGCACCCCTATGTTCACTGCAGCGTTATTCACGGTGGCCAAGACTTGGAAACAGCCAAAGTGCCCTGAGATAGAGGACTGGATAAAGAAGATGTGGTATATATACACACTGGAGTGCTACACGGCCATGAGGAAGGATGAAATAGTGTCATTTACAACAGGGATGGGCCTTGAGAACATTATGGGAAGTGAAGTAAGTCAGACAGAATAAGCTAAGAACTATATGATTTCACTAATATGTGGGATATAAAACTGAAACTTATGAACACAGACAGCAGTGTGGTGGTCGCCAGAAGGAGGGGGGTAGGAGAGGAGGAAGGGGTCCTAATATGAGGTGACAGGAGAAGACTTGACTTTGGGTGGTGGGCACATGGTCCTATAACTTAGTAATCCACACATGAAACCTATATGTTCATGTTGACTAATGTCACCCCAATAAAATTTAATTTAAAAAAAAGAATACAGGTTTAAAAAGTGGGCGTCCTTTTGAAATTGTTCTTGTAGGAATTACTAAAGTAATACATATTCATTATAAGACATTGACACAGTACAGAAGAGTGTAAGATAAAAAGATAAAATTTCATTGTGCTTTCTTCTCTCTTAATTCCCAGGGACTCCTGTTAATAGATAGCCAGACTTTAGTTTTCAATGCATATACAATGATTGGGTGCATATCTAGTTATATCTGTTTTGCTCACACAAATGAAACCATGTTATAGATAAACTATGCATAATATACCTGAAAAATATGTTTTTATTGATTTTAGAGAGAATGAAAAGGAGAGCGAGAGAGATTGAAACATTAGCATCAACATGAAATAGAAATATCATCATCAATCAGCTGCTTCCTGCATGCCCCCTCCTGGGGATCAAGCCAAAATCCAGGCATGTGACTAACTGGAATTGAATCTGTGACTTCTTGGTGCATGGGTCGAGATGCTCAACCACTGAGCCACACTGGCTGGGCCACAAGATACTTTTTTCACTTAATTATGTATTTTCATGAAAGTTTAGCACATTTTGCCTATTGTTTCAATGCATAGATATTCGATACCTTTTATTGCTGAATTATGATGATTTTGTACATTGTTACAGCTTAAGCAGAATACTGGAAGTTTTGAGGCCTTTAGATGTGAGTGGGTCTGCCTGTGGAGACAGGTAGAAGCTACACAGAGGGCTTTGAAAGAACTCTAGCTCAGTAAGTCATCTTTATCGATCCTAAATTAACTGCAGAACATTCTTCACTCTGAGGTAGAATTTGGGAAAAGTCCACGTTTTCCAGTGACTCAGAGTCATTCTGACAGTGAATCATCTTTAGGAGACTTTGCTAATCAATATAGGTTAATTAAGAAAAAACACCAACACCCCTTTTCTTGGACAACTCATTTACTGAGTTCTGGCCAATAGCCTCAGGGCTGGTCAGCGTGAGAGGCAGTTTCAGAAGGGATAATTCTCAGAGGAATAATAGCTAATGATTCCCGTGGCTTCCAAATCACATAAGTTTCACTCATGATCTCACTTTCATGACCTTATTTGTTATAGAAAGGACTCCTAGAGCCATGGTTCGGCAAATGCGGCTCGCGAGCCACATGTGGCTCTTTGGCCCCTTGAGTGTGGCTCTTCCACAAAATACCATGGCCTGGGTGAGTCTATTTTGAAGAAGTGGCGTTAGAAGAAGTTTAAAAAATTTGGCTCTCAAAAGAAATTTCAATCGTTGTTCTGTTGATATTTGGCTCTGTTGACTAATGAGTTTGCCGACCACTGTCCTAGAGGAATTACTTATATTTACCACTGTTTCACAATATGGCATTGACTGAAACCAGGCCAATGCGATCTGAGGAAAAAGCGGAATGAGCCTGGCTGGTGTGGTTCAGTGGTTGAGCATTGACCTATGAACCAAGAGGTTTCCAGAATCAAGTCCAAGTCAGGGCACATGCCCAGGTTGCGAGCTCCATCCGTGGTCGAGGGGTTGGGGGAGGCGTGCGGGAGGCAGCCAATCGATGTGTTTCTCTCATCAATGTTTCTATCTCTCTATCCCTCTCCCTTCCTCTCTGTCTAAAATCAATAGAAACATATTTAAAAGAAAAAAAAGAGAAAAAAAAGAAAAGAAAGCAGAATGGGCTGATTCGTGAGGTGTAAACACTTGGATTGCAATGGTTCGCCACCTGACTAAAAGAATCCATAGATTTCTAAAACAACAATATTTTGAATAAATATAGAGATGGGCAAAAGTGGATTTACAGTTTTAAGTATGCAAAACACAAAGTTTATTCTTATATTATTATTTATTAATTATTGTATTATTTTCTATATGAACAACTATAAGTCTATTTCCCCCCACCCCTGTAGATTTCTTCAAAACACGTCAGAGTAGGTGATATGGGACATCAGAGGAAGACATTTTTAGGCTTTAGGAAGAGCACAGGTTGGCCTATTATCCAAGATCGTGGGAAAGATGTGAGGACTTAGAAATGATTTATTGAAAGGGCTGGACTTGATAGGAGGCACTCAGAAAGTAGCTTGACTTTTCCCCCTGTGATTGCCCTTTAGACATGCTCTTTGGGATCTTTTATTCTCATTTGGTGATATCTCAGGCAAATTCCTTAGCTTTTTGATCATTTTCAGGTCACATGAAATGTTATCATACAGGTATTAAGAAATCCCATTCAATTTGAATCAATTCAATTCTTTCTCCATAGCTCAGATCTCACTTGAGCTTGGAAAATGAAATCAGGGCGAGAGGGGTGTTTTGTTTTTTATTTGTGCTAATGCTTGCTCTCCCCCTTCACCTTGCTGCTTTGCTGCTTTTAGCTTTTCCAAAATGACACTGAGATCAGTGATAAGACCAGAAGGGTCTTTCTTGTCTGCTGCTGTTTGTTTTCTTTCTCAGCTGTCTAATGTCCTCTGTCGCAACAGACAGTCCTTTGGACCTTTCTGTGTCCTTCCATTCCAGGGCACTTCTGACCTGCAGTTCCTAACAAGGCTGATGCACCTTAGCAGTATCTTTAGTCACCTTCAAGTTTGCAGAATATGGTCACTTAGATCTTACTAAAATTCATATTGCTGAAATGTCAAAATTTGGGACTGCACTTGAATGGAAATCTACTGTTGACTGTAATTTTTTAGTGGTCCCAGGGCCTGTGTACCCCTATTGCAGTTTACTTTGTTTCCAGAGTCTCTTTAAATGCTCTGTGTGGTTGGGTATCAGATCCTGCCTGAGTGACGCTATGTAATGGTCATGATCCACTAAGGCTTATGTGAAGGATCTTATAGTTGAGGCTCAGAAAATTCAAAAGATATAGTCCCCAGGAAGAGATCATTAAACATTTCAGGTTTTACAGTGCCTGATTTTACTTATTTATTTATTTTTTAAAAAATATATTTTATTGATTTTTTACAAAGAGGAAGGGAGAGGAATAGAGAGTTAAAAACATCAATGAGAGAGAAACATCGATCAGCTGCCTCCTGCACACCCCCTACTGGGGATGTGCCCACAATCAAGGTACATGCCCTTAACCGGAATCGAATGTGGGACCCTTAAGTCCGCAGGCTGACGCTCCATCCACTGAGTCAAATCGGTTAGGGCAATTTTACTTATTAAAAAAATATATTTTTATTGATTTCAGAGAGGAAGGGAGAGGGGGAGAGATAGAATCATCAATGTTGGTACAATATTTGCAAATCAATAAACGTAACACATCACATAAACAAACTGAAAGACAAAAATCACATGATCATTATTAATAGATGCAGAAAAACCATTCAACAAAATCCAACACCCATCTATATATCCTATATAATAAAGAGGTTAATATGCAAATTGACCATCATTCCAACACACAAGATGGCCATCCCATGTGGTCAAAGATGGCCACCCCCATGTGGACACAAGATGGCCACCACAAGATGGCCGGCAGGGGAGGGCAGTTGTGGGCAATCAGGCCTGCAGGGGAGGGCAGTTAGGGGTTACTGGGCCGGCAGAGGAGGGCTGTTGGGGGTGACCAGGCTTGCAGGGGAGGACAGTTGGGGGTGACCAGGCTGGCAAGGGAGGGGACTTATGGGTGATCGGGCCAGCAGGGGAGGGCAGTTGGGGGCAACCAGACCTGCAGGGGAGGGCAGTTGGGGGCGACCAGGCCTGCAGGGGAGGGCAGTTGGGGTGACCAGGCCAGCAGGGGAGAGCAGTTAGGGGTGGCCAGGCCAGCAGGGGAGGGCAGTTAGGGGTGACCAGGCCAGCAGGGGAGGGCAGTTAGGGGCAATTGGGCCAGCAGGGGAGCAGTTAGGTATTGATCAGGCTGGCAGGGGAGTGCTTAGGGGGTGATCAGGTGGGCAGGCAGAAGCTGTTAGGCCTGATCCCAGGGCCTAAATGGTCAGTCAGACCTCCCTTGAGGGGTCCCAGATTGGAGAGGGTGCAGGCTGGGCTGAGGGACACCCCCCCTCTGTGCACGAATTTTGTGCACCGGGCCTCTAATTAGTATATAAAAGCCTAAGTGACCCTTATGACTGAATGACCAGAACGACCGGTCACTATGATGCACACTGACCACCAGGGTGCAGATGCTCAATGCAGGAGCTGCCTCCTGGTGGTCAGTGACCTCCCACAGCGGGAGCACCGGTCAGCCAGAAGCCAGGCTCACGGCCTTTTCTCTCCTTTTCAGCGCATGATAGGATTGTGGCTACCAAGTGGTGGGTGGTGGCAGGCACAGCAGGCTGGGATGAGCAGCAGTGGAGCTGTGCCCGGCCCCAGCTGGGCATCCTCCCTGGCCACCTGCTACTTTGGCACTGCTACATCCCCTGAGGGGTCCTGGATTGCAAGAGGATGCAGGCCAGGCTGAGGAAACCCACTCATGCATGAACCCGTGCACTGGGCCTCTAGTTTTTGAGAAAATCTCTCAGTGAAGTGGGAATAGAGGGAACATATCTCAGCACGATAAATGCCACATATGACAAACCTACAGCCAACATCATACTCAATGGGCAAAAACTAAAAGCATTTCTCCTAAGAACAGGAACAAGACAGTGATGTCTGCTTTCACCACTCTTACTCAACATAGTACTGGAAGTCCTAGCTACAGTGATCATCAAGAAGAAATAAAAGGCATCCAAATTGGAAAGGAGGAAGTAAAACCCTCATTATTCGTAGATGACATGATACTGTATATAAAAAATCTTAAAGACTCCACCAAAAAACTATTAGATTTAATCAATGAATTTGGCAATGAAGCAGGATACAAAAAAGAAAAAAAAGAAACAATGATGAGAGAGAATCATTGATTGGCTGCCTTCTGCACACCCCCTCCTGGGGATTGAGCCCTCAATCCGGGCATGTGCCCTTGACCAGAATCGAATCCGGGACCCTGAAAGTTCACAGGCCAATGCTCTATCCACTGAGCCAAACCAGCTAGGGCTTTACTGATTGTATTTTAGAAAGTATTTTTATTGATTTTTTAGAGAGAGAGGAAGGGACAGGGAGAGAGAGAAACATCGATGTGAGAGTGAAATGTCAATCAGCTTCCCGCAGCATGCCCCCTACCAGGATTGAGCCAGAAATCCAGGCACGTGCCCTGACCAGGAATTGAACCAGCAACCTTTGGTACAACTGAGGTACACCAGCCAGGACAGATTTTACTTACTTACTTATTTATTTATTTATTTTTGCCATCCATGTTAAAAGTTTCAAAGGCAACTTAAAGAATTAAAAAGACCTCTCAGCTATTTCCATTGTATGATATTTTTGTGTGAAATTCTCCTGGCCTTTGTTACTGGGATATGAGGTGTGGAAATCATGAAGGCTGCTCACCTAACATTTCAGGTTTTCTCTCTTTTTCAGCACATGATAGGATTGCACTTTCCTATCCCTTTTGAGGGGCTAGAACCAGGGTTTGCTTTGCATTATCTTTCCTAGGTTCAGTGATTATAGAAGCATCAGACAGACAGACAAACAAACAAACAAACAAACTCCACAAAAAGTCTCCATCTACCTGAGTCCCTGAGTAACTAGTTTGAGAAAAACCTCCTTGATGACGCATAGTGTGAGCAAGAAACACACTTTTGTTTGTTAAGCCACTGAGATTTTGGGATTGTTTCTCACTGCATCATAACTTAGCCTTACATGATTAGTATAGGCAGTTTATGAAGATCAGCAGAAAAAAAAGTCTTAACAAGAAACATTTCATATTTAAAAGTACCAACTGTCATGTTATAATTCAGTGAAATAACCTCTGCTAAACTAAAACACAGCAAGAAAAAAATGACTACTGCATTTAGTATCAATATTCTGAAGACAAACAGTGCCACATTCTTGTTTACTATCCTATCTAATAAAAAAGTAATATGCAAATTAACCACCACTCCGCTACACTAAAAAGCCATGCCCACCAGCCAATCAGGAGCGAGTATGCAAATTAACCCAACCAAGATGGCTGTGGCCATGGAGCGAGCAGGAGGCTTGGGTTTCACCAGCAATGGAGGAAGCCAAGCTTTCCACACACCCTGGCTGGCTCTGAACTATACTCAAGGCTACAAACTTTCAATTATAGAAGATAAATAAATCCCAACAAAAATGGCAGCAGCCACGGAGTTAGAGAGAGCAGGAGGCTTGAGTTGCCCCCGCCAATGGAGGAAGCTAAGCTTTCCACACACCCTGGCCTGCCTTGGCCTCCGCTCAAGGCTACAAAGTTTCAATTATAGAAGATAAATAAATCCCAGATACCAGGGCCTCCACTTGGGTTGCTGGGGGACATGGCTGGCCTGCAAACCACCACAGGCCCCTCGCCCAGGCCACCCCATACCCCAAGGGGACCCCCACCCTGATCCAGGACACCCTTCAGGGCAAACCACCTGACCCCTACCCATGTACCAGGCCTCTATTCCTATCTAATAAAAGAGTAATATACAAATTGACCATCACCCCAACACACAAGATGGCTGCCCCATATGGATACAAGATGGCCACCACAAGATGGCCAGCAGGGGAAGGACAGTTGGGAGGGATCAGGCCTGCAAAGGAGGGCAGATGTGGGCGATCAGGCCAGCAGGGGAGGGCAGTTGGGAGGGACCAGGCCTGCAAGGGAGGGCAGTTGGGGGCGATCAAGCCTGCAGGGGAGGGCAGTTAGGGGTGACCAGGCCGGCAGAGGAGGAAAGTTGGGGGAGACTGGGCCTGCAGGGAAGGGCAGTTAGAGGCAAACAGGTAGGCAGGGGAGCAGTTAGGCATCAATCAGGCTGGCAGGGGAGTGGTTAGGAGGTCATCAGGCTGGCAGCAGGCGAGCAGTTGGGAGCCAGTAGTCCTGGATTGTGAGAGGGATGTCCGACTGCCCGTTTAGGCCCAATTCTACTGGGATCGGGCCTATAGGATCAGGCCTAAACAGACAATTGGACATCCCTCGAGGGGTCCCAGATTGGAGAGGGTGCAGGCTGGACTGAGGGACACCCCCCCCCCCCCCCGTGCACGAATTTCGTGCACTGGGCCTATAGTAAATGGATAAAAATATTAAAAACAAGAAACCTATGAGATATATAGTAGCATCAGTTATGATGAAGGATCTTCAATTTTGCACATTTTTCTTCCTCTGGGAAGAATAATTCTAAAATTCTTTCAAGATTATTCACAGAGAATCTAGAGACATAAAAGTGTTTATTGGCAAGGTATAAAACCAAACCAGGAAAATAAAATTACCAGTTTAATAAAATTATTGCACACATTCTTTAAAAAATTATTCTTACTCATTTACGTCAAAATAATTTCAAATCTATAGAAAACTGAAAAAAAAATATTGTACTCAACTTCACCTTTTGTTAATATTCCGCTTTAAGTAGTTTTATCTATCGATTTATCTAATATTTTTGCAATCACTTGAAAGTTCCATACATCATGACTCCTTGTACCTAACAACTTAGAGATATTCTCTTATATAACCACAGAGCAGTTATCATCATAAATAAATTTAACATTAATGCTATACTTATGTCTAATATTAATAATCCAATTGTTCAGGTGATCCAATAATGTCCTTTGTAATATTTTTTCCTAGAGTAAGAAATCTCATCTTAATGAGATGTTGCTTTCAGTTGTCATGTCTCTTTATTGTCTTTTAACAACTAGAACATTTCCACAGCCTTTCATTGTCTGTTATGACATGGACATTTTTAAAGGATATTTTCCTCCCTTTGTGTTTTGAAGAGAATGTTCATCATTTTGAGTTTGACTACTATTTCCTCATAACTAGATTCAGGTTATACATTCTTGGCTGAAATCCTTCATAGATGATGATGTGTGTGTTTCAGGGTATCACATATGGAGGTGTATGATAGGTATTTGTCCCTCATTGGTGAAGTTAATTTTGATCACCTTGGTTAAGATCTTTACTGACTTTTTTCCATTGTACACTATTCCATTCTATAATTATGGCTTTTTTTCTTCCTTGCAGTCAGATGAAATCTGTGGGGAGATACTATAAAATCATGCATATCTACTATTAATCAAAACTACCTCCTAGATTTAATATCCATTGATGAGTCTAGTCTAAACCAGTCTTTACTTAGATACACAATGATAATTTTCCAGCTCTCTCTGTTTCTGCACAGCTAGTTCTCACAAAGGTATGATAGTTGTTGACTTGATGTCTCTGTGAGAGAAGAGTTTGTAGCTTCCTAGTGAGTCATCTTGCTGACCCACATCTTCGCTTTTAAAGCACAATTTTTTCTTAAAACCTAGAGCTCTGCAAGATTCCCCTCATACATTCAACATTTGATCACTCCCTACCTTGGATGTCTGCTTATTTCGGTACACCTCTTTAATCACTTTAAATTGAACAAGTCCCATTGAAGTTCTTTTGCTACCTAATGTTTATTCTTGTTCTGAGTGGTGGACCTCAAGATTTCTAAAATAGATTACTTTAATTCCCAGAGCATTTTTACCCCCCTCACCTGAGGATATGTTTACTGATTTTAGAGAGACAGAGAGAGACACAGAAAGAGAAACATTGATTTGAGAAAGAATCATTGATCATTGCCTCCTGTACGCACCCAGACCTGGGAATCGAACCTGAAACCTTTAATTGTACAGGATGACGCTCCAACCAAGTTGGCTACCTGGCCAGGGCCCAGAGCTTTGTTTTTCATGACGAACTCAAACCACAGTCTATTCAACAAATAAATAGCTTTCAGTCTTCACATACTATAAGCTATGAGGTTATACTGATGATCCTCATAGATGCATATCTGCTCTGTTCTCAGAGAATTATAGATTTAGGGATCTCCATTTTATGTCCTCTATCTCATTACGTTTTGACTTTAGCCAAGGTTCTGCTGTGCCAGAGCTATGTTCTGTTCATTTAGTAAAGAAAAGAAAAGGAAAATAATGTAAGACTTTTTTCAGCATTTATTAACCTATGATTTGCCTTTAGGTCTATTTGCCTTTAGGTCATAAATGCTCCTTTAAAGGTTTCTCTTTTTTTTTTTTTTTTAATATACTTTTATTGATTTCAGAGAGGAAGGGAAAGGGAGAGAAAGTGCATGCAGAATCATTGATTTTTACCGTGGCTTCCTGGCTCATAAATGCTGCTTTAAAGGTTTATTACAATAAAAACCTAATAGATAGAAAATAAACTTTTTCTCCATCCTTAACTATTAGTGTATGAAGTCTTAAGACTTTACCTCTCCATTTCAACCTAAGCTGTTTGACAAATTTTAGATTAACTGAGTACACACCTCATTACTGGAGCAAAAATGGAAAATAAACATCTTTTCTCTTTGCTGGATTATTATCAGAACCTACTGGGAGTGGTGGGAACAAACAATTGAACCTATTGGCTAATTGCTAACAGAAGGAATGCTTAAGTGTCAATTATTGAAAACATAAAAATTATCCCTTTAGTCAGGCTTTCTTTAGTGCCCAGATGGATAATGCTGAACAACTCTTCTTTAATTGTTTAACTCAGTTATTTGGGTGGCTATTCTGTTCTAAACAATCTTTGCAGACCTCAAGATGGGACATTAGACTTAAAAATTAAGTACTCTATAAAATCACTTGATTGCTTTATGATAGTTAGAGACATCTGGTGATTCCTGCTTTCAAAATCTTCTAAGGAGAGGTGTTCTACTACATGTTTTCTGAAGCAGAATTTGGGTGTTTAAAAAATGCTAAGTTAATACAGTAAAAACACCCCTAAACATTCAAACATATGGAGGCTAAATAGCATGTTTTTAAACAATGAATGGGTTACCAACAAGATCAAGAAAGAAATAAAAAACTTCCTGGAAACAAATGAAAATGAACACACAGCAACCCCAAATCTCTGGGACATAGCAAGAGCAGTCCTGAGAGGGAAGTTCATAGCACTACAGGCATACCTCAAAAAACAAGAAAAATCAGTAATAAACTATTTAACCCTACAACTTAAAGAACTAGAAAGAGAACAATAAGAAAAGCCCAGAGTAAGTAGAAGGAAGGAAATAATAGAGATTAGAGCAGAAATAAGTAACAGAGAGACTAAAAAATAATACAAAAAAAAAAATCAATGAAACCAGGAGCTGGTTCTTTGAAAAGATAAATAAAAATTGATAAACCGTTAGCCAGACTCATCAAGAGACAAAGAGAGGACCCAAATAAATAAAATCAGAAACGAAAGTGGAGAAGTAACCACTGACATCACAGAAATACAAAGGATTGTAAGAAAATACTATGAACAACTATATGCCAATAAGCTGGACAATGTGGATGAAATGGACAAATTCTTAGAAAAATACAATCTCCCAAAACTAAATCAGGAGGAATCAGAATATCTGAATAAGTGAATAACAACTGATGAAATAGAAGCAGTAATAAAAAAAACTCCCAGCAAACAAAAGCCCAGGTCCAGACGGCTTCACAGGGGAGTTTTAACAAACATTCAAAGAAGAACTAACACCTATATTCTCAAACTATTTCAGAAAATCCAAGAGGAAGGAACACTTCCAAACTCTTTTTATGAGGCCAAGCATTATCCTAATTCCAAAACCAGATAAAGATACTAAAAAGAAAGAATTACAGGCCAATATACCTAATAAACAAGATGCTAAAATCCTCAACAAGATATTAGCAAAACATCTAGCAATATATTTAAAAGATCATACACCATGACCAAGTGGGATTTATTTCGGGGATGCAAAGCTGGTACAATATTTGCAAATCAATAAAGGTGATACATCACATAAACAAATTGAAAGACAAAAATCACATGATCATTTCAATAGATGCAGAAAAAGCATTTGACAAAATCCAACACCCATTCTTGATAAAAACTCTCAGCAAATTAGGAATAGAGGGAGTATTATCTCAACATGATAAAGGCCATATATGACAAACCTACAGGCAACATCATACTCAATGGGCAAAAACTAAAACGATTTCCCCTAAGAACAGGAACAAGACAGGGATAACAGCTTTCACCACTCTTATTCAACATAGTACTGGAAGTTCTAGCCACAGCGATCAGATAAAAAGAAGAAATAAAAGGCATCCAAATTGGAAAGGAGGAAGTAAAACCTTCATTATTCGCAGATGACATGATATCGTACCTAGGAAACCTTTAGGACTCCACCAAAAAAAACTACTAGATTTAGTAAATGAATTTAGCAATGTAGCAGGATACAAAATCAACCCCCAAAATCGATGGCTTTTTTATACAGCAATAATGAATCCTCAGAAAGAGAAATTAAACAAAGATCCCATTTACTATTGCAAAAAAAATTTAAGATACTTAGGAATAAACTTAACCAATGAGGTAGAAGACCTGTATTTGGAAATCTACAGGATATTGAAAAAAGAGATAGAAGAAGATATAAATAAGTGGAAAAATATACCGTGTTCATGGACTGGTAGAATCAACATCATTAAAATGTCTATACTACACAAGACAATCTACAGATTCAATGCAATCCCTATTAAAATACCAATGGCATATTTCACAGACCTAGAACAAATACTCCAAAAATTTATATGGAATCAAAAGAGACCCTGAATAGCCACAACAATCTTGAGGAAGAAAAGCAAAGTTGGAGGAAATCACAATACCAAATTTCAAGTTATACTGGAAAGTCACTGTAATCAAACAGCCTGGTATTGGCACAAGAACAGGCATATAGATCAATGGAACAGAATAGAGAACCCAGAAATCTACCCAAGTCATTATGCTCAATTAATATTTGACAAAGGAGGCAAGAGCATACAATGGAGCCCAGGCAGTCTCTTCAATAAATGGTGTTAGGAAAATTGGACAGATACATGCAAAAAAATAAAACTAGACCACCAACTTACACCATACACAAGGATAAACTCAAAATGGATAAAAGACTTAAATGTAAATCATAAACCATAAAAACCCTAGAAGAAACCATAGGCAGCAAAATCTCAGACATCTCTCGTAGCAATATGTTTACAGATATAACTCGTAAGGCAAAGGAGAAAATTAACAAATGGGTCTATATCAAAATAAAAAGCTTCTGCACAGCAAAAGAAACGATCAACAAAACAAAGAGAATCAACTCTATGGGAAAACATAGTTGGCAATGATACATCTGATAAAGGGTTAATGTCCAAAATATATAAGGAGCGCATATAACTTATGAGGAAGACAAACAATCCAATTAAAAAAGGGCAAAGGACCTAAATAGACGCTTCTCCAAAGTGGACATACAGAAATCCAAGAGACATATGAAAAATGCTCAAGGTCACTAATCATCCAAGAGATGCAAATCAAAACAACAGTGAAGTACCATCTCACACCTGTCAGAATGACTACCATCAACAAATCAATAAATGACAACTGCTGGTGAGGATGTGGAGAAAAGGGAACCCTCATACACAGCTGGTGGGAATGCAGACTGGTGCAGCCATTATGGAAAGCAGTATGGAGTTCCCTAAATAAATTAAATATGGGTCTGCCATTTGACCCAGTGATCCCACTTCTAGGAATATATCCTAAGAAACCAAAGCACTGATCAGAAAGAATATATGCACCCCTGAGCTCATAGCAGCACAATTTACAATAGCTAAGATTTGGAAACAGCCCAAGTGTCCATCAGTAGAAGATTGGATAAAAAAAACTGTGGTACATTTATACCATGGAATACTATACAGCAGTACAAAAGAAGAATCTCCTACCCTTTGAGACAGCATGGAGGGACCTGGAGAGTATCATGCTAAGTGAAATAAGCCAGTCAGAGAAAGACAAGTATCACATGATCACACTCATACGTGGAATCTAAGTAACAAAATAAACTGATAAATGGAGTGGATCCAGAGACATGGAAGCATGGAACAGAGTGCGGAATCTCAGAGGGAAGTCGGGGAAGGTAGGTGGGTGGGAGGTAATCAACCGAAGACCTTAAATGCATATATGCATAACCTATGCTGAAGGCCTGGGGTGGGGAGGAGGGGGGTGAGGGGGCAGGCTGGAGGGGGTCAATGGGGGAAAAAAGGGGACATATGTAATTCTTTCAACAGTAAAGAATTATTTTAAAAAAAGAGTGTACCCTTGAAACATTTACATAAAAAAGAAAAAATGCCAAGTTAAACTATTTAATTTGCATAATAAAACATCAGCTTTGTCACCTATAAATCTGAAGAATAAAGCATGTAGTGATTCTTTCAAGTTCTTTCAGATGGCAGCAAAATCTCAGACATCTCCCATAGCAGTATCTTTATGGATCCATCTCCTAGGACAGTGGTCGGCAAACTCATTAGTCAACAGAGCCAAATATCAACAGTACAACGATTGAAATTTCTTTTGAGAGCCAATTTTTTTAAAAAATTTCTTTATTGATTAAGGTGTCACATATTTGTCCTCATCCCCCCATCCCCATCCCACACCCCTCCCCACGGATGCCCCAACCCCCTGTTGAACTTAACCATTAGTTAGGCTCATATGCATGCACACAAGTCCTTCGGTTGATCTCTCCCCCCTCCCCCCACCCTCCCCTATCCTCCCTCTGAGGCCCGACAGTCCGATCGATGCCTCCCTGTTTCTGGTTCTGTTCTTGTTCATCAGTCTATGTTGTTCATCATTTCCCCTAGATGAGCGAGATCATGTGTCACTAGAGATATAAGAACTGAATGTGAGACGAGCAATAATAGTTATGCTGACAGGCAAATGAATCAGTCTGTAGTGAGTTTCCCTCTGGACCAACAGTTCTTTTGAGACCCAATATCAATGTCCACCAGTTCCTTATGTGTACATGTCGGTACTGACCCCTCAGCTCTGGATGGTGGACAAATGGTGGTAATGCAGGTCCGACACCCTCTGGTTTGGTCTCGGCTGGACCCAGGGGCACGACTTCACCCGAACTCAGGGGCACGTGGTCTCACCCGGACCCAGGGGGCGCGTGGCCTCACCTGGACCCAGGTGCGTGTGGCCTCACCTGGACCCAGGTGCGTGCGGCCTCACCCGGACCCGGGACCCAGCCTCACCTGGATCCAGAGGCACACGGCCTCACCCAGACCCGGGATGCTCCAGCTTCACCCGGACCCAGGGGCGCGTGACCTCTCCCAGACCCAGGGCCGCGCGGCCTCACCCGGACCCAGGGGCTCACGGCCTCACCTGGACCTGGGACCCAGCCTCACCTGGATCCAGGGGCACACGGCCTCACCCGGACCCGGGATGCTCCAGCTTCACCCAGACCCAGGGGCGCGTGGCCCCACCCGGACCCAGGGGCGCGTGACCTCTCCCAGACCCAGGGCCGCGCGGCCTCACCCGGACCCAGGGGCGCACGGCCTCACCCGGACCCGGGACCCAGCCTCACCCGGACCCAGGGGCACACGGCCTCACCCGGACCCGGGATGCTCCAGCTCACCCGGACCCAGGGGGCATGGCCCCACCCGCTTCGACCTCTCCCAGACCCAGGGGCACGTGGCCCCTCCCTGGACCCAGGGGCACACGGCCTCACCTGGACCTGGGACCCAGCCTCACCTGGATTCAGGGGCACACGGCCTCACCCGGACCCAGGATCCAGCTTCACCCGGACCCAGGGGCACATGGCCTCACCCGGACCCAGGGGCGCATGGCCTTTCCCAGACCCAGGGGCGCGTGGCTTCACCCGGACCCAGGGGCGCATGAGAGCCAAATTTTTTAAAGTTAAAATTCTTCTAACGCCATTTCTTCAAAATAGACTCGCCCAGGCCATGGTATTTTGTGGAAGAGCCACACTCAAGGGGCCAAAGAGCCGCATGTGGCTGGCGAGCCACAGTTTGCTGACCACTGTCCTAGGACAATGGAAACTAAGGAGAAAATAAACAAATGGGACTACTTCAAAATAAAGAGCTTCTGCACAGCAAAATAAACCATCAACAAAATAACAAGAGAGCCCACTGCATGGGAGAACGTATTTGCCAATGATACATCCGATAAGGGGCTAACTTCCAAAATTTACAGGGAAACTCATACAACTTAACAAAAGGAAGACAAACAATCCAATTAAAAAATTAAAAATGGAACTCCCATTTGACTTAGTGATCCCACTTCTAGGAATATATCCCAAGCAAACAGAAACACCAATCAGAAAGGATATATGCACTCCTATGTTCACAGCAGCACTATTTACAATAGCTAAGATTTGGAAACAGCCTAAGTGCCCACCTGCTGATAAACGGATTAAAAAGCTGTGGTACATCTACACAATGGAATCTAAGTAACAAAATAAACTGATGAACGGAGTGGATCCAGAGACATGGAGACATCGATCAGACTGTCAAACCTCAGAGGGAATGCTGGGGAGGGTGTAAGTGGGAGGAATCAACCAATGAACTCATGTGCATATATGCATAACCTGTGGACACAGACGGTAGGGTGGTGAGGGTTGGAGGGGGGCGGGGAGAATGGGGGATTGTAGAGGGCAATGGGGGAAAAAGGGACATATATAATACTTTCAACAATAAAGATTTATTAAAAAATAAAAATAGGAGTTCTAAAATATTTTAACTTAAGAATCTGAAACGAACCCATATTTTAAAAATGAAAATGATCAAAATATCTATGTCAACATGTCCTACATTTGAGTGTAATCTGACACTTTTTTCTTTCCTCCTTAGGATGGCTAATATTTACAGGGTGTGTGCTAGGTACTTGGCTGGCCTCTTTATTTCAAAGACTCCTCATTACAACCTTTATGAGGTGTGCTAGGAAACAGAATCTTGCCTCTCAGACCATCGACTTCATAACAATGCCTGTGATATTCCTTGGTCACTGGAAGAGCATGGTACAGGAAGGGTCACTTTTAGGTTTCTTAAGATAAATTATGCAGATTTTAACAAAAGAAAGGCATGGAATAATCTTTATATCTCCCTCTATGGTCATGAGAAAGTTCTCTTGTCACTTTTTAATATTTCTATTACAAACTAGGGAGCATGTCTCTCAGTTCTCCAAATTAGAAGGCAAAGTTTGTGGTTGGATCTCATTGCTGTCAGATTTAACCCTTTGCACTCGCTTGCTTTTTTCTCGATTCCTTTATTCTACTCGGGATTTAATGCTAACCGTGTCGAGTCACACTCGACATCCGAGTGCAAAAGGTTAAAGAAGGTGGGCAGACCTGCTTCAGGGAAAGAGGCAACCAAGTCCTGTTCATAGAAACTGATTGTAAGCAAACTTTTTTTTTTGGTCTGTCTTCCTAAGATGGGGAACCAGGTATTTATAGCTCAACATGTAAAACAGTTCAAGGGAGGAAACATTAGCAGTAGTGGGCTGAAAATCCAACATGAGTGCTTTTTGTTTATTAATATTATCTTAAAAAGAAAATAAAAAGGACTTTGTTGAAGAAAAACCTCAAGTAGATGTCTGTCTTTGGAGTTTTTAAAACATATTTTTATTGATTTCAGAGAGGAAGGGAGAGGGAGGGAGGGATAGAAACATTACACAACCTTATAAAAAGTAGTAATCATTAATTTAAGACTTATAAAAAGTAGTAATCATTAATTTACAACCTTATAAAAAGTAGTAATCATTAATTTAAGACT
This sequence comes from Ia io, assembly GCA_025583905.1. Taxonomy (NCBI): domain Eukaryota; kingdom Metazoa; phylum Chordata; class Mammalia; order Chiroptera; family Vespertilionidae; genus Ia; species Ia io. Next base: position 72,828,313 of record JAJQQW010000005.1, on the reverse strand, counting down.
TGGCAAGGAGAATGGACTATCCCTGAACTTTGCCCCAAATTCCTCTACAACAGAGATTTTTACATATCCCCTTTTCACATATGAGAAGTCTGATATTCAGGAAAGTGAAGCTTACTTGCCCAAGATCCAAGGTTAGAAAATGGCAGTTGTGTATATTTTTTTCTAAGACTCACTAGCAACATCTATTCCTTTTGATACTCTAAAAACATAATGTTGTCTGCTGGTGTGGCTCAGTGGTTGAGTGTTGACCTATGAACCAGGAGGTCATGGTTTGATTCCCATTCAGGGCACATGCCGGGTTTTGGGCTTGATCCCCAATAGAGGGCATGCAGGAGGCAGCCGATTAATGAATTACTGTCATCATTGATGTTTCTATCCCTCCCTCCCTCTCCCTTCCTCTCTGAAATCAATAAAAATATGTTTTAAAAAAGCATAATGTTTATATAACCTTTAGCATTGTTATGTATAATTCATTTTCTCACTGAGTTACACTTATGGTTTAGCAGGTTGTATTGAGAAGCACAGAAAGAAGACTAAGGAATTAAAATGTGTGTTCCTAGGAATCATAGCTAGTGCCTATTTATTTTTTACTTTTTAAAAGGATTATAAAACTGTAGGGATAGAGGATCTAGTACACATATAATCACACTAGAGGCCTGATGCATGACATCTGTGCACTGCAGGGGGGGTGTCCCTCAGCCTGGCCTGCATCTTCTCGCAGTCCAGGACCCCTTGGGGGATGTCCGCCTGCCAGCTTAGGCCGCTCCCTAAGCTGGCAGGCGGACATCCCCGGAGGGGTCCTTAGTGCTGCTGCGGAGGTGGGAGTGGCTCCTGCCACCACTGCTGCACTCGCCAGCCATGAGCCCGGCTTCTGGCTGAGCAGCACTCCCCCTATGGAAGCACACTGACCACCAGGGGGCAGCTCCTGCATTGAGCGTCTGCCCCCTGGTGGTCAGTGCACGTCATAGCGATCAGTTGTTCTGCCATTTGGTCAATTTGCTATTAAGGTTTTATTATATAGGAGTCCTGGTAATCATCACAATGGGATTGAAAGTGGGGAAACAGACTAAAGCTGTTTTTATTTTCCTCTAAAGAAAGCAGGTGCATTTCCATATGGCTAAATGCACCTGAAAACAGTCACACAGCCTGGTCGGTGTAGCTCAGTGGTTGAGCTTGATCTGTGAACCAGGAGGTCATGGTTTGATTCCTGGTCGGGGCACATGCCTGGGTTTAGGGCTTGATCCCTGGTGGGGGCCATGCAGGAGGCAGCCGATCAATGATTCTCTCTCATTATTGATATTTCTCTCTCTCTCCCTCTTACTTCCTCTCTCCGAAAACAATTAAAAAATATAAAAAGCTGTAGCCGGTTTTGCTTAGTGGTTACAGCATCAGCCTGCGGACTGAAGGGTCTCAGGTTTGGTTCTGGTAAAGGGCACATTCCCTGGTTGCAGGCTCAATCCCTGGCCCCGGTTGGGGCAGTTTAGGAGGCAACCAATCAATGTGTCTCTCTCACCTCAATGTTTCTCTGTCTCTCCCCCTTCCTCCCACTCTTTCTAAAATCAAAGGAAAAGATATCCTTAGGTGAGGATGAGCAACAATAACAAAAGGAGAACAGGCACACAGTAATCATTTCTGAAAGCGCCATCTAGAGTGCTATGGACCCACTCTGCTATCATCAGGAAGACCAAGGGCTTGGCAGGAGAGCACCCCATGTGTCAGGAAGGCTGGGAGAACTGAACTGCTCCATGAGCTTGAATTAACTGCAATGAACACGAGGGCTTATTGAACCATAACGTACCTGTGACATCCAGGGATTAAGTGGCTTAAACATGTGCCTGTTTCATTCAAATGCCAGCATGTGCTGCGTTTCTTTACCTTAGGGAATGGGAAATGAATGGGAGGAAATGCCAGCATGTGTTGGGTTTCTTTACCTTAGGGAATGGGAAATGAATGGGAGGAAATGCCAGCATGTGCTGGGTTTCTTTACCTTAGGGAATGGGAAGTGAATGGGAGGAAATGCCAGCATGTGCTGGGTTTCTTTACCTTAGGGAATGGGAAGTGAATGGGAGGAAATGCCAGCATGTGCTGGGTTTCTTTACCTTAGGGAATGGGAAGTGAATGGGAGGAAATGCCAGCATGTGCTGGGTTTCTTTACCTTAGGGAATGGGAAGTGAATGGGAGGAAATGCCAGCATGTGCTGGGTTTCTTTACCTTAGGGAATGGGAAGTGAATGGGAGGAAATGCCAGCATGTGCTGGGTTTCTTTACCTTAGGGAATGGGAAGTGAATGGGAGGAAATGCCAGCATGTGCTGGGTTTCTTTACCTTAGGGAATGGGAAGTGAATGGGAGGAAATGCCAGCATGTGCTGGGTTTCTTTACCTTAGGGAATGGGAAGTGAATGGGAGGAAATGCCAGCATGTGCTGGGTTTCTTTACCTTAGGGAATGGGAAGTGAATGGGAGGAAATGCCAGCATGTGCTGGGTTTCTTTACCTTAGGGAATGGGAAGTGAATGGGAGGAAATGCCAGCATGTGCTGGGTTTCTTCCTTAGGGAATGGGAAGTGAATGGGAGGAAATGCCAGCATGTGCTGGGTTTCTTTACCTTAGGGAATGGGAAGTGAATGGGAGGAAATGCCAGCATGTGCTGGGTTTCTTTACCTTAGGGAATGGGAAGTGAATGGGAGGAAATGCCAGCATGTGCTGGGTTTCTTTACCTTAGGGAATGGGAAGTGAATGGGAGGAAATGCCAGCATGTGCTGGGTTTCTTTACCTTAGGGAATGGGAAGTGAATGGGAGGAAATGCCAGCATGTGCTGGGTTTCTTTACCTTAGGGAATGGGAAGTGAATGGGAGGAAATGCCAGCATGTGCTGGGTTTCTTTACCTTAGGGAATGGGAAGTGAATGGGAGGAAATGCCAGCATGTGCTGGGTTTCTTTACCTTAGGGAATGGGAAGTGAATGGGAGGAAATGCCAGCATGTGCTGGGTTTCTTTACCTTAGGGAATGGGAAGTGAATGGGAGGAAATGCCAGCATGTGCTGGGTTTCTTTACCTTAGGGAATGGGAAGTGAATGGGAGGAAATGCCAGCATGTGCTGGGTTTCTTTACCTTAGGGAATGGGAAGTGAATGGGAGGAAATGCCAGCATGTGCTGGGTTTCTTTACCTTAGGGAATGGGAAGTGAATGGGAGGAAATGCCAGCATGTGCTGGGTTTCTTTACCTTAGGGAATGGAAGTGAATGGGAGGAAAACTGCACTACGGATGGGAAGAATGTAAGGAAAATGGAAACATTTTTAATACTTGGTAGGTTAAAAGTTAAAACCACACATACTATGGACTCTCATTTGGCTAAATGTCAACTATACACAAGAGCTAGAATTTAGTAGCATAAGACTGTTCAAAGGGAAAAATGCAATTCACCAATAATGTGGGGAAAAATAAATGTACAGGAGAGATTGTATGACCCAGGAAATGCTATATATGTAGTTGTAACTAATAAATTCTAGCAGGAAAGAGCAATAACACAGAAGAAAAGAGCAAATGAGCAAGATTTGAGTGTATGAGAAAAAAAAATGGGACATATTTTCTATCTCGGAAAATAACCGTAAACCAGAATTTTGTCTAAATCGAATGTTTTAATGACTAAGCTAGATTGCAAAATAGTCTACCCTAGTTTAACCTATTATGATTTATTTTTAATTTAAGATCAACAGTCCTTGTGAAATATTCAACACAGATGCTGTTGTTTGCTGACATGCCTTCTTCACCTTCAGTTTCATTTTTAAAGCTGGTTTAGGGCTCCTGGGTGTTTAAAAGCACTTATCTGAGCTAGTGCCTGGATCGGACAATGTGACCATTGTGGATTCATGTACTTCTGGAACTAGGCTCAGATATTTTGAATCGCTTTTGGTGGCTATGACCCTTTATGCCATCGGGTTCAAGTGGTCTTTTAATATTTTATTACCACAGAACCGTACCTCATGGAATTCCAAAGAAGTTTGGGGTGAGGTCACAGTGGAAGAAAATGTGCTGTAGGTGAATGTGTTAAGGGACTTGAAGGATCACTTTTTTTTTCCAATGGCAGGTCATTCTTAGAGTAAGGGGTAGATGAAATAAGATTTCACTACTTAAATTAGAATGCTAGTATAAAAAACTTCCCTCGACCACTCTCTTCTGAGATATATACACATATCTTAAAATACTTTAGACAATTTAAAATACAGGGACAAGGACATTTCATTAATCAATTCTGCATACCACAGACTGCACAAGCTTCCACTTATTTTGTGTGATAGCTAGCTTTTATATTTTGATTATGAAATCCTATATAATAAAAGGCTAATATGCAAATAGACCGAACAGCGGAACAACCGAACAACCAGTCGCTATGATGTGTGCTGACCACCAGGGGGGCATGCACGGAACATGGCGGGCATCGGCCACAGTGGGATGGTGGAGCAGGTGATTGGGGGTGCCAGACTGAAGAGCCCCTAGTAAAAATATAAAAGCTGGCTGTCACACAAAATCTAAAAGCTAGCAGTTTCATGGGGTAATGTGAAACTCACTGGATTGGTGGTGTGAAGACTTAAATCCTCACTCAGTCCTGCTCAGTCACAGTTTTGATCTTAACCTTTTTCAAGGTAAAAGAATTAGGATTTAGTGATTTTTAAGGCTCTTTTCAACCCTAATGTTTGATAACTTATTTAAAGACAAATTTTGGTTTTGAAGATATTTGGCTTCTAATGATTATGCTTTCTTAGACTATTGGAGTGTGATTGTTGTTGATAAAATGTTACCTCTACATTGTTGGTTCCTATGTTATATTTACTGAAGGAATGGCTATTATGAAGGACTGCTATCATCTAGAAAATAGAGTGTTTTTGCTGATGATCTACTGTGCCTTTAAACTTCAAAAATCTGGCTTGCCCTATTGTTACTATCACTAGTCCTTATGTTAACTTGTCCTATTATTTCTTTCAGGTTCTAGTAGCTATTCCTATGGAAGTTATAGAGGTAAAGTTTGGAGTACTTTATTGTTCACTAAAATAAAAAACTATTTCTTAAAAATTGTCCCAATCTATTTTTATTATTTTAGAACTATTAAGTTGAAATGTATAACAAAGTTTGTATTCTATACTATAGGATAGGTAATAGAGATTCAATAACAATAAACAAAAATAGGCAGTCATTGCTCAGTTCTATGAAGGAGAAGGCTTGCTTAAAGAAGTAAGGTCTGAGTGAAAACCTGAAGGATAAGTAAGTGTTAGCTGGGTGTGGAGGCTGGCGTAGGGGTCAGGGAATTACAGGAGGAAATGAAATGCAGTTGGAATTCCTGCGTGTAGTTTGGGGTTGACAGGCAATAGATAACCATGTTCCTTGCTCTGCCAGTGTTGGCTGAGTGGTAGGTAGTCTAGGAAGAGGAGTCTGAGCTATTGGGCTGCAAGGAGGACAATGGAGGGATGACTGTGGCCCATCTCTATTAAGGAGGGAACAAGCCTGCCCTGCTCCATTCACCCCCTCCCACCCCATGGCGTGCTTGTGATGGGGAGGAAAAAGTAAGGTCTTATGCAAGCTACGAAATAAAGGGGAGATAGCTCAGATCTAGAAGTACGCTTAGCACTAGCCAAGCCCATGTGGGGAGCACTCAGGAGACTGTGGGGAGCACTCAGAAGCATTGCCATAACTCGCCCCAGTGTTAGGTATAAGGAAGAACAGTAAAGCTGATGAGATCTAGAACATTGAAAGCTCCTTATTGTTCCCACTGGACTTGGGCCATTTCATCCCTCAAACATCTCTTCCTTTGAACCAGAGCTGATGTATCTTCCTCTTGCTACTCCTGAGAGTTTCGCTTCAAGTGGAAGGTACAGAGGGAGAAGATCAAAGATGGAGCCTTGCTCTGAAATTGAGTTATGAACCCAAGTTCACTTGATTGGACTGCACTTAGCACAAAACATCTAGGACGTTTAGACTAAACAGACAGGGGGTTTAGAGTTAACAAACTAAAACAATTCTGAAAACAAAGCCCTACTACTGAACTGTGAGGACTCTCTTACCTACAATGTCACATATCCTGGGGAGAAAGGAGAGTAGCATCTTTCATTATCATATGTATTTCATTTTACTTTTCCCAAAGGAAACTGACTTAAATTTGTGGGCAGCATGAGCTGAAATTCTGCCTCACCTTGTTCACAGTGGACTCCAGTGGTTCCCAGAGGACAGGAACAGGTGTATCCATGAGGCAACGAGACACAAGTTGATCCTTTGCTACACTGGTGTGGAGGGGCGTGTTCAGGGTCACAGGTGGAAACCGTCTCCGTGCAGAAGGCTCCTTTCCATCCAGCGGGACAGTCACAGCTGTAGGTTGAGAAAGAAGACAGCATGATTTGAGCACTTGACAAAGAAAAGAGCTAATAACGGGTTATGGGACTACTGCACTCCACATCAAGGATTTTAAAAGGCTCAGGACACGGAAATGAGAATTTTACAAGAATCATTTCTTTGGACAAAACAGCATTGTAAGTCCCTCTCTTCACCCCAAGGAGGAAGACTGTGAATGGAGTTGCTGCCCCCTAACCTTAAGCCCCGAGAAAAGAAATTCCCCTTGAGAGATGTTCGGTGCCATTGTTGACACCCAGGCCCAGGTCCTGGGGCTGCAGAAGGAACTGCAGACCCCTCCAGAGATGAGGCAAATGGTAGCAAATCCCAGGGATGAGTTGTGGTCCTCTGAGAGAGGTTCAGCTTGGGGACACAGGAAAGGGATCTTGCCCAGAGGGTGTCTTGGTGGCTGAAGAGAACTTGGCAGTAAGAGGCAGTGGCTTAATGACTGGGGCAGGATCTGAGGGGTACTAGGGAGCACCCAGTGTGAAGAGAGACCTTGTCTGGATTAAGAGAGTGATCCTGGGAGGAGCCAAGCAGGGGAGTCTTGGATGGACCCACTAAAGGTAGACTTGCCAGATAAAATGCATCTAATGAAATTTAAATGTGAGGTAAACAATGAATAAGTTTTATTATAAGTATGTCCCATATAATATTTGAGGTATATTTACACTAAAAATTATTGTTTATCTGGAATTCAAAATTATCTGAATGTTCTGAATTCCTCCTCTTACCCCCCTAAATCTGGTCACCTTATGCTAAGGGCACATAGAGAAAGGGTTGGGTTTAAATCCCCATCAGGCCCAGAGAACACTGAACTCTCAGGCAACAGTGAGAGTCAAGAAAGCCCATTCCAGGATGTGGTGAGGGGCACAGACTGAGGAGAGAGCAGTAGCAGATCGCTCACACCTCCTTCAGAGACCTTCCATTCATGCCTCTGGTGGGGCTGGATTTAGTCTTAAAGACCGGAGTGATATTAGCATTTTGAAGTGGACCCTCTGAATCAGTGAAATGAGAGTGTATTTGTGAATTAAAGTGTCTATTAATGGAATCAAAGCAGAAAATTCAACTGACTTCCCCTGTTCATTAACTTTCCTCCCACCATTTTGTATGTAATAGTTGAATATGATTTCACTGAATGGATGAAATACACTTCATTTTTGTTATCACTTTTGAGATATGTTTGGAAATTTTCACATTCTGCAAACAATAGTGTGATAAAAGTCTTGTAGCTAAATCTTTGTGCAATCCTTGGATAAATTCAAATATCATGACTTCTGGGCTTGGATACATGTTCCAACCTGCCCTCCATAATAACTGTACCAACTGACGTTCCCACCTCAGTGAATGAGGATGCTCCTGAAATAATAAGTGCATATATAATTGAAAATATGGAACATTTTTATACGGTTCTTGTTCTTTATAGACCCAACAATTATTTATTAAAATAAAAATGATTTAGTGTCTGCCTACACATATTTATCAAGAACATACTGATTTCAAATTCTTATGTTTTCTTTTAGTTTGGACAGTTTAATCAAACTTAGGCTTCACCAAAATTTCTCTTCCTCCTCTTCCTCCCCCCATCCTCTTCCTCCTCATTATTATTTTAGTGTTTACGATGTGCATAGCACCACCTTATGTTATGCAGCGTGTGCAGATGTGTAAGGTGTGAGTCTGGCTGGCTGAGAGGAGGTGTGCTGGGGGAAAGCACCGCTGGGCAGCATATGCTGAGGAGTCCAGTGAGTCACACACAGAATGTGGCCAGAATCCTGAAGCCAGCACGGGGAAGAACTCAGGATGAGAACATAACATCACACCACATGTTCACCAACGCACTGTTGGACTGTGGCTCTAAGAGGGTTTTAAAACAAAGATTCTCATCTACCAGGAACTTACAAATAGAGGCATAGGCACATCGATACAATAAGCATAGAAATCTTCCTTCATTGTGAGCCATACACACATCCTATTTAATGAAATGGCAATATCCTCAGAGACATTTGTCGGTTACCATTTTGTGTATGTGTATGTAATAGTTGTGCAAAATACAAGTTTGAAAAATTGTATAAGGTTTTCCAAATGGAGAAAAACAAAATATAAAGTTAACCTGCTACAAAATTACATAATGATTTTGATTATTGTTTGACAATCAGAAGGCATAAAATATGTAAAGACCTTTTATACAAAATGGACTGTTCTACCGATTTCATAAAATAAATAAAACTATAGTTTTAATTCTTATTAAAGAATTTTTATATAAAATAAAATTCTACTGTGATTCCTTTTTCATGATGATTGCACCATCTAGTGGTTCATTTTTATCTTCTGGGGGAAAAAACAAAGCAAAGAACAAAATCTCATTGCATTATAGATAGACATGGCCATGGTAAAATATTTTTATGTTAAATATAGCTTAAATCACATTAAACATAATATATATAATACAGATACCATAATTTTATTTGAAAAATTATAAATAAAATAAGTCCTCATATGATTTATTTTAGAATGTTTAGGTCTGAAGCAATCCACTATGTCTACAAAGATTTAGAAAATCACTTTTAAATATCATATACTACTTTCTTACATTAGATTTTAAAAGAGTTTTTTTGTCAGAATGATTTTGTACAAGCTCAGATATTTCTTTTTCTTTCTCTCCTGGCTTCTTTAGAACACTGTGATGTAGTCTTGAACCGTTTTTCATTATTCTCCACTTTGGGTAATGATATATACTACCCTGTCCTGGAGAAGGATGTGTGTGAGGTGGCATACCCATAAAGGGGAAAAAGTAGAAAAAAATAGAGAGGTAGATATTAATTCATTTAAACCAAACACACACACACACACACACATGCACGCACGCACATGGGGGGCAAAAGTATGTTTACAGTTCTGAGCATGCAAAACACAGAGTTTATTCTTTTTTTTTTTTTAATATATTTTATTGATTTTTTACAGAGAGGAAGAGAGAGGGATAGAGAGTCAGAAACATCGATGAGAGAGAAACATCGATCAGCTGCCTCCTGCACACCCCCTACTGGGGATGTGCCCGCAACCAAGGTACATGCTCTTGACCGGAATCGAACCTGGGACCCTTGAGTCCGCAGGCCGACGCTCAGGCCACTGAGCCAAACCGGTTTCGGCCAGAGTTTATTCTTGTATTAATATTTATTAATTATTGTATTACTAGAGGCCAAGTGCATGAAATTCATGCACGGATAGGGTCCCTAGGCCTGGCCAGCGATCAGGGCCTTCTGGCTGCCGGCCGGGGCCTCCCTTTGTTTCGCGCCACCCGCTGGTGGTCAGCGCACATCATAGTGAACGATGGAACTCCCGGTCTCTGGGTCGAACTCCCATGGGGACAATTTGCATATTAGCCTTTTATATATAGACTAGAGACCCAGTGGATGAAATCATGCATGAGGGGGGTGTCCCTCAGCCCAGTCCGCACCCTCTCCAATCTGGGATCCCTGGGGGATGTCTGACTTCCCTCAGTCGGACATCCCTATCACAATCCGGGACTGCTAGCTCCTAACCGCTCACCTGCCTGCCTTCCTGATCGCCCCTAACCACTCTGCCTGCCTGCCTGATGCCCCTAACTGCTCCCCTTCCTGCCTGATTGCCCCTAACCACCTCTGCCTGCCTGACTGATCATCCCTAACTACTCCTCCCTGCTGGCCTGATCGCCCCCTAACTGCTCCCCCCTGCTGGCCTGATTGCCCCCTAACTGCTCTCCCCTGCTGGCCTAATTGCCCCCTAACTGCTCTCCCCTGCCGGCCTAATTGCCCCCTATCTGCTCTCCCCTGTCAGCCTGATCGCCCCTAACTGCCTCTGCCTTGGCTCCTGCCACTGTGGCTTTGTCTGGAAGGATGTCTGGAAGATGTCTGGTCTAATTAGCATATTATCCTTTTATTAGTATAGATTTTTATATAAACTGTAAATCTACTTTTGCCCCACACCATATATTTGTACATGCTAAGTGTCTGCCACTGTGCTTAGCACTGAGGATTCCACAGCACATTAGACCCCATTTCTGGCCTCATGAATTTGCTGTTTGTTGGAGGGATCTGATTAGTAAGCAGACGACATTACACTGTGACAAGTGCTAAAATGAATACTATGGGAATCCACAGGCAGGACGCCTAAGCAACTTTAGTGAGTTCCCGGGAGGCTTCTGCAGTGAGATTTGCCTACATGAATGAGTGCAGAGGGTGAGGGCAGTAGATTAGGTTGAAAGAGGAGACTGGAGGTCAAGGCTTTGAATAACAGGCCGAGATAGTGTAACTTTTAAGTGACAGACAATGGGGACTGATAAGAATGATGAGGCATATCTGAAGAATAGTAATTTCATATGTATGGGATGACTCCATGATGTAACAATAAACTCTCTACTGATAGATGTTTACTTTTAGTGGGATCTTATTCTATCTTCACCACTAGAACAGGAGTTGGCAAACTTTGCCAGTTTATAGTTTGCTTTATGGGCCATAAAGACTTTTTTGCAATGACTCAACCCTGCCACCATTGAAAGCAGTCACAGACAATCTACAAGTGGATGGGTGTGGCTGTATCCCAATAAAACTGTATTAACAAAAACCGGTGTGGTGGGCCAGACTTGGCCCCCAGGACACAGTTAGCTGACCCCTGCACTAGATCATTAGTTCTGTGGAACCAACTAACTAACTAATTCCATGGCAGCAGAGACCAGGTCTGCTTTACTCTGTTGTAGTCCCAGGGCTTCAACAGTTCCTGGCCTATTGTAATTTCTCCCTGAGTATCCCAGGAATAAATATATAAGTAAACGAATGAGTCACAACAAAGACTAGGAAGTGGATGAATGCAAAGAGGCCTGGGCCAGAAAATGGCTTTGAGGCTGGAAAGGTGGAAGCAAATGTGAGAGGCATCTGGTAAGCGTGTTGGTATGGATGATGAAAGATGATAGTAGTGGCAAGTGTTTACTGAGGCTTACCATGTGCCCGGCACTCTTCTAAGCCCTTTGAATGTATTTACTCATCGAATCCTCCTTCTGACCCTATAAAGAGGGTATGAATAGAATCCTCATTTTGCAGAGGAGGAGCTAGAGGGACAGAGAAGTTGAGCAAATCACATTGCCAGTAATTGGGAAGGGGGAGTGCACACATTAACTGCCTTTCTATGTTTCTCAATCTCATAGAAATCTTTGGGGATTTTAGGATTACATAACTGAAAGAATATGGTGCCATTAGTAAGAATAGGGTATTCAGAGAGGAATATGGTTTAAAGGGAAAATATAAAAATCTACTTTTAGCTACACAGAGTTGGAAGTGAGAGCAAGTGACACAAGGGCTATTTTTTTGGGGGGGGTTGAATTAAGTAGAATAAGCAGGCAAAGGGGCTAAAGCATTTACTACATAATAGCTAAGAGTAGTCAAAAGATACTGAGAAGTCATTGACGTTATACATAGAACTATTTTTTCACCTCATGTCCATTAAAAATTTTTGCACTCCTAAGTTGTTAATACATGAAGAACAACTTGTGTGTTCTTCTGCCTCTAAACACAGAGAGAAACACAGAAGAAATGTCAGACGTTTTGAGTAACTGCTGGTCATAATGGCAATCAAGAGTTGAGTATTGGAGTATGTTTTTATTAATATAGTTAATTATTTTACATCTGTGCACTTAGAATACATGAATTTAAATTCCTAAATTGCAGATAAAGTGTTTGCTTTTTATTGTCAGTTTTATGGCTCAGAAACATCTATGGATTAATTTTTCTCATTACAACAGATATTCAACTTGAAGACTTTCATTTTCTTGAAATTAACCAATTTTAAGACTTCTAGAGTTTAGGATAAACATGGATACATAAAAATTAACTGAAAATGAGATGATGGAAGATTTAATATCCTTTGTTTGAATATCACTTGAACATCATTCACTTGCTTACTAAATAGTCACCAAAAAAGGAGTAATGGTGTACCAATCCACTTTGTTACCAGGGTGAATACAAATAGAAAACAAAGTTTTGCCCCCAAAGATTTTAAGATAATTTATTTAAAACAATGTATTTCTATGAAATATATATGACATATATAAAATATAATATTCAACATTTATTAGGATTTCACCTCAGTGCTAGACTGGTTTTGTTGTTGTTGTTAACCCACACCCAAAGATATTTTTCCATTGATTTTTGGAGAGAGTGAAGGGAGGGTGAGAGACAGAGAGAGAGAAACATCTGTGTGAGAGAGACACACTGATTGGTTGCTTCCCACATGCACCCTGACCAGGGCTGGGAATCGAGCCTGCAACTGAGATATGTGTCCTTGACCGGAATTGAACCAGGACCCTTCAGTCTGCAGGCCAACACTCTATCCATTGAGCTCAAGAGCTAAGGCTAGACACTGTTTTAATTACTTTATATGTACTAACTTGTTTAATTTCCACAATAACTCTACAATTATTAGTCCTCAGTGTGCAGATGAAAAACTGTGCCTTAAAAAAATATAATCTCTACTTAATCTACTTTTGTTGCTGTTAATCCTCACCCAAGGTTATTTTTTTTAAGAGAATGGAAGGAAGAGAGGGAGGGGGAGAGAGAGAGAGAAACATGGATGTGAGATAGACACATCAATTGGTTGCTGTTCAAACAACCAATTGTTGCCGATCAACTGGGGCCAGAGATCAAACCTGCAACCCAGGTATGTGCCCTTGGCCAGGACTTGAACCCAAGACCCTTTGGTGTGCAAGCCAATGCTCTAACCACTTAGCCACAGGTCAGGGCTTAATATACTTTTTCAGTTTACCTATCAGATATATATTCGTACTAGAGGCCCAGTGCTTGAAAATTCATGCACTGGATGGGGGGTGTCCCTCAGCCTGGCCTGTCCCCTCTCACAGTCCAGGAGCCCTTAGGGGCGGGAGGTGACCCGGTGATCAGAGGAAGGTGACACCCCCATCATACCTCTGCTGCTGCCACTGCCGGCAGTGCAAGACTCAGCCGGCCCTGGTTACCTGAGCCTCGGGTGGCCCTGGGTGGCTGGGCAGTCACCATCCAAGGCTTGCCTGCACCTTGGGCCCACCCTGGGTGGCTGGGCAGCTGACATCCAATGCTTGCCTGTGCCTTGGGCTGGCCCTGGGTGGCTGGGGGTCTGAGGGTGGGTCCAGCCGCACTGCGTGCCTGGCCCCCCCACCCCCCCCAGCGAGGCTGAAAGGACTGGGGGACTCTGGTGGGGCTGAGGGGACTGGGCGCCATCATCTTTGTGATGGCGTGATGGTCAATTTGCTTATTCCTTCTTTATTAGATAGGATTGCTTTGGATCAGAGAGATTCTTTTATATGCATTGAGGATAATGAGGGAAAAGTATTAGAATCATCATTGTGAGGTGAGAGCAGAAAGAAAAAGTTGTTATAGAAAATTTACCTTGAGCTGGACCTATAAGACAGTTACGGTAACAGATTTCTATGCATAAGCAAAAGCACAGATATAGTAATTAAAATGAAATGTGCTGTGATAAAGTCATATGAATAATGGAATAGATATGCGTTACTTAGCAAGCAATGATCATATTGCCTGAAGGACTCCACTTCTGCATATATAACTCATTTCTCTGCTATTTACAGGAAAAGGGAAACCGCTGAATCTCGTTCTCCTAAGACAGTGGCTGGCAAACTGCGGCTCGCGAGCCACATGCGGCTCTTTGGCCCCTTGAGTTTTTAGCAAAGGCCAGCTTAGGAGTACCCTAATTAAGTTAATAACAATGTACCTACCTATATAGTTTAAGTTTAAAAAATTTGGCTCTCAAAAGAAATTTCAATCGTTGTACTGTTGATATTTGGCTCTGTTGACTAATGAGTTTGCCGACCATTGTCCTAAGACCATCTGTTGTGTTGGATGGCCTCATTCATGTCAAATGGCTTTTCTTCATCATTGACTTCCCTTTGAGTAACAAGTTGGGAGAATGAGGTGTAAGTAAAATGATGGATCTCATTCTACCTACCAAAATTTCCTGGATGTCAAATGATATGCTCAAAAATAGAGCCTTTGAAAAATAAACAAGTGCTAAAACAAGGGAACCTCCCGGTACATTGGAATCTGATGGCATGACAACACTCGACACGAGTACAAAGAAGGGTTGCTATAATCACTCCACCTGCTGATGTCGCCCCGTGGCCTTCCTTTCTTTGATGATATCTCGGAGAGTATAAGAAGGATGAGATGAGTTACTCCTTACATACTAATAAACGTACTGGCATATGTCTGTGGGCCTTAGTCCTAATGATTCTGTTCTCTGGGTTAAGGGCCAAAACATTGTATTTTGCTAACAGTTGGACCCACTTCCTATTAGAGAGGAAGGTGTTTTTTTTGGAAATTATTTAGATAAGCTGCTTGGAGTTGATGGTGGACCCTAGTAGCACTGATGTGAGTATGAGTTTGGACTACAGAAAGAATATACAGTAACTAAACTGCTTTGCCTGAGAGCAGAAGAGGAATTAGGATTGTTCTAACCTAGAGAGTCGGTTGGAGCAAAATGAAGCAACGGGAAGAATACAGAGGTGGGGTGAAGTGGCCATGTATTCACTGTAGTGATGGGATGACCAAAACATAGGTTCACACCTTGCCCTTGGGGAAAAACAAATCAAAACAAAATCACCACCACCACCAAAACCTTTCCACTACATATCTGCATGCACTTCCTCCCCCTGCACCAAAGTAGTCTGGCCTATCTTTTATTTTTTAAATATATTTTTACTGATTCCAGAGAGGAAGGGAAAAGGAGAGAGGAGGGAGGGGGGGGGGGGGAGAGAGAGAGAGAGAGAGAGAGAGAGAGAGAGAGAGAGAGAGAGAGAGAGAGAGAATATCATTGATCGGCTGCCTCCTGCATGCCCCCTACTGGGGATGGAGAATGCAATCGGGGCATGTGCCCTTGACCGGAATTGAACCTGGGACCTTGTTTTACATCCATATTCTCTGTACTCCTATTGTCCTCACTGTCTGTGCTACTCATTCTGACACCTGTTTTTGGAACTTTTTGTTTTCCTACACTGTGCTTACTTTTAAAGGAACACGTCACCTATTACCCTCAATCACAGCCAGGATATCAGTTTAAGGTCAAACGAAGTACAACTTAAATGAAGTCAAATTTGCCTGAAAACACTTTGTACCAAACAAATGTGCATATAGACCTAAGTTAGAACTAAACACCCTCCCCCCCTTCTTTAGCCTAGGTTACTAACAACAGAAAGAGTTTACTGTTTGTTGCATCAGAGCTCATCCCTCCCAGGAGCATAAGGCTTTACATGAACTCTGCCTTATTATACCCTCATTTGAGCAACTGCATTAGAGCGCAGCTGCATCTGTGTTTGCTGACGCACTTGGAGCAGGAAAGCAAGGCTTTTAGCAGTTTCCTGGAGCCCAGCCGGGGATCCAAGCCTTATCAAGCCTCCCTCCCTCATTACTTGGCACAAAATTTCACCTTAGGTACCAGAACAATGCCTCCCCCCACTTAGGCACCCCCCGGCCCCGCCTGCTGTGAGAAGTGAACTAAAATGAGCATTTTCCATTTTAATTTTTTTTATAAAAAATTATACCATTAAGCATTTAAGACACTCTGAGTGGCTTTGAGAGTTTGTTTTTAAAATTGATTCTGAAATTTATGCTTCTGGGTTGGGACTTGCCTCTTAAGCATTAAAAAAAAAATTATCATGTGTTATTTTTTTTTTTTTTCAAGAAAAGATTGAATTTTAGCTTTGGGCCGTCAATAATGTTACCTGGAAATTCAGTTCAATATTTCTCTGGTTGTGGGAGCACAGCTTCTCAGACGCCGGGTATTAGATGCAGACATGAGACGCCGTTGGCATACACAGAAGAGACTTCATTGTAGACCAAGTGGCATTGCTACGACAGGAGCCACCAGACAGAGGAGTCCCTCAAGGTAGCCCACAAACGCCGCCGTGCACCGGCTGGTCAGTGGCAACTTACATACACGCTCAAACACAAGCGGCCTCCTGCCAATTAGTGACGCTCGTGCTACATTAACATAAACAGGTTACATAAGCGTGCGTTTGCGCAGTATGTATCCTGCTACTACTGAGTCATTGCCCTCGCACCTGTGTAGGGCAAAGGGGCCTTTCACCTAATAATACTGCTGAGTCCTCGCCCGCACGCGTGCGCATGGCAAATGGGCCTTGATCATCTGGGTACTCTGAGTAGGGTACCCACACAGGCGCAAAATAAAAGTGAAGAGCCATACAAAGTTGAGAGCCTGGGACTAGGACAAGGGTAGAGGAAAACTTCTCAAACACTATTAGAAAGTATATTACAGCCCTAGCCAGTTTGGCTCAGTGGATAGAGCATCAGCCTGTGGACTGAAGGGTCCTGGGTTCCCTTCCGGTCAAGGGCATGTACCTCCTTTGCAGGGACCATGTGGGGGGCAACCAATCCATGTGTCTCTCTTACTTCGGTGTTTCTCTGTCTCTCCCTCTCCCTTCCACTCTCTCTAAAAGTCTATGGAAAACATGTACTCGAGTGAGGATTAAAAAAACACACACAACTGTGTAAAAAAAAAAAAGTATATTACAAAGAACATCTTTTTCCTTTTTTTAATAATATATTTTATTGATTTTTTTTTTTTTTTTTTTTTTTTTTTTTTTTTTTTTTTACAGAGAGGAAGGAAGAGGGATAGAGAGCTAGAAACATTGATGAGAGAGGAAACATCGAACCAGCTGCCTCCTGAACACCCCCTACGGGGATGTGCCCGCAAGCAAGGTACATGCCCTTGACCGGAATCGAACCTGGGACCTTTCAGTCCGCAGACCGATGCTCTATCCACTGAGCCAAACCGGTTTCGGCCATCTTTTTCCTTTTAAAACAAGAATAAATTCAATAAAAAAACAAAAACAGAATTCTTATTATTGAGATTAGAGCAGAATTCCAAACACTGTCAAAATGAATAAAATTCTCTTTAAACTTATGCTGCTACTGAAGTTGAATGTCCATGAGTGGGAACCTTATTTTGAAACAGCCTTATTGAGGTCTAATTTACATACCATAAAAACCACCTCTTTTAAGGTCAGGGAGCCATCCTTTTAATGTCATTATATAATAGTCACAAGAGCTACTTCTCATTCTGCAGTAATGCTTCATGAGTCATCGATATAGTAAATATTTTGTTGTTATGTCAACAAGGGAGTCCCAGGCAGTGGTCATAATTTGATAAGAAAGATTGCAGAAGCCTGTAAGAAATTTTGTCAGAGGTATTGGTTCCATTACTGAAAACTGAGGTTCTCATACAAGTCTGTGACATACAGCTTTCCACCCAAATAGGAATTTATGACACCCCCCCCGCCAAGGATTTATGAGGCAAGGTACCTCCAATTTGGAGAAAATAGAAAATGCTAATTGAAGTAATGTCAACATTAAAAAAAATTAAGAATAAATGAGCCTGGCTGGTGTAGCTCAGTGGTTGAGCATTGGCCCAGGAACCAAGAAATCACTAGTTCGATTGCTGGTCAGAGCACATGCCCTGGTTGTGAGCTCAGTCCCCAGTAGGGGGTATGCAGGAGGCGCTGATCTATATTTCCCTCATTGATGTTTTTTTCTTTTAAAAAATATATATATTTCATTGATTTTTTTACAGAGAGGAAGAGAGAGGGATAGAGAGTTAGAAACATCAATCAGCTGCCTCCTGCACACCCCCCACTGGGGATGTGCCCGCAACCAAGGTACATGCCCTTGACCGGAATCAAACCTGGGACCCTTCAGTCCGCAGGCCGACGCTCTATCCACTGAGCCAAACCAGTTAGGGCTCATTGGTTTTTCTATCTCTATCTCTCTCTAAAAATCAATAAAAACATATTTTAAAAAAAGAATATATTATATCCAGCTGATAAGGGGCTACTGTTAATTGCTAGCTGCTTTTAAACTAATTTCTTGCTAATTAGGTTCTGAGAGAATCTTGACCCAGGAACTGGGAAATTTGCTTTTGGGTCCTGCTGCACTACTTAGAAGATGCTGGTACATCCTCTTGTTTACTCATAATCACTGGGCTTAGTTTCCCATGGATTAAATTGGGGCTAGGATGGTCCCTGACTAATTTAGAAAATTTTAATTAGGGGCAATGGAAATAATGGATGCAGAAATTTGCTTTGTTGGCCACAAAGTGCAGTACAACTGAAAGATATTACTTTTACCCTGGCTCCTCTGTATTTATATATGCTCATTTTGGTTTATCCCATCTGTTTCTCTGTTAGTATATGACTTTCACTAGGCCCTTGGTAGAGTGGCCCCAGTTCTTTGCTTGATGTTCTGACACAAATGTCCATAATCCTGATGCCACCAAGGTGTTCTGTTCTAGGCATTGGACATCCACAAACTCACCCTATCTGCTATGTTATTTAGGCTTATTGTAACCTGTAGGTATTTTAGAGTGCTGAATGCTGTGTGTGATTATTAAGAAACATAGATGATTATTAATAAAAAACTGTACCTGGAAAAAAAAAGAAAGATATTACTTTTATTATCACAAGTCAAAAAAATTTCCTATGTGAATCAAAATAATCTTCAAATAGTTGTGTCTATCTGTATGTGGCTTGATGTATTCTAAGATCAACACATGTGGTCTCTCTTATAAGCAGTTAGACAGACATGAGCAGAGTAAGGATGATGGGTCAGGTACAGAAGGTCACCAGGGCTGAAGCCCTGGGTGTCTAGCAAGGGGCAAAACTGGGAAAACAAAAACCTCACCCTCAGAGTAATCTTTCCTCCCCTAGCATATAGCTGTTCATGTGATTTAGACCCCCTGACCTTTTCCTCCCTACTGTGTATAATGTGATGGTTTGGTATACAAAAAGGAAAGCAGCAACGCCAGACAAGTGATGCTGTGGCTGCCTCAGGACCAGCTGCATTGGCTGATTACCCCCTGCCCTGGTGCAGACCAATCAGTGGAGAAGGAGACCCTGGAAAGAGCACACCTGGAAAGCTGATGAATATTCTATTGAGATCCTCCCCTGAGACCTCCCCTAAGATTCCCACCTGCAAGAGAGAGAGAAATACCCTCAACACAAAAGACCCAGTGAGCGCTCTCCCCCAAGGGAGCACTCCTGAACTATTCCTGCCCCTTCTTCTTCCCCCACAGGCACGTATCCCCTAACCTCTAAGGGACCCCACAAGGCTTGCAACCAAGGGAGCAATGGGCAGTGGCAGCTTGTTCTGGGCTAACCCCCTGAACCTGTCTCCAAGGCCCCCTTTTCTCTGACTTCCCTGTGAGCCAAAGCAGCCCAGCCTAGGCTCTTTTGTTGCTTCTTCTACGCCCTTCCTTGTTTCACTATCCTATGTGTGTTTTTGCTGCGGCCAACAAATTCTTGCTTGCTTTGTTGAACTTTGTCTCTTGATTGAAATCTTTCCTTCAGGAAGACAAGAACCGAGGTTTCATCGTCTTGCCAGCAACAGCCGTATATTGAAACAGCTAGGCCTTTGTTCCATGTGGGACAATAAGAGTTAGGATGAATTTCCTACCTGAGCCTTCACCTTCACTTTCTTACTGACATTTGCCATTCTTTTTTAAAAAATATATTTTTATTGATTTCAGAGAGGAAGGAAGAGGGAAAGAGATAGAAACATCAATAATGAGAGAGAATCATCCATTGTTGCCTCCTGCATGCCCCCTAGTGGGGACTGAGCCTAACATTCGGGCATCTGCCCTGACCGGGAATCGAACCATGATCTCCTGGTTCATAGGTCGATACTCAACCACTGAGCCACTCTAGCCGGCTCATCATTGATGTTTTTATCTCTCTCTCCCTCTCTGAAATCAATAAGAATACATTTTTAAAAACTTAAAAGAATTGAGAAGATGATGCAAATGCCGGGTTGGTTTCTCTCTAGTTTCCTTTATCTGTCCCCTAGTCATCTAGCAAGTCTACCTGAAAACATTTAAGATATGAGGGTCAGTTTGTGTTCCTAGTTTGTGTGACTGAAGTACCAGCTAGGGTGTTAATAACCCACTACCTTCCCTCCTAATGCCATACTTACTAAACAGTAGCTCCACTGTCTATGCAGGTCCCACCATTGCCACAGTTCATTAAGCTACAAGGAGAAGTCTCACACTGGCCAACGCTGCGCCCAGCATCGGGGTGGCCCTCAGGACTCCCCAGCCTTCTGAAACGGCCGTCCTTCCTGGTGCGAACTTGAATGGTGAAAATACAACCTTGAAAAAAGAGGAAAATACTTCATATAAAAAATGGAGGAAATAGATAAAATAGAAAGACAGTTATTTTCTCACGTTTAAGGTAACATATTGTTCTGTTTAAAATTTTATTAATTGGATGATGGATGTGTTCACTGACTTGATAGTGGTACTCTTCACAATGTATATGTATACCAAACCATCACATTATACACATTAAATATACATAAGTTTTATTTGTCAATTATACATTAAGAAAGCTTGGAAAAAAGAAAGGTCTTTTCCACCCCAATATTAAATAAACATAACAAAAAGGGCAGCCCATTAGCTAATTAATGGAATTGTTTAGGATACTGAACTATATTGTAATTTTCCTCATTTCCTTCAGGACTTAGAGTTTATTTACAATGTTCTATAAATCAATATTGACAACAACCATAAATAGGGTCTAGAAAATGATAACAGATAGGCTAGATTAGATTTTATTTCCAAAACATTTTCTGAAGCAAGTCTGAAATAATTCCTCATGGTGAAAAAAAAAAAATAGGTTCTGTTTTGAAAGGTCAAGAATTTGCTTTTTAACCTAGTTCTTCCTGACAACCACCATCTTCAGCCTGCACCAATATTTTCTCATTGTAAGAGAACTGTCATTTTCTTTCTTAGATTTAATCTTTGTTCTTCCCCCAACTACTGCTATTATGCAAAAAAGCACTAATAAGGTATACTGGGTGAAGAAATGAATGAATGAATGCCAACTGCTTATATGGAATAACCAGGTAGCTCAACTAACACAGCAGGGATTTGCATGCCCCTGCCTAGTGAAATGTACTCAGCAGAAAGCAAAAGGAGGACTGAAGTCAGGTGGGTCTGGGTTCAATTACGATCTCTCTCACAAAATGACCCAAACCTAACTAAGTGCCAATCTTTTTAACTTTAAAATGGGGACAAAAATAAGTACTCCATGGGTTAAGAGGAATAAGGTCACATACATAAACTGGCCCATATCATGATTGGCAGTTAGGCCTTATATTTCAGCTCCCACCCATACCCCCTTCCTCACTGTCTCAGAAATTCTTTATTTACTTTATAAAAAAAATTCTCTTTAACAAAATATTGTAGGATACTAGTATTAGGTTTTTGTAGTTTTTATAATCATGCACCAAAAAAAAAACCTCTTGGCTAAATGATTATAATATACTAGAGGCCTGGTGCACAAAATTCGTGCATGGGGGGCGGTGTCCCTCAGGCCAGCCTGCACCCTCTCCAATCTGGGACCCCTCGAGGGATGTCTGACTGCCCGTTTAGGCCTGATCCTGGTGGGATTGGGCCTAAACGGGCAGTCGGACATCCCTCTCACAATCCAGGACTGCTGGCTCCCAACTGCTCGCCTGCCTGCCTTCCTGATTGCCCCTAACCGCTTCTGCCTGCCAGCCTGATCACCCCCTAACCACTCCCCTGCCAGCCTGATTGATGCCTAACTGCTCCCCTGCCGGCGTGTTTGCCCCTAATTGCCCTCCCCTTTAGGTCTGGTCACCCCTAACTGCTCTCCCCTGCAGGCCTGGTCACCCCTAACTGCTCTCCCCTGCAGGCCTGGGTCCCACCCAACTGCCCTTCCTTGCAGGCCCGGTCACCCCCAACTTCCCTCCTCTGCTGGCCTGGTCACCCCTAACTGCCCTCCCCTGCAGGCTTGATTGCCCCCAACTGCCCTCCCTTGCAGGCCTGGTCCCTCCCAACTGCCCTCCCCTGCTGGCCACCTTGTGCTGGCCATCTTGTGTCCACGTGGGGGCAGGATCTTTGACCACATGGGTGCAGCCATCTTGTGTGTTGGAGTGATGGTCAATCTGCATATTACTCTTTTATTAGATAGGATAGAGGCCTAGTGCATGGGTGGGGGCCAGCTGGTTTGCCCTGAAGGGTATCCTGGATCAGGGTGGGGGTTCCCTTGGGGTGTGGGGCGGCCTGGGTGAAGGGCCTGTGGTGGTTTGAAGGCTGGCCAAGCCCCCTGGTGACCCAAGCAGAGGCCCTGGTATCTGGGATTTATGTATCTTCTACAATTGAAACTTTGTAGCCTGGAGAGGAGCCAAGCCTCCTGCTCGCTCCGTGGCTGGCAGCCATTTCTGTTTGGATTTGTTTACCTTCTATAATTGAAAGTCTGTAGCCTTTAGTGGAGGCTTAGGCCGGCAACGACAGGCGGAAAGCTTGGCTTCCTTTGTTACCGGGGAAACCCAAGCCTCCCTCCTGCTCTCTGTAGCCATCTTGGTTGGGTTTATTTGCATATTTGCTCCTGATTGGCTTGTGGGCGTGGCTTGTGGGCATGGCTTGTGGGTGTAGCAGAGTTAGGGCCAATTTGCATATTACTCTTTTATTAGGTAGGATATTAATGTCTGAAGCTGTTCATGTAAAACCTCTCCCCTTTTATATGGATAAGAAATAATTTTGTTATGAGGAACTGCTAAAATATGTTTTGACTAAAAACCTGGCAGTGATATATGTAGAGAAACATTTAGCAAATACAAATAGTTACATGTGTTTATTTTAGAGAGATACTTCCTGTCAGTCAACATATCATCAGTTTAAAGGCAATTATAGTGGAAGCCAGTTGTAGAAGGTATATTGTAAAACTTCACTCCTATTAATATTGAAGATGAAATATAATCTGCTTAGTACAGCACCATGCAGCAGGTATTCACTACATCTATCCTGCAGGTGATACAGTAATTATGATAAAGATTTTTGGAGCCATGAGCCATGTGTATATTTGAAACCTAGTCAAATATACTAGTCAAATATACTAGGTTTCAAATAAGTGATGGCTTTCTCTTTTTGGACAGTAAAATGATATTTAAATTATTGCAGTAAACTCATTTTTCCCCCTTATGGACTCTGGTTTGAAAAAGCTCATGCAATTAAAAAAGAGAGAGGGAGAAAAGTTGAACTAAAGAAACTGACTGTACTGACAGTGTAGGGCACTTTCAGGTTGGAATAGCATCCTTACGGTGTTGTTAATGAATTCGAATCTATTTTATGTCCACTCTGTTCAGTTGAGTAATAAATATTTAATAATCCCTGTATCAGAGAACACTAGCTGCTATAACACTAGAATAACAGATGGATGGGATAATAGATTTCCCCATGTTCACACTTGTCAAAAGCAATTTTTAATTCTATGTCAGTATTAAATAGGTCAGTCAGTGAAAGTAACAGATCTTAGAACATTGATGAAAGCTATAGGCCTTCTCCTAGAAAAATGCACACACAATTGCATGCATGATTTCAGGACACTCAGGAACCCACTAAAGCCCATCCCTGACCCTCAACCTGAGAGCCTGCAGCTTTGTAATAGATGCTACTTTGGAGAACAGGGGAGAATTCCCTTTACTAGGACAGGTAATCAGGAGTGACTTCTTTGCTTGGCATATGTAGATGATTTAATCTGTAGAAGAGTTAAAAAACGTCAATATCTTTATCACCGTTAAAGGTTATAGGGAAAAATAATGACTCATGATAAGCCATTTCCAGAACAGAAACAAATGGACTACATTAACAGTAATGACTTGTATTTCAGACTGAGGAGTTCTGGCTTAGAGTTGTTTATCAGCAGTGTTTATAGAAACGGGAAAGCCTAAATCAGATAATCTTGTACTCTGTGTGATTTAATCCCCATTCTAAAGAAAAATAAGTAGGCCTTATTTATTTGTGTTAGTGATGTTAGAATTTAATAATTAGTTTAATAATTAGGCTAAGGCCAGACTAATTACTAAATTCTTCCATAACTCTACTTACTTTGTTATGATTAATTAATGTAGTGATTTCCAAATCTGGGAAGACTTACTTGAAATGCAAATTTTTAGATCCCATTATGGAGATTTTGATTAAGTAGTTCTGGGGGTAGGGTTCAGAAGTCTATGTTTTAAAGAAGTCACCCTATATCTTTCTCTAGAACCAGTAGAGTTCAGTTTTGGGAAAGCATAGGTTTACGATTTAGTTGCAATCTGGTATTTATGGTAGGTTGGTAATGACTGTCCACAACGTACAGTTCATAGTAAATGCTGGTTTATAATGGAGAAGAGGCAGGTAGACAGGGAGAATTCAAGAGTCAAATAATAAAATTAGGTCCTGGAGCTTCGGTAAGATTGTGGATTAAGTGTCAAGTTCCAAGAAGACCCTCCCAAGATTCCCATCCTAACTGAGGACCATGGCCGCTGACAGCCTTCCGGACCTGCAATCCTGAGTTTCTCTCACAGGAGGGCCAGTTGTTTGAGTGCTGAACTCAGGCTCATAACACACTTAAGGAGAAAATGACAGGTTTTGAAGAAAGCCTCTTTGTTCTCATTATCAAGATGTGAAGAAAAGTTCCTAATAGAGGGGGAGAAAATAACACAAGGAAACCAGGAAGCTCTGGACTCCAGTAAATCTGAAAATGTCAAGTCCAATGACAACAGGATGGAGTACTGATATCAGTTAACATTTATTGAGTGTTTATCAGGTGCTGCTTTCTGGGTTGAGCACTTAACATTACTTTAGCTAATTCATCAACTCACAAGAACCCTATGGGGTAGGTATTTTTATCTTACAGAGGAAAAATGGAGGTTTGGAGAGTTGAAGTAAAAGGCTCAGAGGGACGTAGCTGCTGGGTGACAGGACCTGAATTTGAAGATAGCCTGAAGGCAGAGCCTGTGCTTGTACCCACCGTCTGTGCAGCAGAGAAAGAGAAGCAAGTGTGTGAACGCAGCTATGTCACCTACACCACCAGCACCACCATCATCACTAACACAGTGAGCACTCTAATCGAGGTAGTAATCTGTGTTCTCTTTCCATTAACTCGCTCTCAGAACTACAAGCAAGACAAGTGCTGCTATTATCCCATTTTACAGATGAGGCACAGCGAGGCACAGGGATGTTCGGTTACTAGCCAGGGTCATGAAGCTTGTTGGTGGCAGAGCTGAGGTGCATACCCAGGCAGATGGGTTCCAGAGTCCATATTTTTATCCTTAACTAGAGGCCCGGTGCACAAATTCGTGCATGGGTGGGGTCCCTCAGCTTGACCAGAGATTGGGGCCATCTTGCCCAGTCCCAAATGGGGCCAATTGGTGCCGGCTGGTCAGGGGGAGGGACCGTGGGAGGTTGGCTGTGGGAGTGCACTGACCACCAGGGGGCAGCTCCTGCATTGAGCGTCTGCCCCCTGATGGTCAGTACATGTCACAGCTACTGGCTGGTCATCCAGCTGTCCAGTCGTAACAGTTACTTAGGCTTTTATGTATATAGATGCTGTATCCAGAGTATTTATGTCAGTATCCTGTCTGTGATTAAATGACAGCAAGTTCTGATGACTCTCCAACGGGGTCTCTGTTTCAGTGAATGGAAGATGTGTGCTTCTTACACATTCATAAGCCTACCCATCCTTTTCCTTGAACCGAATGTTTTTAAAAATTCATTGATTTGTTATGCCCTCACAATCCTTTCCAGACGGTCTCCTGCTGTGAAAGAACTATTGAGCTCTCGATCATATTTAACATGGTGCCTTAACTTGCTTCAAACTGTTTAACACACCCTTCTGAGAATCAGCACTGATTACATAGTCAAAGAAAACGTTTCTTTGAGAGCCCTGGCACAATGAACTACTTGTATTGAAACCCGCCCTTGTATTACGTTGGATTAGCTGTGTTGCTTTCATATGTTTCAAGTACGTGGCCTCCTGCGTCAGTGTTTAGGCAGAAGTTGGTGAAGGTGGGGAACGGGATGGTGCCAGGCAGACAGAGAGCTCAAGTGCCTGAGAGGGCTTTGGATGTCTCACAGGGACCTGCATCACATCCTGGTACCTGTTCCTTGATTTCGGATGGAGATTAGGCTGGTCATGGGGGAATGGCTCAGGATACTATAATGAGCAGCCCCTTGACCGAATATTCTGGGACCAGGGATCCACCAAAAAGCTTATTTTCACTAAATGCATTATTATAACAATTCAAAGCGTGTTTATTTTATAACTCTGCTATGAAACACTTTTATAGGAAAGATCTGAATGTATGTTCCTTTTTGAACACAGGAAACAGATGATGGCGATTGGATTATTTGCCCTAGCATGGTGTTGGTTATTTTTCTTTTTTTAAAATATGTTTTTATTGATTTTAGAGCGAGAGAGAGGAAGCAAGAGGGAGAGTGAAACATTGAACAGAGGAAATCATTGATTGGCTGCCTCCTGCAGGTCTCCTATTGGGGAGCAAGCCTGCAACCAGGGCATGTGCCCTGACAGGGAATTGAACCAATGACCTCTCAGTGCATGGGACAATGCTCAACCAACTGAGCCACACTGGCTAGGCCTGGAGTTGAGTGTTAATCCTCTTGGCTTCTGGTGGCCTCAGTGGGACCACACCTTGGTGGTATGGATTAGTTGGCTGCAGTCTGTCACTCATCTTTTATATCAACTACATTCCATTTGGCTGGAATTTCAATTTTCACTGTGACTCCATGAGGTCTACACTACTTACCCTATATTAAAAAGCCCCCTATATAAAAAACCATTCACAACTTTTCCTTTCTTTTGCTCCACAGAACTTACCACCTTATACCACTATATAATTTCCTTATTTATTATATGTGGTGTTTATTATCTCTTCCCTCTTTTGACCAACTAGAATGTAAACTCACAAGTATAAAAATCTTTTTTTTTCTTTTCACTGAAACATCCCAAACACCTAGCACATAGGTAGTAAGTGATTAATAAGAATAAATGCTTTCCTTTAAAATCAAACTTTGATCATGTCCAATCAGAAAGCAATCCAAGTTGCTGGTTTGGGAACTAGAAGTATACTCTTTAAACGTTTTTTATTTTTACAAATTTTGAAACAAGTAGGTATAGTGTAAATATCATCCATGCCTTACCTTGAAAGCCATTTTTAAAATCGGCTCCATTTGGCAAGAGATCTGGAGTGTATTCACTGTAGCCACCTACATAAAACTGACTGAAGACATTGAGACCAACCAGTCTTCCTGGGGAGATGATGGATGTATTTTTATGATCATCTACCTTCAAAAGGAAAAAAAAAAATTCAAAACCTATTAAGAAAGGAATTAATTCCCCAGGGTGAACTGTTAAGATACTCTTTTTTATTTCCCATTAACTTGGCATGACAAAGACCTGAATTTTGAGGAAATAAACACATCACCACTCAATTCCTTGCTTCTCTGCTGGTGTCTGTTACCATGGATATATTAATATAGCAGTGGTGGTTTAGCATTTCACTCAAAATCACAGTTCTTCAAAGATTTAGGAGCCGGCAACCTGCTGGTCCTCCTCCATCTAGCCTTGCCTCACTCTCCCATCCATTTTCAATACAATCACCAGAGTCAATTATCCGAAAGTGGAAATGGTCTATGGTACCCAACCCCCTTCTTAAATTTCTCAGTCCTTCTCCATAGTTCCCTGGATAAAGATGGAATCTTAGCATGACATCTAAGTCCTTTGATGGTACAGACCCTGTCTACCTCTAATCACATCTCTTGCTTCCCCTCACCTGAAAGCCAAACCGAATTATTTGCGTTCTTGAAGTCCACACTGGCCGCTGCTATTTTTCCAAACTCCTATTTATTAGAAGTTAGGCTCACATGTCACCTGTTTGGGGAAGCATCTTCTGAAAGTGTTCTCTCTCCTTATTTATATCAGTCACCCCCCCCCCCACCCCTTACCTATTCCCGTGTCACTTAATTGACATCATCCCTCTGGTTCTCCACATTGTGCACTGGTTTGTGCACTTCGTGGGGACGCGTGGCACGGCCTCTGGCCTTTGCACAGACCCGACCAAATACTGTGCTGGCACTGAGAAGTCTGAGGGACAGATGATGGGATGACTCTACCTTCAGCCAGCCCATTCGGAAGAACCTGCCCAGATGGACCGTGTGGATCCCAAGGCTCAGATCAAGAGGATCGCTGCTGATACTTGCGATGCCGGACCCCAGGTTGTAACTGTACACCACGCGGCGGTTGCGCAAACCCACTGCCAGGAAGTCATCGCCATTCAACCCTGGAATGAGAAGATGCATGGGGCATGCTTATCCGAGGACTTTGAGCAGTCCAGCCAGCTTCATCTCACTGGCTGCTTCTGAGTTACAGAGCAGGGCAGGGAGTTTGAACATGTCTAGCCTGTCAATAGATCTTTTGCCTCCACCTAGTTCTAGAAGCTCAGTCTTTACCTAGGTGTGTTCTGCCACCTACCTGTTCTTCACCACCTGCCAGGTCTTATACCCTTAACCATCCCCGGCCTTCCTAATGCCACCAAAACTATTGCCGGAACCTCTCCCTGGTGCCTGTTTTAACACGTCTAGCCTATTCATACCCACGCAAACTGAGCACTAAGAGGTGTTTTTCTTTTTAAGCCATCAGGATTCTCGTCAACCCAGGGATATAATTAATACCTAAAAAGTTGGAATTAAAAGCTCTTTTTTTTTTTTTTTTTTTTTTGGTCTGAGTGAAATTCTGTGTGTACTGTACAATGAGTAGGTCTTTCTACTGGAGTAAAACTGCTCTGGTAGTTAACAAGATTCAAACGATGGAGATAACCTAGCATTAGCTTTGAAATTCTCTCCATGGTTTGAGGGGAGTATAAAGAAGATCTATTTCTATAGCTGCTCAGGGTATGCTATCTTTGTTCTATTGCAAAAGCTCTTGGCCATGCCACCATGACTAGGGAAAGGCGGGTTGCTTCTGTGTCCTTCTCTCTCTCCCCCATTAGTGCAGGGCCCCCTCCAGCACAGTGAATTCCAGTGCCCGGAGAACTCAGGATACCGCTAAGAGAGACCCATAGGAAAAGGGAAGATGGTTGAGAGAGACTTAGCATCAGGCACCAGGGAGAGGTTCCGGCAATAGTTTTGGTGGCATTAGGAAGGCCAGGGATGGTTAAGGGTATAAGATCTGGCAGGTGGTGAAGAACTGGTAGGTGGCAGAATACACCTAGGTAAAGACTGAGCTTCTAGAACTAGGTGGAGGCAAAACATCTATTGACAGGGAAGAGGGATCAAAAAACATCCCCCAGTTTCTGAAAGGTGTGTTTGTAGACCTTTATACTGAGGCTTGCAGGTAGGGATTCGAGGCAAGGACTTCTGCTTGGAAGAAGAATGTAAGGACCTCATAGAAAGAAAAGGCTTAATCACAGGGCAAAAAGCAGGAGTGAGTTCTGGGACATGGATGGAATTTGTTATCATATGTACAGCACCCCCCCCTCCTGTAATGCTAAGGGTAGGGGCTTGTCTGCTCCCTTGGCTTCTGCTGTTGGGCTAATCAAGGTAAAGGAGAGAAAGACCAGCAGGAATGGGGTAGCATATGGAGGTGGGCTCCCAAAGGTGCTGGAAAGCAAAAGACAGAAATATCATTTAGCCCTAACCGGCTTGGCTCAGTGGATGGAGCATCGGCCCACAGACTGAAGGATCCCAGGTTCAATTCCGGCACTTACCTCTTGGTTGAGAGCTTGATCCCCAGCCCTGGTTGGGGCATATATGGAAGCAACCTCTCTCACATTAATGTTTCTCCCCCTCCCTTCCACTCTTTATAAAAATGAATGGGAAAATATTCTTGGGGGAGGATTAAAAAAAAAAGAAAGAAATATCATTTAGAGATGTTTGAACTCTGAACTCTGTCTCTGTTTTCCTAATAACTCTTCCCTGGGCCCTGAGCTGAGTTATTTTTGGATGCTCCTTTGGTGAATCTAATATACAGCCAAGGTGGAGAGCCACTGTGTTAAATGCCATACCAATGACTAAGCACGTTGGGAATAGCAACTCTCTCTCTCTCTCTCTCTCTCTCTCTCTCTCTCTCTCTCTCTCTCTCTCTCTCTCTCATGCTTTCTTTCCACCTGCAATGCTGCAGCAGGTTAGCTGGGTTGTATATTTAAAGTGTAAAGAGCTCCCAGGAGGAAGCATAGATTCAGGAAGGCGGTTAGGCAGAAAGGAGAAAACCTCCATGAGAGATTGGTGAGATGTAGAAGTCCTAGGGAGAGAGGGCTGGAGAGGAGAATGATAAGTGAGTTATCTGTGGCCTGTGAATGGTGGTCTTTTTGAGAAATTCTGGTGGGCATCTGGATGGTCCTTCCAATGGTCTAGGGGTAGGCATGGGACAGTATTCTGCCCACTGAGCTGCGAGGTGGTGGGAGAGCAGATTTATTCGCGCCACCCTTTTTTCGGGTCTTGTTGCCACTCCTTCTGCCCCCAGTTGCTGACAGCCTCTTTCCTGCAGGAACTGCATTCTCCTCCAGGTCCTCACAGCCTGGTGGGGGGACACAGGAGGTTGGTCTCAAGTGCCATGGGGAGCAGAGGAGAAGCAGTAATGGGGGGCGGGTATTAAGACGGGGTGGGGAGGAGGGTTAGGAAATTGAAAAGGAGGTGATTTTTAAGTTGGTTTCTAGCCAACTCATAAAACGACAAACAAGGATTGACTGGTGGATGAGGAAAGGGGCAGGGCTGAAAAGGGCTGCTCAGAGCAGAGGGAAGCACATTGCCAAAGCCCCGGAGGAGCAGAGAACAGGTGCTTCCAGACCTGCTGAACGCTGGGCCTGGTTGGCATTTCGTGTCTGTGGCAGAAGCAGCCGTCTCTTTAAGGACCTAACATTGGACAATAAAGGATTTAAATATTTTTATCCAGAGTTTCAGGAGCCATGAAGGAATTTTGAATAAGAGAATTATATTAGAGCTGGATTTTAGAGGAATCTCAAAGCCATGTTGAGGGCAGACATGGAGGCAGATAAGGAGTCTCATTGGAAGGTCATTCAAGAGACTCAAGAGGAAAGAATGTCAAGGCAGGGTCTAGGGCAGAGTCATCAGAAAAACAGAGGCAAAGTTCAAACATGTCTAAATGATGCCTCTGTCTTCTGCTTTCCAGTGCCTTAGGGAGCCCACCTCCCTACACCACCTGCAGGTCTTTCTCTCCTTTACCTAGTTCAGTGCAATAGCAGAGGCTAAGGGAGCAGACAAGGCATCAGTGTGTGATCTGGAAGGAAAATTTGAAAGAACAGATCCATTTGGAGTGAAGAGTTGAGGAAGAGGGAGAAGTTGAAGGTGGTTCTGAAGAAGCTGGTTTAAAGAGCCAGGTGGAAAGGCAGGGTCGGCCCTAGGGCTGGGGGCCTCGGAAGCAAGCAGCCTGGGGAAAGAGGCCAATGTCAGTGTACAGATACCCTGAAGTAGATGCTCCAAGGGGTGGGCATCAGAGAGCCAGGGAGCCAATCAGACTGTCAAGCAGATGACAGCATCTCCCCCCACCCCGCCCCCCATGTGGGATGGTTGGTCTTGAGCCTGCAGGGAGCAAGCTGGCTCCAGATTTCTCCACATCCACATTTCTTTGCTTCCAATTCTTATATGTCCAAAGACAGGGAACCATAGACATGCCTTTGTAGCATGGTGCTAGCATTTATTTACAACCCATGGCTTTATCCGGGTTATTTTCCTTCCCTTTGTCACTCTTTCCACTCTAGACTTATGCCTTCCAGGTGTGTGTGTGTGTGTGTGTGTGTGTGTGTGTGTGTGTGTGTGTGTGTGTGTATATATATATATATATATATATATATATATATATATATATATATATATATGTGTGTGTGTATATATATATATATATATATATATATATATATATATATATATATATTTCAGAGGGGAATGGAGAGGGAGAGATAGAAACATCAATGATGAGAGAGAATCATTGATCGGCTGCCTCCTGCACACCCCCTACTGGGGATTGAGCCCACAACCCCAGGCTTGTGCTCTTGACTGGAATCAAACCCGGGACTATTTAGTCTGCAGGCCGATGCTCTAGCCACTGAGCAAAACCAGTTAGGGGAGGTGGACATATTTCAAGGGCTTGGAATTTCTCTAGGGGGTGTTTTGCAAACCTGGACGTCCATCCCAACTACACAGAGATGTTATAAAAAATACAGATTCTAGAATTTACATGAGAATCCTTGAATTTAGGTCCTGGAAATACTTTATTAGCAGGCTCCCCATCTGGTTTTACACAAAGCTCGACTGATGTTAATAACCCTAGCAGGGCCAGGGCATGTGGCCTATGCTGTCACATGGGCTCTGTGCTCAGAAGGACCCTGTCCTTGGTTCAATGCTCTGCTGTCACTTCTTGAAATTCTTTGAACTGTATTTGGAAAGTGAAGTCCATGGGACAGTGGATCAGAGATACAATGTTGGCTGTTTCTTGCCACCCTATTCACAGGTAGTGTCTGTGATATCCCATGAGAACAGAATGCCCACAATCCTAGGAATTCACGGAGACTCCACCAAGTGCAAGACAAGCATGCTCCTCTAACAGCTGAGGAGGTAAGAGTGCTGACAATTCTCAGAGGCCATGCTTTCCAACTGAACCAGAATCTACTTCAAGCACAGAAAGGCAATGGTGGTCTAAGAAACACGAATAACCAGGACCTTCGCATTCCTTTCTTTCTCCCACTGTTTCCCGGTATCAGCTAATTATTTACACCAAAAAGGATGGCAGAGAGGGGGAGGGAAAGAGAAGGAAGTCCCTACTGTTTTTCCTTTGCATCCTTCCTTACCCAATAGTAGGCCGAAGGTCATGTGGACAGATGTGCATGGATGAAGGGGTGAAATAGACACAGTTGAAAATTCCATGCAGCGCCTCTACTGTTCTGACAAGAGAGAAGCACAGATGCCTGCACAAGCTGTGCACTACCAGCTGTGCGGTTTCAGTGATCCTGCATATGACTGAAAAGCTCTTACATGTGCATTTCAAACCAGCGTCGCACAATATAAAAACGAATGGTAAAGTTCATGCTCATAATTTCACATTTTAATTCTTCCTAATGTGGACTCACATAAATAATAAAGAAAAGGCACCGTAAAACATTGAGAGACTACCGAAGAAAAGCAAAATGCTTTTAGTACCTTTAATAGCATTGTTCCTCTGCTTCCTGAACAAGGAGCCCTGCATTTTCATTTTGCAATGGGCCCCACAGAGCATGTCGTCGTCTGTGAGGGGGGCCTTTGTTGCCTTTACAAAGCCAACCAGGAAAGAAGAGCAAAACGAAACTCGATTGGCCTGTGCATCTGAGGTTGCCGGGAGACTGTAAGTAGATGAGACACAGACTCGTGGGGGCAGGAAGTCTACAAGGTTTGTGGGGTGATGGTGATGCACGGGGGCCTCAAAAGGTCACATAGCTGCTGGGTGTCTGGGCCTGCCCCTGAGACAGACAGCATGACTGCAGAACCTACGCCCGTGCAGCAGAGAAAGGGAGGCAAGTATCTGACTGCAGCTGTGTCACCTCCCTCCACCAGCTCTCCCGAGTGCTCCCCTCTGAGGAAGAAGGGGGACAATCATATCTCCTAACAATTTCCCAAGGATTCAGTGACATTGAATAGTAAATATCAGCACGTGCTGACCTAGCACATAGCAGGTACTCAATAAATGCATGTTTTATTCCTTTCCTCTCCACTGTGGCCTGCCCTTAGCTTTGTGAACTCCACTTTCTCCCCCTGCTTCATAATACAAAACTGGTCCCCATGCAGGAGCACACATCTGGTCCCAGTTAACTTTTGGAGTAGAATTTTTCTTTTCCTTTTCCACCCCCCTCCTCCTTCCTTAAAGCTATAGCAGTCTTCCTTGCTTCAGTGCATTACTCTGACCTAACAAAAATCTTTGGAGAGTCAACCATGAAGATCAAGTAAAGTGACTTGAAGTTATAGTTTGTTACCATCCATTTATACATCTCATGTCACTATCCTGTAATTTATTGTAATGGGAATTTCTTGGCTTAACACATAATAATATAAGCAATGCCATACTTCAAACAGCCACCAATGCTATCCACTACTTTTAGTCTCAAATTCAATGTTTTGCTAGAACATTATTCTTTGAGTAGCTTTGAGAAATATATGGTACAATGAGGTGTTTGCTTTTTTCTTTTTCTTTTTTTTAAATGAAAAGAATTGGAACTAAGTCATTTGGCATGCAGAGCACAAACCCACAATGACTCTTAATGAAACCAGGTGTAGGAAGAATATTTTTTGACCAAGCAAAGGATAGTTGTTGGATATTATCCGCTGATGCTAAGAAGGAAGGGTTTAGAGAGATTATGTTGTGCAAGCGGTAAAAGGGGAGGAAGGAAATAATAAAAAATGACTAGATGAATAGAAGTTAAGAGCAATGAAATCTAGCAAGTGAATAAAAATTCTTTCAGAATGTACAGAAAAACAAGCAAGCAAACAAACAAACAAATTTGGTCTCCCTTTGGCTAGAAAGACAAGTCATAATTGAATTCTACAGTTCCTGCTAAGCAGAGAGCTTTGAAGTGGTGTGTTGTGGTGAACCATGCTTAGCATTTTAACAACCCATAATGTTGGTTAGAGGAAATGGTCTCATGGGAGATGAGATGCAGTGGTCAGAATAGCATTTGTCTCATCACAAACAGAGGACAGTGCTTAGCAATGAAACACTGCTTAGTCTAGGCGGGATGGTAGTGATAGTAACGATGATAAAAAATGGTGATGATAAGGAAGGTGAAGGATGTACTGGTTGCCATGGATATTCTGGAGGGAAAGATGAAAAAGGCTTAAAGAGTCACCGGACCATTCCAGGCTGTTTCAGATGGTTCTTAGAATTGTCTGATGCAGTAGGGGTGGGTGGTGGTGATGGTAATAGGTCCTAAATACATAAAACCTTTGGAGAAAAAAAATAAAGTTAAATGCTTGCATCACAAGCAGGTGATCATTGTTAAGTTTATGGCATTTTGTTCCCTAAATTACTTAGAAGTATTTACTGGATTGTTTGCTTGTGGTTCGTTTTTAAACTTAAAGGTTTTAGTATTAAAAAATATATTGTTATTGATTTCAGAGAGGAAGGGAGAGGGAGAGAGATATAGAAACATCAATGATGAGAGAGAATAATTGATCAGCTGCCTCCTGCACGCCCCATACTGGGGATCGAGCCTGCAACCTGGGCCTGCATCAAACCATGACCTCCTAGTTCATAGGTCAATACTCAACCACTGAGTCAAGCTGGCCTGGCAAGGTTTTAGTATTTATATCAGTGGTTTTCCAATTTGGCTGGGCCTTGTCAGTATTGTCTCTGATTTAGTTGGCAAGTATGGACAAGAAGGGGAAATCATTTATATAGGAGTGAGGAAGGGTATCAAAGGTGTCAGATAGTAAGCCCAGGAGAAATCACACAGGTCAGTTTGACCTGGAGAAAAAAGAGGGAAACAAAGAGAAAAGATATACAGAACTGTGAGTAACCTTGCCAACTCATGGTAATTGTAATGGAGTTCTGATGAAAAACAAAACAAAACAAAACAAACAAACAAAAAACAGCAACAAATCAAGTATAAGTAATTAGCTTTACCTTGAAGGAAGACCTGAAGAAGAGTAGCTAGAGCTTTGAGCCATGGATTCCTAATAAAGATCGCAAAAGGAAGAATAAGACTCAAGTACAGAAGAATTAACTCAAGCCCGTGCATTGGAGGGAATTTCTGGGCACATCTGTCTAGCTGTTCCTCCCACTGATTCTAGTCAATCACTGGATGTTGTAAACCGTGGACCCACATATGTGCCTCACTTGGTCTGTGTTGGAAGGGCACTTCAGAAATCAGGACTACGAGCTGGGAAGAGGCAGAAGCTCACTCTCAGGAGCCTGCCTGAGGGCTCAGCACAGTTCTGTTCAGGCCGTTCCTTGGATTGTTCTGAGGGAACATTTTGGGAGTCTAAAACATTTACATAACTCTGAAAAGCACATAATTTTCTAACCACTTTGCTGTACATCTGAAACTAATACAGGACAATTTGAATATAAACTATACTTGAAAAATAAAAAAAATCAAAAATAAGAAAAAAAATAAAATTTATATAGGCAGCACTATGAAATCTAGGTGTATTTCAGCACCCTCTAGTTAAAGGTTATATTGTGACTTTTAAAATGAGAGAAACCTGATAACTCTCATCCTGCTGATTCAACAATCTTTTAACTCCAATAGAAAGAAAAATTAAACTTTCTGAAGTATTTAATATAGAATAAAATTTCAACTTATTAGTAGAGAAAGAGTGAATGTAACTTATTATTTCTTCAAACTATTCTTCCAATATGGTAAAATAATGTCATGTGTCACATCTAGTTTGCCCCTCTAAAAATGATAATAAACTTGAAACCGAGGTAAGCAGAGTCCCAGGTACTACAAAGACATGAGTGTTTAATCTTGGCCTTTGTGCTAATGTAATTTCTGGCCACTCACATCCTCTTAATTCTTTCTTTTGAAAATATGGTAATCGAAATAATAACACTTCCTAGGATTGTCTCTAGCAATAAATTATTGTTTTAAAAGATTTTTTCAAATGGATTCAGAAACTCTTAAGTGCAAGTGGATTTTTCCTCTTCCCTCCTCCTTTCCATCCTGAGTGAACGGAATGACGGGCGAGGAGCCATGAGATGATGCTGTGCCTTTCCCATCTCATGAATCTGCTTGCTGGGTGGCTCCTGACTCTCAGAGGGATTTCCCTTCTGAAAGAACCATTATTCGTGCAGACACACTTCATGGGAATATTTGATTATAGTTCTAGCATCTGTAACACTTTTAGATTTCTGAAAGACAGAAACTACCATTTTATCAAATATTCTTGACTTTGTGGTATAAGGATGCTGACACGGAGACACTAACATAAACTAAGATGAGTTTTAGTTGACTGCTCATGGCTATGAGAGGGTATATTCAGAGTTTAGAAAGAAAACTTAGTCAATATGAATGAAGAGTTAGAAAAGTGTGAATGATTTTAGGAAAATAATGGAAGACATTTAGGGAATTAGAATCAAAGATAAAGGGATGCAAAGGAAAAATATATCTAAGTTGAATGGAATCTCACCTACCAGAACAGTACATATTGAGTGGTATAGGATTCTAGACACTTGAGCCATTTTTACCCCATAGTCAGCGATAGTCTGACAGTCTCTGCTTTAGTGGGTGCTCAACTAAAACTAAGATGACTGGAGATTTTGAATGAACGCTTAAGGAGCATACAGTCTGTTGATTCTAAGATCTGTACGGCTTCTAATCACAGTGGCAGGTACTCAGCTTCCTGTAATTTTTTTTATTTTTTATTAAGGTATTATATGTGTACATATCTTACCATTGCCCCCCCACCCCACTCCCATATATGCCCTCACCCCCCAGAGTTTTGCGTCCATTGGTTATGCTTATATGCATGCATACAAGTCCTTTGATTGATCTCTTATCTTCCCCACCTCTCCCTAACCTTCCTGCTGTAATTTGACAGACTGTTTGATGCTTTACTGCCTCTGTATCTATCTTTTTGTTCAACTTTTTAATGTTCTTTATTATCCATAAATGAGTGAGATCATGTGGTATTTTTCTTTCATTGACTGGCTTATTTCACTTAACATAATGTTCTCCAATTCCATCCAGGTTGCTGCAAATGGTAAGAATTCCTTCTTTTTTATGGCAGCATAATATTCCATTGTGTAGATGTACCATAGTTTTCTGATCCAGTCATCTGCTGATGGGCACCTAGGCTGTTTCCAGATCTTAGCTATTGTAAATTGTGCTGCTATGAACATAGGGGTGCATATTTCCTTTCTTATTGGTGTTCCCAGTTTCTTAGGATATATTCCTAGGAGTGGGATTACTGGGTCAAATGGGAGTTCCATTTTCAGTTTTTTGAGGAAACTCCATACTGTTCTCCACAGTGGCTGCACCAGCCTGCATTCCCACCAGCAGTGCACGAGGGTTCCTTTTTCTCCGCATCCTCGCCAACACTTGTCGTTTGTTGATTTGTTGATGATAGCCATTCTGATAGGTGTGAGATGATAGCGCATTGTTGTTTTGATTTGCATCTCTCGGATAATTAGTGACCTTGAGCATGTTTTCATGTGTCTCTTGGCCTTCCTTCTGTCTTCTTTGGAAAAGATTCTATTTAGGTCCATTGCCCATTTTTTTATTGGATCATTTATCTTCCTTTTATTAAGTTGTATAAGCTGCCTGTAGATGTTGGAGATTAAACCTTTATCAGTGATGCCATTTGCAAATATGTTCTCCCATGCAGTGGGCTTTCTTGTTGTTTTGTTGATAGTTTCTTTTGCTGTAAAAAAGCTTTTTATTTTGATGTAGTCCCATTTGTTTATTTTCTCTTTAGCTTCCATTGCCCTAGGGGCAGTATCGGTGAAGAAGTTCTTTTGACATATGTCTGAGATTTTGCTGCCTGTGGATTCCTCTAGTATTTTTATGGTTTCCCGTCTTATGTTTAAGTCCTGTATCCATTTTGAGTTTATTTTTGTGTATGGTGTAAGTTGGTGATCTAGCTTCATTTTTTTGCATGTGTCTGTCCAATTTTCCCAACACCATTTATTGAAGAGACTGTCTTTATTCCATTGTATGTTCATGCCTCCTTTGTCAAATATTAATTGAGCATAGTGGTTTGGATCAATATCTGGATTCTCTATTCTGTTCCATTGATCTATATGTCTGTTCTTGTGCCAGTACCAGGCTGTTTTGAGAATAGTGGCTTTGTAATACAGCTTGAAATCTGGTATTGAGATCCCTCCTACTTTATTCTTCTTTCTCAGGATTGCTGTGGCTATTCGGGGTCTTTTTTTATTCCAGATGAA
The DNA here is from genome assembly GCA_025583905.1 of Ia io. Taxonomy (NCBI): domain Eukaryota; kingdom Metazoa; phylum Chordata; class Mammalia; order Chiroptera; family Vespertilionidae; genus Ia; species Ia io. Next base: position 72,789,165 of record JAJQQW010000005.1, on the reverse strand, counting down.
TTTTTGGAGAGTTCTTTCAAGGTCTGTGAAATATGCTGTTGGTATTTTAATGGGGAGTGCATTGAATCTATAGATTGCTTTGGGTAGTATGGACATTTTAATGATGTTGATTCTACCAATCCATGAACATGGTATGTTCTTCCATCTGTTTACGTCTTCCTCTATCTCTTTTTTCAGTGTCCTGTAGTTTTCCGTGTATAGGTCTTTTACCTCCTTATTTAAGTTTATTCCTAGGTATCTTAATTTTTTTGGTGCGATGGTAAATGGGATTGCCTTTTTAGTCTCTCTGTCTGTAAGTTCACTATTGGTGTATAGAAATGCCATAGATTTCTTGGCGTTAATTTTGTATCCTGCTACATTGCTGAATTCATTTATTAAGTCTATTAGTTTTTTGATGGAGTCTTTCGGATTTTTTATGTACAATATCATGTCGTCTGCAAATAAAGACAGCTTTACTTGTTCTTTTCCAATTTGGATGCCTTTTATTTCTTCTTCTTGTCTAATTGCAATAGCTAATACTTCCAGTACTATGTCAAACAGGAGTGGTGAGAGTGGGCATCCCTGTCTTGTTCCTGTTCTTAGGGGAAATGTTTTTAGCTTTTTTCCATTGAGTATGATGTTTGCTGTGGATTTATCATATATAGCTTTTATTATGTTGAGGTATGAGCCTTCTATTCCCACCTTGTTGAGAGTTTTTATCAAGAAAGGGTGTTGGATTTTGTCAAATGCTTTTTCTGCATCAATTGATATGACTATGTGATTTTTATCTCTCAATTTGTTTATGTGATGTATCACGTTTATTGATTTGCGGATATTGTACCATCCTTGCATTCCTGGGATAAATCCTACTTGGTCATGGTGTATGATCTTTCTGATGTACTGCTGGAGCCGATTTGCTAGAATTTTGTTGAGGATTTTGGCATCTATGTTCATGAGGGATATTGGTCTGTAATTCTCTTTCATTGTGTTGTCCTTATCTGGTTTTGGTATTAGGGTGATGCTGGCTTCATAGAAGGAGCTTGGAAGTGTTCCTTCCTCTTGAATTTTTTGGAATAGTCTGAGGAGGATAGGTTTTAGTTCTTCCTTGAATGTTTGGTAAAACTCTCCTGTGAAGCCATCTGGCCCTGGGCTTTTGTTTGCCGGAAGCTTTTTGATGACTTCTTCAATTTCGTCCATAGTTATTGGCCTATTGAGCTGTTGAGATTCTTCTTGATTGATTTTTGGAAGGTTGTATTTTTCTAGGAATATGTCCATTTCCTCCAGGTTGTCCAGTTTGTTGGAATAGAGCTGTTCGTAGTATTTTGTAACAATCCTTTGTATCTCAGCGGGGTCTGTTGTTACTTCATCTCTTTCATTTCTGATTTTGTTTATTTGGGTCCTCTCTCTTTGCTTCTTGGTGAGCCTGGCTAGAGGTCCATCAATCTTGTTTATCTTTTCAAAGAACCAGCTCTTGGTTTTGTTGATCTTTTGTATTGTTTGTTTGGTCTCTATGTCATTTATCTCCGCTCTGATCTTTGTTATTTCCTTCCTTCTGGTTACACTGGGCTTTTCTTGCTGCTCTTTTTCTAGCTCTTTGAGTTGTAGGGTTAGGTGATTTATTACCATTGTTTCTTGTTTTTTGCAATAGGCTTGTAGAGCTATGAACTTCCCTCTCAAGACTGCTTTTGCTGTGTCCCATAGATTTTGGATTGTTGTGTTTTCATTGTCATTTGTTGCCATGATGTTTTTTATTTCTTCCTTGATCTCTCTGGTGGCCCAGTCCTTGTTTAATAGCATGCTGTTTAGTCTCCATGTGTTTGATTTCTTTGGATTGTATTTATTGTAGTTGATTTCCAGTTTTATGCCACTGTGATCTGAGAAGATGCTTGATATAATTTCTATCTTCTTGAATTTGAACAGACTTTGCCTGTGACCCAGCATATGGTCTATCTTTGAAAATGACCCATGTGCACTTGAGAAGAATGTATATTCTGTGGCTCTGGGGTGAAATGTTCTGAAGATGTCAATTAATTCCATCTGGTCTAGTGAGTCATTTAGGATTGCTGTTTCTTTGCTGATTTTTTGTTTAGAGGATTTGTCCAATGGTGATAGTGGGGTATTAAAGTCTCCTACTATGATTGTATTGCTATTAATCTCTCCCTTGATATCCTCCAGGAGTTTTTTTTTATGTATTTGGGTGCTCCTATATTGGGAGCGTATATGTTTACCAGAATTATTTCTTCTTGTTGGATTTCTCCCTTTAGTATTATGAAGTGGCCTTCCTTATCTCTTGTTATGGCATTTACTTTGAGGTCTAATTTGTCAGATATAAATATTGCTACCCCAGCTTTTTTTTCATTTCCATTTGCCTGAAAGATATTTTTCCATCCCTTCACTTTCAATCTGTGTGAGTCTCTTGTTCTGAGGTGGGTCTCTTATAGACAGCATATATATGGGTCATGCTTTTTTATCCATTCAGCCACTTGATGTCTTTTGATTGGAGCATTTAGTCCATTTACATTTAAAGTTATTACTGAAAGGTATTTGTTTGTAGTCATATCTATTTTTGTGTCTGTATTCCTTCTTACCTGTTTATTTCTTCTTTTTACAGTATTGCCTTTAGCAATTCTTGCATTGCTGGTTTGGTGGTGATAAACTCCCTGAGTCTTTTTTTGTCTGCGAAGCTCCTGATTTCCCCTTCAATTTTGATTGATAGTCTTGCTGGATATAGTATTCTTGGATTCAGTCCTTTGCTTTGCAACACTTTGTATACCTCCTTCCATTCACTTCTAGCTTGTTGTGTTTCTGTTGAGTAATCATTTGACAATCTGATGGGGTGTTCCTTTGTAGGTAACTCTCTGTCTCTCTCTTGCTGCCTTTAAGATTCTCTCTTTATCATTTATATTTGCCATTGAGATTATGACATGTCTTGGTGTGGGTCTTTTGGGGTTGATCCTGCTTGGGACTCTCTGTACTTGCGTAACTTTTATCTTTCCCATATCCGGGAAGTTTTCTGTCATTATTTCTTCAAATAGATTTTCTAATCCCTGCTGCTCTTCTTGTCCTTCTGGCAGCCCTATTATACGCATGTTACTTCGCTTCATGTTGTCCCGAAGCTCCCTTAGGCTTTCCTCCTGCTTTTTAATTTTTTTATCCAATTGTTGTTCAGATTGAGCTTGTTTCTGTACCTGATCTTCTAACTCACTAATTCGGTCCCCTGCTTCTTGTAGTCTACTGTTGAAACTTTCCATGGTGTTTTTGATTGTAGCTATATCACTTTTCATTTCTTCCTGATTCTTGCATAAGTTGTTGATTTTCTCATCCATCCGATGTATAAATTCCACGACCATTACTCTGAACTCCTTTTCGGTCATGTTGCAAGCTTCAGTTTCACTAATTTCCTTTCTTGGCGACTCCACATTTTCTTTCCTCTGTGAGTTATTTCGTTTCCCCATTCTGGCTATCACCAGAAAGCTCAAGCTTCTGTTTGTGTGCACCTCGGCCGTGCGCTGTGGGGACTTCGCTCCACCCGAGTTTCACTGAAGTGCTCTGACACTAGGATGTGTGGCTGCCTTTGGTTGGTGGGAACCAGACTTGCCCAGGGTCAGTGTCCCAGTGTTCCGTGTGGTCTCGTGTGCACACTTAGAATCAGGGGCCCTGTCTGCACCACACTGTTGGTATGTGCTGAAAATGAGATCCTTAGTATGTGCCAGGAGTCAGAGTTTCCCTGTATCTGCACCAAGAATCGAGTGTCAGAGTCTCTGTTGCCTTGTGCAGTTTCTCGTTGAGAATCAGGGTCCCTGTGTGTGCATGCACCAACAATTGGGGTCGTTGGCTCTTAGTGTGAATGCGCTGTGAGTCAGGGATCCCAGGCAGCTGTGTCCGGCGTGCCAAATTCCCTGAAGTGGAGCTGCATCCTGTGTGTGCTCTCACTACTGAGCCAAACCGGCTAGGGCGCACACTCTCAAATCCCTGAAGGTGAGCTGCCTTTGTGCACTCTCCCAGAATCCCCAAAGAGGGGCGGAGTCCGTCCTGCGCGCCAAATTCCCCAAAGGGAAGCCCCTTTGTGCACGCTCTAAGATTCCCCGAAGGGGAGCTGTGACCCGCAAGCCAAATTCCCCCCAATTCCCCAAAGGGGAGCCCTCTGTGCGCACTGACAGATTTCCCCGAAGGTGAGCTGCTTCTGTCCTGCGCGCCAAATTCCCTAAGGCGGAGTGCGTCCCTGCGCAAAGCTCTGCAGCTTGAGCGAGGGGTGTGTCTATTAGTTACTATGGCGCTATCCGCGTGTGCCTGCGGGGAGGGGGATAGGCTCTTTGACTCACGGGAATCTGCCGGGAAGTCTGGATTCTTGTTGTTTCTTCCTCTGAAGCTGTGATAGCAGTTCTCTGTCCCCAGTGGCTGCAGGGTCCTGGTTTGTGTCAGAAGCCAGGATCCAAGTCTCAGGCAGCTCTGTTTCTCAAGATGGTGTGGTCTCCGCGTCCGCACCAGCTGCCGAGAAGTGTCTGCTTTGTGCGCGGGGCTCCGCCGTCTAGGACTGCCCGGTTAGGCAGCCCCTTGGAAGACCTGCAGAATCTAACTGACCCTAGCTCATACACACACACACCACACACGTCTACACGCCTACACTCTCCTCTATGGGTTCCTCACTCACACTCTCTCTCTCCCTACCTTCTTTCCGGTCGCCATCTTTCTGTCAAAAGCTTCCTGTAATGTTGATGGAACCATTAAACGATGGGTATTCCAGAGCTTTGAAAGCATCAGAACCATACACAGCCATGTGTCTTCATTTGTCACTGTGTATATTGGAGACCATGTAGTGTCTACTTCAAGGTATTGAATTATTAAAATGTGGGCAATGTAAACTGGCTGCTGCAATGTGGCCAAATCAAGATGGTGCCCCGACTTCCAGGTGTGCTGGTGCAGACTGCGGGTCGAGGGTGACAGTAACAGCACATGCCATGCTGTGCTCAGAGCACATGGAAATGGGACAAAATGCATTTCCTGTGGCTACAGAGGGCCCACATTTTTCTGTTTCTTGAACAAAAGGATCTGAGACTAGAAAAAGTAGAAAGTCTGGTTTTCTCTTGCTGTCTGCTGTCCGAGATAAGACCATGAAAACAAGGAATGTAAGCACCAGTTTATGGGTAAACTTGAATTTCCATAAGATGGAACCATATGTGCTTCCTGGAAGTGTAGAAAAAATAGTGCCAATGTGGGCTGTAGTTTATTGATTTGTACTTGGCCCTCGTCTTTTTCTTGTCCTCTGCATGTTCTTCTCTGACACCCAGGTTACCCCACTGAACTATGCTTACATGAACATTCACATTTAAAAAGGGGTGGTAGTGGAAGGGGATGTGTGAGGATCTACATATTTTTGTCATTTTTAACCCTGTTTGAGCACTGGTCAAATACGATAATCTTATACATTTCTCAGTCAGCAAAGTGAATTAGTTTACTAAAGTCAAAGATATTTAATTTCACGAAAACTAAGATTGGATAGTTTGAGGTTGTCAGGAAGAAATTTTCACGATTTCCAGTCCATTCTGATGTGATTACAGGAGAAGATAATGAGCATTTTTTTCTGTTGTAAAAAATTGAATATGAGCATCTACTGTCAGCTATGTTTACAAAATGCCTCAGCCCTGTGGAATTGGGAGAGGTGTTATATGAAGGAATTGGCTGCAGCCTGCTCTCTCATTCATCAGGGATCTTCCTTCTGCCTGATTTATACCACAGCTCTATAAAAAAACAGGCTGAGCTGATTGGATTTTGTGACACTCCTCTCGTCATTTTTCTTTTTTCGTTCTGTGGATGACATTCATTTCATTTATTTCCACAGAAAAACATCAAGCTATATTTATGCAGTCTTATTTGTAGTATAGTGAATAACTAAGGGCTCGAAGCAAACAAGAAATTAGTTGGCATGAAATATGAGGCGATCTTTCCTAATTACAGCAGCACAGAAGACCTACATGCTGGTGACTGACAGAAAGCTACACGCATAAAGGGCTTAGGCACGTAGATCACGAAGTTACAGATTTTTTTCTGAAATTTCCCTTTGTGATATTATACCTTTTTAATACAGGCTATTGTCAGATTTCTTGTTTTGTTAATCCTCAACTAAGGATATTTTTTTCCATTGATTTCTAGAGAAAGTGGAAGGGGAGGAGGAAGAGAGAGAGAGAGAGAGAGAGAGAGAGAGAGAGAGAGAAAGAGAGAGAGAGAGAAACATCAATGTGTGAGAGACACATTGGTTGCCTCCTGAAAGCACTCTGACTGGGGCTAGGGATTGAACCTGCAATCCAGGTGCGTGCCTTTGATCAGGAATCAAACCCACCATCCTTTGGTGCACAGGCCAATGCTCTAACCACTGAGTGACGCTGGCCAGGGCTAATGTTCAGATTGCAACTTACATTTAGATTATGTAAACAGTGATACACGTCTCCCCTCCCTGCTTTATTTAGGTTCTAACTTCTTCACTATAATCCAGATTAATCTATGTCTACACAGTATTATTAGCTACCAGGATAGCTTGTCTACAGAGTCTTTCTGTTAGTGGAAGAATCAATAAGCAGGTAATTATTGATTTCTCACTCAGTACGGGTCATGTGAATGATGCAGTTATGGATACAAAAGAAAACTGAAGTCATGATGTCATGGCTTGTCCAAACAGAATTTAAGATTAATCTTGCTGAGGTACAAGACTAAAATGATGAAATTGTTGTTATTCTAATGTTTTTGACGTATGACAATGGTGACTTCATATGATTGAAAGTAGAGATTGTGGATGACAAAACAGTAGACAATTAGATACCAACTTATGGGATGCAAATTGAAAGTTCTGCACAGGCTTTGTGTAGATAAGCTATAAGGAGACACAAATTCATTAGGAAATGTTGCATGATGCGTAGTTTGGAAGAAGTGATGAACTGAAACACCCTTCCAGGCAGGTGGAAGCTGTGAAGGTGGAGCGAATGGGAGTGACGGATCTCGGGTGGAATAAACCAGCTGTTATAAAGCTGCTGGCTGGGGATTCGCTGGGCCCAGGCTGGGGGAGAATGGAACTGGGAATGCAGCCAGGCTGCGGTGGCACTAACTGTAGAGGACTGGTTGCAATGGAAGGAAAGGACGAGAAACACACGAAAGGGAACAAAGTTCCTGACTGTCCTAGCTGGATGGAGTTTCTACTTTCTGAATGTCATCTTTCCATCACTTATGCACCTCTTCTCTTTCATTATGCTTATGTTCATGCATTAGACACTATGACAGGTGCTGTGAGTACCAGACAGGGTCTCTGACCTCTGGGTGAGGATTGTTAATTAAGAAAATTTTAAGCAGATGTGTTGTGCCTCCCTAAATTGATTTTAAGTTTTAGCGTGATGGGGACCATAGGGTTGTGGTTTTTTTGTTTTTGTTTTTTGGTATTACATCTTTTAAAAACTGTAATGAGTGCCTATATGTGGCAGCCACTATCGATATAAGAAAAAAAAGCCATGGTACAATTCTCAAAGAGGTCCAAAGAGTTATAGTAAAACATTGTAATTGTTACCAGCCAACTGCAGTGAGATTAAGTCTTAAATGTTCTTGGAAGTTAAAGACTTCAAAGAAGAATGGTCTTTTCAGCGGAGGCTTACAGGACAGAAGTGTTTTGGAGGCACAAAGTGAAGGGTGCCTAGCTCAGGAGGATGGAACAGCCTGTGCAAAAGCACAGAAGCAAGGACATAGCCACACGACCCAGAACGCATATGTGCACGAATCCTGCTGAGTGGAGAGTGGATCGAAGGAAACACAGATTGTATAAAGGGGATGGGTGAACCTCTGTGTAATTATGCAAAAGATCTTGGGTGATAGGTTATGATCAAGCATGTTGATTGGGCAAGAAACGTTTGAACTTATATGTTAGGTCCCCTGGAGCAAAATGGAGAGTAGAGGGGAAGAGGGACATGACTGGGCAGAGGGATTGGAACGGAGGCTATTGCAGAGAAGCTGGGGGCAATGAGGAGAAGAAAGAAGATAGAGAAGATTAAAAAAAAGTAATGGGGAGGTAAAATGGACAGGCAATGGCATTTGGTAGAACATGGGGGATAACATGGAGAGAAGACAAGGACCTTGCCTATCTTGTTCTTAACTGTCTCTCCACCACCTTGAAGAATGTCTCATCTAGGTTCTCAGGAAATAGTTGTCAAATGAAAGAAAGGGAGATGGATATCCGGGTGCCTCCTGGGTTTCTGGCTGGAGCAGAATCTTTATGCCAGTCCCAAAGGAGGGACACAGGAGAGAACACTAATGTACGTATTCATCTGTGAACTGCTGGACATGCAGGTGATTTCTAGAAGAATAAACCACAGGACATACAATATAAGGATGTGGGGTAGGAAAAGAAGAAGAGATGATGAAGGAAATGCCAAATATGACTGCAGGAGCACAGGAAGAGGATTAGGTTAGGGTAGGTTAAAATCACAAGTCAAGAGAGACATTTTCAAGCTGAAATGAAGGGTAATTTGTCCAGAGAGTTCAATGAAAATAAAGTTTGGACTTGAACAAAAAGATAGATACAGAATGCATCAAAAGTCTGTCAAATTAAAGTTAGGGAGAGGTGGGGAAGATAAGGAAAAGGACTTGTATGCATGTGATGGACGCACTCTGGCTGAGGGATGGGACTCATGGTAAGAAGTACACATATAATACTTAATAAAAAAAATTGGAAAATCATTGGTGAGCAGCTTGACTCAGGGGGTATAATCAGTGCTGGGGTATGAAGGTCTCTTGCCTTCTTATGTAGACATGTCAGAATTAGAGGTTGGCTTACATTTCAAGTTATTATAGAAACTCTGTGGCTTTGTGCATCTATAACCTAAGGAAGATAAAGGCAGCATATGGAATGGTAATTTTAATAGTAACAACCAGTATTCAGATCAGAGATTGAGGCTACTAAACAAGAATAACAACTAAAAAAAAAAAAAAAAAGAGTAACACCTAGCTTTGGCCAGTTTGCTCACTGGTTAGAGCACCTGTCCGTGCACCAAAGTGTCATGGGTTCAATTCCTGGTCAAAGGCACATACCTGGGTTGCAGTTCAACCCCAGACCCTGTCAGGGTGAGTGTGGGAGGCAACCAATTAATGTGTCTCTATCACATTAATGTTTCTCTCTCTCTTCCCCCCTCTCTCCCTTCTTTCCACTCTCTCTAAAAATTCAATAGAATATCCTTGGGTGAGAATTAACAATAACAAAAAAGAAAATTAAAAAGAAAAGAATAACACCTAAATGTGGAGTTAATACCACCATGAAAAACAAACTGATTTGGATCATAGATTTTTATGTAGAATAGATAATTCCAAATCGTGTGGTTAATATTAATCATTAAATATTTTAGAGAAATATGTATCTCTTGAATGAATAACTTCGTGATACACAAGTGGAAAAATCATTCCTACATATTACATTATGGGCAATGACTACATATCTTAGTCCATCCCCACACATGGTCTAATTTAGATGGTCCCTAAAGGTTTTGAGAGGGTGCTCTCAAATATTAGTTGTGTAAAAAGTACCAAAGGTGCTTGATAACATTCTATTATTTAATTCAAGAGGGCCTGGGAATTAGCCTTTTAACAAACACCCTCATGTGACTCTGATACAGACATGAAGTGGTCCTACTTGGAGAAGCATTGCCTTAAAAATCAGTTTAGTGCTACTTGCATTTTTTAGCTGGTGTTCTTGCTCCCTCAGGTGGTATAATGTGGAATTGCATGTTTCAAAGTTCCTTTCACTGATTAGAAACTAGAGCTCCACAACTTATCTACCTGTTCATCTAGCCTGTACTTAGCCATGCTGCCAACCTACAAATGCCAAGTGCAGAATTAGCATTCCTATCCATCCATACAAATAAGATGAGTAGAGAAACCCAGAAAATGTTGTATGTGAAATTCCACAATTTAGAAAAACTGTGGCCAAAACATTAGCTATTGTTTTATTTATTTATTTATTTTTGAGAATTTTGAAAGTGTTTAGTAGAAGAGTACTGAAGAGTTATTTGGTGCAGTATTTTCGTGGACCAAGTGTTGATGCTTTGCTTGGGTTCTCCCTCTGGGAATCGTTCAGGATTTAGAAGATACGTTTTAAAATAAGAAGGGCCCAGGGTGTGTAATGCTCCTTTGAATTTTTTATTTGCTACATTTTTTTTTTTTTTGTAATGAAAAGGATATAATTGACAAACATGCTGAAGTGTGTGAGGATTAAAGAGTGAGGGGTAGGAATTCCTTCTTTCTCCCCTCTTCCCTCCGTGACTTCTGGCAGCCATTCAACAGATTAGTTACCAAAACCACCCGGGGGAAGCTTTGTGATTGATATAGTGGTAACTGGGACACCATTCCTATAAGAGAGGAGAACTATCTAGCCAGCCATGGCCTGGCACAGAGGGTCCAAGCCCTAAGTGCAGGGCAGGCTATCAGTGCTCAGAGGAAGGGGGCATTGACCAAAGGAGGTGGGGCAGGGTAGCCTCCAGGGACATCCTAATGGAGAGGATGGCATCTGACCTGGAGCCCCTAATAAGTACCTTTATACGTACCTGTATACCTGTATACCTCTTAAATACGTACCTTTATACAACCGTGTTGCCTATTTACATATCATACCATTATCTGTTCTATGAAAAAATTTTTTACAATTATCTGTACTTACTGTGGTTCTCTTATTCATTCATTCAGTACTGATTATGTGTCAGGCAGTGCGCTAAGTGTGGGCATACAAAGTCAAATGGGGACAACTTGGTCTGTGTCCACACGGAGCTCTCACTCTCTGGTTGTTACAGACAAGAAACAACTACCTAAAACAGATAAAGGAATTATACATCGAGGTAAGGGCTTGCAGGAAATAAATAGGAAGGTGAGGTAGAGAATAACTTGGATGGGGTAGGATCAGACCTACTTTCCTGAAGGTGGCTGGGAAGGCCTCCTGAAGAAAATACAAGCTACTGTGTTTATTGCATTCAAGGCTATTTTAAGTGCTTGCATGTGCTATGTTAATCCTCACAACTCTACCAGGGAATGTACCATTATTATGCCCATGTGACAGGTGAGGAAACTGGGGCACAGAGACATTAAGTGACAACACCTAATTGGTAAGTGGTGGAAACTGGATTTAAGTCTACACTGCCAGGCCCCAGAGCCTGCTCTCGTGACCACTCTGATGGCCATTCCCTGTCCAGGCAGCGGGAGGAGCATGCGCTAAGTCCCCGAGGCAGGAAAAAGCGCAGGGTGACTAAGGCACTGGGAAAGATCTGTGGGGAGGGGCCCGGAGATGGTGGGAGTGGCCTGGGGGAGTTAGAGTTGAGGTGAGGCCCTTCGAGAACATGGTAAGGTTTGGATTTCATTCTGAGCACAACGGAAAGTCAGGCGTGTTTTGAGCCGGGTTCACATATAATGAGATGCCTTTTAACAAGGTAATTCTTGCTGCAACTTGGAGAATGGATTGCAGGCAGGAAAGGACATATAGGAAGACCAGTTAGGAAGAGGTCACGAGGTTTTGGCCACAGAGATGGGGAAGAGACCAGAACAGATTTTGGAGGCAGAATGAATAGCACCTCGCATGATCAAGTGCCCCCTTCCAGTGGAGGAGGTGGGGGCCGGCCCATTATACTTCCCCAGGGGCAGGCTCCTTTCCTGCGGGTGTTACTATGGAAACCAATGTGCAGTAAGAGGGAGTTGGAAAGAGCAGAATGCTATTGCCCCCAGCACCACAGAACTGCCGGTGGCTGGCAGTGTCATGTGTTCATTTCACAGATGAGGACACTGAGCTCAGAGAAGGTAAGTGATTAATTGCCTAACTAGTTAGTTGTTTACTTGGGAGTAAAATGTATGTGCTTTACCTTGACCCTCACAGGTGCATAACTGCTTTCTACTTAAGACAGACAAATTTAACTTATGAGGTGATTTCCCACCAATTCTAGGGCACTGGTGTACTTTGGTACAGGCCGAAAACTTTTTCATTTAAAAAAATATATTTTTATTGATTTCAGAGAGGAAGAGAGAGGGAGAGAGAGATAGAAGCATCAGTGATGAGAGAGAATCATTGATCAGTTGCCTGGCACACGCCCCACACTGGGGATCAAGCCCGCAACCTGGGCATGTGCCCTGACCAGGAATTGAACCATGACCTATTGGTCCAAAGGTTGACCCTCAACCATGGAGGCACTTCAGCCCTTTAATTTGAAATAACTTTCTTTGATGGCAACAATTTTAATTTCCCAACACACGGTCAAATGCTGTTCCTATGGAGACGTTCCCTTCTCTCCTTATATGTGACATAGTCAGAGGGAAGGACAAGTCAGTAAGCTCACTTCTCACGTGACTGGGTCACCTTCCCCGCCCTCCTGTTTGCCTGCGGGAATTCTTGCCCTTGATTATCACAGGTAGCCCTGGTGTGAGCAAGGTTACAGAGAAGGTCAGGGAACTGCTGAACACCTGGGGCTACAAGGAACATGCTGGAAGCAGAAAACAGGAGGAGGCCGTATCTAAGCAAATGTCTCCTTTATCCACAGCCAATTAGAGTGTCCATGAAGAATCTCCAAAGTTTTCTTAAAGGAGCTAAGCAAGTCCTGGAGGGTTCAATTAATCTTACCATGGCCCTTCTGTCCGGTGAAGAAGATGACGTTATTTTGCAGTGCCGAGTGGTTGTTTGCTAGCTGAAACTTCAAGTGGAATTCGTAATCGAAGCTGATGTCTGGGATCCGTGGATAAGCCAGGAATGAAGTGTATCCGAAGGCATCCATGCCACTGAACCTGGGCTGAGTGATATTAATAGCTGTGGAAAAACCCAAACCCAAGTGTTAAAATAAACCTGTACGTGTACTTGTGAAAGGAGGGTTTGCTGATGCAGCTGGCCAGACGGTCTGTTTACTATCACATTAATTACACTTGAGTGCCCTCAGCATTGAGCCACTAAGGGACTCAGCTGGGAATTTCAGAACCAGAACCAAGGAAGTGCAGTGTTTTGGGATCCTGTGTATATACTTTCGCTCCCAAACCCTTTCTACATAATGGAGAATTTGCTTAAAAGAGCAAAGCCTTATATTTTGAAGATTAATTTTAGAAATAGAAAAGATCACTGGCAGACAAAATGTTTACCCAGGTGCTTTGTAAACAAGATTTGGCATCCAAACACTGACTATGACTAAGAGAGGAATTCACAGCTTGGAACACACTGTGTGTTTCTAATCCTGCCCCTTTATAGAGCGGAAGCCCTAGGTCAGGGGTAGGAAAGCCAAAAAATCGAAAGGGAATGTGATCAGTTTCTGTGACCATATTGTGAATGATGAGAACTTTCTGTGAAGTGAAAAATCATTGTCTAAAAGAAATGTTCATCCCTACTGTGCTGAGATGCTTGTTAGATCATGAAAGCATGGGTTTCAATAGGTCTGGAACAATAAAAAGCCTTCATAGAAACAGGAAGTGGTAAGAAACAGAAGTTCAGCACTGGCTGGTGTGTTCAGTGGTTAGAGCATCTGCCCTCCACACCCAAAGGTCACGGGGTCGATTCCTGGTCAATGGCATGTACCTGGGTTGCAGGTTCAATCCCTAGCCCTGATCCAGGCACGTGCGAGAGGTAACCAATTAATGGGTCTCTCTCTCTTATCAATGTTTCCCTCTCTCTCTTTCCCTCCTACCCTTCCTACACTCTCTGTAAAAATCAATGGAAAAAATATGATAGGGTGAGGATTAACAAAACAAACAAATAAACAAAAAACACAAGGAAACCTCAGAAGTTCAGGGGCCAGTGTGGACAAAATAGAATTGAATTGAGGGGTGCTATCAACCAGCCAGCCGCTCTTTTCGTCCTAATTCTATCTAATCTTATACCTAAATTTTCTCCTTCATTGCTGTTGCCTTCATCAATAGTCCCAGCTGGCTTTTATTTCCCCATGCCAAGAGGACTGCAGGAAACAGGAAGGGGGATTGTGACTCCCACCCCTGTCTGTTACGAATGGTGTTCCCAGGTTAAAGGATGTTCCTAAGGATCTATTTATACTGGTTCCAGAGTTTGCCAGAGGAAAGAAGAGATTGTTTTGATTACCTTTTATTGCTCACTTCTTCTCAAGAGATGTCTGGCTCTCCTGGGAAGCTATAAAACTAGAATTTTTACAAGCCTTAAGAAATAGCCTCGTTCTGGTATCCAACACTTAAAATGAAAGAGCTTGTTATGTCTGGTTATAACTGTTTATATAGCAAATGATTGTGCTATCCTGGGAAAGATGATGCGAGTTATCAGAGGCTTTTATTTCTGTTTGTTTCACATAACTATCCAAATCGGGTAATTGTGTGGAATAAGTTGAATACTTCATTTTAATATTTAATATCTAATTAAAATCTGATCACTTTATTCTTTGGGAAGTGTGGCCTAATTTTTTTTTCCCCGAAAACTCACCAAAATCTAATGTGGGATTTGGAGACCTATCGCCTTTCACATTTATTTTTTTATCTAGTGGCTTGTGTTCCAGAAATAATGAGACTCTTCCCATCAGGCCTTCCACTCTCAGTAGTTCAGGGAAGTGAAATGTGTTGCAAGCGAAATAAAGTGAAAACACTGACAGTGTTTTACCATTGGCAGTCAAAACAGTGAAAATAGAGTTCAATGAAATGTAATAATAAAATAGAGGAATGACTTAAAACATTTCTTCCTGTTCGTAATTTACAACGGAGTCGAAAGGTATCGTACGTTTAGGTTATGTCAACAAATCTATCACATGTATTTCACCGTCAGACCCTGTGCTAGATGCTGGTGACACAAAGGCAACAGAGCACAGATAACTCGATAACTAGTTCCTGGATCCCTACCCTCAAGGAACTAGTGTGTGGCCAATTTATTCAACAGAACTGGGCTGAAAATTGAGGCTTGGCTGCTGAGCAGCAATTCCCCCGACAGATGAAAGGGAAAATCATTTCAGATGCAAAGAACAGCACGTTCCAACGTGGGGAGGCCAGAACAGCATGTCGTTTACCCAGGAAACTCATGGAGTTTGCAAACTGCAAAGTGTAAAAAGGAAGAGAGCTAGCAAATGAAATGGGATCGCCAGATGAGAGTCTAATCACGAAAGGCTTTATATCTTCTCCTCCACCTTTGGGTTGGTGGGCAGTGACCAAAGTGGCCTTTTAGATCTATCACTTGGGTGATGAAATGCGAAGCTCAGATCAGAAGAGAGAGCTGGAGGACGAAGCTCTGGTCAACATGAAAAAGAGGACTTTGATGATATCAAGAAATAGGACCATGAGTTAAGGTTATACTGAACTGTAAATGTAAGACAATTTATGGGTAACTTGTTAAAAAAAGGTAATGGTGTGATGTTTATCTGAATAAACAGTGTTATCTGACTTAAGTTTATGACACAATTTTATACTCGTCTAAACCGGAGGATAACAATGCCCACAGGAGTGGATCTGTCACTCCCTTGGCATTCCTTAGTCTAAAGCTATGCTGTTCGATAACATTTCAACCTGCCCCACGTGGCCATGGAGCACTTGAACGGTGGTGAGGCCTGACCTAGATGGGTTTGGTACAGAGAAAAGAATGTGAACCATCTTATTAATAATATTTCATATGCATTGAAATATTGGCTTAAATAAAATATATTATTAAAGTAAAGTTCATTTGTTTCTTTTTACCTTAAAAATGTGGCTACTGCCCAGCCGGTGTGGCTCAGTGGTTCAGCGTCAGCCCATGAACCAGAAGGTCACAGTTCCATTCTGGGTCAGGGCATGTGCCTGGGTTTTGGGCTCGATCCCCAGTGGGAGGTGTGCAGGAAACATCTCTCCATCATTGATGTTTCCATCTCTCCCTCTCCCTTCCTCTCTCTAAAATCAATAAAATATATTTGATCTCTTAAGAGATCAATCAAAGGACTTGTATGCATGCATATAAGCATAACCAATGGACGCAAAACTCTGGGGGGTAAGGGCATATATGGGAGTGGGGTGGGGGGGGAAATGGTAAGATATGTACACATATAATACCTTAATAAAAAAAATTGAAAAAAAAAAAAAAAAAAAAAATAAAAAGCTATATATATATATATATATATATATATATATATATATATATATATATATATATTTGAAAAAAACGTGGCTACTAGAAAACAAAATTACATAGGCAGCTCACATTCCATTTCTAGTGAATAGCCCTGTTCAGAAAACCATGTGTCATCCGGCAGGCAAGTTTTTTCTCTAAACCCTTAGTTCTGACTTACTTCAAGGGGCATAACTGCTTTCCTCACCTCCACATTCCTCTCTAATTAGCTACTCCCTATTCTCTATTCGTCCTTACAGTAACTCTTTTTTTTTTTCTTTATTGATTAAGGTATTACATATGTGTCCTTATCCCTCCGTTGCAGTAACTCTTATTCTAAAGAGTATCTGCTGTGACTTTCAATTTGTTGCCACCCTTTCGCCCTTGATTTCATTTCAGCATCTACCTTTCCGTTGAGTCTTCTTATGTCAAACTCACCCATGACCATCATCTTTCTAAATTCAATGTCAGTTATGTTTTCATCTTCTTCAATGTCTCAGAAGCAATGGACAGGGTTGATTATCTCTTTCTCTCTTTTTCAAAAACAAGTATGTTCCATTAATTTTTTTAGAGAGAGAGGAAGGGAGAGGGATAGAGATAGAAACATCAATGAGAAACATCATCGATCTGCTGCCTCCTACATGCCCCCCACAAGGGATCAAGCCCACAGCCTTGGCATGTGCCATGACTGGAATTGAACTGGTGGCCTCTTGGGTCCTGGCTCAATGCTCATTTGCTGAACTATACTGGCTGGGCTATCTCTTTCTCTTGAAACTCTTTCTTCACTTGGTTTCTGCAGTACTGCATTCTCCTAGTAGTCTTCCTATTTTAAATAGCTCTTCCACGTTCTCCTTTTCTTCCACTTGTCTCCATATACCATTACTCTCTGCTTCATCATACAAACCATCTATAGGAAGGAGGAAGACCCTGAGTAGTAGTCTTTAACCTTGACTTCCTTCCAGACCCCCAGAGATCCAGATTCATATACCTAACTACCTATTAGATACTTGAATATATTTGTATGTCCAATAGGAGCCTGCAACTGAGCATATACAAGACCGAACTCATTATTCTCATATATTTATAGCCTTCTTCCAAACCTAATTCCTTCCCTTCTCTCCCAACTAAATTTCTTCCCTATCTTCCCTGTCTTTGTTCAGAACAAAAATTAGTCATCACCCTTAAATTGTTTTTCTGTCTCTGCCACCTCAACCAGTTGACTGGAAAATCCTATTAATCTCATCTTCAACATATATCCTAAATTCCACTAACTTCTCACCACCTCCATTAATGCCACCAAAGTTCAGTGTACTATTCTCTCCAGCTTGGACTATTATATTTGCTTCTTCACTGGTCTCCTTTGCTACCTTTGTACCTTACAGTCTCCTTTCCATATTCCAGAAATACAGGCTTTTAAATATTAATTGCATGTTTAAAGTTCTCCAGTGGCTTCCCTTGAATTTGGAAATAATTAAAAACACACACA
This sequence comes from Ia io, assembly GCA_025583905.1. Classification (NCBI taxonomy): domain Eukaryota; kingdom Metazoa; phylum Chordata; class Mammalia; order Chiroptera; family Vespertilionidae; genus Ia; species Ia io. The sequence continues at coordinate 72,771,640 of JAJQQW010000005.1, read as the reverse complement.
CACAAACCCTTAATATAGCCTAAAGACCCTAGTTTCCAAGGTTATTTTATACCCATTTCTTCTTGCTCATTCTGTTCCAAACATGTTAACTTCTTTGTGTTTCTCAAACAAATCAAACAGACTGCCAGTTTAGGGCTTCTGCTCCTTAAGTTTCAAATGCCTGAAATTTATTCTCCCCCAAAGATGAGACAATACCTGCTCCCTTATTTCCTTCAAGAGTCTGCCCAAGTGTCCCCTCTTCACAGGGGTCTTTCCTGACCACCTTATCAAGGGGTTCAATCTCCTTTTACCTCCATCACTTAATCTGCTTTGCTTACTGCAGCCTAATTACATTATACATTATCTATAGTCTCTCCCTAATTAGATTGCAGGATCCATCAGAGCAGAGAGCTTGCATTCATGAACCAGAACAAACAGTGCTTAGCTCAAGTGGATATGGAATATAGTATATCCCTCAAGTGGTTGAATGGATAAATATAAAGGGCTTTGAAAGATAGTGTTGAAAGATAGTGACAAATATAGTTGTTATTTTTCTGCTGTTACTCTTTTTCTGGTATCTTAACTATTTGGTACATATATGACTAAGGGAAAAATTGAAGCTATTGAATGAAGTTGGGAAATAGAATTTCTGTACCATTCCAATACCAATCATTGCTTGTCTGATTTTTTTTTCATTTTCTAGTCATTTGCTTCTAAATAATAATATATTTCTGGATTTTTGCAAAGATAGTAGAATCTTAAATCTTCTTGTGTGGGCAAAAATTCAGACAATACATTACATGCTGATACTGAAAATCAAGATGGAGACCCCCAACTTGACAAATCACTTGTTCTTCATAATTAAGTTATATAAATACAACTAAAATTTCATCAGTTTTAGCTTATAAACATTGTTTCCTCTTCAATATTTGATAATAATGGCTTTGCAACTTATAAGCTAAAAGCACTAAGTATGTTTCTTAGGGAAATTAATAGATTTTGACAAAAACTTTTGGCTTTTACATGACAAAACATCTGTATGATTCCTTACAATCTTGTTTAACATTTTACAATACGGACTTTTAAAAAGTTCCTAAGTTCATTGAGGAATTCTTGAAAATATATAGTGTTTTTAGGATACATAGTCTTATATAAATCTATTTTTTTAAATAAAGCCCATTGCTCTATTTTTATACAAATACAAAAGACAAGAACTGTGGTTGATTTTCACTTGGATTCCATTTTCTATATAGTTGTTGTGTGTAACCTCCACAGAGTGGACACCAGGGAGCGCTGAGCTAGTGAAAATGCACATCAGTTCTTCCTCCTCTATCATGTATTTTAATGAAGCAAGCAGATGGTGGATGGATTTTCCTCCTGGAAACTGCTGATTTGGAAGACTCTAGTATGCCAGTTTTGCAAGCATAGTGTTCAGCAGCACATAGTACCTCAAAATATACATTTTACTTCATTGGGAAAATGCCTTTACCCTTAGGCAGATGGATAAATCTGCAAAAACGCAAGACCACTGCTTGCCTCTCTAGCTTTCTTTTGTAGATTTGAGTATAAACAACGTTCCTCTTTCTTAGTTCTTAACTTCTTAGTAAGATAGCAATAGATTTAGCTCCATATCCTGCACAAACGCAGTTGGGTTATAAAAACCATGTACACAATCATTGTTTCTATCTCTGTTGCTGAACAAGCTCCTTGTGGGGTATGCTTCCACACTGTTCAGCATGATCATTCACAAATAAAACAGTGGTAACCTACACACATGATGTTCATTTAAAGAAACAGAAATGAGTCTCTTCTGAGATGTTACTAAGAGTAATAGGTGATTGTGGCTTGTACAGAAAACACACACTTACCTATCATTTCTTTTTTTTTTTTTTTTTTTAAATATATTTTATTGATTTTGTACAGAGAGGAAGAGAGAGGGATAGAGAGTCAGAAACATTGATGAGAGAGAAACATCGATCAGCTGCCTCCTGCACACCCCCCCACTGGGGATGTACAGCAACCAAGGTACAAAACACTGGGACCCCTGAGTACGCTCTATCCACTGAGCCAAACCGGTTTTGGCTACCTATCATTTCTGAACCAGGATGATACTCAACACAATCAAGTTCTCTATTCAAATGGGTATACAATATTTATTTCAGCCACAGGTAAAAACATGAAATAAATATCACCGCTTGATTGCCAATTCCTGCTGATACTAAATCATTCAAACGGTCTATGTATTTATATAATACCAACCATTCCCACGTCTTCATCTGTCAGAGATGAAGCAGAATTTTACATTAAAATGTGAAAATGTAGAGCATCATTATTCTCATCCGCCAAGGAAATGGGAAATGATCAGAATTTAAAGTAGCACCTTCTTTTTAGATGCATAATTCTTAGAAATTAGTGCCATCTTCTGGCTCCTCAAAGTACTGCTTTAAATCTAAACCAGATACTGGCAGGATTTTTACAGTACCATGAAGTGTACATATGAGTCACATTGTAACATCTGCATTACAGTTTATGGCATAAATGTTAGGAATGGTAGCCTGTACCATGTATCTATAATTCACATTACATAAACTGTGCAGTTTATACCAGATTAAATATGCTTTGTAGTTTATCGTGATAAAATCCCCAGATATTTCACACATGGAATAATCTAGAACTGATGTGTTGGGAATATTTTTCTCAGTCCTAACTCGTGAGCTTCTTGTTGATAGTGGATTTCTAGTTAAGAATTTAAGAAATATCAAGGTTGGAGCGGGTTATCATTCAAGTGCTGTGGAAATATCTTTTAGCCTTTTAATCTATTATTTTGTAAGCCATGGATTTGTAAATGTATAAATACTCTATGTATTTATATACTCCAAAGTAATAAAAACAATAGCAATTGCAATACCTACTATGTTTCAGTTGCTAGGTACAGTACCTGAATTACTTTATTTCTTATAGAAACTCCAATGAGACATTCTTATTCTTATATTCCTGTTTTATAGATGAAGAAACTAAGGCTCAGAGAGATTGAGTTACAGAACTAAAAACTGAAAGAGGCAGGATTTCAATCCAGTTTTATTTGATTCCAAAACCTGTGTTCTTTTTTCCCTTTCTTTCTTTTTAAAAATGTATATTTTATTGATTTTACAGAGAGGAAGGGAGAGGGATAGAGAGTTACATTGATGAGAGAGAAACATCGATCAGCTGCCTCCTGCATGGCCCCTACTGGGGATTGAGCCTGCAACCAAGGTACATGCTCTTGACCAGAATCAAACCTGGGACCCTTCAGTCCATGGGCCGATGCTCTATCCCCTGGGCCAAACCGTTTAGGGCAAGCTGTGTTCTTTATAATGATGGCTGGAATATCATTGACATTGGCTGATTAAAATAATGTCAAACATGGGCAGATGTTTTATATTATTAAAGTTAGTACCCCTTATATATTAGTTTCATAAATTTTATTCTATTCCCTTCACACCCCCCCCCCCCCCCCCCCCCCCCCCCCCCCCCGCAAAGTCCTGGGTCATAGATTTGTGAAAATTGGTAGGATTCACATTCTTTCTTTCATATTCCCTCTTTCATGCTTAGAAGAAATGTAAACTTATTAATTGCCTTACAGTGCCAAAAACTTAATTGATACTCAATATATACCAGTGAATTTACCAACAAATAGGTTTTAGTAAGAACTCAATTATTTATTTTCCAATTAAGTGGAGAATATGAGTGAAAAATAATATTTCTAAAATAATATGGTTAAAAAGATCAGTATGTCTTTAAGAATTTCTAAGTGTTTGAATATTTGGGAACATACACACACACACACGTGTACATATATACTCTGGATAAGTAACTGTAATTTTCATTTTTGGTATGGTGTAGAAACAGTTTAGAAATAGCAAAAATATGAAAAAGGACCCAAAATAATAAAGATGATTTATCAAAAAACCACATGTACTTTGTGAGAGGGAGAAAAGAAAGAATTTGGGAGCTTTAAAATCATACTAGAGTATTATTTTTGAATGGAACAGATCTTGTTATACATAATAGTCCCAAGACTTCATGTACTAATGGTGAGCAGATGCCAGCTTCAAATGATGTAAACAAAACCATGAAAAATGACTAGAAGATTAATAGTTAGAGATACAGTATGAAAACAACAATCATGAAAGATAATGAAATGAAATATTTTATTTGCTATAGCATGAAATACCTGGAATAAAACTTCATTTATTATATTAGTTTTCTCAGTTTCAGGCAACAGAAATCAACTCTGGCTATCTCACGTGGGAAAGGAATTTGTGGGCAGGAAGATAGACTAACTCATAGATTCAGTGGGAAGACGGGAGAACCAGTGGGGGACATAGGCAGAAATAAAAGAATCGAGGCAGTTTGAACATAGCCAAGTTCACATTGTGTGAACAGTGTTGTTAGGATGTAGGCGCTGGCTCTCAAACTGGGGACAGCCATGTGGCCATCTCAGTTACACATAATTTCTAAATATCACTCTGCCTTTGGATAATTTCCTTAGCATTTACGTCTTGGGGAAAGCATCTCACTTGCCTATCCCAGGTTATGAATGTGCACATAAATAGAAAGGTGCTGTGTAGCCAAAAACAAGAACAAAAACAAAACATAATACCCAATGAATGTCTCTCACAGACATTTGGTTGCCCAGTGTCAATATGCATCAATTTTCTCGTACTTGTATATTTAAATCAAAATTTCCTTCTATGACAAAGGAGCCAAGGATATACAATGGGGAAAGGACAGTTTCTTCAATAAATGGTGGGAAAACTGGACAGCCATATGCAAAAGAATAAAACTGGACCACTATCGTATGCCACACATAAAAAATCAACTCAAAATGGATTAAACGTAAGACTGAACATAAGACTAAAACCATAAGATTCCTAGAAGAAAATTGGGTCGTGAGCTCCTTAACATTGGTGTTAGGGATGATTTTTTGGAATTGATTCCAAAAGCAAAGGCAACCAAAGCAAAAATAAACAAGTGGGACTTTATCAGACTAAAAGCTCTGCACAGCAAAGGACGTCATCAACAAAATGAATAAGCAAATGACCAAATGGGAAAAAAATATTTGCAAATCATATATCTGATAAGGGGTTATTATCCAAAATACACAAAGAACTCACGCATTTCAATAGAAAAAAAAAAGGGAGAAGCAAATAATCTATTTAAAAATGGTCAAGGGATCTGAATAGACATTTCTCCAAAGAGAAGATATAGGTGGTTAAAAGGTACATGGAAAGATGCTCAGCATCACTAATCATCAGGGAAATTCAAACCAAAACCACAACGAGATATCACCTGACACCTGTTAGAATTACCACAAAGACAAGAAATAAAAGGTGCTGGTAAGGTTGTTGAGAAAAAGGAACCCTTGTACACTATTGGTGGGAATGTAAATTGGTGCAGCCACTATGGAAAACATTATGGAGGTTCTTCAAGAAATTAAAAATAGAACTACCATATGATCCAGAAATTCCACTGCTGGGTAGTTTTCCAAAAATATTAACTCGAAATATGCACTCTCATGTTCATTGTATCATTATTTACAAAAGCCAAGATATGGAAACAACTTAAGTATCCATGGATAAATGGATAAAGGAAGTGTGATACATACACATACAAATACACACACACACACACACACACACACGAATACATTTAGCAATTACAAAGGAGATATTGCCATTTACGACAACATGGGTGGGCTTCGAATGCATTATGCTAAGTGAAATAAGTCTGACAGGGAAAGACCAATACCATGTGATCTCACTTATATGTGGAATATAAAACAAAAGTAAACAGAAACAGACTTCATAGATACAGAGAACAGATTTGTGGTTGCCAGAGGAGGTGGGGTGAGGGCTCGGTAAAATGTGTGAAGAAGGTGAGAAGATACAAATTAGTCATGGGGATGTAATGTAGAGCATGGTGACTATAGTTAATAATATTATATTGCATATTTGAAAGTTGCTAAAAGGTAGATCTTAGAAGTTCTCATCACAAGGAAAAATGCTGTAATTATGTATGGTGTTAACTAAATTACTGTGGTAATCATTTCATAATACATAGAAATGTGGAATCACTATATGGTATACCTGAAACTAATATAATGTTACATGTCAATTATACCTCAATAACAAAAACAAAACAAAATATAAACTTCCTTCTAATATAACAATACTCTCTATATAATACAAAAAAGTTACAGTTTTGTCCAAAATAGAGTTTTCTTAAAGTCTTCTTTTAATTGCACTTTGTTCCAAGTCCAAGAGCTCTGCATAGTGGCCATTCATCCTCACTATGTTGTGATTCTGTCCTGTTAGGAACTAAGCCTTAACATTTACTAAACACAAGTGCTTTACATAGCGACCAGGCTGCAGGTGACAACTGCAAGGAGTGGGAAGTATGTGTAATTTTCCTTGTGGTTTGCTGCCCATCATAGTCCACAAGAGGTGGCTCAGAGGCAGGAACGTGATATAGGGAGCTAATTATAAAGGGGGAACAGGAAAGACGAACGGGGGATAGTGAGGCCACCCAGAGACTAGCAATAGCTGAACAGCTGAAGGCACCCACCAACTGCTGAGGCTGAAAGGGAAGACATGGTGTTGTAAAAGCCCAAGAGCCAGATCACCTGGAGGGAGCTGGGCCCACGAGGAGGGCCACTCATCAGATCAGGGGACCACTGCAGGGGGTGGGGGTCTGGGACCTGGAGCCAATGGTAGACAAAGTTACTGATAGACAGGCCATGAGAAACACTCTGGCTTCTCTCTTCCTCCTTCCCTCCAGGCCCCTGACAGGGCCTACCCCTCGCAGGGGAAAATGTAGTTTGCATATTTGAGACGGGGATCTCAGAGCAGAAGGGCAAAAGATTAGCACACATTACAATGAAGGCAACCCTGGGGCTACAGCCCTTACTTCCAGATCTGGCCCAAAAGCCACTTCTGATGTAATGTTCAAGGAGCGTTCCTCCTTGAACGCTCTCCTCTTTCATGTAGGGGAAGCAAACTTAAATTGTTCCTTCCAGGGTCTTATTTTCAGCTGGCCCTGCTGCTGCTGAGATTCTGTTGTTGTGATGTGAGCCTTCATTGGTGGGCCTGAGATCTAGGCCTTCATGAGGTTTTAACATTAGATGTGTGAGGCAGTACCCCAGAGCAGACTTTTGTGTGGGTGCGTGTGCCTGTGTAAGTGAGGGTACACCTGCCTCCTGAGCCCATTTAGCCATCTAGTGGAGTCCATGGAGATCTCTTCAGAGCAATGTTTCTAATTAATTAAGTTAAAATTCATAGGAGTATAAAATAAACCAACCTTTTGGAAATATAGCTAATAAAATATAACAAGTTTGTAATAAAGTGAAATTATGCTTCTTTTATAATGCATTTAAATAAAGAGATCTAGCAGTAGGTATAATAAGTAGAGCAATTTCAAATTGTGAAGAACACAAAAATATTGTAAGGTGGTGTATAATAATTGTAATGTGCATAAGTGGATCTGATTTCTCTCGGTGACAGAGTCATGGGTACTGCCAATACTACTGTGGTTTGCTGCTGGCATTCATAATTAAGAATTTGTTAAATTTCTGTTGGAGGTGGAGAAAAGATGTGATTATTTTTTTCTCAGCCACATTCACACTTCCTTTGAGCTCGAGAATTACCTGAGTTCTGCCAGAACACTTCCTCACCTTCCGGCTAATTCTCCCACCTTCAGTGTTTGCTCTAACCACCCCTTCTCACTGAGGCCTGCCTGGCCCATCACATTTACTAGTAATTGCATCTTCTCTGTGTGATACAATTTAAAAAATGCTGTCTTGACCCAGTTTTGAAGTCCTGATTACAGGATGGTCAGTTCCTTTCTTAAGCAGCCAAGTCAATACCCCCAGACACGCCCCCTGTAGGGCTCCAGACTCTTACACACGCCCTCATTGCATGGGTCCAGGTACCAGACAACAGGGGCAGCTGCTATGCCCTGGAGCACATGAAACTATTCAAATTAGCCAACCCACAGGGAGCCCTGGAGACCTAACTCCCACACCCCTCTTGCCACAGATGAGCAGCCAGTGCTTTTCAGCTCGGCTTGCTGGTTCCCCGTCCCTGGTGCAACCTCAAGTGTGTCCCTGGTAGTAACCTTCTTTCACTTGGAGTTGTAAGTAACCAAAAGTTCTTCCTTTGATCCATCTGAGTCTGTTGTCTCACCATAAAAGAAAAACTTTAAATCTTATAAACCACCCACATTCCCCCAGCTCATAGCTATGCTCTCTCTTTTTCTTCTCTGCATGTTTATTTTGTTTTCCCATAGCGCTCATTACCTTCTAACAATTCACTAGACTGTCTCACCCCACACTGGAGTGAAAGGCTCGTGCAGGCAGGATGTCGTCACTTTTGTTTTCTGCTGTGTCCCAGGCACTTGGAACAGTGGCCAGCACCTAGCGGCTCTCTGTTCGTATTGATGGAACAACTGCATGAACCTCCTTCCTGTGTCTGTTGTCACTCTGGGCAACATAAGTACAATAGATAAGAGCAAGTTCTAAATAAAGAAAACTTTAAAATCATTGAGTGACTTAAGTATCTAGTAAGGAGAAATACCTGTGATGTTCGTGAAAAGGAAGTTTTAATATACTATATTTGTCAATTCCCACTAAATTATTTTATCAATCTAATCCGATTTTAATTTAAATATATGCAGGTGTGGATTGAGAGTTCAGAATAAGATACAATATACCTGGAAGCTTTTGATGATGAATGTCTTTTTTAATTAGTGAGAAAAAGGAGGATTAGTCAGTAAATATTACAGCTAAATGAATCATTAGAATAAAAGAGGATTCATTAACTTAACCCATATCCCCAAACAAACTTCAGCTGGATAAAAAATTAAGTTAAATTGTTTCCAAATCTTGGCTATTGTAAATTGTGCTGCTACGAACATAGGGATGCATATATCCTTTCTGATTGGTGTTTCTGATTTCTTGGGATATATTCCTAGAAGTGGGATCACTGGGTCAAATGGGAGTTCCATTTTCAGTTTTTTGAGGAAACTCCATACTGTTTTCACAGTGGCTGCACCAGCTGCATTCTCACCAGAAGTGCACGAGGGTTCCCCTTTCTCCACATCTTCACCAGCACTTGTTTGTTGATTTGTTGATAGCCATTCTGACAGGTGTGAGATGGTATCTCATTGTCATTTTGATTTGCATCTCTCTGATGATTAGTGACTTTGAGCATGTTTTCATATGTCTCTTGGCCTACTGTATGTCCTCTTTTGAAAAGTGTCTATTTAAGTCCTTTGCCCATTTTGTGATTGGATTATTTTCCTTTTGTTAAGATGTATGAGTTCCCAATAAATTTTGGAGATTAGGCCCTTATCGGATATAACATTGGCAAATGTGTTCTCCCATGCTGTGGGCTTTCTTGTTGTTTAAGAAACTATAACAGCTTTAGAAATGAAAAGCATGGGTTAATGTATTTATAATTTTTCTAAATTAGATATAATAAATGGAAGCAAAAAGAAAAAGTGATAAATTTGATTAATTAAAATTTAGAAAGCTTCTTTATGCCAAAATGGTGGAAAAACTAAGTCAAAAGACAAATGAATTATATTTTATGGGTATACCATATTTTGGTTACCCATTCTTCTGTTGATGTACATTTGGGTTGTTTCCATTTGTTTTTGGCTATTATAAATAATGCTGCTCTGAATATTCCTATACAGATTTTTGTAGGAACAGATGTTTTAATTTCTTTTAGTTATATACTAGGAGTAGACTTGCTGGGTCATTTGGTAACTCTGCTTAATATTTTGAGGAATTGCCAAACTGTTTTTCAAATTGGCTATACCATTTTAGAATCCCACCAGCAATGTATGAAGTACTGATAGATGCTACAACATGGATGAACTTCTAAAGAATTGTACTAAGTGAGAAAAAGCCACAAAGTGCAAAATAGGCAAATCCATAGAAAGAGAGTAGATTAGTGGTCACCAGGCTGGGGCAAGGGAGTATTGGGGAGTGAAATCTGAGGATACAGGTTTCTTCTCAGGATGATGAAAATGTTCTGAAATTATATGGTGGTGATGGTTGCACTGAATTGTACATTTTATGGTAGGAAATTGTATCGCAATAAAGCTGTTATTTAAAAAAGACAAATGGAGGGAGGAAAAAAATGGCGGCGGAATAGATAGACGAGTCCCGAGTCTTGTCCTGGAGCAGAAAGAAAGAACACCTGAGGGTCACACAGGGAGTATTTGTTGGCGAGTTAAGGGACAGCTAAACTCCAGGAGAAGGAGGGGGACTGCTAGACAGGGTTCCCCTGACCAGGCAGCCCCCACTGCTGCTGGGTCCCCTCCCAGAGCTACAGGCTTGGACGTGGAGACCACGCCATCTTGAAGGGGAAAGTGGATGTTATCAGAAGCCTGAAAATCTACAACTGTGGCAACCATCGAACAGCTGCGAGCCCCAGAACACTGGTCCCCAATTGGCGCAAACACGTGGATTCAGAGGAGATCTACACTCCACCACGGAAAGGTCAGATTTCGCCTGGGATAAGGCGAGGTCTCTGGTCCCGGCGGGAGAGAGAAACACATGCACTGCGGGAGCTGGAGGACTGGGGTAAGTCTGTGCCTAGAAAAATCCGTGGCTGTTGGGGCTGGCGTGATCCGTGAATGTGGAAGGTGGTCCTCAGAGCTGCTAACAGAAGGGATCTCCAAAAAGCAACCCATTTTGATCTGACGAAAAAGGACAGCCTAAAAATTTTAAAAGTGTGCCGGCTGCTTAGACCCAAGGGGAAAGGAGGATTGCACAGACTTGAGCACAGCCCCGGAGTTCACACACTTGGGCTTTTTCCTCTTCAACTCCTTGCTTCTGATTACTAAGCCCAATACATAGGATCACCCAGTTGGGGACACCCTGGGAGACTGCAGGAGAAAGTTGTTTTTCTGGAACCTGGGGATCGGAGTGGGGAGTGACCATTGGAGAGCCAGCTCTGGGGCAGCCCACTCCCACAAACCGGTATTGAGTGCCACAGGGAAAGCAGGATCTAAGCACAGGCTAGAGAGGCCATATAGACCCAGAAGTCAATCCAGAAACACTGCCACCCAGGGGCTGAATCACAAATTGACTCTTGTGTACTCAAAAATAAAGGAATACAAGAAATTAAGACACCGCTTGCTTAAAAATCAGGACTGGCTTACAACACTGAGGAACAGTGGAACACAGGGAACTGCAATACTGTCCTGACTGGGAAACAGGCATGCCAAACAGAACAATAAAGGAAGTGAATGACCTTCACTACTGCACATTTTATTTTAAAAAAAATTTTTTTTAATTTTTTAATTTTTATTTTTTTCATCTTTCACTTTAGAAACTAATTTTATTTTTATTTTTTTCATCACTTGATTTTACCTTTTTCGTTATTACATCTGTATTTTCAATCAGTATTATTACTACTACTATTTCACCTTTTTTTTTTTTTTAAAAAGTGTCATTTTATTTTCTCTTTATTTTACTTTGGAATTAGTGTTCTACATTCTATTTTCATCTTTCCTTTAGCATCGTTTTACTCTATCTCAACTCTACCTTTATGCCATCACTCTCTTCCTAACTTTTCCCCTGTGTCCTGTTTCTCTTATCCTTTTCCTGCTTTAGATTTTCCCTATTCTTTCTGTTTATCCCCTGTTAAAATGTCACCCTACTTATATATCTAATTTCCAATCCCCTGCTCCAAGTCCATATACACATCTCTCTTCTCTGTCTTAACTATCCAAAAAGTTGTTTTTCTCTCTGTCCTTTTGTTGTTTGCTTGAATGTTGATTATATCAATTTTTATGCTTTTTTGTGAGATTGTTTTGCTTATTCTTTTTTTTTTGTTTGCTTTGTTTTTGTTTGTTTTTCACTTCTGTTTTCCCTCGCCTTGCTTGATATTATTTGTTGTTTGTAGTTTGTATTACTCTCCAGGTACTTGCTGCTGGCATTTGCTGGGAATTAGTGGCTGTTCTCTTGGAGTTTTCTCCCCATATATATAGTTTGTTCTCCTTTTTTTTCTTTCTAGTATCTTTCTTTTCTCTCTTACTTTCTTTTTCCTTTTCCCAATTTCATTTTGGCACTCCTTTTTTTTTTTCTTTTTCCTCTTCTTCTTTCTCTCCTATCCCCTAATTTGTCTTTCTCTGGTGGTCACCTTTATTGGGGGTTATTAATATCGTGAATACATTTCTGTTCAGTGCCTTGTGTGTTGTACCTGGTTTTGTTGTATTTGGTGCCTTTAAATCAATGAAGAAGAGAGAGAACTACATAACCAGACATCCAGAGAAGAGACACCATGGGGAGACAAAGAAACAGCCCTCATATGAAAGAAAAGCAGGCATCACCAGAAAAGGAAGTAAATGAAATAGAGGCAAGCAACCTGGCAGAGAAAGAATTAAGAGAAATAGTCATAAGGTGGCTGAAAAGAATGGAAGACAAATTCAACAATATGAGTAAGAACCAAGAGGAAATGAAGAAGAACCAAGAAGAAATGAAAAATGACATCGCTGCTGTAAAGAACTCAATAGAAAGCATCAAGAGTAGACTAGAAGAAGCAGAGGACCGCATCAGTGAGCTAGAAGACAAGGTGGGAAAAAATACCCAAGTAGAGCAGCTTCTAGAAAAAAAAAATTAAAAAGCAGGAGGAGAGCCTAAGGGAAATTTGGGACAACACAAAACAAAACAACATCCTCATAATAGTGGTTCCAGAAGGAGAGGAAACTGAGCAAGGAATAGAAAACCTGTTTGAAGAAATAATGACAGAAAACTTCCCTGATATAGGGAAGAAAAACCCCACACAAATCCAAGAAGCTCACAGAGTCCCAAGCAAAATGAACCCCAAAAGACCGACACCAACACACATTATAATTAAATTGGCAAACACCAATGACAAAGTAAGAATCTTAATAGCGGCCAGAGAGAGACAGAAAGTTACATACAAAGGAACCCCCATCAGACTAGCAAATGATTTTTCAACAGAAACTCATCAGGCCAGAAGGGAATGGAATGAAATATACAAAGTCATGCAAAGGAAGGGTCTGAATCCAAGAATACTGTACCCAGCAAGGCTATCAATCAAAATTGAAGGTGAAATCAGGAGCTTCACAGACAAAAAAGGACTAAGGGAATTTATTACCACCAAACCAGCAATGCAAGAAATGCTAAAGGGTCTGCTGTAAAAAAAGAAATAGGAAGCGAAGAAGGAACACAGGGGTAAAGAATAAAAATGGTGACAAATAAGTACCTATCAATAATAACTTTAAATGTAAATGGATTAAATGCCCCAATCAAAAGACATAGGGTAATGGATTGGATAAGAAAACAAGACCCATATATCTGCTGTCTACAAGAAACCCACCTCAGAAAAAAGACACACACAGACTGAGGGTGAAGGGATGGAAAAAGGTTTTCCAGGTGAATGGAAATGAAAAAAAAGCTGGGGTAGCAATACTTATATCTGACAAATTAGATTTCAAAGTGCAGGACATAACAAGAGATAATGAAGGCCACTTCATAATACTAAAGGGAGCAATCCAACAAGAAGAAATAACTCTGGTGAACATATATGCACTCAATACAGGAGCACCCAAATATATGAAAAAAACTCCTGGAGGATATCAAGGGAGAGATTGACAGCAATACAATCATAGTAGGAGACTTTAATACCCCACTATCACCATTGGACAAATCCTCTAAACAAAAAATCAGCAAAGAAACATCAATCCTAAATGACTCACTAGACCAGATGGAATTAATTGACATCTACAGAACATTTCACCCCAAAGCCACAGAATATACATTCTTCTCAAGTGCACATGGGTCATTTTCAAAGATAGACCATATGTTGGGACATAGACGAAGTCTCTTCAAATTCAAGAAGATAGAAATCATATCAAGCATCTTCTCAGATCACAGTGGCATAAAACTGGAAATCAACTACAATAAAAACAATCCAAAGAAATCAAACACATGGAGACTAAACAGCATGTTATTAAACAATGACTGTGTTACCAGAGAGATCAAGGAAGAAATAAAAAACATCATGGCAACAAATGACAATGAAACACAACAATCAAAAATCTATGGGACACAGCGAAAGCAGTCTTGAGAGGAAAGTTCATAGCTCTACAAGCCTACTGCAAAAAATAAGAAACAATGGTAATAAATTACCTAACCCTACAACTCAAAGAGTTAGAAAGAGAGCAACAAGAAAAGCCCAGTGTAAGCAGAAGGAAGGAAATAATAAAGATCAGAGCGGAGATAAACGACATAGAGACCAAAGAAACAATACAAAAGATCAACAAAACCAAGAGCTGGTTCTTTGAAAAGATAAACAAGATTGATGAACCTCTAGCCAGGCTCACCAAGAGGCAGAGAGAGAGGACCCAAATAAACAAAATCAGAAATGAAAGAGATGAAGTAACAACAGACCCCACTGAAATACAAAGGATTGTTAAAAAATACTACGAACAACTCTATTCCAACAAACTGGACAACCTGGAGGAAATGGACATATTCCTAGAAAAATACAACCTTCCAAAACTCAATCAGGAAGAATCTAAACATCTAAATAGGCCAATAACTATGGAAGAAATTGAAGCAGTCATCAAAAAGCTTCCGGCAAACAAAAGCCCAGGGCCAGATGGCTTCACAGGAGAGTTTTACCAAACATTCAAGGAAGAACTAAAACCTATCCTCCTCAGACTATTCCAAAAAATTCAAGAGGAAGGAACACTTCCAAGCTCCTTCTATGAAGCCAACATCACCCTAATACCAAAACCAGATAAAGACAACACAATGAAAGAGAATTATAGGCCAATATCCCTCATGAACATAGATGCCAAAATCCTCAACAAAATTCTACCAAACCGGATCCAGCAGTACATCAGAAAGATCATACACCATGACCAAGTAGGATTTATCCCAGGAATGCAAGGATGGTACAATATCCGCAAATCAATAAACATGATACATCACATAAACAAATTGAGATATAAAAATCACATAGTCATATCAATTGATGCAGAAAAAGCATTTGACAAAATCCAACACCCTTTCTTGATAAAAACTCTCAACAAGGTGGGAATAGAAGGCTCATACCTCAACATAATAAAAGCTATATATGATAAATCCACAGCAAACATCATACTCAATGGAAAAAAGCTAAAAACATTTCCCCTAAGAACAGGAACAAGACAGGGATGCCCACTCTCACCACTCCTGTTTGACATAGTACTGGAAGTATTAGCCATTGCAATTAGACAAGAAGAAGAAATGAAAGGCATCCAAATTGGAAAAGAAGAAGTAAAGCTGTCCTTATTTGCAGATGACATGATATGGTACATAAAAAACCTGAAAGACTCCATCAAAAAACTAATAGACTTAATAAATGAATTCGGCAATGTAGCAGGATACAAAATTAATGCCAAGAATTCTATGGCACTTCTATACAACAATAGTGAACTTACAGACAGAGAGACTAAAAAAGCAATCCCATTTACCATCGCACCAAAAAAATTAAGATACCTAGGAATAAACTTAAATAAGGAGGTAAAAGACCTATATGCGGAAAACTACAGGACACTGAAAAAAGAGATAGAGGAAGACGTAAACAGATGGAAGAACATACCATGTTCATGGATTGGTAGAATCAACATCATTAAAATGTCCATACTACCCAAAGCAATCTAGAGATTCAATGCACTCCCCATTAAAATACCAACAGCGTATTTCACGGACCTAGAAAGAACTCTCCAAAAATTCATCTGGAATAAAAAGACCCCGAATAGCCACAGCAATCCTGAGAAAGAAGAATAAAGTAGGAGGGATCTCCATACCAGATTTCAAGCTGTATTACAAAGCCACTGTTCTCAAAACAGCCTGGTACTGGCACAAGAACAGACATATAGACCAATGGAATAGAATAGAGAATCCAGATATAGACCCAAACCACTATTCTCAATTAATATTTGACAAAGGAGGCATGAACATACAATGGAGTCAAGACAGTCTCTTCAATAAATGGTGTTGGGAAAATTGGACAGATACATGCAAAAAAATGAAACTAGATCACCAACTTACACCATACACAAAAATAAACTCAAAATGGATACAGGACTTAAACATAAGATGGGAAACCATAAAAATACTAGAGGAATCCACAGGCAGCAAAATCTCAGACATATGTCAAAAGAACTTCTTCACTGATACTGCTCCTAGGGCAATGGAAGCTAAAGAGAAAATAAATGGGACTACATCAAAATAAAAAGCTTTTTTACAGCAAAAGAAACCATCAACAAAACAATAAGAAAGCCCACTGTATGGGAGAACATATTTGCAAATGTTATCACTGATAAAGGTTTAATCTCCAACATCTACAGGCAACTTATACAACTTAATAAAAGGAAGATAAATGATCCAATAAAAAAATGGGCAACAGACCTAAATAGAATCTTTTCCAAAGAAGACAGAAGGAAGGCCAAAAGACACATGAAAACATGCTCCAAGTCACTAATTATCCGAGAGATGCAAATCAAAATGACAATGTGGTACCATCTCACACCTGTCAGAATGGCTATTATCAACAAATCAACAAAGGACAAGGGTTGGCAAGGACGCGGAGAAAAAGGAACCCTCGTGCACTGCTGGTGGGAATGCAGGCTGGTGCAGCCACTATGGAGAACAGTATGGAGTTTCCTCAAAAAACTGAAAATGGAACTCCCATTTGACCCAGTAATCCCACTCCTAGGAATATATCCTAAGGAACTAGAAACACCAATCAGAAAGGATATATGCATCCTTATGTTCATAGCAGCACAATTTACAATAGCTAAGATTTGGAAACAGCCTAGGTGCCCGTCAGCAGATGACTGGATCAGAAAACTATGGTACATCTACACAATGGAATACTATGCTGCCATAAAAAGAAGGAATTCTTACCATTTGCAACAACCTGGATGGAACTGGAGAACATTATGCTAAGTGAAATAAGCCAGTCAATGAAAGAAAAATACCACATGATCTCACTCATTCGTGGATAATAAAGAACATTATAAACTGATGAACTAAAAGATAGATACAGAAACAGTAAAGCATCAAACAGACTGTCAAATTACAGCGGGAAGGTTAGGGAGAGGTGGGGGAGATATGAGATCAACTGAAGGACTTGTATGCATGCATATAAGCATAACCAATGGACGCAAAACACTGGGGGGTGAGGGCATGTATGGGAGTGGGGTGGGGGGGCAATGGTAAGATATGTACACATATAATATCTTAAAAAATGGAAAAAAATGAAAAAAATAAAAAAGACAAATGGAAAAGAAGGAAAATTCTTTTTATCACAACACACATGACCATCAAATGCATTTTTTTCTAATTACTAAAAAGTCATTCAGAAACAGAAGGCAAGAATAAGCAATGTGAGCAGTGTTATGCTAGCAAATGTTTATCTAACAACTCTCCGGAGGCAGGTGGGGTTTGGTGAGGGAAGCTCTTATTTGTAGCTTTAGTTGATTTTTATGGTGTAAGTATTCCTATCATAGTTGACTTCAAGTTATTGTTACCATCAGCTCCAGCACATATTGCAACACAAGTAAAAATAAATGGACATGAAATATACATGGGAGATTTACCGGGGAAACAAAGGACCAATAGACATATTGCTCAACTACACTTAGGAATAGAGAAATGCAAATTAAAACAATGGTGAGATTTTTTTTTTTAATCCTATATAATTAGAAAGTTTTGAGGAAAGGCCCCTAAGGTTTTGGTGGGAATGCAAATTGTCTGAAGGTAGTTTGGTAAAATCTTTAAAATTTAAGCAGGAGCTTATAATTTGACCCAGTAATTCCACTGACAGGAAATCTTCTCTACTGACTTTCTGGGGAAATAGAAATTTTGTATGCTCTTGGGGGAACCTAAGATGGAAAGAAAATAAAAACTCTAATGAAATGAAAAAAAAGAAAAGAATAATAGTCACATAAATTTTTCAACAATAAACATAGGCCACTATTAGGAGCATAGGATTTTTATGAAATATCAGATATTTGTTTAATGTAGCAACAAGAAAGAAAAAAGTGAACAATAATGAAATAAACATGGTCTATCAGAAATTAATGTTGTCCAGCTAGTGTGGGTCAGTGGATTGAGGGTCATCTATGCACCAAAAGGTCACTAGTTTGATTCCCAGTAAGGGTACATGCCGGGGTTTTGGGCTCTGTCTCCAGTAGGGATCCTGCAGGAGGCAGCTAATCGGTGTTTCTCTCTCATCAATGTTTCTATCTCTCTCTCCCCCTCTCCCTTCCTCTCTCTCTAACATCAATAAAAACGTATTAAAAAAGAAATTTATGCTAAACAATGGCAATAGTCATTGTACTAAAAAGCAGAAAAAAATCAAATCCATTTACTTATGTAAAAGTATCATATCTATAATTACTGTATGGGAAAAAACTAAGGAACAGTTATCATAGAGTGAAGATTTTCAAAATAGTAACAGAGGGATTGGATTCATTAGGATTCCTGTTGCTTGAGGAATGATAACATATCCCTCAGTCAGCCATAGCACACAAATTTAATGTAATTTATTTGGCACATTTATTAGTCTACTAGCACAGTATGTGAAAATCACAACAATAATAACTCTGAGTGACAAAAAGATGAATAAGACCCAGTTCTTTGCTATAATTCGGCCTTGTATCATTCTCTGACTTTTTTTACGAGAAGAATTTTTTCTTCTCTTCACCCCATCCCCACCTTTCAAAACAATACATTTGAGGGTAAGGACTATATTTGTTTTGTATTCCCTACAGCATCTGATACTATGGCATCCCATCAATCCACATGCGACTTTCATTCAATATCTGTCAACAAATATACAGACAATAATTTGAACTCACAAAATAAATAAGTATTTTTATAAAAAAGAATACCACATTTGAACACTCTATGGAATTATTATAACGTACATAGTGACCAGTCGTATTTTTGTGTTTCTACTTGTCTACACATAGACTAACCTTAGCATCTTGGTTAAATTAAAACCAGTTTGCAATCTTTTTTTTTAAAAAAATATATTTTTATTGATTTCAGAGAGGAAGGAAGAGGGAGAGAGATATAGAAACATCAATGATGAGAAAGAATCATTGATTGGCTGCCTCCTGCACGACCCCCACTGGGGATCGAGCCTGCAACCTAGGCATGTGCCCTTGACCAGAATCAAACCTGGGACCCTTCAGTCCGCAGGCTAATGCTCTATCCACCAAGCCAAACTGGGTAGGGCACCAGTTTGCAATCTGATGGTGATTTTCTCTTCTGAGTGGAGAATTTTGTTACTGATTTTTCCTCCCTTGTTTCAAAAATAAAACTTCAGTCATTCATCTAAAATGAGGCAGGTTATTTCTGTTGATGTCTCTTTTAGTTAACATTCTGTGAGGATGAGGTGGCAAATACGTGTCCAGACTGTGTTATGGACAAGAATCAAGAAATGGGGAAAATATATAAAAATCATAAGTGACTGCAATGTAACCAAATGGCATTCTAACCTTCTAATTAAGACAAGAGATGAAGTGAAGGTTGAGAATTCAGACAATGAATTTTCTGGTATTTAACTTTCTATTGAAGTATACCATAGAAAAATTTACAAATCTAATGTGTAACCAACTTCCAAGTTATGTGTTGCTGAATGATGTTATCATTTTGTTTAGGATTTGGCATCAATATTCACAATTGACCTGCCATTTATTGTTCTTATCAAGTTCAATATCTAGACTGTGCTCACCTCAAGGAAGAGTTTGGATGTTTTTCCTCTCGTTTATTCACTTGAAGACCTTATCTAAGACTGGTGCTTTTCTTCCTTAAATGTTCAGAAGAGTTTACCAGGGAAAGCTTATAAGTTTTGAGTTTTCTCAGTGGGAAAATATTTAATGAGGAATTTAATAACAGGATCATTAATGTGGTGATTTCTTCTTATGCCAGTTTTAATTAATTGTGCTTTACTAAGATTTTATGCAGTTTATATAATTTTTCATGTATAGTGACATGAAGTGGTTCATCATATCCTCTTAATCTCTGTATGATTTGAAATGGTGTCTTACTGATTAAAAAAATTTCTGTATGATAATTCAAATAGCTGTGCCATATCCATATCAGATTATGTGTTTCTTTATTGTCCTTTAGCACACCTTTTAACTTTTTTGTTGAAAGTGGGACATGATGTGTCATGAAACAAGAATTAGGGTAGAAGGCTTCCAGTGTAAAGTTTTATGTGGATCTGGTTAGGAGTTGAGTTTTATTTACTAGTAGTGTTTGTTGAAGTTGTAGATGCTGAAGCTTCAAATTTCTGTAGTGTCTATATATGTGTCTTCTCCATTTTGACTGAGTTTCCCTAAGTACTTCTCCCCAGAGAGAGTGCATCTTGTAGGTGTCTTAGCTCTAAATCTCCATTATCATGCTGGAGACTGTACATGTGGGGAAGCTGTGGAGTGGAAGTGTCTTCTACAACCTTATGGTTAAATCTCAGTCTTTTAGGAGGAGGCTATGTTCCTGGGCTGTGATTTTCACAAATGCTTCTTAGCTTTCTTTCTTTTCACGTCCCATCCCCACCCCCCCCCCCCCCCCCCCCCCCCCCCCCCCCCGCCCCAAGGTGAGACAGGAAGACTAGAGGGCTGAAGATGAGACAGTCTCTGGTAAAGATCTTTCCCCTGGAAAATAAGCTCTCTCGGCTTATGTGATACCTTGCTCTCCAGGTTTTTCTGTTCCTTCTCAGACATATCTTCTCAGTCTCCACTGCTTTGTTCCTCTTTCTTCTCGATCTAAATTATTAATGTTGTAGCTCTCAGAATGTAAACTTTCTCTCCATTCTCTTTGTAAGTGATTTAGTATAATCTCATGAGTTTAAAAACTATATGCTGAAAACTCCCAACTTCATATCTGTAAGCTAAGCCTGTCATTTAAGGCAAAATGAAATATCCAACTGCCTCTTTGACCTCTCCACTTACACATTCTACAGGCATTTGAAGCAAAACTGAATTCCTGTTTCCACCCCAGGCTTATTATTCTTCTCACTTTTCAGTAAAGCATTCTATTATCTAACTTGCTCGATCTAAAAATCTGGGAGTCATTTTTGTTTCCTCCTTCTCCATACCCCCAACACAATCTAACAGTAAGTCTGATAGAATCTACTTCCAAATAAAACTTGAATCTGGCCAATTCTTTCTCACTCTGCTCAGAAGACATCTTTTCTTATATGGATCACTGTATTAGTTTCCTATTATTCCCTCTCTAATATAGAAACCAGAGTAATATTTTAAAAACCCAAATCACTCCCGTATTTAAACTCATGGCTTATCATTGGACATCAAAGAAAATCCAAACTCATTACCATGACCTAGAAAGCCCTGAATGATTTTGCCTCAGCTAATTTCTCTGACGTCACTCATGGCACCTTTGTCTTGTCCTTTATACTCTAATGTCATTGGCCATCTCAGAGAGCCCCTCCCTGACCATTTGTCTGGGTAAGTCCTACTCTGCTATTTCTCATCATGTCATCTGTTTATTTTCTCCACGGCACCAATCACAATTTGGAATTTGTTTATTTATTTATTTTTTGTTTGTCTCCTTTGTAGATGTTAAGCCTCACCGAGGAAAGAAGATATGTGTGTTCTATTTGCTGTGCTTGACTAATCATCTAGGACAGGTCTGGCACATAATAAGTTCTTTTTTTTTTTTTTTTAATATATTTTATTGATTTTTTTACAGAGAGGAAGAGAGAGGGTACATGTTAAATCGATGTAGAGAAACATCGATAGCTGCCTCCTGTATTCATGCCCTTGACCGGAATCGAACTGGGAATTCAGTCCACAGGCCGACGACATCCACTGAGCCAAACCGGTTTCGGCAATAAGTTCTTAATTAGTACATGTTAAATGAGTAAGTTATAGGATGTGTATTCTTACAATTAAAGTGACATAATTAAACCATCTTTATTATCGCATAATTTTCCAGGTGATTTCTAATACTAAAGCACAGTGATGTCAAATATAATAACTTTCTGTGCCAATGAGACAAATCATAACTGATAATTAACACATCTCCCCAAATGCCTAGGTTTCTTTAGATAACATTTTAATGAGAAGATAAGATTTGGTCAGTGACCGATAATTTCATACTTGAGCTATTATTCTTAAGACAGTTATTTCTGTTTCTATTAAAAAAATTAGTAATCGCTTTCATGATTAGATTTTGCTTTAAATACACTAAAACAGAATCTGTGTAATTGAGACAAATTCATGGAATTCAGAGTACCCTATAAAAGTTAAGAGCAGCCTGGATGGCTTAACTCAGTGGTTGAGCATGGACCTATGAAGGAGGTCATGGTTTGATTCCAGGTCAGGGCACATGCCCAGGTTGCAGGCTTGATCCCCAGTAGGGGGCGTGCAGGAGGCAGCAGATTAATGATTCTTTCTCATTGATGTTTCTAGCTCTCTCTCTCCCTGTCCCTTTCTCTCTAAAATAAAAAATATATATATTTAAAAAATAAAAGCACAGGCTCTATATTCAGGTTTTAATGATTTGGATTACAGCTCTGCCGCTAAGTAGTCATTTCTCATACTAGTTTTTACCTTTATAAATTTTCAATGTTTCTCATCTATAAAATGGGGATAATAATAATAGCTGCCACTTGTGGTCTTTTGAGGATAAAATAAGATATCCTATATAAAGCACTTAGAACAATGTCTAGATTGCAAGCATTCAATACCTACTCTTATTAGCCATTCCATAATGAACTGTAATTACTTGTAATAAAAGAGACACAAAATAAAATTGCATTTGAATCACTAAAGGGAACATATTTATCCTATTGCCAATTTAAGGGGTCTGATTGGAATAAAATATAATTGAAGAAAAGGAGGATCATCTACTCCAACTCTTCCAGCAGCTGGTGATGAACGTGAAGTGCAGGAGGTGAAGTGACTTGCTTATGGTCACACAACTGGCTGTTTCCCATCTTGAACCTAGATGTGTCTCTGTTCGCCAAGAGTAGGGCCTTCCGTCACACAGCTCTAATAGTTCAACGTGGCCACATTGAATTTAATCAGCTATGAAGTGATGTGAGGATTTAAGAAAACAATATCTATCTGAGTTTGCTTAAATGGTCAAGTTCATTAATGAACAGCAGGCAGATGTTGAAGGAATAAAGAGTCAACTAAGAAGCAGCACCCTACTCTACTCTAGAGAATGAAGGATGAAAAGAAAAAGAGATGTTCTTTTTGTTTCTACATTCAAGAATGCTTTGAGCAAAGCTTCTTTCCCATTGTATCAAGTCGCACATTTGGGATATAATCATTTCTAAGTTTGTTGTTAAAAAAGCTGATTTTCTGAAAACAGACTTTTGCCAAGGGGATTTTTTAATCAAGTTATAATTAGACTTCACTTAATATACCCATCAATTTGCAGCCCTTTGTGTTTTGCACAGGTGTTCTGATAGTCTCCTATTCCAACAGGGCAAGTGTTGACTAACCAAAAAAGCTTTTAGATGTTGGCAGAGAGGCACTGTAAATCCTTAGGTTTGCAGGATGGGAATTGCCTGATTCCACAATAATTATAACATGAGGGAGAAATGGCTTTCAGGGTTTTCCATTCTTCTTTTGCTACACTGATTTAATGTAAAATTCAGTAGCTCAAAATCCAGGACCCTAAAGATGCACTTTTCTCAAACGTGTTTGTTTATTTTAACAAGTCATGGAGAACAGAGGTATACTAGTAATGGAGGCAAAGAGCAGGTTTTGCAATCTACGAACCAGAGACCTCTGAAATAAATATTTCTTAAATATTTTCTTTTTAAAGCTTACAAGGGCAGTCAAACTTAAAATGCCATGGATACAGCCGTGTAAGAAAAAAATCAACTCCACTCTGGTTAGGATAGCAACCCTGACAAGGACTTAGGGGACGCTCTCGGCAGAGCAGCCACAGTGATATACATTCCTTCAGGAAAGCCCCCTTTGGTGTTTGCTGTCAAGGAGGCGTGTGTTAAGCTGTGTACCCGGGAGACTGACAGGGATACACTCCAATAAGCAGAATTATCGGCCAATCACCCTTATGACAGCTTTTCTTCCTCTAGAGCTTCAAGACTTGGGGCAGAAAGAGTCTCACTGTAAAAATTTCAAGTTGATTTAATACACAAGAACAAAAAAGATGAGATTCGAGAATACTCTTGGCCCTTTTAGAATGGCACCGAGAATTACAAAATGCCATTTTTGAGACTGAATCGTTAGGTGCAATATTTAGCTCTGCCCTCTGGAAAAGATTGGATGTTCCCTGCCAGGTGTGAAGTCATGGATGCAAATCAAAATGGGCATGAAAATGCTGACTTGTAAAGAGCTGTGTTAACTTTACAAGCTGCTAACACACCAGTTTTGCTCTAAAGTGACTGATCAACAGCAGAGACAAGAAAGAGTTAATTCCAGCAAATCCCTTACTCAGGACCAAAGTGCTATGATTAGAACAAGGGAATTAAAAATATGCCTGCATTTGTCTATAGTTTAGTCCATAGAAAAAAACTTATTTTGAAATATATTAATAGGTGTACTTTTGCAAATTATTGTTTGCTCTTCAAATTTTTAAGTTTCAGAAATAAACAGGAACCCAATTTTTAGTAAGCCCTATAACATGCTCTTCTTAGGAAAATAAGAACTCAAATAGCCCTTCAGGAATCATTGTGTGCATAATTCATAAGTTTTGAGATATGAACCATATCTCTGATATTGTGAGTTTATAACTCCCTTTTGAAGTTTATATTCAAATCCAGAGTTTATAGTATCATCATTCCAGCCAAATTGGAATCATGACTTTATCATCTAAGACTGTTTATATTTAGCTTTGGGTTTTTCTTTAGCTCTCAAGGATAGGGATAAGGCATGTGGAACATTCAATATGGTGAAGAGCATACAGATGTTAGATACATTGGAGAATCTTAATGCAATGTAGGTACATATGAAGTCAGGATTTGGTTACAAACTATAATCTTCAGGAATATTCTCTCTCTGTTCCTCTGTTTCTTTCTCATTATCGCCCAATTTAATCTTTGTCTCACAAATGTGCAGTGACAGGAATTCCAGACCTCAATGGCCAAGTCATTGTATCATAGACACAGACCATGAGTTTTTTGGAATTACCAGTTTACTTTGAGTAATCAATTCTGCAGTAATTGGCACACTTTCTAAAAATACTCCCTTGCTGAATTAATATTTTCCTCTAAGAAATCGTTTGTGTGAGTTGATGAAATATCTCTAAAAGTGTCAATTCTTTCAGGTTTAGTTGTTTCAATAAAATATATAAAACATAACTTGCATTTACATCATTTTAAGAGTAAAAATTAATATTAAATGATCATGTGGTTTCTTATCAAAGTTGAGTACTTTTCAGGACACTTAAAATATTGAAGTGTGAGTGGGGTGGGGGGGGGCAATGGTAAGATATGTACACATATAATACCTTAATAAAAAAATTGGAAAAAAAAAATATTGAAGTGTCATCATTTGGTAAAAGGACAAAGAATTGAGGAGAACCAAGATGGTGGCATAGGTAAACACCTATACTTGCTGCCTCTCACAACCATCAAAATTACAACTAAAAGGCAGAACAACTACCACCCAGAACCGTGGGAAAGCTGGCTGAGTGGAAGTTCCACAACTAGAGACGTGAAGAAAGCGCATTGAGACTGGTAAGAGGTACGGAGGCACTGAAAGTGCTGGCACCTAGATGTGCTGTTCTTTTAATCAGGAGGGAGATACAAGCTCCTGTTTGCTCTGAACTCCAATTCTGGGCAAGACTTTGGGAGACCCAGACACATATGGGGAGAAACTGGACTGTCTGGCAACGGGACAGGAACACGAGGGCGGCTTTCTCTCAGAGGTGCTTGCAGCGATCATTGTTCCTACATGGGAGCGTGGGACACGGAGACCCGGAGACCTCACCTGTGCAGGGCTGACTGGCAGCCATTGCTGTTTGCTCTGCCCTGGTGATTCCCAGAGACCCCACTCCACCCAATTTACAACCCCACCCAAGCTGTGCGCAGTGGCTTTTGCATATGAATGGCCTGTCCTTTCTCTGCCTAAAACCTGTCAAATTGCAGCTGGGTCATAGAGACCCAGAGCCTCCAAAAGAAGGCCCAAGGCCCGGCAGCAGCAGCCTGCCTTGCTTCACAGCTGGGTCTCATCTGAGCACTTCCAAACCCCATACAAAGAAGAGGAATCTGAAGATGTCTCTGTAGCTCCTGCTGGGTGGCCCCAGGCAGTGGCTGACCTTACATCTCCTTGGAGATCCAAGAGCCAGTGTGCCCAGTGGTCAGAGTGAGACCATACTGGATTACAACTCTTCACATCCATAAGAGACACACTCAAGGGGAAGACTCAGTGAGCACCAAAGCACCACTGAAGCAAGTCCTGCCCCATAAGGGTGTCTCCTGTGCAACAGATCTTCCAGTGTAGACACAGCTGGTCATCACAGCCAATTGGCCTGGAGGTCAATTCCTCCCAGTGATACTAACAGCAATCAAGTGTTAACTACAACAAGACTGGCAAACAGCCCACAAAGGGGTGCACCAAGAGTGTCCACCTCAGGTAACTGGAAAGGCTGAGCCACTGGGCCCTATAGGACACCTACTATACAAGTCCACTCTATCAACTCAAGGAGATTTAACAGCTACCCAGTACATAGAAACAAACACAGGGAAGCAGCCAAAATGTGGAGACAAAGAAACAAGTCACAAATGAAAGAAATGAATGAAAGCAAAATACTGGATATAAAGTTCAAAACCACGGTTATAAGGTTACTCAAGAATCTTCTAGAAACCTCTGAGAAATTTAGTGAGACCCTCAAGAATATGAAAAAGGACCAATCAGAAATTAATCATACACTGACTGAAATAAAGAATAACATACAGAGATTCAACAGCAGACTAGAGGATCCCAAGAGTCAAGTCAAAGATTTGAAATATGAAGAAGCAAAAAACACCCAACTGGAAAAGCAAAAAGAAAAAAGAATCCAAAAAGTTGAACATAGTGTAAGAAGCCTCTGGGACAACTTCAAGTGTACCAACATTCACATTATGGGGGTGCCAGAAGAAGAGAGAGAGCAAGATACTGAAAACCTATTTTGAAGAAATAATGACAGAAAACTTCCCCCACCTGGTGAAAGAAATAGACTTACGAGTCCAGGAAGCACAGAGAACCCCAAACAAAAGGAATACAAAGAGGACCACACCAAGACACATCATAATTAAAATGCCAAGAGCAAAAGACAAAGAGAGAATCATAAAAGCAGCAAGAGAAAAACAGTTAGTTACCTACAAGGGAGCACCCATATGACTGTCAGCTGATTTCTCAACAGAAACTATGCAGGCCAGAAGGGAGTGGCAAGAAATATTCAAAGTGATGAATAGCAAGAACCTACAACCA